>OZ022512.1:41823031-44223031 GCA_963989385.1 Ctena decussata
CGAAGCTCCCCCCCCCCCCCCCCCCCCCCCCCCCGACCCCATTTACTTCTATTCTTGTAAACTCCAACTTAAAGACATTAAAAATATACACAAAAAACTTGAGGCACTTCCATAAAAAGAAATATTTTTCATTAATTTGATAGTAGGACAGTATACAATTGTGTCGTGCAGAGGTTTTACGTCCTTGCCTAAATTTAATACCTGCGTTTGTGATATCAGCTCTCCTGGTGCCTTGTGATCAGCAAACCTGTTGTGGCTTCTAGGGGCTGCGCCCCCACACCCCATCTCCATATCTAACAGTTTTATTGAACAATAGGACAAAGATTCCTGGTTGCCCCTAAGCAGGCAGAAAAAGTGCAAATATGCTGGCAAATTTTAAAGACCATTAATTTGCATGTTTTATCAACCTGTCAGAATAGAAAATGTTCTTTGTGTTTCATACAGGTTTGATTGAGGTCAGTCTGACATAATAAAGGTAATACAGTGTGTGTGTGAAGGGTAGCTGGGGAGTTGGGATGGAGGGGTGGGGGGTGGGGGTCATAAACTTTTTTGTCACCTACCTGGGGGGGGGGGGTCGGAAATAAATTCTGATGAGATTGGGGGGGGGGGGGTCGGAAAAATTTTGGTGACTATTATGAAAATGTACCCGGTCCCGCCAACTGATAATAAATGATTCGTCCCTAACATGGTTTGCACTACATTTGCTGATATTATGCGATATTTCTTAAATCATATGGATAACCTTATTTTCAGACATGAGGGTCTAAAAGTCTACTTTTTCTTTTTACAGCCATATACTGTTGTTTTCTCTTTGCCTCAGATAGCCACTAACATAAAGACATGCCGTAGTATTTGTAGAGGCTCAGGGTGTGTGTGTGTGTGTGTGTGGGGGGGGGGGGGGGGGGGGGGGGGCTAGATATGCATATCTTAAAAAAAAAAGATTGTTGTTTATTTTTATGTGTTTCCATAGATATGGTTCGCCTTCGCTTGTTTCTAAAGCTGAAGCTTCCGAGGATTGTGTCCCCATATATATATATCTCCTTGGTATGAGATTAAACCTACTAGTCGTCCCCAAAGCCTCTGTTGAATGAATGTCTGTCTGCTTGATGTATCATCACCAAACTATTCATATTCAGATTCACATTGAGAAAAAATACGGAACATGTACCTCGTCATATACTCTCAAATCCGGCAGAGTATTTACGTCACTGTCTTTACCCCCGTATTTGTAATGGAAATTTCTGATTTTTGCTTCCAGTGCACTTGGCGTAATGCTCCTCCGGTCAAACTGAAACATGGTGCAAAAATTATAATACTAAAGATAGCTTCACCTGATGCGATTGTCATTTTTGCATACACAAGGGCACTTCAGTAAAACGGTATTTACTTTCACGATAGATGGATCCGTTGTTCTTTAAGTAAAGAATTTGCTGTCATGTTACTACAAAATACATACTGTCTCGTTTTCTCAATAAACACCATTATGATCGACACACGAACATGCGAATGTTAAAAAGTCTGCTTTTTTAACTTATTGTGCCAAAGCTGGGATAGAATATTTGCCAAACAAAATATTCAATGGTGTAAAGCTGAATGTCCTAGAAGTTTTTGGAACGGCAAATTTGAGATTAAACACTTGAAAATTAAAATAACCATGGGCTAGATCTACGTAATGAACAATTATGACACCCAAGCCAGGCGAAACAGATACTGCGTTTCAGACGATGACACCTCACGGTTTTACAATTATAATAACTTTAAGCCTCGGTTTTCAGACATGTTCTTGAAATCTGTAGCTTCAATTTTGAAATGCTATTTGCGGTTTGCATATTCAAGCGTACGGATAAGGCAGGAGAGAGAGAGATAGAAAGCAATTACCTGATACGTTCTGTATGAGCTAGCTATGCTTTTCCGTGTTCGCCAACCATCGAACTGGGTCCTCCCGGACTTACGGTTGTCAAAACTGGTCAATCTCGACTGCGTTTGTGTCAAGGAAGAATCGGCGGCCATTTCTTCTATCACTGGTAGCCTTTCTTCGTCAGAATCTTCCCCTGAGTGGTAATGCTCAAGAAGAATCTAGATTAATAAAAGAATATTCTCATTCACATGTCTACCTCGCATTACAGTAATCCTGCGTTTCCCATGCATTTACATGACCAAGGTTTTGAGACAGGTACTTGCCCATTAAGTACACACACAACATCGCATCAACCATAAATCGACGTTGACTTAACGTCATGACGTTGAATCAGCGTCGTTTCAATGTTGAATCAACGTTGCGTGCCTGCTGATTGGTTAGGGCCCATAGTTTGATTGTTTAAATACCTTTCGAGGACACGACGATTGATGAATGCATGAAACAAACTAAATGACCTCTACACACAGAATCAACAAAATATTTGTTAAAATCTGTAAAACAATGACAAAATAATAATTACACTAAATAATATGTTTGTAATTTTTTAACACTGAAAAATGAAAAAAAAAGAAAAAAAAAGCTGAGACGTTGACAAAACATGTCACAGAAAATGCTCATCTCTTTCTTATGAGGTCATGTAATAAGTAAGCAACGTTAAAACTGGGACACATTTCCACATATACTTAGCATTTCAGCTCCAGTTATCTCCCGAAGAAAACTTACTGATCATCAAGAGGAATAAAAATAAGAAAACATACATTTGATATGAGTGTCTCCTCTTTTGTAAGCGGAGTACGGCGACCCTTGTGACTCAACAAGTGAAGAAACCGACGGACAAGTTTATTTCCCCTCCGCCGGTAGTGTAAGAGGTTGATTTCTTCTTCAGTCACCTTGTTGGTCTGAGCTTCAATATCAATAATAGCCTCTTCCTGCTTCCTCGTGTACTGAAATGACAACACAGAGGCATAGAACAATAAAATAACGCCATTTTAATGTTGATACAATTAAAATCTTAAAGAGTTCCTTCAAAAGCAGAGAATGCATTCAGAAGAAGGAACATAGGCCATACTACGTAGTTTCGGCTTATAAAGCCTCATCAGTGACCCTGACAATATCTGGTCATTTTTTCCCCTTTTCACTGATATCAGGATGACTGGAGAGTGATTAGGAAAGAAAGCTCCGTTTAGATTCTGATAGATTCTTGCTTCCACGGTAACATGAAATAAAATACGATATTAGATACAATCACGCGGGCAAACGGTTTTTTTACGTATAAACATCAACATGGAATCTTTATTGGGATAACCAAAGGGATTGCAATAACAGGAAACACATTTACTTAGTAATATCGCAGAAAAGACATGGTATGATAAGGGTCCTTTTTGGCCTTCATTTAAATTCTCTTAAAATTACATGGTTCTATTGCTGTCATTTGTGTAGAAATTATATGTTTCATATTTGTGAATTCTCAAAATAACATGATTTCTGACATGCCTGTGTTGTTTCAATAATATTAAGGAAAATTGCAAGAAAAATGATTTAATAACTTTTCCTTTAAAGAAATATGACAGTCACAATAGCTTTGGAAGCTCTTGATAATAGGATTTTGGTGAAATGCATATACGTTGGAAAGCACTGTTAACCACCTTACACTGCATATGGCCTGTCCAGGTACCCTACCAACTCACTTTAGCAAGTCCAGAGACGCTTACCAAATTTTTCAAGAGTTCAAAATAATATGTGTACCAAATTATTCCTTGTGTTCTAACTAAGAAAATGAATACCCACAATATATTTTTTGGCACAAGGGACTTTTACTGAAACTCAAATCGGCTGGCATAAGTGGCAGACTTTTAGACTGGTTTTCTTATTATTTAAGTGATCGTAAACAACGAGTAGTTCTACCTAAAGATACATCAGAATGGGTGTCAATAAGTGCTGGGGTCCCTCAAGGGTCAATTTTGGGACTGCTACTATTTTTAGTTTATATCAATGATATTGTTTTAGATATTGACTCTACAATTCGCTTGTTTGCAGACGATACTAGCCTATACATAATAGTAGATAATCCTGTGCAAACAGCAATTACGCTGAACCAAGATTTAGCCAAAGTTTCTGCATGGGCTGACAAATGGTTAGTAACTTTTAACACTCAAAAAACTGAATCACTATTGATATCTCGTAAAATAAATAAATCCATACATCACCCAATTGTTATGAATAACGATTATATAACTGAAGTTGATAATCATAAACATCTTGGTGTTGTATTAGAAAATACCTGTACCTGGCATTTACATATAAAAATGATTATTTCAAAAGCTTGGCAACGTATTTACCCGATGAGAAAGCTTAAATTTCTGCTCGATAGACATTCCCTACAGACCATTTATATTTCTTTTATCAGACCTATACTAGAATATGCTGATGTAGTCTGGACTAACTGTACCAAATATGAAGAAGAAGAACTGGAAAAAATTCAACTTGAAGCGGCCAGAATTGTCATAGGCTCAACTAAACTAGTGTCTATCTCAAATTTATATGAAGAAACTGGATGGGAGACCCTAAGCGCAAGACGAAAACAACATCGATTAACATTATTTTACAAAATGATTTACAACCTTACACCACCATATTTATCATCATTTGTTCCACCATTAGTAGGGGATATGTCAAGATACAATCTGAGAAATAGTGATCATCTTCAAACATTAGAATGCAAATCCCAACTTTACTTTAATTCGTTCTTGCCAGCAGTTGTGCGTGAATGGAATTCTTTGAATGAAGCTTGTCGAACTTCACCGTCTGTTGAATGCTTTAAAAATAAATTGAAGCAAAGTAAGAATGTTCCCAGGTATTATTATTCCGGTTCTAGAAAGGGTCAAATATTACATACTAGATTAAGAACAAATAGCAGTTCTCTTAACTCTCACTTGTTTTCTAAAAATATAACGGATAATGAAGTTTGTATATATGGACAATTAGAGGATACACGCCTTTTTCTTTTTGACTGCCCCTGCTACTTTAATCAACGACAAGTCATGATGACTTGATTATTACCCATATGCAATCCTACCTTGAATCTTTTGCTCTTTGGTGATGGCACCCTGAGTTATCAAGTAAATATAGACATCTTTTCAGCAGTCCAGGATTACATCATACGAACCAAGAGGTTCGTCTGATAATAAACATGCATTTTTCTTTATTTAATTCAACAAATCTGAATGTAGCTTTTGCTTTGACTGGTTGTACTGTGCGAAGATATATAGAATGTTACAACATTGCACGGTTTAGTCTAACAGTTGATACCATGAATAAGTTCTCTTCTGCTCCTTTCTCTTTTCTATTTAACAATATATCCTCCTTATTGTCTGTGCTTGTATCAATAATATGTATTCTGTTTAAAAATCATTTCCGTTAATCCTTAGCTCAATAGTTGACCCAGCAGCCAGCAGGGCTGAGACGGCTCTGAATCAACCTTGATACAATGTCATGACGTTGAATAAGGGCTGGTTCAGCGTTGTGTGATCAGTGGGTAACATACTGTTTGCATATATTTATATACATGTAAGTACTTATGTTCAACTTCGAAAGTTTCTGATAGTTAAATGCGTTTTATGACATCTTCACGGGAAACAGATTTAAAAAAGTCACTGACTTACTTTTGTATCCCTTTCAAATATCTGGTATATATATTTGTGTATGTAAATTGTTTTTGTAAATTCATGATTATGTATCAGTATGTTGAATAAAATATTGTTTACATTAATATATTTTTATTTTGTCTATGAGAGGAGATATTGGCGTTTTTATGCTGAGAACGCTGGAAATATGTTCCAAAAGTTGCCAGTTTGGCAACAAAAAGTTACAAATAAACATAGGGTCCGGTCTCCAGCACATTTAATATTTTCATGACATGTCAATATATCTAAAATCTATCTGCACACAAAATATAAAATGTGCTGGAGACCGGGCTCATATATTTTGAAGGCTGCAAAGGCTACGAAATTCGTCATTTTCGTCAAAATCCTCTTGGGGTATGGGTATGTTCAAGATATACACAGAAATTTTTATGCAATAACTGACTAATTTTGTGTTTGCTGTTACATTCCAGGTTGAACCTTTCCTCTGTACACATTTTTATTATCGAAATAGAACATTTGAAAAATATATTTTCTGGGGGCCAAATATAGGCCTTATCATACCTGGTCTTTTGTCTTTCATTTGAGCATTTAGTTTAGGTTTTGTGTTTTTCTTAGCTTATCATTTCAAAAGAAGATCTTTTTTTTTAATTTGCAACTCAGTAAATGACCTGTTCGCCGATGGCGTCATGCTAAATGGCAGTTATGCTTTCCTGATGCAATTCGATCAGAATCATACAATTTCTGAACCTAACAATATCGTCATCAGCGTACGCCTTATATGTTACTAGCTTTTACACCCCAAAGCCTGCGATTTTTGTGTGGAATATGATACAATATCAAAGCAAAAAAAAAAAAAAAAAAATGAAATAGCTACACAGCATCTCCGATGTACACCTTAGCCCATGAAATTTATATTTCATACATTTAGTAAGTACTCTTCAAGTTCCTGTTCGTCTTTGATGTTCGTTCCAGCCATTTTTAGCTTGAGGATAATCTCGTTCATGGGGTCTCTTAGCGCTCGAAGGCTCATTGGTTCCCTGTCGGGTTTAACTGTTGCCAAGCAACCCGTTCTCTTGAATGGATTCTCATCTGAAAGGAAAAGTGAGCATAGCCCTTTATGTATACACTCTTCTTAAAAGGATATTTTTAAACCTTTCTAAAACAGCTTGGTTGCAAGGGAATAAATAGATTTCTGTCTATAAATATGGAATTAAAATAGAAAATTGAAAACAAGTAAATCAAGAATATAACCTTATATTTAGTGGGACAAAAATGATCTTGTTAATAAACAGAATCACCTTTTCGTTAATTTTCGGTGTTTAGCGATAGAAAAGGTGTTCAATACAGAAACGCACGTATATCGCAATAAAGGCGAAGGTAGCCTACCTATATTTATACTGAAAATCACTAAGCCTGGCAATACTGCTGGTGAACAATTTATCCCAGGATATCGTCAACCCAGTTATAGTACCTCAGAGTTGATTCTGGTTCTTAAGAAACGGAGTCTGATATTAAATACTAGTTTAAACTAAAAGTGTTAATTAACGTATTGTGTAGCTAAAGAGAAATTACAGAATCGTGGACAAGCCTGTATACAAAAATCGACGTGTCGTTTGTTAGCAATATTTGTACCAAAAGCAGGTGAAATATGATAAATCACACATAGCGAAAATAAATAGATGGTGACAAACTACACAGCCATTTAAACAGCGAAGTTTTTTTGAAGTAGATACATAAACTGATTTCTTTTTACTCACTATAATTTAAAATCAATTATACAGAAACAGAGGGAACACAATCTAAAAGGTGTTCGTAATATGATACAACAATGAAACTTACATCTTACGTCTTGACGGAATTTTTCTCTCCTTTGTGCCTTCTTCCGCATTTTATCTTTCAACCTTATGACGTCTACATCCATATGGCTGACAAGGGCAGCTTTGTCCAGTTTGAACCATTCCAGCAACTTAAGCATGTCTTTTTCTTTCTGTCTCAACTTTTCCCATGATTTCGTTTGCAAGCCTGTGGTGTTTAAATTCACGGAAGACAACGTAAAGATTTAGACAGAACTAGAAATTATGTTTGTGAAACACTATGCCCAAAACCATATGCACAAACTTCAGAATGTGTACGGCTGAACAGAGGTTACCTAATCCTTACTTAAATATTTAACTCAACAAGAACTTCTGTTATACAACAAATATGTGTCAGCTTTTTTTTCCATGCGGAACCAAATTACAAAATTTCAAAAACCATACGTCCAGTGGCTCTTGAGCCCAACAGCTGCATATGTACTAATTATCAGGGTAAATAACCCCATATTTAATGAATGCAGAGTTACCTCACCTTTCCTATAAAATTTAACTTATCAAGGACTACTATTATACCAAAAATCAGCTTCCAAGGCCAAGCTGGATAAAAGTTGGGAAAATGCCAAAGTCAAACAAGGGCCATAACTCCATCAACGTTTTACGAAATTCTCCCATAAGTTAATCAGGTAATCTACTTCTCATACCAAATCAGTGTTTTAAATATCAAGGCCTTAGCTCAAACACTTTTTGAGATCTCATTTTTTGAAAAGGAGCATGACTCAAAAAGGGGCAAAACTCGGAAAAGAAAAATATAGGTCAGCTTTTTTCCATGAGAAATTCATATATAAAATTTCAAGACCCTATGCCCAGCAGTTCTTGAGCCCAGCAGCTGCATAAGTACTAATTATCAGGGGAAATAACTTCATAATGAATGAATCCAGAGCTACCTAACGTTTACTAAAATATTTAACTTATCAAACTACTATTATACCTAAAATCAGCTTCCAAGGCCAAGCTGGAAAAAAGTTGAAAATATGCCAAATTCAAACAATGGCCATAAGTCCATCAAAATTTTATTGAATCCTTCCAAAAGTTAATCAGGTAATCTACTTCTCATATCAAATCAGTGTTTTAAATATCAAGGCCATAGCTTAAACATTTTTGAGATATCTTGCTAACAAGATATTCATCTCATTTTTTTTGAAAAGGGGCATAACTCAAAAAGGGCATAACTCGGAAAAGAAAAAAAATACGGATCAGCTATATTTTCAGGAGACATTCACATATAAAATTTTAAGACCCTATCATGCACGGTTCTAACACAAATGGAGACATTAAAAAGCGTGGCGGACGAATGGACGGACAAACGGACAGGCCAAAAGCAATATGATCCACCAACTTTTTCAAAGTTGGGGACATTAATAATCTCGATACGCGGAATAATTAGATTTCTTATATGACGTCGCTGTTATTCAGTGGATAACGTCGTGCCAAAAATCGTATGACCACACGTGTAATAACATTTTGGCGCGAACATGCAACGTCATTGACAACGACGAAGTCAATAAAGCGTTTTCTTATTGAAATAATGTTCATTTTGAAGGCAATAACATTCTATTTAAATGGTCATATGATAAACAGAATCTTATACTTGTGGTAATTTCATATGAAATATATGAAACTCGCCGAAAACTCGTTTCATAAATTGAATATGAAATGACCACTCTTGTCCGCTACTCTATGTATCTAAGGTCTTACAATACTTATATTACTGATGAAAGTAGTAATTTCAACTGTCTGTAGTAAAGAGAATAAACCAGGTATTAGAATACTCCGTGAACAGGGAACTTATAATAGCCTGGTAGCTGGCCTTACTTCATACAATGGCATAGCTTAAATTAGGGTTAATATGCTATTTAAGGCTCATCATGGTGGATATAAAAAGAATATATGCACACATACATGTACACATTCAATCAAAGTTCATGCATATACTAAGACAAAGTACCATGCCATTCTACACTAGAATTATAAGAGACTATTGAGAAATATATTATACACAATTACAAAGCAAACTAAACATTATACGGTATAACAAAATGTCCGCTTTTCACATTAAAATACGAATGTACAATTACAATTTAAAAAAATACACGTGATTTCCCCCTGTCGCCCCAGCAGCACACTGCCCAAAGCCAAAACAGAGCCCAGGCTACGTAACGCACAATAAATGACATCACAGTAAACGACATATGCTACAGGCAAAGAACAGTTCCACGAAGTATGTGCACTTTACAATGAAGTCGACCTGCTTTGATGTATGCCGACTCAGAGGCTTTTCATTAAAACATTATTAAATGTATTTGATGTATACATATTGGCTTGTGTTTGGCTGAAAATTGTAGATAACATTTTACAATTTTTTTTTGCTGACTGTTTTGATACAACTAGAAGGTTGTCCAGGGACAACTGGTCGAGCCCGCTGTTTGCTATAGTGGCCTATAAGTATGTCAAGACAATGTAACTGCTTCGCTCTAGAAGGAAGCCAAACAACATCATGCTTAGCCAGCATTTTTTTTTCAAATTTTCACAAAGGAAAATAAGTAGAAGTGATGACCCAGACAAGCTCAATTTATGACAATTACAATATCTGACCTTCAAGTGTGACTTGACCTTGGACCTACCCTAACATGTATGTCACTTGATACTTCCACTCATCTAGACGAACAATTGTGCCAAATTCTTTTGAAATCCATCCATAAATGTAGAAGTAATAGCTCGGAAAAGCTCAATTTATGACCATTTTATCATTTGACCTCCACGTGTGACCTTGACCTTGGACCTACATGAACAAATGTTTCAAATGGCACTTCTACTCATTAAGGAGAACAACTGTGCCAAATTATTTTGAAATCCATCCATAAATGTAGAAGTTATGGGCCGGACAAATCCGGACGGACGCACGCACGCACACAAGCACGCATGCACTAACGCACGCACGGACATACACCGAACTGGCATTGTAACAGCTATGTCTCGCTCACCGCAAGCGGGCTCTACAAAAATTAAGACTAGCTTTGGTGCACGTGCATTTTAGATAAAAAACGCAACAAAATTAATTACCGAAATACTTATATCCTTAGCATCTATTCCAGTTTTTCACTGAAATGGGTTATATCAAAAGCTCAAAAACTCAAATCTCTCATTACCTCTAAAAGATTTCTCCCTGTACTCTCTCTCTGCTTTCACATATAAACTATGTAACAATGGCACTTTTTCTCCAAGACTGTGTTCTATTCTAAACTTCAGTTTCATCTGAACATATGCTCGTATCAAATCCATAGTGTCCGGGCTACGCCGCTTTATCAATCTGTTAAAGGGTTTGATGGAAAGGGAATAGATTTCTGTCGGCTGCAGGCACCTAACACTCTAAAATGGAAGATGTTTGAACATAGTAGTAAACTAGACGGACAACTAGATATTAGATAAGCTCGTCTCGTGCCCAAATAGTTTTATGAACGTCTGTGCCTGTGGTGTGAGCAAACATGTTATTTCTGTTGAATAAGGGAAAGCTGCGTTTACAATTACGGCCTCTGTTCAAAGAATATGTGAATTAACAAGGGTTGGTTACCCTGGAATTGGAAAAAGTTGGGTTTGCAAGTTATGATGTTGTCTCCTTATGACTTATAGACTCGAGTCCACTGTAGTGGCTCGATAACTGACAGTCTCAGAAACCAATTTTTGTGGAATGGTTGTGTTCCTGGTAGCAAAGATGAGCCGCGACACGGCAAAACTAACAATGTGGTTGTGCGCCCAGCGCAGACTCAAATCAGCCTGGGCATCCGCCCAGTCTGATCAGAGTCTTCGCTGTCCGCATGGAGGTAGCTTGGTCCCTTAGCTACCCTTTAAGCACTTAGCAAAGACTCTGAGTAGATTGGGCTGATGCCCAGGCTGATCTGAGTCTGCACTGGGCGCACAACCACATTGTTGGTTTTGTCGTGTCGTGGCTCAGATATTGAATCTATGCATAAAACAGTCTTAACACAGTGCCCTGACTTGAGCCACGTCAGAATTGTCACGTTGAAATATATGTTGCGAGAACATTTTTAGAAAACCCCTTTTTTTAAATAAAGCTGGTACAGGTCCATTCATTTTTGCTTTTCACGAAAACTAGACATTTTTTCAAATTTCATTTTTACCCCTGACCCTTGTAATACAAGTTTTTTTTTGCATAAACAATTTTTAAGTGCCCCGAAGTTCTACCAGAATTGAGCAAAATGGATATTTGACCAATTTCAAATCATAAATTGTTTGTGTGAATCTGAACTTTCCAAAACTGATCTTGCTAACCTTCAAGTTTAATTCTTTATTCAGAGTATAGTTTATATACAGAAGGATCTCTAGTGTCCTAATATTCAAGGTAATTATGGCAGAGCTCCAGATAAGAGGGAGTATTTGATGATAATTAAGGATAATTTTTTTTATTTCTCATCGAAACCATACGTTGTGACCCCTCATCTGAACCGTCTCGTCGAGACGGTTCAGATAAGGGGTCACAACGTATGTTTTTATGTAGGATTAACAAAAATTATCCCTAATTATCACCAAATACTCTCTCTTATCTAGAGCTCTGTTATGGTATAGAATAAAAGAAACCCTAGCTTACCTGAATATGAGTAGGAAGGAACAACACCTGTTCAATAATTCCAATCACCTCTTTCTTTTGCACCGCACACAGAGACACTTCAATCTTCGGCTGTTTGCGGAAGTCTGATTCCGTATGCTGCTCATATTTCTTAGAATACACTTTGCGTCTTGACTCCCTGAAATTGGAATATTTTTACATGAGTCACCTTCATACACAAATTTTACCAACTCACCTTCATATACACATTTTACATGACTACCTTCATATACACATTTTACATGACCTACCTCCATACATATTTTTACAAGTTTCACGTTCATATAAATCTACACATCTTACATTACTCACTTTCATATACATATTTTACATGACACCTTCATATACACAATTATACACAGGCAATCATGTTCTTTTCGTTTGAATCATCTTCCTATTCATATACATGTTATATTAACCATCTTCATTTGTATGTAATTCTATATGAATCATATTTATATACTAGCCAAAAGTTCTAACCTGCCACTTACATTTAATCGATTTTCTTCAGAGTCCCAAACAATCTTACGGTTCTATTTACATCCTCAAATAGGCAGATATGTAAGTCAATTCAGCCATATAACGGTGTGACAAAATTCTCAACATGACATCAAGGATGTGCCGATGATCAGAAGTACCCCTATTTTTAAAATTCACAAAATTAATCATTTCGCTACAATTTGTGAATAAACAGATTTATGCATGATTGAAGGCTCTTCCTGCATGACAGTGGCCGCTTTGGGTCAAAATGTTAAAACTTACCCACCACTAAATGCAAATTCTTGTTAATTTTGAAAATGGGGATACCCGTATTCATCTGAGACTCCTGAATACAATGCACTGAATAATGCTTAACCTTTTAGTTAAGTGATATTTTATTTAGTGATATTCGTCTATCTGTGGCTGTAAACTGAATTGTGAGATTGTGAATAGCACTGAGGAAAAAAGATAAAAAGTAAGTGGTTGGTTAGAACTTTTGACTAGTATATATGCTGGTGACTACTGAACTTCATATATACGCTTCTTTAGTCTTCATGTACACATTTCTATCTTCATATGACAGGATAATCCTCAGCTGGGTTGCTTAGATTGTTTCTATTACTAAGTTTTCACCGCACCACCAGTAAAGGAGTCCATGGGAAGCTGCATTCTGAACAGGTGCACTGATCCACACAATCAATTACTCTTTGTGTCATCTATCTACAAGTCCGTATAAGCAGATGCTTTAAACAAATTGAACAGACTGTGCTGTGCTGTATATCTAAGCCATTGTATACTTGCTGAAAAACCCCCGCCGCATTATTGTTTCTTCAAAATTTGTCAGCTCATTTCCATTTGACACATTGCGTTGAAACAAAGTTATTCTAAAAAAATCGACGTTTCTCGTTTTGTTAAGTGTATACCTCAGCCATTCAAATTCGTTGTAGTAGATATCTTTACTTGTCTCGAAGGGCCAGTAGTCCGGGAACTGGAATCTGTGTTTTGCGGGCTCAATTATCACCTCAGCGCTCCCACTGCAAAATTAAACGTATGTGTTGTTACATTTTTGCTTTTAGTTTAAAACAAACTAGGCTATTTTTTATTTTCTAGGCAGAAAGTTTTGAATCGCGTCCGCTTTGTTTTATTAACTAGCGTTGTGGTCGCCTGTAAAGCTGTCCACTTTGCTTCATAATTTGTTTTTTTTATTTAAGAAGTATGTAAAAATGGATATTTTATCTATGTTAATGTATTTCATATACCTTTTGAAGCTTTTGTGTTTATGTGCGGTTCCTCTGTGTTGGATTGATGTAACTTTTATATGTCCTTTACACATCTTTCTTATATTTTTCACCGAACAGAGCTGGCTTTACTCATGTTACCATTTCCTACCCACTTGTTTCATATGCACGTCTCTGAGGCTTAAACTCGGGTCTCTGATGTACCAATTCGGCCCTGTGCCAGTTGGAAACATGCGAAAATAGCGTTATACATGTATATACTATCAAACAAACTTCCAACCGTCTACCTGTTTTTCGGCTTTTGGCTTTGTTTACATTTTACAGAGATAACAACAATTTACAAATTTAATGGTATATGTAAGCAACGTTCTCTATAATAATAATAATAATAATAATAATAATAATAATAACAAGAAGAAGAATTAAGCACTTACCTCACAATGAAGTAAAGCCTTTCGACCGGATCCTCCTGTCGAACAATAAAGTCCCCAGTATTAAAATGACTTTTCCTTAACGCGATCTGCAAGACCCCTTTGGCACGTGACGGTAGGTTACAGAAGAATGGATGATCATAGACAAATTCCAGCATTTCAGTTGCCTCCCGTTCATGTTGTTCCTGTGGAATAAATATTCTAGAATAAGCAAAATATCGCTCAGTGCATGGTGCGACCAGCGAGTACTAAGAAAACGATCATATGATGAGCAGTACCTCATTTTGGTGGCAATTTCATACTCGCCGAAGGCTTCTTTCATAAATTCATATAGAATGGCCTTTTCTTTTTCTTTGCTTTGTCCTGTAGATGCATATTGAGCGAGGCCATAGTCCCTGGATAGGAAACCATAACAGGCACATAACCAGGCGGGTGTTGATTTTTGCATGCACAAGTACAGTTTTTGCCGAAGTGATAAAGCCGACGTTCAGTGACACTGTAATCACCTACCGCCGCCCTGATACAATTTTTCGAATTCAGGGCACACTGGGTGCAGATTTCCTGGTTCAACGTACTGAATAAATTGATCGGGTGTGTGTCACCTGTGGAGACCAACCAAGGCGAAAATTCAATCCAAATAGGCCAGATGCTCCGCTGGAATGGCCATTCGTGTAAGTTCTTAGTCTGGCCGAGTGTCAGATAACCTATATAAACATGTTTTTCAATACAAATCACGTCAACATCTATACCTGGTTCAACAAAATATACTCTCGATATCTCAATTTTCATTGTAAAACTACTGAGATCTCGAAGTAAGTATTCTGGTCCCAGAACATTTACTTTGAGATACCAGTAGTGTATGATTACAGGAATTAAAATGAAAAGAAAATCACCAAATGTGTCCGAACCATATTTTTGATATAAGAGGGTATTTCGAGATATCATTGTTTGAGATAAAGAGAGTCAATTGTATTTTAGTTATTAGCTTACTTTTATAGACTTGTTGAAGAACTCTTCATCTAATACTAAAACATCACAAAGTTCATTTGCCAGGATAGACGCTGTATATAAGCCATCGTCATCCAAGATGGCAGTTTCACTGAAATACTTCCCCTTTTCTGTAACAAAATTAATCGAAAAAATCACGCTTAATTTCGCCTTTAAAATATATGCACACGTGCACCAGTAACTTATAAAACTATATCTGCGTTAACTACTTAAAAATGGACAGTTAAAATGTACCTGGCGTAAACTACTTAAAATTAGATTTTTTAAAGATGTACCCACGTTAAATAAGCGCAACTGGAATCTTTAGACTGTACTTGCGTTAACTATGCAACTGGAATTTTAATATACAGTTAACTTTCGATATTTTAAAGTCAAAGTTCATCCCAAACTACTGATATCTCAAAGTAAATTTCTGGTCCCTGAAAATTTACATTGAGATATCAATAGTTCGATATAACAAACGTCGAAATCTGAAAATAAATAGGAAAGTTGTCCAAATTATATTTTTTTGACTGTATACGTTCACTATTTTACGCTGTGATGCTGATGTCAGATTTTGTGATGGGCCCGGAACGATTACGCGCCCGGGAAGGTTTATAATAGTCCGTGAATTACCCTGTTATTATATGGACATTTGCCTGTTAACGATTGCTGTTATTAGCATCCGGTGCCTCTTTTTATGCAATAGCCAACGCTTAAAATACTTCGTATGAACGCCTGTGCACCGTCGTAATACAGCATCGGCGTTGACTGGACTTTGTTAATAATCTAACGTGTCCGCCAGGGGCCCTGCTATGTGTTTTGCAAAAACTTACCGTACTTTACTACAAACCGTCCATGTTTAGCTCGTGGGGTTTCTCTTCTAAACGCCCGAGACAGCTTTGAGATGGGCGTAGGGCGTTCACTGGTGTTATCTTTAGTACTAGTGGTGACGAACGTATCTGGAACGCAGAGAAGCAAAAGTTACGGAGCATGTACGTTTAACTCGAAACTAGAATCCAAGGTTTTTGGTTTGAGTAAAGCTGTATACAATTTCCCATGAAGCAATGACTATTGTGAATCTATGTGTTATCTATTTTATAGCAATGTCAAAAAGCCAATAAAAGAACAAGGTGTCTGTAGGGAGTCTAATGACGAGTGTGTCCTTAATCTAATACATTTCTCTTGTAGATAAAGCAATCTGGGGCCGTATTCATAAAGCCACTTAAGTCGTTGCTATGCAGTTGCTAAGGCTAAATATCTATAAAGGAGATTCCCTACAACTATGAAATTTGGTCTGAAGGAACAGTCTTTGTAAGACTGTTCCTCCAGAGCAAATTTCATAGTTGTAGGGAATCTCCTTCAAAGAAATTAAGCCTTAGCAACCGCATAGCACTGACTTAAGTGGTTTTATGAATACGGCCCCTGGTGTTTACATTTTTTAACGTTTTCTTCGTAAGTAACTCTACAACGTATGTGTAATGAGTAAACTGGCATCAAGTATGAACATAGCATCCATCTTGTAAAATGAAACAAACTTACTTTTAATTTGTTTCATTTTGCAAGCTGGAAGCTATGTTACTACTGAGAAATTCAAAATAAATCCGAAGAATGGTTAGAGTTTTAGCACTATAACTGAACAATAAATAATTAAACTCCTCACTAGTCATGGTGTCAGCGTATTTTTCCACTGCCGTTTCTATGCTGACTTCCGATTCTGCATCGCTGGCGTCACTGTCCTCGTCATGTGTCTGTTGATCACGTGATGGAGATTTACGCGTGGATGACCCTCGTTTTGACGAAGCTGATTTGGGAGCCAAAAGCATCTTTTCCGGTGAAACAGGAGTTCGTGTTTTAGCGGAAGACATTAATTCAAATTTCTTTCTTTGTGCAACAGCCAAAAACTTATTCACAAACATGGAGGCAGAACCCCGAAGAAATAAAAAGAACCTGAAATATTATAAACAGAAGAATCGTGAGCCCTAAACCGACCCTTTTCTTCACGAACAGATTCGGTACCACTTGGTGTATGTTATGGATTCGTTCCCTTGAGCATCCTGGGGGAACATTGTTGTGAGAAATGGACAGACAAAAATAGCCCTTTATGAGCTCACATCATTTCGACGTAAAAAACAACAACAAAAAAAAAAAAAAAAAAAAAAAAAAAAACTTACAGAGCATGTCTCGTTCATTTTGAAAATACAGAAAAGTTACAAGAAAATCCTAGTAGCATAGTAGCATTCTATCATATTAATATTCCCGACTTTATTTAACCAACATATTTGATGCCTGTGAATGGCTGAGATAGTCATCCGGTGACAGACCTTATGTGCAGTATTCAATTTGACATTAAATAAAGGAAGCATGGCAAATCATTTCAAATGAAAACAGCTCCTATGCCTACTGTCGCTCTTTCAAATTATGATATTCATGCATAATGCAGTCACATGAAAACAAGAATGTCTTACCTTAGTTGTTCGTTTCTGTAAAATAATAAACCAAACAAAACAAATTTAACTATATTCATTTGAGACTTACTTATAATAAATTAAAACAAATTAATGAATAAAAATATGTCAATCATACCTTAAGAATAAACCTATGTTATTTAATTTCTTTAGAATAAACTTATACAATTAAGTTTAATTTCAAAACGTTTTCCTTCCGTTTTTCACTTTATTAACTATACTTTAATGACACGAACTTCGACTGAGTTTCGTTTTTCACTGTCAAAAACTAACAATTTAGCTTTGAAAGATGCAGTGCGCTTCGCTGAGAATCTTTCGTGGCATTTGAAGTATTATAGAAATTAGTTGAAATAAACAAAACTTAATTGTCTTTGAGAGGAAAACTACTTACGATATCCTTTGTTGTCCTTGGGAAAATATGACATCATCACGTTTCACTCTCATATGGGTTGCATGTCGCATTATGTCTACTAAAACACCTAAAATCATATATAACAGCCAAATAAGAAACTCCCTGTAATGTCTTTCTAGTCTTTTCGGTTCTACATTTTTCTGGCACAGTACATTTTTATGATATAGTCTACATTTGCGGCGGGTCGGAGTCAGCTTTGATCTATTATTAAAAAAATACTGTTTAATATTTCTCTTCACATAAATGCATTTCCTTGTCAAATACTTAAATATATAACAAAATGAAATGCTACCACTCATCATAATAGATCCCGGCCAGTAAAATATATCCAAAAGGAAGTTTGATGTAATTTTATTAATTTTGTAAACTTATTTAGGCCCCCCAAAAAGTCGAGTGTCGAAAGGACTTTAAATTTATCTGGAGAAATTAACAAACTTCTGATCGCTTAAAATGATATTTTTGATATTTAAAAATAAGCTATAAAATATACTAAGCTCCTAAAGTTGAAATATAAGGAATTACGGATTTCCAAAAAGGTTGGGGTTTGACGACAATTCTCAGATAATTTTTCTTATCTCTCAACAAAATCAACTGTAGAGAACTAATATTAGAACTATCTCAACGAGGGGTGACAACCTACGATTTTTAAACAAACAACAACATCCTTCTTACCCCTTCTTATCAGAAAAACAACAATTTCAATTAAAGTAAACAAAGTAAACAAAATACTTACTTCTATCGAGATTTTTCAAGAGAGCACTGCGACGTTGTAGCCAAGTGACGAAACTTCCCATTTCTGTCTCCGACCGCAAGCCTTTCTCTCTTGCCATCATCTTGAGGAAATCTTGAAGTTTGCGAGACATGACAAAAAGTCCACCTCTTTCCTGAATAAGGTCGGCAAACTTCGTGAGACAGAAAATGAAATTGAAACTTGTTTTGTAAAGATGTCATGAAAAGAAGAGAGAAACAAATGAAGTTAACGCCGCTATAGCGTAGCAGAAGAAGAAATAAAAGAAGTATAAAGATGTAGAAAAGCAAAAATGAAACATACACACATACACACGCATAAAAGACAACGGGAGAAAAGGAGAAGACGCAGCAAATAGAAACAGGAGCAAAAAAAAAAAAAAAAAAAAAAAAACCCAGAAAATAAACAGTAGAAAAATGGAAGAAATATGAAACTGAAGAAGCACCAAAAAGGGGAACAAAGAATAAGAGAAGAGAAGAACTAGAGACAGTGACAAAGAAGTTGAAAATCAGAAGAAAGAAATCAGAAGAACGAGTATAAAATAGAATAAGGAAAAAGAATACGCACAGAAACGGAAGACAAAGGAAAAAAGAAAAAAAAATTAAAGACCAAAGGAAAAGAAGAAACGAAAAAGGAGTTATAATACTAAGAAAAATAAGAAAATATGAATCGAAAAGAAAGACAAGGAAAACAAACACATGATGAAAAAATTCGGATAATGAAGAAACAGAAGGAGAAGCCAAATAGAAGAAACAGATAATAAAGATATAAAGAAAGATAAAGACAAGAAAAAGAGATTGAAAGATGCTGAAGAAACAGGTGCAGACGCAGATAATGAAGAAGCAGAGGAAGAAACAGATGATGATGAGACAAGAAAAAAGAGTCATAAACAGACGAGAAAGGAACGGAATAAGAAACAGTTGATGAAGAGCAGATGAATAAACAGACAATCAAAGTACAGAGCTAAAAACGATATTGGAGAAAAGAAGACACAGATAATGAAGAAGCAAAGAAAGGAATATATAATGAAGAATCAGGAAATAACACATGTAGAAGAAACAGAGGTGGAAGGAACTGAATAAGCAGAAGAAGAAACGGATGACAGAAGAGCAAAGAAGAAACAGATGATGAAGACATCGAGGAAGAAACAGATTATTAAGAATCCGAGGAGAAAAGGGAGAATGATTTAATTATGCAGAGGCACGAACATGTAAAAGGAACGGAATATGAAGAAGCAGGAAAGAAATAGAAGAGGAAACAGATTAGGGAGAAATAGACGAATATGAAAAATAGAGAGGAGGTAGAACAAAATAAGACAAAATAGACAAAACTCGATAAGTGACACCACCTTCATACCTTCTTTTCTTTTCTGTTAGCCTGTTAGTATCTCTATACACGTCACTCACGGAAAATCGAATTTATGCTAGTACGATCATGAAATAATCTGTTAGCAGTGCATACCCAGAGCGGCCGGAGCACATGTACAGTCCAGTTAGGTATCGGTTATTTCCCGAACACCAACAGAAGGATCAGATGTTGTCATACAAACTGTGCCGTGTCTTACAGACCGCTTACGTTCGCGGGTTGGTCAGAGCACAGCGCAACATGCATTTACCCTTAAAGCTCCCGAAAAATAACAGTTCAAGTCTGCAAAGTTGAAAAAAAATCATCCAAGCTGTATTATACTGAGAACTCGAAGATTAGAGGTCAATCCGGATGAGGTGGTTTACCATAAGCGGCTCAGCTGGATCTACGCTGGTTGCAAATTCAACTATTTTTAAGTGTTAAAACATGTTTTCTCACGGTGTAACTCTCATATACATGTAGTCATCAACTATCAGTTATAAATAAAACTGGAAAATAAGGATAATTGTAATAATTAGATAATTAAAATATTTTAAGAAAAAAAGACTGTCACATGCTTATTGTGTGACTGAACTGTAGCAAAACTAAAACAACCTTCAATTATATTAAACTTTCATTTTTGTAAAGACTTGAAAAATGTACATGTACATGCATTATCTTTAAAAGAGCCGAGACAAATTGGCCGTGTGGTATATGAAAACTGCGCATTAGCTTTTCAGCCTGGGAATATTTGCAGTCTGGTCTGGGCACTGGTTGGTATACCTTAAACTCCATAGAGCCTAGCATTATTTTTCGGGAAACCACGCTCGCGAAATAAGCATGAGCATCTGGACGAGCACAATTCGCATATGCCTTAGAAAAGACGGTTTGTCTTTGTTTTGTATTTGCTTAGCGACTGATCAGTGTAGGAAATTTGTTCGTTGTAGGTGGGTTTACACAGCGACACATGTTGCACGACACATGTGACATGCACCCTGTGTCGCCATGTAAACACTCCAAACACATGTTTCATAACACATATGTTTTGCTGCAACGTCGTATCCTCTACGCATAACCTAATGGTTGCATGCTACATGTGTCGTGCAAAATGTTTCGCCACGTGTAAACCCACTTTAAATCGACTTCAGATAAAAATAAAAACTATTAGTCTTTGTTTTGTTAATTGCCTTGCGACAGTTTTGTTTAAGGGTGGGTTTACACGGCAACACATGACCTGCAACTATTTTTATAGCAAATAGGTGATGTTTAGGCCGTTAGACAAGTTATATGCAACAGATTTGTGTCATGACACATATGTTTTAGGCGTTTACACGGCGACATGCAACATTTGTCGCCGCATTAATCCACCTTGGAACCAACCACCGATAAAAAACTAAAATCACTAGTCTTTGTTTTGTAAGTGCTTTGCCACTGTTCGTTTAGGTAGTTTGTACATAAAAAGTAATATGCGCCTTATACACTCAACTAGAAACATATCTGATCACTACCCATCGTGATACGAGTAATACCAATTCGTTTATACAGTCCAGGCCAGTCCGAAGATATTTCAGAAACTATGTCAGATTGTCACTTCAATGTTAAAACTGGCATGATGTACAAAATTGTTCTTAAAAAACGGACTGATGTTGATTACACGATGACTGGTGAATATCGGATATTTTAGGAGTGTATAAGGACACGTGCGAACAGTCATGATTGGTATTAACATACTTGATCTCACAATGTAGTTGGTTCAGGGTTCTAAGTTGGGTGGGAGCGCATGCAAAAAAAAAAAAAAAAAAAAAGTGAAGACTTGAACGCTTGATGCGCCCAAAATGAAAATAGTATTGAACTCATTATCAGCCGCCTCATTTGGGTCCACTAGTCTTTGAATTCTAAATATGATACAACTTTTTTGAAATTTGCAGTTTTAATTTTTGTCGTCTGCTTTTAATTTGGCGAAGACAATACATGACAGGAAATTGTCTGTGTCTTCTGTAATGTATAAAGGACCGGTGATAGGAGAAAAGTTGTGTCATAAGGACAAAGCACAGATCAACCTGCGTATACGCGCAGTCCAGTTTCGTACTTTGCTCAATAAAATGAAAAAAAAACACACACACAAAAACCAGAGAGTTTTATGCTCAGACTGATCTGAATCTTTCTTCTCGCACTATTAATATAAAAGCACCTTTTCTCTCGCACAGCATAATTATGAAAATATGTTACTGTTTTATTATTTCAACAAAGAGAATATTTTTTTCTTTTGTTGTTTCTGGAGGTTAAATATACCATAACTATCCTAACTTTCAGACAGAAGTCTCTGAGCTGATAATTATTGGACAAACAATGCACGATACATAAAGCAAGGTTTTCACGGCGACTCACATTAGAACAGAACAGAACAGAATCTA
The DNA here is from genome assembly GCA_963989385.1 of Ctena decussata. Lineage (NCBI taxonomy): Eukaryota > Metazoa > Mollusca > Bivalvia > Lucinida > Lucinidae > Ctena > Ctena decussata. Next base: position 41,845,611 of record OZ022512.1, read on the forward strand.
TTCAGACTTGAATCTGAACAGTTCCTCGTCTATGTTTAAACGATTAGGCATGTTGCATGAAACATATTTGTACCAGGAAACATATCAGCCGCGACACGACAAAACCAACAAAGTCGTTGTGCGCCCAGCGTAGACTCAAATCAGCCTGAGCATCCGCCCAGTCTGATCAGACTCTTCGCTTAGTGCTTAAAGGGTAGCTAAGGGTCTAAGCTACCTCCATGCGGTCAGCGAAGACTCTGTTCAGACTGGGCGGATGCCCAGGCTGATCTGAGTCTGCGCTGAGCGCACAACCACTTTGTTGGTTTTCTCGTGTCGTGGCTCAATTATGTTCTAGAGTGTCTACACGGTGACATGCAACATGTAGCACCGTGTCAACCAATCTTAAAGGCCCCATAATTCTATCAGCATGAAATATTTATCGTGAGGTATCGCTGCAAACTTCTCACAACAGTTTCGCCATGATTATTATAGTGATTGGCTGGCTTTGAAAAATCAAAACGTCCTTGAGTTTACCATAAAATAGGTTTGAAAAAATAACTAGGTCACCTACTTTCGAGTTTACAAGCTTTATTATATGGTAAAAACACAACGTACAGGAGATAAAAATACAAGATACAGGCGTTTAAACACAACGTACAGGAGATGAAAATACAAGATACAGGCGTTTAACAGTTGTGGACGGACGCTCGGCGCCCCGTTACTGCGGCTATGGATTCGTTCCGCTAAGGTGCGGGGGTAACGTCGATATGAGAATTGTAATATGATGATGTTTAACAATTGATAAAAATACAATGTACAAAAATGTGAAGCAAGGATCCCATTAATTGTGCCGCAGTTGCATTATTTCATTACTTAATGGGGAACCAGAGACGAAAACCGTATTTTTATGGAGAGACATCATTTTTCCAAAATACCTTGTTCCTTCTTTTTTGCCAGTTAGATCTATATGATACGAAAAGCACATCAACCGAAATATTTTCATTAATTCAGAAGGCTGTACAGGTTTCATAATGATTTGTATTTTGATGATTTTTACCACTGGTAGGACTATGGAGACTTAAACCATGAACATGAAAAGAACAGGGGCCGTATTCATAAAACGACTTAAGTGGTTGCTATGCTGTTGCTAAGGCTATATTCCTATGAAGGAGATTCCCTACAACTATGAAATTTGCTCTGGATGAACAGTCTTTTTAGACTGTTCCTCCAGAGCAAATTTCGTAGTTGTAGGGAATCTCCTTCAAAGAGATTCAGCCCTAGCAACAGCATAGCAACCACAAGTTGTTTTATAAATATGGCCCCAGCACAACAGAGACTGTGCATACACTCAGTCTGCTAATATATGTTTACTTGTTTAATCGTCTGCGTTTTAAAATTCATACAGTCAAAACAAAAAACTTCCATAGGAGAAAAAGAGACGGACATGTCCGCAAATTCATTCGTTTGACGCTTTATCCATGCAGTCAATACAAAGCCTTTCAAAGACCTAAATATGCTGGTTTATAACATATTTCGATTTAAGGCTTTTGAAAAGTTTGACTGACAGAGCTTCAATGTCCTGTGGTTAGTTCGTACGTCCACCCGTCCTCTCATACCTAACACTTTAAGATGTTCTGTAACTCTAGAACAATTTTCACTTGGACCCGAGGCTTATTATTCCGTAGATGCATGCCTATGGTCAAGGTCACAACCAGGGTTCAAAAGTAGGTTTAAGGGGCCTTCGAGGTCATTTGCTACATACTATAAAATTTCTTATTTCTAAATAAAATACAGATTTCTACCAACTTGCCAGGGATAATGTATATGGAGTTTAACACGCTGTTTTCGGCGAGCACTCGATCATCTGATAAGCTTTTATGTAAAATCTGTCGAACCTGAAGGGATTAAATACCTTTTCGACTACTGCACTTTCGGAACGACATAGGAATCTGAGGTATCAGCTGATTTGGATTTTTCATTGCTGAATGCAGTATGAGCTCTATGTCATCATTTTTCAGCGAAAGTCTCAGTATAATGTGTCAGACATATAGTTTTTTTTAACAAAATAATTTTAAAAGAGATATAAATAACTCCCCATGATGACATCTTATTTCAAAAAGGGAGACACTTAAAGAAATTTATATTTTCTACCTGACAGAAAAGTCTCTAAGGAAAGGATTTGCTCGAAACAAAAGGAAGAATAAAACCATCGTCTATCCGTCAAAATTAGGTGAGTCCATTCTTCATTTAGGGGTGGTGTCTATTTTATTTTTCTCAATTTCATAGAAATTGCTATAAATTTTATGCAAACATTGTAGACACTGATAAGACGCCACGTTTCATGGCGTATGATCTTGGTCTGCACTGTTTGCCTTTATCCTTTTTATGGGACTCTAAGCATCCATGGGTTAAGCACCTCAAATTCAAATACTGCTTATGCAGCCTGAAAATGTAGGTCAGTTCATTGCCACAATCATTACCACCTGTTGTCAACTCCTCTGGCTGATGATATGACGCTTTTGCTGAGAAAGACCCGAGGAGAATGTTTAAAAGCTTTAAACAATCTGTCATTGTTAACACTTGCAGTGTGTGATCTAGTATAAGCAGCATTTGAGGAGACACTTAGTCTAATCATGAAGGAATTTCATATTGTGTCTATATTTCTTCTGCTCATTGTGGCTACCGTTGTTGTGGGTAAGTGAGTAATGTAACTAAATTAAGGTAAATTGAAACACTTGCAGGAAAAGCAACTCTTTGTCTCCCTTTCTATTTGTCCCCCTTCTTAACTAGCTAACTCTTAAAGAAAAGAAATTGCTCATGTTGGAGCAAAACAAAATGAACTGGCCCCTCTAGCAAATCGTTCCTTTAGACTAAATTAGAGTAGATATTGTTTTGGAAGGGCTTCATATTTTATTTTGTCCTTTGAGATCAGGGGATATTTTCTGAGAAATTAGTAATGTTTGATTGGTTTAGACTCTTATTCTAGACCAACGCTTTTTATTCATATACTAATCAGCATTTGATTCGACTGCCTTATTAAAAGTTAGATATTACAGTATACTTTTCTTTGGCTTTCGTCGCCAGGAATTGTCAGGGTCACAGCAGAGGCTTCGTTAGCCGAAACTTCTAAGTATGACCCATGTTCCTTCTTTGAATGTGTTCTCTATTCTTGAAGGACGTTTTAAGATTTTAATTCATCCTCCGACTATACAAACAGGAAGTCATGAATGGTGGGAATAAACATGCTGGTGTACTCAGTCAGGTGCATAAATAATTTTAGAGAAATTGTTTGAGAAGTTTCAATTTTCGATATAAAATTTCTTAGTACAAGTTCACTATCATAGCCGTCTGCAAATGCCTCCAGTACCGTTGCAATGACACACAGTTAATAACCTTACAGACGTGGGATACCAGAGCTCCACTACTGTGGGGAGAAGCATGCTTGTCATTTCTTTGCTAACATTGAAGGGGATCTCTAAACAGCAAAGTAATCCTCTTGGGTGTAATGGTAACTGAACCATGACCATTTCACCATAAGTTGCAGTCTGCATGAGTGCAAACAAAATGCCCTTTTAGATTTAATATGATTGTGAAATGTTGTACCCTTGTAGATAAGAAGTGACTGTGAAATGCCGTGTCCTTGCAGATAAGAATTGTTTCTGAAATGTCATGCCAGTGTAGATAAAAAATGACTGAAATGCCATGCGCTTGCAGATAAAATATTTATTCTGAAGTGTCATGCCCATGTAGACAAGAAATGATCGTGAAATACCATGCCCTTGCAGATAAAATTGATACTGTAACGTCCTTGCTCTTGTAGACAAAAATTGATGATGAAATGTCATGCTTTTGTAGACAAGAATTGTTTGTGAAATGTCATGCCAATGAAGTTGAAACTCGATCATGAAATGAAATGATTGTGAAATGGCATGCCCTTGCAGATAAGAATTGATTGTGAAAAGTCATACTCTTGCAGACTGGAATCAATTGTAACATGTCATGCCCCTGTGAACTGAAATTGATTTGTAAAATCTGTTATGCCCTTGCAGAAATGGAATTGATAGTGAAATGTTATGCTCTTGCAGACTAGAATCAGTTGTAACATGCCACGTCCCTGTAAACTGGAACTGATTGTAAAATCTGTTACCCCCTTGCAGAATGGAATTGATAGTGAAATGTTATGCTCTTGCAGTCTAGAATAAGTTGTATCTTGTCATGCCTCTGTGAATTGAAATCGATTTGTAAAATCTGTTATGCCATTGCAGAATGGAATTGATTGTGAAATGTTATGCTCTTGCAGACTAGAATCAGTTGTAACTTGCCTCGTCCCTGTGAACTGGAATTGATTGTAAAATCTGTTATGCCCTTGCAGAATGGAATTGATTGTGAAATGTTATGCTTTTGCAGACTAGAATCAGTTGTAACTTGCCACGCCCCTGTGAACTGGAATTGATTGTAAAATCTATTATGCCCTTGCAGAATGGAATTGATATTGAAATGTTATGCTCTTGCAGACAACATGCAATGTCCTTAAACCCTGGAAATGATTTTAAAATGGCATGCTCTTCGGACTGGAATAAATTGTGAAACGCTATGCTGTTGCAGACTGATCGTGAAAGATTATCCCCTTGTATATTGGTATTAATGCGTGAAAAGTCATGCTCTTGCCGACTGAATTCCAACTGCCATGTCCTTACAGACTGGCATTGATTGTAAAATCTGGCATACCCTTGTGAAATGTCATGACCTTTTAGACTAGAATTGATTGAAAGTAAAATTTCACGCCCTTGTTAGTTTGGAAGTGAATGTGAGATGTCATACCATTAATAACTGGAAAAGGTCTTGAAATGTCAGGTCCTATTAGACTGAAATTTGAAAGTAAAATGTTATACCTCGTAGATTGGAAGTACATGTGAAATATCATACCTTTAACGACTGGAAAAGATCGTGAAATGCCATGCCCTTTAAAATTGGAATTGAAAGTAAAATGTAATGCCCTTGTAGATTGGAAGTGCATGTGAAGTGTCACACCTTTACCGAGTGGAAATGGTTGTGAAATGTCATGCCCTTTTAGACTGGAATTTAAAGTAAAATGTCAGGCCTTTGTAGATCAGAATTGCTTGTCAAATGCCTTGCCCTTGCAGACTGGAATCAAAAGGAAAATTAGGAAATGTGTGTAAAATACATTCTTTGATATACGAGGGTACTTTTAATTACTTTGAGATATCAGTGTTTGAGATTACAAGAGCCAACTGTATATCTTTCGACATTATTTTTCCAGCTGATGATGACGACGACGACGACGACGATGATGACGAGGGTAGACGCATATATGTCCGACCGATTGTACCTCCGCCAGTGGTCGTGTATCCACAACCCGCCCGTGAGCCGATGACCCGAATAAAATTCAAAACCAAGATTTCACATAAATGGAACGTTAAAGCTAAAGCTAGTCAGAGAGCTAAAGCGTCGTACCGCCATACCAGCATATACTAGTATCTACATTAAAAATATATGTAGCTTTGTTTATATATGTTTTGTCTGATGACGTTTACTTATTGTCAATGATGATGAAATAAAATTGAGTAACTGTGCGTTGGATGTATGTTTTGAATTTAGTTATACGCCATTACTTTATTTCAGTCAAAAATGAAATAATTCCCGCATATTTACTCTGAATATATTTCAACAGGTTTTGAATAGCAACATCCTAAATGTACGCAATAAATCCACAAAAATGCAAATACATACTCGGTTTAATTGAATGTGTTCATGAACAGTAATGCAACACTGGTCACGACCCCCTAGCACCGACTTCAGAACCCTGTTTCCAAAATGACTCAAAATCAACTCGATATGAGCATTGATAAGTTTCAGTGGCAAAAGTTAATACAATCAAGGCTCATCAAAGATAAACACATCGACTTGATTTTTCAAGCTTGTATAGTCTTCTATAACAAAACTATTTTGTACAATGGTTAAACACTATGTTAGGCAGTTTTAATGTGTATGTGAATATCTCCTAGACTTTTCACCATTTCACAAAGGGAACATTTTTCGTGACTTCCTGTTTGCTTCTCTGAACGACATAGCCCTTTCAAACTGGGGACTACTCTTAAAGGAATGAATTTGGAGCAAATATTTCCTTCCAGACTTGACTTGAGAAAAAAAGCAAACAGAAAATGACAGAGTAGCTTCCCCTGAAAGTGTTCCCGCATGAATAATACCAGGGAATTGATGATTTTGGTACTGACAATCCCAATGCAAAGCAATTTTCCTCAGTTTGTTGGAATAAGTCTGGGGCAATCTTTGACAAAGCAGATAACCTCTAGCCACATAAATCGTTTGCTGACAAATCGATTTACTTGCTGATCAATAGATTAACTTGCTGATTAATCGATTACTTCTTTCGTAATCGATTACTTGCTGATTAAACTTGCTGACTAATCGAGTTGCTTGCTTATTAATTGATTACTCGCAGATTAATCGATTACTTGCAGATAAATCGGTTACTTGCTGGTTAATCGAGTTACTCGATCATTACTCGTTTGCATTATAAAAGGTGATTAATCGATCACAGTTTGTCATAATCGATGTATCATCTTTAAAATAAGTAAAATAGTGTAAAACAGTATATCCAGTTTATGCATTTTCTGCATATTTAATGCTTGTTTGAACTTGACTTTGACATTGGAAGGAGTTTGCAAGGACAGTATAAACTGCTATTGCATATCGATTAGTCAAGATGCAACAAAATAGAGAACAAAAAAAACAAAAAAACTCTGTGTTCTACCAGACCTATTCATCGACATTTTATAACCCGATGCTCGATCACAAAATTTCAGCTGAGTGTAATCACTGATCCACACACTTGTACAGTATTTGTACGGTGCATTTACGTGCCAATACCAACAGTTTTTGAGAATACAGGACACCATCCGGAACATGGTCATAACCGTCGATATTTTTCTTCAACGAGATGAGGTTTACATCGCGGGAATGCCGGGATTTTTTTTCAGTCGGATTAGTTCGGAACCTACTCTTTCCTGCTTTATTCACCATGTTAATTACAAATTGTATAATACCCATAAGTCCATGCGCCATACAGAAGCAGTCATAAAGAACTAGCCTTTACCGCTCGCGAGGCTGGGTAATAATTCGCAGAGCAATGTCATTTTACTGGAAAATGCAGCCCCAGGCACCCATTATTCAAAATTTTCACACTAAGCTGACGCTAATAAAATGTTGGGGCCTCAAGGCATCAGTTACCTATATTTACTGGGCATTTACGACAAACACATATGGACATTGCCGCCGGAAATGGAATATGCGAACGGCAAAGCCTCAGATCAGCCTGCGCAGTCTGATAATTATCTTCCCTTTTCGTATTATCAAGATCTGACTCTTGAGGACTCTATGCATTCTCAAGTACTCTAATTATTGTTCAAAGATGCAAAGGCTGACAAAGGACTCCTCATGGCACATTATGAAAGTGCTGTTTCATTCCTGGGGCATATTTATACAAAATGCTTATAAAAAGGTCAGTGACACTGTAAAAGCAGCATCTGCAACGTTTAATTAATGTCAATCGGATTATAATTTAAAAGTACGGAGGTACGTATAATATTGCTGCAACGTTTTTTCTGTCGTCATCCATCCATCTATCCGAGTTTCAAAGGTCGGTCGATGAAAAATTTAATCACTGTTTACTCACGGAAGCTGATAGAGCTACTCGGATTTTTTTACCTGTTGGTGCAGACAGGGAATATTACGATCACCATACACAAATGATCAGTCTTACCTGAGTCTCCTCTGTTCGTATATTCCTTAATTCATTATCTTGTGGCACAACCCAATCATAGCCCAAACAACACACTGGGAAGAGCGTTGTTTATTGTTATATCGTGGTCAAAGAAAAAAAATAGGATGCACCGCATTTTAAATCATTTAATATTTAGACTTTTTGCATAATCCCGCAGGATGGCACAGTGGTCGAGTGATTAGACACGCTCGGGTATGGTGCAAAAGGTCGCCAATTCGACTCTGAGCTTGGCAAGTCGGCGACTGGAAAACTATGTCAACCTAGCAGTAAGTGGGCGCCCTTCTCGAATAAGGGAAAGATAAGACAGTGAAATAAGAGGGATGAGCTCCGCCTTTCATATGCTGTTTCATCTAACCCCAACTGGCCCCTACGGCAACCAGGCGATGGAAAACCTTTATCTTTACTATGCATCCAGCGTCGTTTTCATGTCGATGTAAAGTAAGAAATGACGTTGTTCCAATGTCGTGGCCGGGCCGCGTAGCGCAATCGGTAGGGCACCTGACTCATAAGTCAGAGGTCCTGGGTTCGAAACCCGGTCTGGCCACATACTTTCGTTTCTCCTTCCGCTGATTCAAGAAGGGCGGTTGTCAGTTACTGGCGAAAGTATGTGCAGTTAGTACTGGTTAACCGCTTAGGAGGTCTAAGCCTGCCCAGGAATAGTGCGGTTAGGTTAACTGACCGTCCCGACATGACCATAGTTGTTTACCGTGGACGTTAAGCAACAAATCAATCAATCAATCCAATGTTGTGCGGCAGACGCATATATTCCAAATACGTAAACCTTTACGTTTTCTGCCAGTTTTGCAAAGGTGAACTTTTGGTTGCTTTCCTCAGACTACGAAGCACCTCGAAAACGAAATCATCTTCTTAAGGTAAGAATGTCCCTCTAGAGGAGTGACATGAACCCTATGAAAAAAGGGAGGCAAAATAAAATGAACCGCGACACGAAAAACCAACAAAGTGGCATATGTGCCCAGCGAAGACTCAGCTCAGCCTGGGCATCCACCCAGTCTGATCAGAGTCTTCACTGTGCGCTGAAAGCGTAGCTATAGGTCTAAACTACATCCATGCCGACAGCGAAGACTCTGACTAGACTGGGCGGATGCCCAGGCTGATCTGTGTTTTATCAGGGCCACATGCCACATTGTTGGTTTTGTCGTGTCGCGGCTCAAATTGCTGATTTGCTCTCCCATGAAGTGTACTCATTGACCTTGAAATGACTAAGTTTCTGATATTCGTTATTTTTCCAAGTTTGTAAATATCAAAAAAACAAAATTTCTAATTGGTAAGTTGTCTTTGAAAAATTATGATTCTCAAACAAAATTTTTGAACGTTATTGTAATTAACCATTATGGCTGAAGTCCACTTCTTGAAAGTGACTGTTGAAAATTAAAACTAAATGTATAATTTTATTTAAGAGTTACGACTCCGTCTTTGTAAACCATAGTATGCTTTGAAAACTCATAAAAAACTACATCAAACTGCCACAAAATCAAAACAATTCAGGACAAAATAAAGCTTCCCATCATAACAGCATGAACTATCTTCTCAGCCTTCGTGATTTTTTATTTGTGTGAAGAAAACTATGGTGGCTGGTTTGTGCCATTTCGTCTTTTCGTCTTTTCGCCGCGAAAAGACGCCACGCGAAAAGACGAAAAGACGAAAAGACGCCATGCGAAAAGACGAAAAGACGAAAAAACGCCAGGCGAAAAGACGAAAAGACGAAATAACGCCAGGCGAAAAGACGAAAAGACGAAACCCGCCACGCGAAAAGACGAAATTGCAGCGCGAAAAGACGAAAAAACGCCATGCGAAAAGACGCCATTTGAAACTCTTAAATTGTCGTCTTTTCGCGTGGCGTCTTTTCGTCTTTTCGTCTGGCGTCTTTTCGTCTTTTCGCATGGCGTTATTTCGTCTTTTCGCATGGCGTCATTTCGTCTTTTCGTCTTTTCGCGTGGCGTTATTTCGTCTTTTCGTCTTTTCGCGTGGCGTTATTTCGTCTTTTCGTCTTTTCGCATGGCGTCTTTTCGTCTTTTCGCGCCGAAAAGACGAAAAGACGCCATGCGAAAAGACGAAAAGACGAAATAACGCCACGCGAAAAGACGAAATAACGCCATGCGAAAAGACGAAAAGACGAAAAGACGCCAGGCGAAAAGACGAAAAGACGAAAAGACGACACACAAATACCCTTTCATTGATAACTGTATTGATTCCTAATACTAAGACAGATTTGTCTGAGTAAACAATATAGACTCATATCAGACTACTGCAAACGCAGCTACAGAAGCAGTCTGATCACAGAATTTGCCACTGAAATGTTTTTTTTATATATCTTTTTGACAGCTAAAAATTGTAAGGATAGACTATAAAATTAACGTGGGGTCGGCAACATTTTGGGTCACTATGGTACCGTTTAGATTGAATAACAAATTTGTGCCTTGTTGAATGAGATCAAACACAGATTTAATCAAGATAATCAGTATCTAGCAGCAGTCTTATGAAAATTAGGATGGATTTATTTTATCCGACAGAAAAATAAAAGTTGTTAGAAATGAAAAGGATAGCTAAAAGTATTAGTATGGGGTCGGCAATAATTACAGTTATTGATTAAAATAATCTGGGCCATGTTGACTTAAAAATTAGCAGACGCAAATTTACTCATTCAGGAGCGTAGGCAGACCTATTACGTTGTTGTAGCAAGCATTTTTGAGAAATACAGTCAAACCTGTCTTAAGGGGCCACCCAAGGGAAGGACAAAAAGTGGCTACTTAAGACAGATGACCCCATAATACATTTCATTTACACTGTATTTTGGTTCAAAGGACCAAGGTGGCTGCTCAAGACAGGTGATCCCTTAATAGAGGTGACCACATAAGCAGGTTTGACTGTATAGCTGAATGTATACACCTCCAAGAAAGATCTCTCTAATACTGAACATTCTGTCCCCTTCTGTCATATTTACAAAGGGGGTCAACTTTTGTGACATTCTATTTGCTTTCCAAGATAGGGAAGTGAAGCAAACAGAAAAAATAAATTCTTAAATAGGTCTACTTTTAAAGGAAAGAATTTGCTCCTAGAGGACCAAATTCTACTTTTAAGAGCTGACCCTCCTTAAGAAAGGATGCAAAAATGCAAAATTGCTTCCCCTGAGAGTGGTCCCGTTCACCTTAAACACAGATGCAAATATGTTGAAACCTGTGTCTCCATGCATCCTACGTAAAAATAACCGTTTTTTTTTTTTTTTTTTTTTTTTTTATTAAGTTTGAACAAGTAGATTTTCATATCTCGAGCTGTATCATAACATACGCAGAATGGTTACCAATGCAGAGCCTGACCAGACCCCTCTTTTCCCAGGACACATATGTCCTAGGATTTAGGATCATAATGGTAACATGGTCCAAATTTATTACTAATCTACTATTTGCTTGTAATGTATTTTTTTTTTAGTAAACTGTGTTACAATATTATTGTTCAAACTGAGAGATCGAGAGAATTGGGCAAAACGTCCCACCAATGCTAAGGTCATATGAAGACAGGACCACGCGGTTTAGAGTCACATCTGAAGGACCACTGAGGCGAGGGTGTGTGTGTGTGTGTGGAGGGGTGGGGGGGGGGGCGGTCGAACTGACTGCAACCGCTGGTCTAGTCTAGCCTATCCCATAATCTTGTGCGGTCGTTGGGGCACCACAGATGACTCTAAAACACTCCTTTTCCACCTAGTCCTGTCTTCAGCTGCCCTATTTGAGCTAGCAAAATCCATCCCTGCCGTTTAAAGAAGACTTGAAGAGGAAGTAACAGTAGTTGTGCCCCTTTGTAAAAAAGGCGGAAGGAGGCACATTTTCAATTTAAAATGGATCTCTCACAGAGGTGCATTCAGATTAAAAATACTTCCTATAAGAAAGTGTTATAGCTTGAGCTGCAGCTAAATGATACCATAATATTCTTAAATATTGGGACACATAAGCCAAAGAGAAGTCTAATCAGGCTCTGCTCTATCTGCGATTGGCACGTCTTTAGAAAACTATAAACTTGTCCAAATTTTGGGTTAGCTGCAGTTAAATGTATGTCAAATTAGGGAAAATACCGTATCATTATTTTTTCATACAGCGAAGTATAACAATGTTTCAATGTTTGTATTCCATTGTTTGAGAGAGATTACATGGTCAACAAGTGGTTAATCTTTTAGGCAGTTTAAGATCAAAATTAAGATAGGATGAAATTTGTTTGGAGTGTTTTACTCCAAAACATTAGGACGGCTCATTTTCTTTTCTGTCCGTTCAGTAGAAATACCATAATGACTTCTTTCCTCATATTTACGGTAATGTTTTTAAAAGAACAGTTTAGCGGCAAAAGCTGCAAACCGTCATTAGTACACTTCTTTACAGATTGCATTCTGATCAGGGTCTACACAGTTTAAAAAAGAAACACCTGTCTAAGTATTCAGAGTATTAACTACATTTAGAATAGGGTATATTGATATATCTTAATGCAAAACACGTGATGCGAAAAGACGAAAAGACGAAAAGACGCCATGCGAAAAGACGAAAAGACGAAATAACGCCACGCGAAAAGACGAAAAGACGAAATAACGCCACGCGAAAAGACGAAAAGACGAAATAACGCCACGCGAAAAGACGAAAAGACGCCAGGCGAAAAGACGAAAAGACGAAAAGACGCCACGCGAAAAGACGACAATTTAAGAGTTTCAAATGGCGTCTTTTCGCATGGCGTTTTTTCGTCTTTTCGCGCTGCAATTTCGTCTTTTCGCGTGGCGGGTTTCGTCTTTTCGTCTTTTCGCCTGGCGTTATTTCGTCTTTTCGTCTTTTCGCCTGGCGTTTTTTCGTCTTTTCGCATGGCGTCTTTTCGTCTTTTCGCGTGGCGTCTTTTCGCGGCGAAAAGACGAAAAGACGAAATGGCACAAACCAGCCACCATAGAAAACAGTGAATTGTAACTTACCAGATTTTATACAGTTGAAAAGTTAATCGAAAAGTCTTCGTTCAGTTTTTATGCAGAAGTGACCACTAGCAATATTGTTTTATTCATAAATGAGCCAAGACACGACAAAACCAATAAAATGGCATGTGCGCCCAGCGAATACTCAGATCAGCCTGGGCATTCACCAAGTCTGATTCGAGTCTTTACTGTGTGCTTAAAGGGTAGCTTAAGGTCTAAGCTATATCTATGCCAACAGCAAAGACTCTGCTTAGACTGGACGGAGCCCAGGCTGATCTGAGACTTAACTGGGCGCACATGCCACTTTGTTGGTTTTGTCGAGTCGCGGCTCATTACATTAAGCTGACTGTCTAGACGGTTGTCTTGAACGTTTAAAGTGACTGAGAACTTTCACCCATTTATGCCCTGAGGACTATTCTATCCTTATCAAATAGAGGAGTCTATTCGTCAATTAACGGTTGTCTGGTGTAGTTTATGTATATCATATTTTTGGGAGAAATATCCATTTTTTTGCAAATAGTGTAGACCTGAACAGACGCCGCGTTTTGCGGCTCTGACCTGTGTCTGCAAAGTTTGCCAAAGTCCTTACTAGTTAGTATGTACTGTACAGTATATTCACGATAGTGCGGGTTCAGACGAAACTACAAAAATTACAACCAAACCATTGTCGATAGAACTTTTGTAGAAACCCAGGGGCGTAGCTAGGGACAATAACTCAGTACGCACAATCATGTTTTATACTCATTAAGGGCAATAATAAAGGGTTTAGCTGTTAAGATATTTCAAATTTTCCTGTCTGTTGGCAGTCAGTATTGAAATTATGCCCAATTAACAATATTTCAGCATGAAAATACTCAGGTGTGTGTTGAAATTTTGTCAATTTGACAAAATTTCAATACGCACCTGCGTATTTGCGTATAGGTAGCTACGCCCTTTGAAACCTGGCACCTGTTAATGTAAACCCGTTAGTCAAACTGACGATGTTACCACAGGTGGATGATCACGTGGTTTTCACGTCACAGGAAATACTGGGAATTGCAGCAGTAGTAGTTAGTAGTGGTGTAGTAGTTAGTATTTTTTAAAAAAAAAAACTTCTTTGTTGCCAAATGCCATGGGCAACTTTTTTTCCTCAGCCCCGTATAAACTACCTGTTAACGACGATATCGCGTGAGCTTGAAATAGCATTAAATTAGATAGGACATTGACAGTTTTTCTCTTTTTTTTGTCTTCCTTGAATAAAAAAGGAAGAATGTTGTGTTAGGTCAACATAGTGCACTTTTTTACCTGCACATAGATATTTTTTTTCTTCAAACTTTTAAGTTTACAATTAATGCGGTCATTTTTGCTCTGATTAATATGGCCATCATTTCCTAATAGTATATAGTGAAAATAGAGAAATGAGCAAAAAGTTACTCAGTTTTCTACGTTTTTCTTAAAGCACGGATCTTAAGTCAAAAATGTTGTGTTATCCTATTATTCTACACTATCTTACAAATCTTTTGATATATTTTGTAGGAAAATCAAAGAAATATTAGTGCGGTCATATTTTACAACTTAATACTACCCTACATCCAAAAACTGAATTTCCAGTACCGCGCGTGACTATATCGAGGTGAGGAGAATTGTTGGGGACGAGTCTTATAGAATATAGCACAGTGAATGCATACTTGTAAGTACTTTAAACTGGTATTCTTGTTTTTACTGAGAGTTTACTTGTTTTCACGTTTAAACCTCCCCCCAGTTTTGGAGCAACAACATCATTTACGTGACACAGCCTACTTTCGGTTTCGGATGTATGGGGGACGATTAAATACAAAAACTATGGAACCCATGATAAAATCGCGAATATCATATGAAAGTTCTCATGATTACACATTCATTGCGCTACATTTTGAAAGAATGCATACAGAAACAATGAAATTATAAGAATTCCTGGGGTTTCCTCGTTACGGATGACGTAAGAAAATGACGCAAGAAAACTCGTAATCATCCACCCTGGTTACATTATATTACGCTTCGTACGCCAGTATTTACCACAGAGGCTTGAATCGTATTGTTTAGGGTATTGCTAATGAAGCTTATAGTTCATTCATGTACATAAAATCTTTATTCTTTCACCCAAATCAATACAATTCAAGTCCCTCTAACCATTTTGTCCACCCTCGGTACATCAAAGAAAAAACAGAATGCAAGTGAATGTTTACACTGAGAGAGAGAGTACTTTATTATAACCATCGCTGACAACAACCAACCTCCCTAATTAAATAAATAATGGATAAGTTCAAATTCAAAGACAGAAAACTAATTAGACAAAAATTTAAAACATCCTAAAACAATCTGATTTGTGAGGTTGTTCAAATTGTGATACACAGGGCATTAATTGAATTTGAGATGTTTCCTGTTAAACCTCCTTCGAAAGAAATGTTAACACTCTCTTTTTGCAAAGTCTTTCTTTTAATCGAGTACACTGGCAAAGAAACAGTATGTTTACAGGTAAAATTGAAAAAAAAGCGTGCAAAATCTTCATTGCCAGCGGTTTGCACGTTTTTTTTGTTTTGTTTTTGTAATGCCTCCAAATGAGCCTACGCAACATTGATGTTCAATGTTGTGTAGGCTCATTTGAAGACGGTACAAAAACGACATCAACACCATCAAACAACGTCATATTTATAGACACCACGTGGACAAAGGCAATAAAGCAAGTTCATTCGAAAATTTCGAGCTGACTCAACGGATGGCTAATACATACCTCTATTAAATTTCGTCGTCAGGCCACTGAAGCCTCGTCGAGGTATTTTTTTGCCAGAGAGTTTTTAACATACAATATCATGACGTCAATTTCAACGTCGTGTTACTGCTGCCTTAAAATAAGCAAACTACTGTGTCTTTGTTCAGGTAGGAGTATTTTTAGATGTTTGCATTAACATAATGCAAGTGTTTTTTTTTTCTATTTCATTCTTTATTATTTTTTTGCCGCAAAGTACAATTTTATGATTTATATATCTACCTCCGTACATCGAAAAAGTTAAAATTGACTCGAGAATTAAAACCGAATAATTGATAACAGGAATGTGGCGACTGAACCCACAGGACAAACAGTCTACCTCCGTACATCGAAAAAGTTAAAATTGACTCGAGAATTAAAACCGAATAATTGATAACAGGAATGTGGCGACTGAACCCACAGGACAAACAGAGACAATGAACAAGGAAAAATAGCAATGCGAGTCATTTGAGAAACAAGCCCACGTATTTGCAATCTGAGCATAAGAGGCTTAATGAATAACGCGTCTTGATGAGGCTGAGCAAGTTGCGCAGGCTGGTCTGGGCAAGCAAAATTTAGTATGCTCGAGTCAAGCGACTGATTGTTTTTTTGCTATTTTTCCCACAAGCAGAAAACAACACAATTTTGGACAAAGACAAAACATTTAACAATAACGCCACAATTGCAAACCCTGGTCAGACTGTTCTGGAGAAGCAGTCTGACTTTGGTTAACATTATGCACAACATTAACAATGAGACACAGACAACTCAGCAGGCATACAACGTTGAATCAACATTAATCAACGTTGATTCAACGTCACGACGTTGAATCAACGTTGATTTAGTGTTGATTCAACGTTGTATGTCCAGTGGGAACGGATAGACAAACAAAGACAGGACAACACACGGACAGACAAACAAAGACAGGATAACACAAATAACAGTTCCAGTTAACTGCGACAATAAGGTAAAATGACACACTGTCAAGGGAGACCATTCAGGGCCAAATATCCCTTTTCATAGGCGGATACCCTAACAGGAAAGAATTATATCTTGAGCAATGCAAAAACCTCCCATTAGAACCACAAAGGCCAAAATCGGTTCGTGCATTTGCAGCATCTGATCAGAGCTGTCACTGTTCGCATAAACACTGCATACGCACAATAAATAATCTACAAGTGCATATAGTGATTTTGCTGGTACTAACTCACACCTGGTTTACTATGTACAAAACGAAAACTAGCTGTTACGAAACGAAATAGAGTCATGGTTACCAAACGTCCTGGTCAAGAGAGCTGTTACGAAACGAAAACTAGCTGTTACGAAACGAAATAGAGTCATGGTTACCAAACGTCCTGGTCAAGAGAGCTGTTACGAAACGAAAAAGAGTTATAGTTTACTAACGACCTGGTCATCCTTTTCGTTTCGTAACAGCTCTTTTTCGTTTCGTAGCAGCTCTTGTATGTACATAGTTAACCAGGGGTGTAACTCTACAGGGTTAATTGTAAATCACCAGATTGGGTGAATAAATATGTTTTTTTTCTCCTGATGATGAGTTCTGACCATGGAAGACTCCGTTCACTCTGCACATGTTAGAGACTTGTCAGTTCGAACAGTTATTTTTTTTTCTAGCAGCATGGCTGATCAGCACGTGCATTAAGGATAAATTGTGCAAAGATCCCGAGTAAAATGGTATATTTTCAGGCTAAAGAAATCTCATATTTTAAGCTTATCGTCTTTCCCAATGATAGGTCAACTCTTAAAGGAGCAAATTGTTTCTTTTAAGAATAGATCCCTCATTTTGTTCAGGGAAAAAACAGTAGGTCACAAAAGTTGTGCGGGGAAAAACATATGGTCATTTGCCTTAGTCTGCATCCCAGCAAAATACAACGCAGTAACAGCGTCAGTAGACCGCTATGACGATGCACTGACGCCACACGATGCTATCTTAATCAGACCGCAATCTGGAATGCTGGGTAGCACAGATATGCAAATAATGTTTTATTTGTCGCAGTTATCTGAAAATAGCTATACGACAAAAATCATAATAATAATAATATGTTAATAATAATAATAATTATAATAATAATAATAACCAGAGGACCATTGGTCCTGTAGCTCATCTGAGTCCATTCATCCTCAGCACTCAAGGTTAGGTAACTCTAAAGTTAATTGTACAATGTGGCCTAATTTCAACGTTGACTGAGTTGTTAGTCTATGGAAAGTTTAAAATGCCATAGCAATGAAACCACGTGCGCAACAATAATAGAAAACAATCTTTATGTAGTGGCTAATGTCATGAACATGTATGCAAAGAATCAGCTTCATCTCCCTATAAAGTTTTTGAGGAAAAGATTATTGAATATTTTTTCAATTTTTTTTCCTTTATGTTGCCATCATGGCAACTAATCAAATTCGGTGATTTGGACAAATTAATATGAATATGAATCATAGAGGACTACTCAAGAAACATTTCTGTAGGAAAAAAATCCATATAACTGCAGTGAGATAGCAAAAATTGCGGATTTCCATTTTTCCCATTATAAGTCAATGGCAACTTTAAGTTGCCATAGCAACCAAACTGCTGGGGCAATTGCCAAGAAAAACAGTTTTTTTATAGAAGGTAGTACCAAAATCATTTCTGTGAAGTTTGAGCTTTATTGGTTGCATAGTTTCTGAGGAGATGATTTTTGAATATTCTTTCTATTTTTAACCTTTCGGTTGCAATGGCAATCAGCCAAATAGCGCAATTTGCATAAATTTGATATGGCTGGTTGGGGACTACTCCAGGAACATTTCTATGAATTTTTGTCAAAATATCTGCAGTGACATAGCATAAATGCAAATTTTCCATTTTCCCATTATAAGTCAATGGCAAATTTATGTTGCCATTGCAACCAAACTGCTGGAGCAATTGCCAAGAAAAACAGTATTTTATAGAAGGTAGTACCAAGATCCTTTCTGTGAAGCTTGAACTTTATTGGTTGCATAGTTTCTGAGGAGATGATTTTTGAATATTTTTTCTATTTTTAACCATTCGGTTGCCATGGCAACCAGCCAAATTGTGCAATTTACATAAATTTCATGTGGTTGATAGAGAGCTACTCAAGGAACATTTCTGTAAGATTTATCAAATTATCTGCAGATAAATAGCAATAAATGCAAATTTTCAATTTTTCCCATACAAGTCAATGGAAATTTTAAGTTGCCATAGCAACCACAGTTCTGAAGCGATTTGGATAAAAAACAGTATTATTGGTTCCCCCTACCTATAGATGTTACATATGAAATATGGTAGCAATGGGCCTTGTAGTTTCAGAGGAGATGTCGTTTGAAAATGTTGACGGACTGACGGACGGACGGGCGACGGACGACGGATGCCTGCCTATACTATAAGCTCACCTGTGAGCCTTCGGCTCAGGTGAGCTAATAATAATAATAATAACAAAATAATAATAATAATAATAAGAAGAAGAAGAAGAAGAAATATAATAATAGTAATATAACAACATAAATTACAACAACAATAATATTAATGATGGAAACAATAAAAATATAAGTAATAATAATTATAATTATAATAATAATAACATTAATAAACAAAGCAACGCTTGAGCAAAACTTGACTTAAGGCTCAGGCCAATGCTCGAATACATATCCACTGCGTACATGTACAGTTTGATCAGGTATTTGTATTTTGTTCTTCAAATTTTCAACTTTTTTGTTGTCTGTTCAAACTGAACCATACCGGATCAGACTGCGAATTTGCCTTATGACAAATTTTGTCTCAAATATATGCTTTATTAAATGATGTACTCGTTTTCAATCCAAAGCTATATAAAAATAATTCTAAAATACCCCAAAGTGAAAAAAAAATATATGTGTATCACATCATCCATATTCTATACATCCTTCTCATTAAGTTACTCATAATCGAAATAATAATAATAATGAAAAGAGAACTAAGTCTGATACCAAGGTGTATAGTTCAACCTCCATGGCATATAAACATTTCACAAAAATGCTACTTCAGCAAAGTAGTTTTTACTTTCATGGTATGTGAAACCCTTCTACATTGGAGGCGACTCTTGAAGGAAAGAATTTGCTCATTGAGAGCAAATTCTTTCCTTAAAGAGTAGCCTCAGTTAGAAAGGCTTCGAATATTACCAAGTCAGCGTACCCTCGCTGTGTAGGTGTGTATTAACATTTTGACTTCTTTTATTATTTTAATACCCGGCTTTGGCCGTTTTTTTTTCAAAGTATATTTTTACTGGTTTTGTTGATTTTTTCTGTCATTTTATGTCAGTTGTTTCCAGAACGTTGTCGACAGTCCGGGTAAATGGTCAGCTGTATTTGTTTACCATCCTGCAAATATAACAAACCACTTGTACGTGCACAACACAGACAGCTCAGACTGGTCCTATTAACATTTCTTCAATCAAACTGAGCTTGTCGAAGATGTTCGCGAGAACCATACTACAACGCCCATGCTTGTTAATGGCAGGAACTTTAAGAAATATCAAAAAGGTAATTTGCGGAACAAAAAGCTACAAGATAACAATCATTATTGAAAATACATTTAGGTTGGAAGGTACTTCAGTACACTGAGAGTAATATCTTACCGTTTCAACTTTTTTTTCAAACTCTTTCACTCATTATCACTTTAAACTATCAGAAGAAAAAAAAAAATAAATGGATAGAAAAAAAAAACAAAAAACAGAAGCAGCCTGTGCCCTAGTACTCCCAGTGAGTTGGATGCTGACCCACACAGATATTTTCTAAATGAGTCGCGACATGAAAAACCAACAAAGCGGCATGTGCGCCCAGGAAAGACTCAGATCAATCTGGACAATTGCCTAGTCTGATTAGAGTCTTGCTTTTGTACTTCAAGGGTAGCTAAAGGTCTAAGCTAGCTCCGTGCGGGCAGCAGATGACCAGGCTGATCTGAGTCTGCGCTGGGCGCAAAGCCACTTTGTTTGTTTTCTCGTGACGCGGCTCAAGTATAGTTTACTATTAGGGTCATCCAATAAAGAGTGGGACTTGTTTGATATTTAACGAATCCTGCCCCGCTACTTGAAACTTTTAACTTCATTTGCAAGACCAATATCTAACCTCCCTGTAGTATTTGTTCCATCAAATTTTGCCTACAACTTTTTCTGCTATGGTTCGAAATGTAAGGCACCAGATAAGTCAGTGGTCGGGATTTGCTTCATAGTTCAACCACAAAGACAGGAAATAACGTCTGGCATGTATCCAAATAGTGGTATCCGAACATATTTTGACATTTTCTATATTTGGTTGCATTACGTTTAAACTTTGCTTATATCTATTGGTCTATAGATTAGCCCATTGACGAATGGTTGCCTAGCAACCAGTCTATTCCAGGAAATATGACCTTAAGTAGTATGCACAATTTTCTGTTGCTAAGCAACACAAAGCACATTAACCGTGTGTTTCTTCAATATGTGCATTGCAATTGATACGGTATACCTCACCGTTTAGAGTTACGTGCTTGCCATTATATAAATTTACTTTTAATTTATGACACCTGTCTCACCCCACACCCAATTACAATGCTCCAGTTTTGCATTTTTTATCAATTTGTAGACTAAAATTCCTGGCTTTTTCGACAATTTCAGTCCAAAATGAGATATTTTCACAAAGTATGACCCAAATGTAGTATGGTATAAAACAAAATATTTTTGGACTTAATAGGAGGGTTCCAGTAACCATGGCAACCGTTTTTACAAACATGGCCAGGAGCTTTTCCCTTGCCTTCTGCCGTTGCTAGGCAACAAGAAATCAACAGCGAGATAAAAATTTGGGATACTTTGTTGTATGTATTTGCCACGCATCGGTCATACTTTCGACATGAAAAAGTATAGAGTCACAAATTATTAAGAAAATCCCACTCTTTATTGGATAACCCTCGTATCAGTAAAATGTGGACACGTTGACTTAACGCGTTGTAAACTGACAGTGGGAACGCGTATCCATGGCGAAGTGATATTTTTATACAGATAGCAACGAAATAACGTTCGAAATTTCTCAGACTCAGATTCAATCGACGAACGTGTCGCAATTTCAGTGATGCTTTGTCGGCGAATCAAGCTACACAAAGCCGAAAATAAGATATGGTTTTATTCCTTACATCTTAATTTAATTCTCTATGCCTTTAAGAGCAGAGCTAAACACCGAGATATTCTGCAATCGAACGTTTTACGTGATCATGTAAAGACGACTCTTATCCGCCAACTTCAACAGCAATTTTCAAAATAAATCGACTTTCTCCCGTCGGCGGACATATGCCATGAAAAACCATGGTGTCTGCCCTTTCTCCATTATAAAAATTAAGTAAATCGGTGTTTGGGACAATTTCCTTTGCAAAATAATGTTTAGGTACCCTATTTCATTTTCTCAAATTAATGGCGGATTTTTTACCTGATCGATAGACAGCAAAATAATCTGTAATAAATTCAAACATTACCGAAATGTTCTTGAATCCTGAAATCCGACACACGAAGAAGAACGCAACTAGTAATTCAACATACAACAATATTTTTTTCTGTACTTTCTTCAGAATGATTGGGAAAAAATTCTGATCAGTAGCCTACACCATACTGTAAACAAATCGATCGATTTATGACAGTTGTGACGCAATTACAGAACTGCGTCAACTGTTTCAAACTTCGCATTTACTTGCTTATAAGTTATTAAGATCGGTACATTGTGGTCACAATCAGAGGGACTGCTAGAAAAAAATAATTTTGCCATCCAATTAATCCTGCACGTGCCAATATTTCAAAGCCTCTCCTGCAACTCACACGATCACCCTACCCAACTTAATACCCCTCTACCCCCCCTTCTTCCTCCACCCTTCTTCCATCCCCAACCCCCACCCCTACACACACACACACGCACACAACTTTTAACCTTTCTTTTACATGAAAAACTAAGCAAAATATAATAGATGTTTAGCCATGTTTAGCCATAACAAATACTTGCAAAACTTCATTGACTAAAATCCTTGATTAAAAAGTGCAGTGTAGACCTGGCTTAGACTGTACTATCAAAACAGCAGTCTAATCAGGGTCAGTACTATTTGATTTTCCCAGCAATTTCGACACACTGTCAGATGGTGAAAGTGGTAGGACAATTGCAGTAATGAAGATTTTGTTTCACATTTAAGCTTAGAAAATAACTTGGCCATACATACTTATACATTCCTTTACACTCCATCTAATTTCAGCCAACATTGAGAAGCAGCATATGTACTGTTAAATGAGCTTTTGAGCATTAAAATTGCAGTATGCATTTTTATAACAATTGTTTTGGCCCTCTGTGGAACTACCTTAATGAGGAGTTCTAATGAGGGGTTACAACATATCTATTTACTTGTTAGTTGTTTATCCCCTTTTTAAGAGTGTAAACAACTAACAAGAATTATTGATTCTTCCTTAGAAGAAACCAGGGATTTAATAAAATACATATTTATTATGAAATGCCAGGTGTGTCAAATACTAGCTCATCAGGTGGGGGTGGGGGCTGTCAGCTCTGCAATGCCATTGGTTCATAAATTAAAATGCCACAGTGTGTTTATATACTCAGTGATCTTTTGAGGGATTTACTCTAACTGTTGCCAAAAATCTCATGGAAATCTATCAGTAGGGGCAAATCTCATGCAAAAATTATATAATTTATAATAAATGGTACCTTAACTTTTCATTGAGAATGGAGAATTTCTCAAAATTTTAGTTCAATGTGATGTGTTCTCTAATATGATTCTGAGTCACACTCACAAAAAACAAAACAAATAAAAAGCACAGCTGTCCAGCAAACCAGAAAACTTGATTAAATATGTGGCAAAGGCTCAGGACTTGGTAATCTATTCTCTAAGTTGAATAATGGTAAGATATAAACATGATTAAACAAGAAAAATAATAGGCCAATATCTAGTGAGCCAAAGTGGAGTTATTCTTTATCATTTCTCTTCAAGTAAAATGTACAGTTATGTTGTGGTGTCTCATCACAGTTGCTTTTGATCAAAAATTAAAATTTAACACAATTTTCAAATGAACAAATTAGTACTTTATAGGTATTCTAAATGTATAAAGCTCTGATCAAATTATTATATTCACATGCAGTCTGACATTGCCCTTCAGTGTTTTCCCTATAAGTATAAATAAATAAATAGCCAAAATAAATTATAACATATTATGTACATAATAAGAAAAAAATTCTGGAGACAGTTCCACAAGTGATGGTTTTATGATAATGATTATACAAAGACTCAGCTGGAGCATGATAGCAATTCTGGGAATTCTGTCTTATTCAGCCATAAAAACATTTGTTGTGATCCATTAATAGAACTATCTATGCTCTTGCTGAAGTGCTTCTAATGAGAGGGCACAACAGGTGTTAATATGAAGCCCATTGATGCTGGTGCAACAATTATGGTGGAACTGTGTAATTGTTTTCATTCTAACATAGCCTTGACTTGTAGAAGGACAAACAGCATTATGCAACATTCCACATAAAGTGCAGGGTCCATCAGTTAGCAGGGCATGCCCCATTCATTATTTTGTGCACTTATAATGATATAAAAAAGCTTGCTAGCATAATAAAGTCCTAAATATTTGGCCAATAAAATCCTCTGTGAAAATGCTTTTTAATAGGTTGGTGTGTGTGTGTGTGTGTGTTTGGGGGGTGGGGATAGACAGGAAGGGGCTACCTCTCAATCAACTGCACTAAACTGCATCCCTTTACAGTCATGACTCATAATTTGATGTCTGTCATCAAGCTTTTCTCTCTAGTAACTTAATAACTGATTAGTAATTACAAGTTTCTTCGCTTTGGTCAGAAGCTGCAAACATTTAAGATGGATTAAATTAATCAGGAAATATATATATTTTTTTTTATATTTTTTCAGTTTATGGTATCATTTCTATTAATATAACTTCAATATGAGCCTTTTAATTTTCTTTATGAGATTTAAGCTAAAACATAACTTTTGGCATTTAATTCTATAGAATATGTATTTCTTCATGCCCCTTCCCCTCCTCCCATCTCAGCCACTGGCCAATAATAAAAAGTATTTTGTTTGCAGTTGCCTATTAACTAGGATTTTTGGAGAGTACTTAGGTAGGTAGGCTTTCTTTTTAATCCCTGCAAACTATGAAAACAACAAAAACAAATAATAGTTATACAAAAAATGTCACACACAGTTACAGTAATTACCCATAATACATAACAGCATCCTACATTTTGAACATACCTATATCACCCACAAATGGAGTACCCAAAATGTGCAGGTATTAAGGAAAAATTGCTGACCCAGATCAGACTGCTCCTGGGTCTACACTGCTTGCTCAGACCTGTTTGTCTTATTATGCAGGTTGATCACGGTAAATGTGCTGTTAAATAAAAAAAAATAGATCTAGGGTGTCCCAAGTGGCCATCTTTTTTTTTTTTTGGGGGGGGGGGAGGGCGGGGGGAGGGAGGGATAAGGTGAATTTTGGTGTGTAGGTAAGCAGTTGCTATCTACCCACCAAAAGTGCAGGGTCCAGACTCAGGGGTAAGGTGAAGGTGAATTTTGGTGGGTAGGTAGGCAGTTGCTATCTTCCCAGCAAAAGTGCAGGGCCCAGACTCTTTTTTTTTGAGATTTTGGGTGGAGCCAGGTTATTTTTTTTTTCACTGATTTTTGAGGCCAGATTATTTTTTGAAATCCCCTTATGAGCTGATTTATTTTTTACTTGCATATTTTTTTCTTCCAAAGACAGGGATTTTTTTCGAAAAAAATACCAGCCCCCCACGAATATCAAATGGTCGGTCCCTTAGCGCCTAGCGGGACAGGGTTTTGGCAGATTTATGAGGAAGGACAAGCAGCTGTCTCTTGTACTATTTGTTGGATGACTTCTGAAATGGTACGTGTGTGTTGAGGGGGTAGGGGGGTGGGGGGGGGGTGGCGTCGTTCGGGACAGAATTCTTTAGAAGAGCGAGTGGTCTCAGAATGTGGGGCGCGTTATCTTGGGGGAAGTTGTCTGGGGGAGTTTTCTTAGAATCTGGGGCGAGTTCTCACCTGAAGATGGGGCGACCTGTCTTGTGGCTTTTTCGTTGGTCAAACTTTGTGGTTGACCAGTGTGTTTGTTTTGCTTTCTCTCGTTCTCGGCGTGTAGCCTAAATTCAGAAGCCCAAACAATCGCAGGCAGACAGACTAACGCAAAATCTTAATAAATTCACAGTATGCTAAATGATTCCAAGCTTTACTATACCATAAATGAAGAAACAGTTGGTCTCCTCAAGTCGATCCAGCTGAAAAAATGTCTGTGTGTTGACAAACGCACGTGCCATGTATACGTAAAAATGACCAACTTCATTATCGATTTTCAAACTAAATAGACTTTCTCCCGATGATATACCACGCTAAAAGACGGTCGAATGTATGCACTACGGTTCAGTTATAATGGCATCTAATTTGGTTTTTGGGACAATTTTCTTTGCAAAATAACTTTGGGGTACTGTCGTAGGGTTTTACTTTTCTGAAAAACGGTTGTCAATCTGTGATCGTTGTTTTGGGTGTGCAAACTGCATTGAGGTACCGATATGCGTCTGATTTCAATAACAAAACATCAAATTTCATTCTGATCTGGTCCGTTGGAACATTATGACTGCATATCTTATCAAACGAGCATTATTTTGGGACTGTTTCTGTTCAAAATTTCTCGCCATTTCTTTCCGGCGAAAAAAAGGGATTATATCTTTGTGCGTAGACGACCGCTCAGAAAATGATTTACTCAAATGTGATGAGTCTGCGTTCCAACTGTGAAGTATAGACAAAAGGAAAGAGAATACATACCTGATTTTCTTCGCTTTCCTCCAGACCCTGAAGTGTTAAAAAAAGAAGTATTAAATAAAGTATAAAACCAAAAATATAAAATGTACGGAAACACAGGGACAGCGACTCTGCCTGTTTATTTTTACGCCCTTTCCCAAGGGGGTCAACTCTTACACTAAAGAAATAGCTCCCCTAGGGGCAAATTTATTCCCTTAAGAGTAGACCCTTTTTTGGAAGAGCTATGCCTCGCAGGGCCGCAAACAGAAAGCCACTACAGTTGTTACCCTTAGTCTACCGTCTTGCAATAAAGGTTTAAAAAAAGACACGAGGTGCACCCATACATATTAGGATAAAACTGAGCCACGACAAGACAAAACCAACAATGTGGTTGTGCGCCCAGCGCAGACTCAGTTCAGCCTGGGCATCCACCCAGTCTGATCAGAGTCTTGCCTAAGCGCTTAAAAGGTAGCTAAGGGTCTAAGCTACCTTCAGGCGGACAGCGAAGACTCTGATCAGACTGAGCGGATGCCCAGGCTGATCTGAGTCTGCGCTGGGCGCATAACCACATTGTTGGTTTTCTCGTGTCGCGGCTCAAATATTTACGTGTATGGATTTGCAATGTAAAATTCAAAGTAAAAAAGGTAACTCAAGAATATCTTTCTAATATACCTTTTCCTCTGACAATTTTGATGCCAAACGCAGAACTTTTGAGAAAAAAAAATATCAAAACAAACACTATGGGAAACAACAAATATTTTGATTTTCAGTTTTTTTGCGGCTTACCACTCGAGAGATCTAGACATGCGGACAAAGGATTAACCATAAGCAAGCATTACATGAAGTGAAAAAAAAAACAGACCTTCCACTCGTCATTCGCACTCAGTAACTAACGGGTAGCCATTTATTGATTTCACCACGTTCGAAGACGACTTTTATAGTATTTACTACTGTACACTACTTACGACGTCTTCTGATGCACACAGTTCCAACGTCACAGTTTCCGCGGCACATGCACATATTTGCTGTACGGTTACAGGCCACCCCTCTCCCGCGACACCTGCCGGACAAGCACTGGCCTCCTAGCTTCCCACCTGTAACAGATAAACAGAGCACTTTTTATAATTATTTGACAATGAAGTATCTTTAGACTAGATAGAATACTGTCTAAAACAGTCGGTTGTCTACCGAAATCCAGAACTTTATCAGTTATTATATCAAACCTAGTGTATATAAAATGAGACAATTATTTCAAAGCACAAATGCTAAGTTAGTAAATGACTTATCTATTTTCACATTTAAGGCATTTGAATTGAGAAATTCTTTGTTATATTAATACTGTCATGCTATATTTGATGTTATTATGTTGCTAATTTAGATTCTATTGACAGAGCCGCAGATGGGGGTTAGGCTTTGGGAGATAATTACGAGGTTGCTCTTGTTACCTCGATATATAAAAATCTGCTGCGGCGTCTTATTAGACCCGCCTTTGTGAGGGTCGCAGAAGGTGTTTATGTTGGTGGTATGATTTAAGGTGGAATCCTTGTTACTTCTGGGCGTTACCCAACTGCCGCTATTATGTTAGATATGATGTGTTCTGCTGGAGAGGTGATATAAGCAGTTCACTTTAGTTACCTGTGCTGCTCCCCGCAGGAAATATTGGTGAGCAAGTGAGTGTCACAACTTCGCACATGGTTCCAGGGTAGGAATGCATATTCGTTGTATGTATTAATGTTCATGCTCAAGGGCCAATGGCCTATTGCTTCGAAAAATAAACTTATCTTATCTTATCTCTAGCTTATAAAGCTTTTAAGCGGTCGTTTGCGCAGCTGCGCAGGCAGCGGTAAGTGATTCTACTTAGCTAACTGCACGAACATAGATGAAGGTCCTTTTTTACTTGACTTCAATCAGTTCTGAGAGCGAAAACTGCCGTTTCGAATTTGATGAATAGGTACGGAGCCCGGGAGGGGACATAGCAATACATATACTGATTTCGTTCCTACTAAATGCATTTCGTTCCCACGCAATACTTTTCCGTTCCCTCAAAATAATATTTCGTTCCCTCAAATAATATTTCGTCCCACGCTTTACTTTTTCGTTCCCTCAAAATATTATTTCGTTCCCTTAAGGTGAGGTGGGAGTAATTGACAAAACACATGATTTTATTCATATTACCGTATATTGTTCATTTTCAATCCCTCTTTCAGAAAATGTAATAAAAAGGGGGGGGGGGGGTCGCCGATGTCGTTTTCAAGATATCTGACCTCGAAAACGTCAATTTTTCCACTTTTTCGACCCGACGTTATAATGGCGTTCTATGGAAAATGCACTTTTTTGCTCGTAACTCTTGGATAAAAACCTTCATTCTGAGAAAACAAAACACTTTTTTTCTTCAAAAACTAACACAGTATGGCCCAATGATAGAAGTTTACATTAAAGCAATAAAAATAGTAGGTCGCCGACTTAATTCCGAGTTAAAATGCATTAAATGCCCGGCCTGCCGTCTCTTTAGACTGAAATGTTGACGTTGCGCATGGTGACGTTAACGTTACTTAAAACTTTTCGCGCCACATATCAATTATCGCCTTTTTTGTAGGCAACCGGCAAAATTTGTCTGGAACTTTCATCACTCATGATTGTCATTGTCTGGAAAGTGCAGGATGAAGGCAGATGTAATACATTTCTCTCAATCTCTGCATAAGCCGTCTTAACTAAGTATTTTTAATTAAAAAAAAAAAAAAACAATCGAAAGCATTGCCACTTTGCCCTCTGCTACAGTTGACGGGCACCCGAGTTGGAGCGGGCTTCCACGTGTTATGACGTTTGAACAATTCCTTTGTCCACATGGCTTTTGTACAGAGTAAGCGAGTTTTCCAGTTCCTGACCCGACCCAAGAAAGAGCCTATAATATTCTGCACTATAACCTAGCGTTCCAACGACTGGACTTCGGCGACTCTCTGTCTCTGTCTCTCTCTCTCTCTCTCTCTCTCAGTAAAACTGATAGGCAACATTGATTCTCTTTAGCGTCCAATACACTTGAAACAGAAATATGAAATGAAAAACAGAAAAGTGAAAGAAAGACAAGGAAAAAGAAACCATATTGTTTTTAGCTTATTGACAGAACAGATCGTTGAATTATCGAATCAAGGTCGATAAAAGATTCTGATGACATTGCGTCGACGTTGATACGGCTGTCTGTCGTTGTTCAAATGCTAGGGACAGTCTAAGAATTTTTTATATAACTGAAATTTGGCATAGCTTTTGCTGATTTGTATTTTAAGTGTGGGTGGTATGATAACGATTGTCTATGGCTACTTTTTGATTGATTAATGGATTGATTTGTTGTTTGACGTCCACGGTAAACAGCTATGGTCATGTCGGGACGGTCAGTAAACCTAACCACACTATTCCTGGGCAGGCTTAGACCTCCTAAGCGGTTAACCAGTACTAAGTGCATATACTTTCGCCAGTAACTGACAACTGCCCTTCTTGAATCAGCAGAAGGAAAAACGAAAGTATGTGGTCAGACCGGGTATCGAACCCAGGACCTCTGACTTATGAATCAGGTGCCCTACCGCCTGCGCTACGCGGCCCGGCTCTTCTATGGCTGCTACCATGTTAACTGTTATGTAGGTGGTGAAAGTGAAAACAATGATCTGACTTTTCATTGTACGATTCTGGATTCGATTTCACGAGGTTTTGTTATTGCAACTCAACAGCTATGAACTCCGTCTAACAAACTGATGAGAAACTGTCAGAGAACAACTTTCTCCCCACGGAAAACTATATATTTTTTTCAGTTTCTCTCAACGGCACTTTCTATCAAGTTCCTTTTCTTGTCGTATGAAATTTGTAATAAAATAATTGCAACTCAATAGCTGCGAACTCGGTCTAATAAACTGTTAAGAAACTGTCAGCTATCCCACAAGTAGTCTTCCGCACGTAAAACTATATCTTTTTATCAGATTCTACTCTGCGGCACTTTCTAATTCCTTTAAATTTCGTCCAGCGCTCAGCTTCCTCGCGTTCTGTGAGAAGACCATGAAGTGATCACAGAAGCGGCTAACGTTGACGCCATCTTGTTTTTATCAAACGGAACGTTCGACGTCATAACGTAACGTAGTGACAGAAACTGCCGCATGGCGGCGCTGAATTACTCCCACCTCACCTTAAAATAATTCTCCGTACCCACGTTTTACTTTTCCGTTCCTTCAAAATAGCATTTTGATCCCTCAAAATAATATTCCGTTCCCACGCTTTATTTTTCCGTTCCCTCAAAATAGCATTCTGTTTTCTCAAAATAATATTTCGTTCTCACGCTTTACTTTTCGTTGCCTCAAAATAGTATTTCGTTCCTTCAAAATAATATTTCGCTCCCACGCTTTACTTTTTCGTTCCTTCAATATAATATATCATTCTCTCAAAACAATAGTCCATTCCCATGCTTTACTTTTTCTTTTCCACACAATAGTTTTTCATTTCCTTAATATAATATTTCGTTCCCTCAAATTAACATTTCGTTCTAATGCAATAGCTTTTCGTTTCCTTGCAAAAATATTTGGTGATGATAAAGCAAAATCATAGTGTATAAGCAGTCGGGCTTCCACGCTTAATGATGTATTCAAAATGGAATGTCTTAAAGGGGCTCAGTTTATTCTGATGGCGAACCATATTTCATATTTTTCATTTTATTATTATTATTATTATTATTGTTATCATCATTATTACTTAGAAAACTTATCATTATTTGTTTTTTTTTAACTGAAGCTAGTGTAATATTTTGAGTCATCCCAACGTCTGTGCCCTCTCTAATCTGGAGCCAACTCTCAACGAAAAGAATTTGCCCCCATAGAAGCACATGCTTTCCCTCCAACGCAGGCCCGCCAAGAAAGGCCTTGTCGCTCGGAGAAGCAAAGAGAAAGTCATAACAGTTGCCTTATTAGTAAAAGTGGCAGTAAAATATGGAGAGGCACCTACACACCACGCCTTTATCATAGCTTAAAGGTTATTCTGCCAGCTGTAACGATTGAATTACTGGTATATTTTCGGACACAGAGTTTATCTAGCCTACTATGTCTCTAAACGGATGGCTGGATGACTTGCAATTTTACGTTCTCTTCAACAGTATTTCAGTCATATCAGGACGATGGGCGATTGATAATGAAAGTTTGTGGGCAATGGAACCCCGTTTACGGTAGGAAAGATTCTCGCATCAAGCGGGCCTCGAACCAGGGTCCGCTAGAACAGTAGGCCAGCTATCGGGGCTTCTATGCCTCTAAATCATAGAGCGAATGAGTACACCCATTCAAGGGAAGTAACTCAGCCACCAGTCTCTGTAAACTCCAAAGCTGGACAAATTCTCAAAGTAGGAATTCCCTCCCCTTGGAGCAAGAATTTGCTCCCCTTGGAGCAAATTCCTGCCCTTAGAGTCAGCCCCTTCAGAATGGTCACACTGCCAAAGAAAACAATCACTGGAAGCAACTCAGCTACGTATCTCTACGCCCACTCCAACCCAGGGCCAACTCCCATATGTCACGGATGAGGACAAAATCGTGGGTCTACTGACCATGAACCCAGAGCCCCTTGTAAAACAACCCAAATACTCCACAAGCTGATAGTCAACATTATATGTTCGCCACCGTCGCGTGAGCATGAGATATTAGCAGTTATACCTTTATCATACTCACAGTATACCATAAACATTCTTTATATTGGGACAGTTAGGTCTGAGCAAATAGTGCAAACCCAGATCAGACAGGAACAGTCTGATCAGGATCTACACTGTTTGCCATCCCATTTGCATTTTTTGGGCACATTACTGCACTGTAAAAACCAAACTGTTCCAATTTTAGGACAGTTATGGTAATTATTTTAGTGTCCCAATATTTAGAATTTTTACCACCATGACACAGGTGTGTATATGAAATTATTTTACCTTGAAAATGGACTCTACTGTGAATTTTGGCAAATATTTGGACACAGAGGAGACCATTTTTTATCTGCCCAGCATGAAAATGTGTGAAAAAATGGAAAAATGATAATTGCTAGGACGCTCTCAATGATGCATTAAAGAACCTTCAGACCCTATTACATTTTTAATAACGATGGTTATTTTTCAGATTTTTGCCCACAAAATTATCCTTTGACATTTTCTTATATAAACCCTTTTTGATTTCAACAAGTCCTCCTGCATTTATGGACTCTGAATCGTGAGAAACAACATAAAGAAGGCATCTGCTAATTTTAGGGAAGACCGGTTATATTTTCAGCATTTTATACAGATTTTTTTACTTCGCCCCAAATCAGTGATTATCACCACCTTAAGCTGACTATTAAAACTTAAATACTTGTATATGCTTTATGTATAAATAACCCACTGGGCAAACACCATTAAATCAACACTGAACCAACGTTGATTCAACGTTGATTCTGTTTTGATTCAACGTTATGTGCTTGCTGGGACAGAATAGTCTTCTCACATTTGCAAAAGCTTTTCATTTTTTTTGTTAATTTCCAAGTTGGGATTGGGACTGCGTGTGTGAATGGAATTGCGCGTTCACCAGGCGCGACGATGAAGTCGGACTTACTTCCGGTACATCGTCCTCTGAACAGTTTCTCTCCAGATGGGCATTCACATTCGAAATCGGAGTTGCAGATTTCACCCTCATTTCGACAGTCAGAAGCCATACGGCACTCTGAAACAAAATATACCATAATTATGATACTGGCTATAATTACTTGGATATAAACCTACCTTAGCAAGGAGTGCAGCCTCCCAGCAGGCACACAGGGTTGATTCAATATTGATTCGAGCTTGATTCAACGTCATGACGTTGAATCAAGGTTGATTCAATATTGATTCAACCGTGTGAGCCCATAGGGCTATGATAAGGGTTCTCTTTTAGGTGAAGGGCATACTTTAAAGGGAAGCTACTCATTTGTTTCCCCTTCTAAAAATGACAGAAACACATAAGGATATACCCAAACATCCAAATAAACAACCTGATCAGTGTCTGCATCGTTTGCCATTTACCAAAACGCTGTGTAGAAATGGTGTTAGATTGTTGGTATCAGACCCTTCCTTAGATAGCATCAACTGAAGTGTTTTAATTTTTTTTCTCGGCGCAGCCGGGAATAATTTCTCTTTTGTTCTACAGTCGAGTGTCAAACGTCTTTCAAAAAAAAAAAAAAGATTTTCCATAGACTTCAATGCATTTTCAAGTGTGCGGGGAATTTTGCTGTAGCAAAACTGATCTGACGATGTTCAAATTTATATGGTTAGAAAGAGCAATAATTTTGGCGACATCTAATAATTTTTACTTAAACTCTAATTAATTTTCTTTTAGAAATATTCTGTTAAAGACAACACCTATACTTTTTCAGCAATTTTGGACAAAGTCACCATTCACGTCAATAGAAAATTGCATTTCTGAATATTTTATTGAAGTTTAAAAACTTGCAGTTTAATTGTAAGTAGGTTTAGGGCAATATAAAAATTATTTTATATTGCAGAAATCTTTTAGTTTTTTTTAAGTATGCAAAAACTATAAAGAACAGTTGAACACAGGTCTCACAGTAAAATTTCTTGCACACTTGCAAATGCTTTCTCCCTTTGTGGTGCACTGCGTGAATACTAGCACTGTGTCAGATGTTAATTCAAATGTTTCTCTCGTTGGTAAATTTACAATGGAAATTTTATCGAAAACAGAAGCAGATATTCAAATTTATTTATTTATTTATTTTTCAGTGTAGATCAACTTTCGATTTCTACTTTCGGTTTCATGCACACAAACAATCAATGCATCATGTTGGTAATTGTATTGGAATCAGGTCAATCTCAAGACTGACCGTGGTCCAATTCCAAATTGGACAGCTCAATCTTGAGATAGGTCATTGTCGCTACCCAGTGTCAATATTACGGTAGCGGGTACCAACCGACATAGCTCACTTGAGTCATATTCATGAAAGTTATTGTCAACTCTTCACCTAGAGACATATTACAAAACACACTTCCATTTAATCTGCGCCGATGATTTTTTCTTCTTCTTCTTTTTTTCTTTTGTTTAAAAGTATACATCCGCATTTTTTACCACCTCCAAAATAAACAATTTTACTTATTTCGTTAGATAATATATAATCATATAAAATCCATTGTAAAAAATCAGAAAAAGTGTTTCATTTTAATACAGTTTTTAATCAAAATAAAGTATCGAGATTGAAAATGTAAATGAACACAACCGTCAGCTAATAGCAGAGTCGATACCACGCCTTACGGTCATATGGTGATACTAAGGTAATTTTCTTATTCGCGCACGCGCTAGTGACATCAGAGCAAATTAATTCTACCCAAGAGGTTTCGATAGCGGTCCGCGATTGTTTAAAAAATATTCAATTTCTTGGAATAAAGTTACTTTTCACAAATATTGGTCTTAATTTCTATTGTCAAATGTAAAATGGTCCATTTCGGAGATACTGCGTAAATATTAAATTCGAAGTACATTTTGTTATCATAAATAAGGGCGTTAATCTTTAAGATTTTTCTTGTTTCGAATAATTTATACCAGTATTTCATTATGAAGTGCAAATCCAATCACCATTATTATCGAGACGTTGCCCTGTACAAGATGATTCACATGAGGTTGTATGGGAACATAATCTTGTTGTTCCTCCATTTTTATAAAAGGGGAACAACTTCCGTCACTTTCTTAATTTTTCCTCACAAGATGAAGAGAATTTGCTCCTAGAGGATCAAATTCTACTCTGTTCTGTATGAGTTGACCACCACTTAGAGGTGAGGAAAAACCTGAAAATGGCAAAGTTGCTTTCCCTGAAAGTGCTCCCATTCATCTTGGTTATGAAAGTCACATCACAGGGGAGAGTCGGGTAACTTCGGACGGCGGGTAAATTCGGACACTGACATTGTTTCCTTTATATGTCAGTAGTTTGGAATTGAAACAAAATCAAACGGGCAAACAGTGAAAATCCTGATGAGACGGCTCATCATGAGCCGTCTCATCTGGATTTTTACTGTTTGCCATTATATGTCCGAATTTACCCTCTTGTCCGAGGTTACCCGACTCTCCCCTACCACTCTACACAATACAAATTGCGTCACGTCCTTTAAAATGGCTCCGTTTTCTGTGGTGTAATACATGTAGATCTAATATGCATTCGAATGCGGACAATTCCGATCAATAGCAGTCATGACAAATTGCATGTTTGTCTAGTTTCCCTTGTAAATTTCAGGATCGGACTAGCATTGACCGTATTAGACTCGTCTTTTAAACTGAAATGGTATTGATCGTATCATTAATTGTCAGAATTGGATCATTTTACATTCAGAGGTATAGGTTGATACCTAACAGGCACATAACGATGAATCGTAATTGAATAAGCATTGATTCAACGTCATGACGTTGAATCAACGTTGATTCAATGTTGATTCAACGTTGTCTACCCGAATGGAATACCTAGGTCACATGAGATGCAGGCTGAGCTATTTGTTGGTGATTGAACCGTTCCTCCAGGACATATGCACGTTCTTCCAATGGTACAAATCTTGCCGCCGGTGCAAGCAGGATCACAACCTACAAAACACAGACAGGGTAAATTCGAACAACGGGTAAATCCGGACAGTGACACTGATTCCTTTATGTGTCAGTTGTTTGGAATTAAAACAGAATAACCGGGCAAATCCTGTTGAGACGGCTCATTATGAGCCGTTTCATCTAGATTTTCACTGTTTGCAAATGGTATGTCCGATTTTACCCGCTGTCCGAAGTTTCCCGACTCAACCCCATATACAAATATGCAAGAAGAACCAACATACATTTTTTGCAATTCCCAAAATATTATTTTTAAATAAATAACTTTGACAATCTACCTAAGCTTATATAATTATTTCATAAACGTTCAGAGAAAATTTGTTAAGGTTTACATGTACGATAGGATGAAACAAAAATCATAATCATAATCAATCACGCATAAAGCACGTTCATACATTTTGCAATTTCATAATAAGTATGATAGTTTTTATGTGAATTAGTTCATGTTTCCACACATAATTTGTGGCCAAGCAAGTCTCACATTTTGCCATTAGAAACGATAAAAATGAAACATAACAATAGCTGGACCGGGTCACATTACCCGTCGTTACGCTGGCGACGCGAGCAACAGACTGGTCAGATTAGACATCAGTCAATAAGTCAACATGGTGGTAGAAAATGCCTTTGAAATAAGTGCAAGTGTAACTAATGACATATTGCTGGCTGATACAGACAATGAAACTGCTTTTTGTGAAGCAACGGAAAATGGAAACGATATCTTTAATGACAAATAGGATTATGGTCAAGGTCCAGAGCAATCATTATCAGTACTTACTTGGAATATTGAAGGATTGCTTGAAAAATTAAAATTTCCCGACATTGTAGCCTGTTTAAGTCAATTCGACATTTTTTCTTTATCAGAAAAATGGATGCAAAACATAGATTATATCGATACTGTTTACCAAGATTATGAGCTTTATTTTTGTGCAGCAAAGAAAAATACATCCTACGGAAGAGATATGGCTGGAATGATAGCATTTGTAAGGCGGAAGCTTTATGAAAATGTACAAAGGTTGTGCGACGATTGTGATTTTGCAATCTTTTGACGGTTAAATAAACGAGCTTTAAAACGCGATAAGGATATTCTATTTTGTTTTGCATAGTTACCACCAGACAATTCACCATTTTATGAAGGTAAAGATTTCAGAGGTGTTAATTTATTGGAAAACCAGATTCTTGAGCTGAATACAGAAGGCGTCAGTATAATCCTAAACGTTAGGACATCGGACGTACCAGATTTTATTCAGTTTGACAATAGTGTCCCACAGTTGGAAGAGTTTGATGATATATTGTTAAATAATAGCCATGTACGACCCAGAGTTTCGTGCGATAAAACAGTTAATAAATTTGGTCGGGATTTACTGAACTTGTGTATTTCCTACTCTCTCCTAATTGTAAACGGTAGGTTGGACAAGGATAAAGATATTGGTAATTTTACGTTCGTAAGCTCTGTTGGAAATAGTGTCATTGACTATATCATTTGTAATCAGGATTTGTTCGAAGAGATTGAACGTTTTAGTATCGAACAAAGGAATGAATCTGCACATTACCCGTTATCGTTTGCCATTAAAGGTCCGGACAATTCTGAAATAGATAAACCTAATACTGATAGTTCTTATGAAGATACTGTTAAAACAAAATACATATTCAAAGATGACACGATTGGGCAGTTCAGGGACTCGTTGGTTTCCTTGCTATCAGAAAATATGGTTCAAAGTTTTAGCAGCAGGATTGATAATCATTTAATACATATACATGTAAATGATATTTTGAAAGAATTTCAAGTTATCTTAAAGAAATGTTCTAGTGGTTGTTTGCAGAAAAAAACGCTTTACTAAGTGTAATCAACCAATTTACTTATTAATTGCCACACCAGAGTATATGTATATTGTTTGTATGTATGCTGTAATTATGTGTTATGGGCTGGAGGCCTGAGTCACAATAAATCAGTTTATACTTGTACTTGTAATTTTGTACGATATGAGTCATAAATATCTTTAAGTTTGAAATTTCATTGAAGAAAGTACATGGTAAAGAGAATACAACACTTTTCCGAGAACATTTTTGATCATGCCTCGTACATTGTAAAAGCACAATGCCTCATTTTATCGGAGCAATGTTATCACTTCACTCTAGCACACTCTACAGACATGCCTTCACGGCGTGGTAGTAAGCATGGCGTGAAAGTATCGTCATGTTTATGATCCCGTGGAGTGATAAACAGTATTTGAGCCGCGACACGACAAAACCAACAAAGTGGTTGTGCACCCAGCACAGACTCAGATCAGCCTGGGCATCCGCCCAGTCTGATCAGAGTCTTCGCTGTCCGCATGTAGGTAGCTTAGACCCTTGGCTATCCTTTGAGCGCTTTGCAAATAGTCTGATCGGGCTGGGTGGATTCCTAGGCTGATCTGAGTCTGCACTGGGCGCACAACCACATTGTTGGTTTTGTCGTGTCGCGGCTTATTTATTCGGCTATAAGACGGGTTTTCCCTTCTCTAGAATGACCCCAAATATCTAAATCAGTCATGAAATTCTGCTATAAAATGAGACTTTTCTTCCAAAACAAATCGGCTTCGGCTACGGTTTTCAAAGCTCCTTCGGGCAAAAGTTAATGCTCAAAATAACCATATTTGATCCGTATGATAATAATAGGCCTACATCTCAGGCAAAATATTGACCGGCACGTGATGTTGAATCAACAAATAAAATTGTGTGTTAAACATCGAGATCATATAATAACAAGTATTGATTGAAACCATATTGACATGCGTGGCAGTAAGCATGGCGTGAAAGTATCGTCATGTTTATGATCCCGGGGAGTGATAAACAGTATTTATTCGGCAATAAGACGGGTTTTCCCCTCTCTAGAAGGACCCCAAATATCTATATCAGTCATGACATTCTGCTATAAAATGAGACTTTTCTTCCAAAACAAATCGGCTTCGGCCACGGTTTTCAAAGCTCCTTCGGGACCCGGCAAATGTTAATGCTAAAAAAAAAACATGTTTGATCCGTATGATAATAATAGACCTACCTCTCAGGCTGATGCAGCTGACCCCAGGCTTATAATTGGGCCAAGGCGAAAACAGTTGACTATATGCTAGCACAGTAACGTATTGACATGCTACCCTCACTTGATCCATGACGTTTAAGTATATTTTTAAATTCTGGACCTTTGTCGAGGTGAATATCGCAAAATATTGACCGGTACGTGATGTTGAATCAACAAATAAAATTGTGTGTTAAACATCGAGATCATATAATTGAAACCATATTGAAATGGAGTGAGCCGCAACACGAGAAAACCAACACAGTGGCATGTGCGCCCAGCGTAGAAGCTATGGAGCTATCTTAGAATGCATGGAGCTAGCTTAGACCCTTAGCTATCCTTTAAGCACAAAGCGAAGACTGATCAGCCAGGGCGGATGCCCAGGCTGATCTGAGTTGGCGCTTGTCGCACATGTCACTTTGTTTGTTTTCTCGTGTCGCGGCTCAAGTCAGTGGAAATCAACCACAGGTTATTCGAATAGGCTTTATTACAAACTCATGTCAGATATGTACTAAAATCTGTCTTAAATAAATAAATTAATAGATAAATAAATAATCAGATAAAAATAATGATAAAAATGTCAAAAAAAGAGTTTTCATATCCACCAAACTGTCGGTTCGAGGTGTGTAGTATTAACCAGTGTTGTGTTCGCCCTCCGACCTTGGGCGACATG
Source organism: Ctena decussata (assembly GCA_963989385.1). NCBI lineage: Eukaryota > Metazoa > Mollusca > Bivalvia > Lucinida > Lucinidae > Ctena > Ctena decussata. The sequence goes on from OZ022512.1 coordinate 41,885,291, forward strand.
TAATACAATACACGTCGGACTTTGGAGTCGGGCTAATACAGAAACATGTGGGCCAATATGAAAACAATGATTCCTCTGAGCTGAGGCCTTGCCTCGAGGTTATAAAACTTTTTTCATGCTCAACTCAGCTGAGCATAAATTTTTCTCTGCTGATAAATATAAAAATGCTAACTAATCTTGGCATTTTCTCATATTTATCAGCGGAGAAAATTTCATACTCATCTAAACTGAGCAAGAAACCAACTGTAGTTATCAGTAATTTGCAATTCATAAGCGGGTAAAATTTAATGCTCAGCAGGGTTGAGCATGGAAAAAGTTTTATAACCACGGTGCCTTGTTACCTTGTACGCATTCACCAGATACTCTAACAAATCCATCATCGCACTCACAGTTTCCATCTGCGTTACAACTTTCGTTTTCGTCGCTACAGGGGTCCATGTCAGTAGAACACACTGTAAAGCACAGTTAGAAACCGTACAGTGCAACAAATCGGAAGTTGCTGAGCTGTACAGCGACAATCGGTCAGTTGTAGTACAGTGACAATCAATCAGTCTGTACAGTGACAGTCAGTTAGTCAATTAACTGTACATTGACAATCAATGAAGTGTACATTGACATCAATCAGTCTGTTATCGGGTTTCTCTCCTTTCCTGTTTTGTGTCCCAAACAGTATTTATATAGTAAGTCCATCCCCTTTCGCTGGCAATTTCATTGCAAGGCTGTGGCGATCTTGCAAAGCATTCCAGCGGGCGCATGACGTCGAGATGACGTCATGCTGACGTGGATGCGACGTCTGTACATCGCGTCGACGCCGGTGCGGCGTCGTTGGGAGGTCGTGTGCCTGCTTGGATGGTCATTTAGCCGCGAAAGGGGTTTAGTTTCGAAATTGTTAATATTCAATATTTATTTTAATGCTTCTATGTATGTGGATATATGTGTTGGCTCATGTATGTCACAAATCTGAATAAAATGACTTTGACTTGACTAGAGTCGTCTAACTGTACCCTGACAATCGAATAGACAGTTTATAGCCGTATACAGTGGAACGAATGGTTCCACTTTCATCCCGTTTTGAAAGGGCTTTTTTGCCTAGGGAAGCAAACAGGAAATCACAAAAGGTGTAATCTGATGGAAGAATGGTGGAAGTACTTGGCGGTTTACCCATATACATAAAACTGTACTGAACACTGACAGATTGTGACAGAAGTGTCAGATCAAACTCTGTAAATAGAGGATCTTACATGAGTGCTCATGTACTATTGAATTTATTAAACGAGTTGGGGAAAAAAGATAAGATGAGAGGCTTTGCCGAGCATCTTATCGGTTTTTCCCGACGAGTTTAATAAATTCAATAATACAGGAGCACGAATGCAAGATTCTGTTTATCATATGACACTAAAATTGCATTTTATAAGCAAGTTTTGCATTAAAACGTCACGTTTTCGCCATTAGAAAACGCGACGTTTTTATGGACGTCAACGTATAACGTAACGACGTAATTTGCATATTTAATCCACTAGTGGATTATCGTTTTTAATGCATGGCTTAATTACACTCTCAGATGCGACGTCATGTGATAAACCTGTTTTATCTGGACATATCACCCACTTTGCCGATCTTTTTTGTTACAGTGCTCCAGATAAGAAGGAGTAACAGGGATTATTTAAGGATGTTTTTTTCTTATTTCTCAGCATATGTTGTGATCCCTCATTAGAACCGTCTCGACAAGGGTATAATGAGGGCTCACTACATATGTTTTCGCTGAGACATAAGAAAAAAAAAAATCCTTCAATTATCCCTGTTACCCATTCTTATCTGGAGCACTGTGACTGATAAACATAAAGATCTGAATAAAACCAAACATATCGTGCTAAATATCAATGTTGGATTGTTCTTACGACAAGCATGTCAATTAAGAAAAAAGGACATCACCTTTCCAGACGAAACTCTTTACATGTTTTGTTTTAACCAACCGACCGCTGTGCTTTTTATCGGTAGGTTAACACGTCACATAGTTTAATTTTGTTCGCCATTTCCCCGTTCAGTAAAATCAATTTAAAGCACGATCCCGATATACCTTTATCTTTTGCAAAAGATACACTGTAAAAATCGCGCTTAGCGTGGTTACATGTTTAGGTGTAAACATGTTTAGGAATATGTCATATAGCTAAACATGTACGCCTTTTCTATTATCTTCCCGGACAAAGTCTGCTAAACACGTTTTATTCTGTTACGCGTTTCGGATGAATCCATTCTCTCTTTTCCCCGTTGAAGAACGAAAGAAAAAGAGACGAAAATGTTGACAGAGGAAATTTTCAAAATGAAAGGTAAATATAACCAGTTTTGTACATGTTTAATTTCTAAACATAAACTAAACATATTGCAAATGGAACATATTACGATTTAACACACAAAAAATCGGACTGCATTTTTTGCATTGAATCTAAACACATTTTTACAGTGTACTTAGTAACGTGCAAGGTATACACCGGGTATCATGCTTTAAGCATGTTAAGTGAGCGGATAGAGCATGTTTCGTCTGCCTGTTCGGTCGATAATCCACTCGCTCAAGTTTGTGGATTATCTCTGCGTACAGGCGGACGAACCATGCTCTATGTTACTTCACTTGTTCAAAAAAGGCCATTGCCCCTACCTCGAATTCTCTTAAAATTGCATGGTTTCTGTTGCTTACCAGCTGAGCGCATGGATACAAACAGGAATGATATATTTCTTTCTTGTGAATTTCCAGAAGAACATGATTTCTGATATGCCTGTGTTTTTCAATAATGTTTGAATGAAAACTGCAAGATACATGTAAATGTGTTTAGTAGCTAACCTTTCCTTTAATGGAATAAACCAGTTACAACAACTTTTGAAAGTTCTGTATAATAGGCTTTCGGTGATATGCTAGTCAGCGGAACAGCACTGCTAACCAGCTGTACACTTTACAAGGCCTGTATAACTACCCCACCCAGAGCACCCACTGAAGTTTGCACGTCCAGAAATTCCACGGATCACTACAAAATGTCCTAACTAAGAAAATGTATACATTCAGCTTTTACATGTTTAGTTTGTCTACGAGTGGAGATATGGATGTTTTTATACTGAGATAACCGGAAAAAATGCTCCAAAAGCTGGGGGCTTGGTAACAAAAAGTTAAAGATAAACTTACGACCTCCAGCACATCTAAATATTTTCCTCGCACGTTGACAAATTAAGGTATTGTCTGTACTCAAACTAGTCGGGCTGACATATATTTTGAATTTAGCCACAAGGCGACCTTATTCGTCATTTTTATTACAGTCGGCAGGAAGTATGGTTCTGTTCAAGATCAAACACAAAAGAATATTTTTCTATTGACAGCAGTGATCCATATTGGACAGTGAGCTGTATTGTATGGTACAGTGATTTTGCCTTATATCTCGAAGACTATTTGATGTATGAACATGATTCTTCGGGTAATGACTAAGTATGACCCAAAGTTTAACCTAAGACTCTATAACAGTAGGTCCCAGTGACCTATATTTCATGGTGCAGTGATTTTGCTTTATATCTTGAAGATTATGTGATGTATGAACATGATTCCTCGAAAAAATGATTTAGTATGACCCAAAACGTCACAGTGGCCTACACTTTATAGTCCAGTGGTTTTGCCATACTTCTTGAAGACTATTTGATGTAAAAACATGATTGCTTGGGATAATGACTCAGTATGACCCAAAGTGTGACCTCAAACTAAAAGTAGGTCACAGTGACCTATATTTCATTGTCTAGTGATTTTGCCCTGTAACTTGAAGACTTTGGATGCAGGAACATGACTGGTCCTGATAATGACTTACTATGACCAGATATTTGACTTCAAACTAACAGTAGGTCACAGTGACCTGTATATTATTGTCCAGTGATCTTAGCTGTATCTTGAAGACTGTTTGATGTTTGTACATGATAGATTGGGTTAATGACTCAGTATGACCCAAAGTTTTACCTCAAATTAACAGGAGGCCACAGTGACCTAATTTTCATGGATCAGTGATTTTGGCTTATATCTTGAAGACTATTTGATGTACGAACATGATTGCCAGGGATAATGATGAGTATGACCCAAAGTTTGACATCAAACTAACAGTAGGTGCCATTGGCCAATATTTCATGGTCCAGGGATTATTGCTTATATATTGAAGACTATTTGATGTACGAACATGATTCTTCTGCTAATGACTCAGTATAACCCAAAATTTGACCCCAAATAAACAGTAGGTCATAGTGACCTGCACTTCATTGTCCAGTGGATTTGCCTTATTTCTTGAAGGCTAATAGATGTACGAACATGATTGCTTGTGACAATGACAAAGTATGACTGGTTGTTTGTCCTCAAACTAACAGTAGGTCACAGTGACTTATATTTCATAGTCCAGTAATTTTGCCTTATATTTCTAACACTATTTCATTGATTAGACTTATACTTTGTTAAATGGTTTGGCCCAACACTGTGAGTGACCACATACTGATTATAGGTCAGTGTGACCCCTATTTCATGGTCCAGTGATTTTGCCTCATATTTCTATCACTATTTTATGGATTTTCATCATACTTGCTTATATGATTAAGGCTGACACTATGAATGATATTATCTTAGTTGAAGGTCAGCGAGACCTATATATCATGGCCCAGTGATTTAACCTCATATTTCTAACACTAGTTCATGGATTTGCATTATACTTGGGTTCATGGTTTGATCTGACACTGTGAGTTACCTTATACTAATTCTAGGTCAGTGTAGTCTATATCTTATTGTCTATAGTGATATAAGCCAATAGCTAAAAAACAATTCCATTGGCCTCTATTATACCTGGTGTAATGGTTCATTCAGATACAGTGACTGGCCTCATGCTCCTTCTAGGTCACTGTGACTTATATTTCACTGTTCACTGATATTGTCATATCTCTGGCAATACTTCAGAGGTTTGATTTTTCTTCGGAGAGACTGCTGTTGATCTCATTTCACTTGCCCGATATTGTCCCTATTAAACTTGCGATTGTTCAAGTCAAGCTCCAGCAAAGTCGCCCTTTATTATCTTCTGACAATTCTTTCATAATAGTCTTGCCATAAAACTAAATCCCACATAATTTCAATAAAATTTTATATTTTGTCAATAGAAGAAATATGTTGATGCGTAACGTAAGTAAAAAAATCAATGAATTCTTTAGGCCAGATATTTTTTATTCCATAGTTCGTGTTGAAATTTGACAATTTTCATAATGAATGCTAAATCAAGTGCATTCAGTCACCCACAATTTTAAAACGGCCCTCAGAATATACCAATAATGATGATTTGAAACTTTTCAGCCGCTAAGACTTTACATGTGACGAGTCAGTCATTGAGTCGATTTCATAGAATTCGGCCTCCTTGTCGCATATTGTTGGCCCTCTATCATTTTGAAGAATAAATCAATATTTAACCCTAATGACTCAGCATGACATCATATAATGACATCACTATGACGTCGCTGACAACTGCAATATTTATGTAACAGAATCGCAATAACAAATCCAATAGCAGGTAACTGTATTAAAAATTTCCAAATTCGAGGCTGCCATTTTTCATTTTAACCTTTTTCAATGTGGGTCAACTCTTAGAAGAAAATGATTTGATCCCCTCGGACCAAATTCTTTACGTGAAGAATAGACCCCCTTTTTGAGGGCAGCAACAAGGTCATAGAAGTTGTTTCCCCTTGTAAAAAAGAGGGAGAAAATTTACCAAGAACACTTGCTGCTGTTGACTATTTGAGCCGCGACACAAGAAAACCAACACAGTGGCATTTGCACCATGCGTAGACTCAGATCAGCCTGGCCATCCGCCCAGCCTGACCAGAGTCTTCGCTGTGCGCTTAAAGGGTAGATATAGGTCTAAGCTACCTCTTTGTTGACAGCGAAGACGCTGGTCAGCCTGCGCGAATGCCCAGGCTGATCTGAGTCTTCGCTTGGCGCACAGTTTTGTCATGTTGCGGCTCATTTGGTTCTTCTACAGTCTGAAATAAATAAGAAAAGTTACCACATTGATCGCTGACGCACGATTCATTGGCTCCGCAGTCCCCAGTGTTATTACATTCTGAAATACATACGGATTGAACAGTTGGTTACGGAAACACGAGAAGCAACATATATTTCCTTTTACATCTTATACTATCTTCATGTATCAAAATATTATCCTATAACTACGAGATATTATCTTGTACATAAAGATAATATCTTGCACTCTAAAGATAAAATCTTGTTCTTTAAATATTATATCGTGTTCCCTTATAACTACGAGATAATATCTTGTACCTAAAGATAATATCTTGTACTCTAAAGATAAATTCTTGTTCTTAAAAAATTATATCATGTTCCCTTATAACTACGAGATAACATCTTGTACCTAAAGATAATATCTTGTACTCTAAAGATAAAATCTTGTTCTCTAAAGATTATATCGTGTTCCCTTATAACTACGTGATAATATCTTGTACCTAAAGATAATATCTTGTACTCTAAATATAAAACTTGTTCTCTCAAGATTATATCGTATTCCCTAATGATGATATCTTGTTATTTGAAGACAAAATCTTGATTGCTGAAGGTAATATCTTTGCCTGCCATCTTTATCCAATAATGGATTACGGAAACTGTTCCAAAATTTGGTACATAAATTGAAAAAAATTACTGAGATTTTCTTGGGGTAGAAAACAATGGGTGCAATTGCAAACAATGTGGACTCTGATCAGACTGCTCCAGGAGCAATCTGCACTGGGTCCACACTGTTTCTATGAACATTTTGTATGAGACTGCAAAATAGCTGCAAAAAATGTGTTTGAACTTTTAGAGCATTTACTGTATTACCCATAATTCCATCCGCCAAATACGAGAGGTCAAAAACAAACTTTTGTTTGCCCCTCGCGATGATGCTGGAAGATGAAGCTCTAAAGGCAATGCAATTTAAAAAAAACGTTTATTTTTATTTTTTCTTAGTTTTCACTTAGGCTTCACAATACGCTTTGACTGTAAAATTACAAAATCTGAACATACATTTAAAACGAACGAATAAAACATACCCGCCGCGCACTGGCCGGTCAAGGTATTGCAAACAGACGTCGGGCCGTCAGCGCAATCGTCATCATCTAGACATTCTGGAAGAGATTAAATGACGTATTAATCCTAAGAAACGCCCCGGGTCTAATGAACGCCCCTTGCCACTTTTCTGAAAATGATGTTTTATTGGCTTGCATGAAATGCTTTTCAGGATATGTAGCTCTCTGACATGGGGTCTACTCTTAAAGGAAAAAATTTGCTCCTAGATGAGCAATTTTTTTCCTTTAAGAGTTGACTGAGAGTCAATCCTTTAAGAGTTGATCCTTTAAGAGCAGACTGAAAAGGGAAGCAAAAAGTAGAGTTGCAAAACTGTTTATTAGAGGTTTTTTGGCAGAAGCTGATTAATTGCACTTTCTGCGCAAAATAGCACCTCGCTTTCGTTAACTGCAACGCCCCGGGGCGTTTATTAGGATTAATACGTTTCGTCCACATGAGGCTGCTTGTCACTGTTTGTTGTGCACTGCCTACTGCAATGTTCAGATCTTCCGCCGCTGATGCTCATGAGCCTGCATTTATGGTAAGCTGGTAACTGAATACTCCCAGCTGTGTACTGTTTACTGTTTGTGTACTCTTTACTATCCACAGTGCACTGTTTACTGTATACTGCACCCGATCTACTGTTTTACTCCGTATCGTATATTGCGACAATGACGTTGCACATGTGTACTAGCTAACTGCATGTAGACGTGTTTTTTATGCATGGGGAAAAAACAAGCAGTTTTCAGTAAACAATTGACAGAACATGATTTAACTGTACTCTAGAGAGGGTACGGTAGACGGTAAGTAGTACATTGTAAGTATTGCATTGTAGACAGTGTACAGCCAGCACGTGCGCGAACTCTTGTGCATGTGAAAAGTTATTGTAGTTTTAAACAGTATCGTATAACAACCCAGCGGGCTCATGACTTCGAAATGATGTTGCACTTACATCGATGTGACGTCATTACGTCGCATCGAAGGCAGTAAGACGTCATTATAAAGTCATGTACCTGATGGGAAATTATAGACTGTGAGGGGAAGTCGTAAATGGAATTCAGTACTTGTTGTATTTTTCGGGCTATGGGAGTTGAGGACACCCGCAGTCCAGTATCAATACGTAGGCGTCTCATTAAATAATGTCTGTAGATGCTCTGTATCGAGGTTTGCGTCGAAAGTGGGCTCGGAGTGGGATGTTAGTTGCTTGCCGAGTCTTGCCCATTACATCTTTGTTTTAACTTTTCTTTCTCTTTTTTTTTTTTTTTTTTTTTTTGGGGGGGGGGGGGGGGGCAGAGGGGGGGATGGGGGAAGGGGTTTAGAGACACTGAAAAGCTAAATACAGGAATGCGCATCTATCGCAGTAAATTTGGTAAAGGTATAAATATTTATACTAAACACTTCTCCTGTAGATACATTATATACCTTTCCGATCCACACCCAGTATGTCACTCAAAAGTCTCCTGATAATGTATAAATGGCCAATGCAACGGCAACGTAGCACGTGACATAGTCCCACAAACAAAATCGCACGTGTTCCCACAACAAGTCCGTGATTTTACCGTACAGTCAGTGGAGGGATGTATACCTGTGATGGTTTGCGGCAAATACAAAAATGTGCATAAAATGGTGAAAATCAACACATCTTCCGAAAACTTTGCAGGTTACATTTTCATGTTGTTCTCACAATTCAGAATCCCAGATTTCAGAACTTTTTGATATTAAAAAGGGGTTATATAAGAAAAGATCAAAGGGTAATTTTCTGCGCAAAAATCTAAAAAAAATAGCCATCGTTTTAGAAAATGTATTTAGGTCTGAAGGTACTTTCATGCATTACGAAGAGCGTTTTTTTCCAACTCTTTCTTACATTATTAGGTTGACCAGATAAAAAAGAAGAAGTCTGCGTCTATCTTTTCTTTGGCAAGAACACGGTGGAGTCTACTTTTTCAGGGTTGAGCAATTTCACTTATACTGTACACCTGTCTTGGTCACAGTAATGTAGTATCATATTGATATACCTGCCTATCTTATATTTGAGCCGCGACATAAGTGGTTGTGCGCCCAGCGCAGACTCAGATCAGCCTGGGCATTCGCCTAGTCTGATCAGACATTTTGCTAAGTGCTTTAAAGGTAGCTAAGGGCCTAAGCTACCTTCATGCGGACAACGAAGACTCTGATCAGACTGGGCGGATGCCGGGGATGATCTGAGTCTGCGCTGGGCGCACTAGCACATTGTTGGTTTTGTCGTGTCGCGGCTCATTTAATGAATGCATCCATATAGTTCATGGTCGAAGATCTGAGAAAAAAAAACGTCTGGTTTCATCCTGTCAATCTTACAATTTGAAAAAGGGTTTAAACAAATAAATGCTGGGACGCCCTTCTCAAGCGTTAAAAGTCCTTTAGACCTAAGTAGGTATACATTTTTAATATCGATGTTAGTTTTTTTTCTATTTTTTTTTTTTCGCGCAAAATCTCCCTTTGATCTTCCTGATAAAAACACTTTATAAACAGCATGGCGCTCTAATTTGTATTCTAAACAGTAGAGAACAACAAAAATAACAAAACTCAGGGGGATACATTATTTTTATGGTTTTATTCCGATTTTTATATTTATAACAAATCACCGCCTTAAACTAGGCGTGGTTTCGGAAAGACGAAAATTGAGCCGCGACACAAGAAACCAACAAAGTGGTTGTGCGCCCATCGCTGACTCTTCACTAAACGCTTAAGGGGTAGTTATGGGTCTAACCTACCTCCATGCGGACAGCGAAGACTCTGATGAGACAGGGCGGATGTCCAGTCTGATCTGAGTCTGCGCTGGGCGCACACCACTTTCTTGGTATTCTCGTGTCGCGGCTCATATTATTGCTTTCTGTCTTCTGCTATACCGGCTTTGGCGCATGTGCAAGAACACGCCTATATGCTGATTGTACATAATTGCACAATGCTTTCTGCATACTGTTCAGGGCACACTGTGCAATACCTCAAACCCTGCTACTGATTTCTCAGCTGTTTAACTTCTATTCAATGATTCTATGTTTTGGGATAGATAGGTCTAGACCCGTGTACACCCGGTTCGGACAGCTCCTACAGAGCAGTCTGATAAGAGTTTGTGAACCTATATAATTCATCTCTCTGCCAACAAAATAATACCTGAGACTTGACACAATAAAACAAACCAAGTGGCATCTGCGTCACACACATTTAAAGACTCAGATCTGCCTGGGCAACCGCACAGTCTGATTAGAGTCTTCGCTTTGGTGGCTGAGGTAGCTTAAACACTTAGCTACCCTTTAAGCTCACAGCGAAGACTCTTACCAGACTGGTCGGAAGCCCAGGCTGATCTGAATCGTCCCAGGACGCAGATGCTACTTTGTTGGTTTTGTCGTGTCGCGGCTAATATGGACCGCGTCATGCAAAAATGGCTCAACGCATCTGTGAATATTGGAGCCTCAATCCGTGCATCTAGCTAGGGCCTTCATTTTGTGTCTGCAGATTCCTCTGGATGTGTGCAAGCAGCGTAAGCTCTGACCAGACTACGGGTATGCACAGGCTGGTCGGAGTCTTTGCTCTTGTACATGCGTTGAGTACCCATTGGTACCTATTTAGGAGACGCGCTGTTGTCGAGTGGTTAGAGACACTCGGTTATGGTGCAGAGAGTCTCCGGAAGGTCATGGGGTCGCCCGGATTTCGCCATCCGCCGATTGGAAAACTCTCTCAACCCAGCTGTAAATGGGTATCTGCTTCGAATCAGGGAAGGATAAGGCAGCAAAGGGAGAGGGATGGGTTCCGCCTTTCATCTTCTGTACCCATGCAACAGAGGGCCTCTAACTCCCACTGCCCCTACGGCTATAAGGCTATGGGAAACCTTCACCATTACCTACCCATTGGGCAATTGAATTAAAACTTACCGACACACGTGTGGACAGAAACGTCACATATCGTCAACATAGGGGATCCAGTTGGCGGACACTCGGTGTCAGAACAACATTCTGGAATATATAGCACCCTATTCAGCCAACTCCCGGTATCTCGGACACTGATATCTCAAAGTATCCCCATATATCAAAGAAAATATTTCCTATTTTTATTTACATTTCAACTCATGTAATCTCAAAATACTGATATCTCTAAGTAAATTTTCTGGTACCAGAAAATTTACTTTGAGACATCAGTAGTTTGGGCTGAAGCTCCACTTCGAGATATCGAGAGTTGACTCAAAAATAAGTAAATCTGCCTAATGACAGACATAACTCATCCCAGTCCGTTTTAAAAACAATTATTTGTACGACTGGATCGTTCGTTTGCCAGACCAACAAGCATGGCAGCACATAACAAAGGGAACGTTCCAAATCTGTCCATGCATGCATTTTCACGTTACTTTACGTGTTTAATATCTTGAACCCAACGACTACAAATATGCCTGAGCCGCGACACGAGAAAACCAACAATGTGGTTGTGCGTCCAGCGCAAACTCAGAACAGTCTGGGCACCCCCTGGTCCGCTCAGACTTTTCGCTAAGCGCTTAAAACGTAGCTAATGGTCTAAGCTACCTCCATGCGGACAGCGAAGACTCTTATCAGACTGGGCGGATGCCCAGGCTGATCTGAGTCTGCGCTTGTCGCACAACCACACGTGTCGCGGCTCGCATTTATTTATCTTAATATAGACTTTAAGGTCTCAGAAGAGAATCCTGAAGTACTCCCGTCTTTTTATAATACCTGCCCTATCACTTTTCAATCAGAAATCACCAACTTTATCTAATTTAATAAAGTGTGAACAAGAATAGTAAAAGGACTTCATATGTATATCTCTGATACCATTTATGCTTATCTCAACATGCAAACAAAACTTTTTCAAAACATTAAATCAGAAAATCTGGCTAAATGCATCCTAGAATTTATGTATGTTCCAGTAGTCTGGCTACAGACCCTATGTTCAATAAATCCTCTGCAAAGGAACTGTCAGAGAATGGTTTTCCCCCTTTACCCCCGGAAAAAAATGGCTATAGGAAGAACGACTATATAGTGGATTGTCCGGACGTCATAGAGCCACCTTTCCCCCATAGTCCTTTTTTCCCCACCAGAAAATGAGCTATTAGAGAATTTGGTGCGACTATTGGTATTTTGCGGAACGGAACGAAACGGAACGGCATGGAACAAAGACATTTTACGGAATTAACTGCATTAGAAATTTATTATATACCAATTAATGATACACAATTTGAACTGCCTGTTTTCTGGCCATCTGATACAGAACGCCGTATCAAACTGACGTTTTCTGAATCCGTATTACTATCCGTTAAAACGAGGCTATGTCTGACTTCCAGCTTTACGTGTGTCATTTTTTAGAATGCATCGTAGAAAAGAGAACCAGATACACAAGACTGGTGACGTAACGTCAACAAACACGTAAAAAATGGCGCGCCTCGATAGCTTGGTAGCGTTTGTCTCACGACTAGCTACATACCTCTGCCGTGCAGGTTCGGATCCGGGTCGATGCATTAGCGCTGGCAAGTATGAATGGCTAACTGTTCTCTAAGGTATATAATAAACGAATTATCATAATAGTAACTTGATCTGGCGTACTGTATCACGTCTCGTTGATGAGCTCATACCATCGGATCACCCTCGACTGGCGTACTGTATCACGTCTCGTTGATGAGCTCATACCATCGGATAACCCTCGACGCAAGCGTCTCGGGTGATCCGATGGTATGAGCGTGATACAGTACGCCAGATCAAGTTACTATTATAATAATGTGTATGTATCAGTTCTTCAAGGGAGGTAATAAAATCGATTTATTCCGAAAAAATAATATGCAAATTTACCGACCATATCTTTTATAATAATCTATAATTATCTAAGAAAGGAGCTGGTGGTGATTTACTCTAGTCGTGTTTGATTCATGCCCTTCCGATGAATCAAACACGACTGGACAAAGAACCAGTTCAACTTCCTGTAAGCTGGCATGCGTCTGTATGTGTATGGATATCTGCGATGGGAGTAAATCATGGTGATCCGATTTTTTTTTTGGTCACCTTAAAAATCGGATCACCATGATTTACTCCCATCGCAGATATCCATACACATACAGACGCATGCCAGCTTACAGGAAGTTGAACTGGTTCTTTGTCCAGTCGTGTTTGATTCAGCGGAAGGGCATTAGATCAGACGTATCCCGATGGGAGAGCCCAAAATTCCTGCATGAAAGGTGAACACTACTCCAGGCACTCAACTGCGCGCACGCACAGATGGACGCTTGTACAATAACAAAATCATACATATTTATGCGCACAACCACGTACACTCATAGCCGTTTTTGGCTGGCACGGAAAAGCAAAATGCCTGCCTGTTTTCCCCAACACGAAAATAAGACAGACTGATGGACTCATTCATGCGGTTCTAGCATCTGTTATCCGGCGGTATTTTTCGGACAGAAACTCCCACTTCTGTTTCATTTATGAACCTCGCTATAATGACTGGAGAGGAGCAAATTCCACCATGTAGCGTGTTTTCCTGCAATCGTATTACTAGGGGGGAAATCCACTATAGAGGGGAAAACGGCTATGCAAAAACACGTATAGTAGATTTTCCTCCGGGAAAATTGGCTATATAGTCATATTTCCGGGGGGAAATTCTACTATATAGCCATTTTTCCGGTGGGAAATTCTACTATGGAAAAATCATAGTCATTTTTCCGGGGGGAAAATCTACTAGGGGGGAAAAGCTACTCTCTGACAGGAACATAGGGTCGAATCTGACCACCAGAGTACCATTCAGATTCGACTGGGGCCAGGCTAATGTTCCAGTTGCTGTCAACCTATTGAATTTCCCTAACAGCAGGTCATATGGTTCCTCTTCAGACCTGAGAAATTTCATGAAATTTAAAAACCAATAAAATTGTCACATAATGCATGATTTAGATGAAGGTGATTTTTTTAGACAAAAATGCATGTCAGATTTAACAAGTGTTAAAAAGTTAAAAGTTCAAAGGACACTTCATTTTCCAGTAATATAAATAGTAATCTAAACTACAATCATAACAAGAAGCTCTATTTGCAGATATACTGATCTAATAAATGGAAAACTAAATTAACTCCGACCCCTTGACAGTGTAATTACAACATTTAATTTCACGGCGTAAAGTTTTTTTTTCGTAATAATTCCATGCACAAGATGATTTCATTCATTTTTATATTCTCCTTGGCAAATACATCATTCCGTAAACAAAACCTCTGGTCGCTTATTTTCTCGAGGTGAATTTTGAAAGTTTTCTGTTCAACAAGATGTTAGTCAGGGTAATCATTTTTTCCATTAGTATTGTTCTTACTGCATGTAAGTGTTGGGATTACTTTTGGAAAAGCATTCAAGTGGTCTACGACTGTCACATCAATAACAATATCTTGATGGAGGTCATCTCCGAAGGAATGGTCATGATTGACCTTTGATTCATCTCGACGCCTGAGGTAATGAAATAAGTCAGGCGGCACATTGCTGAATTTGGAAGACAGACTAGGCCAAAATCTGCATACTGCAAACAAAACAGTGTGAAATAAAGGTTTACCAGCAATTAGATGATCTAACTAGGGGTCTCATTAAATCCAGACACAAGTCCCAGACTAATACTCTGTTTAGACGATACCTGTTTCGATTCGGAACAGATTGTTCCGCAATAAGGTAATCCGAAGCGAACCCACTTGTCTGCTTAGACTATACCGGTTTCGATTCAGTGCAAGTTACTTCGCAGTAAAGTAAATGCAGCATGCTCAAATGTTTACATGACCTAAACATGCCCGAGGTCAGTACAAAAATAAAGTTTAGTGCGGGTTCGCTTCGGTTTGCTGTTTAGACACGACTTTTAATCCGAAGTAAAAGTTAATTCGGATTCGATCCAAGGTACTCTGTAGGATTAGTTTACTCCGAATTAGTTTTTAATTCGAATTAGATTTGCTTGTTTAAACAGTTAATTCGAAGCGAATTCGGATTCGATTCGGATTAAAACTCTAGTCTAAACAGGGTAAAAGTACAATGTTTGGATTCAGCTCGAAATGATGGAAATGATCCAATTAAGGATTACACTTGCATCCGTCCTGCTGAGAAGAGGACAATTAGCATGAGCGCACATACAGCAAGTATCTTTATTAAATTTGACACATGACTTACCAGCCATCAGTAGAGCCATTGCCACAAGCAGAAATGTTTAAGTCCTCTTTAATATCATATGATAAAGATGGACAGATACTGATGACTGAGGTTGGGGGGGGGTATTCATTTATGTAACATGCATTACATATTGTGGACTGATAAAGGTGAAAGTCAGGACATTAAGTACGAGTGAACCACTGAGAAAGGGTCCTCAGGAACATTGTGGATAGCTTACTGTGCTTAATATAACCTTGAATTGACAAGGCCATGAAACCACAAGCAGCAAACATACAATTGTTTATACAGAGGTGCCTAAGAGATTATTAAACTCTCATTCATATTTTATCAACCTGTATATGAGACTAATCTTGGCCACATTTAAACTTTCTCTGTGGTGTAAAACAGGGTGCAGTTAATATGTTTAACATATCTATGAAACTGGAATGAAACACTTTGATTTCATTAAGGATGTGGTGATGCAAATTGATCATAAAATGCCCTAAAACTTACTAATTATTAATATAAAAAATATCACAAAACTATATGCATATCTAGATTCGCGTTTTTTGACTGTTCACATTCAGCATTAAAAAAACTCATGTTACCGGTTATCATTTTTCAATAAAATCTACGATTATAATCTACACATGTATGGCCTAATTATATATGAATTTGACGGGTTGACAAGAACTGCAACATAGCTAAAACGAAATATTAATTTGTTCAAAATACTTTTTGCAGATAAAGTTTGGGGGCATCTGCAATCAAAATTTAATACAGAAATTTTCTTGGTGTACATTTAATTACATAAGTGGTACATACATAATCAGAAATTACTATGAATCATTTTGAGAATAAAACAGATCAGAAATTGAAAAATCAAATGGCTTTAGGCTGCTTTAAATTGGGTGCCCCTATTTTTTGCAACCGATCCAATAAAAATGCTGTAATTTAACGAGTAAAACAGGCGAAAGAGCAAACGTTTCATTAAGGCAACAGTCATGTTCTACTACATCATTATGCATGGTATTACAAAATTCGGTGCGTGGGCAGAACCCTATGTAAATTTCCTATAGCGTGGAACTCTCCCTTTTATTAAGATCTCTCGTGCAAAAACATTTACTCGTGCGGCCGCACTGTTTGTTAGGACGATGTAAATGACAGATAAATACGACACAGTTCTTTTATTTTGTGCAAGCCCGCAAATATGACATGTTTATGCCTCCCACCCCCTCCGTGACGATAGTCAGGGAGCATTAAGATTTGCCCCTGTTTGTCCGTCCGTCTGTCTGTCTGTCCGTCTGTCTGTTTGTCACACTTTAGAGTATAGACTTTGTGTAAGCAACTCCTCCCACAGCTTTCAATAAATCTTTTGCAAACTTTGCATACTTATTGTGAGCATATTGAAGATGTGCATGTGGGTTTTTTAATGGAGCTAGAATAAATTTTAACAGAATTACAGCCTTTTGAACTTAGTTATTTTAAAAGTAGATTTTTGCACTGTGTGGTATGGAGTTTGTGTAATCAGCTCCTCCCACAATTTTCAATGTATCTTTTCAAACCTTGCATTTATGTCATAGATATATTAAAAATATGCATGTGGATTTTTGATGAAGCTAGAATTAATTTTGACAGAATTACGGCCTTTTGCACCTAGTCATTTTAGGCAGTTTTTTGCATTGAATGGTATAGAGTTTGTGTAATCAACTCCTCCCACAGTTTCAGCGGATGTGCATACATGTTGCGGATATATTGAAGATGTGCATGTGGGTTTTGATGGAGTTAAAATTAATTTTGACAGAATTACGACCTTTTGAATTTAATCATTTTAGTAAGTTTTTCGCATTATAGGGTATGGAGTTTGTGTAATCAACTCCTGTCATAGTTTTTAATGTATCTTTTTCAAAATTTGCATACATATTGTGGATACATTGATCATGTGCATGTGGGTTTTTGATAAAGCTAGAATTAAACTAAATGCAATTATGCAATTACTGTCATTTGAACTTAGTCTTGTTAGGCAGTTTTTGCATTGTAGGGTATGAACTTTGCCAGTCTTTGCATTGTAGGGTATGGACTTTGTATAATCAACTTCTCTCACATTTTGCATTGTATCATTTATAAACTTTGCCGATGTATTGAGGACATATTTGAAGTTGTGGACAGGATTTTTTGATTGAACGGGAATTACTTTTGACAGACCAAAGGTCATTTGAACTTAGACATTTTTAGGCTTTTTTTTTGCATTGTGTACAGACTTTGTACTTATAGCTGCTTTGACATTCAGGCTAGCAGGAAAGTTCTTTAGAATATTGTTTGTTGATAATTGACAATTTAGTAAAGTACACTGCTCTGTGACAGGCGCTGCACGGGTGCATCATTCGTGTCTTACAGACACAATTTTCTAGTTTTGAAGTATAGTTTCAGAACTTTAGAAACACACTCAGTCATACAGTGCGGTATACATACCATAAAATAAATCCGCCAACTAATGAAACATGACCTGAAAAGGTGATACGCGAACCTGTCAAATAATCTCCACCTTTTCATTTTAGTTGTACTTGTTGTATTAATTCATTAGACGGAGAAAAGATATTGATTGGCATTAGTCGGTGTGCTAAAGAATTTGCTTCTCAAGGAGCAAATTCTTTCAAGCCCATAAGAGAAGACCCGTTAGTGGACGCCTTCCTCATCCAGGGAATCAAAAGTTGTCCTCTCTCTCTCTCTCTCTCTCTCTCTCTCTCTCTCAGCTTTTTAAGCTAATGTTAAATTTATGATGTTGCCCTCAAGTCTGTGAGTATGAATTTGTGTTTGAGCAAGTGTGCGCCATAGAGTTGTTTTAAATTGCATAGTATATGTTGGATTCTTATGTTGTTTCATTTCTATGCAACCTAAGTGTAATAAAGGAATTGAATACCTAAGTGTAATAAAAGAATTGAATTGAATGAGAAAAAAGCAAGACGATGTACCCGAACACCTAACCGACGATTCCAGGCATCGACTTTTATCCGGGAGCGGACATTACTACTACATCTTCCCGAGAAGGACCTGCGCCTTTCCCGATGAGTGCAGCCTCCATTTCGCTAGAGTCTGCACTCGCGAAATAATTGTCCGAATTTTCCCGAATTTTCCCGAATTTTCCTCAACAGATTCCTCAGCAGTAAATGCTGCTTCTCGGTCAGGCTACGAGGAAGCATGAGAAGTGTCCCAATCTGTCTTATCTTATATGAGCCGCGGCACACGAAAAGATGGCATAACGTATCGGTGCACGAAAAAATGGCATAACGTATCGGTGAGCAGCGAATTCAAGACTCAAACCAGTCTGTGAATCCGTGCAGCCTAGTTACAGCCTTGGTTTTGTGCCTGTAAATTGCTTAAGATCAGTACATAATGTGGGACCAGAGCAGGCTGGTCTAAGCCTTTGGTTAAGCACCATTTTGCGTGTACAGATAGTACTCAGATTTGCATATGAGCCGCGACACGAGAAAACCAAAAAGTGGTTGTGCGCCCAGAGCAGACTCAATGTAGTTTACACTTCGATAGACCTCAGAGACTGAATGAAATTCATTCCTTAAATCCTTAAATAAGTCTTAAGGTTCAAACTTTTATTTTATCAACATATTGATTTGGTCATAAGACGGGGCTTTCTCGGGCTCACTAAATGTATCAAAAATATGTAATCAGTCTCGTGTAATTTGGCTATTAGATAGGTCCTTCTCTTTCAAAACAATCCCAAAAATCTAGATCCGTCTTTTATAACGGAGCTAGATTTTTGGGATTGGTTTGGAAGGGAAAAACATCCGTCTTATAAACTAATATAAACTGTAGGAAATCAGATCAGGATGCAACAGAGTGCGAGTTCGATCATCAACTAGTCTGGAATGGTCTGGTTTGGTCGCTGTTCCTTTTATCACTTATTACCCCTATGGTGAATCAAAAGCCAATCAAAACTGTCGAAAGAAATAACGGCTCTTTGATTTTAAGGAGTTTACTAAGGGCGAGAAACCAGCCACAACCTCGGTTCAACCTGCCGGGCCGCGTAGCGCAATCGGTAGGGCACCTGACTCATAAGTTAGAGGTCCTGGGTTCGATACCCGGTCTGGCCAGATACTTTCGTTTCTCCTTCCGCTGATTCAAGAAGGGTAGTTGTCAGCTACTGGCGAAAGTATGTGCACTTAGTACTGGTTAACCGCTTAGGAGGTCTAAGCCTGCCCAGGAATAGTGTGGTTAGGTTAACTGACCGTCCCGACATGACCTTAGCTGTTTACGAGGACGTAAAGCAAAAAATCAGTCAGTCAATCAGACCTCGGTTCAACCAAGTTCGAGTTCGATCATCAACCTAACTTTGGTTCGGTGACTAGACAAACCACCGATTCATTTTGGTTGACTCGAGGTTGCGACTGGTTTCCCGCGCTTGGAAAAACAAAGTCCTTAAAGTCAAAGAACTAGTGTTTTTGGCGGTTTTGATTGGCTATTGATTTACTATAGGGGCAACAAGCGATAAAGTAACAGCGACTAGGTAAAGGTAAAGGTAAAGGTTTCCCATAGCCTGATAGCCGTAGGAGCAGTGGGGGTTAGAGACCCACTGTATCTTGGGCACAGCTGATGGAAGGCGGAGCCCATCTCTCTCCATAATATTCTTATGATTCCTAGGTATTTAAAAGTATGCACTGCTGGCATTCTAAATTTGAAGGTCCAGAATAGGCGCGGTCATTCATTTGCGTAAGAAGGACATAGCAGCATTGGTCAGTTTGAACCATCGTTATAAGTCAACCCTTCCACTGAGATACTTAAAATTATGTCACTCGAGCAAGGGAAAACAAGGGTCATTGTCTGAAGTCGAGCTAAAGTATTATTGTCTCTTGTCACTAAATGAGCGAATCTTTATAAGACCATTTTTGAAATAAAATTCCTGACGTAAGCTGTGACAGAAGTGACGTAATGTACAGGGCACATATACAAATAAAGTTATTAAAAGGAAATTAACTTATAAAAAGGTATTATTTTATGTGAAAATCCAATACTCTCGTCTTAAACCGAAAGCATGGTAATTTTCCGGTATGAAAATTTTCAATACACTACAACAACCCGTCTACATAAAGTTACAAATACATATTATAACGCTATTTCGATCTGACGTGACGTCAGTTTACTGTCGTTTTTTTGTGATGTTGCTTTCATAATTTTGAGTCAGCTATTTTTATTTCAATCCTCATACTTCTTTTCAAACAGATGGTAAATACAAGAATGGTAGAAAATTATCATGATTTTAACAGTTTCGATATTATTTGAAACCTTCAAACTCCACAGTCAGGCAGGTGATTGACGCTGTGCCACTTACTTCAATATACTGGGGTAAGTTGGACGACAGTATTTTGACTTTACAAGTTCAGCTATATATTTTGATGTAGAAGCTCAGGGAATAAGTTGAACATTTTTGGTATACAGAAACTTGCTGGGAGCATCCTGGAGTAACAAAGGAACAGTTAGCTCATCTTCACATAACAAATTCGGCTTGAAACATTGTAATTTGGCTTTACCCCACCCACTTTATTTCGTTTGATTATTTATTTTTTTAAACGCTCTTTGCATAGTACTATGTTTTAAATTGTTTCTACACAGATTCTTCATAATAGTAATGCCATTTTAACAAAAGTGTCGACGGCAGAATTTTAGTATATTTGGGAAGAACACTTACAAAGAAAATGTAGTGGGTGGGGTATTTTGATATTAACTTTAAATTGAACATACCCGTTCTGTTGTTAATGTCATTACACCGTTTATAGTTTTTGAGAATTTTATCATATTGTTTTTGCATATTCGAGTTCATGAATGTGTTAAAATAGCTTTAGCCCACAGTAAATGACTGAAATGCCGGGGTAAAGTTTATCCCTATAGTTTTTTCTTTGTTATCTACACCCGATATTATAAAAAGGAAAAAAGCGTCTGTATTTCTGTGTTTCTCTGTTCTGTGGTACAAATGGTTTTATCTGCAACCTAAACTCATGCATTTTTCTTTTATAATGAACATAAATGAAAGTTGAAATTCTTAAAATTTATTTGCAATTAGTGTCCCACTTGCCCCAAATAATGGGGTAGGTTTAACATATACTGGTACAAGGCATCTTATGTGTAAGATGAAATCATGTGATGGGGCGTTATAAAGTGCCAACAGATTTGATCTCGTTCTATCTTATTATCATGTGAAAGCAGGTGTTTTTCCAATAAGTGTCCCACTTGCCCCAATTTCCCCTATATAAACGAATCTTTATTTAGTCCGTGACATTACTCACCAACACACTGTGGAACTGTTGTGTCGCAGCAGGGCGTCGCTGCAATCGCTGTACAATCTATGCCATCACAATTCGTATTAGTCTGGGCGAGCCCTTAAAAATAAACGGCAAAAGTCATTCAGAATACGATCACAAATTCAGGAAATACCATTAAAGTTCTGAAAATTGGGACACCTAAATGAGCCGCAACACGAGAAAACCAACAAAGTGGCATGTGCGCCGAGCGAAGACTCAGATCCGCCCAGACTGATCAGAGTCTTCGCTGTCCGCATGGAGCTATCTTAGACCATTAGTTACCATATAAGCGCAAAGCAGAGACGCTGATCAGACTGGGTGGATGCACAGGCTGCTCTGAGTCTTTGCTGGGCGCACATGCCACTTTCTTGGTTTCTTCGTGTCGCGGCTCAAATAATCACTGTCATTGTCCCGAAAATGACATCTGTTCGGGTTGACACTGTGGTATGAGATAGAATGGATTAGTACCTAAGGAATCGTAGGCACCAGGCAGCGATAATAGGCGTTGCTTATCTGTGCCTGACTTGAACCGAATCTACTTATTTGCCAGTAAGATAAGGGTACCCTTCTTTTAAAGCAGATTGTGAACGTTATGTTAATGATTCAAGTACGTTGTTAGAACTTGTGGTCCGACCCATTTGTCAGTCGTTTTGGCAATAAAATGTTTAAACTAATGATTCAAGGAGCAGTTTTCTACAGCTATATGATAAGAAAACAAGGTTTCTCTGTATTTTTTTTATTGAAGGTGACTTTCACCTTTTTTTTTTTTTTTTTTTTTTGAGAAAGAAAGCTAGTGGCAGAACGTTTTGGACGCTCCTCGTAGATAACAGAGTCTCATATCTCCAAGCCATTCCGTGCATTTAATGTATAGTTTACAGCGTTTCGTACACTGTAAAAACTTTCCGTAGATTTTACGATACAATAACCGGCAACCAGCTGCCAGTCCATTTCCCGTTATTTTTTACGCGCATATGCCTTTAGAACATTGTCTGAAATTACAATATGATACATTATAGTGTCATGTTTACCGGCCGCGCTCGAAAATACCTTTCTAGAGTTAAAGGGCAATTTGACCAAAACATCACCTGCTCACTTCTATCCTAATCTGCTTGACTATTCCTGCAAAATTATACAGGCGCCCGTAAAAAAATAACGGGAAACGGACTTGCAGCTGGTTACCAGTCATTCTACCTAAAAATCTACGGATTTTTTATACACTGTAAAAAAATCCGTAGTTTTTACGGTAGAATAACTGGCAACCAGCTGCCAGTCCATTTCCCGTTATTTTTATGGTCGCCCGTAAAATTGCAGGAATCATCAAGCAGAGAAGGATAGAATAAAACAGATGTTGTTTTGGTCATACAGCCCTTGAATTCTATAAAGGTGTTTTTGAGTGCTGACAGTTAACAAAACACTTCCAAATCGTGATTTCTAAATATGTTCTACAGGCAAACGCCCGTAAATATAACGGTAATTTAACTGGCAGCCAGCTTCCAGGTATTTTACCGTAAAATCTACATTTTTTTTACAGTGTACAGTGTACTCTCAACATGATGCATACAACGGCAATCAAAAATCGACAAGGTCATAGCTTCATAAAATTGATGAAAGCTATTTCAACTACTGAAGCACACTGAAGTAGATTATGATAATGTGAGCTTAATAAGAATCTAAGAAGGTTCCACAAATGACGACACGGTTGTACCTTGAAAATCACTTGACTATGTATGCCAACATACCGTATACAAGGTAATTTTCGCGGTGTTCCATTTTTTTCGCGGTATTTCGCGGTCACTTAGAAGCCGCGAATATTAAAATCGCGAATTAATTCCAATGTCTTACAAAGTGTCTTCTATAGACACAATGTTCATATATTTTGTTTCTGTTTGCTTCGGTAGTTGCTTTTCACTTGAGCCAGTTCTTTCATTAACCTGCGGCGGCCCTGCCGCAGGTTAATGAACGAACTGCCTCAAGTGAAAAAGAAATAGTTTTGCTTTTTGCGCATGTGGCTAACCGCGAAAATTATAATTCGCGAAAATCTTTGTTTATGTTTTTGACCCTTAACCGCGAAAATTTGAACCCGCAAAAATTACCGCGTATACGGTATTTCTGTGACACCACAGGTATCAATCGTTTGCGCCGCATATAATAGGCAAACGTCGCTGATTTTATGCATTCCCTCCCAGAATGCAACAGACAGCAACCGAGAAAACATCAGAATCCTGCAATCAGCATTCGACGAGATATGCAGCATGAATTACAGGCAAGCAGAAACACACAAATCATGAAAATAGGCCAGTGTCAATGACTAGGATCTGTATTTCAGTTTTTAACCCAGCCAAATGGCATCCTTCTACCATAGGCAGTATTTATAAAGATAAGATTGTTGCAAACCGTGATAGGCTAGAACGTCTGTGAACAAAGTTATGAGTCCAGTGATAGAATGTTTTTGACGATTCTCCCTCAGTTACCGTGTTAATCCTTATAAACGTCCCTACTGTATTAAAGCCCATCCTATGCCTCTTTTGCGAAAATAAATTGCAGGAATTCCTGTTAGCTTCCTGGATGATGTAGCTCTTCGGCTTATCATCAAATTAGCGCAAACGAAAACTCTTTAGTGAGAAGTACCAGCAATTACCGAAGCAAACATAAACAAGATATATGAACACAGTGTCTACAGAAGATACTTTGTAAGAAACAGGAAATTATTTCGCGATTTTAATATTCGCCTTTTTACTATGCGACCGCTAAATACCACGGAAAATGAAACACCGTGAAAATTATCTTGTATACGGTATTTCTGTGACACCACAAATTATGAAAATAGGCCAGTGTCAATGACTAGGATCTGTATTTCAGTTTTTAACTCAGCCAAATGGCATCCTTCTACCATAGGCAGTATTTATAAAGATAAAAGACTGTTCTTTTGATTGTTGCAAACCGTGATATCACTGTAAAAAATAACTGTAGATTTTACGGTAGAATAACTGGAAACCTGCTGCCAGTCCTTTTCCCGTTATTTTTACGGGCGTTTGCCTGTAAGACACTGTTGAAAAATCACGAAATGGAAGTTTTATATTAACTGGCGGCACTCGAAAATAACTTTGTATTGTTGAAGGGCTATCTGACCAAAACGACACCTGCTCTATTCTGTCCCACTCTGCTTGGTGATTCCTGCAGTTTTTACGGGCGCCCGTAAAAATAACGGTTAAATGACTAGCAGCTGGTTGCCAGTTATTTTACCGTAAAATCTACGGATTTTTTTACAGTGTAGGCTAGCACGTTTGTGAGCAAAGTTATGAGTCCAGTGATAGAAATATTTTGACGATTCTCGTGCAGTTACCGTATTAATCCTGATAAACGCCCCTACTGTATTAATGCCCATCCTATGCCTCTTTTGCGAAAATAAAGTGCAGGAATTCCTGTTAGCTTCCTGGATGATGTAGCTCTTCGGCTTATCATCAAATTAGCGCAAACGAAAAATTTCCCCTATCATTGATTAAGCGCGAAAACTGCTCACTGACCTAGCACCAGTTCTTCAAAAATGGGGTCTGTTCATAGGGAAAACGATAACTTCAACTTAGAATTCGCGATATGTCCTCCAACAAAATTTATAAATCAGTGATAATTCACGGGTAAGGAAAATTATATCTTAATGTTACACCTTTTAACAGGCGTCTTTTGCACAGGGATACACAGGAGCGGCTGTAGTGTAGTGGATAACACTCCAGACTACCAATTCAGGAGTCGCAAGATCGATCCCCCGCTTCTCCGGTCTTTCGGATGAGACTTTAAACCGAGGTCCCCTCTCCATATGACCTCGTTGTTGATGGGACGTTCAACCCGAGTTCACTCACTCACTTTAATCGGATACATCGAAAGAATAAACATATTTATGCATTTCTGTAGCTGACGAGTATCTCGTATGTATGAAATAATATGAGCCGCGACACGACAAAACCAACAATGTGGTCGTGCGCACTGCGCAGACTCAGATCAGTCTAGGTTTCCGCCAAGTTTGACCAGACCCTTCGTTAAGTGCTCAAAGGGTAGCTAACGGTCTAAGTTACCTTCATGCGGACAGCGAAGACTCTGATCAGACTGGGCGGATGCCCAGGCTGATCTGAGTCTGCACTGAGCGCACAACCACATTGTTGGTTTTCTCGTGTCGCGGCTCAATTATGTTTGTGCGGCAAAAAACTGTTGAATTATTTCAAAACTCCTGAAAGTAGTGAAAACGAAATTTCTTTTTGCTACTTTCAGATGTTTATTGCTAACTTTTACAAAGCTTAACCCTTAATGCGCCAAGAAGCAGACGACAAAATTTACGTCTGCAGAAATCTAAATAATGTTTCGTCCAAGTTATATCATTTGAGAATTCAAAGACTAGAGGGCAAACAGTATAGATCCAGATGAGGTGGCTCATTATGAGCCACCTCATCTGGATCTACACTATTTGCAAATTTGACTATCTTCATTTAGGCGCTTTAAGGGTTCAACTTTGTGCTAATATTCTTACATACGAATCATAATCGGAGTCGAATAACATATATTAGCTACTATCCATTTGTAGGGGCTGGGTTTTCAAATTCCAGGTGGGAATGGAATTGCGCATTTTCCAGGCTTGATTTACATATTTTTATTTAAAATGATATACCAAATGCACGGGCAAATAAAATAAATAAATAGATAGAAAAATAAATAAATAAATAAAATAAGTAAATAAATAAATAAATAGGAAAATAAATAAATAAATAAATGTGAACAAACCTGTATGCGCTAAGCAAAATATGAGAACACCCGTTAAGAACCATGCTACCTCCATGACTGCTGATTCTGTTCTGTGCCCGTAGAATTCATTTGGCTACATGTTCAAACCTAAGTGCCGAGCCCAAGCATCTTTACTGTTTTCTTTTCCGCGTTTGATTTCCTTACCTTGGAGACCTTTTTATATTTATGATTTATTATTTTTCATCAATTACGTTCTGGTGTACGAAAAGGATGGGTTCGTAAATTATGTTCGTCGCGAAGGACGTAGCGTAACGTCAAAATTTTGGACGGACGGGCGCAAGGACACACGGACACATGAACATACGAACACAGGGACACACACACGGGCGGACGAAGTTCATTTCTATAGTCCCCTTCCGCCTGCGTCGGGCAACAAAAAACAAACATGAGCAGACTGCGCTAAGGTCTTGATCTGGCGGCCTGAATGAGATATAGTTAACTCTCGATATCTCGAACACTGTTGTTTTAAAGTGCCTGCTAATATCAAGTAATATCATTTGGACAAATTCCCTGTTTTCCTCTTCACCTACTGTTATCTCAAACTACTGATATCTCAAAGTAAATTTTCTGCAATCAGAAAATTTACTTTGAGATATCAGTTGTTTGGGATGAACTTCGACTTTGAGATATCGAGAGTTGAATGTATTGACGGAAGATTTATCAAGTTAAAAACACTTTATTCACTCAAACATGACATAGGAGGAACTGTTCCTATACAAAAATAACAGTTACAAGCAGCTTATGAACATACATGTATTAATTCAATTAAGTTAAATTACAGAAAAGAAACAAGAGGGAATAAGAAAAGGCCAGAAAACACAGTGTCTATTCTAGGATTGAAAAAATAGGGGGGGGGGGGGTGTTCGACTGAGAAAAGGTATCACTCATACTTGCAACTCTAAAATTTGGCTTAAACTACATAAAAACAATTGTACCTAGTATTTTAGCTATGATTTAGTATCAATGAGTACACACAATGCTTTTAGATATCATTTAAATCTATTTTTATGAATAAAATAAAGAAAATAATTCCCCCTTCTGCAAAGAATTAGGGGAGAATTGTCAGAAATGGGGGTGAATCCCCCCATCCCCCTCTCTAGAATGGACACTGAAAACATATTCAGTCATTCAAGTTTAGCAACAAAAGTGTATGATAGTCAACTCAGCACCCCATTTACATTGTTATGTAAGCGATCCGATGACCAACGTGAAGAGGCTCCTTTTTTATAGGGATCAAACATGGTTTTTCATGCATTAACGTTTGCCAGGTCCCGATGGAGGTGTTGGAAACCGAGGCCGAAGGCCGAGGTTTTCAACATCTCCTGAAGGACCTGGCAAATGTTAATGCATTGAAAACAAATGTTTGATTGCTGTTATTGCATAAATTCTACGAATTATTCGTTAAAATTTGAGAAAAAACCTGGCACTATATTTTGTCACCGTTTGACAGCCAATGCGCTAGTACATCTTTTTACTAATATTCGTCTTCCGGGCCCAAGAGCATTCAGCTATTCAAAATGGCCGCCATCATCATTTTCAACCTCAATATTTCGGAAAATTGTCCAAGATGGTCGTTGTAGTTGATGCAAAATATATTGCAAATTAATCAACAAAAAGCAGATACCTTGAGTAATAATTTCCAGAACAAGCCTGATCAATTCATATACCATCCTGCAGTTCGTGATCGCTGAAAACTTGAGATGCATGTTTTCTTTAACACATATTTACTCTCCATTTGGCATCGTAAGAATGTAAACAACATCGCTTTAAACCTGAGTCACGACGATGACGTCAGATTACAAAGGCATGATGACGTCATATAGGCATACTTAGGTAGCGCACAACCAATTTTTGTAATTCGACCGTTTGAAACCGGAGAGACAAAAATGCATGGCAGATTTCTTTAGTGGCCCGGCACAAGCATAATGAAAGTTCTGTCATCGTGCATCAACAGCGCGTGCCAAACCCTTGTTGAAACACGTTTTGTCGCCGGTTGATGCACGGCTGTTAATACCTCTCGGCACTGCTTTTTATGCAATAATGTAAGACAACAGTGAGCTCTTGATTCATTGTCCTCAGTAATTGCGTCCCTCAATGCCTTAAGCATGTTAAGAGTGCTCACGCAATAATTGCTTTCGAATAGCTAGAAGCGCAGTTGAGAATTTTCTTAGAATTTCAGAGCTCTAGAAAAGAGGGAGTATTTGATGATAATTAGGGATAATTTTCCTTATTTCTCATTCTAATTATATGTTGTGACCCCTCATCTGAACCGTCTCGTCGAGACGGTTCAGATGAGGGGTCACAACATATGTTTTTACGAAGAATTCACAAAAATTATCTCTAATTATCATCAAATACTCCCTCTTATCTAGAGCTATGGAATTTGGTAACATTGTTTCAGCCTCTTTCCGGAACATATGCCGGCAACCCCATTACCGAGTTTCAGATTTTCCAGCATGGCGACTGTTAGACGTAGGAGTAGGCCGCTTTGCTATAAATGACGCCAACTTGAATTAATTACTTTGCAGGTTTTCTTGCTTTTATATGAATATGGCACGTGAATTTAGATTTTTGATCAATTTTAATGGCGTTACAGCTGTTTTGGACTTAGAATATCCATATAACTGACTTGGACATTGTGTCCGTAACTCCTACCACATTTTTCATCAAACTGGTTTGAAATTTTACATGTTGTTTTGCCATGACTTGAAGGTATGCATGTGATTTTTGAATTTTGGTTGTCATGTTTTGAAGAGTTATGC
Source organism: Ctena decussata (assembly GCA_963989385.1). Classification (NCBI taxonomy): domain Eukaryota; kingdom Metazoa; phylum Mollusca; class Bivalvia; order Lucinida; family Lucinidae; genus Ctena; species Ctena decussata. The sequence continues at coordinate 41,914,402 of OZ022512.1, forward strand.
TCCATTTTTGGACTTGCATTTCCCAACTTATGAACCCTTTGACATAAAGAGCTGCTATTTGATATACTATTAATATTTGATGTCTTGACCACTCTGATGATGGTTGGCTAATGCTTTCCCGTCAATATTGGTCGATAGGCCGATTTGATGTAGTTCTATATTTAAGCCAAGTTTGTATCAATTTTGAGGAGACATCAGTTCCTAAACACTGTTTTTCATTGGTCACAATGCACCACGCCCCTAGTCCTTTTTGTTTTGCAGTTTTACCGAGTCTTAGTTGCAAATCCCCACTAATACACATTAGATTACCGCGGCCAGCATGGCGAGCCCGTTGGCGCTTCGACAGTAGTGCAAATGCTAAGCATAAGATGGCAACAGCTTTAGTGATTGAAACTTGTCAACTTTCATCCTGATGTCTCTGCTTGGATGATAGATCCTGTCTTCATACTTATAGGGTAAAGTCGGGTAAATGCGGACAACGGGTAAATTCTGACAGTGACGTTGTTTCCTTTATTCGTTAGTTGTTTCGAATTAAAATTAACTGGGCAAACAGTGAAAATCCAGATGAGACGGCTCATTATGAGCCATCTCATCTGAATTTTCACTGTTTGCAATGGTATGTCCGAATTTACCCGCTGTCCGAAATTACCCGACTTGTGCCAATACTTATCACACATTTACTATAAGAATCTGTCAAGTGGTTGCAGAGATATTAGCATCATCTGTCTCTATGTATAATATTTATTTCATTTGCTATAAGTGATATTATGTTATATCCAGTTTACATACTTGTTCTAATCCAAACAGATGCTCGGCTAAATCCACTCTTCAAAACTGTTTTATGTGTGTGTGTGTGTTGGGGGGGGGGGGGGGGGGGGAGGGGGGGAAGGGGTGGCGGAGGGAGGGGAGGGGCTGTGACCTGGAGCGGTAAGTTGCATGCGCTGATGGAGTTTCAAACGTCTGGGGCTTATGAAAATCGAGATAGCTGGCTCAACATTTCGAAAACTATATAGATGTGTGTTTTTTTGATAAAGTAGGTCATAGTGACCTAGTTTTTTTTTGGGGGGGGGGGGGAGGGGAAGGGGGTGGCTGGTTTGGTAAGTGCATACCTTAATGGAGTTTCGAAAATCTGGGATATATGAGAAGCAAGACATGTGCTTTTGGGTGAAGTAGGTCACAATAACCTAGTTTTGTGGGAGAGGCGGTTGGGGGGGGGGGGGGGGAGGGGGGAGAGGGGGTGCGCAGGAGTGGTGAAATACATGCACTGATGGAGTTTCAAAGGTCTGGGGCCTATGAAAAGTGAGATATGGGGCTGACCTCGAAAAATTAAATATGTGGTTCTTTTTCACGAAAGTAGGTCACAGTGAATTAATTTTGTAGGGGGTAACCTGGAGTGGTAAGGTGCATGCATTAATAGAGTTTCAAAGTTCTGAAGCCTATGAAAAGCGAGATATGGGAAAGAACACGAAAACTAAAATGTGATACATTTTGGTAGGTCACGGTGACCTAGTTTTGTCAAGAATGACCTGGAATGATAAGGTTCATGCGCTGATGGAGTTTCAAAGGTCTGGGGCATATGAAAAGCGAGATATGGGGCTTACCTTGAAAATAAAAAAATGGGGAAGTTTTTCGCAAAAGTAGGTCTCAGTGACCTAGTTTAGTCAGGGTCACCAGGAGTGGTAATATGCACTGCTGAAGTCTCAATGGTCAGGGGCGTAGAAAAAGAGAGATATAAGGGCTGACCTTGAAGTGACCTAGTTTTTTCGTGGGCGAGGTGCATATATTGATGGAATTTCAAGGGTCTGGGGCCTATGAAAAGCGAGATATGGGGTTGACCTCAAAAACTAAAAATGTGGTACTTTTTCACGAAAGTAGGTCACAGTGACCTAGTTTTATCGGGGTGACCTGGAGTAGTAAGGCACATGCACAGGTGGAATTTCAAACGGCTGGGCCAATGAAAAGGTGTGTGGTATTTTTTCGCAAAAGTAGATCACAGTGACCTAGTTATGTCGTGGGTTGACTTAGAATGCTAAGATGCATCTATCTCTTTCGTGCCTATGGGCAGGGAAATTAAAAAACTATCCCAATTTCACGCAATTTCCAGTGCCCATGGGCTGACAGGTGCACCATTCTTACATTTACCTATAGTTTGTGAATAGCAAAAATACTTTGACCAGCCTGTGCAGATGCTAGGCTGAGCAAAGTTTCCGAGTTTGCATATGCTGTATGGCCTTCTGTCATAACACGCCTGATAGGTTGCGCGTATCAAACCAGTAATTTGAGCCGCGATACGACAAAACCAACAAAGTTGCATCCACGCCAAGTAAAGACTCAGATCAGCCTGGTCATCCCGCCCAGTCTGATCAGGGTCTTCTTTGCCCCTAATGAGCTAGCTTAGACACTGAGCTACCATTTAAGCGCAAGCAAAGACTCTGATCAGACTGGGCGGATGCCCAGGCTGATCTGAGTCTTCGCTGGGCGCACATGCCACATAGTTAGTTTTGTCGTGTCGCAGCTAAATTTTATAACACTTGCAAACACGTGATATAAATCATGTAGAGAAACCATGTGTTTCTGAGTTTTGTTTCAATGGGAAGCGGGTTTTTTGGTATAGCCCTTCTATGTTTATCTCGTAGAATAACTAAAAAGATAGTTCTGTACTTTTGTGGCTTCTGGTGTCCAAAGTACTGGTCTATCCTATAGAATATATTTTCCTCGATAATTCATCAAGGTGCTGACAAATAATATGAAGTCCACAAAAATGCTAAATAATTATAGTTTACATGTATTTTGATAGATGTATCATTGCCCTGGGTATAGGCCTATGTTAAACCTATCAGCGTACGTACCAAAATATCTTAAAGTATCCGTGTTTGATTGATAGCATTGACACCGGAAATTGAATAACGCCTAAAGCAGAAAAAATTGAGCCGATGAAGGGGTGTGGGTCGTTGAAGCCAAGTTTCTTCATCCAATAGAAACAGAAAGTGAATATGGCTGACTCAGAATATGGGAGCCGAAAGAAAGTGTGCTACATGTACCTGTTTATAACAGCCACCGTAGCCAAGGTAATATGAAATAGGCGCCACCTATATTGCAACCAACCTACATTGTGACTCCAATAAAAAACTGAAACAAGAAAATTGTAGCACAGCTGCATGGATAGCTCGTATTTTTAGAAATTTTATGCAACTCCGTTCTACAGCACGGAAATCCTTGAAAACTTTTTTTATAAGTAGTAAAACAGAAAATCTAAAAAATAGTACAGCTCAAAATAAAATTACTTGGGTTTACTCATAGGGCTTTACCTTTTTCGCTGTGCGGCTCATTACGTGTCGGTTGCCATATCATTGTTAGATTTTTTTCACTTTTTATTAATTTTTGTTTACGAGAGTCTGAAACACATTTTCTTTTACTAAAGCATTTATCATGAGAACCCTATTAGACGTCATCTTTCCGTCTTGTAATAACAGTCTTAGCATGTCTTATACCGTAGCCCGTAAACGACAGCAATATAGGGATCAAACATGGTTTTTCATGCATTAACGTTTGCCAGGTCCCGAGGGAGATATTGGAAACCGAGGCCGAAGGCCGAGGTTTTCAACATCTCCTGAGGGACCTGGCAAATGTTAATGCATTGGAAACAAATGTTTGATCGCTGTTATCGTATAAATTCAACGAATTATTCGTTTGAATTTGAGAAAAAACTTGGCACTATATTTTTTCACCGTTTGACAGCCAACGCGCTGTTACATCTTTTTACTCATACTAGTATTCGCCTTCCGGGCCCAAGAGCATTCGGATATTCAAAATGGCCGCCATCATCCTATGCAACCTCAATATTTCGGAAAATTGTCCAAGATGGTCGTTGTAGTTGATTGATTGATTAGATGTTTTACGTCCACGGTAAACAGCTATGGTCATGTCGGGACGGTCAGTTAACCTAACCACACTTTTCCTGGGCAGGCTTAGACCTCCTAAGCGGTTAACCAGTACTAAGTGCACATACCTTCGCCAGTAACTGACAACTGCCCTTCTTGAATCAGCGGAAGGAGAAACGAAAGTAGGTGGCCAGACCGGGTTTCGAACCCAGGACCTCTGACTTACGAGTCAGGTGCCCTACCGATTGCGCTACGCGGCCCGGCCGTTGTAGTTGATGCAAAATAGATTGCAAATTAATCAACAAAAATCAGATACCTTGAGCAATAAATTCCATGCAGAACAAGCCTGATCCATTCATATACCATCCTGCAGTTCTTGATTGCCGAAAGCTTGAGATGCATGTTTTCTTTAACACTTATTTACTCTCCAAGAATGTAAACAATATCGCTTATAACCTGAGTCGCGACGATGACGTCAGATTACAAAGGCATGATGACGTCATATAGCAAAACTTAGGTAGCCCACCACCAATTTTTGTAATTCCACCAAAAACCGGAAAGACAAAGTTGCATGGCGGATTTTTTTAGTGGCCCGGCACAAGCATAATGAAAGTTCTGTCATCGTGCATCAACAGCGCGTGCCAAACCCTTGTTGAAACACGGCTTTTCGCCGGTTGATGCACGGCTGTTTATACCTCTCGGCACTGCTTTTTATGCAATAACGTCGCTTATAAATGACGTCAACGAATGGCGTAAATTTATACATACCTATGCTTGCTTATCTAGCGGTACTCGAAAAACGAACTCGGTAGTCAAGGACTTTATTACCTCATTTTAATCGACAGAACCTGTGACATAAAATATCAGTTTTTGAAAAAAATCCATGTAGTGGTCAACAAGGTGTTTACGTTTAAGTTTTAAAATCTGAATATTTCCATCGCATTTCCATTGCCGTTACTACCCAGTGAACAGACGAGGTCGAAATGACTTAGTTTCGATGTCTGATCGCCGTCATGATGTCCCACAGATGCACACACGGCATCGCTCCGAGGTTGTGTGCCTCTCGTCGGTAGATGGGATTACCAGCCTGATAGAGGAGATGGAGAAATGTGGGAAAAAAGAAAACAAAAAACAATTTTGACATCGGTATCATTTATGTGTTAATGAGATTGATTAATTGATTGATTGATTGACTGATTGATTGATTTTACCTTTTTTGGTCGATATCTGTACAACACAGTCGTATCATCCGTATTACGAGATAAATGAGAATAAAATAGTAGGCCCAGGAAAGAGACAGAACAGGGGACATATGTTTTGAAGAGAGAGAGAGAGAGAGAGAGAGAGAGAGAGAGAGACAGACAGACATACAGACAGACAGACAGACAGAGAGAATGGTATCATTGGCAACCGTAAAACCCTGCACAGTATCGGCAGCCAATGGTGCCATTGGCAACCGTCGGCACCACTGGTAAAATTGCCAATGTCACCGGTGGCAGTTCTGTTGGTAGAGCCAATGGCGCCAATGGTACCATTGGTAGAGCTGATGGCGCCTATGCACCATTGCAGGTCCAATGTATTTCTGTTCTTAGAAATTTTTAGTTTTACTAATTTTCTTTCATTAAATTGTGGGAACTCGAGTGTTTATGATGGGCGCAGTAAATTGCCATATTGAATGACGCAAATTTCTCGCCATGTTAGTTTTCACCATGCCCTAAGTTGTCTGCAGTATTGGCAGCTAATGGTTTCCATGGTAGAGCTAATGACGCCAATAGTGAGACTCAGAGCGGCATTGGCATGCCAATGGTGACATTGGCAGAACCCCGAATGCAACCAGTATTGGTTTTGACGTCCCACATGAGACGTTCTCAGTTAAGCTGGGCCATTCGTGGACAAAAGTGGCCATCTATACAACCATTCCAGAATTCAAGAAAAAAATCCACAAAAAATCACAAACATAATGCTCATTATATCTGCTTCAAATCCTTAAAATATTTTCAGATAATAGTTTTAGATTATGGAATACCAACCCTGTTTAGAGACATACCTTAACAATTAGAAATGGCGTATTTTATGACGTTATTAAGATACGTTGAAAGACGATGTCGCATACGATTTCTTTGACATGGGTAGCATTGCACATTTACTAATCTGCTGACATTTGATTATTTTGGCTGGTTTCAATTCAAAATGTTTTTCTTTGCTGTTTTGGAAGAAAGGGGTTTTCTATGAAGCGCTGCTTAATCAAATGACGTCAACGCTTTCAAAACATGGTCTTAGTGACGTTGTGACGTAGATTACGTGTGACGTAGGTTACAGTGCACACATTTTAACGTTTTTATATCATTTAATGTTTCAGTGCATGAAATCTAAGCACACCATCTTGTAGCTGTTACTAGGCAGGATTTTGCACATGAGATTCAGAGCGATTGCTTTGCTCAGTTTTAAGAATCGAAAGTTCGAACCCCACCCGCGGCGGAGACTGAACTAATGCTGATTGTTCTAGCCAAACAAGAACCCGACTGACCGTAGGTGTCATTGGAAGATTATGGTTTCTTCAAATTGCTTCATTAGTATTTTGGACCCACGTAAATTTCGCTTTTACCAGTGGACTTGTCCAGCTTCATCATTTGAATGAGTCTATTTCTATAGCTAAATAGTCAGAAGTGAAATACCATGACATCTCGACCTTGCGGACTAAGTCATAGGTCTCTTACCAAGACAGCTTGCCCTTGCGGACTACCATAGCTTCTCACTCCTGCGGACTAGGACGTAATGATGTATCGTCGTCAATATGACGTCATTTTGGCGTCACGTGCTTGCTGGGATGCTGGGATGCAGATTATATTTTCTGGTCCTTTGAGATCATTGAATTAATTTTAGGTCCTTTTGAAAATCGAGTTCTGCTTAAGCCGGTGCTGGGCGAGCTTTGCCAATGTCGCACTTTCCGTTACTGGGGCCGTATTCATAAAGCCACTTAAGTCGTTGCTATGCGGTTGCTAAGGCTAAATATCTATAAAGGAGATTCCCTACAACTATGAAATTTGGTCTGGAGGAACAGTCTTAGAAAGACTGTTCCTCCAGACCAAATTTCATAGTTGTAGGGAATCTCCTTCAAAGAAATTCAGCCTTAGCAACAGCATAGCAACCACTTAAGTCGTTTTATGAATACGCCCCCTGGTCATGAACAGACTCAATTAAACTCTGCTATTTTTGTTCTTTTGGTGTATTTCTTGTATCAAAGGATCTGTCTTTTCAGAGCACATCTACCTTCACTGCAGCATTGTGCCGTGTGGCGGCCGTTAAACGTCTACACTGTAAAAATGTGTTTAGAATCAATGCAAAAAACGCAGTCCGATTTTTTTATGTGTTTAAATCGTAACATGTTCAATTTTCAACATGTTTAGGTTTATATTCAGAAATTAAACATGTACAAAACTGGTTATATTTACCTTTTATTTTGAAAATTTCCTCTGTCAACATTTTTTTTTCGTTCTTCAACGGGGAAAAAAGAGAATGGATTCATCCGAAGCGCGTTACAGAATAAAACGTGTTTAGCAGACTTTGTCCGAGAAAATAAAAGGCATACAACGTAAGCTATATGACATATTCCTAAATATGTTTACACGTAAACATGTAACCACTTGTGTCTTATTGCTAAGCGCAATTTTTACAGTGTACCCGTACTTCATCATAGTGCAGATGCACACCGGATAAGGATATCCGCCCGCTTTACCTGTACCTACAAATCTTATCTCACCCATGTTATCTCACCCTGTACCGGATAAAAATCACGAGCAGTCAATGCATTGGTTGTATAGGGGCTCACGTATCTGCGTCGTCCAGTGACGTTGGCTTTTTAGATGATGACGTCACGAAGATTGCAAAAATGACGTCAGTTTATGCACGCCAGTCGTTGACGAAAAGACCCGAATGTCAGTCGTTGAAGGTGGTGCCTTTTTTCAAAATCTAATTGAAACCTCTCAAGCACTAGAATTACACATTTTTTAAACAAGTGTTATAAAGCTAAAACAAAACGTAGTGTGCAAGAAAAAGTATTTACCACGGGTGTGAGGTGCGGATAGAAAAATCCGTCACTTGGGATCACTGTTCGGCATCACGGGGCCTCGTGATGCCAAACAGTGACCCTCGTGACGGATTTTTCTATCTACACCTCACACCCACGTAAGTTACTTATATTCACGTCCTTGGTAAGCCGGCAATCCCACCGTAGGTGTTCAGACAAGCAGAGCCTGAGACTCTGTGAAAACCGGAAGTCGACCTCACGGCACCGGGGTTAGTCCTTTGGGACCATTGAGTTTATTTATTGTGGGTAATTAGAAAATAGAGTTCTGCTTCAGCCGGTGCTGGGTGGGGGTGGGGGTGGCCAGTGTCGCACATTTTATTTCTGGTCATGAACCGTGAACTGATTTAGTAGTTAAACTTTGTCTGCTATTTTCGTTTCCTTCGCGGTAAAAAAATGTTTAGAATCAATGCAAAAATGCCGTCCGATTTTTTATGTGTTAAAATCGTAATATGCTCAATTTGCAACATGTTTAGGTTTATGTTTAGAAATTAAACATGTACAAAACTGGTTATATTCACCTTTTATTTTGAAAATTTCCTCTGTCAACATTTTCGTCTCTTTTTTTTTTTCGTTCTTCAATGGGGAAAAGAGAGAATGGATTCATCCGAAACGCGTAACAGAATAAAACGTGTTTAGCAGACTTTGTCCGGGAAAATAATAGAAAAGGCGTACATGTTTAGCTATATGAAATATTCTTAAACATGTTTACACCTAAACGTATAACCACTTGTGTTTTATAGCTAAACACGATTTTTACAGTGTTGATGTATTCCTTGCATCAAAAGTCACTAACCATTCAGAACACATAATGAGCCGCGACACAAGAAAAGCAACAATGTGGTTGTGCGCCCAGCGTAGGCTCAGATCGACCTTGGCATCCGCCCAGTCTGATCAGAGTCTTCGCCGTCCGCATGGAGGTAGCTTCCCATCAGGTACATGACGTTGCAATGACGTCGTACTGACGTCGATGCGACGTCAGTACGTCGCATTGACGCCAGTGCGACGTCATTTTAACATCATGTGCCTGCTGGGTTAGACCCTGAGCTACCCTTTAAGCGCTAAGCGAAGAGTCTAATCTGACTAGGCGGTTACCCAGGCTGATCTGAGTCTGCGCTGGGCACACAAGCACTTTGTATGTTTTCTCATGTCGCGGCTCATTTGTCTTTACTGCTGCATGTGGCGGCCGTAAAACGTCTACCTGTACATCATCATAGTGCTTACTATATTTTCTGGTCTTACGGGATTATTGAGTTTATTTTAGGTCATTTTGAAAATAAGCTTAAGCAGGTGTTAGGGGGGCGTGGGGAGGGGGCACATATTCCATTACCGATCATGAACAGACTCAATTAAAGCGAATCTGCATTTTTCGTTTCTTTGGTGTGTTCCTTGCATCCAAAGGATCTAACTATTCAGAACATATTTCACTACAAAATATTAGGGAAATGGCCCTTTACCTCTGCACCATATCCTTTTGAGGGATAGAAACGAAACACACAAGACTGTTAGGTATATATAATGAAACACTTTTCTTTATTGTATGGAAACAAAACGACCTATAAAAGCTATATTTCATTAAAAAAAAGTATATTAATACTGTTGAAATTAAGAAATACGTCTAATATCATTTGTGCATTAAACAATTACATGATTAAAATCAGTGCCTATGCATCATTTTTTGTTAGTCAGAATAAGGACAGTAACCATTTCAGTTCAGTTCAGTTCAATTCTCTTATCGACGTTACTCAAGTGGTTCAACGGTACGTAACCATAGTTGCACACACTTGGCGCCGTGTATCCGTTCACTGTCATTCAGTCTGTAATTGTGTCGTCGGTCAGTGCTGCCCAAACCAAACCAGTGTTTGTTCATAGATGTTTGCCTGCTGCGGGACAGTAACCATGACCAGGGTTCGAGGTTATAAAACTTGAGAATAATCTCAAACTCAAAATAAAACACACTGATTAGCTGCTTCCGAGCATGTGCTCGGAAGCAGCCAATCAGTGTGCTTTATTTCAAGTTCGAGAATGTACTCAAGTTTTATAACCTCGGGCTAGGCTTAATCACGGGGAATAAACTAATCTGCCAATTTTCGCTTCCTGCCGAGACCGCCTGTCATATTTGGCTACCGCCGAGACTGTCCGCGATGTCTGCGTGATTCTGCTTCCTGTCGAGTCTCGGCAGGAAGGAGAACCAGGCGAACGGACTCGCAGGAAAGTAGTAGAATTTCTTCATCTTAAAGTATATCCATTCACGCAAATACTGTTATACTTGGTATACAACATTACAGACTCATATCCTGTTAAGTACATTAAACCGATGATCCTAAAATCCCTTTTGACCGTTTTCGCTATCACTTGCTTTTGCATCGGGAAATATTAAAATAAGATTTCTCGGATATAAGTAGAAAAAAAAAGTTTTGTCAGACGCCAGCTCAGGTGAGCAATTAAGGGTCTCATGGTCCTTTTGTTCGGACTTGATGGACTGACGTACTTACAAATAGGCGAACAGAAGCACTTTCAATAATCCATTTTGACTATGATTGGAGATAAAAACATCTTTTTCTAGAAGTTGTAGAACATCTATCTTCCAAAGATGTTATATTAAGGTGGATGGATGCAGTTTCATTTTTGTCTGACATTTTGACAAAGAATACAGGGCTCTAGATAAGAGGGGTATTTGATGATAATTGAAGGATAATTTTTTTATTTCTCATTGAAACCATATGTGTTGACCCCTCGTCTGAACCGTCTCGTCGAGACGGTTCAGATGAGGGGTCACAATATATGTTTTTATGCAGAATTAGCAAAAATTATCCCTTATTATCACCAAATACTCTCTCTTATCTAGAGACATGGAATAAGAAGTTTGAGACTCCAGATGAATGGGTACACATTCAGGGGAAACAACTTTATCAATTTTTCGTTCCCCTTCCTTCTTAACGGCACCAACTTTGAAAGGAGAGAATTTGCTCCTCTAGGAGAATGCTCTTTCCATAAAGAATACATGTATTTTGGAAGATCTTTTTTATCCAGGGATATAAACATGAAGTTACAGAAGTTAATACATCATGTAAAATGGCGGTAATATCTATTAGGCGTACCCTTACACTTATATGTTGCACTAGTAGAGAAACCTGACACTCCTCAGGCCAAAGCTCAATTTCACCAATTTCACATTTTCATAGGCTCGAAACTGCTGAAATACTTTTTAAAATAGAGTAAAATCCATAATTGAGCCGCGACACGAGAAACCATACAATGTGGTTGTGCGCTCAGCACATACTCAGATCAGCCTGGGCATCCGCTTAGTCTGATCAGAGTCTTTACTTTAAGCGCTTAAAGGGTAGCTAAAGGTACAAGCTACCTCCATGTGGACAGTGAAGACTCTGATCAGACTGGGCGGATGCCCAGGCTGATCTGAGTCAGCGCTGGGCGCACAACCACATTGTTGGTTTTGTCGTGTCGCAGCTCATATGTTGCACCAGTACAGAACCTGACACTCCTCAGACCATAGCTCAATTTCACATTTTCATAGGCTCAAAACTGCTGAAATACTTTTTAAAATAGAGTAAAATCCATAATTGAGCCGCAACATGAGAAACCAAACAAAGCGGATGTGCGCCCAGCGAATACTCAGATCAGACTGGGCATCCGCCCAGTCTGTTTCAGAGTCTTCCCTGTGCGCTTAAAGGGTAGGTAAGGGTCTAAGCCGGCTCCATGCAGACAGCGAAGACTCTGATCAAAATTGGGCAGATGCCTAGGCTGATCTGAGTCTTCGCTGGGCGCACATGCCACTTTGTATGTTTTTCTCGTGTCGCGGATCAGATGTTCTCCACTTAACTATCTTAAAACAGCCAAATATTGTATCCCTACGCCTCTTGAGCTGTTACTGATTTACGGTGAGTATCTTCAAAATAGTCTGAGTCATCACCATATTTACGGCCTCCTAGCAACTGTTGCATCACCGCTTTGGTCCGTTTGACATTTTCAAACTGCGGGATATTATCGACCATATGGTAATGTACATGTTTATGGTCTTTTACCACGAATTCCGTATCAGCGAATTTGCAAGTTTTCCTCTTAATCCAAACTTTTCCGCCTGGCTTTGGCTTTTCTACTGGTTTATCTTCTAGAGCCTAATTAAAAGGAAGAAATTTAAAGTTCTGAAATATTTGTTAAGACATTGTAGCGACATTGCAACGCCCTATATCCCACCACTCCCCGGTTTCAGGTGACTTGGTACAATTTCAAGGGCGGTAACTATGCCATTTTTATTTTACCTTCTTGCTCTTTGAAGGGGGGGCGGGGGGTAACTCTTAAAGGTAAAAATTTGCTCCCCAAGGAGCAAATAAATTTCTTTAATAGTAGACCCCATTTGGAAGGGTAATGCCATCCAGGAAAGCAAACGGGAGGTCCTGAAACTTGTTTCCCTTTTTTGAAAATGGCGGAAAAGAATGGCGATGTCCTCATACACCTTACCAAGTACTAACTGTTTGAATGAAACAAAATAATTGAGCCGCGACACGACAAAACAAACAAAGTGGCATTTGCGCCCAGCAAAAACTTTGATCAGCCTGGGCATCTGCCCAGTCTGAACAGAGTCTTTGCTGTGCGCTTAGAGGGCAGATAGGGTTATAAGCCAGCTCCATGCGGACAGCAAAGTCTCTGTTCAGACTGGGCAGATGCCCAGGCTGATCTGAGTCTTCGCTGGGCACACATGCCACTTGTTCGTTTTGTCGTGTCGCTGCTCAGTTATATTCTACAGGTTATGAGATTCAATAAAAAGGACCATACAGTGTATTTTGTATAGAAATTTGGAGGTTCTGTAAAGATCAACCTCTTGTTTTCTTATCTGCACAATCTACATTATGCAAGCCATAAACACCCTCTTTGCCATGAGAATTGTTGTCTGATGCTTACGACATGTTGGCTATCAAAAACAATTATAGTCAACTCTTAAAGTGCTTCCAAACTTTAAAGCACAAACTTTTAGACCATCAAAATTTCAAATTCAAATATATACCTCTTCAATGAAAGTGTAGGAAATAACGTTACGTCCTTGTGATACAAAATAATGCTTCATGCTATGATACGGCACCACTTAGGGTTTCTTTTTCAAACTAGTAGGCTCTATTATACCAGTAAGAAGAGCTTTTGGTGTTGTGTTAGTCAACATAGTTGCATTAAAAGAAAAGGAACACTTACATCTAGTTTATACCGTCGAAGGTGTGGTAGGTTTTTAGTTTTATGTCCCTCGCCATACTTGATGTGAAACGCCTGTATTCTGTTCTCCAGAAGCTTCATGGAGCCGTCGCTTGTTTCATAGTCCCGATTTATATCTTCAACATTGTCCATCAGCGACTTTGTCATCAGTCTGTGTATAGAATGCATACAGTGGGCACGTTCGGCTTGATAAGTCGTGTAAACTGAGGTATTTCTCGTGTTACTCGAAGACAATAATTTTATTCGGCATAACTACTCAGGTAAACCCAGGTATTCATCGTGTCACTTAAGGAATGAATTTCATTTTTCTGAGGTTTATCGAAGTGTAAACTACATTGGGTCACGTGCAAAGTGAATGAACCCCGAAGGGGTTCATGTAAACTTTGCTAGTGACCCAATGTAGTTTACACTTCGATAAACATCAGAAAAATTAAGTTCATTGCTTATATTTACATTCATTTCAATCAAATCTTTCAAGAAAAATCTTATATAAGCCCTAAAATTGAAGCAGTAAAACATGTACACGCAGGTTTTCTGTTTAACAGCAGAACGGCATGCATGACGTCATGATTTTGCTGACGTCCAATCATCTGGTAGAGAGCCGTTGTTTATCTGTACGTCATTGACGTCGCGTGTCTCAATGTAATTATTGGAATGTAAACTACATTACGTTCCAATGGTTTACCATAGGGCTTTTCAGTAAATACACAAAGAATGAAAATATTACAAGGTATTGCTCGGTTTTACTCAAGTAATTATGAGGAATATCTGGTTTACCCAGCTATACCGAACATACCCAATGGTATACATCTAAAATATTTAAACGAAATTATCTGATAAAATGATGCAGTCTGCACTCTATGACGTTTTGCTTCAACGCTACGTATGTTGAATAAATATTACTTTGAAAATATGAAACTCCAGTGGAGAAATTATTCATGCTGAGCGAAATGTAATTTCGTAGACAGCCCAGATATTAATTTACCATAGCCGCATCCTCGAAATTTCGAATCCTAGCCAGAAATATCATATTATCGAAGTGCTTAAATAAACGTATAGAAACCCCTGTATGCGGAATGTACTGCAGCGTCAGTTAACCTTGTATATGATACGTTATTTCAGCGTTCAATTTTCAGTGCTAGGTTTTCGCCGCCTCCACGTGGGTTCGAATCCCACAAGCGATATCAATTATTAAAATTAATTCGATATTCCTGTGAAGATAAGTGCATTGTTTCATTAACAGCAATGATCAACCATCGAAAAAGGATCAAGCTTGTATTTACTTTTGTGTAACAACTGGGCATAATAAACACAGAGAATAATGTAAAAAATGCACACTTTGGGGAAATCGTTGTAAAACACTACCAGTGACTTTCTTGTTACATCTGTTTAACATTGTGTAGCGCTAAATTTTTTGGACTTTTTGACGAAACCGGAATAACTACTATTACAATTTTGATAAAGCATTTTCCCAAAATTGGGCATGTTTCACATTAACCTCTGCGCTTCAGGAGATGGCCTTCATGAGCCTTAGGCTTTTGATAAAACTGATCTATATGATCTGTTATTTGTATTTAAACTTTACGAACAAAATATTGTTTGAAGTAGAATAAAAAACAAAGGCAATAATCAGGAATTAATACAAACATATCCCACATTCCTCCTTCAAACCCGAAAGGGAAAGAAATATATACATAAATTAACTTCGTGACAGACACGCACGGTTAACCGAATGAACAGCTCTTTCTCAATCAATTGGTCATTCAGCTACCCTAATTTGAAATAACAGTAACATCTTCTTTGATGTTTCTAAATTACGAAAAAAGAAAAAAAAAACAGAAAGCCAGATGGGCAGCTACAATGTATATAAATAACAATATTGCTAGATGGCCATAGACAAGTAACGGTCAGTAATAAATTACTGGAGGGCCTAAACTAGTTTACTGGACTCAAACCCTCGCCCTCTGCTTCTGCAGTGGTTTGAAACATTTGGTCAGCTCTTCGCTCGCATTGCGCAGCTCTTACAGAAAATAAATTTAACTAGAAAATGTGTTTATGAAACACTATGCCCCCAACTGTATCCTTGCCTCTAAGGAAGGTTCATCCCATAATGTTTAGGTCAGAAAGGGGTTTTAATCCATTCATCTACATCTTAGCCTGTAACTGTATGTTCCTATATCTTATGGTTCTTGACTGTAACGGTACTTTTGTACCATAGGCTTAAAATGCACTAAGACAAATAAGGGACGTAACTCAGTAAAAAATTCACCAATGTATTTCAAAAGTTAATCAGGTCATCTACACCTTAGGCAATGTCTTCCTGCAAAAAAACAGGATCCTAGCATCAGGGGTTCTTGAGATATTTTGTTGACAAGGTTCAATAGGCTTACAATGCACTAAGTCAAAAAGGGGCATAGCTCGGTCAAAAATTCACCAATGATTTTCAAAAGTTAATGAGGTCATTAACATGTTAGGCAATATCTTCCTGCAAAAAAACATGATCCTAGCATCAGGGGTTCTTGAGATATTTTGTTCACAAGGTTCTATGGGCTTATAATGCACTAAGGCGAAAAAAGGGCATAACTCGGTCAAAAATTCACCAATATTTTTCAAAAGTAAATCAGGTCATTTACACCTTAAGCAGTGATATCCTGCAAAAAATCATGATCCTAGCGTCAGGGATTCTTGAGATATTTTGTTCACAAGGTTCCATAGGCTTACAATGCACTAAGTCGAAAAAGGGGCATAACTTGGTCAAAAATTCACGAATTTTCTTCAAAAGTTAATCAGGTCATCTACACCTTGGGCAATGTTATCCTGCAAAAAATCATGATCCTAGCATCAGGGGCTCTTGAGATATTTTGTTCACAAGGTTCCATAGACTAAGTCCAAAAAGGGGCATAACTCTGGAAATACCTGACCGACGGGAAAAAGAAAAAATACGGGTCCACTTATTTTTCATGTACATGCCACCTAAAAAATTTCAAGATCCTAGCATAAGCCGTTCCTGAGTTTCCTAGCTGCCAAAAAGCGTTACGGACAGACGGACGGACGGACAGACGGACGGACAGACGGACAGACGGACGGACAGGCCCAAACCAATATGCCCCCTCAACTTCTCCGAAGTTGGGGGCATAAATACATCTTCAAAATCATTTCTAATAACCTTGATTCATGAACTTTAAATTATGCTTACGTTTTGGCGAAATATATATAGTTACAAGGTGGCAAACACCTTTAATTACCTGTTTTGAATTCTCTCATTCACAAACGTCATAGCTGTCTGCCAATGGGGAGATAATGCATCCTCCTTGTGTTCGCTAATACTTGGGGTTATCGCCTCATTTATTGGTGTCACCATATCTTCGGCCTGTTCAACGTTTATTGACGGTAGTTTTGGAACATCTGCTTTGTACTGGGCTGTATCATCCTCTATAAGATTATCTGCTTTAGGTTTCGGTGATTTTAATTTTGGAGTGTTCGGATTTGGAGATCTTCGGGTTTTAGATTTGGGCGTGACAATGTGCGCTTTTTGCAAAGATTGCTTGCTTTCTGGTGCTAAGTTAATCTTATGTTCAGAAGCTTTTTCAAGTTTAGTGGGTATCTCGTCTTTAAAACTAGAATCACTTGATCGTTCTTTGCCTATGGTTACATGTTTATCGGTAACACCTTTCACAGTGTCATGTTTTGGCGCCTTATCATGAGTATTTAACTGTATTTCTTCCTGAGTTTTTTCTTCTCTAATTGCAGGTAATACTAATTGATTGTCTTTATTGTCCTTTGGGATCTCCGTTATTAAAACCGGTTTTACTGTTTTTGTGTCACTGTCATCATTTGAGGCACTAGAAGTTGGAGACACTCTTTCTTTACTCTGAGACGCATTCTTCATCATACTTAATAAACTTGGTTTGGTGTTTTTGGCTGCCTTGCTTTCATCAGGCATTTTAGGTTCTTTGTTACTCTGTGAACTTATGCTTCGAGGAGTGGGTCCAGTTTGAGAGTTTCTACCAGTATTTGGTTCTGTTGTTTGTCTTGATTTGAGTTTCTTTTGCATTATTTTCTTGTTTTCAATTTCAATAAGCTCATTTTCCATCATTTGTCTAAGTGATTCCCTGATCTGCAGCATGCTTCGTGGTTTCCGCTTTGCTCTTGTCTTATATACTGAGCCTAGTTTGATATTCTCGCCAGCTTTACTTGTCTTTCTTTGAACAGCTCTGCTTTGGGCTTTCTGGTGCATCAATTCTTTATAATAAACTAGTCCTTAAAAAAGCAAAAGTTACACAATTTTATTATTGGGAGAAAACACATAAAGTACGTAAACGTATGACATTTTTCATCTTTCCAAAATGCAGAGAATTCATTTTGATCAAAGAAATAAATGAAAAATGAACACGATCTTATCAGATAACAAAATGTGCCTGCGATTAAAATTATGTTCTAATCAGAAGCGAGAAGGTTATAATGGCCCAGAATCACTCATCTGATCCTAAAATTTTATTACCAAACTCATCTTATAAAAATCAGCATCACAGCTAAAAAGGTTGTAACCTGTTTTTACACTCGTAGGCCGTATTTCTGATCCAACCTAACGAAGTTAGCAGTCTGTATAACAAAGTGCCCGGTACGCTTTTCATGAATTATCTATGAATCTGGTTCAGTCATTCTAGAGGAGAAGTCATTTGAATGTTTTTTCCATTATTCGGGCATCGCAGACATCCTGAGTTTCAGATGGCAGTCGCTTTTGCGTTTTCAGGCCCTACCGCTCCAGAGACCTGTATTGTGCCCATGAACATTTTGTACTAAGGTCAGCTCAGTGAAAAGAATACAAAGAACACAAGCAATATTCTTGAGGTATAGCAGCTTCTTGCTGAAAATGGGACAATAATTCTTTAGTTCATGAAGTAAGGGGCAATAGATCTGGTAGTTATAATCCCATTTGGCCAGTTATCAAACTTAGAAAAACATTAAGCCATAAAGATACCATGGTCAGGACTGACGAAAAAGAGTAAAGAAAAAGAAGACATGAGTATATACGTACCTGGAACACCTGGTTTTATGAGCATTACGTCTTTACCCTCCCTAAAATATTGCAATAGATGCTGCATTTCAATATTAACGTCTGGTAAAGTTTTTGATGTTTTAAATGGTTCCACTTTCTTGATGGGTGGTAATGTCTGCTCAGTCAGTTTTTGGTGTAGGTACCCAAGCAGTGGAATCAAGTCGGCATGACGCATATGCATCCGGGTACTAAGTTTTGCTATGACGTAAGCACGCATGATATCTGTCGTCTTGGCGTTGTTTTTCTTGCCTATAAGACGCTCGAAGTTTTTGGTGTCAAGAATGAAGCATTCGGTGTTGGCTGTACATCTCACAGTCTGCATGTAGGTACTGAAAAATTTCGAATATAAACTGATAAACTTATTTCGGATGATAAGAAATGTAGACAGAAGTTTAAAAATGAAAGAAAACAGTACAACATGTTTTTGCTCACTTAGTGTGTGATGCTATATTGCACGTTTGGAAAGTAATTCGAAAAATAAGCAAACGTTTTTTTTTCCTTCTTCACTCCGTTGGAGAATAATTGGCCATTCAATGTTTCAAATCAGTTAATGCTGAATTCATACGTCCGCTGAATTTAGCAAAATTATGTCTGTTTTCTTGCTAAATTCGGTAATTTTTTATGCCAGGTATATAGATCTAGTTTGTCTCTGTGCTGTATTCAATAAATTCTAAATAATAATAAACATAATGATTCCGAGATTCAGTGAAAGGAATACATCTTTTCCGACCCTTTGACTTGAAATAGTATCCGTATCCTTTAACGTACGTTTGTATATAGAGAGAGAGTTAAGCTTCTGGAGCTCGAGAAGCCAGGGGCCGTATTCATAAAACAACTTAAGTCGTTGCTATGCTGTTGCTAAGGCTAAATTTCTTTGAAGGAGATTCCCTACAACTATGAAATTTGCTCTGGAGGAACAGTCTTACAAAGACTGTTCCTCCAGAGCAAATTTCATAGTTGTAGGGAATGTCCTTTATAGATATTTAGCCTTAGCAACTGCATAGCAACGACTTAAGTGGCTTTATGAATACGGCCCCAGAACTTCGCTTTTCTCAAATGCGATGGAACTTAATCTTAGTAGGCAATGCCCGTTTGTGAAACTTGAAAATGGCTTCAGAACAACATTTCTTCTTCACTTGGTATTTTTACTAAATAAGTAAATCATTAACCTTTAACTGTTTTCCGGCGATTATTTTATTTGTTAGGTTACCTCAGGCCAAGCAAAGTCTCTACATCTCCGAGAACCTCTTTTTCCTGAACAGTACACAGGTGGATCCGTTTCTCTTGCATGTGCTTCTCAATGGCGGCGTAACCTTCATTCCGTTTGATCATAAGATCTTCCGGCATTGTCTCCCATACGGAAGGGTCCTCGTACTTCCTTAAGATTGCTGCCCTTCGAAATTCTCTGTAGAGAAATATTTGAAATGTGCATGAATAACATTTTGTCACCTTTGCGGACAACTCTGCACTTTGTTAGCTATAAATTCTGTTCACGGAACAAAATCTGCCTTTTTGAACAGTGAGGTCCCTAAAAAGACTGCCTAAATAAATGAGCCGCGACACGACAAAACCAACAAAGTGGTTGTGCGTCCAGCGCAGACTCAGATCAGCCTGGGTATCCGCCCAGTCTGATCAGAGCCTTCGCTGTCCGCATGGAGGTAGCTTAGCCTCTTAGCTACCCTTTGAGCGCTTAACGAAGAGTCTGACCAAACTGGGCAGATGCCTAGGCTGATCTGAGTCTGCGCTTGGTGCACAACCACTTTGTTGGTTTTCTCGTGTCGCGGCTCAAATGTTTCACATACGAAGAAGAAATTTGCTCTTGAACTTGATGAGAAGCGAACAGAAATAAGCCGCGACACGAGAAAACCAACAAAGTGGTTGTGCGCTCAGAGTAGACTCAGATCAGCCCGGGCATCCACCAAGTCTGATCAGATGCCCAGGCTGATCTGAGTCTGCGCTGGGCGCACAACCACATTGTTTTAATTCTCGTGTCGCGGCTCAAATATTGAGTTCGAAGCATATTTGTCAGTCTCTATTAAATCTTTAAGGCCTAGCTACTGTGTGGAAACTGTAGTACAGTTGTTAATGGAATTTTATGTTGTCAGTCAAGGCAGTTAAAGCTTTCTTCATATGAAAACGAATTTTATATCAACCCTCGCCAAGATTTATGGATTGTGCAAACAAAATATTTCATTATATATAGAATACCCAGAGTTGTGCATCTGAAATAAAAAGTAACTGAAACATGAGAAATTCCTACACTTTTATTAACTTACGTTAATTATTACCTGTACAAATGCTGCAACATGAAATTTTGAAAAATCCTACCTTACATGTAAATATGACGAATTAACCACGAAAGTGAAGCCCTACACTTCAATTAACTTATATTGAAGTGCTTCAAGATAAGAAAGTCCTACACTTTACAAGTATTAAAGTTCTACAAGTTCTTCAGTATGAGGAAATCCTACACTTAAATTAATTTTTTGCATGTGTTACACCTTGTGCTGGAACATGATGCCATTCTACACTTTAGTTAGCTTACATGAAAAACTCCTACATCTTAGTTAACCTATAATATAGCTCTTATACAAATTTTAAGAACTGGTCCGATGCGTAACCGTCAAGTCCACTTTTTGCTTAGGTTGACTGTCCATTTCAGCACAATTTGAACCTTTTCTGCTACAGCTGACTGCTTATTGACATAATATCTTACCATGACAGCTTTAATACTGACATAAGCTATCTCTGCAGCAGAAGCGATTGAAAACCGAAAATAAGCTGATTCGACTTTCACTGATTTGAATATCATCAATTTGACACAAAAGTGCTGGCAGAATGGGAAATACTACTGCACTCCTTGACCAGTCTGCCCTGGGTCTACAATGTTTGCTCAGACATTTTTGTCTCAATATTTAATGAGGTGGTTACCTTTCACAGATCATTTTGGAACATTTATTTGCTTGTAAGACCAAATTCGTACCTGTATTTATATATCACTTGTCAGAGTTAAAATCCAAGTATATTCAATTTTATGTCCAGGCTATACCGTAAAATGAATAAGACGAAGAAGCTAGCAGACTCCAATTATTTCTATGCAAAGAAATATATTAATTAGCACCAATTTGTGCCTTGGTAAAAGCCCGTCAACAAGTTCTTATAGTTTGAAAACTGTTGCTCAAGACCTTGTATTGCCTGTATGCCGTTTATTCAAGGCCTTCTTAATAGCTGTTTTAGGTCCAGTTTCCACATATATCTAGTTTTAGCTAAGAAACCAGTTCAAATATTTCAATAGCAGAGTCTTAGCATTTGAATCAGGAAGTCCAAAATTTGGCCTTTCCATGCTCTCATTTTAGGAGCCATAGATATGACTTCTAAGCAAGTATTTATGCACAACTAGGCAGGTGAGAGATTTTGAACAGTGCACTGATTGCACATGCATAGTATGCTAAATCAAACAGGTGTGACATCCCTTATTCAGTGAATAAACCTTACCAGCACTGAACTAGAAAGTGTAAACAGTTTTTAAAATTCGTAGAAGATCTATAGTGCAGCAGTGAAAAGTGAAAATCCTGTTTGTGAAAGTGGTACAACTGAAATATCGATATTAACGCATGCAACAACTTTTTAATTGGACTTTTCTACATTCCTGTTCGGACGATGGTTGGTTGGTTGATTTGATGCTTAACGTCCGCGGTAAACAACTAAGGTCATGTTAACCTAACCACGCTTTTCCTGGGCAGGCTTAGACCTCCTAAGCGGTTAACCAGTACTAAGTGCACATACTTTCGCCAGTAACTGACAACTGCCCTTCTTGATGGACGTGTCTACAGGCCCATTTCTAATAAATCTGATTTTCAGTGATATTTCTCCAAGAAATTCCCGTATTTGATTAAAACATTGTAGGGACTCGCCAAAACCCATTCAAAGATTACTAGGCATTTAAAGTAGGTTAATGAGACGTTCTCAGTTAAGCTGGGCCAATCGCGGACAAAAATGGCCATATATACAACCATTCCAGAATTCAAGAAAAAATCGCGAAAATAATGCTCATTATCTTTAAAATATTTTCAGATAATAATTTTAGATTATGGAATACCAACCATGTTTAGAGACATGCCCTAAAAATTAGAAACGGCGTATTTTATGAGGTTATTATGATACGTTGAAAGACGATGCCGCATACGATTTCTTTGACATGCGTAGCATTGCACATTTACAAATCTACTGACATTTGATTATTTTCACTGGTTTCAATTTAAAATGTTTTTCTTTGCTTTTTTGGAAGAAAGGGGTTTTCTATGAAGCGCTACTTAATCAAATGACGTCAAGGCTTTCAAAACGTGGTCTTAGTGACGTTGTGACGTAGGTTACGTGTGACGTAGGTTACAGTGCACACATTTTAACGTTTATATATCATTTAATGTTTCAGTGCATGAAATCTAAGCACACCATCTTGTAGCTGTTACTAGGCAGGATTTTGCACATGAGTTTCAGAGCTATTGCTTTGCTCAGTTTTAAGAAAAGCCCGTGACGTAAGGTTACATTCTTACAGAAAAATGCTGGGGTAATGTATTTTGAAGTCGAGTAAAATATACAAAATTGAGTAAATTTGCACAAATGATATAAGATATTGAGGAACACATATTTCTTCGTGTGATCTTGTAAGTTTTATGATGCCGGGCCATTTTAGTTAATACATGTATCATGAATTTACCGCTGTGACGTGGTTACATAGAATTTGCGACATTAGTTCCCAGTCTCATTTCGTAGCAAAAACTACCCTTTAGATATAGTTTAAGCGGGGGAATATGTAAGAAATCACCTGAATTTAATAATGGAACTCGATTTTCAGCAGTGATTTATCTTTTTTATTCGTGCGGCGTTTATATCTATGCAACGGCAATATTGCGACATTTAAAAACGTCGCATTTTAAACCAGGGTATCATTATTCGAACCAGTGTTAAAAATGTCTAACAACACGCATGCATGTCTTGGTACTTTTATCTACTTCTTTAGACAGAGGGCAACTTGTCAGAGGGTAAACAGGACCGTTATTTTGCAATTTAAAGAAAGGCAATACGAAGGACAAAATTAATAGCTAATGGCCCAGCTTAAATGAGAACGTCTCTTATATGTGTTGCAGTTATATGTGATTTCAGTCATATGGACAAACATATCCGAAGCACTGAATCTCGAAAACCTAATTAAAGTACTGTAAAAATCGGCGCGATGGACGTGTCCACAGGCCCATTTCTAATAAATCTGATTTTCAGTGATATTTCTCCAAGAAATTCCCGCATTTGATTAAAACATTGTAGGGACTCGCCAAAACCCATTCAAAGATTACTAGGCATTTAAACTAGGTTAATATGTGTTGCAGTTATATGTGATTTCAGTCACATGGACATACATATCCGAAGCACTGAATCTCGAAAACCTAATTAAAGTGCTGTAAAAGTCGGCGTGTGAACTGACAACAATTAAGAATTAACATAAAACTGTGTTCTGACAATAACTAAGAAATAAACAGAATGAAGTGTACTGACAATAACTAAGAAGAAAACATTTTGCAGATATACAGCCTATTTTCAACACTAAGGAAAGTTGTGTATAGAACAAAAATGTGTTTTAACAAGAACAGATATGTGGTAAAACTGAACGTTACACAGGCTTCCACTTCAATATCTTGTTTTTCAACTTTACATACAGACCTTCAGCCATTAAGCCGATAAAACAAGAAATAAAGATACAAACACTAGTTCAATTAAGCATCTAGACGACAGGATATGAAAGCTGATTTTAACGTTATCTGGTATGTATAAAATGGGAAATGATCAAAACGAACGATGAAAGTATATTTAGTTCATTTCTCGTCCCGCTTCCAACTGTAACAGTCTAATATGCTTATCAATAAATCCTTACTTCAGTAAACAGCTGTGGAAGCATGCCAGTTGTACGTTCATGTTTGGTACATATCTATACATACATTCGTAAAACTACATTGATAGCCTCGCTAAAATATCTTACCTTTGTTTATCACTAACAAATATAAATATTAATAAAATTGACAACGTCGTTATGGAGCCAATTTGAGCCGCGACACGAGAAAACCAACAATGTGGTTGTGCGCCCAGCGCAAACTCAGATCAGCGTGGGCATCAAACCAATCTGATCAGAGTCTTTGCTAAGCGCTTAAACGGTAGCTAAGGGTCTAAGCTACCTTCATGCGGACAGTGAAGACTCTGATCAGACTGGGCGGATGCCCAGGCTGATCTGAGTCTGCGCTGGGCGCACAACCACATTGTTGTTTTTTCTCGTGTCGCGGCTCATTTATCTTCCGGAATTAGCTTCTTGGCATGTATTACATTAACACATGAGCCGGGACACGACAAAACCAACAATGTGGTTGTGCGCCATCCGCCCAGTAGGATCAGACTCTTCGTTAAGTGCTCAAAGGGTAGCTAAGAGTCTAAGCTACCTCCATGCGGACAGCGAGGGCTCTGATCAGACTGGGCGGATGCCCAGGCTGATCTGAGTCTGCGCTGGGTGCACAACCACATTGTTGGTTTTGTCATGTCGCGGCTCACATATTTAAAACATAAGGCAATCACGCACATGTGCTTCATACAAATAGATTTTTTTTTAAAGAAAGTCACTAATTTTTTGTGCTGTCTCCGTACAAATAGTGTAAATTATTATTGATAACTAAGCCTCTTTCGCTTTTGGTATAAAGATATTTTATTTTGCTTTTTATACATACATACATACATACATACATACATACATACATACATACATACATACATACATACATACATACATACATACATACATACATACATACATACATACATACATACATACATACATACATACATACATACATACATACATACATACATACATACATACATACATACATACATACATACATACATACATACATACATACATACATACATACATACATACATACATACATACATACATACATACATACATACATACATACATACATACATACATACATACATACATACATACATACATACATACATACATACATACATACATACATACATACATACATACATACATACATACATACATACATACATACATACATACATACATACATACATACATACATACATACATACATACATACATACATACATACATACATACATACATACATACATACATACATACATACATACATACATACATACATACATACATACATACATACATACATACATACATACATACATACATACATACATACATACATACATACATACATACATACATACATACATACATACATACATACATACATACATACATACATACATACATACATACATACATACATACATACATACATACATACATACATACATACATACATACATACATACATACATACATACATACATACATACATACATACATACATACATACATACATACATACATACATACATACATACATACATACATACATACATACATACATACATACATACATACATACATACATACATACATACATACATACATACATACATACATACATACATACATACATACATACATACATACATACATACATACATACATACATACATACATACATACATACATACATACATACATACATACATACATACATACATACATACATACATACATACATACATACATACATACATACATACATACATACATACATACATACATACATACATACATACATACATACATACATACATACATACATACATACATACATACAAAATTGAAGTTTTTGTTTTCTGACCAAAATTAGTCCACGTAAATTACTTAATTTGATGCTAAACTAATTATCCAAAAGCCTTTCAACGATATATTTGGACATAAAAGCAACCGAATCTGTATAAGGGTAGTAATCCTGTCGGGCCAATGCAACAATCGATACAGGTTATTTCGCAATACCGATCATAGCTAACTGTGTCTGGCTGTATATGTTTTGGCATCGCGCATTGATAAAAACCGAATAATAGCTACAGAAAAAAGGTTGCATTTTACTACAACAGAGAGATATGAGCCGCAACACGAGAAAACCAACAATGTGGTTGTGCTCCCAGCGCAGACTCAGATCAGCCTGGGCATCCGTCCAGACTGATCAGAGTCTTCGCTGTCCGCATGAGGTAGCTTAGACACTCAGCTACCCTTTGAGCGCCTAGCAAAGAGTCTGATCGGACTGGTTGGATGCCCAGGCTGATCTGAGTCTGCGCTGGGCGCACAACCACATTGTTGGTTTTGTCGTGTTGCGGCTCATATGTAGAAGATAAAACAGGCTCCAGATAAACCTTTTTTATTGGAAAGAAAGAAAAAGATTTTTCGCTAATCACTCTTTCAAAGCACATTTTGTAGCATCTCATTAATATTTTAAATTCAATCACATATGTTCGACTGAAGAAAAATTGATAATCATTAAGATGTGATATTATACCTCATGTTTTTCAGCCTTGTTTAAAAAAAAGGAAACATCTTTTGAGACTTCCTCGCAGGGTATAATCGATTTCGCTAATTTTCGCTTCCTGCAGCGACTGTACATCATATTTGGCTTCCGCTGAGACTGTCCGCGCTCTTTTGCTTCCTGCCGAGACTTCTGTACAGGATAAATGGCTTCCTGCAGAGACTCTCCGCGTGATTCTGCTTCCTGCCGAGGCTCTCGGCAGGAAGCAGAGTCACGTGGACAGCCTCGGCAGGAAGCCATTTTTCGAGGACAGTAGTCATTGCAGGAAGCAAGAGTTCGCGGACAGTCTGGGCGGACGCCAAATATGACGGACAGTCTCTGCAGGGAGCGAAAATTAGCGGAATCGATTATACCCTGTGTTCCTGCTCGCTTCTTTGAAGGTCACTGCCATTTCACAAGGGGCTCTAATTTTTAAAGGAAAAATGGTCCTAGAAGCGCAAATTCTTTCCTCTAAGAGTTGACTCCAATTGAAAAGGGAGGCAAAACTGTAACTAGCAGAGTTGCTGTTCCTGAAAGTGAATCCATTCACCTTAAAATTTCATATCCAACAATTGGTTTATTTGGAGTTTGTAAAAAACGATAAAAAATCCGAATATATACACTACAAAAGACTCAGAGGACGACGAACGTTAAAATAACGTTGTTTTAACGTTATTTCAACGTTGTGCACCTGCTGTTAAGATAACTATTAATGTGTATGTGTAATTCATGTTCTTTCTGCTATTTTTACACAGGAAAACAGTTTTAATGACTTCAATTCTGCTTCCCTGCGCGACGTTGCTTGCCAAAACACGGGATTTACTCTTAAAAGAAAGAATTTGCTCTCCCTTGGAGCATATTCTTTTCTTTAAGAGTTACGCGACTATTGTGGTGGACGACAAAACTGAAAGTTGCAGAGCCGTTGGCCATGAAGATGTATCCATACGCTTTAAGCAGTGACATCCCAGCAGACACACAACATTGAATCAACATTGAATCAACGTTGACTCAACGTCATGCACACAACGTTGAACCAACATTGAACCAACACTGATTCAACGTCATGACGATGAATCAACGTTGATTCAATGCTGATTCAACGTTGGCTGAATCAACATTGAATCAACGTTGATTCAACATCATGCACACAACGTTGAATCAACATTGAATCAACGTTGATTCAACGTCATGACGTTGAATCAACGTTGATTCAATGCTGATTCAACGTTGTGTGTCCAGTGGGATGCATAACGGGTATTCAGAGCACACATGAGAACAAGCAAACTGACTAGAATGGTCACGCTCAGCTTGTACTGAACGGTCACATGAATATGAGTAAGAATAGCAAAAGTTTAAAGCATTCTGAATGGAAGCGTTGCCATGGCTAAAGATTCGTTCACACGGACAAAGTTTCTGTGACAAAGTAGGTTTGGCATAGAAAAAAATTCTCGTGTAAATGAAAAAAGTATGCCACATTTTCATTGCCAAATTTACATGGTAAAGTTTATATGACAAACAAAATTTGTCCGTGTAAACAGAAAATTTGCCATAGACTGTAACAAAGAAACTAGCTATGGAGATGAACACAGTAAACTTTGCTCATAATCAGATCGGTTTGATTTTGAACAAAGTGTATTTAACGAAGAAAATATGGCAGGGTTGGCCGTTCACACGGGCAAAGTTTATTTGTCCAGGTAACTTTCAAAAATTCATTGCTAAAGTTTATTTGACAAAGATTCTATGCCACATTTTTCTTCAACAAATAATTTGTTCCGTGTGAACGAAAACTTGATATTTGGCAAACATTCTTTGTTAAAGTTTCTGGGAAAAAGAAATTTTAGTCATGTGAAAGAGGCTTAAGTCATTGCTGTTCTCACGTGCACGCGCCAGTATGCGTGTCCAGTTCAAAAGTAAAACAATAAATCCATAAAATACAAAATGCATGCACAAAAAGAAATAAAAAGAAGAAATACATGTATAAGACTTCCTTCTGAAAGTGAGAGAATCTTTCAGTTTACATTTACTTACCGTAGTCTATATTTCCTTTACAAACAAGCAAAATGTAGAAGTATTCTTTAAGTATTCTTTAAATATTTTTAAATGTTAGTTGTCTATATTCTTTCTCAAATAGTATGTAAACTAGATGTTCGAAACTCACGCGTACTGGATAACACTCCGGACTACCAATCCAGGGGTCGCAAGATCGATTCCCTGCTTCTCCGGTCTTTCGAATGAGACTTTAAACCGAGGGTCCGTCTCCATATGACCTCGTTGTTGGTGGGACGTTAAACCCGAGTTCACTCACTCACTCGAAACTCACGGAAAATGAAAGAATATCCATACATTTTTTTTTATTTTTTCAAACTTCTCAGATTATATTTTTCTGTACTTCTTGCTCCTTGGGCCAGTGATATGCTAAAACATTCATATCTGTCTCAAGGGGTCACTCTATTAAAAGGCAAACTGCCTTAAGCAGCCATTTTTGTGTGTCCCCTAGATGTGGTACGCTATTAACACTACCAACTCAAGCAAACTGTAGTATAATTTGCTCAAAGGAGTATTAATATATTTGTCTAAGGTACAAATTATAGTGGCAATGTTTAGTAGCAGAGCAAAAACTGTTCCAGAAACAGTTGGCCAAGTCCACCACACAACTTTTACAAATACCCATTAACTTTCACAAATACCCATTTGTTGATTATGAAGGTACTCGACTGCATCAAGCATCATCTTCGCAAGCCAAGGATACTAAGTCCTGATGCGTAAGGAACGATGCGGGCTTAGTATCCTTAGCTTGCACAGGAACGCCAAATTCTTATAATACAAGGAAATAATTACCTTAAATGCTCAAATTCAATGGACAGCGCATCCACTCCTGCCTCAAAAGGCCACATATGAAGATACTGTTGTTTGTGTTTCTTTGGTTCTATCGTGATCTGGGCGCCCCCACTGAAGTATAAACAACAAAACCGTAAAAATTTGTAAGTATTGGAACAGTAAGTATTGGGACAGATAGTTCTGAGCAAAAAGTGCAAGTCAATAATACACCGCTCCTAGTCTGATCAGAGCATACACTGTTTGTCATTCCATCCGCATCATTTTGCCGCATTACCGCATTGTGAAAACAAACGATTCCACTTTAAGGACACTTACGGTATTTATTTTACGTGTCCCAATTTTTTCATTTTTTACGGTATAACAGAGCAATAGTGAGGCCATAACAATATATGTGGAAAAGTTTATTTTTGTTTCGAATGATGATCTTTTCGATCTGTTCCGGAAAGTCAGTCCTACATGTATGAGCAATAGTTTCGAACTTGTAAACTTTGTTCATAAATTGCAGGTTCTGATAGGGCCAAGTCGGGTAAATTCGGACAGCGGGTATATTCGGACAGTGACATTGTTTCCTTCATATGTCAAATGTTTAGAATTAAAACAAAATTAACTGGGCAAACAGTGAAAATCCTGATGAGACGGCTCATTATGAGCCGTCTCATCTGGATTTTTACTGTTTGCAATATGTCCGAATTTACCCGCTGTCCGAAGTTACCCGACTCGACCCTTGGGCATCAATTCCGAATGTCGGCGATACAACTTGGAAAATTTCAAGAGATTTTGTGACATCTTAGAAGTATTGCAGTTATAACTGTACGCTTTATCATTAAATCTAAAAAAACAGAAGACAACTTTACGGCTGCAAAATTTCAAAAAAATAAATTCGTTCAACGTATATCGTATTGGAATTTACAGTGGGAACGCGTATCCATGGCGGAGTGATATTTTTATACAGATAGCAACGAAATAACGTTCGAAATTTCTCAGACTCAGATTCAATCGACGAACGTGTCGCAATTTCAGTGATGCTTTGTCGGCGAATCAAGCTACACAAAGCCGAAAATAAGATATGGTTTTATTCCTTACATCTTAATTTAATTCTCTATGCCTTTAAGAGCAGAGCTAAACACCGAGATATTCTGCAATCGAACGTTTTACGTGATCATGTAAAGACGACTCTTATCCGCCAACTTCAACAGCAATTTTCAAAATAAATCGACTTTCTCCCGTCGGCGGACATTTGCCATGGAAAACCATGGTGTCTGCCCTTTCTCCATTATAAAAATTAAGTAATTCGGTGTTTGGGACAATTTCCTTTGCAAAATAATGTTTAGGTACCCTTTTTCATTTTCTCAAATTAATGGCGGATTTTTTACCTGATCGATAGACAGCAAAATAATCTGTAATAAATTTAAACATTACCGAAATGTTCTTGAATCCTGAAATCCGACACACGAAGAGGAGCTCATCTAGTAATTCAACATACAATATTTTTTTTTCTGTACTTTCTTCAGAATGATTGGGAAAAGAATTCTGATCAGTAGCCTACACCATACTGTAAACAAATCGATCGATTTATGACAGTTGTGACGCAATTACAGAACTGCGTCAACTGTTTCAAACTTCGCATTTACTTGCTTATAAGTTATTAAGACCGGTACATTGTGGTCACAATCAGAGGGACTGCTAGAAAAAAATAATTTTGCCATCCAATTAATCCTGCACGTGCCAATATTTCAAAGCCTCTCCTGCAACTCACACGATCACCCTACCCAACTTAAGGCCCCTCTACCCCCCCCCCCCCTTCTTCCTCCACCCTTCCTCCATCCCCAACCCCCACCCCTACACACACACACACGCACACAACTTTTAACCTTTCTTTTACATGAAAAACTAAGCAAAATATAATAGATGTTTAGCCATAACAAATACTTGCAAAACTTCATTGACTAAAATCCTTGATTAAAAAGTGCAGTGTAGACCTGGGTTAGACTGTACTATCAAAACAGCAGTCTAATCAGGGTCAGTACTATTTGATTTTCCCAGCAATTTCGACACACTGTCAGATGGAGAAAGTGGTAGGACAATTGCAGTAATGAAGATTTTGTTTCAACTTCAAGCTTAGAAAATAACTTGGCCATACATACTTATACACTCCTTTACACTCCATATAATTTCAGCCAACATTGAGAAGCAGCATATGTACTGTTAAATGAGCTTTTGAGCATTAAAATTGCAGTATGCATTTTTATAACATAGGTTTTGGCCCTCTGTGGAACTACCTTAATGAGGAGTTCTAATGAGAGGTTACAACATATATATTTACTTGTTAGTTGTTTATCCCCTTTTTAAGAGTGTAAACAACTAACAAGAATTTACTGATTCTTCCTAAGAAGAAACCAGAGATTTAATAAAATACACATTTATTATGAAATGCCAGGTTTGTCAAATACTAGCTCATTAGGTGGGGGTGGGGGCTGTCAGCTCTGCAATGCCCTTGGTTCATAAATTAAAATGCCACAGTGTGTTTATATACTCAGTGATCTTTTGAGGGATTTGCTCTAACTGTTGCCAAAAATCTCATGGAAATCTATCAGTAGGGGCAAATCTCATGCAAAAATTATATAATTTATAATGAATGGTACCTTAACTTTTCATTGAGAATGGAGAATTTCTCAAAATTTTAGTTCAATGTGATGTGTTCTCTAATATGATTCTGAGTCACACTCACAAAAAAACAAAACAAATAAGAAGCACAGCTGTCCAGCAAACCAGAAAACTTGATTAAATATGTGGCAAAGGCTCAGGACTTGGTAATCTATTCTCTAAGTTGAATAATGGTAAGATATAAACATGATTAAACAAGAAAAATAATAGGCCAATATCTAGTGAGCCAAAGTGGAGTTATTCTTTATCATTTCTCTTCAAGTAAAATGTACAGTATGTTGTGGTGTCTCATCAGAGTTGCTTTTGATCAAAAATTAAAAATTTAACACAATTTTCAAATGAACAAATTAGTACTATATAGGTATTCTAAATGTATAAAGCTCTGATCAAATTATTATATTCACATGCAGTCTGACATTGCCCTTCAGTGTTTTCCCTATAAGTATAAATAAATAAATAGCCAAAATAAATTCTATAAGTATAAATAAATAAATAGCCAAAATAAATTATAACATATGTACATAATAAGAAAAAATATTCTGGAGACAGTTCCACAAGTGATGGTTTTATAATAATGATTTTACAAAGACTAAGCTGGAGCATGATAGCAATTCTGGGAATTCTGTCTTATTCAGCCATAAAAACATTTGTTGTGATCCATTAATAGAACCATCTAAGCTCTTGCTGAAGTGCTTCTAATGAGAGGGCACAACAGGTGTTAATATGAAGCCCATTGATGCTGGTACAACCTAACATAGTCTTGACTTGTAGAAGGACAAACAGCATTATGCAACATTCCACATAAAGTGCAGGGTCCATCAGTTAGCAGGGCATGCCCCATTCATTATTTTGTGCACTTATAATGATATAAAAAAGCTTGCTAGCATAATAAAGTCCTAAATATTTGGCCGATAAAATCCTCTGTGAAAATGCTTTTTAATAGGTTGGTGTGTGTGTGTGTGTGTGTGTTTGGGGGGTGGGGATAGACAGGAAGGGGCTACCTCTCATTCAACTGCACTAAACTGCATCCCTTTACAGTCATGACTCATCATTTAATGTCTGTCATCAAGCTTTTCTCTCTAGTAACTTAACTGATTAGTAATTACAAGTTTCTTCGCTTTGGTCAGAAGCTGCAAACATTTAAGATGGATTAAATTAATCAGGAAATATATTTATTTTTTATTTTTCAGTTTATGGTATCATTTCTATTAATACAACTTCAATATGAGCCTTTTAATTTTCTTTATGAGATTTAAGCTAAAACATGACTTTTTGCATTTAATTCTATATAATATGTATTTCTTCATGCCCCTTTCCCCTCTTCCCATCTCAGCCACAGGCCAATCATAAAAAGTATTTTGTTTGCAGTTGCCTATTAACTAGGATTTTTGGGGAGTACTTAGGTAGGTAGGCTTTCTTTTTAATCCCTGCAAACTATGAAAACAACAAAAACAAATAATAGTTCTACAAAAAATGTCACACACAGTTACAGTAATTACCCATAATACTAAGATAACAGCATCCTACATTTTGAACATATCTATATCACCCACAAATGGAGTACCCAAAATGTGCAGGTATTAAGGAAAAATTGCTGACCCAGATCAGACTGCTCCTGGGTCTACACTGCTTGCTCAGACCTGTTTGCCTTACTATGCAGGTTGATCACGGTAAATGTGCCGTTAAATAAAAAAAATAGATCTAGGGTGTCCCAAGTGGCCATCTTTTTTTTGGGGGGGGGGGGGGGGGGAGGGAGGGGTAAGGTGAATTTTGGTGTGTAGGTAAGCAGTTGCTATCTACCCACCAAAAGTGCAGGGTCCAGACTCAGGGGTAAGGTGAATTTTGGTGGGTAGGTAGGCAGTTGCTATCTTCCCACCAAAAGTGCAGGGCCCAGACTCTTTTTTTTGGAAATCTTGGGTGGAGCCAGGTTATTTTTTTTTTTCACTGATTTTTGAGGCCAGATTCTTTTTTGAAATCCCCTTATGAGCTGATTTATTTTTTACTTGCATGTTTTTTCTTCCAAAGACAGGGATTTTTTGAAAAATATAACAGCCCCCCCCCCCCCCCCCCCCCCCCCCAAAGAATATCAAATGGTCGGTCCCTTAGCGCCTAGCGGGACAGGGTTTTGGCAGATTTATGAGGAAGGACAAGCTGTCTCTTGTACTTTTTGCTGCATGACTTCTGAAATGGTACGTGTGTGTTGAGGGGGTAGGGGGTGGTGGCGTCGTTCGGGACAGAATTCTTTAGAAGAGCGAGTGGTCTCAGAATGTGGGGCGCGTTATCTTGGGGGAAGTTGTCTGGGGGAGTTTTCTTAGAATCTGGGGCGAGTTGTTACCTGAAGATGGGGCGACATGTCTTGTGGCTTTTTCGTTTGTCAAACTTTGTGGTTGACCAGTGTGTTTGTTTTGCTTTCTCTCGTTCTCGGCGTGTAGCCTAAATTCAGAAGCCCAAAAAATCGCAGGCAGACAGACTAACGCAAAATCTTAATAAATTCACAGTATGCTAAATGATTACAAGCTTTACTATACCATAAATGAAGAAACAGTTGGTCTCCTCAAGTCGATCCAGCTGAAAAAATGTCTGTGTGTTGACGAACGCACGTGCCATGTATACGTAAAAATGACCAACTTTATTATCGATTTTCAAACTAAATAGACTTTCTCCCGAAGATATACCACGCTAAAAGACGGTCGAATGTATGAACTACGGTTCAGTTATAATGGCATCTAATTTGGTTTTTGGGACAATTTTCTTTGCAAAATAACTTTGGGGTACTGTCGTAGGGTTTTACTTTTCTGAAAAACGGTTGTCAAACTGTGATCGTTGTTTTGGGTGTGCAAACTGCATTGAGGTACCGATATGCGTCTGATTTCAATAACAAAACATCAAATTTCATTCTGATCTGGTCCGTTGGAAAATTATGACTGCATATCTTATCAAACGAGCATTATTTTGGGACTGTTTCTGTTCAAAATTTCCCGCCATTCTTCCGGCGAGAAAAAAAGGGATTATTTCTTTGTGCGTAGACGACCGCTCAGAAAATGATTTACTCAAATGTGATGAGTCTGCGTTCCAACTGTTATAGACTACAGGGCAAACAGTGTAGATTCAGATGAGGTGGCTCATAATTAGTCACCAGATCTAGTCAACGCTGTTTGCAAATTCAATTATTTTCAGTTTTGGAGCTCTTCCCGTAAAACTGTTTAGTATAATGTTTCATGCGTGAGTTGTAACATATTCAGGAATTTTCACATCATTACCTCCTAATGAAGTGCAATCCCACCACAGGGTCTCCCTGTCTGATGATGTTAGTATCAAATATATATGTTTCTTTTCTCAGACTCATCTCCAGAAGTTTCTTGAACTTGAGGCTCATATGGGAGAAAAATGGATGAGTATCAATGAAGTCCCGGATTTCTTTATATCTAGCTTCTTGTTCAGCCTGGTCAGAAAATGATAGGACTTTGAAATTATTTAAGGAATGAATTTCATTTTTATGAGGTTTATCGAAGTGTAAACTACATTGGGTCACGTGCAAAGTGAATGAACCCCGAAGGGGTTCATGTTAACTTTGCTAGTGACCCGATGTAGTTTATACTTCAGTTAACGTTAAAAAACTAACATTCATTCCTTATATTTATATTATTAAACGGCGCTTTTGATCAATTTAAGGAATGAATTTCATTTTTATGAGGTTTATCGAGGTGTAAACTACATTGGATCACGTGCAAAGTGAATTAACCCCGAAGGGGTTCATGTAAACTTTGCTAGTGACCCAATGTAGTTTACAGTTCGATAAACATCAGAAAAATAAGTTCATTGCCTATACTTACATTCGTTTCAATCAAACCTTTCAGGAAAAATCTTATATAAGCGCTAAAATTGAAGCAGGTAAACAGGTACATGTAGTTTTTTTGCTAACAGCAGAACGGCATGCATGACGTCATGACGTTGCTGACGTCCAATCAGGTTGAAGAGAGCCATTGTTTATTTTTACGTCATTGACATCGCGTGTCTCAATGTAATTATTGGAATGTAAACTACATTAGGTCCCTATGGTTTATTATAGGGCTTTTCAGTAAATACATCAAGAATGTAAATATTTAATCTTAATATGGAATATAACAAAATAAATACATGCAAACATACCTTCAGACAGACAGACAAACAACCAGAATCTTTTATTCCTAGCTCAGGTAAAATTATATGACATAAGTGCAAATAATACTTACAATATAATAATAAGAAGCATGCATAGTATACAATCACACTTCGGAATTACAACGAAAGCGACTTGAAATATTAGTTTTGGACCAGTTGGAATCCTTTTTCATAAAATTCGGACGTCTAGAGATAAACAAGGGTAATGCAACCAGATGCTATGTGGAGAAAGTTCCCTCCATTTCAATAGGCTAAAATAATCTCTTGTATGTTTCAAGCACATGTTGTGATACTTTGTGTAAAATCAATCAATCAATCAATCAATCAATCAATCAATCAATCAATGACTTTGCGAGGATGTTTTAATGAGGTTTCGCTACTTATCTTTTTGAACCGCGATACAAACCAAACAAAGTGGCGTGTGCACCTCGCCTTGAAACTCATATCAACCTGGGCACCGCCCAGTCTGATCAGAGCTTTCGCTTTGTGTTTTAATGCTTGTTAAAGGTCTACGCCAGCGCTATGTGGACAGCGAAAACCCTGACCAGACTGGGCGGATGTCCAGGCTAATGGCGCACATGCTACTTTGTTTGTTTGTTTTGTCGTGTCGCGACTCAAATGTACAGTATATAGTATCATTTTTGGCAGTACTAGCGCTACAGTAAAATTAACCTACCCTCAGCGATCTATCAAACAAATCCTGATCAATAACCATGAGATCAGCGTCGTCGTCGGCTACTATTGTGGCATTTCGGAATGTATCTTTGTGTACCAAAGCAATTTCACCAAACGTTTGCCCGACCCCTGAAAGAAATCAACGTTATGACTGTGAAAAAAGGAAACTCGTTGCATGTACATACGTGACTCTGATTAGCCTGTGCTAAGTCTGAATCCAGTTTGCTGACGTCACGATCCATAAACTCTCGATACACAAGGAAGAGTCCAATGGATGCAAAGCCTGATCTGATGGCAATGCAGCCGGTACATAACGTTGGGGTGATTTTAGTGTGACATTATGGCGTCACATCGACGTCAACATGAACTGTTGCAGTAAATGACGTCGCGATCCACAAACCCTCGATACACAAGAGTCCAACGGATGCAAAGCCTGATCTGATGGCATTCCGGCCGGTACTTGACGTTGGAAGAATAAACTAAATGTGCATCATCTACAGACAATCTATCATAAACATCAAGCGCGCGACCTTTAAGTAATGCGCTTAAATATG
This sequence comes from Ctena decussata, assembly GCA_963989385.1. Taxonomy (NCBI): domain Eukaryota; kingdom Metazoa; phylum Mollusca; class Bivalvia; order Lucinida; family Lucinidae; genus Ctena; species Ctena decussata. Next base: position 41,952,051 of record OZ022512.1, read on the forward strand.
CAGCCCAAACGTTTTTATCCCATTTATTCGCCGTCGCGTATTTCTCAAACCTTGATAAGTAACTATCCATTTTGTCCTTACTTTCATCAAAATACGGTAATTTGGGATCTCGCGCATGCGCTAACTTTTCAGCCTTCTGTTTTTCTAATTCAACTCTAAACGTTACCTTCTGCAAATCTATCTGATTCTTTAACTCGCGTTGCTGCAATTCAAAGCTATACTTCAACTTTTCTAACTCAACTTCGCTCGACAACTTCGCTTCCTTATCGATTTCGACTTGAGACAACTTAGCTTCCCTATCTTTCTCGGCTTGCCGCTCTATGCTTTCAATTCGCGCCATCTCGATTTCCCTATCCGCCGCAATCTTAGCCAATTCAATTTCCCGATCTTTTTCGGCCTGCGCGATCCTAGCTAACTCAATTTCCCTGTCTTTATCGGCCTGCGCAATTTTAGCTAACTCAATTTCCCTGTCTTTTTCGGCCTGCGCAATCTTTTCTTTATCAAGTGCCCTTACCGCGTGCCTTTCTGCCCTCTCAGTCTCTTGCTGTTGCTTTACAAATTCCTGCAATGCCTGCCCTTCATAACCTAACTCCCTTCCCGTCTTAACTAACTGATCCATGACGCTTAACGTAATGCTCACGTTAACTTAACTGAAACCGACGTTCACTTATAGTCACACACGTTAACTAAAACGTTAACAATAATAATAACGAACTAATCCAACTAAAACGTTGATTAATTAGTACACTCGCGATCTGGACGTAGCCATTAAAGTTACGTTCATAACAGACCGGAAATGACGTCTTAAACTGACGTTGACTTTGCCGAGAATTACTTTTCACTTTCAAATGACACAATTAGATGACGTAAATAACCCACATTACAATTACGCCCAACTTGATCTAGCGTATCGGATATACAAACGTAACGTATGTAACGCAACGTATTAACACTGACACGACAACTGTACGTCCTACATTACAAAACCTTATAGGATACCAACGGTAAATCAAACTTAAGATTCCGCTATTTGGTTTAATTCATTGTAACGATATTATATAACGTTACGAGTAACCTACGTTACTAAATCAGGACATAAAATGGACCTCAGTAACGGTTACGACACAACGTACAAAACGTTTAAGTTAATAAACTAACAGATTGTCATGCAACAGCAGTGCCAAGGTACTCAAACGGACCTTAAAACTAAATACGTATCATCCGTGCCAAGACAATTCAGGTCTATATACCTCAGTTTCCCCACTCAGATATGCAACCTGTTACATTCTAATTAATGCATGGGCTATCGCACTTCATCACGCAGGGAATAAGGATAGTTGACCTTAATTGAGTGTAGGTTACATTTACAAAGAATTTAGTGGCAAAATTGCTCCCCTAAAATTCACAGCCTTACAAACATCCTTACGTCACCTTAGAAAAGAACAATCAGAAAGTCAATAATAAAAAAAATGTCTGACAAAATTGTGCCTAGATTCTGTATATATTGTCAATGTGTTACACTGGCAGATATTAACCGGAAATCAAATCCCACTTCTGACACCATGTTACGCAGAAGGTTTTACACACGGTCGACACGGGTGTAGAGCCTTATGCGTCGCCAGGACGGCGGAGGGTGACTTCCGGTTAAAGGGTTATCTACTAGTGTAATACACTAACAAGGAAACTCTAACAACGTTAGAATTTTTTAAGTTTATATATAATGTAGATTCTATATACAACAATACAATTTACAACTGTCACAATTACAATAATATATAACACATATCAGTTCATGTCGCTGGCCCAAGTAAGGTGTTTGTTTCAAATCTGTAATCGATTTGCGTACAATACGCAAATAGATTACCGTCTGACGTCAACACCGTACTCGGCTCAGCGCCATGAACTAAAGGAAAACACAAAGGACAAAAAACGTTAGTTTGAGCTCATACAAAAAAACAAGGCCTTATGTTGGTAGACTTCAATTCGTCGTTCCCTGGATCATGTCATGGGCCAGTCCATATATCATGAGGAACACCAACTTATATAAACACGTGCACGATTATATACTGGTCGCTCCCTGGATCGTACCAGGGACCAGTCTATATATATTAACACACCTTAGTGGACGAACACTGTCCCAAACTTGATGTGACCTTCAGATCTTATCACAGAATCTGGCAAAACTGAGCTAACCACTTCCGCCTACATTTTGTGCTTCCCGCCTCTGCTTAGGAACCTTGCACAAACGGCGTTGTAACTGCCTCTACCCGGGTTGGTATTAACCTGGAGACGTAAATCGAATCTCCAGGTGAGACGTGGCTCTAAGTCCTAACAGCTGACTGCCGGACTTGATGTGCCTAAAAATAACGAACTTACACTTAATACAATGTAACTACATAATAACAATACGTAAGACTTGGGCCTGTCTTGGAAATACCATACAACGCCCTCGGCGAATGCCGAGCATAACGTGCACACGCCAGCCGTGTCACTAGACACGACTCGCGCTCACGATGTAAAGCCAAAATTGTGCTTACTACTTCCGCCAATGAAGAAACGTAGATCCTACCACGCATGTGCGTCGAAGGATCTGACGTCAAACATTGTCAAGAAGTATACTGACGTCAACAGGCATTACCATGACATACCCCACATAAAACATGAATAATCTAAACAATGACCTATTTACATTAAATTGATTGACCAAAATCTAACTCGCATATGTATTAATTCATTTCTTTAAACTAAGCGTAATACCATTTGCCATAGAATATAATAGCTGAATAAGCGTTTCTAACACATTTGGGATCATAACTTTTGATCTGACATCATGACGTCAATGATGTTATACCATATGACGTCATCTAGTGAAGGCAAATCAAACGCATGATGACCAAATGTTACCATTATAATTTATGGAAAAAAAACCTTAATGCGGTGCATGCTATGGCGTCAATTGACGTCACGAGTATATAAATTAGTTCCATTACAAATCAATCTACTTCTATAGGCCACGTATACGTGAAACTAATATAAAAAGTGCTGACGTCGCAATAACATGATGCAACTGACTTCATATGAATAACATGAATGCAACTGACGTCACATGAATAATATGAATGCAATTGACGTCACTGGACACCAGTGAAACTAATATAAAAGTGCTGACGTCGCAATAACATGAATGCAACTGACGTCACATGAATAACATGAATGCAACTGACGTCACATGAACGTCAAATAGACGCACACCATTGCAACCAACATCAGTGATATAAACTATTTCCGTAATTTACAAAACTTCCTAATATACAAATACCATGCGCAGCATGGTCAGTATAAACAAAATTGGTCGACATATGCGCAGCCTGATCACTGCCAACAAAATCAAATCAGTCGACACATATAGTCATACCATATCAATCAGAAGTCACATTTTTCATTCTTAGCCAAACAATTCTAAAACAAATATAATAAAATCTTACCGTTCTGGTCTAAACTCAGAATCTGGGCACACAACAATATAACATCCTCAGTATAAGAATTAAACAGCCACGTCTAACTTTTCAATAAAAGATAGGCGTATAAATAGTATGCGTCTCACATTTAAATCATGGGAATCGAATATAAGCGTGCAGGTACTCACATTAAAATCATGCAACACGCTGTCCACAATCAAAAGACTCGTGCAGGTATTCACCTTAAAATCATGCAATATGCTGTCCACGAGAGGTATTCACAAACAACCCATGCATAACGTAGTCACAATTTCCGTAAACGTTTTATTACCACAGTTGCCCTAAAAACTGTAGCTCTACTGATTTAAAGGATTAAAATAATCTCGACGACATAGTCGACGATCGGATCCATTTCGTAACAATCAACATGAACGCTGTTGCTATAAAATGACGTCGTGCTGACGTAGTTGCAGGGTAATGGCGTCGCATCGGTGGCATGTGCCTGCTCAGGTTCGTCACTGACAAAGAATGGGTATTTGTATTAATGTTTTACGTCCGCGGTAAACAGCTACGGTCATGTCGGGACGGTCAGTTAACCTAACCACACTATTCCTGGGCAGGCTTAGACCTCCTAAACGGTTAACCAGTACTAAGTGCACATACTTTCGCCAGTAACTGGCGAAAGTATGTGCACTTAGTACTGGTACCACATTCAACCGTTAATATAGTAAGAGACCTCACCAAAGCAGAATTAGTGTTACAGCGTCATCTCTGTTTGAGAAATATCAGAGTAAACAGTTTAGAATCAGATCAGACTTGCTATTTTCTTAACTGTAGAGCCAGTCATCCGCCAGTTTTATATAAAACACCAAGAAAACACACTTCTTTTGTATAAGAGAAGACACTATTTTGGAAAGGCATTTTACGAAATATTTTACAATAATTCCGACTCAACTTTCTACTGCTAATTTAGCGCAATTTGATTGGTCAAAAGCGAACAGAAAACGGCGTTGATACTTCGATAAATCCCCTGAACAAGAAACTAGGAGCTGCTTGGATTTTTTTTTTGCGGCAGTTTCTAAAATACTCGATACAGCTGATAGTTTTAAGACAAAAATGACCGAGTTGAAATTATAAGAAATGAATTTTATTTTTGAGGATTTTATGGATGTGTAAACGCCGGCGAATCACTAAGAAACTTAACATAAAGCCCTTCGGGCTTTATTCAGTTTGTGAGTTATTCGCCGGCGTTTACACATCGATAAAGTCAACAAAAATAAAATGCCTTCCTATACTAAAGTTTGTGTGTTTCTGGCAAGTGTGATATAAGGGCCAAGATACTTCTTTGAGGTGTATGGATAGAGCTCCATATTTCTTCCACCATTTAAACAAAGGAAAACAACTTAAGTTACGTCATCTTTGCTTCCCTGAATAATGAATCATGAGCAATTGTCTTTCCGTAATTCTGCTACTTACCATATGTGACGATGTACTTCCCAAACTTGTTTCTGTCTAGCGGTACTAACTTTTTTGACTGCTCAACAATGTCCTCTCCTTCCGGTGCCTCTTCCGCTCCCTCTTCCGTTTCCGCTTTATGTTCTATTTCGCTCTCTGTTTTAGTGATGTCACTTATGAGAGATGGCTCTGACTCAGGAGGTTTAGGAGATTCTGGTTTAAGTCTCTTCTTTTTCCTTTTATTTTTGTCACCGCCACGTTTAGACGCGAGCTCCTCAGCATTTTCACCTGTCATTTTAGGGTCAATATAGACGGAGACTGACCCCCTTAAAAGGACGTAAAAGCTGCAACCAAAAATAATAAATTTTATCAGTGCTCTGTTCCCTTGTTAAACTGAATTTCCGACTATTGATTCCAGACCAGAAAAAGTTAATACTCTATAAAGCTTTTGCTAAAAAGTATGATGCAGCGAAACACTCAGAATATTTCACCTCGGTAAGTCAAGTCTCTAAGTCAGCTGACCTGCAAAGAACTTTGTGTACTTGTTCGAATGTGTATGATGAAAACTCCATGTAATTCCATGCACACTCTTACAATGGTCATAACCCTTGTAATTGTTTCTTGTTATTCCTCGATAACCATGATATTTTATGTAATTTCTATGACAAAATCTTACAATGCCCATCAAACGTCATGTAATATCTCTGACACAAACGCGTGACGGCCATCAAAATTCATCCAATTCCTCTGATTCAAAAATGGTCATATATACCACATACACTTTATATACGCGTCAAAATAAATTCCATCGCAATTTAATGTGAAATGGAAGACGGGCTGTATTATTTTCTGATCATTAATCGTAATTATATATTAAGTTACCCAAACACTTGTCCAAAGACATTTCAGTTTCCTGCTTGTATGTACACAGTTACTCGCAAAAACGTGACAGACATGGCGTTTTGTTATGAAAATTTGACTTTTTCTAGCTAAACGCTTGATGTTGGAGATACTCTAGGTTATCGCGACATGCGTTTGCTTCCGTGTATGAAATATTTGGATTTTAACAAATGTGTCTTAGAAGATTGCAGAAAGAATGAGAATAAAACAACAAAATTTGCGAGTTTATTTATCAGAAATATGTATCTGGAAATTAGAAATAACGCCCCCCACCCAAACCACTTCCCCATATACATATTACAGCTACAAGTAACACAAACTCTCGGTTTACATGAAATTTATGAAAACACTGTGTGTCTAGCAATGTAAAAATGGCAGGTCAATGCTACTCTTTCACTTCATTCATGGTGATTCTTTTTCAGAAAAACTTGTGTCAGGTCTATGGGGCATATCTCATTTGAATTAGTATGCTGATGTCTCTAAACAAAGCATTGCAAAGTGCCTATAAGCAAATGTCCAGAAAAGTTATTTTACGATATATATGAACAATGAAGATTCTGATCCGCGCAGTGTAAAATTCTCATCACATGACCAATCTATGGACGCCAAAGGATCTTTACAATTAAAAGACACAAATTAGACCTATTTCAATAAACGAGGAGACTATCCCGAGTCTTGTTTTTTTTCCTACAAGCCTAAAGCAAGTTAGCATCTAAAACTATGTGACTGATTTTGGTTCCACTTCCACCAACTTTCTGCTTAATTAGGTGTAAGGGTAAACTTCCATGTTTTCCGTCATTTTTTGCATTAGGGTCAAGTCGGGTAAATTCGGACAGCAGGTAAATTCGGACAGAGACATTATTTCCTTTATATGTCACTTGTTTAGAAATAAAACAAAATAACTGGGCCGTTTTATCTCGATTTTCACTGCTTGTAATGGTATGTCCGAATTTACCCGCTGTCCGAAGTTATCCGACTCGACCCTAGGGGCAGTTTTTCGTGATCCTAGATAACGAAGCCATTCCAAAATGAACTACTAGAGCTGTTTTTTTTTGTAAAAGGATTTGTAACCTCAACGGCACATTTCCTGCAGCGTCAGTCTCAGAAGAAATTGGCCTTGAACAAATGGCCAATGTCTCAAAAATCTTAGTAAGTCTCTGACTCATCCTAATTATAGAATCTAAAATGTTTGCTCAAAATCTGTCAACATGTCAAAGAAACATTGTGCATAGTCAGGAAATGACTTTATAAATAAGCATCTTGCTTACTGTCAAACCCTGATACTTTTGAAATTGTATTGTAGTATATGTATGTAATTTATAGTTAATAAAATATCGTTTAAACTAAACATTGTGCATACAAATATTTGTACAGAACTGTTAACTGTCTAGGTCTAGCTGTGACCTTGAAAATGGGTTCAAGGTCATCAAAGGTCATCAAAATCTCTTTGATTTGTTCAAATGATATACATGTCCCTATGCAAAATTGGTGAGAATCTGCACTAATTGGTTTAAAAGGTATTGTCAGACAAGACAGTGACAAATTGTAGTCTTTCTGTGACCTTGAAAATGAGGTCAAGGTCACAAAAATAATTTATAGGTTTTTGCCTTGTATCAGTGATATATCCACACAATTTTGGTGGAAATCCATCGACAGGTGCATTAGGTATAGTGCACAAATTGCAAAGGCTCATGATTTTTGTAGACACTCTAAGACTATCATTATAAGCCCCTTGTGGCCTTAACATTCAGACAAGGTCACTAAACACTATCAGCAAACGGGCTTGTCCCAAAAATATTTTCATACAAGTTTAGAGAATTTTTTATGGTTGAAAAACACAGGACAGTTAACCTTCTAATAAAAATCATAAATGACTTCCTTCAAAAGCAATGAAATATTTATGATAAAAAATTGGATTATGGATCAGACTACGTAGTTTCGGCTAATAAAGCCTCATCAGTGACCAGTGACCCGTAATGGCCTGGCAACGAAAGTCAGGGAAAAACATACTGTAAGTTTGTTAATTTCAACTACACGGTAGATCAAAGACTTGTTTATACAAAAAAGGAGGTCCAAACGATAAAAAAATCTGTCTAGAATATGAGTCTAAACAAGCGCCTATCACGATGTGCTACTTGGTCTAAACCATTTCTTTATTCCGATTTCTCAATATTCCCACTGTTGTCAAAGGGCCAAAAGTAAAATATAAACTGCACTACAGCTGATGTACAGGGAAGACGTTTTACGGCCGCCACAGGGCACAACACCAGCTGCGGCAATTGCAAATAAAAATCATAAACGAGTTCCTTTAAAAGCAATGTAAGCATTTATAAGAAAGAATGTGGATCGTGCATCTGACATGGATCAGACTACTTAGTTTCAGGTTAATCATGTGACTTTCAAAAATAATAACATCAAGGTCACCGAAACGTACTCAGCTCTTTACCTTGTTCAAATTACATATCTATGCAACATTAGTGAAAATCCATTCATTGGTTGAAGAGACATCGCGCTGACAAGAAACTATCACGCCGACGCCAAGATTTTAACATTGTCAGTCATGTGACATTGAAAATAGGATCAAGATTACAAATACTTTAAAATAGCTTTTAAGCATATCCTAATAATGTAGCCATGCAAGTTTGGTTAAAATCCATCCAGTGGTTGAAAATATATTGTGCTGACAAGTTGTCACGCAGACGCCACCGCCGACACTTACAGCAAAGAACTTTATTATCTTTATTATTTAAAATGAAAAAAGAAGTATAGATTTTAGAAAGACGCACTTTTTCATTGTATGAATTACAGGTAGCATCTCTTTCATAATTCGAGAGGAACACGCCATACACTGTTTGCTCTAGCAGATACCGATGACGTCAAAGATTTGTTATCATAGCAACTATGGAATGACTAATTCCTAGTTGCTATGGTAATGGAGCGTCAACCTTGCCTGCAAGAGCTTACGATGTTTGTCATGCTCTACCAATTTTTCAATGACATTGCAAACTGAAATTCTTTCAACAGAAACTCAAGATTTTCTTACTAAATGAATAATTATCTCCAGACATTTAGTTCCGAGTTTAACACGGCGTCGATATTAATGTTAAGTGGTCGTTCGATCTGGTGCAGTCCCAACAGGCAAGCGATGCACTTGAAGCATATTAGGTGCTTTACAAACTTTGTTAGATACCAAGCTTTAAACTTTGTTAGCGTGTTACTCAAACTTGTTAGATCAAATCTAGTCTTACCAAAATTCCTCAAAATAACTGCAGTATATAAGATCATGTTATTTATTATTATCAAACACTATCCAACTAACCAGTTCATATTGCTGAATATGAAGTGCATACTTCAGCTCATTTAGATACTCAAGGACATTTTGTACCAGGTCTCATCAAAATAAAGCAAACCTGCGCCTGTCATGACGTAATAAACACTTGCGCAGAATGTCTGGACATTCGTAATACGCGAATGTCTGAAAATGACACGTTTCTCGTGGCCATAAGTTAATGTCCTTGATTATTCCAGCATCATCATTATAATTATGTCTTCCTTATGAGTGCTCTGACAAATAAGCAGATTGTATGTCACTTCATATTATATGTTCGATGCTGATAAAGAACTGTATGAAGGCGAATGCGTAAACCCGTATAGTCCGTTTGCTCCCAAATGCAAACGGCATCCCCAATATTTTCTCAAAATTGGTGAGAAGTAGAAGATTTTCGAATTGTTCATTCTTAATTTTCATCCTATACATAACAAAATCATAATTTTGCAGAAATGTGGGGTTTTGCATAAAAAGTTTCTATACAAAAACAGGATCTAAAATATGTCATTTTCACCTCTTAATTACAAGGGAGTAAAAGTTGGCTGTTGGAATTCCCGTATAGTTATACGTGTTATAGCATGTGACCAATGTATGCTATCCCTAGAACAAAATTTGCATAATTAATTGAAATTTTATTCTGAATCCATTTTTTCTACTTTTTGTTTCACCCATATATTATCAAATTTTTAAAACATACAATTTTTACTCGCAAAATATTTAAACAGTTCAATGTTTATTTACAACATAGTATCACCTGACCAGTGATACCATGCCTTACGCGTGCGGACACGTGAATACATTTTACTATTTCATTCATATACGCCCACACCTGTAGTAAACAACGAGGTTACGCTATTGGCCATCAACAATATTTTGGCTGTTCTAACAAGCATACGACGCCCTTTAGTGAAACTGCTCAGTTTTTGCATTACTGTCAATGGAAAATATTTTACGAAAGCATCCAAAAATTTGGACTTTCCGTATTCTGTTATGTATAGTCATAGGATTCATTAGGACATTAGAACATTTGATGGAACTTTCATCATTTTCGAGAAAATATGCAAAACCCCGTTTGCACTTGGGAGCAAACGGACTATACCTTTTTACGCAGATTTTGAAAAGGAAAGCAACTTCTGAGAGTTCTTGTTTGCTTCTCTGGAGAACAAAACCTTTCCGAAAAGGGGCCTACTGTTACATGAGACAATATGCTCCTAGGGGAAAATCTTTCCTTTAAACAGCTGATGCGCACTGAGAAGATATGCATAAATGTAAATAACAGAGTTGCTTCCCCTGAGACTGATACAGGATATTTGACTTTTTTAGTGTAAGATCGATTTTTATTTCACTCATGAACACCAAAAGAGGTATTTTCACTTGTGGCGAAGATCGATTTTTATTTCACCGAATAAACACCAAAAGCAGTATTTTCACGAGTGGCGATACCACTTTTGGTGTTCATGAGTGAAATAAAAATCGATCTTACACTGAAATAGTCAAATTTTCTGGCTCTTTTATGCTTTACTGAAAATTGCAATAATTTAGGTTATTCCAATGTGTTAGCCATCTCACGACAGAGACACAACTTTTTTTCTAGCCGTCTTTCGCCATATTTGATGCTTTCAGCGTGTTTACTGGGTATGGTATTGGTTGTAAACAAGTTTGCAACTGAAAAATAGTGTTTTTTTTTTCACTATTCAATGAATTATAGAGATTTCTCGGTGAAATCGAAACCGATAATCTCACTGTTTCAAACAGCGAGATTATCACTTTCGATTTCATTGTTTCAGAAATAGGATTTTTGTAAAATAGCCTCAAATTTTTTGTTGATTAATTGGCTAAGTCTTATCTGGATTGACAAAAATTACGTCATGCATGCTTGCACGTCATTAAGATGTTAATGACGTCACTTTTAAAAAGCGCCAACGTAACATTGTTACTGCAGGCGACGTCAGGCCGCCTAAGTCTTCTGTAGGCATTCTTGCTTGACATTTTTTTAGATCCGTTCATCAAACCCAATATCATACCCAATAAACACGCTGGAAGAATCAAATGTGACGCAAAATGGCTAGAAAAAAAGTTGTGTTTCTGTCAGAGGGCTGACGTTCTTGAAAAAAAACAGAATTGTTGCGATTTTCAAGCATAAAAGAATACCTATTCATTTCATTAATAACTATATCGTATACAGTATACCTGTCGATAATTTATAGCATCTTTACTATACTGTTTGACGGTAGCAGACCTGGCTTTTGAAATGAGCATGGTATACAGATTGACGGCTGGTAGATATGCTCCATTCAAGTATTACGATGCCCCTTTATTAAAGGCCCCATACCTCTATCAGCATGAACTATTTTATCGTAAGGTATCGCTGCAAACTTCATACCACAGTTTCGCCATTGATTATTATTGTGAATTGCCGGCTTTGAAAAATCAAAACGTCCTTGAGATTACCATAAAATAGATTTGAAAAAATAACTAGGTCATTTTAGTTGCCAACTAAAATGACCTACTTTCGATTTCACAAGTTTTGTTTCATGGTAAAAAGACAAGGTACAGGAGATAAAAATACAAGGTACAGGCGTTTAACAGTTGATAAAAAATACAATGTACAAACATGTTAACCAAGGATCCCATTGAGTGTGCCGCGGTTGCATTATTTCATTGCTTAACGGGGAACCAGAGACGAAAACCGTATTTTTATGAAGAGACTTATCATTTTTCCGAAATACCTTGTTCCTTCTTTTTTGTCAGTTATATGATACAAAAAGCACATCAACCGAAATATTTTCATGAATTCTGAAGGCTGTACAGGTTTCATAATGTATTGTATTTTAACGATTTTACCACTGGTAGGACTATGGAGACTTTAAAGAATTTGTTTCTTGTCAAAGCTCGTAGCTACCGTAAACATTCTAAATATTGCGACACACAGGTTTGTGTAAATAGTGCAGGCACATATCAGACTACCCCTACAATGTGATCATGGTCTACGCTGCTCGCCATTGCACGGCCCGTCAATGTTTGGCAATAGGCCAGTTTTGCTTAGTGCTTTAATCAGTCCGACTGTTATCGGTTTTGAAGAAACATCTAGTTATTGGTCAGTTCAATAAAAATCTCCGTTTTTCATTGGTCACAATACGGTGAATAAATTTACCGGAACGGACCGAAAAAGCCGGATCGGATCGGAACTTGTCCATACCGAATACAGACTTGCGGGCCGCGCACAGCTGCAATAGCTCTTTTGGACGTAAAACCAAAGTGTTCAATATTTCGGACAGTTACGGTATTGCTCCCGTCTTTTTTAGATTTTACGGTATGCCATCTAGTTATATACTTATAAAAGCAAATACATACCTGTCCCCTCGGTCCCCTTGTCTTATGATGACGTCATCGCGATGAGTTTTGAGGAATGTGCAGTTCTTCACGATGTCAACCAATACATCTGCAGAAAGAAAAGTACTGTTGTAGTGACTGATACCTGGGCCAGTTGGTTGTTGTTCCTCAAATTAGTCAAAATAGAGCATCCAGGGAGGTTCCCGGGAACGAATCCATCCAAGCACCACTAGAGGTTCATTCCTCAGAAGTTATTTTCTACAATTATACCCTTCACATTACAAATAACCAAATGGTCAAAACTGATTGGACTCGCTTTTTCCATACACCAGTAGCATTAGAAAGCTTTATTTGGCAAACTTGGCTTAAAAACTTGGGCTGAGTTTTGAGTTCTGAAAGGCCATGATCCTTTATGCATTGCGTGGCTGATTTACGTATTTTATGAAATAAAAAATCCAGCTAAAGTAATAGTGTAAGATTAAGAAATAGTTTTAGTCTCTTTCCTTATTTCTCACCATAAAGGTGCGTAATAAAACTTTTACTGCGACAGAATACGTAAAGTTAATTGAGTCGCGACACGAGAAAACCAACAATGTGGTTGTGCGCCCTGTGCAGTCTCAGATCAGCCTGGGCATCTGCACAGTCTCGTCAGACTCTTTACTTAGTGCTCAAAAGGTAGCTAAGGGTCTAAGCTGCCTCCATGCGGACAGGGAAGACTCTGATCAGACTGGGCGGATCTCAGACTGATCTGAGTCTGCGCTGGGCGCACAACCACATTGTTGGTTTTCTCGTGTCGCGGCTCAATTCAATATTGTATAATATTGACAGTATTAAACGAATAAAAACAGACAACAATGGCCAGTGCTATGTTTTCTTATCCTTGCATTTAAACAGCTCACTACTACGTTGAAGCAATACTCCCAGGATCACCTTACTGGAAAATAAAAAAGCTGATTCCGTTGTGCATCTATCCCCCACATTTGAAGAGAAATACTGTTGAAATTTCGCAAAGTGAAATATCAACTTAGGTCATTGTATAACTTTTTTATTAACTGTCGCACGATTCCATGGATGCAATAATTGAAACTGACGGAAGTGACACTGACAGTGTCCCAATTTACGGCTTAACCGTCATAAAATGACCGTACATGTACTTTTCAACTGTGCACGTAAACGCATTTTCACACGTGCACAGAATCCGGCCAACAAGTGTGAAGAATGCGAATATTTTATAATACAAATGTAAACTAGTATTTTGTTCAAAAATAAGGTCCGGAAGATGATATTTCTACATTATGTTTCAAAACATGCATCTTTAAACGAGTGTAAACGACATAGTCTTCGCGTGTCGTTTTATGAAAAATACGGTCCATCGGTCCTATCTCATGCGACAACTGCATGTAAGTGATCAAAAGTATCTACAAATCATATACTTTATTTCTTGTTCTTGGACAACGCATTCCTTTTCACGTGAAAATTTATTTCTGAGTGGGAATGGAATTGCACATTTATCAGGCATGAGGCTCTTGTAACAAATTATCAGGAATGGAGGGCCAAGGCTATTCATTATTGAAAGTGCTTACATACACAAATATGTGCATATTATCTGGTAATTTGTCAAAGACAAACTCAAAAACATGTTTGAATTTTCGTAACGATGTTCCCACGTGCCTCAGCGGAGCGTACCCATGGCCACAGTATGGGGCAATGTCCGTCCGTCCGTAACATGTTTAAAGGCCCCATTGCTCTATCAGCATGAATTATTTATCATGAGGTATCACTGCAAGCTTCTCACTACAGTTTCGTCATTGATTATGATCGTGATAGACCGGCTTTAAAAAATCAAAAGATCCTTGAGTTTCTCATGAAAAAGATTTAAATAATTATCTAGGTAATTTTAGTTGGCAACTAAAGTGACCTACTTTCGATTTCACAAGCTTATATTACATGGTAAAACACAGGTACAGGAGATAAAAATGCAAGGTACAGGCGTTTTACAGGCGATAAATATACATGTACAATGTACAAATATGTATGGCAAGGATCCCGTTGATTGTGCGGATGTTGCATTATTTCATTGCTTAACGGGGAACCAGAGACGAAAACCGTATTTTCATGGACAGACTTATAATTTTTTTCAAAATACCTTGTTCCTTCTTTTTTTTTTTTTGCCAGTTATATGATACAAAAAGCACATCAACCAACAGATTATCACCAATTCTGAAGCCTGTACAGGTTTTATAATGATTTGTATTTCGACGATTTTTACCATTGGTAGGATTATGGAGACTTTAAAGGCCCTATTGCTCTATCAGCATGAACTATTCTATTGTGAGGTATCACGGCAAGCTTCTCACTACAGTTCCGTAATTGATAATGATCGTGGGTACCCGGCTTAAAAAAAATTAAATGATCCTTGAGTTTCTCATAAAAAAGATTGAAAAACAATAACTAGGTCATTTTAGTTGCCATCTAAAATGACCTACTTTCGATTTCACAAGCTTATCTTACATGGTAAAAACACAAGGTACAGAAGATAAAAATACAAGGCACAGGCGTTTAACAGGTGATAAAAATACAATGTACAAATATTTAAGGCAAGGATCCCCTTGATTGTACCACTGTTGGATTATTTCAAGTTGCTTAAAGGGGAACCAGGGACAAAAACCGTATTTTGATGGACAGACTTATCATTTTTCAAAAAAGCCTTGTTCCTTCTTTTTTTGCCAGTTATATGATACAAAAAAGCACATCAACCGACATATTAATTATCATCAATTCTGAAGGCTATAGGCTTACAGGTTTCATAATCATTTGTGTTTTGACGATTTTTACCACTGGTATGACTATGGAGACTTTAAATCAGCATGTTTGAATCAGCTGGTAGTGTACGTACATACGGTTCAATATAGCATTGAATATTTTAAAATTATTGACATTTGAAAGGAAGTTTGATGAATGCTGATATCTGAATAAAGTGTTTGCCGCGATAATTAATAAGTTAATTTATTCATCGATTTATATTGTGATATGACAGCTATCACTGAAAGTTAAAATGTGTTAAGATTATTGAGGTAAACTTCACCACGTGTATGTACGTCACTGCTTCAAACAACACTTTTCCTAAATAGCACCGTGACTCGAGAAAAGAGATACACACAAAATATCGTTCCGCGGACAATCATATGCTAATATTCGTAAAAACAAAGAAGACTGATCAGTATTTACTCTACTCTGGGTCTACAAAACAATGTTAAATGCTTTCAACATGAAAACGAATGCCTGAAAATTAGCACACTAAACAAAAAATAACAACAACAGCAAATAAAAAAAAAAGAAATGTACACAAACGTTAGAACCAGATTAGGCATTTTAGGTAAAGCTAACTCGGCAGCAGTTTCAGAACATTCATCCCATGACTTTTCCCATCACTTATTTATTTATTTTTTTTTCAAAATTGAAACAACTTTTGTGAACCCTTGTAATGTAGGTCTTTTAGGAGTTGACTCCCAGTGAAGAGGGAGGCAAGAAATATAAAGTGGCATATGCGCCCCGCGAAGGCTCAGAACAGCCTGAGCATAAGACTAAGATCAGCCTGAGCATCCGACCAGTCTGATAAGAGTCTTCACTGTCCGCATGGAGCTAGCTTAGACCCTAATATATCCTTAAAGTATGACTGGGCGGATGCCCAGGCTGATCTGAGTCTTCTCTTGGCGCACATACAACTTTGTTGGTTTTCTCGTGTCGCGGCTCAATTATGGCAGAATTACTTCTGAAAGTGTCCCAATTCAATATGAATTAACCATATGGCAGTGCTCCTAGAGCAAATACTTCAGACTCAGTTCAGTCTTTGTTGCCTCACTATCCTTAAACTTGAATAACTGAAGTCTAGCACTATAGCACAAACAATGACGCTACTATTCTCACAGATGGCTGTATCAAAGATCGGGACCCTCGCAAGCTCCACTTGACCCCTACTCCATCCCGTCAGTCATAGTGTCAAACTTAACCATTATTGAGCCATACTGACCTTCAAATCGTATGCGAACAATTTCAGTGCCAGACTGAACTTTTTTCCCGACTAAGGTGCAAATCTAGAAAATGGTGTCAAGGGTACAGGGCACAATCAAAGGTTCATAATACGAAGTCAATCACAGCTTCAGACCGACGATTGCTCTATGTATAGGGTAGAGTCGGGTAACTTCGGACAGCAGGTAAATTCGGACAGTGACTTTGTTTCCTTTACATGTCAGTTGTTTGGAATTAAACCAAAATTAACTGGACAAACAGCGGCTCATTATGAGCAGTCTCATCTGGATTATCACTGTTTGCAATGGTATGTTCAAATTTACCCGCTGTCCGAAGTTACCGACTCTACCCTATTTGCAAATCAATATAATTTTGTTGGAGACGTAAGGCACAATCAGTTGAATCATACCTTATGCCTGACGAAGGACTTCTAAGGAACATTTTTGTAAATGATCTGTCGTCATGTTCGCACTGCAATAATAGCCAGTTTTCTATGTTCCCACTAGCTTCGAACATAAAGGCTCAAGGTGGAATAAGGGGCTGCTGTGCTCACAGTAGATGTGGAATGGGATTTTTTGAACATTGTTTTATTTTTCATTTGTTTTTTGGGTTTTTTTATTATTATTTATTTTATATTGTATCCTTTTCTATATCGAGCCGAGTCTCAGAGAGACAGGGAGAAAGAAAAGAGGGATGTAAGGCGAGAGAAAAATGTCCAAAACCTGCACCCGTACCTACTGCAAGCACAGGGCAAAAATATCCAAGCAAACCACCCACACTTACGACCCGCAAGTCCAGGGTCTACTGCCGTTGCAATATATGCGGGCGGTGGTTATTTGGATTTTTTTTCTCTCGCCCATCATACTTCTCTCTCGGGGAAATGGTTCGATGCAGCCGTAAAATCGGCTCGGTGTGGCCGTTAAACCCCAAATAACAGAAATCGACGTTTCCCCTTTCCTGGAAGACAACTAGATCGACGTGGCTTCTTATACTAACTCAATGGGTGGTCAAAGCCAAACTGCTACCAGTCAGACTGATTGATTTAATTTATTGATTTGGGTTTAACGGCCCTTTGAGACAGTATTTCAGTCTATATCGGGCTGTCTCCCAAAGAGAGAGAGAGAGAGACACATAACAATTGCAAAATATCCCTTCTATCTATCCATGTCAAAATATTTACGAAAATTATTCCTTTAAGGGCAGATAACCTATCGAGACTTACAGGGGGGTCTTACGACAGTAACGAATCAGATGCGACAGTATCGGATCATATGATATTATTTTATAGGAGAGTTTCTCGGAGGCATTCTGCCAACCTTCTTAGCTTCAATAATTTTGCTACATAAACAGTTGGACCTTTTAAACCCTCAGAGGAAACTTTGACAGCCTTTCAACGATATTTTTCATGTGGTCCTTCACCAGCAAGGGTTATGTCTGTTAAATAAAAGTTAAATGTATACAAAAGTACAAGCATGCCAAAAATTCTTAACTCAGTAATTCCCTGCACCCCATAGCACGGAACTATTCTAACAGTAAAGATCATAATCTGCCTTCGCAAAGTGTAGACCCTGATAAGACCGTAGTGTCTGATCAGGATCAACAAATTTACGGTGAATTCCCGCACTAACGATATTTCAGTGCAATCAATGTATAAACACTACATGATCATTCAACGAGTTCTCCGGCATTAATCTGAGTCTACACAGTGTACAGATGTCCATCCGATGAACGCCAGTCATTATTGGGTTCACAACACACATGCGAGGTGATCTCGAATTTTTCTTCAGAATGTTTAGCAGAAGTTTAGTTGTGCTACGCATAACCTTCATTATCATATGCTAGCATGTGGGGCGTGGGATGGGGGTGTTTTACAAAAAGGATGTTGTCTTAGTTTTATACTGATTTCCTTTAAAAGAAGACACGGCAGCCACTCAGGTAGATGATTTATGACTTGTTTTCAGCATCAGACCATACATCCAACATGCAGTTTTCCAGCTGAGGCCTGTATTTCAGTTTAAATTATATAATGATCCGTTACTGTCGCACATCGGTGCCCCACTTTTCAAGTCTGCAGTTTCATCAAATACTAGGATGTCACAAAAATAATGACGGTCTGCAATTTTAAGGATGCTAGGACACATTACAAAGCACAATTGGTTTCAATCGCCTAATGATAAAATAGTTTAAATAACCGAAATCTATTTTGGGGTTAACGAGCAACAGGCAAAATGCAAGCGCCGCTGAAGAGGGGCCAAGCTTTTCAACAACTCTGGTTTGTTTCACAGCAGCAGATTTTAATCGAATTTTTCACCCTGCACTTTGCCATTGGTCTTACTTGATGACTGTAATATAATGGTAAAAAATATTTGCTTCATTTGTGAGAAAAATGGGTGATAACTTACGGGTGATCCGATACTGTCGGATGATCCGATACTGTCGAGTCCACTGTACTTTTGCCAGTAACTAACAAAAGTCTTTCTTGAATCAGCGGAAGGAGAAACGAAAGTATGTGGTCAGACCGGGTTTCGAACCCAGGACCTCTGACTTATGAGGGTTCGAAACCCGGTCTGGCCACATACTTTCGTTTCTCCTTCCGCTGAATCAAGAAGGACTTTTGTTGTATGTACACTAAGGTCTAAGCCTGCCCAGGAATCCAAACTGGTGGTGACCCCTTCATAGAATGACAGTTCTACAATTCTGGTTTATACTGATGCATGGCTTTCAAATCGTAATTGTGATATTATTATTTTCATTTGTTATTTATTTTTTTTTATGGCAAACAGTTGTCAGTATTCCAGAGGCTGGTGATAACTGGATGTCAGAAGTCTTTGAGGCTTGTGATAACAGCTAGCAATGGGTATCTCTTTTTACTTTCTGAGTATACTTTTATGATAAAAGAAATAATACAAAAAAAAAAAAAAAAAAAAAAAAAACAAGAGGGCCATGGTGGCCCTGAATTGCTCACCTGAGCATTAATCAGTTCACTGGCTCTGGTGAATATTTATAAGAGTTTTTACCATACATGGGAATGGCGGCCACCTTGGTCATGTGACCAAGATCATTTGGAGAACTTTCAATCCTTTGACCCATATGCAGGCTCCATATGAAATTTGTATTTAGTCTGCCCAGTGATTTCAGAGATGTTTGAAAATGTTTATGGATGGATGACAGAGGCAGCTTACACCAATACTGTAAGGCTCTGGTGAGCAGTCGCTTCTCTGAAAAGTTCCCGTTCATGTTGAGTTCCTTTGACGGATTTGAACTAGACTGAACTAGGCAAACACAGATGATAGAATGGTAGCATCATTATCTCACTGTGGTGAAACTAATGTATTCCAAGGAGTTTGTGGCTGGCATCATTACAATGTTAGTTCTGATTCTTGCAGCATAACTTAATTTAGATTTGACCTAGTGATCTAGCTTTTGACCCGACATGACCCATTTTAAATCATGTCCTCTATATTATGAGGATAAACATTCTGACAAAGTTTCATGAACTTTGGATCAAAACTGTGCCTTCTAAAGTGTACAAAAGTTTTTTTTTCTAAGAATTGACCAAGTGACCTAGTTTTTGATCCGACATTACCCAGATTCGAACTTGGCCTAGAGTTTATGGAGATTAACATTTTGACAAAGTTTCATAAAGATTGGATCAAAACTGTGTCCTCTAGAGCGTACACAAGGTTTTTCTATGAGTTGACCTAGTGACCTAGTTTTTGACCTGACATGACCCAGTTTCAAAAATGTTCTACATATCATGAGGATAAACATTCTGACAAAGTTTCATGAACTTTGGATGAAAACTGTGCCTTCTAGAGCGTACACAAGGTTTTTCTAAGATTTGACCTAGTGACCTATTTTTCGACCCGACATGACCCAGTTTCGAACTTGGTCTCGCTTTTATGGAGATAAACATTCTCACAAAGTTTCATAAAGATTGGAACAAAACAGTGCCCGCTAGAGTGTACACAAGCAAAAAGTTGACGGACGTCCGTCCACACGTACGACGGACGACGGACATCACGGTATCCCAAAAGCTCACCCTGAGCACTTCGTGCTCAAGTGAGCTAAAAACAGAATTATATTGGACTGATTGTTTTCTCATTATCATGCTTAATGCGTCTCGTTTACAGCACCACTCTAAACTTATCTTTTGCCTAGTTCACATTTGGCGCCTTGCGATAAATGGGTCTACGATTTTCCGTACATTTTTAGGCATTGTTGTTGGCTACGGGCTACGGCGTATGTGTTCACATTGTGTATGAGCATCGTGCGATTTCTTGTATGGGCAATCGGGGACAAGTTTGGCCAATGCCGTACTGAGGCTGTGTTGAGATTGTACGAAAATCATGCAATTTCTGTGCAGTTGTCGTGCATTCTCAGCAGCCTCCACACGGAAATCGTACGGAGCCCGTGCAGTTTCCGTACAGTCTATGCGGAGATAGTGCGGTCACCGTGCCGTTTTTCCGCGTCCGAGTTCCAAAAGTGCACAACTTCACATTTCTGCTTGTGCTGTCGGTTGGTAAAGTTGAGATGACACCAAAAACCAAAGGCGGGAAGAGAAAGCAGTCCAAGTAGGACCTGCAATCGGAGGTACGCCACTCTGAGCTTCATGGATGTATCAGCGACATTTTCTTCTTTGATTTGTCTGAAGACAACTGATAAAATGTAAGGAACTGCTCGAGATGACCAATATATACCTATCTGGAAAATGTTTGGCCCATCTCAAGGCGGCCGCACGGTCAGGGTGTGGCCGCCGTGGGGTTGCCGCGGGATGAGCGCTCAGTATCGATTTCAAGGGTACTGCACGGGGAGCGAGCGGCAACTTTGCGATAGATGTGAGAGGGTCGTGCGATTGTCCCAAGAGCCTACGATCGCCGTAGATTTTTCCCCAAATGACCATCTGAAATATTGTGTTTTCTGCACGATCAGGGCGCGACCTTCGACCTTCGCGCAGTGCCCGTGCGGTGAGCGTTCAATGCCACCTACATGTTACGGGCTATGGGCTGATCTTTCTTTTTTTTAAATATGTCAGAACTCCTAACAAAACAAAATCGTTTTTCTTGGCAAAGGTGCCCGTGAACCTGTACGAAAATCGCACGACCGCCGCCTGCCTCCGCACGGAGGCCGCAAGGTAAGATGTGTGTGTGTGTTTGGCGGGGGGGGGGGGGGGGAGGGGGAGGGCAACGTGTATCATAGGCGCATCGCAGGCCAAATGAAGCATTATAAGTTTCACACACCACTATGTCTTAAAAGATTATATATTATGCCGTACAAATAGTTTCGTGAAACTAGTATACCGGTTGTAATATTTGCCAATAACAGAATTTCTATAAAATGGTTGTCTCCGGTGGTGAGAACGGTTTGTCAGCAGCCACTTCTTTTTCTGACATATAAATGAAATGCCCTTTTACAGTATATAATAGGCCTTTTCTTTATATTTGGATATCCTTAATTCATTTTGGAAAGCTAATACTTTATTTTGTGATAATATACAATACTAGTGAATATTCCATATTGTTGTTTAATATTCAAGATGACGATAATATGTCCGATTTTCAAAAACGGTTGTATAAAAATTTAGATCTGTTTCTTGTGGCCTAGCTTAGACCGAGTCCGTCCAAGTAATGTTTAGACAGTCCAGGAACTTGACAAACTTGTGCTAATCCAGGAAATTGGTCAAATTTTGACCACACGCCAGTCCATTTCTCGTTATTTTTTACGGGCACCCGTAAATATTTGCAGGAATTATAACGCAGATAGGGTAGAGTAGGACAGGTATTGTTTTGGTCATATAGCCCTTCAACACTATAAAGTTATTTTCGAGTGCGAACAGTCAACAATCTTATCCTATCGTGATTTTCGAACATGTTCAACAGGCAGACACCCGTAAAAATAACGGTAAATGAACTGGCAGCCAGATGCCAGGTATTTTACCGTAAAACATACGGATTTTTTTTACAGTGTAGCTTATTTTGGAGTGGCAGAGTAACGTTTCATCGAAGCATACAGATCGTATCATAAGCTTAATGGAGTCGTAAATTCGTCTGGGAAACAGTAAGCTTAAGCTGTGCTACACGGGAGTTTTTGCACTGAAAAAGCTCCTCACATTATTTTTTTTCGTACAATAAATTTCAAAATAACGTCTTCTTAACTAATGACCTCATTTGATTTGGGGAGCTCCGGTAGCTCAGTGGGTTATGCGATGGTCTGCTGACCTAGCGATCCCAGGTTCGATTTCTGCTGGAGGCGGTCATCTTGTCAATCATAAACGGGGTTCAGTTGCACACAGTTTTTCACTACCACCTTCCCATCCTCCTGATATGACTGAAATACTGTTGAAAAGGACGTGCTGTTTGGTGCGAATAACTGGCTCCAATGAATACTAAGTACGTTCTACAAGCACTCTTGCCCGCCGTCGATACAAAGTGCTGTACATACATAGTCCGTACGGGACTACCTGGCCAGGACTTATTTTTGCTGCTGTTTATACATTGTAAAACTGATCGTAGATTTTACGGTAGAATAACTGGAAACCAGCTGCCAGTCCATTTCCCGTTATTTTTTTACGGGCGCCCATAGAAATTGCAGGAATCGTCAAGTAGCTATAGAGTGGGATAGAATAGAACAGTGGTTGTTTGGGTCATATAGCCCTTCAACACTATAAAGTTATTTTCGAGTGCGGCCAGATAACATATCACTGCCATATCGTGATTTCCGAAAATGTCTTACAGGCAAACGCCCGTAAAAAGAACGGGAAATGGACTGGCAGCTGGTTGCCAGTTATTCTACCGTAAAATCTACGGATATCTTTTACAGGGGAGAAGTAGAGATTCTAGCCAGAATTTGCGATGGCACAGTCGAGTTTTAGTTCGAACATATTTTATTGCCAAAAGGGGTGAATTGAGTTTTGTACTACATGTACGTTGTGTGCGCATTTCTCTAGATCCCTTCTTATCTCACGTTACTGCTACATATATGCTAAACGTTTTCCCTCTAAGCAAGAAACCCGCAGTTCAATGGGAAAAGAGCTGGCCTGCTGATCTCGAGTTCGAATCTGGCTGGAGGCGGAATTCTGTCAAACCCTAAGGGACGAGTCATTCATTATCGTGCGTGTGTGTGTGTGTTAGGGTGGGGGAGGGGCGTGCATTTTCATATGATTCACCTTATTACGACCCTCCCAGTCTCGTCATTAGTCCTTCCCAATAGGTAACACAAAAGTTTGTAACCCTCCGCCCACTCACCAACACAAATGACCCCCAGTGCACACACACATATACAACCACCGCCCTTACCCCCCCCCCCCCCCCCCCCCCCCCCCCCTTCCAACACACACACTCGAGATGAAACACTGAAAAGATTTTTTTTTTCGAAACAGTTTTGCGTTTAATTGATTGTGTATCTCTCAAAAGAGTTTAAAAAAATACAAAAACTATTAAAATTTCCCTAGTAACATATAAATAATATAAAACAGAACCTTGGAATTTGACTTTAAGGTCAAAGTGACATATGAAACGATTGTGAATTCCGGGCCCTGATACCACAAGCGCAGCATTAACATCAATTTTAAAGACTTCTTTATTCTGTTCTATTAGCAAATCACAGATTTTTTTCTGGATATGAAGTGAGATTTTTTTTCGATGCAAATGTTTTGAAGACTTTTGAAAGCATAGAATCGGAAAATGTAGGAGAAATGGGGGTCTGGGAGGTGCAGCTCCACATAAGCTGAGACGTTTTTTTTTTTTTTCCAAATGAAGACTGGTGGAAGAATTCTGCCCCCTCCAAATGCCTAACAAACTAGTATATGACCCTCCACTACGCTCATTGGCTTTGGATTGATTTCGACCCCCCTCCCCCAGCCCCGTCTCTTCCACAGATGACCAAAATAAATTCCGACCCAAAAGAACGTACCCGGCCCCTCCACCTGATAATAAACTTGTCCCTAAACGGCAAATGTTTTCAGTTTTGTCACTCTGACAAAAAAATCAATAGGCACCTACATTTTGGCGTATTTGCAATGGAGCAGTCAAATGTAATGAAATTGAAGGTAGTAAAATCTACGGGTGCACCGGTCGCTAGTGTCACGTGATTGTCAAGCGTTAAATGTCTCCGCCCGTCGCTGTAGTTGCAGAAACCGCATAGGGTTGGTGCATTTGAAGACCCATTGGAAAGATAATACTGGGTCTCAGGAACGAAACTTATATCGAATCTGTAGATAAAAGACGTCTACAGTCAAAAAGATCCTCGATAAGGTCAAAACAGGCCAAGTAAATGCACCAGCGGGTCGCGACTCAAAATTGAGCCGGGAATTTCCAAGTTTTAAATGGGACTGAACCGTGAGGGTGTTCTCGCGTAGGGGTCATACTAAACACCGAAGAGAAAGGAACACCCGAACGGTTCCGGGGTTACATCGCACCACCTGGCCACCCCCTTACCACCAGTCAGACTGTGTAGTGTTTGTGGCAAAGTGTATGTTGTAGCGGTGTGTTTATCAGCCATTAAGTCGCAAGTGAACATTGAGCCTACTTAGCAGTACTCTAGTCACTGGGTACACGTCCTTGGATAAACAGTAAATCAACATTGTTTCAACGCCGTGCGCCTGCTTGGCTGCCCCTCGCCACACAAGGTTGAATGAACCTTGATTCAGCCTTGATTCAACGTCACAACCTTGATTCAACGTCAGGACGTTGAATCAAGGTTGAATTAAGGGTTATTCAACCTTGTATGCCTGCTGGGTGATTCCTTTTAGCTGTCTTATTTGATTTTGATTCTCAAAAGCTCCAAAGAAGGCGAAAGCTTGAAGTATGTAGTTTGAATTAAATAGATTAGTTCTTTTTTTTACCAGTTTTGAATTTATGATACATGTAATATCCTTAACCTGTTCCAGTGCTTCGCAAAGATATTTTGTTTGTTGTGTTTGATGAGTAAGACTTTATTTATCGTTCCTGGAGTATAGCCCAGTCTTCATCATGTTCATCCTGACCTAATGGAAACACAGCAGGCAATCGCCATTAATGACACCCTTGCTCACCTCAACCAACGGGGAAAATTGTGATCGGGCGATGGTGCTGGCTAACTTTCAGTGCCGGGGCGTCCTACTAATTATGATAATAGTAGGGCAAGGGCCTATTGTGCTTGCAGTAGGTGCGCGTAGGGTTGTTTGGACATTTTCATGCTCCCGAGACAATAATCAGGGGGGCATTGTTTTATTCCTGTCCGTCTGTCCATCACACATTTTAGTAGCAAGTTTGTGTAACCAACTACTCCCAAAGCCTATGAAGGATCAATTAGAAACTTCGCACACATGTTGCAGACATACTGAAGATGTGCATGAACATTTTGATGAACAAAAACTTATTTTTGATAAAAATACGGGCTTTCGAACTAAAGACATTTTCATTGTTGGTTATTGATATAGGGTAGCAAGTTTGTGTAATCAATTCCTCCTACAGTTTTGTTACTTTGCACACATGTTGCAGACATGCTGAAGATGTGCATGACGCTTTCTGATCATGCTGATGGCAAAAAAAAATATTTTTGACAAAATTTTGGGCTTTCGAACTTAGACATTTCCAGTGTTGGTTATTGATATAGGGTAGCAAATTTGTGTGGATCAACTTCAAACTGTGCACACATATTGCAGAGATACTGAAAATGTGTATGGAGATTTTGGATGGTCAAAAAAATATTTAAAAAAAAATGGGCCTCCGAACTTACACAATTTCAGTGTTTTTTGTCAATATAGTGTAGCAAATGTGTGTAATCATCTCCTCCTACAGTTTCTAATAGATCAATTTCAAACTTTGCACACATGTTGCAGACATATTGAAGATGTGTATGAAGATTTTCGAAGAACAAAATTTCATTTTTAACAAAATTGCAAACTTTCTAACTTAAGCATTTTAAGGTGTTTCTTATCAACATAGGGTAGCAAATTTGCGCAATCAACTTATTTTACAGTTTTTGATGGATCATTTGAAATTTTGCATAAATGTTGCTGTGACCTTGCAGGTGTAGACAAAATTCTTTGAAGATTAAACGTTAATTTTTGACAAAATTATGGGCTTTTAAACTTAGACATATTCAGTGTTTGAGAAATTTCCAGTGTTTGTTGTGCAACTTTGTAAAAAATAAACTTCTCTCACAGCTCATGATGGACCGCTTTGAAGCTTTACATATATATTACAAACAAGATGTGCATGAAGATATTTGAGGATGAAAAAAAAAAGGTTAAGGTTGATTGGTACACTTTCAGAGGAAACAACTGTCATTTTCATTTCTCTTATAGGCCCCATGGCTCAACTCGTGGAATATTACCACTGGCAATATTATGGAGACTGCTCCAAAAGACAAGTATTCAGAGTTCACAAACAGTTAACTCTCGGTATCTCGAACACAGATATCTCAAAGTACCCTCTTTCATCAAAGAATATAATTTGCACACATTTCCTACTTTTCTTTACTCTCGTTATCTCATACTGGTATATCAAAGTAAATTTTCGGATATTAGAAAATTTACATTTAGATACCAGTAATTTGAGCTGAACTTCGAATTTGAGATATCGAGAACTGACTGGGCATACTTTTCTAGGTTCCTTTTAAAAGGTGAATGTGTACAGTTTCGAAGGGAAGCAACATTTTCAGGGGTTATTTTCGCCTCCCTTGTCTGAAGGGGCCAACCCATAAAGGGGGAGCCGAAAATACGTACTTTTCTAGTTCCCTTAATAAGCATTTTCAGTATATCCGTTACTTCTGACTTTTGTCAATAATCCATTTTATAACAATTCCGCATTCAACAGTCCTTCAGTAAATAATCCTGTTGATGAGAATGGTCTTAAAAAAGCTTTGAGCTTCCTACCAAATCCTGATTATTATTCTGAATTTGTATGTGATAGTTTCTTAAAATTAATATTGTTCAAAGCAATCCGAAAACAGGACATAATAAATATATTCGTAGAAAACTCTTCCACATGCTTTCAATAATTCATTCCGTCCAAAAATATACAATCCAGATGAAAAAATCTCGTCATCTATCAAATCATTGGCATCGTGAGAAAACTTGTGTTTAAGCTTATATAAACCGCGCATTCTCAGCTTTGCTCGCGCTCGTAAGTAGACAATGCACCCAATTTATTAACAAGACCATCTTTATTTACCATCATAGGCGCAGGCTTGTGTTGGCATGTGCAATTTGCATATATATATAAAAGACAGTTTTTCTCATGCCTTAACACACAACTAATGTTGGGTTTTATAGAATAAACTACAAAACTTAGTAAATCGAAACCTTAATCATTGAATAAACTTGCTGACATAATATGGGTCTGATAATAGGAAAAGTTAAAGGCCGCAATATCAAATACTATAATTCCTAAACAATCAATGCTGTTTTTGACTATCTGCGATGGGATTTATGTGTAAATTCGCAGCCAAAATTGGCCAAGCAAAGGCATTATATCAGTAAGATAGTAATATCATATTAGATCTGTATCGAGATAAGATTATATTATATTAGATGTTCACATTGATCAATCTATCTATCTATCTACCTATCTAAAGTGGTCAAAGTACCCAAAATCATAAGTCCGAACTCGAAATCAATTAAACATAGACAATTCCGGAATATTTTAGATACACAGACATGGACCCCAAAACAGAAGTGTGATCAGGTGCCCGCGGGTAGTAAGCATCACCTGCCTTTTATAATACACCCGCCATATCTATGTATCAGTGGAAAAAGTCAGTGACATTTGAAAGCTTAACTAATTATAAGCTATCTCTCTATCTATTTATTTGTCCGTCTGTCTGTCCGTCCGTCCGTCCTTCCATCAATGCACCTGTCAGCCTGCCCGTCATCCCAAACGCGGGGTCAGTCTCCACAGAGAACAGCAGGTTCACAGGGTATAATCGATTCCGCCAATTTTCGCTTCCTGCAGAGACTGTACATCATATTTGGCTTCCGCCGAGACTGTCCGCGAACTCTTGCTTCCTGCAGATACTACTGTCCTCGAAAAATGGCTTCCTGCCGAGACTGTCCGCGTGACTCTGCTTCCTGCCGAGAGCCTCGGCAGGAAGCAGAAACACGCGGACAGTCTCTGCAGGAAGCCATTTATCATGTACAGAAGTCTTGGCAAGAAGCAAGAGTTCGCGGACAGTCTCGGCGGAAGCCAAATATGATGTACAGTCTCTGCACGAAGCGAAAATTAGCGGAATCGATTATACCCTGTGAGGTTGCGCGATCTGCCATCCTTGTCTACAATATACAAGCTACCCTTTCTCTCAGCGCGATTAAGCTCGCACATTTGAAACTTACAGACGCTTTTAATAGATAGTCTAAAAACATTTAAATTGATTTCCAAACATTTTAAGAGTCCGTATCGACAGTAATAGGAGGTTTCAATAATATTTAAAATGCGCAGTGTGATGAGAAAACGCATGCTATGGTATGTACGAGCAGTCAAGTCACAGATCAGCATGCGTCTCTGCGAAGAGTGCTCGTGCTCGTGACTTTTACTTTATCGATTCGTAAAGGTCTATAGATTATCCACGCAAACGGGAATGACTCTGGTCAGCCAGCACGAATGTGCAGGCTAACCGGAGGCTTTCCCGTTCGCCATAGCCAGTACTTGCCTTTTTGGCAACACGACCAAAATGGCTATAATTTATCAGTTTATTCACAAATCAAACAGAGTAATGAACAGTAATATGATAATAAAACCAAATCGAATTTAGCTTTACAATAGTTTGGTCGGCAGAAGCTCTAACATGTTCTGCTTGAAATAAATTTTTCTAAAAACATACACGTATATATATAAAATCCTATCATTTTCTCTTTTGTTATCAAGTCAATTTAATGAGAAGTTTATGAATATTGATGAAAAAAAATAATAATAAATGTATAAAATATTGCTGAAATAATACGTACATATCCAAAAGTGATATTTCACAAGTTATTTAAACTGTATAATTGATTGGGTTTCGGATTTATTAGCCCTTTTAGACAGTGTTTCAGTATCTCAGAAAGAGGAACAGAGAGCCGAGACCGACAAAAGCAAGCCAAAGTCCCATGCCGCATCTGCTGCAAGCACAGCAGGCACTTGCCTTACCTTAATGTCGCAGCTGCTCTCACACCCAGCTGGCACATGACGTCAACACGACGTCATTTCAACGTTGTGTGCCCGCTGGGCAGTCATGTTAATTTATGTAGCTAACTTTTCACTATACTTTCGTCACTTTAAGTAACTTCTTTCTCCCTGATTTCCTCGTAACAAGTGTTTTAAAATTATATTGGAAGCCGGGGTTTGTCGTGGTCGGGCGTTGGTACGGGGTAACTTTCAGTGCAGAGGCGTGCTACTAATTTGGATAATAGTGAGGCAATGGCTTACTGTGCTTGCAGTAGGTGCGGGTGGAGTTGTTGGGACGTTTTTTCCCTCACCTATCAAATTCTCTTCACTTCAGAGATTGAAATACTGTCTTAGCCGTTAAACGCAAAACAACCAACGAACTATATCGAGCATATGGTAAAAATACAATGTACAATATGCAGACCTCATGATCAACACGGAACCTCCGGGGCGGAACCATAAAACACAATGTCTATAGATACTCTAAACCAATTTAAAAGTAGTGTTTTATAAATACACAATTATACCTATATCTGTGTATAATCCAAAGCACAAATTTATTTAGTATCAGCCACAATTTCTTCCGATCGTCATACAAGAATCGTTAAATTTTGATTTCGATTATACTGTATGCATGCTAGTCAAACGACCAATGGACAATCTTTGTGTTAATATGACAAGATCAAAACAGTTATTTTACCTTTACTTTCACGGGTCGTGACACGGGAAAGTGTACCTGAAAAGGTACCTAATAGAGTACAAGAGACTCTTTATAACGCTAATCATTGTAATGCTATTTTTGATATTACGCTGACATTTTGACTGTATAACAAAGGAATGCACCACAAGGCAAATGAGCATTCAATGTTCATTTGCCCTATATACCCCTTTGCAGTTAATTCTTGATGTTATTCAGTTATAAGTTTATAACGCATTGTGGTTTTGCCTTTATGGGCCCCAAACATAGCGTAATAATGAAACTGTACTGCTAACATGCAAACATAAAACTTTACTGTATACATTAAAACAGCGAACAAATGAGTATGATCAGAGTATCTCTGTTCACCTCTACAATCTGGTCCCTGAGAATTTTACTGAGAGTGAAAAACTATCACTAAATATTTTGTGCGAAATGACAGGCTGAACTCGGGTACCTTTTATGGTGTCTTTTATATCAAAATGTCATTATCCTTTTTTAACTATCATCCTTAATCAATAAATGAGCACTCAAAATTCACTGTGATTGATTTAAATACTGTAACAAAAATGGTTGGACAAACAGAAAAATGGGTGGACAAACAGTGGAGGCCCAAATCAGACTGCCTGATCAGAATCTGCAATGTTTGCTGTGGTTCATGTACCAGCAATATTTAATGTCTCATTAAATAGCAAAAAAATTTTTAATTCATAGGACAATTAAAAAAAAAGGTTAATGAGCACTGCATTCCAACATTTACGGTCATTACCGAACTGCAAGATTTATAAATGCTAAATATTCATTGAAAACATTATCTTAATGTCCGCTATTCAATAATTTCTATATCTTGTAAACTGACGTAATATTCAGATGGGACACGCACCTAATCATTGAATAAACTCCCACGTAAAGCTGTTCGTAGTGAACTTGAAATAGCATAAATACTATATAAAAGTCATTTTTCCTTTTTTATTGTCTTCCTTAAAGTCTCCATAGTCCTTCCAGTGATAAAATCGCCTAAACGCAGTTGTTTATCGGTTCTTTAAAGCGGTTCAACATTCACGAATGGTGACAAAGTATGGTTTGATGTGCATATATTGTGTCAGATAGCTGGCAAAAAGTAGTGAGAACATTATTTTGAAAAATGTAAAATCGCTCATCAAAACTCAATTTCTTTTTCTGGTTTCCCGTCGAATAATGCAATATAAACAAATGCATGACAGCAGATAGGGTTTCAGTCTTTAACGTTGCATTTTTACCATTTTAAAACCGAAAGTAGATCATTTTAGTTGCCAACTAAAATGACCCAAATACTTTTTCAAACCCTTTTTATGTGAAACTCGATGGTGCTTAATTAGGTCAAAGCTTGCAAATTACGGTCATTTGCAATGACGAAACTATGGTGAAAAGCTTGCAGCTATACCTCATGATAAAATACTTCATGCCGATAGAGCTACGGGCCTTTAAATAATTGAGCCGCGACACGAGAAAACCAACAAAGTGGTTGTGCGCCCAGCGCAGACTCAGATCAGCCTGGGCATCCGCCCAGTCTGATCAGACTCTTCACTGTCCGCATGGAGGTAGCTTAGTCCTTTAGCTACCCTTTAAGCTCTTAGCAAAGAATCTGATCAGACTTGGCGGATGCCCAGGCTGATCTGAGTATGTGCAGGGCGCACAGCCACTTTGTTGGTTTTCTCGTGTCGCGGCTCAATTATAGTTATAACAATAGTAACAATCAAGATTCGTTAGTTTCTTTTAGTATCATTCAGTAGCTTCACAAAGATCTTTTTGCATACTTTTTGAACTACATCCAGTTAGGTCACTTATGTTCTGATTTACATGACTATCATTTTCTAACAGCATATAGGTAACAAAATTCCTAAGTGGTCAATATTCTCTTTTGCAGAAATGTGCTTTTTAAACAACTTAATGAATACTTTTCGGCTGTTACCTACCTTTTCAAGTGAATGTTGTAATCAAAATGTGTGTGTTTTATACTAGAGTTACGACCCCTTCTTTATAAACCATAGAATGTTGTAAAAGTACATAAAATATATCAAACAGCCAGAAGATCAAGATATTTCAAAAGTAAAGAAAAAAAAGGGTTTCCGTAATAAAAACATTAAATCTGATCTGTCCTTACACAATTTTTGCCTGTATGAATTTACAGATTGAAGTACTCAAATTACCTCCCTTTGAATGCTTGTGGAAATATTAATACACACCTCGAATCGTAGTAAATCATTTTGCAAGACAATAAAGCGATCGTGCTACTTTTCAAATACAAGAAATGTTTCTTCCTAAATTTATAGCCAGAATAATCTATTTTTGTATAAGACTTAATTCTCATAAAAAGTGACCTGTTAGAAATTTTGTTTAGTATATAGTGAACATGACAAATAGAGACTTACTCAGTTTTCTCCATTTTACGTTTAACATAGGTCATGACAAAAATGTTGTAAAGGCTAGTCTTACAAATATTTATAGGTATGATTTTTTGGAAAAATCATTGGAATCTAAAAATTCATAGGAGTGTAAGTGCCGTTTTTTGTTTCTGTTTTTTTAAATAAAAGTATTATTACTCTATATCCTCCCCCCTCCCCCCCCCCCCCCCCAAAAAAAAAAAAAAAAAAAAAAAAAAAAAAACAGTAGTGTCCATGGCTATATCGAGGGGATACTGATAAATATTAACGAAGGTCCTAGCAAGAAAAGTTTCGAAAAGTGCAACACTTTTCTGATGGTCATGGAATAAGTGAATTTGAAACTAACTGTTGTCTTTTACTTCCTATGTAACGATCCAATAAGGCTGCAATTTATCCAAGAAATTCCTTGGCGTCACATAGGTCATGTCTTTACAGGGCTAGAAAATAACAAGAAGGATTAACGCAATTTATCCAGAAACTCCTTGGCGTCAAAGCCTCGCATCTTATCCTTTTCCCCAACTCGTTTAATAAATTCAATAATACATGAGCACTCATGTAAGATCCTTTATAGGAATAACAGCCAGAGGAAGCGCCGCACCAGTTGGACCTCTATGTGAGTTAGACTTCTTAAGGGCATATGACATGGTATGGTATGCCGTTGTCTGGGAAACTTGGCATTGTACATCGCTAAAGGGGATTGTCGGATGGAGCAATGGTACTGGGTAGCTTTAAGGTGATGATTTATGGTAAATGTAAAAATCTGCATAAAACCATAAAAAGTAAGGTATCCCCCTGAAAGTTAGCAGACTTCTTATTTTTGTTGTTCTTTACAGTTTAGAATACAAAATAGACGTACATGCTGCTTAAAAAAGTGTTTTTATAAAGAACGATCAAAGGGTAATTTTCTGCGAATAAATCTGAAAAAATAATATCGTTGTTGAAAATTTACATAGTGCTAAAGGTGCATTATTGCATAATGAAGAGCGTCCTAGCAATTATTTATTCCAACTCTTTCTCAAAATGTAATGTAG
This sequence comes from Ctena decussata, assembly GCA_963989385.1. NCBI lineage: Eukaryota > Metazoa > Mollusca > Bivalvia > Lucinida > Lucinidae > Ctena > Ctena decussata. The sequence continues at coordinate 41,985,829 of OZ022512.1, forward strand.
ACCAGATGAAAACGGAAGCTTTTTCTCAAATGTTCAACCATGTAAAAGTAAATGTACACTGGACGCATTTATTAAATATAGGGTAGGCAAGCATACCTATGTTAACACTTACAATATAAATAATACATTACTGACATGATCAGTGGTGTGTAGATGAAATTGTTCAACCTTGTTAAAATAGTCTTACCTGTGTATTTTGACAAAACAATTTGGACACAGGCTGCATCTTTTTTCATCTGCTCAGCCTGATAATGTGTGAAAGAGTTTGAAAAAATAATTGCTAGCACGCTCTCCATTATGCAACAAGATAGTCTAAGCACTAAGTATATTTTCAATAATGATATTATCTTTTCAGATTTATTCGCAGAAAATTACCCTTTGATCTTCTCTTATAAAAACACTTTTTAACATTAACAAATGTTGCATTTTGGGATTCTAAATTATGAGAAACAACATAAAGAAGGCATCTGCTCAGTTTTGGAAAGATCAGTGTTATTTTGAGTATTTTATGCAGATTTTTGTCTTTGTCCCAAATCAGTGATTATCACCACCTTAAGTGCCGGGGCGTCCTACTAATTGGACAAGGGCCTACAGTGCTTGCAGTAGGTGCGGGTTGGGTTTTTTGGATATTTTTTCTCTCGTTTATCATTTCTCTCTTCTTTTGACTGATTAATTGTTTTGAGTTTAACGACCCTTTGAGCCAGAATTTCAGTCTATATCGGGCCGTCTCCCAGAGAGAGGGAGAAGGAAGAGAGATGATAGATGAGAGAAAAAAAAAGGCCAAACAACCCTAACCCGCACTTACTGCAAGCACAGTAGGCCCCTGCCCTACGATGTTCGAAAATCAGTTGGACCACACGACACTAGAAGTTATACACAGCACCATTGCACCACACGACCACCACCTCTCTTTTCTTTCTCCCTCTCCCTGGGAGACGGCCTGATATTAGACTGAAGCACTGTCTGAAAGGGCCGTTAAACCCAACCAACCAACATCGATAAAAGCCAAGATGGTACTGTATACAACAGCTGTATGATCATTTTGTAAAGCTAGATCAATGGAAAGCTTTGTTACGCGTTCGGACTGTTCGGCACCATCGTTTGTGTCTCCTTTCGATCATACACTTCAACTATCTATTCTGCCTGCTATTTGCTATTCCATTAGCTCGGCCATAGGCATGTTAAGTAAACAGACAAGCAATGATCAGGAATTAATACAATCAAATCCCACATGCCGCTCTTGAAACCAAACGAAAGAAGCCCTCACACAAACATTGACAAAAAATCACGAAAGATGTACGGTAAGCCGAATGAGCAGCGTTTTCCAAAACAGGGGCCATTCAGCTAGCCTGATTAAAAACAGCAGAAACACCTATTAATTATAGTTCAATTTACAAAACAGAAAGCAAAAAAGTATCAAGATGCAGAGACAGACCCCATGTTGTTTGAGCCACGACACGAGAAAACCAAGAAAGTGGTTGTGCGTCCAGTGCAAACTCGGATCAGCCTGGGCATTCGCCCAGTCTATTCAGACTCTTTGTTAAGCGCTAAAAGGGTAGCTAAGGTCTAAGCTAACTCCATGCGGACAGCGAAGACTTGATCAGACTGGGCGAATGCCCAGGCTGATCTGAGTCTGCACTGGGCGCACAACCACTTTGTTGGTTTTTTCGTGTCGCGGCTCATATAAAGAGCTTCTTTAACCTGAGTATCGAATAAACTTGGAATACCTTTCTGGAAAAACCCAGTCCGAAAACCAATATTTCAGGCAAACCAGTAACAAATCAGCCCTTTGCTAACGACATTGATGAAATACAGGAGTTAAAGTCTCCATAGTCCTATCAAGTGGTAAAAGCGTCTAAATTCAAATCATGGTTATAAGCCGTTCATCCTTCACGTTTGGTATCAAAATGTTGGTTGTTGTGCATATCTTGCGTCATTTAATTGGTAAAAAGTTGAGAAAACAAGTTTTTGAGAAATAAAAAGATCGCTCCACAAAATGCAATTTCCTGTTCTGGTTTCGAGTCTAGCAATGCTACATGTTTATAAACGTAGGCGGGTTAGTGGTTAACCCAATCACGGTTGACAACTTTGCTGTCCTCTTTAATTGCACGCCGGTGGGTCGGGGTTCAGACTCTATGATAGCCCCTACATAAAGCTATATATTAGTTGGTTGGGGCCGGATGTTTGTCTGTTTCTTGGCCCACCGGGGTTCAACTGGTGGTCTTCTTTTGCTCCAGTACTCCAGTGGTGTTGCTGACGCCACAGGGATCTCCGGGTGTCTCAACACGTTTTGGCTGTCGAGTCCTCATCCTTGCTTCATCACGGTCTTTTCTTGATCTTAATTGTTGACCGTGATGACTCTCTGATGAGTTAGGGGACCTCCATACGAACCGAACTACCAACTAATTGTGTGCATCGCAGCGGAGGGTGAGGGTGAAGGTTTGGGCCCAGTAAAACCGGTTTAAACCCCGCAGTAGTTATTACTGACCGTCCCGAGGCGGTACTTTTGTTGCGGTTGCATTTGTTTTATGTTCGGTGCTGTTTAATTTATTGTGTTCTCAGTTTAATCCTTCTATCATAAAAATAGAAAATAGGTAAAAATAATTGTTAAATGTTTTTCATATAATTTGCTTAGTCCGTTGTAACCCGTCTGTTGGTCTAAATTATTTAGTTCAATAAAGAGAGCTGAGTTGCCAACTATTTGGGAAAGAGCTGCTGACTCGGCTTATCACTTGTAATTTATTGTTTGTTGGGATGTCTTTGTCAATCTTTCCCTTTGATGTTGGGGATGGGGTTTGGGGTCTGATTCAGTCAGTTCCTGAAGTTAGCCCAGCTCTGGGCCGGAAAATGCCCAGAAACAAGTTTCAATTTTCACGGCCCAGGCCTCACCTATTCCGCTACTGCTGGGTATTTGCCGGTAAATGCTACCGGGGAATTTCTATACACTGATAAAATCATTATTTTTGAATCACTTAGGAAAAAACATTAGCGGTTGTGTTCTTTGGCCATTTTGGATCATGACTGCCACCAGTTTTACCTTTTCTAAGAGACATTGGGCTGGCCTTGAAGCATTTTCCTCAAGAGGGGTGAAAAGAAATTGCGTTTCAACGGACATGTTGACAGGATATGTAAATGAGCTCGTGGAGGTCACGTGATGACGCCATCTGTTAAATGATAAAATCCAGTACCAGAATTGCAAAGACAGGCGTACTCCAGACAACCCAAGTTAAGCGACTAAGTTCTGGGTTTAAACGATAACAGAATATTTATACGACGACTGTTTGCGCCTTACAGACATCTTTGAATCTTGTTAAACATGAAACGTGTGTTGTTATTCCGGTATCCAGTGCTGTTTGTATCAAAATGAGCATCCCCTGTCCGAGTGGTCGGAAAACTTAATTTTATAGCTCCACTGCAGAAACGCTTTTTAATTACAAATTACAGTGGAGGGGAGGGGGGGGGGAGGGGGGGAAGAAAGTAAGGAAGTGTCATATCCTAGGAAGTGTCATATCCTTATAATCGGCGGTTCTTAGATATTTTCTGTCTTCCATCCCCCCTTCCCCCGATACGCTTTACGCCTTCCTGACTGTGATTTTTGTTTTTTTTGTTTATTTTGTACTTTCTTCTTTTCTTTCTTTGTGTGTGGCGGAGAGGGGGGGGGGTCGGTTGTTTGATATCTGCTCTCCCAGTTACGCCTTATGTCTGCCTGACTATATTTCTAGTTTTTTTGTGTTTTTTTTGTTTGTTTTTTTGTTTTTTTTTGCGTAGAATACCAGTACATAGGAAATTTACCGATCAATGGTATGCTCCGACGTATCGATCAAAGAGAAAACTAGCAAGGACATTTACGTTGCCAAAAGAATGTGATGATGTCGAGGTTATTTTCTGCCACATATACCTACTTACCCAAACTTTCACAACTGTTCCGAAGCATTAAATGTTTTTATATTAATTTCAATGAACCAAGAAATTATAAGATTTTTATTACCAGCTCGCTAACAGTAGTATTGCCTCGTCCGTCATCGGTATTTGAAACGGATTCGAAGAAAGTCAGTGGCTTCGGCGAAGTTTTATTTTCCATAGTTTCAATTGTTGAAATAATGTGAAATATACTCAGACGAGAACAAATCGCGCCATAGCGAAACACGTCTAACTGCAGGCCCAAACCAGTAAAATATTGGTTCTATAGTAGGTCCTGTCCTTTGCAAAGAAAATGCGTATTTTCCCAAGAAATATTATATTTTTATATGCAGCTAATTTTAAAATCATACAGATAGTTTTAAGAATTTCAAAGAAGTACCGCATTTGTACATAATCACGGCTCCGATCGCAACATCTTAAGAAAACGTCCTTGCAGTTTGAAAATATCGCTGTTAACGCTTGAGATATTAAAAGATTCTTATTACGTAAGTTGCGCGGATATAAAATATTGTGCTCGTTCTTTTGCAGTCTGATTACAGCATTTGTCTGAAGACTTTTTGCAATGTGTTTAAGCATAACAGCACGTGATTTCTTTTAATCGCGTCCTCTCTCATGATAGTTGAAAGTATACAGGTCTGTCGGCGACTTCAAACTCACAAAAGTTGTTTCATATGTTGTGAAGTGTTTAGGTTTACTTTTTTTACCAATGTTACGTTTTGACATGGACTAGATCTATTATAAAATTGATAGCTTAATTAAACAGCATTCCCTTTGTTTCTTGTGTGCGCGAACATTTATTAAAAGTGAAATTGTGTTCGGACATTCGGTGTCCGCATGGTAATTGAATATTAATAATGGTTGATTTTATTGCGGTACTTAGTTAAATCTAAAAAAGTGCTCAGCCTTGTCACAGAAGCACACTGACACGTGCTTAAATGAAATTTGGACACCAGGCAGAAAATAAATGCATATATAGGTATTGCAAACAATATTCACAGATGTATGTAATTGCGACACTCATGTCTCCTAAGGTACTGGATTTTATATCCTTGCCATTTTTATCACCCAATGACGTCATCCGGAAACTGGGAAAATCCCAAGCAAACATGGCGGTCTTCGTAAACATTCTCACAGCTACGAAGGAAAAATCGCCAGTAAATATTAAATAAGACACATTGGGAAGGTCAGAAGAAGAAAAAGGCTGTTATTTATCAAAAAGAAAACATAATATATTGATTAATGCACAGTTTACAATGTGCCAAAATGATTTTATCGGCATCTGAAATACCCACACTGAGGAAGACTTACAGGTGCTGGACCTAAATTAGAAACTTTGTTTCTGAAATAATTTCGGTCCGGAGCTGGACTATTCCTGAAGTGTAGTTGCTCTTTAAATTAGTGTTTGGAGCTTCACGGCTGTACATTGTATTTTTACCATTCTATTCAACCTAATGAAATCGAAAATAGGTCATTTTTCAAGTCGTTTTTATGTGAAACTCAAGGATGTTTTATTCGTTTAAAGCTGGCTTATCGCGGTCATTTACATTGACGAAGCTATACTGAGACACTTGAAGCGAACCTTCTTGATAATTTTTTTAAATGCTGACAGAGCAATGGGGCCTTTAAACATCTTGTGCAATTTCAGTATATATTATGGTGGAGATCAGTGAGAAGACAAATGTCAAGATCAAAAACCCAAATGATTCTAATGATGTATACAGAGATTAGGACAGTCGCCGGCTTCAGGTATCTTGGATCAATTTTCATGTATTAAAAACCCAGACCACTTCCCTCTCTCTCTCAATGGAATCATAGGATTATATTACATTCGGTTCCTGTCTGAAAATGATGTATTCCCTAGGCCGTATTCCCTTGCGATTTGCATTGCACCTATTCATTTGATAAACTTCCATACATTGTATAATACTACTAAATATTTACACAAGCTTTATTATAATAAAAACTTTGCAACTTTCATGTTTATTTGCTGTCTTTAACTTCCTATGTGACGATCCAAAAAAGCTGCAAATTATCCAAGAAATTCCTAGGCCTTGCATAGTTTATATCTTGACAGGGTTATACAATAACAATAAGGATTAACAGCTAGAGGAAGCGCCACACCAGTTGGACCTCTATGTGAGTTAGACTTCTTTAGGGTCTTTGGCATGGTATGGTATGCCGTTGTCTGAGAATCTTGGCATTGTACATCAATAAAATCAAAGATGGCACTATACAGCAGCTGTATGATAATTTTAAAGCCTTTTCAATTAATAAAAAGTTATATATGGCATGTAGTTTTTTCGGAACCATAATTCTGTACATCCATAAAAGCCCAGATTGTACTATACAGCAACTGCATGATGCGTTCTGTGAAGCTGGCTGAATGGAAAGCTGGGCTACGAGTTCACACTTTTCAGTACCGTCTTTGGCAGACGTCTCCTTTCGATTATACACTTCAACAGTATATTCTCCGTCCTTTTCCTCGGTGTTGTAATTATTAGCTTGGCCATAGGTATGTTACGCATTACTATGTTGGTGAAAGATCTCAAATTGTTGTGAATATCCTGAGTATCTAATAAACTTGGAACACCTTTCTGGAAAGATTCATACCGTAGCTTTTGCAAACCATGACGGAAAAAGTATCAATATTACGGGCAAATGACTCACAAATCAACGCTTTGCTAACGACATTGATGAAATACAGGAGAAAAGCATCTTACACAATGCCTTACTGAAACAGTCAGTAGAGTTTATGATGTAGAACTGTGAGAAAACAACTGTCACCGCCAAGAACCCAAATGGCACTGATGATGTGGTTACGGTCGTTGTACAGATTTTAGGAACAGTCACCAGCTTCACCATTGTAGATCAGTTTTCTTGAAATCAGGGTCCAGACCAAAAAGGTCCTCTTTTTGCATGGCAAAGGCAAATTTGAAATTATGGAAACATTATACTAGGTACCAGATTGAATCTTGTGCACTCCCATGTCATTTCCATTGCTCTGTATGCTTGAGAGACCTGACCGAACAGGTAAGAATGCTAAATACGTTTGGAATCATAACACTGCCGAGAATGTTTTTACAGCCAGATGCAAAGCCACTGATTCACCTGAGTTTTTAGACCATAAGTTCGTGGCAGTATTTTGTGTTCATCAGGCTTAGCCAAGACAACACCAAAGGAAACTGTTTACGAAGGAAGAAGGCAATTATGGCAACATTGTCATGAAACAACTGTCCTAATATCATCCAAGATGCCTGTACTAACAGCTAGGAAGTGAAGAACGGAAATTTTATTTCAGTGAACGTGTTTTTATGCCCCCGCCATTAAAATTGGGGGGCATATAGTATCACCGCTGTCCGTACGTACGTACGTAGCGTAGCGTAGCGTTCGTACGTGCGAACTGGTTTCCGTTCAATATATTTTGAAAGCATTGGTATATTGGATTCATATTTCATACACAGCTATATAATCATAAAATACAGGTCAAATTCGATGTTGGGTAAAATCAGTCGATCATTGTGGGAGTTATGGCCTTTTTTCGACTTCATTTTGTATGAAAAAAATGGTTTCCGTTCGATATCTTTCTGAAGCATTGGTGTATTGACTTCATATTTTATACACAGCTATATAATCATAAAATACAGATCAAGTTCGATGTTGGGCAAAATCCGTCGATAATTGTGGGAGATATGGCCCTTTCTCGACTTTATTTTGTATGAAAAAAATTGTTTCCGTTCGATATATTTTGAAAGCATTGGCGAATTGAATTCATATTTTATACACAGGTATATAATCATAAAATACAGGTCAAGTTCGATGATGGGCAAAATCCGTCGATTATTGTGGGAGTTCAATGATGGACCTTTTACGATTTTATTTTGTATGAAAAAATGGTTTCCGTTCATTAGCGTAGCGTACGTACGTACAAACTGGTTTCCGTTCAATATCTTTTGAAAGCATTGGTGTATTGGATTTATATTTCATACACAGCTATATAATTACAAAATACAGGTCAAGTTTGATGTTGGGCAAAATCCGTCGATAATTGTGGGAGTTATGGCCCTTTTTCGACGTTATTTTGTATGAAAAAATTGTTTCCGTTCGATATCTTTTGAAAGCATTTGTGTATTGAATTCATATTTAATACACAGGTATATAATCATAAAATACAGGTCAAGTTCGATGTTTGGTAAAATCCGTCAATTATTGTGGGAGTTATGGCCCTTTTACGACTTCATTTCATGCAATAATGGTTTCCGTTTATTAGTTTTTGAAAAGTTACTTGTTTCCGGGCTATTTCTTTTGGAAAGTTGCATGGCATCCATTTCTGTGATAAGATACAGAAAGTTATCACATATCAGTCATGACACCCCCTCCCCCTCTCCCCCCCCCCCCCACCCCACACACACACACTTCTCTATATCCAAGAAGCACAATACATCTGCCCAAGGAAAACAATAAAAAATGTACCACAGAAGTCTGCCTTTGTGAACCTAGTTATGCTACAAATGCCAGTACCTTAAACAAGGCGCCATCTTACTTAGGGCACTAGGCGGGGGCATCCGTGTCCTATGGACACATTTTTAGTTTTTTCTAACTTTTCTGTCTTAGCTCTGATTTTTTTCTAAATTGTCTGTCTAAGCTCTCAAACCTCGCCGCCCGCACACAAAATCTATTGACTCTGAGGACTTCATAAGGGCATAAAGAAAACCCTGACAAGGCTATTCTTTAAAACCATTGCAAGGCTATTGGTATTGAGTGGGCGATACTATAGGGGCGAACATTTTTCTATGCGTTCGGATACACTCGCTTTAAGAAGCGATTATTCTCAAGATTGGCTTGCTCACAAACCGCACAGAAGTCACTTCTTTATTATGTGTTTGGTTTTTGTTATCAACTTACATTTTACAAACATTTAAAAAAATCGTTCTATTCTTTTGTTAAAGTTAACCATAAGTTATCAAATATTTACATTAAGCGTTTTATATCTTGAAATGTGACGCCTCTTATTAGAATAAATAGGTAGTTTGTATGACCCAAGATGTAACCTACTACTGAAATATCAATAACAATTGGATTAAAATCTCTTAACTGTCTTCTAGCTACCGTAGATACTCCAAACCTTTGGATAACTAAGCCGCGACATGACAAAACCAACAAAGTGTTTATGCGGCCAGCGCAGACTCAGATCAGCCTGGGCATCCGCCCAGTAGCTTAGAATCTTAGCTACCCTTTAAGCGCACTACAAAGACTCTCATCAGACTGGGTGGATGCCCAGGCTGGTCTGCGTCTGCGCTGGGCACACAGCCACTTTGTTGGTTTTCTCGAGTCGTGGCCCTACTAACCAGTCCAAAATATCATTGAGGTGTATGAGTAAACCTCCATTTTTCTGCCATTTTCACAAAGACAGACAATTTTTAAGAATTACTGGTTACAAAACCTTCCAAAAGGGCTCTGCTTTTAAAGAAAATAATTAGATCCTCCAGAAGACATTTCTTTTTTTTTTCAAGACTTTATCTCCATTAGGAAGGGACGCAAAAATGCAAATAGCAGAAACGCTTCTCCTCAAAGTATACCCATTCACCTTAAGGTGGTGATTCATGGTAAATGTAAAGGTCTGCATAAAACCATAAAAAAGTAATGTATCTCCCTGAAAGTTAGCAGACCTCTTATTTACAGTTTAGAATACAAAATAGACGAGCATGCTGCTTAAAAACGTGTTTTTATAAGGAAAGATCAAAGGGTAATTTTCTTCGAATTAATCTGAAAAAACAATATCCTTATTGAAAATTTACGTAGTGATGAAGGTGCATTATTGCATAATGAAGAGCGTCCTAGCAATTATTTATTCCAACTCTTTCTCAAATTGTAATATAGACAATATGAAAACGGTAGCTTTTTCTCAAATGTTCAACCATATACAAAGTCAATGTGCACTGGACGCATTTATTAAATATAGGGTAGGCAAGCATACCTATGTTAACACCTACAGTATAAATAATACATTACTGAAATGATCAGTGGTGTGTAGATGAAATTGTTCAACCTTGTTAAAATAGTCTCACCTGTCTCACCTGTGTGTTTTGACAAAAAAAATTGGACACAGAATGCATCTTTTTTCATCTGCTCAGCCTGATAATGTGTGAAAGAGTTTGAAAAAATATAATCTAGGACACTCTCCATTATGCAACAAGGTACTCTAAGCACTAAGTATATTTTCAATAACGATACTATTTTTTCAGATTTATTCGCAGAAAATTACCCTTTGATCTTTCCTTATAATATTTTTTTCAACATTAACAAATGCTATATTTTGGGATTCTATTTGAGAAACAACAAAAAGAAGGCATCTGCTAAGTTTTGGGAAGGTCAGTTGTATTTTGAGTATTTTATGCAGATTTTTGTCTTTGTCCCAAATCAGTGTTTATCACCACCTTAAGTATGAGCAAGTTTATTTGAGCCGCAAATCGAGAAAACCAGCAATGTGGTTGTGCGTAGACTCAGATCAGCCTGGGCATCCGCCCAGTCTAATAAGATTCTTCGCTAAGCGCTTAAAGGGTAGCTAAGGGTCTTAGCTACCTCTATGCGGGCAGCGAAGACTCTGGTCACACTGGGCGGATGCCCAGGCTGATCTGAGTCTACGCTGGGCGCACAACCACATTGTTGGTTTTCTCGCGTCGTGGCTCATTTCGCTTTTTGGCGATGTGTCAAAAGAGATGATGGGGTCCACAATGACTGATCGGGCCTTTCTGTCCTGATATTGATTTTCATCTGGTATAGAAAGTCAGGGACGTAACGTAAATAAAACACAGCAACTATAGACATAGTGTTATTCCCCGTCTTTAAAATAAATTCGGAAAGAAGCTTCTCTGAAAGCAAGGGACGTCAAAGAAACGAGAATGGCAGTTAGGGGATAACTGTCTTGAAAATTGTCATCTGGGGAGGTAAATCATTGGTTTTATGGTCGGAAATTTCGTTTTACGGCGACGCGCCAGCGGAGCCGTGTTTTAAAGCAATTTGCGACCATAAAACCGATGATTTGCCTCCCCAAATGACAATTTTCAATACAGTTATCCCCATTCTAATGCACTTTCCACATTTTCACCTTTCAAAATGTAATAGTTAAATCGTCGTCAGCAACATAAAACCAAACGTCAGCCAATGGGAAGCGACGTTACTCAATGACGTCGGGTTTGCGACAGTAAATCACAGAATATACCTTCGCAAATTTTGACGTTATCCAATCAGACGTCGCGTTATATTTGTAAGTGCATTAGAATTTCCGTTTAACGTACAGAAATGTTAAGCCTCATGACGAACGTTACTCTAGCCGTGACCTCGAAAAAATATACCTAAGCGCAGTACTCGGAATGTGGCGTGTTTATGCCAGTGAAAACGCAGCTTTCAGTTAGGTCAGTGTGCCAACTTTCACAACACAAAGCGCACCTTAGTCTAAAGCACTTTCTTTAATAAGACCAATGCGAACACATATCTGCTCAATATACATGTACCACCAGATAATTATTCGGATTCAATAATAGAAAACATCGATACATTAATATAGGGTACTCAAAAAGGTGTAGCCCTTATGTTATTGTAACAAAGGCGCAACTTGGGACCAAGTACTCTTAAATTAGGTATTCGAACGTGATGTGTAATAGTCTGTTTTTGTTATTCGACACCAGTTTCTGACAGTTTTTTTCTCAAAATGTATCTCTCCTTTTTAACCACAAATTCCTTTTCTGACCGTAGAAATTAGGTATTTTGCACCTACTGTGTGGCAACTATATCACACAAAGTAAAGTATGAGATTCTTAGTTAAACATATGGTAACTGAAACCTATTAGAGACATAATTGTTTAACCTATTAGAGTCATGATTGTTTAACCACAGGCGCTTGAAGTTCTATGCTTAAAATAACAACCCAAAACCCTTTAAACTTGACGCAGTCTATAGTCCATTTCATAAGAAATGACATTTCTTCAAAATAGCTCATAGTCTGGATGGATGGATGGATGACTTGCGATTTTACGTCCTTTTCAACAGTATTTCAGTCATATCAGGACGATGGGCTTGTGATAATGAAAGGCTGTGTGCAATGGAACCCCGTTTACGATGGAAAGAACTCCGCCTCCAGCGGGGCTCGAACCCGCGACCGCTAGATCAGTAGGCCAGCGCTTAACCCACTGAGCTACCGGGGCTCCTCATAGTCTGGATATTTGGCGGCATCATTAGTATAAAACTTCAAGCGCCTGTGGTTTAACCTATTGGAGACATGATTGTTTAACCTATTAGAGACATCATTGTTTCGTACGTTTCAGGTTGCACTGGAGCTCGAGAATAATGGTTTGACCTATTTATACCAGAACGAGACCACAATCTACCGGGTCTCCTCAAGACAGCCGCCATCAGCATCAGCACATATCAGCATGTGCTCCAGAGATGACTGGTAGTAAATCCGGTAGAATGTAGCCTAGTTCATGAGAAAAGATGGTGGTGAATATATGGCCGAAGCACCCACAAAAATGTACTTGCCATAACGATTGACGCAGAAGGCGGCAATAGATTTATGATATTTTGGGACTAGGTGAATCTATGACAACCCATTTAAACCCAGTGGACTCTTCTATCCTTAGATTGGATGAGTCCGTCCATCATTTTAGGGGTGTCTGGTGTACACTCTTTTAGTTTGTTCCATAAATTGCTGTAAATATATGCAAACAGTGAAGACACTGTTTGCATAAAATTTGCAGCAATTTCTGGGTCGTCACTGTTTGCCTAAGTCTTTTTTTTTTTTTTTTTTTTTTTTTTTTTTTGACGTCAGGAATAAATGGATTAATATTGGGAGTAACACGTTTATAAAGAACTTACTGGTTTCCTGGTGTTGCAGAAGCTGGCTTCTCTTCTTTAGCCAAGGCAGAACCAGCTGGACTTCATGGCTCTCTCGTTTGAATGACGGTTTAGCTATAAGCCGGATAAGTTCCAGTACAATCTCACTCGATGTTGACTTTGACATGGTTTTAAGACTTCAGTTTTGCACCGTTGTTAAATCTGATTTTGTCTCATCGTATCAGATGTTCGGCAGCCTGAAAAAATAAATACTAAAATATACCCGTGTTACAACAATTGCATGAAAGAAACACTGAAGCCAGATCACAACGATATATAAAGGTAAAGGCTTCCCATAGCCTAGTTGGCCTTCCACTGAATCTTTGGCACAGCATATGAAAGGCGGAACCATCCCTCTCCTTTCGCTTCCCTTTTTCTACCCTGATTCGAAAAAAGTTACCCATTTACTGCTGGGTTGACAGAGAGCTTTTCTAGTTGCGAGTTGGCCCAAGCCCAGAGGGGACGAAATCACGACCTTCTGCACCAAGCGTCCAAGTTTATTTGATCATCTCTGGTTTACATGTAAACAGCAAGAGAATCAACAATAACATTCATACAATAATGGTTATGGCGTTTGCGTTGTGAAATATAACAGTGATTAAATACACACAAGCCAGTTGAATTGTAAAAGAGCAGGTGCACAGCATTGACTCTGAGCTGACTCCATGCCGTGCGCCCATTGCGGAGACCTTATTTGTAGATTCCATTTTTTAAGTTAGTTATCTATCCCGGGAGACCGTTTAGTTCTTTCACCTCCCAATATGTAACACATATGACAAGCTGATAAGAGCGGAGATCCAGATGGGGCGTTTCATGACGTCAACCCATCGAAATCAACGCTGTCATCAGCCTGTTCGATATGGCGAAAGAGCTAATACTTATGAGGTCAACCATCGCTGTCTCAAAGTCCAAGAAATTTTACTTTGGGTTAATGTTAGTATGCGATAAAAAGAGTTAAACTCAAGCAAAAAGTATCTCAATCTGGCTTTGAGAAAAGCAGGTACTTTAAGAAATCGGTGTTTGAGACAATGAGAGTTCATTGCATATACATATACGTACAAATTCTACCAGTCTTTATTAAGCAACTCTACAATCACACACACGAACATATCAACATTTGAACAGTGTCAAACCATAACAGAGCGTCTCTAACCACTTGACCACGACGCTTCTCTGAGGATACAGAAAGATGAAATTAGCTAAACGAGGACATGCGGCATGGATAACCCTTCACATAAGAGCCGCGACACGACAAAACCAACAATGTGGTTGTGCGCCCAGCGCAGACTCAGAACAGCCTGGGCATTAGCCCAATTCGACCAGACTCTTCGTTAAGTGCCCAAAGGGTAGCTAAGGGTCCAAGCTACCTCCATGCGGACAGCGAAGACTCTATTCAGACTGGGCGGATGCCCAGGCTGATCTGAGTCTGCGCTGGGCGCATAACCACATTGTGGGTTTTGTCGTGTCGCGGCTCATAATATTTTTGATGCATTCCCAAGCAGCTGGTGTCAGCTTTACAACACGCCCCTGTTGGTACAAACAATTGAAAGGATGTCTTGTCAACATTTTCTGTCTGATTTCTTTTGCATGTCTAACTGATCATTCCTCTCGGGAGTATTGAGGCGGGAATACAACAGATCCATGGTGTTACAGAACGAAAACCTCGTAGGAACACACTTGCTGATGCGACACCAAGGTTGATACTTCTCTTGCGTATCTTCATATGAATGTTAGTTTTACCCAAGATGACACTCAGCGGTCTAAAAAGAGAGCGCGCAAAGTGGTGGGACAGTAAAACGTTTGGCTCACCGGTTCAAACAGTTTTGTGTTATACTGGAATATTTACATTCTTGGTGTATTTACTGAAAAGCCCTATTGTAAACCATTGGAACGTAATGTAGTTTACATTCCAGTAATTACATTGAGACACGCGACGTCAATGAAGTCAAAATAACAATGACTCTCTACAACCTGATTGGACTGCAGCAACGTCATGCACGCCGTTCTGCTGTTAGCAGATAAAACAGCGTGTACATGTTTTACTGCTTCAATTTTAGCGCGTATAAAAGATTTTTCATGAACGATTTGAATGAAACGAATGTAAATATAAGCAATGAACTTAATTTTTCTGATGTTTCTCGAAGTGTAAACTACACTAGGTCACTAGCAAAGTTTACATGAACCCCTTCGGGGTTCATTCCTTTTGCACGTGACCCAATGTAGTTTACACTTCGATAAACCTCATAAAATTAATTGAGCTCTAGAACGGTTATTTTAAACAGTGTAGCTGCTGGTGGTCGGTGCTACAACAATTTTCCAGATCTTTCCACTTGTAGGGATGTGTTTCTCTTTCTGACCTGCATTAATAAATGAGTGCTGAACTTTCTTACCTGATTTTAAAAGAATCAGTTCGTAAAATCCTTGCATAGTTTTGATGAACTTAAGCCACATACTGTTTTACATCTTAATCGTTTGCATAAGGAATCATTTGCAAAAAGATAATTGAGCCGCGACGCGAGAAAACCAACAAAGTGGTTGTGCGCCCAGCGCAGACTCAGATCAGCCTCGGCATCCGCCTAGTCTGCGCAGAGTCTTCCCTAAGCGTTTAAAGGGTAGCTAAGGGTCCAAGCTACCTTCATGCGGACAGCGAAGACTCTGATCAGACTGGGCGGATGCCCAGGCTGATCTGAGTCTGCGCTGGGCGCACAACCACATTGTTGGTTTTGACATGTCGCGGCTCATATGTAATTCCAATATATTTTACTTGTGTTTTTTTTCTTATTATATACGAAGTTACTGATTTTTTCATATGTATGCTACTGTGCGAAGTTAATAAATTGATTGAACCAAATAACACTGAAAAGCTGTGGAAAACTCTTAATAACAAATAAGTAAATATTGAATATATAGTGTTTGATTAACTTATTACCAACCCCACTGGCCATTTCGCCGTAGTGACTCCAAGTACAGGAACAGGAGTCGACACAAGCCGTGAATACTCAGTTAAGACAGCTCCTGAGCAGTCTGATCCTTGAGATGTTTGCCATTCGGTCAGAAACTTTTACTCACATAGTACGAACAGTACAATAAAATTTTCAAGATTTTGGGATGGTTGAGGTAGGGTATAACATAGTAAGTATATTTCTCACCTTTGTGGACAGAGGTGGACAAAAATTAGGAACGAGAAATAATAGAATATATTCTTAAATTTAACTAGTTTTAAATTTGATGTGATATGAAAGATTTCATTTCATATCAAATTTATGAAACGAGTTTCAACAATTTCGCTTGTTTTGGGAACAGAATATCGGATTTTCTCTTAATCGGCATGAGTTGAGCCCTTCGTACATAATTGCGTTATCTTACGTTACCTTGCGTCTTTAAGGTTATTCAGGTAGTGGCTTTTCATTTTTCTTTTTAAATCCTATTATTTCTTTGCAAAACACGATGCACTGTTACTTTCACTGTTGTCCCTAATCATTTGTAAAGACACTTATTTTGAAATAATTTTGTATGACGAGTCTTTTTTTCTTTGATAAAAAAAAGTAAAAAAAGAAAAGTTGCACAACCCTTGATAAATATGCTGTTTACAAACTTTTGTTTTAAATTATATCTAAATACATTCATTCAGAAATAATTTCATACATAGTAGGGCGTTTTCAGAAGAATGAACACGGATAATCAACTTTAATATATATGGGAGTAAAGCTTTGTTAAAAACAAAACTTCTTGGTCATCATGGCTAAACAAATTTTGACCAAGTAGTTTTGGAGTTATGACTTTTTTCGTTTCGTAACAGCCATTGTACAGTATACACATGGTTAGCTAAGTGTGAGGCCAGGCGCTTCGATATAAGGAAACTTACTCTTTTTGCCACCCTTTTAATAAGAGTTTATTCATTACTGGATAGCTAAGAGTTTTCTTGGTATAAACTTTTCACCAGAGGTTTCCCTGGCCCATTCTTTTAACACCGAACTTCTTATTCTTAATGCAAGTTCAAATATTAACCACTTCACCTAAGTTTGTTTTATAACTATGTATAGATATAGTAGAAGGCATTTAAAGTCAGCAAACAAGAGGTGCTTCCTGTATAAAATTAAATACCAATTTGGTGTAAAAATGGCACGTTGATTTATTTAACAGACTTTAAAGTACAAGTAAATCGTATTCCTGTTGATATAAATCGGCGTGAACAGAATCAACACTTGAGCCACGACATGATAAAACCAACAAAGTGGCATGTGCGCCCAGCAAAGACTCAGATCAGCCTAACCATTCGCCCAGTTTAATCAGAGTCTTTGCTGTGCGCCTTAAGGGTAGCTAAGAGTATAAGCTAGCTCCTTGCGGACAGCAAAGACTCTGATCAGACTTGGCGTATGCTCAGGCTGATCTCAATCTTCACTGGGCGCACATACCACCTTGTTGGTTTTGTCGTATCGCGGCTCAAAACTTTAAAATTATTCATCGTACATTGATAGCTGCATGCACTTCATCCAGTTTCTTATTAGACAATTTAAGAATAATTTTGGTGTAAATTCAGTCATTGTGCGAAACTGAAACGTTGATTTTTTGGTAACAGACTTAAATCACATTCCTGTTGGTATGAAAGGCTGTGAAAAATCAACCATTATTAAGGGAGTGTTGTTTATAAAGTAGAAACCAGCGGTCATACATGCACTTTATCCGATTTCTAATTAGACGCTTTAAGTATTACCTTGGTTTCTGGTGTCTGGAGTCCTTATTTGTTAAGCTGTGACACCAATGGTACTCCACTAAGTAGCGGTTTAAGCAATGCAGACATTTGCATAGATTTAATTGTCTTCAATAAACTTTTTATCTTACGTCTTTTAACATTGCCGTAAGGCCATTACATAATATCATATTTTCACCCAGTCACCTCGCCAAACAGTATGAAGCCGTCCGTGTCAACCTTATGTCTTTTGATGAAGATATTATCACCGCGAAAATAGTCATATGGAATCAACCCACTATTATTTTCCTTGATTCAGAATATACTTTAACAGAACTAGTCCCCTGGTTTATTGGCCTGTTATACCCCCATTCCACTTGACGGCGCTTCCACTGCGCTCCGAAATTTTGGACAAAGCGCCAAAGCGTATCAGAAGCGGCATGATCGCCAAGTCACGGCGCTTGTTTTGACTCTGCTCAAAATTTACGCAGCGGAAGCGCCGTGGACTCAAAGCGCAACGAAAGCGTAGTAAGAACGTTGCTCGAAATTCATGAACGCAGCAGCAGCGGGAGCAACGCAGCGCCAGCGCAGCGGGATCGTGCCGACAGCGCCGTGAGATTCGTCTGCGACCCAGCTACGCTCCTGCTACGCTCTTTGCGCTCCCGTTGCGCTCTTGCCGCTTCCGCTGCGACTCTATTATTTATGAATAGCGCTTGGCGCTTTATCTGCGTTTCCTCTGCTCTTATGGTGATCTGGACATGAAAACGCTGCGTTTCCACGACGTTTCATACCGCAATTCTCACGTTTCATTCAAGATGCAGGCTGCTCGGAGCAGGAGTTGGAATACCAGGAGTTGGAATACCCTCTCCTGCGGTAAAGGCTGCATGAAAATAGTCTCCTGACCAGGCCTGGGTGTGGATTTTGCGTTCTGCTTTTGACAGGGGGCCAGGCTCTTGCTCTCTAAACTGAGCCAGATAGGCGCCCTTTAAAACGCCGAGCAGAGGCCCCAGTTGAGCCTGAACAGCAAGAAGAACAAGACGACTTGTTCGAAGTCACTAGTTCATGATTGCTAGCTGGGCCATAGCCACTGGACGTTTTTATATTATCAATATTATTTGAAGGCTGGTGGCTAACTTCTGCTGAACCCGATTCTCCACCGATTTACATAGAAGCGGTTACAAAGCGCAACACAAGCGCAGCATGAGCGCAGCTCCGGCACTTAGGTCGTAGCACGATTACAACATCGTAATAAGCGTAGCTCAAGCGTAGCTTCAAATCCTTTGACGTAGTAGCAGCTGTCAGAGAGTGGTTTTTCCCCCTTTCCCCCCGGAAAAATGGCTATAGGAAGGACGGCTATATAGTGGATTGTCCGGACCTCATAGAGCCACTTTTCCCCCATAGTACTTTTTCCCCCACCGGGAAATTGGCTATAAGTGAATTTGGTATGGCTTTTGGTATTTTGCGGAACGGAACGACACGGAAAGGACTGAAACAGAAACATTTTACGGAATTAATCGCATAAGAAATGTATAAGTACTTCAAGGGAGGTAATAAACGTGATTAATTCCAAAAAATCAATATGCAAATTTAGTAACCATATTTTTATAATAATCAATAATTACTAGTTTAAGTAACGAGCAGGGTATTATTTCTTCTCATGGCAGATATTTATATACGTACACACACGCATGCAAGCTACAGGAAAACGGGTGCTTTGTCTAGTCATAATTGATTTAGTAGGGAGTTTATTACATTGAAAATCATATTCGGACGTGTGTCCCAATGGGAGTCGAGCCCACGACTCCTGCATGAAAGGCGAACACTAGTCTAGGCACTAGGCGCACGCACAGTTGAACGCTTGTACAAACACAAAATTGTACAAATTTATGCACACAACCACGTACACTCATATCCGTTTTAGGCTAACATGGAAAAAGCAAATTGCCTATCTGTTTTCCCCAAAATAAAAATAATACAGACAGACGGACACATGCATGTGGTTCTAGCATCTGTTCTCCATCGATATTTTACGGACAGATACTAATATTTCTGTTTCAATTATGAATCTCACTAGTATATTTGGAGAAGGAACAAATTCCACTATGTAGCGTGTTTTCCTGCAATCATATTACCAGGGGGAAAATCCACTATAGAGGGGAAAAACGGCTATGCAAAAACACGTATAGTAGATTTTCCCCTGGGAAAATTGGCTATATAGTCATATTTCCGGGGGGAAATTCTACTATATAGCCATTTTTCCGGTGGGAAATTCTACTATGGAAATATCATAGTCATTTTTCCGGGGGGAAAAACTACTAGGGGGAAAAGCTACTCTCTGACAGCAGCGTATTAGAAGCGCCCTCGAAGTCCGTTGAGCGTGGCAGAAGCGCAGCTAAATCGCGGCAGCATCGTGAGTAGCGTGGCGAGATCGTATTAGAAGCGTACTGGCAGCGTACTGGAAGCGCATAAGTTCCAAGTTTTGGCAAATGCCTACGCTTCTGCTGCGATTTCGAAAATTTTGGAGAAGCGCCATGATCGCCAAGAGCGCAGTCAAAGCGTCATCCAGTGTTGTTCGGGGTATAAGAATGCCAGTTAAAATGAACATCTTGCATGTTTTGTGGCTGTCACGCAGTGACGTATAGCATCAGCGTCTGCCGACGTACGAGAAAGGATCTGTGACAGTTGTAATATGAATTTGCCTATAAAAGTGGTCAAAAATGAACTTTCGCTATACTTCAAAATTTCCACTCATATGTGTTGCACTTAACGCCCTGTAGTTAGCACAAAAACACTTTTTAACTTATCAAGCATACAGACTTAGATTTTTGGTGTAAAAAGCAAGTTTTATAATTAACTGTATGAAAAATAGGAATAGTTTATAAAGGTTCTCCCCCCCCCACCTCGTGAATCAGCTAGCCGCCATATGTGTACTGCTAATATACACATTATATGTGAGTGGCATGCTTAGGCACGTGGGGGGAGGGGAGGGAAATGATAGTCTACAGTTGAAAAAGTGGGTGGGGTAATTAGACCCGCTGTGTCTGAAAATTAGACTAACATACTTTTTATTCACAAACTATTGTATTCTATGATCAGCTATAATGTTTACTTTATTTTAAGCATATTTTACTAAACAACATTCAGTAAATATGAAAAATCAAAAACAAGCTATTTTGGATGACTGAAAATTTCACTTACCCCACTTGAGAAAGTGAATGAGAGGTAGTGTGAAGACGTGACATTTTTTTTTTCAAAATCAGTATCATAACCTTTTTTTACGCATAAGTCTACCTGTAAATGCAAAATCTTTAAAATTGGCTTCCTATGAAAGCTGCAGTAATTTGTCCAAAAATGGGAAAGTTTGCATTGAAACTATCAGAGGTCCTTTAGCAAACACGCTGGTGTACGTCGAATAAGTTAGGGGTAAGTTATGAACAAGTTATTAGCACACTAAAATACGTTGGTATAAGTTGTTGTTCGTCGAATGCGGCCCAAAATTTTGTGCATGCATAACATTTTCAGCGTACGCCGACGTATTGCTTATAAGTTAGACATAAGTTTGATGTACGCGACAGGTACGTTCTGCGTAAGTACATGCACGTAACGTGTAAGTTAACCATACGTTGATATACGTCGGCAACAAGCAGGTCCATTGTATACTGTAGCGTACGCGTAACTTACTTCTTACCTATAGGTAACTTATCTGTAACTTATACCGGACGTTTCCAGAACGTATTCAACCTATGCCTGTTGACCTTAGAACTTATTCAACGTGTCACGAACGCACTGAGCGTAATAAGGTAGCGTATTCGCCAGCGTTCTTGACTTCAGCTATATATACTGGATACAGATTAGCAATTCATCGCTTTTAAGTAAGGAATCTTTATGGACCGCTTCTGCTTGTCGTTTTGGGGCTTGAGAGGAGGATGACACTTCAGATGCCACCACAGCTGCTGCAGATGCCACCACGGATACCACTAAGAGGCATTGGAGTCTGCGCGTGAGCGAGGTTGGCTACCATCGTAGGCACGGTAGTAGGGTGATGATTGGGGCGAGGGTAGGCATGCAAGTGGTAAAGATGGAGTTTTCTTGCTACTACCTGCAGCGTTCTTAATTTTCGTTTTTTAGGCATGTCCATCGATCCACGTCCACTTCAATAGAAATTGTTGTAGAGAGCCGTCGCTTTACATTTGATCGTCAAAGCACGCTCCAACGCGCTTTACATAAGGTCGGCGTAAGTTAAGACTAACGTTGTGCATGCGTTCGGCATAAGATAAGAACGCTCCAGACACGCTGGGAACACGCTGTTATACGCTTGTAGAAGCTTTGAATACGCTAGGGATAAGTTGTGAATAAGTTATTCATACGTTATATAGTCGTTCAGTACTCTATGTATGCGTTCCAAAACAGGCTGCCGTTTGATTTTTTAATTTATCTCCAGCGTATGCCAGCGTGTTGGATAAATTTTTCATACGTCTATATACGTTATAATTTCTTGAAAATGTTAAACTTGTTTAGAAGGCCAATTTTTGGAGGCTACTACAGTACTAGAGGAACAGAATCACACCCTTGGTAAAGGCCCTGTCACACTACAACGTTTCAGATAACTTTTTCCGACGTATGAAAATATTATCCAACAGGCTGGCATACGCTACAATAAAGAGACAGCCTGTTTTGGGACGCATACATAGCGTACTTAACGACTATATAACCTATATGTAACGTATAAATAACTTATTCCAAACTTATCCCTAGCGTAAACAAAACTTATACAAGCATATAGCAGCGTTTTCCCAGCGTATCTGTAGCGTTCTGGTCTTATGCTGAACGCTTTCTTACACCGACCTTATGCATAGCGTGTTGGAGCGTACTTCGACGACCAGATATAAAGCGACGACTCCTTACAACCAGACTTGTTGAAGTTTGCGTGGATCTACGGACATGCCTAAAAACGAAAACTAAAGAACGTTGCAGGAAGTGGCCGACCCAAGAAAACTCCATCTTTACCACCTGCATGCCCTTCCCCTTCCCCATCTTCACCTGACTACCATGCAGACTATAGAAGGCAACCTCGCTCTCGTGCAGACTCCAATGCCTCCTTGCCGGGCCGGGTAGCGCAATCGGTAGGGCACCTGACTCGTAAGTCAGAGGTCCTGGGTTCGAATCCCGGTCTGGCCACATACTTTCGTTTCTCCTTCCGCTGATTCAAGAAGGGCAGTTGTCAGTTACTGGCGAAAGTATGTGCACTTAGTACTGGTTAACCGCTTAGGAGGTCTAAGCCTGCCCAGGAATAGTGTGGTTAGGTTAACTGACCGTCCCGACATGACCTTAGTTGTTTACCGTGGACGTTAAGCATCAAATCAACCAACCAACCAATGCCTCCTTGGTGGCATTCGTGGCGGGAACTGCAGCAGCTGTGGTGGCATCTGAGGCGTCAACCTCCTTTCAAGCCCCGAAACGTCAAGCAAAAGCGGTCAAAGCCAAGAGTGATAAATTGCTCATCTGTACCGCCTATACGTAGCTGAACCCCAGGACGCTGGTGGATACACTACCTTAATACACTCAGTGCGTTCAGGATAGGCCTACGTTAAATAAGTTCTACGGTCGTCAGGCAAAGGTTGAATACGTTCTGGGAACGTCCGATATAAGTTACAGATAAGTTACCTATAGGTTAGAAATAATTTGCGTGTACGTCCCACAATGGACTTGCTGGTTGCCGACGAATATCAACGTATAATTAACTTACGTGCATGAACGTACGAATAACTTACCTGTCACGTACATTAAACTTATGTCTACCTTATAAGTAATACGTTGGCGTACGCTGAAAATTTTATGCATGCCTAAAATTTTGGGCCGCATTTGACGTACACAGCTTATACCAACGTATTTTAGCGTGCTCGTAACTTGTTTAAAACTTACCCCTTACTTATGCTACTGACACCAGCGTGTTTGCTAAATTTCTCATACGTCGGCATACGCTGTTGCTATACATCACTGTGACAGCCACATAATTGCTCCTACAGTTGCAAATTTTTGTAGAAGCTGATGGGTGATTTACCTGAGCAACAGCGGGAAAAGTAGCACACTAAACATTTCCGTAGAATTTACGGTAGAATACCTGGCAATTAGCTGCCAGTCCATTTCCCTTTATTTTTACGGGCATCTGTCTGTAGTACATTTTTTTCTTTAAGAGTTGACCCCACCCCTACTGAGAAAGACCGCAAAAAGAGTAGAGCTACTTCCTCTAAAAGTAATCGATTCACAATTAATAATGATTATTAGATTTTTTTTTGGCAGTGGCTGATTTACTAAAATTTAGACTGTAAATAACGACCCCCCTTTCGTAAAATGCACCCCGGGGGCGATTAATAGGATTATTACCGTAATAATTTTATTTTAATCAGACATCCCTTAGTTGGGGTGATGCGATGGTGCTGTGTATAACTTCCAGTGCCGGGGCGTTCAAAGTAGGGCAAGGTCCTACTCTGCTTGCAGTAGGTGCGGGTGGGGGTTGTTTGGACATTTTTTCTCTCGTCTATCATTTCCTTCTTTCTCCTTCTCTGGGAGACAGTCCGATATAGACTGAAATACTGTCTCAATGGGCGGGTAAACCCAAAACAATCAATCATTCAGACACCCCTTAACTGGACACTTCCAATATACAAGGAAAGAAGAGTAACTAGGTATAAATGGGTTAGATTAACATTCATGTATATTAGGCAGAATAAACTTAACAAGTCAACACTGCTCATTGACATTAAGTGAGGTTGTAAAATCATTTAGATATGTAAACATGTCTTTGTATGGTGTGAAAAGGTTCAAGATATTTTTTACATTATACTACGTGTGTTCAAAACGGGTCGTGTTAATTAATTCATTGTTATATTCCTAATAATCTATACTTCTTTTCTTTGTGTGGTGGTTCCATGTTGTTTCATTGATTCCAAAAGTAACAGTATTTCATACAAAGATACAAAGGCTTGAATTGAAAGACTTTAAAATGTGAAGCATCTTAGATAAAACTTTTTTTCATATATGAGCCGTGATACGAGAAAACCAACAACGTGTTTGTGCGCCCAGCGCAGACTCAGATCAGTCTAGGCAGCCACCCAGTCTGATCAGACTCTTCCCTAAGCGCTTAAAGGGTAGCTAAGCGGGTCTTAGCTACCCTCATGCGGACAGCAAAACACTCTGATTAGACTGGGTGGATGCCAAGGCTGATCTGAGTCTGCGCTGGGCGCACAACCACTTTGTTTTCTCATGTCGCGGCTCATACTTATATATGCGTGGCTGCGTTGCGAAGGTGTAAACTTTGACCACTTCTGCTTTGCGTTCGAAAATCAGACAGACAGCACTGAAAATTCAAATTCTACAGGCTCTCCGAAACAAATATCTCCAGAAGACTGAGGCAGTCATTATATTGTCGATATGATCAATTGTTTGTGTAGTTTAGTGGTTTGCGATCCCCCGGATTATTTCACAGACACATCAGGCCAGTCATTCATAGTTAGGGAAACCGACCTACCTAGACAGAACCACCGCCAGCAGTTTATGCTTTATCTTCCTTTAGTTTATGCTTTATCTTTTTTAGGGGGTGGTTGGGGGTGCGATGGTACTGCGCATAACTTCCAGTGCCGTGGCGTCCTACTGATTTGGATGATGGTAGGGCAAGGGCCTACTGTGCTTGCAATAGGTGCGGGTGGGGATTGTTTGGACATTTTTTCTCTCGTCTTTAATTCTCCCTCTACCTGGAAGGCGGCCCGATATAGACTAAAATACTGTCTCAATGGGCCGTTAAACCCAAAACAACCGACCAACCAACCAACCAAAATCTTCTCTAAGCAGAAAAAGGAATTTTACAATGGGCGAAGGGGACCCCTAGCACAACAATAACTTTTGTTGCAAATGACAAATTCCGAAATAAATGAATAATTAAATAAATATTAATAATGAATAAATAATATAGGTAATCATATAAATATTACACTAGTTTACCTCTGTCGTGAATAAAACTTTAATCCAAATGAATTCCCTACTGACTTGATCTTAATCTCTGGACACTGATCTTTGGAAATTTAGCTGCGCTGTAAATAAACGTACCTCATGCCAAAATCGCAAATAACCACAAATCCTCCGTGCCATCTTACTTTTCGCGATATCAGAGATCCATGTACACTCCCAAACTTTGGAGGGTTTCATTCTTTGTATTGTTAACTCAAAAATCGCGAACATACTGCGTATTTTATTTTCTTCTGCGTAGGCTGTTCTGTAGCTGTGCCAATATAATAAAATAAGCCGCGACACGACAAAACCAACAATGTGGTTGTGCGCCCAGCGAAGACTCAGATCAGCCTGGGCATCCGCTTAGTTTCATCAGACTCTTTGATGAGTGCTCAAAGGGTAGCTAAGGGTCTAAGCTACCTTCATGCGGACAGCGAAGACTCTGATAAGACTGGGCGGATGCCCAGACTGATCTGAGTCTGCGCTGGGCGCACAACCACATTGTTGGTTTTATAGTGTCGCGGCTACATTATTTTAATTCATTGTTCCTTGGCCTAACTCTTATCATCTTTATTAATCATATCATTTAAGATTTATCGAATAGATACTTTAAAACTATGACATAGCTTAGTAACCTAAAACATGTTTTAAAATCGATATGTTTTCTTTTATACATCTTGCGCATATTAAGATAATACAAATTAAAACCCTTCACCCATTTATTGGGTTGAAAATTAGACAATAGCTTTCTTGTGAGGCCTTTTAAAGGCCCCATTGCTCTATCAGCATGAAATATTTTATCGTGATGTATCGCTGCAAACTTCTCACTTCAGTTTCGCCATTGGAGTTACATGTATTATCGTGATTGGCCGGCTTTGAAAAATCAAAACGTCCTCGAGTTTATCGTGAAATAGATTTGAAAAATTAACTAGGTAATTTTAGTTGCCAACAAAAATGACCTACTTTCGTTTTCACAAGCGTTATTTTATGGTAAAAACACAAGGTACAGGAGATAAAAATACAAGGTACATGAGTTTAACAGTTAATAAAATAACTATGGTACAAAAATGTTAAGCGAGGATCCCATTGATTGTGCCGCGGTTGCATTATTTCATTGCTTAACGGGGAACCAGAGACGAAAACCGTATTTTTATGGAGAGACATATCATTTTTTCAAAATATTTTGTTCCTTCTTTTTTGACAGTTATATGAGACAAAAAAGCACACAAACCAACATATTCTCATTAATTCTGAAGGCTGTATAGGTTTCATAATAATTTGTATTTTGGCGATTTTTACCACCGATAGGACTATGGAGACTTTAAATAACTAATACAGATAAAATAGAACAGCCTTATGACCACAGAACAGAAACAACATGCTCTCTCTCTCTCTGCAAAAGAGAAGAAAAAACGAACTCTGTTGTGCGTCTCCCCCGTGCAGCACAGACGTCATCCTCTCTTTGACAGACATTGTGTACGGCTTCAAGTTGAAATTGAAGGATTTCTTGTCATTTTTATTCATCTGTATCCTTACGTGACGTGGTATTTTACTGTAGAAGCGGAGATATTAATCCAGACTTAGGTCTTTCACGCCCAATATCAAGGATGACAGCCTACATCATACATGTAACAGTGATAACGTAGCCGTTTATTCGTTGGCCATCTTGACGTAATTAAGATAGGCTAAATATTTTGCAGAAATAAAGAGTTGAAAACACTGACACACCTGAGTCGATGTGGTTACCAGAATTAACCTCAACAAATTTGTTAGATCGGCAAACACTTCATTACAGTGGCCTGCATCGATGCTGCTAAATACATATTTAGCACAGACATCCACTTCAAAACTTTAGTGAGGCGTTTGTGATATTTTGAAACCTTTTGAAGAGTCTTGTCTTATGCACTGCCTGGCTCATATATGCTCGTAGGCACAGCATCGACTCCTTTTCATGTGTTACAAGTTTTGAGTTTTTATTTAAGGAAAAGAACTTTCCTTGTTTCTTCAAAGGTAACATTCAGGAACTGGGGCCGTATTCATAAAACGACTTAAGTGGTTGCTATGCTGTTGCTAAGGCTAAATTTCTTAGAAGGAGATTACCTACAACTATGAAATTTGCTCTGGAGGAACAGTCTTACAAAGACTGTTCCTCCAGACAAAATTTCATAGTTGTAGGGAATCTCCTTTATAGATATTTAGCCTTAGCAACCGCATAGCAACGACTTAAGTGGCTTTATGAATACGGCCCCAGACTTTTAATTATTTCTACATGCAGAAGTATCAGATCGGTATACATGTTGTGTTTTTGCATCTATAAATGAGCGAGCCAGACGCATTAAATTGATTTTGGATGGACACTCGGCGCCAAGTGCGTGCAACTATGGTTACGTACCGCTGAGCCACTTGGGGAACGTCGTTGGGAGAATTGAACTGATCTGAGCTGAAATTAAATGGATTGATTTGTTGCTTTACGTCCACGGTAAACAGCTATGTTCATGTCGGACGGTCAGTTAACCTAACTACACTATTCCTGGGCAGGTTTAGACCTCCAAAGCGGTTAACCAGTATCAAGTGCACATATTTTCGCCAGTAACTGACAACTGCCCTTCTTGAATCAGCGGAAGGAGAAAGGAAAGTATGTGGTCAGACCGGGTATCGAACCGTGGACCTCTGACTCACAA
Source organism: Ctena decussata (assembly GCA_963989385.1). NCBI lineage: Eukaryota > Metazoa > Mollusca > Bivalvia > Lucinida > Lucinidae > Ctena > Ctena decussata. The sequence continues at coordinate 42,014,014 of OZ022512.1, forward strand.
GTCAGGTGCCCTGCTGACTGCGCTACGCGGCCCGGCTGCCAGACGCATTAAAGCACCTTGGCTTATGATACGTCTAGTTTAATCCATATTGCTAATCTAAAATCAAATAATACAAAGGATATACATAAGACGGTTATTGTCAAATATTTTGTTTATTGTTGATTGACAAAATAATGGGATTACAAAAGCAGGATTTTATTTGTAAATTATCATGGAGAGCCGATACTTTTTAAAACAATGGCCTTTTAATCCTTTGAAGTCCGGGAAACCGTTAAACAGTGCTGACCCGTTACAGACGCCGCAAAACGCGGCGTCTGATCAGGGTTTACACTGTTTGCTTACAGGCAGTTCTATGCCAAATAAAATAAAACTTAAAACGTTTACCAGAGACCCCTAAAATTAGAAATGGACTCATCCAAATGTTAATAGTGGACAAGTCCACTAGCCAACAAAGGGTTAAAATAGGGAGAACGTAACCCACTCACAAGACTTGGACGGACACTCGGCGCCAGGTGTGTGCAACTATGGTTACGTACCGCTGAGCCACTTGATGAACGTCATTAGGAGAATTGAAACAGAACAGAACACTCACACGACAGAAATGACACACTACGGTAAACCATTAATCCATTAATGCCTAGTAGACTCTTCCTATTGGAACTTTGGACTGGTCCATTTACAATATAAGGGGTGTCTGATTTGATAGAAATAAATTCCTGTTTGTAAAGCAAAAGGTGTAGACTCTGATCAAACGCCTCATCCTGCGGCGTCTCGGCGGCGTCTGATCTGGGTCCGCATTGCTTTTCAATGTCCCTTTTAGTGGACGCTAGGTAATTATGGGCAAAGCATTGGCATAGACAGTGCAGTGTCAGATCAGATTGCTCGAGAGTTTGCACAGTTTTTAGATGCAGCAAACCGTTCTCATAATAGGGGGTCGAATCGGGTAACTTCGGACAGCAGGTGAATTCGGACATACTGCTGCAAACAGTGAAAATCCAGATAAGACGGCTCTTAATGAGCCGTCTCATCTGGATTTTCACTGTTTCCCCAATTATTATTGTTTCAATTCCAAACAGCTCGCATATAAAGGAACAAATGTCACTGTCGGAATTTACACGCTGTCCGAATTTACCTGACTTGACCCTATCTTTTGATGTGACAAATGGACTTTTTCAATTTCATAAAACCCTCACCAAGAGTTAGGAGGAGTTCCAATACACATACTTATCACGGTAATTATTCCAGCCCAAACCACCTTAGTTTCCATTTCTTGACCATGGCTATGAGTATGTCATATTCTCTTATGGTTGCATGGACCTTTTTGCGAACGTCCTCGTTAGATATGTGGTCCTTTTACAAGATGTTGGTAGCATCTGATCTCAATTGCCTGCGTTCTTTTCTCTAACTCTGCCGTCAAGCTTTACGGTTCAAAGGCATACAGAACTATTGATATGGGATGATGTTGAATTAACGTTGATTAAATGGTGATTCAACGTTGAGTGTCTCTTGAATGTCTCTGACAGCTTCCAATATCCTCTTGTTCTGGTTAGTTCATGACCATATGTTTGGTGTAATTTACTAGCACTAAAACTTCTCTATGATTGTAAATTAGAAGAAAAACTTACATTCTTTCAGTATCCCAAAATGAATTTATTTCTTCTTTTAACTTGACATTTCGAATCTCAGGCGGGTTTATATCTTTCTTAATCCTTAAAAAACTAATAGTTTTGTGTTGACATCACTTAGCCATTTCATATCATGATTGTATATTAATACGACTTAAAATATGTTTTCAAATAAATGTTAAGCAGTATGCTTCACCTGAATGTTAATAGTTGATTTTATTGAAACTTGTTTAGCCTGCTGTGATACCTGTTAGCTAAACATTGTACATACGGCTCTTTCTACAGTTGTATTTCCATTCGATAAATGGACCGGGTATGATTTGGGCCATGTTTGCGCCCCCCCCCTCCCCCCCCCCCCCCAATTCAAATTTACTTAAAATCACATGGTTTCTGTAGCTTATCATGAGAGTAAACAGGTTCATACAGAAATAAAAGGTTTCTTTTTCGTGAATCCTCAGAATAACCTGATTTCAGACATGCCTGTTTTTTTCAGTACTTTTAAATAAAACGGCAAGAAAACTGTGTTTAGAAGGGTTCCATCCAATGAAATAAGACAGTTAACACAGTTTTAGAGAGCACTTGCTAATAGATTATCAAGTGGTACACTAATAAGTGGTACAACACTGCTAAACAGACGTGTACTGGGGCCGTATTCATAAAGCCACTTAAGTCGTTGCTATGCGGTTGCTAAGGCTAAATATCTATAAAGGAGATTCCCTACAACTATGAAATTTGGTCTGGAGGAACAGTCTTGTAAGACTGTTCCTCCAGACCAAATTTCATAGTTGTAGGGAATCTCCTTCAAAGAAATGTAGCCTTAGCAACAGCATAGCAACGACTTAAGTGGCTTTATGAATACGGCCCCAGTTCAAGGTATCCCAGGTATCCCACCCACTCAACTTAGCAAGCAGAGAGACCGTAACCAAAAAATTCAACGGATCAAAATAAAATGTCTACCAACTCATTCACTGTATTCTAACTAAGAAAATGAATACCCACAACACGTGTTTATTTGTCTATGAGCGGAGATTTGGGCATTTTAATGATTTGATCACTGGTAAAATGTCCAAGAGCCTGCATTTTTTTTTTTTTTTTTTTTTTTTTTTTTGAGAAAAGTATAAAATTAAGTGTCAGCACAGTCAAGTGCACAGCTGAATTCTTCACATATTATTGACATTATCAAAATGCATCACTGTGCAAAAACCAGCTGTGCAGTTGACTGTGTGACATATTTTATAGCCTAAAATTTTGAATTCTGTATTCAAATAATGCTTTATTATGCATTATTAAGTTCATTTTATGTTTTTTTTAGATATTCGCGCAAATCAAAAGCATATGCTGATAAGATTCCGAAATGATGTTCTGTCCGAATCATGACAAACTGCTGAAATGTTGCGATTTTCGGAAATAGGGGTACCATTATGTTCCATTTATTTAATGGTATACAGATAGGACTTTTTAATTATAAAATATCTGATATATTTTACCAATATAACACTTTAATTGAAGACGGAAACATATGTTCGATAGTACTTTTTGTTTTGCGGAAATCAAGATATAAATAAGTGGTCGGTTAGAAGTTGATTCTAGTATATATAAGATAATGAAATTAAATGTATTCGACAGAAGATTACTATGAACTATAAATTTATCGGATATCTTTCATGGCACATAAAATATCTTTTAGGACATATTAAAATCGGCACCCCATAGTCCTAATTAATACATAATCGTTCGGAGGACACACTGCGCCAAGTTTACGTACCGCTGAGCCACTTGGGGGAACGTCGTTAGGAGAATTCGAACTGAACTGAACGATTTTAATGTAAATTCCCTGTACAATGATATCACTAATTGAAATGAGTGATATCACAAAATGTAACTAGTGGTATCATAAAATATATGCGATTTAGTTATATCACAAAATTATTTGTGATATATCAAATATAATAAACGATATCACAAAATTGAAAATCGACATATAAACAGCTATTCGACCGTGATCAGCTTCTGAACCAATGAAATGCGTTTTATTTATAGACAATATTAAAATAAGTGATATCACAAAACGGTATATGATTTCACACATCGAAATGGTGATATCACAAAATTTATATAGTGATATCACAAATTCAGTTAAAAGGGGATTTATAGTAAAGCGGCATATCATATGGGACACTTATGAGTATGAGTCTCGCTTCGGGTTCCAAATCTTGAACGAGCCCATTACAGTTCCATTAGAAGTGTGAATGCAGCACTTGACAACGTATTTGTGACACTGAAATTTCATCATTTTTTTTTATCTAAAGGTTGTCTTTCTCGCCTTTCCTGTGATTTCAGATAGGAGATAATCTATCAAAACGATCTGCTCATTGTTCTTTTTCAAATCATCCATAAAAGTTTTGAGAAACTGGGTAGGTTTTCGATAAGTATCAATCGAACTGTAATGCTAGGATCTTATAATTTTTATCTTCAACGGTTAGCCATCTTCAAAACAAATAAAACCCGAGCTGAGCCAAGTGAACTAAAAAAAAGATGAGCTAATGCCATATTGATATTTTATTAACATGCATGATTTATAAATAGCAAAAAATAATTAAAAAAAAGTCTCTTGCAAAAAGCTTAATGTCGGCGAACACGTTGAGCATTGATTATTGGTCTAGGTTATTGAACTTTCATGTTCGCGGGGGTAATGCAAAATTTGGCTACCTGTGCTTTCGACCGAGTCAGTCAATTACCATACGTGCAAAAGTGGCTGTCGACCGAGACAATCGACAGCAGTATCAGCTTGGTCGACAGCCATAAACATTAGAACCATTTACCGTTATTGGTTATGCTTACTAATACGATCATATTCTCGGTCGAAAGCCACTTTGTATAGTACAGACTCGGTCGAAAGCACAGGTAGCCAAATTGGTATAACACCCGTGATGTTACATTGATTGATTGATTTGATGCTTAACGTCCACGGTAAACAGCTATGGTCATGTCGGGACGGTCAGTTAACCTAACCACACTATTCCTGGGCAGGCTTAGACCTCCTAAGCGGTTAGCCAGTACTAAGTGCACATACTTTCGCCAGTAACTGACAACTGCCCTTCTTGAATCAGCGGAAGGAGAAACGAAAGTATGTGGCCAGACCGGGTTTCGAACCCAGGACCTCTAACTTATGAGTCAGGTGCCCTACCGATTGCGCTACGCGGCCCGGCCCGTGATGTTACATGACGCAAAGATAAGAAATCGTATTTCATACTGTAGTATATATATGTATTTAATATGACACCTACATTTGTATCTGGGGCTCGTTGGTCTAGGGGTATGATTCTCGCTTTGGGTGCGAGAGGTCCCGGGTTCAAATCCCGGACGAGCCCGTCACTTTTTTTAACCAGTTTCCCATTTTGTGTAAATGAGGTGCAGAGAGAGAGAGAGAGAGAGTAGTCTGTGCAGTCACTTGAGGCAAACTTGGAATTTGAATTGAATAGTCTTTCTCGCCCTTTTTTCTGACACCTATCAAATTGTCGTTAGATGATATAAATTTGAATGAATTTTAAGGCCCATTGCTCTATCTGTGGCGTAAATGACCGTGGGGTTTCGATGCAAGCTTCCCCGTGACTTCTGTTTCGTCATTGTGAATTGACTAGCCAACTTCAAACAAACAAAACACCCTTGAGTTTCACAAGAACAATTAGGTCATTTTAGCTGGCAACTAAAATGGCAACTAAAATGCTCTACTTTCGATATCATAAAGTGGTAAAAATACAATATACAAGCGCGGACTTCCATTCATTATCACGTCTTTGTTTATATAGGCCTAGCATTGCTAGACGGGGAACCAGAACAGGAAATTGAAGTATTGAGCGCTTTAACATGTTTTTTTTTTCTCCTTCTTTTTGCCAGTTATCTGACCCAATATCTCAACATCAAACCTCAAACATTGTTGATCCAACCCAGAGTGCTCTAAATGCATAAGTCTGATCGGAATTAACATTGTTGAAAAATGTAATCAGATAACCCTCAGACGTAGGCTGGAAATGGACATGTCCGAACTGTGAGTCATATGTAGGAGAGTGCACTGGGCATTGTCCAGCGGGCACATGAAATCAATGACATGACATCAACTGACATCGTACTGACATCGATACATATGATTTCAAATAAGATGACGTCAAATTACATTTTACTGACATCCATAGACGTCATTCCGTCTAACAGATGTCAGTACGTCATTTGTAGTGGAGTTGCTTATGTCACAAAAATATGCTCCCGTGTCCACTTTTTTGTTAATCAGGGTTTATATACATCAAAATGTTTGTCAATCTAAGAAGAGTCAGAAAATGGTTCCTGCGAATTTTTTCATGACCTTTATAAGGTCAAGGTCAAGGTCAAATGCACGGCACTATAATTTTTCACCTTTATTTCATTTCTCTCCATTTTAAGACATTAACGTCGTGTTTCAAAGGCGTAAATGAATTTTGTTTTACGAAAATTATCATTTGATGGACGAAATCAAGAAAACGATAAGAAAACTTGATTTTGGAGAGCTTTAGCGAGCATTTTACGGGTATTTGCAGTACTTTTTCCACATAATTACAATGAAAATAGAGCTTTATTTAGACTGTGTTGACACAACATTCAGTTACAGACTTCGTATGGTATTATATGGCAATCCCTTAAATTATGAAAAATAGGGTTGGGCCCTAACGCACACATTTGTTGCCATGGCAACCAATATTTTCGACCAGCAAACCTTATATCGAATCGGATTTCTATATCCGCAATGCGCTAGCTGATTCATTTTATGGTCAACCGTTCGAGCAATCGTAACACTTCGGCCAATTCCGTATCCTGAATTATCGAAGATATCTGCGAGGATGTCCGATTGCCGTTCGAGATGGAGAAATAATATGCAGAGGGCCCATAGGCTGGTAACGCTAAACACCTTTTTTTTTTTTTTTTTTTTTTTTTTTTCTCTCTCATTTTTGTAGGTAAGTGGAAACACCGTAAGTCGAATAGTCACACTAAACACCGTAAAAACTGATATTGTAGGTGTGAGATTTCGGAGAAAGTCTAGGGTACATGAAAGCTTGCTGTACATTTCTGTTTTCTATTTAAAAGCAATACTAGTGTAGTGTCAGAGATTTACAAGCTGGTAAATATAAGAAACGAGGACTGAGCTTGCACAGAAATCATCTTGCCAACTAGGAAACAGCTTTTATAGCCCAAGACGAGAATACCAAGTAATCAAATATGACTAAGATATCTCGCCATGCTATTATTTCTATTTCTCTAACTGAATAAAACGATTTATACATTATATACCTAATCCTCTATTCTACCAGCCGACTGTTTCAGTTTTAGGGTTTCTTCAATCTGTAATAGCTGTATTGTCAATGTTCAGATCCCCGACATGTTGGTATAAAAAGATAACAGATAAAGACCTATTATCCTGCAAGTAATTGTTTCCAAATTATTAGCAAGGTGCACTAATTTCATTTCTCTACGAAGATATTATATCTATAATTTCTAAAAGAGAACGTTTTGAATATATACTAATGTCTACATAATGAGTCGTAAACTTACAAGCATCGAAGTCGCGAAATTAAAAATAGGGAGTATGATGGCATGGAGGATTCTAGAATTACGTGTACTGCTCCTACATAATTAGCTGCCCTGATATCAGACATATCGGTATAGTGTAATGTGATATGTTGCAAGGTTTAGAAAAGCCCCGAAAACGTGTGCCAGATCACACAAAACACACGATAAATCCATATGGAAGCTATGATATAGGCTGTTCATCTCTATATAAGAAAGACTCAAGAAGCGGACAAAAAGAGAGAAAAAATCTGATTTGGAATGCTCATGCTGACAAAAGAGTTAAACATGCATTACGCTCTATGCAGTTCAGGATCACATTCATTATCAAGATAAATGTGTCGAACCCCCACCAGCTGTCCCAGAAAAATATATTCTACCGCACAGGTCGTTGATAAAAAGCTGTGAAAATCATGTAAATTTTTCATGGTACAATAGAAAGATAACAGTTCGATACATTTCCTTTTACAGACGGGGTAATATACCACCCCGGCAGAATGGGAAAGGGGTGGGAGGAGGTAAGGCAGTGGATAGACAACCTACTGTGATCTGGTTCATATCATGTTCGTGATTGATTAACTTTTTTCTTAAGAAATTAACGTATGTTATAGCGATAATATTTTTCGCGACACGACAAAACCAACAAAGTGGCATTTGCGCCCAGCTAGACTCTGATCCTCCTGGGAATCCGCTCAGTCTGATCAGAGACTTCGCTGTCGGCATGCAGCTAGCCTAGTCCCTGAGCTACCCTTCAAGCGCACAGCAAAAGCTCTGGTCAGACTGGGCGGGTGCCCAAGTTGATCTGAGTCTTTGCTGGGTGCACATGCCACTTTGTTGGTTTTGTCGTGTCGCGGCTCACATATGCTAAAAGTAAAATCGTTACTTGCGAGTACAGTTGTATAACTAGTTTGATGAGCATAAAGATCTATTAAGTATTCATTCATAAGCTTCAAGTCAGTTAAGAGTTGGTTGCTGAGGATTCAAACTGGTTGCTCAAGTCTAATACAAAACACATTTTTTCTTCAAGAGAATTAAAATTCACACATTGCAATCTAGTTCATTGCACATATAGGATATTCTGTTTGAAATTCACTTAAGGTTTGAGCGCTGTTTAAATTTAGTCGCTTAAGGCACATATTGGAAGCTGTGGGTGGATACATAGAGGTTTTCAAGGTATTTTTTTTAACTCTATCGACTTTATTTTGTCAACATAATTTGTAGGGCATAAAAGATAATCTTAGTGTAATATGGTCAAAAATTCCAAATCACATAAGAGTTGGTTGCTAGGGGCTCCATTCGGTTGCTAAGGACACATTTATCAACAGATTGTGGAAGTCCGACAGTTTCTTACAACACTGTCTTCATATTTTGTTTCAGGTAGAATATATTCCGGATGGATTTCAGTAAACAGTCTCGAATTCGCTAATAGTTAGTTGCTAAGACTGGTTGCTAAGGATGCTAAGGATAAATGTATAAATAATTGTTCTAGAACAAGTGTATATCAAATAGTTATTTTTTTCAACAAATTGTTTAAGTCCAATACTTACGCTTCAAAAGTATATACAACAATACATAATACATTGTAAATAGAAGATGATTTGTTTGGAATTCTCTCCATAGCTCTAAATCTGTTGGAAAGTGGTTGTCAAGTGCGTAAATCGGTTGCTAAGGACAAATATATACCCATGTTGTTTCAATGATTTTTCGAAGTCAGCCGGCAATGCTTCAAATTGTTTTCAAAGTTTGTTGCACATAAAAGATATCCCTTATGAACTTCAGTACCATGTCTAAACTTTGTTAAGAGAAAGTTGCTAAGTGCTAAGGGTCGTTGCTATGGACAAAATATACGCCTCTTTTTCAACAATTTGTTATAGTCTGTAACTGGTTTGATAAACATAACTTACAGTTATCTATATAAACATTGATTATAGAAGATATTTCATTTGGAATAAACTAAAAAAATCCAAATTTGTTACAAGGTGGTTGCTATGGGCTCAAATTGGTTGCTAAGGACATAAAGATACCCATATGTTTCAACAGATTTTCAAAGTCAGACAGCTGTGCTTTAAATAATTGTCTTCGTAGTTTGTTGCTCATAACAGATATCCAGAAGGAAAGTAAATCAAAAGTCTATAATCTGTTGATAGGAAGTTGCTAAGCACTAAAATTGGTTGCTAAGGACAAATGTATAGATTGGTTTGTCAACAGTTTGTTAAAATCCATTGCTAGTTTGTTAAATATAACTAATAATTGTCTGCATAATGCATTGATAATAGAAGATATCTCATTTGGAAATAAGTAAAAATAATCCAAATTTATTACAAGGTGGTTGCTATGGGCTCAAGCTGGTTGCTAAGGATACATAGATACCTATATGTTTCAACAGATTTTCAAAGTAAGACAGCTGTTCTTTAAATATTACTTTCCATTTTCTTTATAGTTTTTTCTCATAACAGATATCCAGAATGGAAGATAATCTAAAGTCTAGAATCTGTTGATTAAAAGTTGCTAAGGACTGAAACTGGTTGCTAAGGACAAACGTATACGCAGGTTTTTCAACACATTGTTAATTTTCATAACTTGTTTGTTAAATATTACTTACAGTTGTCTGCATAACACATTGCAAATAACTATATCTCATTTGGAATTCAATCAAAAGTTCCAAAATTGTTATAAAAGATGGTTGCTATGGGCTGAAACTGGTTGCTAAGACAAATATAAATGCATCTTTTCAACCAATTGAAAATCTATCAGCTGTCCTTTAAATTTTTACAACAGTTTTTATCATGACTTATCACACATAATAGCTATTCTTCGTGGAATGAAGCCAAAGGTTTCAAATCTGTTAAAGGTTGGTTGCTAAGGGCTTAAACTGGTTGCTAAGAATAAAATTATACACATTTCCTTCTTATAAAACTTACTGAAGTCTAACATCTATGCTCAAAACAAACCGTTTCGCATATAACAATCAAGATTTACTGCCTCAAAACCCATCAGGTTTGCACAACAAACTCCAATGCTTATCTTTAAAATGCCCAGTTTTTAGAAATATGCTTGCATAAATCTGATGCCATGGCAACGGATTTGATAATTAAGATATAATATTGAATACAATGGCCTGCTAAACTATTTTAACCGTAAGAATGATCTGAGAAATGCAATATCCAATTCGCGTTTAACGAAACAATAATCATAGTGTTTATATCTATATATTTTCTTTCGACCTTTAGTGAAATGACCTTGACCTTGCCACACTAGCGGTCAAAGACAATTGTAAAAGGAATTTTTAATTACAAACATTTATTTTCTTTCGATTATACTAAAATTTAGTCCCAAATCTTACACTGTGTCCACCATAAATCACGACTTTTAAAGGTTTCCTTTTAAAGGTTTCCTTTCTATTTTGAAGCGTTGACCTTTGACCTTTGACCTTGACCTTGAAAAGTGATAGAAAAAATTCGCAGGAACCAGTTTTGAAAACTACTTGTCAAAACAAACATTTTGGTATATAACATTCCTGATTAACAAAAAGTGGACACGGGATTACATAAGCAACTCCACTATTGTCATCATGTGCTCGCTGGATAGACATCAGTACGGCGTCTTTTGACGTCATCAGCCCCCTGGGTAAGGGATGCATTGCTTAGATCTAAATTTAAACGATTCTCGAGTTTATCACATATAAACTGTATGGTTAATCAGATAGGAGGTTAAAATGTCGAAACTGGAAGCAGAACTTGCCCACTGCACAGATCTAACATGTTCCATTGCTTACAATAAGTGAACAAAACCGAAAACTTCTTGGTTGCTTTACTTGTATGAATATATAATTGAGTCGCGTCGCGAGAAAACCAACAGAGTGGTGGTGCGCCCAGCGCAGACTCAGATCAGCCTGGGCATCCGCCCAGTCTGATCAGAGTCTCGCTGTCCGCATGGTGGTAGCTTTGACTCTTAGCTACCCTTTAAGCACTGAGCGAAGAGTCTGATCGGACTGGGCGGATGCCCAGACTGATCTGAGTCTTCGCTGGGCGCACAGCCACTTTGTTGGTTTTCTCGTCTCTCCATTTTTGCGCCATTTTAACCAGGACAAACAAATTCTGATACTTTTTGTTTGCTTTCTTGGCTAACATAACCTGGAAATAAGGAAGGAGCAAATTCTTTCCTCTAAGTGTTGTCTGGTTGAGAAGGGAGACAAATATGAAAATGGCAGAGTTATTTCCCTGAAAGTGAACCAGTCAACCTTTAACTATTTTTGTTTTGTGTTCTGTTAAAATGGGATATTTTTATTGAATTTGTGGACCTGTGACGATAGTCAACGGTATTTAGGTCCGTGCATTTGTCCGCTTGTCTGTCTACGTGTTGCATTTTAGGTCGAAAATTTGCCAAAAGCTGTCCCAGATACATGTATTAGATTATTGCGTTTAAACTTTGCGCAATGTTATAGAGAAATGAAAGATTTGCTTACCGGGGTTTTGAACTTCAGTTGTTGTTTTTTTATTTTTATTTCCATAAAGTTCGTTTAATTAGATTCCCTATGAAGCCGTAAGAAGTTGATTTGAAACTTTGCACAGGTTACAAACTTAAAGAAGATGTGCATAATGGCACACTGACTTATGGGGTTTGAACCTACATTGTTTCCTAGTTTAGTCGCCAGTAAACGTAGGTGTGCTCAGCTTTTCAGACCAGTTGTGATCATCTGATCTGAAACTGTGCAAAAAGAAATTACGCTAAAACCCGAAGATGTTTACAGGAAATTATGCTAAAAACTGGGACCTTTCGCACCTTAAGCATACCCCTGAACCAACGAGCCAGATGAAACTACCTGGACATTCTTGCATCAGTAGAACATCGTTGAAAGCATAATGAAAATAAATAATTACAAATGAAATACAGTTTCATATCTTACGAGGGTTATCCAATAAAGAGTGGGACTATCTTGATAATTTGTGACTCTATACTTTTTTCATATCAAAAATATTACCACTGCGTGGCGAATCTTATAGCGCATACAACCAAGTATTCCAAATTTTCATATGCCTGTTGATTTCTTGTTGCCTAGCAACGACAGAAGGCAAGGGAAAAGCTCCTGGCCATGTTTGTAAAAATGGTTGCCATGGCTACTGGAACCCTCCTATTAAGTCTAAAAATATTTTTTACCATACTATATTTGGATCATAGTTTGTGAAAATAATTCAGTTTGGGCTGAAATTGTCGAAAAAGCTAGGAAGTTTAGTCTAAAAGTAGAAAAAAAGCAAAACAGGAGCATTGTAATTGGGGTGGGCGTGATACAGGTGTCATAAATCAAAGTAAATTTATATAATGGCAAGCACTTAACTCCAAACGGTGAAGTATACCATATAAATTGCAATGCACATATTGAAGAAACACACAGTTGATGTTCTTTGTGTTGCTTAGCAACAGAAAATTGTGCATGCTACTTAACGTCATATTTTCTGGAATAGACTGGTTGCTAGGCAACCATTCGTCAATAGACTAATTCTATAGACCAAAATTGCTATCAGTAAAATTCAAACATAATGCAACCAAATATAGAAAATGTCAAAATATGTTCGGATACCAATATTTGGGTAAACGCCAGACCTTATTTCCTGTCTTTGTGGTTGAATTATGGAGCAAATCCCGGCCAAAAACTTATTTGGTACCTTACATTTAGAACCATAGCCGAAAAAGTTGTTGGCAAAATTTGATGAAGCTTGTACTACAGGGAGGTGAGATATTGTTCTTGCCAATGAAGGTACAATTTTTAAGTAGCGGGGTAGGGTTCGTAAAATATCAAACAAGTCCCACTCTTTATTGGATGGCCCTCGTACACGGAGATTTTAAGATATCAATGCCCTTATATACTCGTAATGATTATTTTAAAACTAAAGTTGTCATTAATATTCAATATGTTAGACTAAAAAATTGGGCTCGTCCGGGATTTGAACCCGGGACCTCTCGCACCCTAAGCGAGAATCATACCCCTAGACCAACGAGCCATGTCCATAGCGTCCAAGCAGTTGAATTAAAAACAAAATTGAAAAACACACAAAACGAGGTAAATCTTCTTGCTTAAATGATTTAAAGCAATAATGATATATTCATAACTAAAATTAATAAATTAATAATAAAAATGATAAAATTAAATAAAACCATCGAAAGGAGAATGGTAGAAATGCGAACGCCTATTTGGTACTTTATCTTTTCATTTTACGATGCAAACATAAAGAAATCATAATTTGCTTTATTTGAAAATACAGCTAGGGCCTACGTCAAGACTTTGTGCGAACATGACCGACTCAGATCAGCCTGCGACTTCTCGCAGTCTGATCAGAGTCCTTCCTTTTTGCATAAACACTCCAGAGATCCCTGGGAATCTAAAAAGTGAAAAGCGGAAGACACTGTTCAGCCTTAACTGATGCGCAGACTGATTACGCAATGACATAAGGTCTTTTTCTCACACGATGCCAAATGATCATGTTTTTAATATGACTATGAGGTGCCGATTTTACTATAGATTCCATGTTAAATGATATCAATAATTGAAATAAGTGATATCACAAAATAGAATTAGTGATATTATAAAATATGTGCCATTTGGTGATATCACAAAATCATTTGTGATATCACAAATAGAATAAGCGACTACGTAACTTATGCACTGGGCACACATCATTGAATCGGCGTTGATTCAATGTCGATTCAGCGTTGTGTGCCTGCTGCCTAGATATATGACAACATTGAATGGATATAACCCTGCTTAAACATGTACTACAATGTTGGATTGCTTCCCCTTGTTACTGCGCCCATTTTTGAGCTGATTTATTGCTATACATGTACCATAACAGTTCTCATCTCTTACAGTTCGAGTATTATTTTAAGCGAACAGAGGAGACTCAGGCCAGACTGCGCAATGCGCAGGCTGACCTGAGTCTTTCCTGTCCGATTAAGCCTTTGGTGGTTCTAGTCACAGGTATCTACATTCACTGAGTATAGTTTTGTGGGTTTCTAAAACACGGTGAAAGGGGTGCTCGGTATCCTGGTTTTGCTTGTACAATATCAGGGGTAGATGCTCACGTGTTTCTTAAGTGCCATAGAATGCTGGAAAAACTGACAATCTGCATCGCGGTACTTTTTTTCAAGACGAGTTCTCCATTTCTTAATGCAACGAAGTTGTTGAGCGGAATTAGTTTTTTTTTTTTTTTTTTCGGGATTCACTGGGTAGCGACTGAAGTAACTTTAATAGAAAACCCGTGATCAACAACCCTAGTCAGCACGTAATGATATGGGAGCCACCAGTGAGGCTACCTCCTTTACTGTATGCTGTAATTTATTAGACGATTTTGTTTACAAATCCTACAGCTCACAATCGGCTCCTGCTATGTGTGAAGCGACCTGTCTTAGATCTGTACTTGAGCAGAGCCAGTGTGGCGTTGTTTTTTCTACTGGTGCATTGTTGAAGTTAACACGGTAATTACAGTTGGGAGAAGAATTTTGAGCCATGTCACATGAAAGTACCTTGCGGTCCGGATTGCTGAAATGTTAGTCCGTCTAGTCAGGGCCCGCTGCTCTCATACTTCGTTGTAATTATGAGTGCAGTGTGGACTGTCTAGGTTTCGCCGTAGTTCGAGGTAGCTGAAAAACCGTGAGGAACTTTCACTCGAGATGGATCTCCATTGTAGTAATGCAATTGTGTATAATAATATGCAAGTGGTGGAGTTGTAAAGTGATTCCCTAGGATCCATGTCGCTGTTGTGCTTTGACTAAGCCGGAGGCTTTTTGTACTAACTAGTTAACCTAAATTTTTACTTACGACGGAGGCTTACGCTAATTTGCAAAGGGAGGCAACCTACTGTATTATTTCATCCTCTCCGATAAGTTTGTTTCGCATGTACCCGTATATACCCTGGACATGCGGTGTCGGGTCGACGTTTAGTCAACGTTGACTTAACGTCAGGACGACGTTGATTCAACGTTGACTCAATGTTTAAAAGAAA
This sequence comes from Ctena decussata, assembly GCA_963989385.1. Lineage (NCBI taxonomy): Eukaryota > Metazoa > Mollusca > Bivalvia > Lucinida > Lucinidae > Ctena > Ctena decussata. Next base: position 42,029,231 of record OZ022512.1, read on the forward strand.
TTTTTTGTCTGCTGTTTTGCTAGCTAGCTAGCTATTTTAGTCTTCTTCGATGTGTTACAGATTATAATTATAACTATGCCTGTGGGTAATGAAATTTCGTAAGTTAGAAAAAAGCTTGGTACGCACCAGCGTATATGCATTTAGGTAGCTGCGTCCTAGGTAAAGGCCACTATGAGTTTCTACCAATCAATGATTATCAGGGAACTTTTTTTCCCTTGTTTTGAAAAGTAATGATGGAAATAAGTCGACAATTTCTTCGTAACGTATAATGTGAAATTTTCGCATTTCAGATTAGAATGGAATTAACTTATAAAGTTCACCCTTTAACTAGCTGGTATCTTTCTTCTTTTTTTAGAGGAAAAAATGTTTATAGTATTGTTTTCCATACTGTATTCTTTTTTGTCTTTGTATTTTGCTTATGTGTTGACTTTCAGTTTGCTACGTCATGCCAACCCCTCCTTGACACCAAGAATGAACAGCTACGAACCACAGCGCCATTTCATTTCTGTTGAGCCGGCATCCGACTGGCCTTCAAGACTGTTGTTTCAACTGTACTTGGAAAATCTTCTCTCAGGCACCTAATGAAAGGAAAACGTGGATCAGACGGTCTTGGAGGCTTTTCTGGTGTTTCGGCGACAATTCGGTTAGGCGCCAAGAAGCAACTCACATTAAAGCAGCTGTTTTTGGTATTAGCCCCCCTTCTGATGCTAATTAATAGATCACCTTTGTCCTTCCAAATTACTACATTTAGCCTTATTTTGGCGATCCAGCGTAGCAATGAGACATATAAAAATGTACTGCTAAATCATCATGTAAAGCTTTCTCCCTTTCATTTAAATACTTATTTCGTACAAATGTTCTTGAGGGTTCTGTTTTGTCTGACAATATTGCTTTGGCTTATAAATCTTATCTTAAGAAGTGGTGACATACACCAAAATCCAGACTCTGTCAGCAGCCAGTCTGAATCAAGTTCTGCAGATTCTTTCCAGTATCTTTCTAACCATCTGAGTATTTTCCATTTGAATATTCAGAGTTTGCTTCCGAAAATAGACGTACTTAGAGGTGAGGTTGTCGCATACGATTTGCTTGTTCTTTCTGAAAGCTTGTTAAAACCAAGCATCAGTAATGAATCTATATCTCTTGAAAATTTTCTTCCACCTTTTAGAAAGGACAGACAAGATCGTGTCGGTGGCGGAGTCGTAGAGAGATACATTTCAGTGCAAGCGTCGATATGATTTAGAAATGGACAGTCAAGAGGCGGTCTGGGTTGAAATTACTGTGAGATCAAAACCTATACTTGTTGGTGGATTTTATCGACCCCCAAATAGCAAAAATGATTACTTTGACTGTATTTTGGTATCAATAGACAGAGCCTATAATACAAACATCATGGACATAATTGTAACCGGTGACTTCAACCTAGACATGCTTGGTATATGTAACAGTGGTGGACTCTCTTAACATAAATGAGCCGCGACACGAGAAAACCAACAATGTGGTTGTGCGCCCAGCGCAGACTCAGATCAGCCTGGGCATCCGCCCAGTCTGATCAGAATCTTCACTGTCCGCATGAAGGTAGCTTAGTCCCTTAGCTAACCTTTAAGCGCTTAGCGAAGATTCTGATCAGACTGGGCGGATGCCCAGGCTGATCTGAGTCTGCGCTGGGCGCACAACCACATTGTTGGTTTTCTCGCGTCGCGGCTCAAATCATTATGAAAAATTGTTCTACCGTCACGTTCAGTGATGGATGGATGGGTCATTTACGATTTTACGTCCTTTTTAACAGTATTTCAGTCATATCAGGACGATTTGTGGGTGATAATGTATGCCTGTATATATATATGCAATGAAATCCCGTTTGTAAATGAAAAGATTCCCGCCTCCAGCGATTTCTTTGACATGCGTAACATTGTACATTAACTAATCTACTAACATTTGATTATTTTGGCTGGTTTCAATTTAAAATGTTTTTCTTCGCTTTTTTTTTTAAGAAAGGGGTTTTCTATGAAGCGATGCTTAATCAAATGACGTCAACGCTTTGAAAACGTGATCTTAGTGACGTTGTGACGTAGGTTACGTGTGACGTAGGTTACAGTACACACTTTTTAACGTTTTTATACCATTTAATGTTTCAATGCATGAAATCTAAGTACACCATCTTATAGCTGTTACTAGGCAGGATTTTGCAAATGAGTTTCAGAGCGATTGCTTTGCACAGTTTTAAGAAAAGCCCGTGGCGTAAGGTTACATTCTTACAGAAAAATGCTGGGGTAATGTATTTTGAAGTGGAATATACAAAATGGAGCAAATTTGCACAAATGATATACAATATTTAGGAACACATGTTTTTACTTGTGATCTTGTAAGTTTTATGATGCCGGGCCATCTTAGTTAATACATGTATCATGAATTTACCGCTGTGACGTAGGTTACATAAAATTTGCGACATTAGTTCCAAGTCTCATTTCGTAGCAAAAACTACACTTTAGATATTGTTTAAGCGGGAAATATGTAAAAAAATCACCTGAATTTAATAATGGAACTCGATTTTAAGCAGTGATTTATCTTTTTTAGCCGCGCGGCATTCATATCTATGCAACGACAATATTGCGACATTTAAAAACGTCGCCTTTTAAACCAGGGTATCATTATTCGAACCAGTATTTAAAATGTCTAACAAAACAAAATGTCTTGGTACATTTATCTACTTCTTTAAACAGAGGGCTACTTTTCAGAGGGTAAACAGGACCGTTATTTTGTAATTTAAAGAAAGGTAATACGAAGGACAAATTAATAGCTAATGGCCCAGCTTAACTGAGAACGTCTCACGAATGAATGACGAATCTGTAACGTACAAAATTGACGTTTTCAGATTTTTAACACAATTTTCTGCATCCAAGGGCACATAACTCATTTTTCAGACCATTTACAGAAAGATGCTCATAATTCCGCAATGTCCAGTCATTGACAAATACTGCCACCAAAGGAGGGGAAATTCTGTTCCTTGATGGAGAAACGTTGTGGTTTTCCGCAAAATTGGTAGATGCAAAATACTCAAAAAATTAAAAATTGCAAATAAAGTGATATGTTTTAGCACAGATTTGTAGTGGACACTGAAACCTTATAGCATCTTAACGTGTCTCTACTGTTCATTTAATATATGCCACAACGTTTAGTCAATCTAGTATTGGAAGATTATAAATTACCAATTAGTTACATTAGGGTCGATTGGTATGGAGTTACCCCACCCACTTTTAAGACTCTGTGTACGTAAAACCAAAGATCCGTTTGACTTAAACTTTTTATGGATTAACGTCCCCTACATAGGGCTAATTGCTGACAAAATATTTTTCAATTATAATTGTACCAGGAAAACCCCCTTATGGCAACTGGTCCTTTGGCAGTTTTATCAGTGTTAGATACTGATTTAGTTAAATTTTTGGCGCTCTTAAAGGCCCCATACTCTACCAGCAGGAAATATTTTATCGCGAGGTATCGCTGCAAACTTCTCGCCACAGTTTCGCCATTGATTATTATCGATATTGGTCGGCTTTGAAAAATCAAAACGTCCTTGAGTTTACCATAAAATAGATTTGAAAAAAGAACTAGGTCATTTTAGTTGCCAACTAAAATGACCTACTTTCGATTTCACAAGCTTTATTTCATGGTAAAAACACAATGTACAGGAGATAAAAATACAAGGTACTGGCGTTTTAACAAATGATAAAAAAACAATGTACAAAAATGTTAAGCAAGGATCCAATTGATTGTGCCGCGGTTGCATTATTTCATTGCTTAACGGGGAACCAGAGACGAAACCGTATTTTTATGGAGAGACAAATCATTTTTCCAAAATAGAATCTACCTTGTTCCTTCTTTTTTTCAGTTATAGGATACAAAAAAGCACATCAACCGAAATATTTTCATCAATCCTGAAGTCTGTACAGGTTTCATAATGATTTGAATTTTGACGATTTTTATCACTGGTAGGATTATGGAGACATTAAACGTGAGTTTTTGTAAACAAATTTGCTTTTTGTGACGAAAACCACTATCAATATCATTATTTTAACGTTGTGCGACATGGCGTCAGCGGTGGTTTACTTTAAACATCAATTTAATTTTTTTTTATTTTGTATTTTGCATGAATTGCTGCTAATTTGCAACTTCCGGCGTGGAGTTTGCACATGTATCGTCTAGTTTCATCAGTGATATGATGTCAATATATAGTGACCTAATCATTTCAGTAATAAAATGTCTGTCATTTGTTGACATTGGATGTGAATGAGTAAAAACTCACAATTTATTGATATAATGCATTTATAATAAATTTGCATTTATAACCACATAGCAGAAAGAAAAGCTCGTTTATTATGTTATTTGTGTAGAATCTGTAAACGATTTCTCTATATCTTTCTCATTTTACATTTAAAGGACGATATTTTCTCATTGAGCAAACAACGAAAGAACACAAGAGACTTTCAACGAAAATGTACAGTTTCCAGTATCCAGACCCCTATGACGTATAAGCACTTGCTGTCATGCATGAGTGACTTAGAAATTCTTTTAATGCAGATCATTCTAAAGCACTTGAACTTAACTTTCCAATGATATATGAAACCACAGCTAAATATCAGCCAATAGGATGCCCTGAGATTATTTACATTATTTCTGAATTGCCCCTCGTATATCTTTTTCACAATAATGCCACGATGAATAATCGCGCAGCGGACACAGTAACATTACTCAATCTTTTTTTTATTCTATTTGCAGGATAGCGGAGGAAGCTGGATCAATGCCATGACTAACAGATAGAGGATATTTGACTTTTACAGTGTAAGATCGATTTTCATTTCACCGAATGAACACCAGAAGCAGTAGTTTCACGTGTGGCGAAGCCACGAGTAACTATACCACTTTTGGTGTTCAAGAGTGAAATAAAAATTCATCTTACACTGAAAAGTCATATTTTCTATTATGCTTGAAAATGGCAATATTTCTGTTAATTCAAGAGCGTCAGCTATCACGACAGAAACACAACTTTTATTCTAGACGTTTTATGTCAAATTTGATGCTTCCAGCGTGTTTATTGGGTATTATATTGGTTGTAATCAAAGTTTGCAACTGAAAAATAGCTTCAAATATCATTTTGATAAACAGATTTTGAAAAAAAATTGCCAAGAAAGAATGCCTTCAGGAGACTTAAGCGGCCTGACGTCGCGTGCAGTTACAATGTAACGTTGAGTGACGTCATTAACGTCGTAATGACGTGCAAACAAGCGTGACGAAAATTTTGTCAAGCCAGGTAAGATTAAGCCAATTAATCAACAAAAACCTTGAGGCTATTTCACAAAAATCCTACTTCTGAAACAGTGAAATCGAAAGTGATAATTTCACTGTTTGAAACGGTGAGATTATCAGTTTCGATTTCACCGAGAAATCTCTATAACTCATTGAAAAGTATAAAAGGAAGTGAAATCTCTAAACTTGTGCTCCTTATATGCCCAAGCTTCGATAAAATTACGTTGATGAGCTTTAAGTTAGTTTCTTTCGAGAATTTTAATATGATGTTTTATCATATGACGTCGCATCTGATAGTGTAATAAAGACATGCATTAAAAACGATAATCCACTAGTGGATTAAATATGCAAATTACGTCGTAACGTTATACGTTGATGTCCATAAAAACGTTGCGTTTTCTAATGGCAAAAATCGTGACGTTTTAGTGCAAATTTTGCTAATAAAATGCGATTTTAGTGTCATATGATAAATAGAATCTTGTATTTGTGCTCCTGTATTATTGAATTTATTAAACTCGTTGGGAAAAACCGATAAGATGCTCGGCAGAGCCTCGCATTTTATCTTTTCCCCAACTCGTTTAATAAATTCATTAATACATGAGCACTCATGTAAGATCCTCTATATCCACAGTGAAGTAAAATTTACAACAATGCTTTGTCGTATTAAAAGTAGCAGTTTATTCCCAAAGTGACAAACTGGCCCGCCATTTATTACTAATTTTACGCACAAAGGTATGGCATGAAAATTTACCATTCATTCGTATCATTTAGTATATCATCATTTTAAACTTACAAATTATAGCGACTGTGCCAAATACCCCTTTTTAGTTACAGCTTGTATAAAGTCTCCATAGTCCTATCAGTGATAAAAATGTCAAAACTCAAATCAAAACTCAAATCGTTTGGTAATAAAATGAGGGTTGATGTGCATATATTGAGTCATGTAACCGGCAAAAAGTAGAGAAAACAAGCTTTTGAAAACTAAGAAATCGCTTCCACAAAATAAAATTTCCTGTTCTGCTTTCCCGTTTAGCAATGCTATATAGACATAGGCGGGATAGTGATTTAGTCTCTACGCCTGTACATTGTATATTTTTACCATTTTATTCAACTTGGCGAAATCCAAAGTAGGTCGTTTAAGTTGCCAACCAGAATGACCCTAATAAGTTGTGTGAAACTCAATGACGTTTTATTTGTTTAAAGTTGGCTAACACCATCATTTACAATGACGAGACTATAGTGAGAAGCTTGCAGCGATACCTTATGCTGATAGAGCAATGGGGCCTTTTATCATAGACAACTTGCACATTCTGACAGATGATCTAATGACATGAAAAAGTAGACGAGACACTAATATTTTTCAAAGGGGGCGGGGTATTATAGTATCTATCATGTGTGTGAGGTGTGGATAGAAAAATCCGTTACGAGGGTCACTGTTCGGCATCATGAGGCTTGGCGAGTGATGCCGAATAGTGATCCCGAGAGACAGATTTTTCTATCCGCACCTCACACGAATGATAGATACTTTTTCTTGCACACCATGTTTTGTTTTAACTTTAGAACTTGTTAAAATGCGTAATTCTAGTGCTTGAGAGGTTTCGATTTGATTTTGAAAGATCGCGCAGCTTTCAACGACCGCCATTCGGCTCTTTACGTCAACGACTGGCGTGCATAAACTGACGTTATTTTTGCCATCTTCGTGACGTCATCAGCTAAAATGCCAACGTCACTTGACGACGCAGGTATGTGAGCTCCTATACAACCAATGCATTGACAGCTCGTGATTTTTTTCCGCTCCTGGGTCAGAACACCAGGGTAAGACAAGATATTCTATCCCAGGTGAAAAGAATGGCATTTTCTATCCGGTGTGAAAGAACGAATTATCATCCGAAACAAAACGAAAAAAAAAGCTGACAAAATCATTTATATCTGATAGTGGGTCTTGGAATTTAAATGGACAAAGAAAATTACGAAATATTAGTGGTTTAGCTTCAAAGTAAGTGATCATATTTTATCACCGAAAAGACTTACTCTGTGTTGACAAAATTAGCTATATTTCCAAGTAGCCGATTATGATATTTATAAGGACCAGGAATATACGAAATATTAGTGGTTTATCTTTAAAGGATTATGTGTCTGAAAGGCCTAGGGTCGATAAGCATCAATTTCGGCCTCAAAATTTCATAGAAAATAAAATCTGAATATTGGCCCTAAAATTCTTTTATATGAATATGTTATGGTACGTTATTTTCAAATCAAATGTCTATTTTTAAGTTCTATTCATGACGTTGCCATGGTAACGCTCCAAAAATGCTACATTTTCGCTTTTTTGCACTTTTTAGCCAATTTTAATGTATTCAGACAAATATTCTAATGCCTCCACATTCGACAAACAACTTCATACTTTAGCAAACGATTTTGTTACCAAAAAGAAACGTTGACAAAAAAATTCTTGTTGTTTGTTGCATGTGGAGGGGTTTTTAAAAATAAAATATGTCCTCCAGCCACGTGCGCCTTGCAACCTTGATAATGTATCTAAGGCTGGCAAAAAACGTTTTGAACTTGACATATCTCAGAGAGTTCGATGAAGTAAGACAGTATGTAATTAGATTTATGTGAGTCATTCCTATAATAAAGTTCGTTTCCATTGTAACAGTAATTGTGTGGCTTTTTCATGGTAACCATGATCATTCCACGTGTGTTTAGGCAATCAGTTTAATTTGTAAAACATTCAAAAACGGCCTTTTTGAATGTTTTAATTTGTTTCTTGTCGTTGGAGAACTGAGGATTGAAAAATCAAATAGCAAAGCGTATTCCTCTTGCACTAATGTCGTTGTCATGGTAACCAAGGACAAATCCTCGTTTCTTGGTCAGCAAAAATCAATGAAACACCTTTGAGTATGGCTACTTCTCAAGGTTTTATGTTGTTTCTTCTTGTTCCTGAATTGAAACAAATAAGATGGATCCACTTCTATTGCTTTTATGCTGTTGCCATGGTAACCAAGAGAAATGTATCGCCTTTTTTGACCAATTTTGTCAGTTATAAACCTTTCAATGTGTATCTTTAGCTTTCATGTTCTTTCTTCTTGCTCGAGACCTGAGGGTTAATATCATCTGTCTTCGTTTGCATACATTTTCTCACTGGTAAAAGTATTATTCCGTCAGGGCTCCACCATAATTTAATAAATCGACTATTTACATAAAAGTATACATATTTCACTTAAAAGAATGAGCAGAGAGAGGCTTATGATGCTTAATTGTCAACATGAACCATTTTCTTACCTCTCGTGTATGATATGTAAACATTTGATCTTTCTGTCGTAACCGTGCATGTATTTTGTACATGTTGAGAGAAAGAGAGGGAGAGAGAGAGAATTGATGAATGACTTGTTTGCAAATTTACGTCCTTTTCAACAGCATTTCAGTCTCCGTCATACCAGGACTATGGGAGCGCGATAATGAAAGGCAGTGGTGTGCAATGAATTCCCGTTTACAGTTTAAAAGATTGCCGCTTCCAGCCTCCATCGTTAGTCGAACCCGGGACAGGTAGATCAGCAAGCTAGCGCTTAACCCAATGAGCTATCGACCAGAGAGAGAGAGAGAGAGAGAGAGAGAGAGAGAGAGATAGAGAGATGAACACATTTTCGCTTATACGTACTGCAGCAACTTCAGTGCTAATCGTTTCAAATGATTATTCTGTACCCAAACTTTATTTCCGCTAGTATCGCCAAAAAGACTTACTCTGCAAATGTATTGACAAAATTAGCTTTTTTAGCTCACCTGAGCCGAAGGCTCCGGGGCAGCATATAAGATAGGCAGGCTCCGTCGTCCGTCGTCGTCGTCGTCCGTCCATCCTTCCACAATTTTCAAACACTTCTCCTCTGAAACCACTGCCACTTGTAAGCCTCAAGGGGTCATGGGAAGGAAAATGTGTTCATATGGTCCTGGTCACTTGACCAAGATGGCCGCCTAGTCCATATATGGTAAAATCCTTTGAAAATCTTCCCCAGAACCAATAGGCCAATGGCCAACTTGGTATATAGCATCGGGTATACGAGTACTATCAAGATTATTCAAATTGCGACCTTGACCATGACCTTTTTTACGGCAAGGTCAAACTTGCTTTCTGGTGCTTTTATTTGGAAAAATGCTAGAACATAAGATTTCATGGAAATTACTGAAACGTTAGGCTTAAAATTGGTATATACGGTTGTCTTAATAATTACTTGAATATTTGTGAGTAAAAGAGGTCAAGCTCATTGTTTGACCTTTGACCCAAGTCTCTCACATTTCGACAATTTCAAACAGCTTCACAAAAGCCACTGTGCCAGTTGTCACCAAAGTTCATATAGAATCTCCAGGGGTTGAGGGAACAAATAATTGTTCAAACGGTCCAGGTCACATGACTAACATGGCCGCCATGCCCATATATGGTAAAAACCTTTAAAATCTTCTTCTCCAGAACCAAAAGACCAATGGCCTTGGAACTTAGTATGTAGCATCAGGTACTCAAGTATTACGAGGGTTGTACAACTGATAATCTTGGGTTGACCTTGACAATTTTACAGCAAGGTCGAATATGGGAAAATGCTAGAAGCCTAGAACATAGTATTTTATGGAAAGTTTCGGTGATTTTTGTCTAAAAACTGGTATATACAGTCACCTTAGTGAGTACGTGAAGATTTCTGAGTATGAGAGGTTAAGGTCGTTCTTTATCCCATGACCCAGGACTTTCATATTTTGATAATTTCAAACATCGCCTCATAAACCAGAGGAAAAAATGTAAGCAAACTTCATATAGAGCCTCCAGGGGCTGAGGAAAAAAATTCTTCAAAGAGTCCATGTCACATGACCAACATGGCCGCTAGCCCATATATGGTAAAATCTTCAAAGTCTTCTTCTCAAGAACGACTTGACTGATGGCCTTGAAACTTGGTTTGTAGCATCGGTTACTTGAGCACTACCATGATTGTTCAATGATGACCTTTGCTTGACCTTAATTTTTTTAAGGCATGGTCAGATATGAGAAAATGCTAGAACATAAGATTTCATGGAAAGTTTGGAAGATTTTGGCCTAAAACTGGTATATACAGTCGTCCAAATGAGTACATGAAGATTTATGAGTACAATGGGTCAAGATCGTTTTTTGACATTTGACCCAGGATTATTGTATTTTGACAATCATTTAAAACATCTTCTCAAAAGCCACTGGACCAATTGTTCAGGTTAGCGATTCAAGGCCTCATGGTCCTCTTGTTTCTAATTGTAGTGGCCGATAATGATATATTGATTGACCAAGGTCTGTGTGTTGTATTCACGTTTTAGTTCAGTCTAGTTGGCGCATGGGACTGTTGTGCATGTTTTTCACGCAATTCAACAATGCGTTGAGTTACCAGTAAGATTTTCGCTAGGAAATGCGGGGTACAGTGACTTGTAATCAGTAAAATGTACCGTTTTGCTGATGATGATATTAGAAAATTTAGAAATAGATAAATTAAAAAATAGAAAAATTCAAACAACTCTTTATTGCGAATTGGTTTTAACAGCATCGAACATGTCTGATCTTGGCGCAAAACTAAAACGTTGCATTAGCTGACTGACAGATTGTATGCTGACCTGGACCAAGAATTACAATCGTTCATTAAAGTTCAGGACACCTTACCTTTCAGGTCGTGTTTTATTCTTGTATACTAACAATAAATATGAAAAATAAGCTTGTGAACCCGTTTTGATTATGTTCAATCGATTGAAACAAAACTGTGTCGCAAAATAGTTATTAAACGCTACTTTTCATAACACAAAATTGTCTCTAAAGAATAAGTGTAGTCCTCAGCCCTGAACTTTTTGAATAATTATAAATACGCCCGTCGAAGACGGGTTGTATTATGTCGTGACCTCTGTCTGTCCGTCCGTCCGTCCGTCTGTCTGTCTGTCCGTTAACTTTTCGTGTCCGCTCCATATCTCCTTAACCCCTTGAAAGAATTTTTTGAAACTTGGGTCAAATGTTCGCCTTATTGAGACTTCAATGATATCCGACGAAGGTCAAGGTCACACTTAGAGATCAAAGTTCAAACGGTAACATTTCATGTCCGCTCCATATCTCGTGAACCGTTTAAGATTTCTTCATGAAAGTTTGTACAAATATAAAACACCATCAGACGATGTGCAGAGAAAAAGAACCATAACCCTATTTTGATTTTTGACGGAATTATGTCCCTTTGTATTTTTCCTATAGTAAACTCATATAAGCTTCGTGTCCGCTCCATATCTCAAAAACTGTTTAAGATTTCTTCGTGAAAGTTTGTATTATCATAAAGCACCATCAGACGACGTGCAGAGAAAAAGAACCATAACTCTACTTTTAATTTAAACAAAATTACGCCCCTTTGTATTTTTTGTATAGTAATTTCATATAAGCTCCATATCTGGAAAACAGTTTAAGGTATCTTCATGAAAGTTTGTATACATGTAAAGCACTATCAGATGATGTGGAGAGAAAAAGAACCATAACCCTACTTTCATTTTTAATAAGATTACGCCCCTTCGTATCTTTCGTATTGTAATTTTGTATTCAATTCGTGTCCGCTCCATATCTCTTTAACCCTTTGAAAGATTTTTTTGAAACTTAAGTACAATGTTCACCTTATCGAGGCAACTTGTAGAACTTGTTTTTCATCAATGTCCGACAAAGATCAAGGTCACACTTACAGGTCAAAGTTACAAAGGTAACATTATTTGTCCGCTCCATATCTCGAAAACCTTATAAGACTTCTTCATAAAAGTTTATAAAAGTTTATACAAATATAAAGCATCATCAGACAATGTGCAGAGAAAAAGAAACATAACCCTGCTTTCAGTTCTGATAGAATTATGCACCTTTGTATTTTTCATATAGTAATTTCATATTAGCTTTGTGTCTGCTCCAAATCTTGAAAACCGTTTCAGATTTCTTCATGGAAGTTTGTACAAATATCAGACGATATGCAGAGAACAAGAACCATGACCCTCCTTTCAGTTCTGATGGAATTATGCCCCGTTGTAATTTTTGCCTAGGAATTTCATATTAGCTTTGTTTGTTTCGTAGTTTCATGTCTGCCTTTTTATTGAAGATTTTAAGCTACTGACAAAGTTCTGTCATCTCTTGTTGTCTTTCCAACTTTAAGCCCCAACGGGCGTATATTGCCCCGCTCAGCGGAGCTCTTGTTTTTCGTATGAGATAATTAATGTAAATAATGCAACTTCATCGATAAATATAGGATGTCACGGGTAGACTGTTAGTCAACTATAAGAAACCTTGACTAACTCATAAACCGTCAACTCCCGGTATCTTAAGGTCTAGGATCATCTCAAACTAGTGATATTTCGAAGTTAATATTCAAAGAATGTAGTTGACCAGAATCCCTATTTTCTTTTCATTCAGCTCCGGATATTACAACCACTCACATATAAAAGTTGATTTTATGGTCCCAGAAAATTCATTTTATGCACCAGTGGTTTGTGAAAGCCGAAGTTCCATGTAAAGTAACTAGAGAATCTGTTCAGCTATGTTTTTTTATACAAGAGCATACTAGTTTGACATTCAACATAGGAAACGAAGACAACATACTAGAAACTTGCTTGTTTCTCATAATCCTTGCAGACCATCCGACCCCCGATTCTTTCATAAGAAATCAAGGTTTACTGAATTGAAAAATACATATACAAAACAATATTCCGGCTACAACGACCATGACAACGGATCGGTGAAGGAACATATATACGCATTGCACTTACGCCAGACTGAATTTACAAGGCCGTCGTCGGCGGTCCGGCCGGTCCGGCCATGGCCGGACCACTTTTTCTACCGAATATGGTATTGGCCGTACCACTTTTTTTTCATTCGGCCAAATATGGTATTGGCCGGACCACTGTTTTTCCGTTATTCCCTCTTTGCTTTGGTCTCAAAATGCATTAAAATCGCTTCTGGAAACGTCCCGAATTCAAAAAAATTTCTTGGGGGAGGTCCCCCGGACCCCCCTTTCGAGAGGAAAGACAACCCCTCTCGTGCTCTCCCCAAGTCGTGCCTTCGGCTCCCGGGGAACGCCTTTGGCAGTCTTTAAAAGCTGGCGGGTAAGCATTTGAAATGCAGCAAATACTCATAAAATAAATTAAGTTTTACAAGCAAAATGGTCTCAAATTGCATTAAAATCGCTTTTAGAGAGGTCCTAAATTCAAAACTTTTCTCAGGGGAGGTAAATACTCACAAAATCAATTGAGTTTCACAAGCGAAATTGGTCTCAAAATGTATTAAAATTGCTTCTAGAGTCGTCATGAATTCAAAAATTTTCTCGGGGAGGTCCCCCGAACACCCCTTACAAGAAGGAGATAGGCCCTCTCGTACTCTCCTCCCACCCGTGCCTTCGGCACTCGGGGAACGCCTTTTGCGTTCCATGGCCGTACCACTTTTCAAAAGCCGACTACGGCCCTGATTTATCAGAAAATCTGATCTATGAGGTCTAACAAATTGTCAGGCGCGAAGAATGATAACTTGAAATTGAATGAAGAAGTACGAGGGATAATCAAAAAGTTCCCGTAAAAGTGCTGTTTTCGCTTAACGTTGTTACTTTCTTCAAATTCCGTCTCTAACAGGAAATTGCGAACGATATGTAGCCATGACTTATTTAAAGAAATGCGCATCAATTCGCCTAAACATGGTATATACATGAGCCGCGACATGAGATAAGCAACAAAGTGGCTGTGCACCATGGGCAAACTCAGATCAGCCTGGGCATCTGCCCAGTCCGATCAGACCCTTTTCTAAGCGCTTAAAGGTAGCTGATGGTCTGAGCTACCTCCACGCGGACAGCGAAGACTCTGATCAGACTGGGCGGACGCCCAGGCTGATCTGAGTCTGCGCTGTGCGCAAAACAACTTTGTTGGTTTTCTCGTGTCGCGGCCCACATCCCATCGTGATGTTTATTACAGATTTTGTAAGCTGTTTTGATTATTTATACGAAATGATGTCTAAGCCCAACATGCTTTAATCGTAAATGTGTGTGTTTGTGTGTGTGTGGGGGGGGGGGGGGGGGGGGGGTAGGCAAAGGGGGTCGAAGGGGAGGTCCTTCAAGGGCAGATATCATGTTTTACGTTAGGAAGTGGAATTAATATCATCAGGTTTCATGAACGTTTGATAATGACAATTCATTAGATAGGTGATGTACGCTTTCAGTCGAACCATTCCAACAACAGAAAACAATCTGATATTTGCAGCAGCATTAGCTGTCTATCAAAAGTCTTTAGTTATCAACAACCATTAAAGTTACATCGACAAGTTTCGTAAACTTCAGCCATAGTATTAATATAAGTTCTCTTGTAGTATTATGTACCATCCTCTTCTTAAAACCGCACATAGTCATAAATTGATATATCCTTAATTATTGCAATGCTTGCCGATACATCATTGCTGCTGAGCAAGATGAACATTACCTGGAAGCTTATAATGCTGCAGATATCAGGTTGTGCGGTCGAATTGCTGAGAACGTTCCGAATGAAACTATCAACCATATATATAACGAATCGCCATTATCTCTAGTTTATGAGACTTTATCATGCTACACCCGTTTTAAAATGTAAAGTATGTTATCTGCCCTTGAATTACCCAACCCCACATATTTATTGATGAAAGGCCCCATTGGAAATAAGCATCATTTCGTAAAAAGGATCAAACCAGCTTACAAAAGTTGCAATAAAATACAAGATATAACATATATCTTTAAGTTGATTTGAAGAAATTCATGTGTCTGTAAATAATATGTGGCTATACAACTTTCACTACGGTAAATATGAAACGCAACGTTAGCTGGGCTGGGTCACGTTTGCTGCCAGTCGGAGCATGCTCGGCCGATTCTGTGAATCAGACCTCGGGCGTATGTACGGCGATGAAATATGCAGCAAAATCCAACATTTTGTTCGCCGGAACAATATACGCCAAATGCGTAGCTCTCTATGTCTGCGAATGATGATAAGTTTTCGACCTGCGACCTTTTTCAGCTGTTGCATGGACATTCATTTAATGCTTTGCTGTTGTCAAAACAAAATAATGCCGAGACAGAAAAAAAAAACATTTTTTTCTTTTCATTTTATTATTTACTCGGTGCGACTGTGTGGCCATCTTTGTTTATGTCTTTGTTCCTAACAACAGTCGTGTTTGGTAAGAAGTCCCACGTCATACGTCCGAGATTGATTCACGGAACTGGCCAAGCGGTGTTCCGATTGGTTTGCTGCGTGTTACGTTGATGACGCGTGAAAAAAAAACTGGTTAAACATTAGTCAATATTTTTGTCCCCCGACGTAGTGGAAGGGACTATAGTAGTGGGTTCGTCCGTCCATCCGTCATTCCGTCCGTCCGTCCATAAAATTGTATAGGAACATGTATTGGGTCAGGTTGATGTTTCGCTTGCTTAGTTTCCAAGTTCTGTCCATTTGTTAGTTTTTAAGACTTGTGCGCGCCATTACTAGATAACAGTTAGGGATATCTCCATAAAACTTCAAAGAAATGTGTATGAAGTCCCGACAATAAGTCATGTATAACAATGATTGTCACCCCCCCCCCCCCCCCCCCCCCCGCACACTCCCATTTTTTATACGAATTAGATTCTTTGTCAAAATTTACATTCTAGTTCCCCCACCCCCACCAAAAGAAAACCCTGGGTTTGGATTCTTTGTCAAAATTCACTTACTAGAGAGCTTAAAATTACAGTTGTATAGCTCTTATGCAAATTTTAAGAACTGGTCTGATGCGTAATTGTCAGATCCACTTTTGCTAAGGTTGACTGCCCGTTTCAGCACAGTTTAATTCTTTTCTGCTACAGCTGACTGCTCACTGACATAATACCTTACCATGACAGCTTTAATACTGACATAAGCTATCTCTGCAGCAGATGCGATTGAAAACAAAAATAAAGTTGATTCGACTTTCACTTATTTTAATATCATCAATTTGACACAAAAGTGCTGGCAGAATGGGAAATACTACTGCACTCCCTGAACAGTCTGAACTTGGTCTACAAGGTTTGCTCGGACATTCCTGTCCCAATATTTTGTGAGGTGGTCACCTTTTACAGATCATTTTGGAACACTTATTTTGCTTGTAAGACCAAATTCTTACCTGTGTTTATATCACTTGTCAGAGTGAAAATCCAAGTATATTCAATTTTATGTACAGGCTATACTGTAAAATGAATAAGACAAAGAAGCTGTCATAATTCAATTATGTCTATGCAAAGAGGTATATTAATTAGCTTCTGTTTCTGGAAAGGCTAAACTGCCTCAGTGGAAGCCAGTCAACAAGTTCTTATAGCTTGAAAGCTGTTGCTCAAGTTCTTGTATTGCCTGTATGCAGTTTATTCAAGGCCTTCTAAATGAGCCGCGACACGAGAAAACCAACAATGTGGTTGTGCGCCCTGCGCAGACTCAGATCAGCCTGGGCATCCACCCAGTCAGGTCAGACTCTTCGCGAAGTGCTTAAAGGGTAGCTAAGGGACTGAGCTACCTCCATGCGGACAGCGAAGACTCTGATCAGACTGGGCGGATGCCCAGGCTGATCTGAGTCTGCGCTGGGCGCACAACCACATTGTTGGTTTTCTCGTGTCGCGGCTCAAATAGCTGTTTTATGTCCGGTTTCAACATATATCTAGTTTTAGCTAAGAAACCAATTCAAATATTTCAATAGCAGAGTCTTAGCATTCAAATCAGCAAGTCCAAATTTTGGCCTTTTCCATGCTTTAATTTTTAGGAGCCATAGAGATGACTTCTAGGCATGTATTTACGCACAACTAGGCAGGTGAAAAATTTTGAACGGTGCACTGATTGCACATGCATAGTATGTGCTTAATCATACAGTTATGACATCCCTTATTCAGTGAATAAACCTTACCACCACTGAACTAGAAAGTGTAAACAGTTTTTAAAATTCGTAGAAGATCTATATGACATGTACTTTAAAAGTTATTAACTCGTGATCATTTTGTTTTAAAAGATACTATACAGTGTGTTGATGGATTCTAGGATGGTTCTTGTTGCTTGATTTTTTTTGATTTTTTTTTTCATTTTTAATCGATTTTCATCAAACTTTCAGGATAATGTTATCACCATTTGAAATTGATCTTATTTCATATGGATTTGGATTACTACTAGAGTTATGGCCCTTTGTAAGTCTGGTCAAATCTTTGGGCTGCAAAGGTGATTTCTGTCAGAATTGTTGCCTGTGGTGATCAAATAAGTTTTGTAGTCTTGACTTCTTTCGAAATCAAATATTCCAATTACTGATAATATGAGCCGCGACACGACAAAACCAACAATGTGGTTGTGCGCCCAGCGCAGACTCAGATCAGCCTGGGCATCCGCCCAGTCTGATCAGAGTCTTCACTGTCCGCATGGCGATAGTTTAGACCCTTAGCTACCCTTTGAGCACTAAACGAACAGTCTGGTCAAACAGGGCGGATATCCAGGCTGATTTGAGTCTGCTCTGGGCGCACAACAACATTGTTGGTTTTGTCGCGTGGCGGCTCATATGTCCATACGTCGGGGGACATTTGGCATTCAGCCTTTTATTATGATACGAATCACAATACACCAAGGTTGCCAATGATGTAATTTGATTGTAGAAAGTTTAATTATAAAGAGAATACAGCACTTTTCGGGGACCTTTTTATCATACATTGTTTATAAAAACTATCGAGTTTTATAGTTCGTTGCCTGTGTTCAATGCTAGACCAGTGTGAAAAGAGCAGATTGAGGTATCAGTGTTTGAGAGAAAACAAAAATGCATCATCTCTTCTCTTCGAACTGAACACGGGCAACCTTGGACTCTGTGTCAGAAGGTGCGAGTTATTAATTCTATCCCTTGGGCCTCCTTGGGAACGCTTTTATGCGAACTGGACGAGAACAAAATCGACCGTTTGAGCCGCGACACGACAAAACCAACAAAGTGGCATTGGCACCTAGCAAAGACTCAAATAATCCTTGGCATCCGCCTAATCTGATCGTCTTCGCTGCGTGCTTAAAGGCTAGCTTAAGGACTAAGCTAACCATATACCGACAGCGAAGACTCTGATCAGGCTGGGCGGATTCCAAGGCTGATTTGGGTATTCGCTGAGCACACATGCCACGTTTTTGATTTTGTAATGTGGCGGCTTAATTTTCTAAGTTAGGTCTTAAAATTTGGACAAGTTTCTCCGACATGTCTGGAAATGTCCTCTAGAACCTGTTGTCTAACAACTATTCTGAAATAGACTCTTCGTTCCGGACTGTTCAGGGTCCATACCGTTCACACAGGATAATTAGGGTAAAGTCGGGTAAATTTGGAAAGCGGGTAAATTCGGACAGTGACATTGTTTCCTTTATATGTCAGTTGTTTGGAATTGAAAAATATTTAACTAGGCAAACAGTGAAAATCCTGATAAGACGGCTCAGGATGAGCCGTCTCATCTGGATTTTCACCGTTTGCAATGGTATGTCCGAATTTACCCGCTGTCCGAAGTTATCCGACTCGACCCTACTTGAACTTTGTACCTCTAAATTTTAACCAAAGGGCGTCATCTATTGATCAACACGCCGGACTCCCAGTACAGAACACAAAACAAATTAAATGTTTGAAAGAAACTTTTATTTTCGTTTCATTTCTCTGACAATAACATCCTAGCCATGTTGCTGAGCATAGGTTTGTATTCTGCAAATAAAAATAGAAACGATTAGCTGGTTGTTATATACCGATGGGGCAACGTGGTCGAGTGGTTAAAGACGCTCGGTTCGGTACATAAGGTCGTGAGTTCGAATCTCGGCTTCAGACAACTCTCGACTGGAAAACTCTTTCTGTCAACCAAGTAGTAAATTGGTATCATTTTCGAATTTGGGAATAATAAGACAGCGAAAGGAGAGGAATGAACTTTGCGTCTCATATGCTGTGCCGAAGATACAATGAGCCTTTAACCTCCACTGCCCCTACGGCCACAAGGCTATAGGAAACCTTTACCTTTACATTCTAAGGTTCCGATGAACCACCAATTCAGTTGCAGTTGTAACCGTGTTTGGGTACACGTTCAGGGGGAAACAGCTTTATAACCCAGCAGGCACATGACGTCGTAATGACGTCGGACTGACGTTGATGCGACGTGATGACGTCGCATCGACGTCAGTACGACGTCATTTCGACGTTATGTGCCCGCTGGGAACTAGTATCTTAGTTGTTGTTGTTGTTTGTTTTTTTTCCTCACTGGGGTTTGCCTCTTTAATGAAAGAAATTGCTCCTCTAGAAGCAAATTCTTCCTTTAAGAGTAGAAACCAACATTTGAAAAGGTTGCACCTTCCAGAGAAGCAAACGGGAAGTCACAAAAGTTATTTCCCATTGTAAAAGTCGTGAAAAAAAAACACAAGAAGTGACATCCATGAAATCTGACCTATCTATGCAAAGTGTCCCATAAATGGGACATTGAAAAACAGTGTAGAACAAGATCAGAAGCAGGCAAAATTGCTTCAGTTGTTTTTCACTAACAAATTATCGTATTGCGCTGTCAAAAATCTTCGAAAACAACGTCTCAAATAAAAAATAAGTTCTGAATAGTACGATCCTTTGGAAGCAAGGAATACATCAAAGAACAGATTTTGGTAGACTCGGTTTAATTGAGTCTGTTCATGACCGGTAATGAAATGTGCGTCACCAGCCACGCCGCCCCCCCCCCCCCCCCCCCCCAGCAACGGTTTAAGCGGAACTCTATTTTCAAAATAGCTCAAATGAACTCAATGAACCCAAAGTCGTAATTTTCATATTCCTTCGGTCCACAAAAGTAAGATTCACGACCATGTTTTCCACAAATTAACAAAGGAAACTGTTGGGGCTTCCTGTATAAAAGGCTCAACTCTGAATCCATTTGAGCCGCGACGCGACATAACCAACAATGTGGTTGTGCGCCCAGCGCAGACTCAGATCAACCTGGGCATCCGCCCAGTCTGATCGGAGTCTTCGCTGTCCGCATGATGGTAGCTTAGACCCTTAGCTACCCTTTAAGCGCTTGGCGAAGAGTCTGATCAGACTGGGCGGATGCCCAAGCTGATCTGAGTCTGCGCTGGGCGCACAACCACATTGTTGGTTTTCTCGCGTCGCGGCTCATTTATATCCAGTGGGCTCCTCTAGCTTTATCAATTGGACGAGTCCATTAATCATATTGGGGGTGTCTGGTTTATTTCATCTTATGACAGGTTATATACTGAACAAAAAAAAAAGAAACGCTACATCAACATTCAAATCATTTTTTCTAGGAGCACTTCATTCCAATTTCAAAATTTATCCCAGGCTAACAACTTGAACAGAGAAGTTACTTTTATGATGACATTCATTACCTATCCGTATTTTATTTAGTTCATTTGATGTTGCATAGGTAGAACTTCAAAAGTTAATTTAATGTTAACGTTTCTTATTTTTTTTTTTTTTTTGTTCAGTATAGAATTTGCGGTAAATTTCCCCAATTTGCGGTAAATTATATGCAAGCAGTGTAGACTATGCTCAGACATCGCGTTTTGCGGCTTCTGGTGTGGATCTGGGGCCGTATTTATAAAACGACTTAGTGGTTGCTATGCTGTTGCTAAGGCTAAATTTCTTTGAAGGAGATTCCCTACAACTATGAAATTTACTCTGGAGGAACTGTCTGAAAAACACTGTTCCTCCAGAGCACATTTCATAGTTGTAGGAAATCTCCTTTATAGAAATCAAGCCTTAGCAACGGCATAGCAACGACTTAAGTGCTTTTATAAATACGACACCTGAACTGTTTTCTTATGTCCTATTTATGGCATTTATGGGTTAAAGGGAAGAAACTCTACCGTTTCTGTTTTGCCTCCTTTCTCAATAGGGATCAACTCTTAAAGGAAAGAATTTGCTCCATCAGGAGCAAATTCTTTCATTTAAGAGAAGATCCTTTTTTGAAAGATGTTCAACGTCTAAGGAAGAAAAACGAAATCACGAAAATTGATTCCCTTTGAAAAAATGCCGTCAAAACATAATGGTGTGCCCATACACTTTTGTAGTTATTTACCCCTGACAACCTCTTCCGCAAAGACCAAAGTCGAGACCATGAGTAAATCCATGGCAGAAGCTTTCACATCCTGCTTCCGTGACACTTGACCCTAGTGCAGCAAAGGCAGCTTGTTTGATATCATCTGAAAAAAAACAGAAACAAATTTAAGTAAAAGTATCCCCCCTCGTATATTATGAAACTGGTTAGTTGTATGCAATACAATTACATGTAAGACTTTTACAAAAAATCTTCAGCGGAAACATCTTTGTAACGGAGACAGAGACGATATATCAGTTCATACCCTTCTTGAATATTCACGAATATTTTGTTGTCATAAATTTATAAACTCCCACACGGCAATGAAAAGGCGTTTCTGCAAACAAGCATGTTTTGAATTTTATGACTGGTGGAGTAAATAATTAAATAATAGCATTAAGCTTTAATCCGTGCACGTGAATTTTTAAGCCAATAACTGTCCGAAGTCGATTTAATAATGGGCTTACAATCATTCATGATATATCTTTCCTCTGATAACCTATGATTGCTGGGCATATCCAGTCTTCAATTTTGGCGAGAGACGCAACCCGCGTTTCCCGCCCGTCTACTTATTTTCTTAAATTCACCTACTTCCAGTGACCATCACAAATCATAAGTTTAGCAGATAAAAGTACTTTTACTGGCGATCACTATCATGCCTAGAATATAATTTTTCGCGAGAAATTTTAAAGTTAATAGAAACATTGAGGGCGTATATTTTTAAATGCAATAATCTATGTTTAATCTAACCTAAAATCATAGAATTACAGGAAAGGCCACAATCACAAAGAACAATCAACAAATGTACTGAAATAAGATGAGATGAGCCGCGACACGACAAAACCACAAAGTGGCACTGTGCGCCCAACAAAGACTCAGATCAGCCTGGGTATCCGCTTAATCTGATCAGAGTCTTTGCTTTGCGCCTGGAGCTAGCTTAAATCTTTAGCTACCCTTTCAGCGCACATCCGATCAGACCAGGCAGCTGCTCAGGCTAATCTGAGTCTTCGCTGGGAAGCACATGCCACTTTGTTGTTGTTGTTTCTTCGTGTCGCGGCTCAAATGACAAACGGTATAGCAAATTCTCGGGAACTAACACAGAGGTGTTCCGTCATACCTGACCCACGAGGAATTCTAAATTAAATGCGTTTCTTAGTTCTTTTGTGTAGAATACCTACCGACAGAGAAATGTACAGATCCAAATAGAAAATCGCGTTTTTCTTCCTCAGTGAGGGTAGCACTGACCACCATCGGTACCAAGGCAATGAGACAGAAGACGAGTTTCATCTTGTCTGTAAAAGAAAGAATTTCAAATGAGTTATATTTTCATTTGCTTAAAAAAAAAAAAGAAAAAAAAAAACGCTCCGGATGAAACAGCGTTTGTCGTCCGTCCCTTCGTCTGTTGTCCCTTAACACTTCTTTCAAATAACATCTTCGAAACCTGCAACCGCGGGTCTCGAAATAGTGGAAGGTGGTCAGTCAAGGTACTTCATACAAGGGCGAAAATTTGCATATGCATATTGATTTTTTTTTCAAATTGACAAAATTTCAATACGCATCTGCATATTAGTAACGTTATTTGCATGCTGATATTTTGTGAATTAGACAAAATTTCAATACCTGCTGCCAACCAGACTCACATGACCAGGAAAACCATCTTAGGGGCTTCAAACTCTAAACTTCCTGTTAAGGGCTATAACATGAGTATGCATGTCACATAGCTGTCCTCTAGCTTCGCCCATACTGTCACAATTATCACGTAACACTTGTGCATCAACTCGCTGTCATTGTTCGTAAATGGAAACGAGATATAATTTTCACTTTATAGCGAAGCCTGGGGCCGTATTTATAAACACAATACAAAATGTAAACGCACCAAAATTCACTTTAGATCTCACACACCGAAGGAAAAGTAATAAATCTTATTCTACAGAGACCATAACATTTAGTCTTCTGAGAGATGGCATACATCCTGATAAAATCATTAGTAAACTGTGGCTTAGAAGAATAATTGACACTATATTAATTAGATACTGTCACTAATAACTTCTATATAATATACCATCACTGAGACTGTGCTGTCTGTACAATGGTGCGCCACACAAATCTCAGTATCACATATTGTCCAAAGTAGTAAATAATATCAACATCCGTAAATTGTACAATAAAAATCACGGGAGCTGTGATGTCTGTACAAAGGTGCGCCACACAGCTCTTGGTTTTACACAATATAAAAAATATAAAAAATAAAAAATAAATTGTACGATTTCACTACTAATGCATAACAGAATGAGATAAAACTAATAGAAAGATAAATGAACCACTTGAAAAAATTACAAAATAAATTATTCCACAGCTACGATAGCTTACAAGAAAATTTCAAAGACTATTATGACACAGGGTTAAACACAAATGCTATTTACACATACAAAAATAAAACATTGACATGCAACCAAATATTTTCAGAAACTTTCCTAAATAGTAAAGAAAAGTATCATGAAACATTTAAACAGTATATAAAAAACAAAAACGAATATAACCACCGTGTCTACAAAATGTTTTGGAGAAATTTGAATAAACTAAAAATTTGGAAACACAACAGTCTAATAAACAAAAAATTTAGTACCATTGTAGAAAGTCACAGAACCTCAACCATTGAAATGGAATATAATGAAGAAATACACAAGATTAGAAAGACGGTACATAACTTTACTTCACTGGAATTAAACCCACAGTTAAATGAAATATTAGGCAGAGGCCCCAATTTCATTCCAACTATAGCAGATGTTACCAATAATATCAAAGACACGTACAAAGATAGAATTTTTAATACATTACTGGAATATTCAAGGAAAGAAACCAATACAGGAGCATATAAGCATACCAGTAATATGACATTAAAATTGAACCTAAATCACCCTGACCTATCAACAGAGGTCAGAACATACATGATAGATATACTTGAAAAAACTAGCCTAGCATGTGACAAAAAACCGGAAACACATATGATAAATAGTAATATAAGTCAGCTGGAATATGAACAGATCCAACTTCTCACCAGAAACCCCAAAATTGTAGTCAATACTGCTGACAAAAACCTTGGTCTAAGCATAAACTCTATAGAATGGTATATACAAGAATACAACAGACAACTTAATGAAGAACAAATATATACACAAATACCATATTGTGAACTTGAAAATATTATTACCAATGGAATAAAAGACCTTGAAACATTATACAACAAATATTCAAAATGCCAAGAACTAAAGAGTTTTGATTTAGGCTTACTAATACAAAGGGAGGCAACCGATGTATTAAGGAAGACCTATTGTTAATGGATTTGCAACTTTGAATACTGAACCGTCCAAATTGCTTGGCTCAATATTTAGATATTGTCTTAATGAATGCATTGACAAAGCTAAACTGGAGGATATACAGTCCCCTATCATTTCCAGTTCTAGAGATGTAGTAGATAAACTAGACAGACTATCATTAAAAAACTACAACCTTGATAATATCTATTTTATCACATACGATTTCTCATCCTTATATACATCAATTAGTAAACGCACACTTTTTGACACCATACATTTTATAGGAGATTACCTGAAACTTGATAAGTATTTAATATACTTAATGAAAGACCTTTTCAACTATATAAAGAATAATGCATATTTTAGTGTTGGTAACAAAAAACTTTATTTACAAAAGGAGGGATTCGCCATGGGCTCATATGATTCGGCCGATGGAGCCAATCTGGTACTATTCAAGGCAGAGTATTTTATGGCAAAAACTAGTAGAATCAACAGATACATCTTAGATTTTAATAGATTCATCGATGATGGAAGCATAATAGTTTATTCTGAACATAATCAGATAAAGGAATTTATATCAAACTTGGCATCGTACTACCCTAGAGAACTAGAAATAGAATTCACTGTAAATAAGTTCAAAGCAGAATTCTTAGATCTAACATGCGGGATAGGACATATCACATATATCAGTGGTAAATGTTACCATTATATATTTCAAAAGAAATTTAACACATATTCGTACACAAATTTCCAATCCAATCATCCTGATGGTGTTTTTAAAGGTATTATAAGCACAGAATGTCACAGATACAAATACCTCAGTAGCACAAAGGAAGAATATGAACACATATGTAAACTGTTCATACATAGACTTAAGAAATGTGGCTATCCTGAACAATATATACAGAAGCATCTCGTGCAGTACAGAAAAAAAGTTAAAGAACCAGAACAAAAACAAAGTAAAATAAAAAAATGCACAAGATGTAAATCAAATTTTAACAAGCTATATGATAATGAAAAGATAATGAAACATATTTTTCATAATGACAAGGTCAACAAGATAAGACTGTGCAATATGACCATGGAAAAACTTAGAACCATATTATTGACAAAAAAGAAACTTCACAAGAAAATAGAATTATTTTTCAAAAAATATGGAACATGAACCTTTATTCACAGAATCATGTCTACGTGGACTACAGAAACAACAAAACATATCATTAAATATGCAACAACGCATATCTATACAAAAGAACAGCATCCGTATGGACTCTTTTACTTAGAGAACCTTCAAAATGAAAAAGAACAGATTTCACTAATGGATGAAAACCATGTTATCGACCTCCATAGACAAATTACAAATGATGAACGTTATAGTGCATACTTAGGGAAAAGACACACACTAGTCGACTTAGGGAAATATAAAAGTGTTTACATTATTGTGTTCTGCTCACTGAAGACTGACACCTTCCTAACTCTTGAGTGTGAGCCTTGTAGAATTATGGACAGATTCAGATATAAAATGTTTAATAACTTAAAGATCTTAGTATACAGAGAATTATTTCAATATTATTACATGGAAGATGTAGACTACTCACCGGTTGTGTGAATGTCTGTTTATTCGCAGCCTTGCCCTGTTGGTGGGGCATGGCTGTGAATGGATATGACACCCTCATTTCTTGTCATACCCGGTTAGTGGTTGATTATACCCCAGCCCTCCGCTATGCTACGGGCTGCGTTTAATTATACAGGTTAAGTTTATCCAGAAACAATAAATTTCTTTAATGAAACCAAAATGATATCATACCCAGTCAGTGGTTGATCATACCCCAGCCCTCCGCTATGCTACGGGCTGCGTTTAATTTATGTAGGTGAAATTTATCCAAAAAACATTAAATTCTTTAATGAAACCAAAAATTTAATAATATTTATTAAGATTAAATGGTATAAAAATATTTATGATATTTACATCTTCCAGACAATGGAGTACTAATCATTGAAAGAACATAACCAGAAATATAAGATAACAGAAGTATAAAATAAGTGAGTAAATTAAATAGAGTATATTGTGGTTTGGGAAGGTAGAAACCTGGCTCCTCATGCCTTTGATGCAAATAGATCAGTACTGATAATATAAATATTCACATAACACGTCCTTTAAAGAATGCAGGGTTATTAAAATGACTGCACTGTGATGACCCGAGGGTTGGGCGCCTGTAAACCGGTTAAGGGTCATTGTTTTGGCTGTGGACAGCTACTGACTGATTGTCTCTAGCCTGTCCAGGGTTAATTCGACACGGTCCCAAGTCCGTGATCACGGTGTGGTTATTCAATGATAGCTAACATGCCGGCAACAAGAATATACTGCTCAGCCGGCATTAAATGGAGAACATTTTAAGGAAAACAATATAAACAAACCGATGAATCGAAGGCATGAGGTGGCTGGTTTTGCTATCTAGTAGTAATTAGGTAATCAACCATGGTTGATGTATAATTGTGCACAATTTAACAAATTAATCAATTGTAGATTGCATGTATTAATGCACATTTTCTTTGTGTGCTGGATATATTGTGTGCTGGATATATGTGACCGTGTCAGGTGACAATATTGAATACGGCATTACGTTGCTGTGTGATAATGTTGCTGTATGTGCCACACTACACCATAACATTATGGTGTGGTGTGTCATATACACGAAATGGCGTCGTGGAATGTCATGCTGGTATGGGTCATGGTAGGACCTTGGTAAGTTTGAATTTGGCTGTGTTGCACTGTTGCATGTGAGATCGAATTTGCATGCAACACGCCGTTGCATGCGAATTTGAATTTGCCTGCTTTGCACTGCTGCATATGGGATTGGTGTTGGCAAGCTATTGGTATGTATACATGCAGAGACTAGATGGAAGCTTATGGGTGCACACATTGTTGTCGAATTTACTTGCAACACGCCGTTGCATGTAAATTTGAATTTTGCCTGTTTTTACAATTTTGAATATGGGTGGTGCAGGCATGCAAGGGGGGTATATGTGTGCACCGTTAAATGAGTGTTCAAAATATGTATCAATGAACTGTAAAAATTTAATTTTATCGAATTGATAGTCATTGTTCGATGTCGCTGCGCTGTATGTTGGGACGTAAAATTTAATAATCTAGACGCTCGCTATATAACATCAACCAATGCAGATGGAACCTAGACAAACGGCTAGATTGCAGTCTGCATGAAAGAAATAAGACCCCAACAAGCAGTGTGGATATGGGACGATGAATGAGAAATATAAAAATATGTATGTGTATAAAAATGTATAAAAATAAAAAAGAAATTATGTATTTGTATAAAAATGTAAAAAATAAAAAAAATAAAAATGAAATATTTCTCAGAATGTGTCCACCACGGATCTTGTTAGTATTTAGGTCATGTTGCTAATTAGATACTACTGAATAGGAATATGGATGTGATAAATGAATATGGATGTAATTAAAACTTTTGGGTGTACAGATGTGTTCATGTGGGTGGACCAGATGGTTCATATGCATGTGCAGATGTGTATTTTATTGGGGATATGAGAGACATCCATAGCTACTGTGGGTGGGCTGATGGGTTCAGTTGCATGGGCAGATGCTTAATATATTGGGAAGACAGGTGACATCCATATTTCTGTTTTACATTAAAGCTACACTATGCCTAACTGAAATTTTGAAATTGGACTGTATTTGGTAGAACTGATATAGTGTAGAAATTAGACATATCTTAACCCTTAGACTGCTAAGCGCGACTTTAGTCGTGCTCGAGGGGTAGGTCACTTTGAGAGCATGTCGGGCACACTAGACATCAAGTACTCCCCATCATTTGCGGTTGTCCTGTGCGGGGGGAATCTGCTTTCTACTAGAGCAAGGTTTTGCCCACCTGGTTGATTTGTTGACCTTTAAAACTCGGAGAAAACGTAAAACATTTATGGTATTTTCAACATCAGCTTTTCAGGTGGCTACCCCTGCTTGCTTGATCCCGGTTTTTTGACAATTAGACTTCATCCTTCCAAACTTTCTCTCTCGATAAATATTCAGCAATAACTCCGGCCCTCAGACAAGCAATTACTTTTGTCATACAAAGCATATCATTGGCGCTAATATCTTGTACTATTTTTTTTTTTTTTTTTTTTTTTTTTTTTAAGTGTCTACATCGGTTCCCGCTGATATCATGTGACACCCAAATATGGCAATTCACGTGACCTTGGTAACTTCCGGAAAATGGCGGCTCACACGTCGGCCATATTGAGTGAAATTTTCAAGCAGGTCGACCAGAGTGTGTGCGGGTTGTGGCCTCTGGGATGCCCCTGCCCCCGTTTTGGGGTCAGGTGGGTTATTTTTTCAGCAGTCTAAGGGTTAAGATTATTATATGATTAAATGATAGATGAAGTTTATTAACAGATTTGACTATGATTTGATAAACAAAATTTATCCAACTGAGTTCAGACATAATAAAACCCAACCATCACCTTCTGTCGTGGGTGTAAGTAACCAATAAATGATCAAAATATTTAGAAACGGTTTTATGCAAACGTCCTTATCAGATACACCGTAGATGCAACTCCGTCTGACCGCCTGACATGTTGGTAAAAATTCATTCGGTCTGGTAAAAATATTCAGAATTTTCAAGTACATTTTAATTATTTGATCAGATTCGGTCATGTAAACACACGCAGACTTACGTTGAAATTGGCTTAAAACTTGGACATACTACACAGCACACTGTGGCCCAACTATTTGGGTGCTTGCTAGTGCCGATGCCATGGCACATGTGGACACTTTTGCACTAGTCAAAAATCTAGCAAAGTTTTTTATTAATACTATAATTAGTTCTCTCCTTTTTATTTCTGTTCCTTTGGTTTTTTACCTTTAAATCTACTTAGTTATAACTTTATTTCGTCTTCTTCCTGCTGCTAAACATGCAGTGGTATTTAGTTTCTCTTCTCCATTAATCTAATCATTACGCTGAGATAGTGGTAATGGTTCTTTTAGTTAATGTGTTTCTAATCATTACGCTGAGATAGTGGTAATGATATTTTAGTTTCAAATCTTTTTTCTTTTAGAATTGTCAAACAAGAATTTGCGAAAAGGTGAAACATTTCTTGCATATCCAGCATATGAAATATCAGCTTGGCTCAAATACTTTTACAGTTACAAACCATACTTTTATTTGAAACAAAGGGAGGTAACTCTAAAAGTACCAGTGGGACGCAGCAAAAAAAAAAAAGGAATGAAAAAAAAAAAAAAAGGACGGTTGCGCTTATTTGTCGTGATCTTTTCATATATAGAAATTTCAAAACACCATGCCCCCTGGCCACCTGCATGATTACTGACTGCAGAGTTATCTAAACTTTTGCACTATATTTTACACTCCAAGAAAACCATTAATCCAAAAATCAGCTTCCTAGGTCCAGGGCTTCAGGAATTGAAAAAAAAATGCTAAATTCAAACAAAGGGACATAGCTTTGCCATTTCTTGATACAAGAAGCCTAAAAATTAATCAGTTCAAGTACAAGTTTGATCAGGTTCCAATAAAAACAAGTATTTATGCCCGCAACAACATTTTTCTCCATTAAAAAATTATGGGATTTTTTTAGGTCTTCCAGGGCAAATTAAAATCTTAAAAAGTTCCTTCAAGAGCAAAGAATACATACAGAAGCAGGAACATAGGCAAGACTACGTAGTTTCGGTTAATAAAGCCTCGTCAGTGACCCTGACAATATCTGGTCACGAAACCAGGAAAAAAGCATACTGTAATTTCTTAATTTTAATTGGTCAGTAGCTCTGAAGTGACTACTCTGATCTAACCCAAACTCGTTCGATGTATAGTCAGTAGCTCTGAAGTGACTACTCTGATCTGGCCCAAACTCGTTCGATGTATAGTCAGTAGCTCTGAAGTGACTACTCTGATCTGACCCAAACTCGTTCGATGTATAGTCAGTAGCTCTGAAGTGACTACTCTGATCTGACCCAAACTCGTTCGATGTATAGTCAGTAGCTCTGAAGTGACTACTCTGATCTGACCCAAACTCGTTCGATGTATAGTCAGTAGCTCTGAAGTGACTACTCTGATCTGACCCAAACTCGTTCGATGTATAGTCAGTAGCTCTGAAGTGACTACTCTGATCTGACCCAAACTCGTTCGATGTATAGTCAGTAGCTCTGAAGTGACTACTCTGATCTGACCCAAACTCGTTCGATGTATAGTCAGTAGCTCTGAAGTGACTACTCTGATCTGACCCAAACTCGTTCGATGTATAGTCAGTAGCTCTGAAGTGACTACTCTGATCTGGCCCAAACTCGTTCGATGTATAGTCAGTAGCTCTGAAGTGACTACTCTGATCTGGCCCAAACTCGTTCGATGTATATGCCTTTCCTGATTATATGCAAATTACTAAAGATCAAATAAAAAATACTTGGGCCATGCCTTGGACAAAGTCAAATGTGTTTTTAGCACTCAAGGGCAAGCAACTCTAGAGGAATTTTACAATATAGCCAAATTTCAAACTCGTCCGAGAATTTATGCTTGTCAAAGTTATCAGAAGGTTTGATGAAGCAAAGTCGCTATGTCCGGGATAAAATGAAATGTGAGATATTTAAGCTCGCCAAAGCAGGAACCTGCAAGGCAAAATGTACAATATGTCCGAATTTCCAAAATCATCCAAGAGTGTTTGCTTGTTCTGGTTATAAGCAAGTTTGGTTCCACTTCAAATGAAGAATGAAGTTGCTATCCCCAGGACAACATTTTCTCCACTCTAAGTCTATGGAAAACACTTTTATTCTTCAAGGGCAAGTGACTCCGAAGTGAATGTTCCAAACTGGCTCAATCTCATTCGAGATTTTATGCCATTGGTTTAAACAATATTTTTTACTGCAAACTACATGGTTACAAAACAGTACAATATATACAATATGGTACAGGATCTGACGGTAAGCGAAACGCTTTTATGAAAGTCATCTCCTAATGACTGATTTTGTGCCTTTCATGGTTAGTTACAAGTTTCATAAATTTTTCGCACTCAAGTGCAAGCAACTGTAAGACGCATTGTACAATGTGGCCGAATTTTAAACTCTTCCGAGATTTTTATGTCTGTTCTAGTTATCAGCGGGTTTAATGTAGTTTCGATGAAAGGCAAAGTCACCATGCCCGGGTCATGGTCAAATGTGGGCTATTTAAGCACTCAATGGCAAGTAACTCCACGGCTAAATATACAATATGGCCAAACGAATTCGTTCAAGAGTTTTAGCCTGTTCTGGTTATAAACTAGTTAGATCCAGTTCTAAACAACACTTTTGGGTTACACAGGATCAGAAGATAGAATTTATATTCATTTTAATTGTATTATTGGATGGCATGTAAATTTACTATGCCGCCAAGATGCAAAACAACTCTGCAACAGCGTGTTGAACTCGCCACAAAGGCGACACGATTTCTGTAGTCTTTTGCAAAACTTCTCATGTATTCTCATAGTAGTACCCTACGTCTATCTTCAATTCCCGGGGTACTATCACTGAAATGCTTTCGAAGTTTATTCAGTTCAATCCCTTCCTTTCTGATAACTTCCCTGTCAGCGTACCTCTGTATACTGTATAGGTCTCGGCTTATTTCGGCCAATCCTAAGATCAAAGCTGGGCCGCCGATGCACTCTGTCAACAATGTATATCAGTTATAGTGCTCTCAAGCTGATTTAGTTCAGTAGGTCAGAAATCACGCATTTGTGCTTAATATCATCATTGTACCCGGAGGCGCATCAGCGATTTCAAAAACCAACAAATTTTCTTGCATTGATCTTGTTTTTAATTCTAACAAGTCATAAGACACTTGGTATATTTGAGTTCAGAGTATCTCTGTATTTCTTCCTCTAGCTGTGTGCTCTCGTTTTCGAGTGCTTTTTTGAATTTACCATTTCGGCCAATTTTTGTTTAATTTCGGTATTTTCCACTGCACCATCACGGGTATTCGATACATCCCTTTCGATCGCATCGAGTTTTGAATTTTTTTTTGTCAATCTGATCTAAACGGGACATGAACACAGCGTTCAAATGTTGTATCGACTGTGTCAGATTGTTGAACATTTGAGTACCATTATTTCTAGCAATGTTTTGGCTGGACGATTTACCGTTATTTCTCTGAATGAAGTTAGGCGCACCAGTGTATCGTTGACTTCTCACCTGTGTGGATTTTGAGTGTCTGACGTCGATGATGGCATATACTGTGTATTGGGCATTTGAAGTTGATCACCACTAGCCTGCTGCTTATTTGACCAGTTTGGCATACAGTTATAGTTATTTGCCCCAATATTTTGCATGTCACTAACCACAGCGTTACTGAAGTCACTATAAAGTTTTGGTCGGGATAATTACCAAGTGGGTGCCCTGGATTTTGACCTTGCTGAATGCGTTTAATTGTGTTTGTGAAGGTTTTGTAGTCCTTGCATAAATTTCTGAGCAGATCAAACTTAACCGTGCATAGCCCCTTGATTTGATTGGAGAAAACATGTCCATGAACCCATGCCGTATTTTTAACTTTAACACTGTTCTGGGTTTGACTGCCGCCCGCACTTCTATCTATCTATCTATCTTTACGTTCTTACCCCCAAGGAGGGGGGGGGGGGGGGAGGGCATCACAGGGTCCGCAAAACAAGTGCTGAAGGGAATTAGCTGAAACAAAAGTATAGGAAAGTGTGCGAGACGAGTTTGTACAGTGCGATATAGAGTGTAAGTATAATTAAAATAAAAAACAACAGAAATTGGTGGTTAGGGAGAGACATGGATCACCTTGCAGACAGCAATGCCAAACTGCGCCATGGTGGGTAGGACCGGTATGTGGGCTGGGAGGGCACTTACGTCCTTGCTTTTTTACCTTTGTCTCTTTCCGTTTTTATCAGTCACTACAATTTTTTATATTAAGCGAATACACTCAGGGAAACTTCTGAATACTTAAAAAATCGTCCAACAGCAATTCAAGTCAGAAAAATGTGTTTAAATAACAATAATAATGATTTTATCTTCCAAGTAAACAAAATCCTGCCATTCTCCACCCATGTACCCCATTGAGAAAAGCCCATATTTAGAAAACACTTTAACTGTATTTTACAAGGGAGTAAGTTAATTAATATAATAGCCTTAGAATGGTCAATATTTACCTAATGTGTGTCTGCTGTTAGGTAGTCTGCATACATTGATTGATTGATTTGTTGCTTTACGTCCACGGTAAACAGCTATGGTCATTTCGAGACGGTCAGTTAACCTTACCACACTATTCCTGGGCAGGCTTAGACCTCCTAAGCGATTAACCAGTACTAAGTGCACATTCTTTCGCCAGTTACGGACAACTGGCCTTCTTGAATCAGCGAAAGGAGAAACGAAAGTATGTGGCCATACAGGGTATCGAACCCAGAACCTCTGACTTATGGGTCAGGTTCCCTACTGATTGCGCTATGCGCCCGCCGTACAAATTGCACATATTTACTCAATGACACGTGTATAAATGTGGGTCTTTTCATCAGAGTAAAACTGAAGGTCACTTATTATTTCTGTTTTTTTTTTCTTTTTGAAGAGAACTGATTGGTGATGAGATAGGTTTAATTTATCCATAGAAACATTTCTGGTTTGTGGTGCATATATGGGCCTGGTTTATAGCAATTACATTAAAGACCCCATTGCTCTATCAGCATGAAATATTTTATCGTGAGGTATCGCTGCAAGCTTCTCACTACAGTTTCGTCACTAATTATTTATATCGTAATTGGCCTGCTTTGAAAAACATAAACGTCCTTGAGTTGAGTTTCTCATTAAAAAAATGACTAGGTCATTTTAGTTGCCAACTAAAAAGACCTACTTTCGATTTCACTAGCTTTGTTGCATGTTAAAATCACAAGCGACATGCTGTAAAAATACTAAAAAAGACCTACTTTCGATTTCACTAGCTTTGTTGCATGTTAAAATCACAAGCGACATGCTGTAAAAATACTAGGTACAGACGTTTAATAGATGATAAAAATACAATGTAATACAAGGATTACTTTGATTTTACCGCTGTCTCGTAATTTCATTGCTTAACGGGGAACCAGAGACAAAACCCGTATTTTTATGGTAAGACTTGTCATTATTTTCAAATACCTTGTTCCTTTCATTTTGCCAGTTATATGACACAAAAAAAACCACCAACCGACAGATTATCATCAATTCTGAAGGCTGTACCGATTTTATAATGATTTGTGTTTTGACTATGGAGACTTTAAAGGCCCCAGTGCTCTATCAGCATGAAAATATTTTATCGTGAGTTTTCACAGCAAACTTCTCACTATAGTTTGTTCATTGATTATGATCGTGATTGGCCGGCTTTAAAAAATCAAAAGAGCCTTGAGTTTCTCATTAAAAAGATTTGGTTTAAACAATATTTTATTCAAAGATTTTATACATACATATAGAAAATACAGTGCAGCAATACAGGATCTGACAGTAAGCGTAACGCTTACATGTAAGTCATCTCCTGAAAAAGATTTTTAAAAAATGACTAGGTCATTTAAGTTGCCAACTAATATTTCACAAGCTTTTTTACATGATAAAAACACAAGGTACAGAGATAAAATTACAAGGTACAGGCGTTTAACAGGAGATAAAAATACAATGTACAAATATGTAAGGCAAGGATCTCATTGATTCTGCCGTTGTTGCATTATCTCATTGCTTAACGAGGAACCAGAGATGAAAAGCGTATTTTTATGGAGAGACTTATCATTTTTTCAAAATTGCTTGTTCCTTCTTTTTTGCCAGTTATATGATACAAAAAGCACATCAACCGACATATTATCATCAATTCTGAAGGCTTTAGGCTTACAAGTTTATAATGATTTGTATTTCGACGATTTTTATCACTGGTAGGACTATGGAAACTTTAAATTACTGTACTCCTTTAAATGTTTGCAATGGATTTAATAGACGAAATAAAAAAAGATGACAAGATAAAATTCTGAAAGCCAGTTCTCAGTTATATATTAGCCTGACAATACCAGTGGAGAAAAAAAAAATAATTTTATCACTAGTAATAAGTTAGAAAATCTGCAAACTGACCTGTTTTATAGACAGCAAACAGCCTATACTTGTTTTGCCAGCTATATGAATGTAGTTTACATACCAGAGCATTCATTTGAAAATATATTCATTTCATTATACTTCATATGTGAACATAGCATGTCTTTACAACTGTTACAATGACTTTATTGAAGGCGAATGCACTGATCCATTTACCTAACAATGCATTACATTAGTACCTGTGCGTAAGTTATTTCATAATAATTACTCTTACAATTAGTGCTAGGCCCGAAATCTGTAGCTACGCAAGAAAACACTTTCGCTCTCCCTAAAGAGTAGAGTTTGGCACCCACGTGGATGGTATAGCCTATACCCCTCTTGATATAATAAAGCCCGGAGACAAGGGGTGCTAGAGGAGTGAATTTGTAAAAATGACAAAACTGAATATTTTTTCTCATTTTTTTAAACCTTGAAAAAATCCTGTCGTCTTAATTTTGTATTAAACTAGACCCATATATACATTGCCACATATGTGTTCTAACAAATAAGACATTCCAAAGTGAGTTAAGTACATGTATCACCAAAGGGGTCCCGTGAAGGGAAAATTACCAGTAGTATAATTTTCGTAATTTTGACCCTACCCTTTAAAAGTGTTATGTTCTGATTCACTGCTAAGATTTTTTAACATTATGTAAGTATGGAGGGTTTGCATATAGCCTGTGACAGTTTTAAATTGCAAAACATTTTTGTTAGAGCGTGCCACGGCAAAACCGGGCGTGCCACGGCAAAACGAGATCTCTATATGAATGCAAAATTCTCTAAAACCAATGAGCGAGCTATTTACATTTAAACTACAACGTTCTCTTATTGTCATGGAATAACACATTTTCGTTTGAATTTTGAATAATGAAGTGTTTAAATAAACATATGAAGCTCGTATTTAAAGCAAATATGGCACACATGCCGGTCATAAATATCAATTTTTATAGACCCTGAAGAAAACGACTACCCTTCGTTAAGCCGCAACCCTGTTTAATCTGTTTCAAAAAAGTTCCCTCACCACGACAAGGTGGTAGCCTGTTACTAGACAATATATACATATTTATATGTGCTACTGACTTATATATGTTACATATTAATGTACGTTAGATATGGACATATTCATATGTAAAATACAATTTATACAAAATGTACCATATGATTCAATTATACTGTATCAAGATATGATTACATTAAAACTGTTGAACCAGGGCTATTTCGAACTTTAAATTGCATAAGTGCATAGTATAACCTAATGGTCAGTACTGTCTTCACCTGCTTCAGGACGATTTCCACAGTTGTTTTTTTCTGTTCATTTGCATGCTAAAGCATCTAGATTTAACGGGGTCACTGTAGGTAGGGATAGGCGCAGTTACCTTGGTCCTGTGAGTCTGGTTGTTTATACATGTTTGATAGGCAGTGGACAAGCCAGTGACGTTGCTGTGTGCGATGGAGCCCTGTATAGGTCAGAAAGGTTCTGTCTCCAGCGGGATTAAACTGAACCTCCCAGAACAATACAGGACATACAGCAGTGGGGGCAAAGAATGCCTTGCAGCACAAGACTTTGGATATGCATCTGTGCAACCGAGAAATCCCTGGCCAGGCAGAAAAAATCTGCTACTGGTACCATGTAGTCCTATACTAACGGTTGCATATGGGCAGATGGATCTCATCGGCCTGGGAGAATAATAAGAACTACATGTAGATGGGTAGGTGCAATCCTTAGCCTTGGTTGGCAGTCCACGTTGGAATTCATTGCTAGGTCTGTAAACAAAACGTGCTGAACAACACCTGTGAAAACAGTATCACTGGGTCAGTAGCAGAAATCAACGGCCAGTGTAGAGCTCAAACATGAGTTCAACAGTCGTGTGTTACTTGCAAGAACCGAGCGAGACTTGCTCAGCTTGGTACAACATAGAGGTTTAAGGGATCACTGTTGATAGGTTTAGGCCTAATCAGATTGGCCCTTTGAGTCTGATTGTATATATTATATTCAGTGGCTTGCTGGGAAAAACAAGAGCCGCTTCCACCTCATTGAGTCTCCCAACCCTAGGGATCAATTAGGGTTGGTGTAGACCCAACATCATAGAGTGAACGTCTTCCTAGAATAATTCAACGCCCAGGATGAAATAACTCTTTTACCCAACAGACACGTGTTCATGACCAAGGCGAGCCATATAATTTTCATGGAATTCGGCTGTGGTCAACATAAACAGCCAGGAGAAGAAAGGGCTCCATCAGGTTGATTTTTGTCCAAGTAACACTATGGAAGACAGACTTAATGATACTTGAATACTGGGTCTGTCGCGGCCCGGCTTAACAAAGATCACGCCTACCGTTTGACGTTAGGAAGTAGTTGATAAGTGTGCGACTGATGTGACAAAGGTCAAGAAAATGAGAGGTAGGGAGAACATCTCAGTAGGAACCTGGAATGTGAGGGCTCTGAGGCCATCCGGAAAACTTAAAGCGCTGATTAACAAAATGGACAGGCACCACTGGAAAATACTGAAGCTCTGAGAGATGCATTGAGAACTTTGGTGAAATGTCAACGGATGACAGACACAAGGTTTACATCAGTAATCAGGAGTTTCCTAGTGCATAAAAACATGGTCAGTGCTATCTTAGGTTGCCAACAAGGCTGCAGCAGACTCTCTGTTTGCCAAACAAAAAGATAGGAAATGATCAGGAATTGACATAATCAAATCCCACATCCCACTCTCAAAACCAATAGGGAAAGAAGCACACACACACACACGGAAAAATGACACAAAATCACGAAAGACACACTCGGTAAGCCAATTAGCAGCTCTATCCCGAACAGGCGGTATTTCAGCTACCCTAATCAAAAACAGCATCAGCATCTATTTGTATCTATTTTACATTTAACTTACAAAACAAAACAAAACAAAAGGCAGATTTGGTAGCAAAACAGGGGACCAATCCACGTAAGAACATAGACAATCGAACATAGCACAATTTAACATCGAGGAACCACAAGAGAAGTACCGCCTTGGAACTGTCAGCAAAAGATTACTGGGGGGGTCTTAAACATGTTTAACTGGCTCTAAACCTCGCCCTTAGCCTCCGTGATGTTTCAACCAAACCACATCAATCGCAGTTTACTGAACAGGCCAATGAATGCAACAATGTGGACAATAAGAACAAATGATACAAAAAAACCATTTAACATCTATTTTTGCTTGTTTTCTAATTTTTGTGGGCAGCTATACAGGTGGCCGGATTGCTAGCGGACCAGACAATATTCACAAGAACAACAGTGAAGACCCACAGCAAAAGTACAGCAAGCAGCTCCTTTCAATGTCACAATCATAAAGATCTGAACAAGATGACAAGAAGGTAGACAGTTTCTACCAATAACTCCAGTAAATAAAAGACCAATTCCTACAAAGGACATTCTTGTTGTACAAGGTGATTGGAATGGTAAGTGGAAGGGAATCACAGACAGACTGGAGAGACGTATGTAGACCCTACTGCAGTGCCGAGACAAATGAGAGAGGTCTTAAACTCCTAAATTTGCAACTGTAACAACATAGTACTGACAAATACCTGGGCCCCGCAAATCATCCACAAGGTGGACATAGCACAGCCCAGACAGGAAGCATCAAGTCCAGATTGACTATATCTGGGTGAGGAAGCGGTTCCAGTTAGGAGGACAAGGAGCTTTCTTAGTGCAGACATAGGAAGTGTACATCACCTATTGATGATAACCTCTCGAGTTGGTCTGAAGGAGACCAGAAAGACAACCCAGCCAAGCATCAGGTATCACCGTGAGAATTCAAAAAGTCTGATGTGGCATGCACGTTCCAAATAACAATAAGTGGGAAATTTGCACCACTCATCAGTCTGAGGGATGATGACATAGACATCTATCTATCTATCTATTACGTCTTAACCCCCGAGGGGGACACAGACGGTGTACTTGTGTACACTCCGGTGTTGCAGGATAAAAGCCTTCATATAGCCATGTAGCTAAAGTAGGGGTCTTTAGCCTGCACAGGGGATGACTCCCCCAGCACAGGGAGCCTCCAGTTAACGACAGAGGACAAAGCTCGGGGTCACCAGAGATGTTTTCGATCTCTCTGTTGAGAGGAGGGAAATGAAGAATAGCCGGTATGAAACAGCAGGCGAGGAGAGCATAAAAGGTCTGTAAAAAGATCTGGAATGGCCAACCCCATTGACTCCGTCGCAGGTTACTACGCTCCCTCAAGGGGCCAACAACCATTACCACCAGAACTACAAATCCATCAGCCTCAAAGTGAAGTCATGCTGAAGCCATCTTGAACAGGCTGAAACCCATAGTTGAAGAGATTATCGCTGAATAAAGGCTGGTTTCACTGCCGGAAGAAGCACAACAGAACAGATAGGCCTATCCTCTGTTGAAATTACTCAGGTGAGCAGATGGTCATTTTTTAGTCTCCTGGGCGTTTCTCGAAATGTCTCTGGGCCAAAATCTATGGTAAAGTAAATGCATAATTTAATCCGTAGGGTTGCCAAACTCTACTATTAAAGGAGAGCGAACTTCTTCTTTTCTTTATGGGCTCTTGGACTAAATTGATTATTATATAATTACCACCATCTGAAAACTACGGTTACTTACTTCGACCTTCACTGAAGTAAAGAGTTGCTACTACCTTACAAGATACAAGATACAAGAAACCTTAACTCACTCATTATCTTATAATGTTGCGAACATACCGCCCAGCTGGGCACATGGCGTCGAAATGACGTCGTACTAACGTCCAGTGGGAACGCGTATCTATAGCGGAGTGATATTTTTAAACAGATGGCAACAAAAAAAAAACATTCTAAAATTCTGAAATTCAGATTCAATCGACGAACATGTCGCCATTTCAGTGCTGCTTTGTCGGCGAATCAAATTACACACAGCCGAAAATAATAAACTGTTTTATTCCTTGCATCTTTATTTAGTTCTTTATGCCTTTGACAGCAGAACTTAACACGGAGATATTCGGCAATCGAACGTTTTACTTGATCATGTAAAGCCGTCTCTTTTCCGTTAACTTTGATAGCAATTTTCAAAATAAATGGACTTTCTCCCGTCGGCGGACATATGCCATGAAACGCTGCAGTGTCTGTCCTTTCTCCATGTAAAATATCAAGCAATTCGGTGCGTGGGACAATTTCCTTGGCAAAATCATGTTAAGGTACCCTTTTCATTTTCTAAAAATTAATCTTATCGGTAGCGATGGAAGTTAGTTTAGTCAACTAAACAATCTGCAATAAATTTAATACTACGGATATTTCCTTGAACCCTGATATCCGACACACGAAGAGGAACGCATCTTGTAATTCAAAAGACAACAAATGAATTTTTTTTCTCTACTTTATTATAAAAAACTGACTTGTAGCCTACACACCATAAAGAATGTAAACAAATTGATTTTTGACTGTTGATGTGACGCAATAACAAAACTATAGAGTGATCTACTGAAACGACCCGGCTATGATGGTTAACACGTTGCTACTATCTTGTTCTACATGCACAACAACAGTTTGTCTTTGTACGAAACCATGCTGTTGCGAAACGGTATTTGGCCGATCGTAAAAGGACAATGTACGTTAATCACCTGTGTCACTGGTTAAAGCCGGTTTGGATCATCTCTGTTTGCCACATTATTTACAGATCTTTCATGAAAATAGCCCATCTTTATGTATGAAACGAAAATGTAAGTCAGTTTGTTTACATGTTCAACACACTGACAGCTCCATGGGCGAAGCCATTGTTGTTGATGCACCGTGATGTCGTGAGTGTGAGCTCCGGAAGGCTAGCCAATCAGCAGTAGTGGTAGCGGTGATACAAACGTAATTGGCTGTGTGGGACAAAAAGTGTCACCGGGGTCGTATTTAAGTGACTATATTTAAGTGAGTATTTCAAAGCTTCTAGCGAATCTGGTTCTGAGATCTGTCGATACACAGTGCTACGTTGCGCTGTGTCGCAAAATTGTATAGTAAATGCTCTTATAGCATACGAACGTGGTTGTAGGATTTAATACTGCAATTGGGTGAAGGAAGGTAATCCTTGAACGGCATTTCTAGCCTTTCCTGAGTATTTTTGAGTATTTCATAGACGCTGGGAATTTCATAGACGCCCTAGGGATCTACAGGTGTCTCAACACGTTTCGGCTGTCGAGTCCTCATCCTCGCTTCATCACGGTCTTTTCTTGATTTTAATTGTTGACCATGATGATTCTCTGATGAGTTAGGGGACCTCCATACGAACCGAACTACCAACTAATTGTGTGCACCGCGGCGGAGGGTGAGGGTGAAGGTTTGGACCCAGTAAAACCGGTTTAAACCCCCAGTTGTTTTCTTAACCGTCCCATGGCGGTTGCATTTGTTTTATGTTCGGTGCTGTTTAATTTATTGTGTTCTCATTTTTACCCTTCTATAAGAAAAATAGAAAATAGGTAAAAATAATTGTTAAATGTTTTTCGTATAATTTGCTTACTAGTCTGTTGTAACCCTTCTGTTGGTCTAAATTATTTAGTTCAATAAAGATACCTGAGTTGCCACCTATTTGGGAAAGAGCTGCTGACTCGGCTTATCACTTGTAATTTATTGTTTGCTGGAATGTGTTTGTCAATCTTTCCCTTTGACGTTGGGGATAGGGTTTGGGATCTGATTCAGTCAGTTCCTGAAGTGTAGTTACTCTTAAAATTGATCTATGGAATCGGGCATAAATGTGCCCAACGTTAGGGTGTCGCGCACCCTGTAGTGTTTAGTTTTACCGTGTGAACTTAATGATTTGAACTTGGAGATGACATTTATGTCTCTTGATTGCCGACGGAATTGAGGGTGACTGAGTGTACCTTAATTGACCGGACAATCTGCCTGGGTTTTACGGTACAGGTTCAAAGCGAAGAAGTTCCCACTGTGGGCTAGAAGTACTGTAGTGCTGTTCAAAGGCTAACATAGTTTGCAAAATGTTAGTTTGATCATAGGGGAATATTCTGAGATTGAATCGTAAATCCTAGGCCTAAGTGGTCCCAGCACGATATCCCGTTTTGTTATAGAGAAATCCAGACGGGGCTTAGTGTATCTCTTCCTCCCTGAACTGGCGCAACAACACATGTAATTAATGATTAAAAAAGCAGTCTAATCAGGGTCTGTACTATTTGATTTTCCCAGCAATTTCGACCCACTGTCAAATGGTAAAAGTGTTTAGGACAATTGCAGCAATGGAGATTTGGATTCAACTTTAAACTTAGGACATGACTTGGCTTGATACATTCACTCCTTTACAATCCTGATAATTTCAGCCAAAATTGAAAAGCAGCACATCTCCTGTAAAATGAGCTTGGGCATTAAAATTAAATTACAGTATGAATCTTTTATAACATATGTTTTGGCCCTCTGTAGAACTGCCTTAATGAGGAGTTCTAATTAGGGGTCACAACATATATATTTATAACACCTTGGTTCATAAAGTACGATGCACAGTGTGTTTATATAGTTCTCAGTGATCATTTTCAGGTGTAAGGTTGTTTTTTTTTTGGGGGGGGGTTGCTGTACCTGTTGCCAAAAACCTCATGGAAACCTATCAGTAGGGGCAAATCTCATGCAAACATTTATAATTTGATAATGAATGGTATCTAAAATGGATAATCCATTTTCTGAGTAATAATGGTAAGGTATAAAAATGATTAAAAAATAAAATGTAAATATTACATACTGCGGGTCTTTAGCTGACTGACAAATTGACTGATGACTGACAATCTGACTGATGGCTGATGACTACTGACTGATGACTAACAGTCAAGACTTCTAGTGATTAGTATTCTTTGGTAGCGAACTGGTTTATTCCCAAGAATCTGGACTGATAGCTCTCGACTGGCGGTTCTCGACCGACACTTTCTGACTGTCAGTTCTCGACTGACAGTTTCAATTGGCAGTTCTCGTCTGACAAATGGCAAGTCAGACAACGAATGGACGACTACCACACCAAGGTGACAGCAAAGTGATCAGGAAAATTCTACATGAATTCTACATGTAGAATGGACTTCATCAACTTCAAAAAAGGATTTGGAATAATTAACAAAGATTTAATAAAGTTCCAACAATTTAATAAACTTAACAAATAAAAAATATGGATGGAATAATCAGTGTGATTGGCACAACTTATCTTCACTGCAAGTACATATTAAACATATAGCAAATACTGACATGATATTGCTCTGTTCATTAAATAAAAGCACTCAGGCAGGCAACCTAATTGGCAAAAAACAATGGCAATGTTGACTGACTGTAAAAAAATACAACTTATGCCTATAGAATTTTACTCTGTATTCAAACACAGAGTCAAGCCTAGCGTTTAAGTGGAAGAAAATTTAGAAAAGGATAAAAGAATGATTTCTATCACAAATTAATAAAATTTCACTCAACAAATGCTGAAAGAAATAATTTTAGAACTTATCACTATTTTGGAACCTAAATTTTTAAAAGCAAACAAAAATTTCTTAAGAAAATAAAATAAAATTCTTAAGCACCTCAAAACCCAACTGATCTCAATGATAAGAAAAGGTGAAGCTCCCAGAAGAATTTGTGGGACTCTTTATATACCTCCCACAGACCTACATTCCCACATATCCCTCATTTCCCGCAAATCAGACAGTCCCTCGAAAACTGCATCAAAGTTTAGTGTGGGATAAAAAAGATGGAGGCCTAAAGAAATCTACTCCTTTGGTCTTTGAACCACAAAAACTCTGGATTTCTTAATGAAGTTGTAAAATCCATTAAACAAAGAAAATCTGAGATGAGTAACCTTTCAAAATCTCCAAACAGCCTCAAAATTGATAAAGAATTAAAGATGAAAATAGGTTAGAACTGTGGAATTTAGCATATAGTATTGGTTTTTCACTATTGATCCGTCTCCAAAAGAAGCTGCTGAGGATATAATTAGAATGTCACCTAGCAACATGTACATACATCCGGGCTGGTGCACTAAAAAACA
The DNA here is from genome assembly GCA_963989385.1 of Ctena decussata. Lineage (NCBI taxonomy): Eukaryota > Metazoa > Mollusca > Bivalvia > Lucinida > Lucinidae > Ctena > Ctena decussata. The sequence continues at coordinate 42,074,027 of OZ022512.1, forward strand.
CTGTCAGCTGAGATACAGATCTGTAGTAAGTGCAAATTTAAAGTAAAAAAAATATGGATTAAATTATGATGACAGCTGAGAAAACTGATGAATCTTGGTGCATATACAGCTAGTTCAAAAGTCTAGTTAGGTTTCCCTTGATGACAACAATCTAGACATGTACAATTGGAAGATTTAGATGAGCACATCTTCCAGAACTATTGTAAAGAAATGCCTGACATGACCCAGATAAAGAAAGACAACAATTCTAGACACAAGGAAGTCATCTTTAATCTCCTATACCTAGTAAAAGGCCCAACCCACAGAACTTCATTAGAAATTGCCCTGCAAAGGCAACCTAAAATGCTGCCCTATGGGAAAAGTACCATAAAAACAGAATATTAAGAATACTGACTGTCAAAACTGGGTCATGGCTATTTAAGAAAACATACATATCTCGACCCACAAGTTGCTATGTAAAGTTATTTAAGATGAATGAAACCCTTGGGTTTCACATTACCCCCCACTTTCGTGTAACAAGCTCCTGCTTAACACCAAAACAGTAAAACTTCCATTGCGGAACATAAGTTAAAGACATTAAGCAACTTGTAAGTCAACAAAATCAGAGCACATATTCATCTGTATTCAAACATACTACTAACATGTAGAACTTAATTGAAATCAAACCTAAGGGACCGACCATTTGATATTCTGGGGGGGGGCCTGGTATTCTTGATGGAGACACAACATTTTATTTCACTGGCCTCTGGAAACAATTTCTTTTTTTTTCACCTTGTGGAAGCTAATTTATTTTTTTTACAAACTAACTCAAACAGGTTATTTTTTTTAAAGCTGAACTATCAGATCCTTGTTTACTTGATCTTAATATCCTTTTATTTTACCCACATCAGTATTTTTTACACCTTTTTTTCTCACAAAAAGAACATGGTGCTGTCTTTCCAGGCAAAGGGCATGGCTTAGCTTGCTTTTGCAAACCAGTGCCTGGAGAATGTTACTCTTTTCATCTAAGGTACAGATACAAACATCCCTGTATGAGTTTGGCAAAAAATTAGGCCTTAAAATAGGGATATTTTGGCCAAAATTTAGGGCTATTTTGGCAAAGTTAAGTTAATGAATTTAAGTTTTTTTTTTCTATCCCAATATATGCCCAAACATGCTTTATTTGTCCTTTAGAAAGTTTGATAAATACTTACTGATAGAGTGACATTATACATGAATGGCAATTAATAAAATGGCTGAAAGTTATGTGCTAAGAAGTTAACAAGGGGGGTCTGGGGGGCAACGCCCCCCAGAAGCTAAAGCAATTTTCCAATTTCAATGGCAATTTTAAGACTGGAAACAAGAGAAAAACTAGGAATGATGGTAAAAATAAGGGTTTTTATATTGGGACTTTTGCCTTTTAGAGTGTTTATTTTGCCATAATGGTTTTGTCTCCCATAAGCTAGTGACTCTTTTGCAATTCAGTTTTAGTGGAAACATTTACTTAGTAATGTGGCAGATCAATGATACATGTATGTGAATGTTGTATAGGATTTTTTCGTAAATGTATGCACATGCGGGGGGCGCTGGTGTAAACCAATTGTAGATAAGATTAAAATATAACTATAAATATGGGGGTCTGGGGGCGCAGCCCCCAGAAGCCAGAGAGATGATAAAAACTCAATTCCAATGGAATTATCTGCAGACTATATTTTTTTTTTTGAAATTTTGGGTGGAGACAGGTTATTTTTTTCTCTTACTTTTGAAAACAGATTATTTTTTTGAACCCCCTTATGAGCCAGGTTATTTTTTTCTTGCATATCCAAAGACAGGGAATTTTTTTGATAAATATACCAGGGCCCCCCCCCCCCCAGATTATCAAATGGTCGGTCCCTAAGGATAGCTACACATCTTTGCTCAATCACAACATTAAAATGCTTCAGACCAAGTGGAAAAAGATGAATGAAATTGGGTAGCTAACACACATTGATCTTTAAAGACATTCAACAGTTAATTACATGTGCAATCATGACCCAAGGTAACTATAAAATTCAACAACTTAGTTTAAATTGATTGTGATGTTTTTATTAAAAACACTCATTACATCACGACTCTCAATACTAGGATGAGAATGGTAATTCCAAGTAGATGCTAACTCAGAAAAAATGCTTTCATTCAGTTAATTCTCCTAACAGAACCTCCAGGCGATATGACAGAAAACCAGACCTGAACATACTAATAAAATTTACCCACCACTTTTGGAGTTCATCCCAAAGAGTAAGGTTCAGTGATTCAAATACAAAAACATGCCCTTCAAACGGCTATTAATTAACGACTGACTGGCATAACAAATCTTTTACCTGGAAACTCTAATAAAAAAATGATGAATATGTGCCACAGCAATATGCTTCCCTAAAACATAGTAATACTTGCATTAATGTGAAGAAAGCATGATTTGAGAATTGGCACATTTCAATAGGATGTGATGCCACTAAATCCTTATGTATCAATTTACAGTTAATGCCAATATTTCAATTCGAAGCCAAAACTACAGGCTTATTATTACCAAAACAATAAACAAATAATCGTATGGCAAGTAAGCTCATGCAATAATGAGTCCAACATTTTCTGTTGTAAAAGGCGTCCTGTTTCCAGTGGTTAGTTTGTAAGTTGTGTTCAGTTCCTGTAGATCTCAAGTTAACTGAGTTTCACCACTTTTAAACAACATTTCATGGTTTCATCTGTTTATTCACTGTTTCTTTCTCCCCATTTCAGCACCTCACGTATCTGGTTAGGAATTTTCAGATCACTATCTTAATTTAATTTTTTTTATCTCGGAGCGTTGAAAACTTATAATCTCTGAACATTGAAAAATATTATTTGATTTTTTTATTTCTTTCACTTTCACTTTATTTTCACTTCATTTTCACTTTGGACACATGCGAAGGCAACACCATTATTCAGTGACTATCATTAATGATGCATATAGATAAATTAAGACACAGAAGTAGATTTTGGGGCAAAAATGAAATTCCACAGACTAAATGTTAGGAAATTTCAGAGAATACAGCAAAAATATATAGAGCCTGTGAGTGCCGGATTTAGGAGCCCCCTGCCCAGGACAGGCAAAGCTCAACAGTTACAGCTGTATATCACAAACCAGATAAAATAATAGACCCACATAACTGGAGAGTTTGTGACACACAGAACCAGTTGCTTCTCCACCAGACAAAGACAAAGAACTCAGAAAATCGACACCACCAGGCTCGCCATGATTATGCGGTATTCTTTTCTTAAAAAATTCCAAAGAGGTTAAGAAGTATCCAAAAGAGGGGGAGAAAAATATAAAAGGGGAGGGGAATCTCACATAGGTTGCCAATTCATGTGTTCTATAACAATAATTTGAGCTGGCCATGTATTTTTAAACTTTCATCCTCATTCCTTAATTTTTATTGAATCACAAGTTTTGACTATTTCATGATCACTTCTTTCTTTTATTGTTTCTTTAAATCTCTCCAAGCACTGACTTCATTTTGGTTGGTTCCTGATTTTCCGTACTTTCTTCTCTTTTCCTTTTTCTCTCTTCCTCTCTATTCCACTGCTCTTCTTTATGCATTTCTTCCTCTTCCCTCTCTCTCTGTCTCTCTTCTTCCCTCTCCTTTCTTCTCCTCTCTTCCCTGGCATTTAACCGTAGATATGAGGTCAAGTTGTCTATGCTGTCTTTGATTTCTTTCAGGGTTTTAGTCTGTTCTTTCATTTCCATTTCCATAGTTCTGTTTAAGCATCTGACAGAGCGGCTGTTTCTCTCCATTTCCTCTCGCATAGCTTTACATTCTGTCTGAATTAGTTGAATGATCGCCTCATTTCCATGGTTCCCCTCTGTATTGGCCTCTTTAATTAGCACTTTGCGGGAATCCGCTTCCTTAGGAGAGGAGCTGGAAAGCTGACATTCTCCTTCTCCCAGTAGCTGTGGCATGAGGTTTTCTTCCTGCTGCTCCGGGTCAGGCCTCTCGTCCAAGTTATTAGGCCTGACTTCCTTAGTAGAGGATAAAGGAAATGGCACTTCCAATGGAGAGGTACATTGATCAGGCGACTTAGGCTGCTGTTCCGGTGCCAGGACAGGTAGCCCTGTAGTTGACGGGCCAGATTCCTCAGCTGACTGCTGTGGGTGGTGGTCATCCGGTCCACCAGGAGACTCTTCATTTATAGGCTCTGGCTTCTCAACTGGATGCTGTGGGGGTTGGTTGGCAATCTCCTGAGACAACTGCGCAGCAGGTGGTTGTGATGGCTGCTCCTTAGCAGTATGAATAGTATCTGCTGTTGATACAGGGGGTGGTGATGCGTCAGTTGCTGAGGACACCAGTCCCATAGACCCTGTTTGTGACCTCTGCCATGGCCTGAAGATGTTCACTGGTGAGCTCCTGGCGGAAGAAGAATCTTCAGAGATCGTAGAGAAAGAAACTGGTGAGTCAAACCGTCCTGTCAAAACTTCAGTGGTATCCTTCTGTATGGGCTGGGTGTATGTCTCTGCTACTGACCGTGACTGCAACACCGATGAGCTGGGTAGTTGCCACCTTGTTGTTTTTGTCAATGGTTGTGGAGCTTTAGACATTAGCAACTGCCAACTAAATGCTGTGTCTACAGCAGTTGACTGCAATCGACTTGGTGTCGGCCAGTTGCATACTGGTGTTGCTGTTGGTGGTGGCATTGGACTGGGTACCGGCCGGCAAGATGTGGAAACTGCTACCTGTTGCATCATAGGACTGGGTACCGGCCAGCAGGAGGTGGAAGCTGCAACTGTCGGAGCAGGAAGCGGACTAGGTACTGGCCAGCAGGATGTGGAAGCCGCCACTGTCGGAGCTGGAAGCGGACTGGGTACTGGCCAGCAGGATGTGGAAGCTGCCACTGTCGGAGCTGGAAGTGGACTGGGTACCGGCCAACATGATGATGTAGCTGCTACCGGAGACTGAGCAGGTTGTACGGTTCCTGGCCGCTCCCCATTCCCGATCAAAGACAAACACATCTTCCACAAAGGTTGCACTGATGGGTCCTTTGTTGGAGCTATTGTGGTCGGCATGGCGGTAGCAAAGTTTGGCTCATCCTCGACCTCCAGCGTAGGGTTGAATATCGCTTGGGCGGCCCTAGCAACAAGATCAGATGAAAAGTTTGCCGCCCCAGCCTCTTCATTGGATGTCAGGGTAACATCATCTCCTCCTTTCTGTCTGAGCAGGAAATGCACTCTGGAGTCTTTGGAAGTCTGAGATAATTTTGATCAGTGCTCCCAATGACATACGGATTAGCATTGCAGTGAAGGTAGCTTTGATCTGAAGGGTTAACGCCTTTCTCCTTTGCGACCAAACGGTGGCTTTGATAACAAGTGACGTATCTTTCTAAGGTTTCTTCATCCCAGCATTTGAATATGCATAAACTACAATAGTACCGGTTCTGGTCGAGCCCTAGGCGGAGCTTCATTATGTGGCTTTCTATCCGACTCTTCGTATTGATATACTCTACTCCCTTCCTCATACAACGAAGACCCTACCGCGATGCCCAGCCTTCTTCTCATCTAAGGATTTGGTCGACATCTGGGACTGCAAAAAGATAGGACAACCAACTTTATTACATGAATCTAAATGGCCGTAAAGACAGCCACATATTGATACCTTGCAGGGAAGATTTTAGACATCTAAGTTATATTTGTTTTATTGGTTGCGGTTTAGAGGGTTTGATTATACTCCCAAAACAGTGATATGGCAGGAAGCTCTATGGCGTTATACGCGTTAAACGAAAGGAGTCCAGTAGAAAAGGACGCGAGAGATCGAGAAAAACCGTGTCATAACTTCGAACAATCTACTTGTCCCCGTCAAAGCCAATCCTATACTGCAGTGCTGCCCACAAGGAATTCATCAAAGAGCTAGTGGTCTTCATCCCAATACAAGATAAGATACATATTTAACGACAGAGTTTCTGTATTCTTGCTTGCATTTAAGGGGACAGAAATACATTTTTTACGCTTCATGCTGGTAATGACAAATTATATACTCTTGCACTGGTTGCACTCAGCGAGTTGATCTTGCCTTCATTAACTGTGATATCTTATTTATTTTTACCATCTTGTTGTGATAATACTTGATTTGTGCTTAACTTCTGTTTCCGTCGATTTTTTTTCTTCAGCCGTAACAAAGATCTCAACAAAGGTGATTCAGTGAATCTTATTAACCACATTTGACCTAAAGTGGTAAATATGATTTAACAGTGCAAACAGACATCAAACTGCATCTCTTTGGCTGCATTTTTTCTATAATTATTCACATCTTCAAATGGTCGCGATTAGGTGTAGCTGGTTAAATGTGAAAATGAAAAAGTCTCTACTCTGCTGCTCCCCATCAGACCACAGCAAAATGGTTACTAAAATAATCTGTCTTCTGATGCTCCTTATCAGACCACAGCTAAAACTGTTACTGAAATAATCTGTCTTCTGATGCTCCTCATCAGACCACAGCGAAATGGTTACTGAAATAATCTGTTTTCTGATGCTCATCATCAGACCACAGCTGAAACTGTTACTGAAATAATCTGTCTTATGATGCATCCCCATCAGATCACAGCTAACTAAATGAAATAATCTGTCTTCTGATGCTGCCCCATCAGGTTACTGAAATAATATGTCTTCTGATGCTCCTCATCAGACCACAGCAAAACTGTAAATGAAATAATCTTCTTCTTATGCATCCCCATCAGACCACAGCTGAAACTGTTACTAAAATATCTGTCTTCGAATGCATCTTCATCAGACCACAGCTGAAACTGTTACTAAAATATCTGTCTTCTGATTCATCCCATCAGACCACAGCCAAAACTGTAAATGAAATAATCTGTCTTCTGATGCATCCCCATCAGACCACAGCAAAAACTGTAAATATATAATCTGTCTTCTGATGTATCCCCATCAGACCACAGCTGAAACGGCTACTAAAATATCAGTCTTCTGATGTATCCCCATCAGACCACAGCAAAAATGAAATAATCTGTCTTCTGATGCATCCCCATCAGACCACAGCAAAAACTGTAAATTAATAATCTGTCTTCTGATGCTCCTCATCAGACCACAGCTGAAACGGTTACTAAAATATCTGTCTTCTGATGCATCCCCATCAGACCACAGCAAAAAACGTAAATAAATAATCTGTCTTCTGTATTATACTAAAATTACTCCCAACAAATATCAGTTTACTTGAGATCAGGTACTGTAACAGAACTCGCAGAACCACTGGTAATGTTTTGGCCATTCAGTGTTTTTCTGGTTTAACCAAGGTTGCTTTGACTTTCAGAGCCCACCTTGGTACATCATACCCTTTGTAAGGTTTTAATTTGTTGTGATGCAGCACCTGCTGTAAGCGAGACTTGGAAAGCTGGACTTTTAAATCCAGATAATTGTATTTCTGTGTTATAATACATGGACCACGGTACATAGCACACAGTTTTGGGGAAATGCCAGGTTTCCTAGCCTCCATTTCAACCCAAAAAAGTCACCCACATTGTAGTGGTACACAGAAAACTTAGAATCATATATTTCTGCTTGCCGTCTAGTACTGGTTGCCAGATGTTTTCATGCTACTGCATGTGCATGCTGCATTCGGTTTCGGAGTTCGTCAGCATACTCTCCATAATTCTGCACTTCCCAGTTTTCGTTGCACTGGCTCCCATACATCAATTCATCTGGGACACGGGCTTCTCTTCCCATCATGAGCAGAAAAGGTGAGAGTCCAGAAGACTCCTGTGGGATAGATCTGTATGCAAAGGCCAGGCCATTGAGGGAGAGGAATCCTATAAGCATTTTGCTTTTATTCCAATCCCATTAACTATTTTTTGTGTATATCTTATGTTGCATGTGAGTGAAATTATGAATAAAATATGTTTAAACTAAAGGCCAGGCAACCCAGGTTTAAATCCCAATTTTTCTGTTCCCCTTGGAGATACGATATTATTAGTAAGAGGCTGCGGTTAAAACGATCCATTGCATCTTGGGTTTCTAGGGGAGGTCCTGGTTTTCTTGATTTCAATGAGTCTGCATAACTCAGCCATTATAGCGCTTTCATAGCATTTCCCCTGGTTTGAGTGGATAGTAAGGGGACAACCATAACGGGCAATGACCTCATGTAGTAAATTGTTGGCAGAAGTTTTTGCGGTCTGGTCAGGCACAGCCATGATTTCGACCCACTTGATGAAATGGTCCGTAGCTAGAAGAATGTACCTGTTACCACGAGGGGTAAGGGGCAGTGGGCCTAGAAAATCAGTGGAAATTCTGTCTAATTCTGTCTAAAGGAGCACCAACTTGCTCTCTACCCAAGGGTGCCTGTGGTTTTCGCAGTGGTGGCTTAATAGAGGCACAGATATCACACTTGACTATCCACATGTGAACATCCTCCCTTAGAGTAAACCAGTAGAATCTTTGTAATAACTTTTCAAGTGTCTTCTTTCTACCTAAATGCCCTGAAATCAATGAATTGTGCACCTGACTCAAAATTTCAGTTTTTAGCACTTTTGGCACAATAAATTGCAAATGACAGCCAGTTGCATCTTTGCGGTAAAAGGTCCTATACAGGCATCCACTGCGTAAAGATAAAGAGCTCCATGTGCTCCAATAGTACCTCACAGCTGGACTGAGTGCTACCACCTCTGAGTGTGGTGGCCTTTCACCTTTTGCTAGGGCACTGATAATAGGTGCCAGTTCAGGGTCTTCTGACTATTTTTGAATCCTTGCTAAGTCCTGATCAGACAGCCATTGATTCAAAGGACCTCTGCTATCAGTCAAAGGACCTGGAATGGACGGGTCAGTATCTCCTGCAGTCTGTGATCGGGTAGTGACTGCTCGAATGCTATCACCCTGTTCTGTCTGCTGTTCCTTGGGCTTATCAGCAAATGGCCCGGCGAACCCTTGCATTTCCTTGAAACGCTTTGTGCACTTAGCACAAGCTCCACACTTTAAGGATTCAAGAATATCAACCTCTGAGCACGTACAGTCCCATGGATTATCACATCATGTTAAACTATCTGCATTGCCATGTTTTTGGGCTTTGCGATATTCAGTGGAGAAATCAAAGGCAGATAGGATCTCAATCCAGCGTGCAATGCGGGCTTTTGGCTCTTTCTGGCGGAAAAGGAAAGTCAGAGCCTGATGGTCACTGCGAACTAGAAATTTACGGCCTAATAAGTACTGCCTGTAATATTCCGTAAAATGCCGTATAGCGAGGAGCTATTTGTGAGTGATACAGTAATTCTTTTCCGCCTTATTCAGAGTCCTACTGCCATAGCTAATAACTCGTTCTCTCCCTTCCTGTATTTGGCTAAGTACACCAGATATCTGGGCATCAGTGTCAAGGATTAACAATCCATCATTGAGGGGATAAGCCATTATTTCTGCACTGGTCAGTTATCTTTCAAAGCTTCAAATAATCGCTGACATTCTGCAGACCAAACAGATGGGGTGGATTTTTGAGTTAGTTGTGTTAAAGGGCTCACAATATCTGAGTATCCCTGAGTAAATCGGCGGTAATAACTCCCTAGGCCTAATATTTGCCTTACTTGAGTCACATTCTTAGGGATTGGCCAGGCTTTCACTTTAGCCAAATTATCGGGGTTAGGAAGCACCCCTTCTGCAGATATGGTATGACCTAGAAAGTTTACGCTTGTCTGCAGTAGGTGACATTTGTCTGGCTTTAATTTTAGGCTAGCATCTTTGATCCTTGACAAGACTTCCTCAACTTTTTGCATATGCTGCTCACTCGTGGACCCAAAGACCAATACATCATCTAAGTATATGAGGCAGATATGCCATTGCAGACCCCTTAAAGCTATTTCCATGAGCCTCTGGAACACAGCTGGACTGTTGGTCATTCCCATCGGCATGGCGAGGTATTCATACAGGCCATATTTAGTGCAGAAGGCTGTTTTGGGGATATCTGAGGCTTTAATAGGTGCTTGGTGAAACCCGGAGCTTAGATCAAAGCTGGACAAGAATTTAGCTCCTGCCACTGCATCCAAACAATGTGAAATCCGTGGCAGAGGAAAAGCATCTTTTCTTGTGATCTCATTTAAGCGCCGGTAATCCACGCATGGCCTTATCTTTCCCGACTTTTTGCGCACAAGGCAGATTGGGCTAGCCCATGGGGAGGTGCTATTCCTAATGACTCCTTGAGCCTCAAGTTCTTTTATCACATTCTCTTCTTCGGAGGCAAATGCAGCTGGTACCCTCCTAATAGCTTGTTTGATGGGAGGATGAGTACCAATGTCTATACTGTGTTCTATTAGCTGTGTAAGGCCAAGGTCAAACTGATGTTTGGAAAAAGTATATTGAAACTTTACTAAAGTTTGAGATATTCTGCTCTTTTCAGCATCAGTTCGGCCTATACATGCATTTGTAAACAATTTTTGAAGATGCTCAGGGACAGCTTCCTCTGTAGCTCGCTTGATCCCCGCAGGTATATTTCCTGATGAACAGTTTGATGCCACCTCTTGGTCTGCAATGTCAGACAGAGATTTCACCTGCACTGTACAATACTCTAATTCCATCAGTATCCTCAGCTGTACCAAGGCTGGCATCTTAAGTCATTGAAACGGGATACTTATAGGGATTTAGCAGCCTTACTTTGTGAGTTACCCTTGAATTCAAATCAGATAAACTGCTTGCCATTAAAAGATCATACCGCTCATGAAATTCAATGTTTGGCTCTGAAATAACAGGAGTTTCTTGCTGATCATCCCCTGTGAGTCGACTGACAAACACATTAATTACCTGGTTGACTATTTGCGGGAATAGTTTGTTGAAAAGAGCGGCGGGACCGTGTTTAGCGACTAGGGTGGAGGTGTGGGTGTGGGTGGTAGATTGAATAAGAAGGTGTGTGTTTGGGCGAGGGGAGGTTATGTCGAGGGGTAGGAATTTGGGATGGACGGACGATTTTACGTCCTTTTTAAAAGTATTTCAGTCATATCAGGACAATGAGTGGATGATAATGAAAGGCTGTGTGCAATGGAACCCCGTTTACGACTGAAAAGATTCCCGCCTCCGACAGAGCTCGAACCCGGGACTGCTAGATCAGCAGGCCAACGCTGAGCTTACTGAGCTACCGGGACTCCAGAGAGTTTGTGTGGTAGACTAATTGAGGGGAGGGTTTGTAGGTAGTGTGGGGGAGATTTTTTTACAGTATGGCGGGGAGGGGCGGTGGTGGAGGAGTAGACTGATTGAGGAGAGGTGTAATATATTTGAGAGGTGCACGATGTGGTTCTTGTACTTAACTTTGTAATTCTAACGCAACATTGGTAATAAATCTTTTGGAACTTCAGAACTTTATTGCATACTACGGAAATCTATAATATTCGCGTTAAAATAGCGCATGTGAACATCATTCATCGCACTGGCGCCGATATGACGTTGTTTGTCGGTGGCGAAGGACTATGATGAAACACTAAAAACCTTGTCCAGTGTGAATTTATGCAGTGTGGTCAAGTTCAAATCGAGTCAGAATTACCTGAATGATACGCTTCTTGTCACGCTGACTGAATTCGCACGCGCAGAACATGTGTTAGAATACTAACCCCACCCATACACAAAACTGTTTATAGCGACCACTTTATATGGTATTAAGGGTTCATCAGAATGTGTAGTGAGTAGGGTAGGCTGAATAATGTGAGTTACAATTTTTTAAAAACTAAATTGGTCTGTCACAAAGCTTTCAAGCCATCAATGTTATATACCACCTGAACACCATTCTAGGGTATAACATGTATAATAAAAGCAATTATGAAAAAAAATAGCATATCTGAGACTTGGCTATCCCAAGGACGCCAGAAGTCCATGTGTATGAAATTGTACCATAAAATAATTACCCTGATAAAATCTCCAAATACCCTTCTACAATCTCCCAAAATGAAATTGCACAGAAACAAATAACAAATACACAAATCAATTCAACAGACACCCACTACCAGAAAAAAATCTGAAATATCCACCATGTTTTAGTCTCAAATTAGTTTCAAACTAAAGGTATGGTGGACATTATTATGCAATATAATAAATCTTGGGGGGATAATTATTACAGACCATGAAAGTAAAAGCATGCTTTGAGTAATAAACTGTTTCCTGCACAACTGTTTGGGACAGCTATAAATATTATTCTCTTATCCCTTCCCTCCATTCCCCCACGCTCTCCCCCTTCACAACACACACAAATACAAACTTTAGCAGTTAGTGAAGATAAAGAATAGTGTGTACATGCAAATCAACCCAATTAAAAAAACTATGCCTCTTCAACTTCGAAGATGAAGAAATAATATTGTATTTTTGAAACTTTCTCACTGGTGTAGACTTTGATACAAAAAACTGAAGGGCTTAAAACTGCAAAAATTTTGGGGTCTCTGAAAATGATAATCCACTTAAATAAAAAATATGTTGGAAAAGCCAGTAAGCTTATAAGTAAATCACCATGCATGCACCAACTGAGACAGTATTCAACGACACACATTTTAGAGACAGCTCACCTACAAATAAATTTGAAGAATTTTTATGGATACAATTGATAACAGTTTTTTTTTTTTTTTTTTTTTTTTTTTAATGTTTTCATCTTTATTTTCAAAGTTCAATCACATAGATACATACATACATATTATATAGAGCGAGCTTTATATTGTTTCCTATGTCAACTTTCTTAATTCACACTCATCCATCATTTTCATACATCTTATGTTATTAGTTCGTAGCCAACCAGCCCTCTGATGGGAAGCATGTCTCCCAGATACTGGAAGCTGTCAAATATGAAAATCTCTGGCTAACTGGCTACTAAATATTTATCAATCTAGCACATTTTAGTATTGTATAGTTCTACAGTAAAAGATCTCCTGACCAGGGCCAGCTCTGCTGATAGCTCTTTATACACTACATGTACCAACCCCCACATGGACAGCTGCCAAGCAGTCTCCCGTCAAAACCACCTGGACAAAGTGATTCCATCGAGGAGCCGCAACACCTGCCCATGTGGGGCCACACTAAAGATATCCCCAAGTTACCAGCAGAACCCGCCCTTATCAGAAGCTCTAAATACTGATGAAAACATTTTTTTTTTTTTTTTTACTATTTTTGTTGTTCTGCATGACTCTTCCAGGTATGAAGACTTATTGGGGCATCATAAACTTCTTAATTTTCGTTATATGCACAATTTTGCTTCATGTTTTTATAATTGAATTTTTTCCCAGTACTTACTTAACATTTTTTTCTTTTATTTGTTAAATAAAATACTCCGCTATTACAAGTATAAATTGGTTCAGTTCAATTCATCTATCTTTGTTCCCCAAGTGGCTCAACGGTACGTAACCATAATTGTACTTACTTGGCTGATCTCTATGCATTTATATAGTGCAGTTCACTGATCAGTACCTTCTAGGATATGGGATAAATCAGCCCATTTAGCTAAAAACTTATCCTGCTTGTCATAGAGTTTTGATATGTATTTTTCATTTTGAAATTTCCTTTTTAAATATGCAATAAAATTGTCCATTCTTATGTTAGCTGTGAAAAATTTGGTTTTATAAATAAAATATTTAGCTAATACTAGTAGATGGTTTAACTCTCTGTTATGTTCTTGCTTAGAAAATATTAGACTTTTTGCTGTCCACTGAAGAGTAATATTAGCATGCATTTGCAACCAATTCCGAAAGGATGACCAAAATTCTTTAACTTTATTACAGTGAAAAAATAAATGTAGTATGGTTTCAGCTTCTTGCTCACAATAAGAACACCTGTCATTGTCAATTTTATTAATTTTATAAAGGAAAGATTTTGTTACTAAGATATGGTTATTAATTTTATACTGGAATTCTTGTAATTTTACCTCTTTTATATCTTTTATTACTGAATTATAGCTATTCCATTCTTCTTGATTAATATTTCCTAGCACATTTATCCATTTATTAACAGGTGGAGCTGGCTCTTTACTGCCAGTTATGATATCATAGAAAGTTCTACTTCCTTTTTTGTCTCTACTAAGATATTTTATATAGCAATTTTGTGCCACATTATGTTTAAGAATCTGACAGGTAGTTCTATTTTGATTTATCGTGTCTTTCCAGTCAGCTGGTAATTTTCTTAAAAGAGAATAATAATCTAAGAAAGTGCCGTTTATGCTGTATTTTTGTCTAAGCTCATTAAACTGATAGAACTGTCCATCTTCACTTAACAGATCTATTACATTTCGTATTCCCTTGTCGTACCATTCTTTTATATAGTAAGTCTGACCATGAGTAATATTTGTGTTAAACCATATTGGTGAATATAAAATGTCATCTATTGTATCAATTTTTACTGACTTGCAAAATGATTTCCAACTTTTCAATACGTCTTTCCAGAATGGATTTATTATATTATTTACTTTTAAACCAGCATAATTATCTCCCTTTGTATATATACTACACATATCTATATTTGATAAAGTATTCCATGTACAGGTTGGTTGTAAAATTTGTCTTCTAAGCCAAGTTATTTTCAGTGCAGTTACAAAACTATCTATCTGAATCATTCTCAACCCCCCTTTTGTTATATCCTTAATAATATATTTCCTTTTAATCCTATCAGGTCCTGAGTTCCAAATGAATTTATAAAACATTTTGTTTAGATTTTTCACTAATTCACCTGGTGGATTTGGTAGTGCCAAAAATAGATGAACAAACTTCGAAATAGCAAGTGATTTGATGATAGTAATCTTACCTGGCAGTGTTATCTTCCTTTTTGACCAGCCATTTAGAATATTTTCAACTTTTTTCATGATTTCAGGTGTGTTTTGTTCCCATATGTTAAAAACCTCTGGAGTAAATATGACTCCTAGAATTTTAAAAGGCTTCTGGTCCCAATCTAATTTATATTCATTACATAATTTAAGACTTGATTTGTTCATGCTTCCAATCCATATTGCTTTCGTTTTGTCGATATTAATTTTTAAACCTGACATTTGGTAAAACATTTTCAGTTTCTCTAAAGTTATTCTTAATGATCTCTCGGTTCCATCTAAAAATAATTGTGTGTCGTCTGCATACTGACTTAATTTAAATTCCTTATCATTAATAACAATACCTTTTATATCATTATTGTTTCTTATCATGTGACTTAAAACCTCTGCACAGAGGATGAAAATATACGGGGAAATAGGATCCCCTTGCCTGCAGCCCCTTTGTAAATTGAAGTAGTCAGACATATGACCATTTTGTAAAATACAAGATTCTGATCCGTTTTGAAAAATTTCAATCCATTTTTTGAAGGATGGTCCAAAATTAAAGTAATCAAGAGTTTTATGAATGAATTTCCATGATACTGAGTCAAAGGCTTGCTGAAAATCAATAGACAATATTAAACCTGGAATTTCTTGTTGTTTTGTTTCAAATAGGATGTCATAGATTAGGCGTATGTTTTCTCCAATAAACCTTCCTGATATAAATCCTTTCTGGTCGTTGTGTATAATTTTACCTAAAACTGTTTTAAGACGGGAGGCGATGACTGATGAAGCTAGTTTATAGATAACATTAAGAAGGGAGATAGGTCTCCAGTTTTTTAAGTAATAAGGTGATTTATTAGGTTTTGGGAGGCAAGTTATTATCCTTTGTGTCTGGGTAATTGATAGTGAACCTGTTTTATAAGCATAGTTTAGAGATCTTAATATGTACATTTTTAAGTCAATCCAAAAAAATTTGAAAAATTCAGATGTAAATCCATCATTTCCTGGAGTTTTTGAGTTTTTCATATTTTTTAATGCTTCTGCTAGCTCTGGATACCTAATTTCTCCTTCCAACTTATTAGCCTCATAGTCAGAAAGTTTTGTTTGATTTTCTCCTAAAAATGTTTCTAATGGAGTATCATCAACTTCAATTTTTTCACTATATAAGTCTTTATAATAATTTTTCTGACTGTTTAAAATCTCCTCTGTACTTAAACATTCATTGCCATCATCTTCTATTATTTTAGTGATTAATTTATTAGTGAAATTACGTTTTTCTAAATTCAGAAAGTAACTTGTTGGTTTCTCCCCCAAATCTTCATACCTACACCTAGATCTTAACATAACACCATCTATGATATTTTTTCTTATTTCTTGAAGTCTACTTTTCTTTTCTTCAAGAAGATTAATGTCCTCTAAATTTAAACCGTTTGAATTCCCAGAAATATTGCTTTCTAATTTAGAAATTTCTTCTTCTAACTGTTTTTCCTGTTTGTTTTTCTCCTTTTTTATTCTAGAACTGTATTTTATTGTTTCCCCCCTAATCATTAAGAGTATTATTTCTAGTAGAAGTTGGTCATTTATTGAGTATAAAATTTCATTATCATTTGTTTCAGTATTTTCATTGCCATTAACAGTATTATTATTATTTTCTAAATTATTAATATTTTTCTGAGTTCTGTTTATTTTGTATGTATTTTTAACCTCCTCAATAGTTTTCTTTACCAACTGAATATATTCTTTGTCTTTTAAAAGTGAGTTATTAAACTTCCAGTAGCTTTTGCCTCTTTCATTTTGATTGATTTTCAGTTTTAAAAAAATTGCAGAATGATCAGTTCTATATCCCGAAACTATATTACAATCATACACATACTGAAACATTTCCTCGCTAATTAAATAAAAGTCTAACCTTGCTTGTTTTTTGTCCGGGTTAATTCTTCTCCATGTATAGCCTCTATCATCATGTAAAGTTCTGTATATATCGATATAATTATCTTGTTCAATAAATTTTAAAACTTCAGACCTTGCTCTTGGATTGTTAATGTGTTTGTAATTTTCTGTATCAATGTCTGGGTTTAAAACTAAATTCCAGTCTCCACAGATTACTACATTATCATTGCCAAATTCTAAAATATTTTGTTTTAAGTTATCATAAAACTGCGGTTTATCATCATTTGGTCCATATATACTGGCTAATGTTATTTTTTGATCAAGTATCTTTAATTCCATGATTATAAAATTTCCATTTGGATCAGTTAATACTCTCCCAATATCACAGGCAAAATTATTATTTATTAAAACTATTACCCCACCACTTGTATTAGTACCTTCTTTAGAACTCAGAAAAAAATTATAACCCCATTCTGATTTTACATACGAATACATATTTCTGTCAATATGCACATCTTGTAAACACGCTATATTATATTTCTTGGAGCGAATATACTGAAATAAATCTCGACGTTTTTGCATGTTTTTGAGACCTCTGCAATTTTGGGAAAATATATTAATCAAGTCAACCATATTCATTCTTCTTTCGTGTAAGATTCACTGATGCCCATTTAGCTCTCACACGGATGAAATAGTCATGCACAGCAACATAATTCAGAACAAAAATAATGTAAGCAAAAATAAACAACAACATACAAGACTAGGGACAAAAAAGAAAAAGAAAAAAAAAAAAAAAAAAAAAAAAAAGGAAAAAGAAAAACAAATGTAAGTTTCTATTAGCTCCTGAACTGCACTACACTATCATGAGTTGTGTCGCACGAAGTGGTACCTTACAGCATGCATGGTCTGCTGATACCCGTCAGCCTGTGCTTTTATGCCCCCTTTTCTAATTTACACTATCTATCAATTACTTATATTATTAAAGAAAACCCCTATCTAGACATTTTTTTTTTTTGCACAGGCTGCTCCAAGTACCACCAGCTCAATTCCACTGCAACCCACCCCCTCTTGCAACACAAATCACCTGCTTGTAGAATGAGATATGGATTTTTTTTTTAACTAATATACTCAGTGAAGAAATCCCTAACTGTATAAGCCTTCACTTACTAATTACATATATACTAATTCTGATATATTTCCTCTCAAAGAAAAAAAAAAATGTGCATTGTCCTGTTTGTGACAGCATGAAATAGCTATTATGAATATGGCATATTAAAACTTTCTATCCAACTAAATGCCCTTTAGCTGTATTGTGAATACAAAATCAAAATTTCACATTTTCTAATTCAGAGCCCAGAAACCTTAGCATAAACAACAAAAAAATGAAAAAATAATTTTTTTTGTTTCGTACAGATATTGTATTGCAAACTCTTTGAGCAAAATGTGACCTTTCAACTAGTACTCTGATAGATACTGAAGTTGTGCAGTCCAAGACATCCAAGTAATTGTGATGGCAAATGAATGTACATACTTACATACTTTCTTACACATACCTGCACAACCTGTACAGCCAACTGACTCTCTATATCTCCAGCGCCAACCACTCAAAGTATTGTATATCAAAGAATATAATTTGGACGCATTTCTCTCTCTTTTTTTTTTTTTTCTTAAATATCTCAGAAAACTGCCATCTGAAAGCAAATTTTCTGGAATTAGAAAATCCACTTTGAGATATCAGTAGTTTGAGAAGAAATTCCACTTTGTGACATCTAGAGGTGACTATAAGAAATGCACTCACAAATTTTGACATCTTTGTATATGGGCAGCATTCATGTATATAGTAAACATATATTGCCTTTTCTAGCATATTAAATATCTATAGTATATAGGTTTTTGATTATACAAATAACATCAATTCCAACATGACTGTGTAAACCTCAGCTTAAATTGCCTCAGCTTAAATTGTTTCTGGTAATTTAAATTGAAGGAATGTAAACTTCTTATAACCTTGCTTATCTCTAACCTAATACCATAAAAATCCCAACAGCCACTCCCACCCCAAAATATGTCCCCCTCGCCCCTTTTCCAGAAATAACATCATTTTACTTGCATGAGTTTCTGTTTGCTTCTCTGAATAAATTTAGCTCCTTGCAATGGGGTCCACTCCTAAAGGAAAGAGTTTACTCTTTGAGGAGCTAACTCTTCCATTCAGGAGTTTACCACAGAGACCCCAAATATTCAGACAGACCAATCTGATCTGACATTGTAGGACCCAGATCAAACTGCTCTTAAAGGAGCAGTCCGATCAGGGTCACCACGTTTGCCACTCACCAAGCACCACCCGGACGCATTAACATGTAAAATAAAAACCTCCAAGAGTTTTGAACAATTATTGTCAAGCTATAAAGTGTCCCAAACTTTAGGGCCACCACATCATCCCCGTTCACAGTGAAGGGAGGCTAAAAATAGTAAAGTTGCTTCCTGTGTACCGGTAAGTATACCCATTCACCTTAATGCCCAAATATTGAAAGTATTTGGCAGTGGCTGATTCACTACACTTCAGGCTCTAAGTAATGCCTCCATTCATAGGGTGCAAAGCCCCCAGGGCATTCAGTTTCCTTACTATAAAGTGTCCCAAACTTTAGGGCCACCACATCATCCCCGTTCACAGTGAAGGGAGGCTAAAAATAGTAAAGTTGCTTCCTGTGTACCGGTAAGTATACCCATTCACCTTAATGCCCAAATATTGAAAGTATTTGGCAGTGGCTGATTCACTACACTTCAGGCTCTAAGTAATGCCTCCATTCATAGGGTGCAAAGCCCCCAGGGCATTCAGTTTCCTTACTACAAGCAAGAAAAGTCCAAACCTGTACTGGGCAAGGGAATGGCTAGTTCTACAAAGACAGACACTCAAATGTCTGCCCTTGCTGAACCCCATAATGGCTGTTAACAGCACAGTTTGGCATATTTCTAAGTGGTAAAAGCAGCCTGTACTGCTGCTGTGTGTGCCTGTCCTGTTGTCATGCCTCCTCATGATTTAGAATTAATAGACTAATCCATATTGTAGTGATTTCTACTTCTCCCTAAATTTAATAATAGTAAAATAATACTTTCCATAGTAAATTCGACACCGCTGGCTTAAAGCCCTTGATGTCTAATTTACTGCGTAAGTATTTCAACATTTAAAGTAGAACACCAAACATGAGGAGCATGAGAACCACAGTCAGGCCGTCCAATGATTACATACCCAGAGTTAATTTTCTCCCCCTTCTGCCTTGCCGAAACTTCGAAAAATACAAGACAGAATTCAGGAGCGCAAATGCAAATATTAACCTTCATGGTTTGCAAAAATGCACTCTTGCAGTACAGATTACCATTTATAGTCTGATGTTATTTCAAGGCTATTAGGAGCCGCTTTGACACTTATTTTGCACTATCAGATAAACTGAAATCACTGTTGTGTCTGGCCGAAATTCCCTTACCACGTGCTGCTACTAACTATTGCTCAACAAAAAAAGAACATCTGAAACTCCGAGCATTGGGACTCAACAAAGGTGTGGACCCGGATTGGAGCCGTTCGATCTGAGACCACATCATTTGTCACTCACCCAGCAACCAATAAAACATACACCCACATGATTAGCATCTGCCATCAAGATGGCCGTTTTTTTTTTTTTTTTTTTTTTTTTACAAATGTTAAGGTTATAGGGCATGGAGTTAGGGTGGTGGATGGTCCCAATGCTTGCAACTCAACAAAATTTATCTGTTGTACCCTATTCAAACGTTAACTCTGTCACATACTTATGAATTAAATTCAACATAGCGCTTCATCATACATTAATCTTGTAACATCAAAATCGCAACAGATGCACAAATTCTAATGCCAGAGATATATCTTACACAAAGTTTTCACTATATCCCCACATAATGGGACAAAGGAGCCTGAAAAGTGAAGACAAACCCTGCCCAGACTGCTGCTAGCATGGCAGTCAGTGCAGGATCTGTCCTGCTTGCTACTCTGCCATGATTTCATACCAGAGCAACATGTTCAAGTTTTGTATTTACTATAGCAATTGGGCAAGCGACTATAACATTCAGCGCCTCTTCTAATTCAGCAAAAGCAGCTGTTTTACTAACAGCTTAGCCATCATAATTTTATAGTCATAAACCATTGCTACCACAAACACTTGTAGTATTGGGACACACCCGCGGTACCTATCTGACTAAACTGACTAAACGACAGTGAGACTAATATTATTATTCTTTTTGAATTGAATTTTAAAGGTGGTAAGGGAAAGGATTTTGGTGTCTCAACCCCAGCCGGCACTATGGTAAATCAGCAAACTACATGCTGATCAGCATGCTGCCCAATCAATAATGTCATACCAGTACACCCTATGACATAACAACCTTGAAAGTTGGTTGCCTTACCCTATTAAAAATAAGTCATGCATGGCATAAAACTTACCATGCTGAGATAGCTGGACAGTTACTTCTCAAACATAAAGTCACTGTTTTGCCCCCAGGCACCCAACTTACAACTACATTAATTTCAACTTCTGTTACTCAGGCCATCTGCTCCGGGCCTGCACTATATGCTATTTTATCAGCAGTCTTACATCACTACATTGTACTTGAATTGCACAACCCCAATCAAATATGACCACAAATCAAAGTGCCCCAACAATGAGGGCCCAGAAAGTGCTGCATTACAACTCATATCATAGCCCTGCCCAGCTTATGACCATCACTCTAATAGCAGTCAGGCCACCACCTTAACTCTAAGCATTAGGACTAAGGTACTGACCCAGATCACACTGCTTCATCAGTAATATCTCTGTTATACAAACTTCCTGGACAAAATATGGTATGAGAGTATCGGTGGATGTATCATTAAGATAACTAAAATCACTGCTATAACTGAAATACACTCGTACACTGCAAAAACTCCATGCATTGGGACAGCAAGGCTGAAATGAACAGTGGAGACCCCAGTCAGACTGCTTCTAAAGGAGCAGTCTGATCAGGGTCTACACTGCCTGCCACTTTATCATCTAAACAAATCGCCACATTGCAAATCTAACTATTCTTGTCTTAGTTTAGCTGTCCCAATTCTTAGGATTTTTACACTTTTTTTGTACAGTAGGCAATGGTTCTCTCAACAATAGAGCAATTCAATGCCTCTCTTGTCAAATGTCCTGCAGCTAATAGTAAATCCCTTAACAAGCGCCACAAAATACAGAGCCTGGTCTGGGCCTACATTGTATGCCCTCGAAACAGCATTTTTACATCTCAAAAGCAAACCAAACCTTCTTCTGGAATGGGAAATCACTGCAGGGCTCTTGGCACATCAAAGTTCATATATACAAACAATGTTCTGGGCCAGGGCACAGAGATTCCTGAGAAGAGCTGTGTGTGCTTCAGATGTAGCCTCATAAATTTTCAAAATAAATGCATTATAAATGCTAATTTGCTGACAAACCTAATGTAGATGTATTGGTTTTTTTATTTTTTTTTATTTTATTTTTTTGGCCATTTTTGCAAAGGATGATAACTCAGATGACATCCTGTTTGCTGCCTTCCTCGTAAAGAAGGGAAAAGAAGTTGCTCCTTCAGGAGCAAATTCATTCCAACAAGAGTTGACCCCCATCGAGAAGGGGGGAAAAGATAAAGAATTGCTTCCCCTAAAAGTGTGCCCTTTCAAAGATTTTTGTGAAAACTTTGATTAGACTGGGCCTTAGATTTTATCGGTCTGAGGCTGTCCTGTCAAATTAAATCAGCTCACTGCAATGTTATAATTATAACATAGCATGCCCCACAGTGACCCTCTCGCCGCCCAGGCCAGTGTATATGAAGGACCTTATGCAGTTTAGCTATACAATACTGTCACAGTACACTTAGTATACAGCTTAGCTAATTTACTAAAAGAGAACAAAACGTACAAACTTACCAGTGTCCTGTGTGCCCTTCACTTTCTGCATGTATTTACAGTACCACAATACTCCAAATTATTTATAATCCTCGAAACTGCACAAATGCCAAAAAAAAAAAAAAAAAAACCTTTCAAACATCTTTCACACCTTTGGTAATGATTAAAGGAAAGGTTAAATTCTAAATTTTAATTTTGAAATATGAGCAAATATATACACTAGGCTAATTCTGCAATCCTTTGACTTCAAGTCTTTTGCTTAAGTCTAACATTATGTTAAGTCTAACATTACAGAAACTTTTATGCCTCCATACTTATACTTTCCCTCAGTCTCTCATCAGCACCTTCAGCATCGGTTCTCCTTGTTACAACTGAGTCTATGTTGCAGTACACATCAAATTTATGGCGCCTTCCTTCTGTTGTCTTGCCGTACACTGCTCCGTTGAAATACCATGCCGACTCAATTTTAACATGTTTTAGCAGTCTGCCAATGAGCCCAGTATTGAGTTTAGTAACGTCGTCGACCAACCTGTGTCCAGCATCTTTCAGTGCCTTCCTGTGTTTCATGATTTTAGTTTTCACTGAGTTATTTTTCAGCTTAAGCAATACTGGTCTGGGATATTCTGGTTTCCCTGGTATTCGGTGTATTGCTACAATGTCCGAAGGGTCTAAATCAATATTTCCCTTGGACAGCAACTCTGTACAGACCACTTCTGTCAAGATCCTTTCTGTCTCTGCCTCACCCTCGGCAATGTTAAGGATTTTAACATTGTTCTTTCTAGAATACTGCTCATTATAGTTACTCTTTTGAGCAGAAGTTATTGCTATTTTCTCAAAAGTAATTAGTCTTTCTTTAAATGACCTTAGCTCTGTCTCATTCTTTTCTAATTTATCTTTCAAGTTATTTTTCTCAAATTCTAGTGACCTTATCTTTTCATATAGCTCATCTGTCTTTTGCTTGACCTTGGAATCTATCAGTTTGTCAAATTTCTGTTCCATTTTGTTCATGACCTTATCCAGCATCTTTGTAATAAAGTCCTGAATCTCATCTCTACACATTAAATTCATAACCTTTTGCCTTGTTTCTTTGCATTCAGATGTCAGGTGCTCAAGTTGTTGGTGAATAATTGTAAATTCCTCTGCACTAGTCTCAGACACTTCTGAGATGGTCCTTTTTGGACCTTTTTGGACCTTTAGCTGGTGGTTCACCTTGTTTGCCAGCCTTGCCCTGAGGTGTACTAGTGACTTTACTTTGGCCAGCATTACTGCCCTTCACTTTCTTATCTTTGTCTTCAGACATACTTAACAGTAAATTCACAAAAGAACTCCAGCAAATGAGGGGGTTTTCTCCAAAATTACCCTGAGTATACAGGTATTTCACAGGTAATCTGATTATGTAATACCAGCAAGTGTTTTGTCACTTTTCAACACAAAGGAAAAATTAACTTTCTGAAATATCTCTTTAAATCCAAGACCTATATCCACAATTTTTACATACAACTCTTCCTTAGCTGTTACTCTTACATATATCCATAAAACAAACCACACTCATCACTATAAAGTTATTAATTAGTGCAATTTCCAAGAGCTACAAATTTCTACATCAGTCCACTTAAATTCCCTCAGGCTCCAATTGATAACAGTTCATTATGAAGATTTTAATGTTCAGCTATCAAAAACAAAAAGAAAAAACCTATGGATTCAGGGATCCAGATAAGGTGTTTTAGAGGATAATTCACAGATACTTTTTCTTATTTCTTAACAAAAATATGTTGTGAACACTCATTAGAACTGTCTCAGTGAGACGGTTCTAATGAGGGGTCAGAACTTTATTTCTTATGCAGAAATATTGGAAAGTATCTCTAAATTATCCCTGTTACCTACTCTCATCCATATCGCTGTGCAAAAATCTAAGGTTAAAGTCAAATACTTTGTACCTTAGTACACAGTGACTTTTTTTCGCCAAAAAATTAACTTCACGAAAACATCTTTATTTTTTATTTAGTTTTCACCGAAGTTTGCATGAAATGGACTGAAATGAATAATTCACTCACAAGGAAATGAAGGAATGGCTAATTTTACTTTTACCAACAGACAAATTTCTAGTGTCGGAAATGTAATAATAATTCCAGGGTAGACAGTGTCTCCCCTGTCAGACTAAGAGCACTGTCACAAAAGAGAGCTGAATCAGATAACTTGACAAAGTTTAGGCCACAGACACTAATAATTATGCCAGAGAAGAAATACTTATGTCTCGCTTCTGATAGCCGCAGGTAAGACAATAAAAATAGAAGCTGTCTGTAAATCTCAGTTAAGCTTTCTCTCTCTCAATAAGCCCTAGCACTACTGACTTTTCTGTCCTATCCTGTTTGTTGCTGGTCATGTAGCATGTTGGATAACATATAAAAGGATGGTTATGCAAGTGAATGTTCAAACAATTCTTGAACACATTATTAACAAAGGCTGCCGAAACAACAATCTGGCAATGCTTTCTAAATGTGAACAATATGGTTTGGAAAACTGCTAGACCATATGTTGAGTCTGGCTCAAGACCTATGTAACTAACAGGAATGGCCTCTGGTTGCCTGATATGATAATGTGAAAACTTTATCACTGTCAATTTTTTCTATTCCATGCAAAATCTTGAAATGAAAGTTGTGTCCGTGAAATGCCGCCCTGGAACCTTGGTTTTATTGTGGAAAACAACACAAAGCAAGGGTGTCACTGACATGTTTACATTTCTTTTACAGTTCAGCATCTTCTTTTCCATACAATGTATCCAATGAATTTGCAATGATGTGTCCACAACACCAGTATAAAATTAGGACACAGCTAAGCCAAAATACACAGTTACTGCTGTGACTTGTCCTTGAAACCACATCTTTATTTTTTATCTCATAAACATCTGTTCATTGTATGACTGTGCCACTTTACTTGTTAATATTCTAAAACGCTTGCCTAGCACGTGCTTCTTCACACTCACGTAAACATGTGTCACTGAAATGTGTAAATTGGTTTTAGAAGCTATAAATACCTTTAATCAACGTAACATCATCGCCGATTGCTTTCATCCGATAGAGAACAATTATCTGTGTTTTTAGGCAGCAATTCTTTCCTTGATTACCACTTTATTACGAATATATTGGCGAAAAATTAAGTTTCATACAATTGTTTACGTTTTGCAACTCTAAAGGAAAGGCCTAACAACTCATCTTTGAAATGATGCGACTTCGAAATAGTTCCCCAGCTTATTTCATTATCTATAACACAGACTGCTTTGCTTGAAAATACGGAATAATCCATGGTTAACCAATATAGTTATTAATTATATTCAGTAGTATTTAATAACGAGCACTGCGAGATGGCTGCGAAGCAGCCATCGAGCAGAGCTCGTATCTGGGTATCGCAAATACCATCAAGTATAAATCTATGGAATCGAATTTGCGACGACCACCTTACTGGGTTCTGAGTTTTGCAGTCGTGCAATTGAAATTAGTGCAAAAATGGGGAACCAGTGTCTTCTCCACAGGATTTAACGACTGGTTTACATTTAAACATTTGGGATATGCTTTTAGCTCGCAATAACTCGCGATGCAGTCTGTCATTTGCGAACGCTGATTGTCACATGAGTGATACAGCCAATCAGAGCCCTCTCAAGAAGTCGCTGGCGTGAATTGTAAACAAGGCGGCAGAAAGTTTTATTTTGAAACCAACCAACAAACCGCCTCGGAATCAAGGTATAAACCTGTATATTATATGCCCACGTCCAAGACTTGAAACGGCCACCAAATCGACCAATATCATGACACAACTAGGCCAGTTCAGTGGTTTATTGAGCGTCTGGAAACCTCAATTTTCACAACATCATGAGATTTCGCGCACAAGCGGTCCGTGTCATGGCTCATGCCATATTGCAGCTCTCCGTTCCACAATGGTCACAACCTGGCTATAGAGCAAGGTACAGCAAAATAGACGGTGAAAAAAGAAACGCAATGCATTGGTCTCTCGAAAAGAGAGAAAAAGAATCAAAGTTCTGTTAAAATTAACAGTGGCAACCCACTGGCGCTTGAGTTTCTAATAGTCCAACAAGTTAGACGTCCGCATGCACTCATTTATATTTTACCTTCTATAGTTGTGCATGCTGAAGAATAACAAAAACGTAAATAACAGCATAAAAACGTAAAATATGAATGTCTGGAACGCAGAACTCTCATGTATGGGAGTAGAGTTTCTAAGTGTGCATCACTGTCATTACATTCATAACATGCTGCTCTTTCCAAGCGAATGGTCTCTGGTAAAATTAAAATCACTAATCCGATAAACCTGGTATTTTCTGATATGCGGTGAACCTTGAAAAGAGGGTGCAACTAGTCCTGTAACGATGACAGTGCAAATAGAAACAGAAAAATGTTGACCTGAACACATGTTGCCGCTGAATAGTTTCTATCCGTATCAGCCTTCGATGTTGGGCCTTCCAGTACCCAGAGCCACAAAGAAAGGTAAAATCCAGCTATTCTACATACGCGCTGTGACAAAACAACGCCAATCGTTGAAAATCAGGGAAATTTGCCATTGTCACTAGTTTTCACGACCTGCAAAGTTTGGGTTCCCCAGTCCCTTAAAATCAGTGTCGAGGTATTATTATTATGGCTGCCACATCGCCGTCTCTTCGCTAAAAGGAGCGGCTGTAGTGTAGTGGATAACACGCCAGACTACCAATATAGGGGCCGACAAATCAATCCCCTGCTTCTCTGGTCTTTCGGATGAGACTTTAAACCAAGGTCCAGTCTCCATATGACCTTGTTGGTGGGACGTTAAATCCGAGTTCACTCGCTCACTTTCCGCTAAAAATGGACGTGGTATACCAAATGCCGACCGTGAATCCTAGCGGCTTAAACTTGGTTTTCCTGTGATGACCAAGGAAATTACTAAACACTGACAGCATTTAAAAAGTCATACAAAAATGTGTTAACCACCATCATTTGACTGACAAAAAGTTCTAAAAACCTTTCTAAATCTCACTTTTTTTATTTTCGTTGGCAACAGCCCGTTGCAGGTACTTAACAAGTGCTAAAGTGATCCGAATG
This sequence comes from Ctena decussata, assembly GCA_963989385.1. Classification (NCBI taxonomy): domain Eukaryota; kingdom Metazoa; phylum Mollusca; class Bivalvia; order Lucinida; family Lucinidae; genus Ctena; species Ctena decussata. The sequence continues at coordinate 42,101,668 of OZ022512.1, forward strand.
GAATATTGGGAAACAAGGTTGGCAAATGACCGGTCAATATGAGTATTGACCAGACCGGTGGTCATTACTGGTTATAACCGGTTATTACTGGTCAATTGGTCGATTGAAATAACCATGGTCAGTTGAAGATACTTAACATTTGTTATCCCATTTTTACTGGAGTCTATAAACAGAGTTAAAATAGTTTCAATACAAGATAATACAGGCTTAATTGAAAATGTGTTTTATGAGTTGCTGTTGCTCAGAACTGTATTTAAGAGGCCGTAAAACATACAAAATCTGAATGTTAATAGTTTCAGATCTTCAGACTCAATCAGACTGAATCATTACCACCCAACTTTCAGTTCAGACTAGAGACCTCTACTTATTTTCTGTAACCATTAATAAAAAATAAATAGGAAAGCAAATGCAAGTAATAAAAATTAATAAATTTTAAAAGTAGCTTTTTCATATTCATTAAAAATATTTAGCTCAGTAAGTAATTTAACTGAAGCAGTTCACTTTCATTCGAAAGTACAAAAAAAGATGAAACAATTTACTTCAAAGAGATCATCTTGTTCAAATTAGTGATGCTCTATTAGCTAAAATGCAAATTGGTCTGGCTTCTCACATAAGAAGACAAAAGTGTGAAAATTGTAATGAAAACACTAACTGTTAAACAAGGGGTAATTCTAACTTTAATTGCCCCAGAACAAACAAAACTGTCAAAATACTGGGTCTGTATCTCAAACTGAAGAAGGTGTGTCCAGTTTACGAGAATTATCCAATCACTGGGCTTAAAATGCACAGGGTAATTTTGTGACACCTGTGTTTATTTAGATGTGTGAAAGGGTGGCCATTCTGTTATCTGCTGATATCAGTGAAGTTAATAATTAAAGTTAATCAAAGTGTCATAATAGTGTCAATATGAAGCCCAAAGAGTCTGGGCAAAGACCCTATATGGAACTTCTATTCTGCCCTTGATGATGAAAAAAAGACTGTTGTTAGGTGCCTGGACTGTAATGCAGAAGTCAGTGCTAAGGTCTTGAGACTGAAATCACACATGATGAGTCCCCTTGGCAGGGACGAAACAGTTCATTTTTTTCTTTTTTTTCAATATATAGAACATATTAAAACCTGACCAAATATATTAGTCCACCATTAAAACACAAAGAACCACTTAAAATTTCCAATCGACCATTCTGACTAGTATTGACCAGTATTGACCACTACCCAGTATTGACCACTCTGGGGAGTATTGACCAGGGCGGTTATAACCGGTTAAAACCACTGGTTAAAACCAGGGGTGGTTTCGACCGCCCAACCTTGTTGGGAAACCAATTTGATGACGACACATACCAGGTGAATGTAAAATACAGATTTATTTTTGCAACTAGGCCGTATGTATTCTGGGCTAGCTGTCATACTGTTACAATGGAAAAAAAGTTTGTGTACATGTGCGTCTGTGTGTCATTTTCTTTTCTCATCTATTCTCGCCTCTATCTATGCACACGACATCAAATTCTAAACAATGTCATATCGACATTGATGCACCTACTACTGTTGCATCAAAATCAGTCAGAAGACTTGTTTCTTCATTTTTTTTCTGGTCCCACCATACCCCCTCCACCCCAGCTCAATCATATAATCATTGGGCTGCGTCACATGAAAACGTGCATATTGACCAATGCAACCAGTAAAGCTTCAGTCTTGCTGCACCTGCATGCAGTCTCTTTGCCCAGGCTCCATAGATCCATATTCACGGAAAACATGCCGATTAGACTTGATGGATGTGCAGGCTGATCTGAGTCTTCAGTAAATTTTATGCAATTGTCTGACAGGGCATTTTCTTATGACTCGGTAGTTTTGAAAAATGAAAGTAAATAATTTTCTCAAGAAATTCTCTTTTTCATTTCATGAACTAAAGAAATATGTATCGTTCAGATACAGCGAAAGTCCAAAAATATCACATTTTCATTGAAAGTATCATTGAGCTGTCAAAAAAGATAGAAAAAGGAAAAAAGGCAATAATAACTAAATATGTTTGACTAATCAACGGTTACAATGGGGATTGACTAATCAACAGTTACGATGGGGATTGCGTATACCTTACTCTACAATTCAACGCTCATGTGCTTTCGAGATCAACAGGATGGCAGTATTGAAACTTCTGGATGAGTGCTTTGTTTTCACTGACTATACAGATGTGAACGGAACAATATAAATAGTCTGAATGCTGGTAGGAATTGCTGAATCGCAGTGGTAAGCATAACAGTGTAACTCCATTGTAACCCCATGTAATTGATTTGCTATGCTTGATATTTTGGCATCGGTAGAACGTAATACAGCCAACTTAAAAGAAAAAAGATGTCCAATAACAACGAAAAATATGAATAGGGCCAATTATGTTCTTCATTGTAGAACTATGGGTTCCATTGATAGACCGATCCCTTCAGTGTATTGATGTCAGAAGTCTGCAGGAATTGGACTGTGATATTAGGTGCATTACCAGAGCAGGACATAGTGTAAATGTGTTTTGGTACAGTGATTTTTTCACTATTTTGGGAATGGTGCTGGTGCCCACGGAATTGGGAAAAAGGGCATCGTATTTTCCTATAATTTGGAATTTTGGAAACCTTTTATTAAGTCTCAATTGGTGGGATAGGGGACATGATACTGAATATATAGTATTTACTATTTAGTTACTATTTACGTTCAATTATTGCTATATATCTGCTATTTCTCTAAGCAAGCAAGTAAATGTATGTTGTAAGATGGTCCCTAGAACAATTTTTTCTGCAATTGGGAATTTTTCAACTTGCAGTTGGGAAAAAAAGATACATTTTGAATTGGGACTGGTACTTTTTATGGGCACCACTTATGTAGAGAAAAAAATCAGTGTGGTACATATATATTTTCAACTTTTACAGCCTAGCTGTAGAAGCTGGCACCATCTTTATGGAGATTCAGGTAGGGTGGTTGGCTCTTTCAAGAAATTAAGCAAAGGAGATAGCGGTTAGTACCAGAATGGGTGACCTTCTTGACTTCAAGGACAGCTGAGCAAATGCTACAATCTAAAAAATTAATTTGTCTGTATTTTCACAATTTGTAAGATGTCATTTCTGGGTCATGAAGAAGAGACATACAGAAGGGTGACGACAGGTTAGAAGCAAGGGCGTTTATTAGAGCAGGGCATTTATTAGGATTCACACCGTACAAAAAATGTCAGGAATGTCCAGAGGGTACTCAAAATTGTTTGTCAGCTGGAATGTCACATACTCAAATTTTGTTGTCAGATACCCCCCGCCCCCCGCCCCCACCCCCCAACCCCTCAAACTAGCTAGGAAACTTAAGGATAGTGTTTTGTAACAGAGAGACCTACTGTAGTTTAATTTGAAGTTTTATGTATTATTTATCCGGACCCAGTAATCTTATATCTTATATTTGCTCGGATTTTAATATGTTCTGCAGATGAAAAAGTGAATCACCGGCAGGAGACGGCCATGTAGTACAAGAGTTATGTAATACAAGAGTTCTAAGGAATTACACAAAGCCATTTCAAACAGTTCTACGTACCAATATACCATATTTATCCTAGTAAATGCCCTTGCTATAATAAACTTCAAAACTGTTACAAACATTTCTTGAATATGCATTAGATTCGGTAAAACTTTGATTCCTATTTATAACATTGAAGGTAGGATTGTCCATGAGAGTCACTTCTGAAACAAATTTCTCTGATGTCTGGAACAAGTTCATTCTTTATGACACTCAATGACAGTCTTTATTATTATATTAGTTCTATTGTGATGCAACATGAAAGTGCCATAGATAAACCTGGAGTGGAATGGTTTAGATAATCTACATTCTATTGGCTACAATTTCATCCCAGTGCCTGAAATGGTTGTCTTACAGGAAAGAATTTGCTCCCTCAGAGGAAGCAAATTCTTTCATGTAAGAGGTCATCACAAAGCCATGGAATGGAGTGGAGATCACGCCTGCATGTTCATTCATTAAAATGTTTTCAACTGTGCCCATGAAACTAAGTTTTCATTATTGCAAATAAGTCAGTAATATATTCATAATTCTGCAATACTTCTTTTGCAGACAAGACAACACAGCTCATGTCGATTTTCTTTGGTTTCAAATTTAAACACCGGTGCCCCTCCAGTGTTTGTTGTTCCCTGGAGTATAGCAGATAAGTTAGATTAAGGGACTGTTGCTTGACGTATGAGATTCTTTGGCTTACTACTTTGGCTGATGGGGGGTTGTGGTTGTGGAGATTCTGGATATAGATATATGAGCATCATGGAGGTGAGCTTTTATTTGCAATTTGTTTTGTCATTGATAAGACCTATTGCTTGTCTTAAGCACTTGCAAGTCTCAAATCTACAGGGGTGAGATGACAACTATCAAACCAGACTTTACATTATATAATTATATTAGCAAGGCCGTAATTATACCCCCAGCAAACAAAGTATGAGGAGGGGTATATATCTTTTGTCCGATGTCCGTTTGTCTGTCCGTCTCTTCGTAAGTTAACATTTGCTTGAAAGTTTTTGAGATCTTATATTTGCAGGTGATCATGTGATTTTCTAGGGGATCACACATTTTGGCAACAAATTTGTACAACTGATTTAGTTGAAAATGACTGAAATAATCTTGACTGGCTGTACAATCCATATGAAAAACAAGCCTATCAGTTGATTGTCGAATTTCTGACAAAAGAAAGCTAAACATACAATTTCCATCTTTAAATGATATCAAGTATACATTTACAACAGTACATTCATATACTTCGAGGATTTTGTGTCACTTAGAAGGCAATGCCTTAATTTCATATCAAGTCAGAAAAACATACATACTAATACTTTTTGCCCAGTTCATGCTCAGTAAAGTTGCAACATGATGGTTCACGATCAGTCTCAATGAAAAATGCAGTTAAAGTCTGATTAAGTGGCCCAGTGTTCATACAACATGTAGTCAAATCTGTCTTGAGGGGTCATGAAGGGGCCTCACAAAAACTGGCTGCAGAGTCATGGCAGACAGGTGCACACTTAATAGAGGTTCATTGTCCTCTGGGGCACAAAAAAGTAGCTACATGTGATAGGTGACCCTTAACAGAGTTACCCTTGAGACAGGTTAGACAGCATTATTTTTTTATACAATTTCATTACAACAGCAGATATTAACAGTTACTTAAAAATTTGGAGAGGTAGGCACTGATTAAATTTGATATTCACATTTGATAAGCAGGCAATCAGTCACTATCTGGGGTTTGTGTCAGTCTTATGTAACAGTCCTGCAGTTGGTGCTGTCTGTTTTTAAGATACTAGGTTCAAGTCCTAGAGGACTGCATGTTAGTACTGGCACATATAACACTAAACAGCAATATCCATTTACAGAATGCATTCTAAGATAAGGATGAAATAGGTTTAGAATACAGTCGAACTTCGATGGCTCGAACTCGCCGGGACCAGCGAAAAAAGTTCGAACGATCGGTAGTTCGAGCCATTGAAAACCAACTCAACATGATCCAACTTTATGTATTATGTTTTTTCTATCATAACTACGATAACTTCCTGTATTTTGATCGGTCACTCTTTGAACCATTTCACTTTTAGGTAGATAAAACAAACCAACACAGAAACATGCGTTTATAATTTCATTTACAATATAAAAAGATCAAGATAAGCATGGACGTAGCAAACCTGATGACAAATACTTGTAATCGGTAGGATCTACAATCAGTCCAGTCATTAAACTTGGAAATGTTTTACAAGGAAATAGGTGCGAGCCATCGGTGTTTTTAACATAGGAAGTGATTTCTAGGGACCAGACTTTGGGTTCGAGCGTTCGAGCCAACGTTGTTCGAGCCAAGTGTGGCATGTTTAGTTGAAATGAATAGGGATTTTGCCTGGACTGGAAAGTCAGTTCGACCGAAACATAGTGTTCGAGCCTTCCGAGTTCGAGCCAGTGAAGTTCGACTGTATTCCAATCTTTAGCCATATGGTAAGCCATATGGTAAGATGTCTCATAGGAAAGAACATGAGAAGTAAATACTTAAGGGCTGTAAGGGAAATTACTTTTGATTTTGTACTAACAGTGTATCCCACTTGAAGATATTACATAAATATTTTTTTCTTCAGTTTGGTGGTTTCAAAACGTCGAAAATTGCAAGACCGCTAACATTTCTGCACTATCTGAATCGACATACCTGTAATTGCCTACATGTTAGTTATGAGAAAAAGTTGCCAGCAGTGCTCGTTTTATAGGTAGCACCTATTTATTTCATATTATCTTTTTATTCGATTATTTATTGTTTCTCGAAGAGTTACTCAAGATAGCAAGATTAGTCTACCGTGAAGCATTCTAAAAGTTGAGATCGCAAATCAAAAGCCGGGACCCGATTCCGATACCACAGTTCCATCGAGAAATTTAAGCGGAAAATCATCCGTGTTATGACATAATGATCCTACAGCTTTTTCTTAAATACATGTATAAATTCCGAAATGTCAAACCTATTTAAATACAGTAGAACTTCAATGGCTCGAACTCTGATGGCTCTTTAACCCTGCCTGGCTAGGACTCTTTTTTGGTCCCTAGAGGTCAGTTAATACAGAAACCAACCCTGGATGGCTAGAACTACCCTTGGCTGGAACTAATTTTCATGGTCCCAAGCCTGTTTGAGCCAATGAAGTTCTACTGTAGTGTATTGTGAGTTTATGCTTAATTCTGGGACCTCGGAACATGTTTCTATAGGAGCAAAATTTTCATCATTGATATCGCCTCTTTTTTTTTCTTTGACATGGAGACAGGATTCAAAGACCGGGCACTGTGACATGACAATGAATAAGATAGACTTAAACTGTTTATTTAATGCAAACCATTTTGTTATGAGGTTGGTACCGGGAAATTGGTTCCAAATTTTTGTATCTGGTTCTGATTTTTACCAACCCCGCGAAATGCGCAAGACGAAATTGTTGAGCGGTTCGTCTGTGTTTTTGTGTGCATGAAACTTATCTGCGACCTTGCAGATTTTACTGCTACACTGTCGACATCTGTGCATTGATCGTCCATATCATGCACATGTTTGCATTTAGAATAGTACATGCTTTTAACTGATACAGCCATGCAGTGTACAATACTTGCTTTGGTGAGAAAGGATACTGAAAGCTTTTGTTTACAATTTTAATGAATGGAAAAATGGCGACCTGAGTGACTTCATGATACACGAGGCCAACATTGAACGGGTTTCATAAATAGTAGACATTTAAAGGCTTTGCAACTCTGGGAGATTGTAGTTCAAGCTTGGCACGTTTAACATGCCGAAATAGTTTTATGCCATTATCTCTGGTTTATGAGTTCTAATAGAAGTCCTGGCCACCTTGTATTTTTCCTCTAATTTCTCATTTTAAATGTTATATTTAAAATTCATCTCAATACATCTTGCTAACACACAGAAATTACATTTGGGATAGGCAAAACTTCCTATTTCACAAGTATTGTAAAAAAATCAAAGTATAATTTCAGACCATTCCCCACCCACTTGGTGGTGTATCCCTTAAAAGGCGTTTCCAACCTGTCCGATGGACTTAGTCTCAGGGTGAAAATCTGTTATTTGCATTTTTATGCAGGTTAGCCTAGCATCCTACGAAGGAAAGAGTAACAGGTCACATTGATGAGAAATCGGCGGAAGTATACACCATTCCTATAATTCAGAGTCTGCTCGAGTTTTGTCCCTTGCAACGCCTATGACGTCATCCATAGGATAGGCTATTGTTTTTCATTGTGTAACCAAATAAATGCCGGTTTTCCGTATATTCAAAACTAACATTCAACGGTTAAGATTAAGACAACTAATTTGTTCCAACTATATTAAGCTCTTTCTTTGTCGGAAAATAAGCTTTTTAACTTATAGCATATAGGAATTTGACATAAAATTTAAAGATTTCCGACAAAAAGTTCGGGCCAAAATTACCGTAATCGAAAGAGTAAGTATCACCAGTACAGCTTCCAAAACGTAAGGAAAAGAAAGGAAATCGCGGAAGATGTTCAGACCGTTATTACAAAAGATACAAAACGAACAATTCACTGAATATAACGCAAACACACGCTAAAAATGACTACAAAGTGTGCTGACATGGAATTTGTTTGTGTAATTCCCTGGTGTAATCACCGAATCGCGGGCATTGCCGCAATAAACAAACACCTATGATTGTACCTAGACACGTGTTCAAAAGGCAGCTTTGACACCTGCCGTGAAATGGAAACGATCAAATAAATTAATACCGAAGATAAGTAAGAGATGGAAAAAATAATACATACGGAAAACTGTCTGGATGCTGATGCTTTTAGATCGCACAAGAAACCATAAATATCAGCGCTATAATCTGTCCGGTAATAATGCGTAGTTACTATCTGAATGCTGACGATTTGCCTGTCGGAAAAATGGAAAGAACTTTTCAGATTTACGAAACTTATTTATACGAAATGTAACTCTTTTATATTGAGCAAACGTGAATGAATTGCCGGGGTGTTAAAATACGGCGTCAATGAAACGGGTCACGAAAATCATGAGCGATTTGTCGGGATTCTCAATATGATATTAAAATAAATAAGTAAAACAATATATATTAAATAGAAATGTCACATGAAAGCAGGGCAATTATACTTTAATTTGGTCTTTCAATGATTTTTTTTTTTGCAGTTCACATTTACAAAACGTCTGCTTTATGCATGTTATGTGACCTTGCATTTGTACTGAATTAGGGATACTCCTATAGATGACGTCATAGTCTACTTGGGTAGATAACTCGTGCGCGACTTTATCGATTTATAGGAAAGGTGTATAGCATTATCACTATGCACAGTCTTACCTGGATTGATTGGATTCTAAAAGTATAAGCAGCGAAAAACCCAGTTTCAGAATTAATGAACGGAGTTTAAGTGCACATACTTTCACCAGTAACTGACAACTGCCCTTCTTGAATCAGCGGGAAGAGAAGTGGGAAAGATATCAGAATCCAATTATGTCTATGCAAAGAGATATATTAATAAGCATCAATTCTGAAAAGCCTAAACTGACATAGTGAAAGCCAGTCAACAATCTCTTATAGTTTGAAAGCTGTTTCTCAAGACCTTGTATTGCTTATATGCCGTTTATTCCAGGTCTTCTGAATAGCTGTTTTAGGTCCAGTTTCCACAAATTTTTAGTTTTAGTTAAGAAACTTGTTTAAAAAAATATTTCAACTGCAGAGTATTAGCATTAGATTCATGAAGTTCAGAATTTGGCCTTTTCCATGCTTTCATTCTAAGGAGTCATGGATGGCTTCTAAGCATGTATTTATGTACAACAAGCCAGGTAAGAGATTTTGAACAGTGCACTGATTGCACATGCCTAGTATGCTAAATCATACAGGTGTGATATCCCTTATTCAGTGAATAAACGTTACCACCACTGAACTAGAAAGTGTAAACAGTTTTTAAAATTCGTAGAAAACCTATAAACATGGAAATATACATCTTATGAAGGTGTTTATTACAGATTTTGTAAGCTGTTTTGATTATTTATACGAAATGATGTCTAAGTCCGACATGCTTTAATCGTAAATATGTGTGTTTGTGTGGGGGTGGGGGGGGGGGGAGTAGGCAAAGGGGGTCAAAGGGGAGGTCCTTCAAGGGCAGATAGCATGCTTTACGTTAGGAAGTGGAATTAATATCATCAGGTATCATGAACTTTTGATAATGACAATTCATTAGATAGGTGATGTACGCTTCTAGTCGAACCATTCCAACAACAGAAAACAATCTGATATTTGCAGCAGCATTAGCTGTCTATCAAAAGTCTTTAGTTATCAACAACCATTAAAGCTACATCGACAAGTTTCGTAAAATTCAGCCATAGTATTAAGATAAGTTCTCTTGTATATACAGTATTATGTACCATCCTCTTCTTTAAACCGCACATAGTCATAAATTAATATAACCTTAATTATTGCAATGCTTGCCGATACATCATTGCTGCTGAGCAAGTTGAACATTAGCTGGAAGCTTATAATGCTGCAGATATCAGGTTGTGCGGTCGAATTGCTGAGAACGTTCCGAATGAAACTATCAACCATATATATATAACGAATCGCCATTATCTTTAGTTTATGAATCTTTATCATGCTACACCCGTTTTAAAATGTAAAGTATGTTATCTGCCCTTGAATTACCCAACCGCACATATTTATTGATGAAAGGCCTCATTGGAAATAAGCATCATTTCGTAAAAAGGATCAAACCAGTTTGCAAAAGTTGCAATAAAATAAAAGATATAACATATATATTTAAGTTGATTTGAAGAAATTCATGTGTCTGTAAATAATATGTGGCTATACAACTTTCACTACGGTAAATATTAAACGCAACGTTAGCTGGGCTGGGTCACGTTTGCTGCCAGTCGGAGCATGCTCGGCCGATTCTGTGAATCAGACCTCGGGCGTATGTACGGTGATGAAATATGCAGCAAAATCCAACATTTTGTTCGCCGGAACAATATACGCCAAATGCGTAGCTCTTTATGTCTACGAATGATGATTAGTTTTCGACCTGCGACCTTTTTCAGCTGTTGCATGGACATTCATTTAATGCTTTGCTGTTGTCAAAACAAAATAATGCCGAGACAGAAAAAAAAACATTTTTTTCTTTTCATTTTTTTATTTACTCGGTGCGACTGTGTGACCATCTTTGTTTATGTCTTTGTTCCTAACAGCAGTCGTGTTTGGTAAGAAGTCCCACGTCATACGTCCGAGATTGATTCACGGAACTGGCCAAGCGGTGTTCCGATTGGTTTGCTGCGTGTTACGTTGATGACGCGTGAAAAAAAAAACTGGTTAAACATTAGTCAATATTTTTGTCCCCGACGTAGTGGAAGGGACTATAGTAGTGGGTTCGTCCGTCCGTCCGTCATTCCGTCCGTCCGTCCATAAAGTTGTATAGGAACATGTATTGGGTCAGGATGATGTGTCGCTTGCAAGAATGCTTGCTCCCCCTTTCTTAGTTTCCAAGTTCTGTCCATTTGTTAGTTTTAAGACTTGTGCGCGCCATTACTAGATAACAGTTAGGGATATCTCCATAAAACTTCAAAGAAATGTGTATGAAGTCCCGACAATAAGTCATGTATAACAATGATTGTCACCGCCCCCCCCCCCCCCCCCCCCCCCCCCCCACACCAATTAGATTCTTTGTCAAAATTCACATTCTAGTTCGCCCATCCCCACCAAAAGAAAACCCTGGGTTTGGATTCTTTGTCAAATTTCACTCACTAGAGAGCTTAAAATTACAGTTGTATAGCTCTTATACAAATTTTAAGAACTGGTCTGATGCATAACCGTCAAATTCACTTTTTGCTAAGGTTGACTGCCCGTTTCAGCACAGTTTAATTCTTTTCTGCTACAGCTGACTGCTCACTGACATAATACCTTACCATGACAGCTTTAATACTGACATAAGCTACTCTCTAAAGCAGATGCGATTGAAAACCAAAATTAAGCTGATTCGACTTTCACTGATTTGAAAATCATCAATGTGACACAAAAGTGCTGGCAGAATGGAAAATACTACTCCACTCCCTGAACAGTCTGAACTTGGTCTACAAGGTTTGCTCGGACATTCCTGTCCTAATATTTAGTGAGGTGGTCACCTTTTACAGATCATTTTGGAACACTTATTTTGCTTGTAAGACCAAATTCTACCTGTGTTTATATCACTTGTCGAAGTGAAAATCCAAGTATATTCAATTTTATGTACAGGCTATACTGTAAAATGAATAAGACAAAGAAGCTGTCAGAATTCAATTATGTCTATGCAAAGAGGTATATTAATTAGAATCTGTTTCTGGAAAGGCTAAACTGCCTCAGTGGAAGCCAGTCAACAAGTTCTTATAGCTTGAAAACTGTTGCTCAAGTGCTTTTAATGCCTGTATGCAGTTTATTCAAGGCCTTCTAAATAGCTGTTTTATGTCCAGTTTCAACAAATATCTAGTTTTAGCTAAGAAACCAATTCAAATATTTCAATAGCAGAGTCTTAGCATTCAAATCAGCAAGTCCAAATTTTGGCCTTTTCCATGCTTTAATTTTTAGGAGCCATAGAGATGACTTCTAGGCATGTATTTACGCACAACTAGGCAGGTGAAAAATTTTGAACAGTGCACTGATTGCACATGCATGTATGTGCTTAATCATACAGTTATGACATCCCTTATTCAGTGAATAAACCTTACCACCACTGAACTAGAAAGTGTAAACAGTTTTTAAAATTCGTAGAAGATCTATATGACATGTACTTTAAAAGTTATTCGCTCGTGATCATTTTGTTTTAAAATGTGGTTGTATGAGATACTATACAGTGTGTTGATGGATTCTAGGATGGTTCTTGTTGCTTGATTTATTATTTTTCATTTTTAATCGATTTTCATCAAACTTTCAGGATAATATTATCACCATTTGAAATTGATCTTATTTCATATGGATTTGGATTACTACTAGAGTTATGGCCCTTTGTAAGTCTGGTCAAATCTTTGGGCTGCAAAGGTGATTTCTGTCAGAATTGTTGCCTGTGGTGATCAAATAAGTTTTGTAGTCATGACTTCTTTCGAAATCAAATATTCCAATTACTGATATTATGTCCATACGTCGGGGGACATTTGGCATTCAGCCTTTTATTATGATACGAATCAGAATACATCAAGGTTGCCAAGGATGTAATTTGATTGAAGAAAGTTTAATTATAAAGAGAATACAGCACTTTTCGGGGACCTTTTTTATCATCCATTGTTTATGAAAACAATCGAGTTTTATAGTTCGTTGCCTGTGTTGAATGCTAGACCAGTGTGAAAAGAGCAGATTGAGGTATCAGTGTTTGAGAGAAAACAAAAATGCATTATCTCTTCTCTTCGAACTGAACACGGGCAACCTCGGACTCTGTGTCAGAAGGTGCGAGTTATTAATTCTATCCCTTGGGCCTCCTTGGGAACGCTTTTATGCGAACTGGACGAGAACAAAATCGACCGTTTGAGCCGCGACACGACAAAACCAACAAAGTGGCATTGGCACCTAGCGAAGACTCAAATAATCCTTGGCATCCGCCTAATCTGATCGTCTTCGCTGTGCGCTTAAGCGCTAGCTTAAGGAGTTCAGCTAAACATATACCGACAGCGAAGACTGATCAGGCTGGGCGGATTCCCAGGCTGATCTGAGTATTTGCTGAGCACACATGCCACTTTTTTTATTTTGTCATGTGGCGGCTTAATTTTCATAAGTTAGGTCTTAAAATTTGGACAAGTTTCTCCGACATGTCTGGAAATGTCCTCTAGAACCTGTTGTCTAACAACTATTCTGAAATGAGCCGCGACACGACAAAACCAACAATGTGGTTGTGCGCCCAGCGCAGACTCAGATCAGCCTGGGCATCCGCCCAGTCTGATCAGAGTCTTCGCTGTCCACATGGTGGTAGCTTAGACCCTTTGCTACCCTCTGAGCGACAAGCAAAGAGTCAGAGCCAACTGGGTGGATGCTCAGGCTCATCTGAGTCTGCGCTGGGCGCACAACCACATTGTTGGTTTTCTCACGTCGTGGCTCAAATAGACTCTTCGTACCGGACTGTTCAGGGTCCATACCGTTCACACAGGATAATTAGGGTAAAGTCGGGTAAATTTGGAAAGCGGGTAAATTCGGACAGTGACATAGTTTCCTTTATATGTCAGTTGTTTGGAATTGAAACAAATTTAACTAGGCAAACAGTGAAAATCCTGATAAGACGGCTCCGGATGAGCCGTCTCATCTGGATTTTCACCGTTTGCAATGGTATGTCCGAATTTACCCGCTGTCCGAAGTTATCCGACTCGACCCTACTTGAACTTTGTACCTCTAAATTTTAACCAAAGGGCGTCATCTATTGATCAACACACCGGACTCCCAGTACAGAACACAAAACAAATTAAATGTTTTGAAAGAAACTTTTATTTTCGTTTCATTTCTCTGACAATAACATCCTAGCCATGTTGCCGAGCATAGTCTTGTATTCTGCAAATAAAAATAGAAACGATTAGCTGGTTGTTATATACCGATGAGGCAACGTGGTCGAGTGGTTAAAGACGCTCGGTTCGGTACATAAGGTCGTGAGTTCGAATCTCGGCTTCAGACAACCCTCGACTGGAAAACTCTTTCTGTCAACCAAGTAGTAAATTGGTATCATTTTCGAATTTGGGAATAATAAGACAGCGAAAGGAGAGGAATGAACTTTGCGTCTCATATGCTGTGCCGAAGATACAATGAGCCTTTAACCTCCACTGCCCCTACGGCCACAAGGCTATAGGAAACCTTTACCTTTACATTCTAAGGTACCGATGAACAGCGCCAAGAGCACCAATTCAGTTGCAGTTGTAACCGTGTTTGGGTACACGTTCAGGGGGAAACAGCTTTATAACCCAGCAGGCACATGACGTCGTAATGACGTCGGACTGACGTTGATGCGACGTGATGACGTCGCATCGACGTCAGTACGACGTCATTTCGACGTTATGTGCCCGCTGGGAACTAGTATCTTAGTTGTTGTTGTTGTTTGTTTTTTTTCCTCACTGGGGTTCGCCTCTTTAATGAAAGAAATTGCTCCTCTAGAGTGAGTGAGTGAGTGAGTGAACTCGGGTTTAACGTCCCACCAACAACGAGGTCATATGGAGACGGGACCTCGGTTTAAAGTCTCATCCGAAAGACCGGAGAAGCAGGGGATCGATCTTGCGACCCCAGGATTGGTAGTCTGGAGTGTTATCCACTACACTACAGCCGCTCCTTGCTCCTTAAGAAGCAAATTCTTCCTTTAATATTAGAAACCAACATTTGGAAAGGTTGCACCTTCCAAAGCAAACGGGAAGTCACAAAAGTTATTTCCCATTGTAAAAGTCGTGAAAAAAAACACAAAAAGTGTCATCCATGAAATCTGACCTATCTATGCAAAGTGTCCCATAAATTGGACATTGACAAACAGTGTAAGCCAAGATCAGAAACAGGCTAAATTGCTTCAGCTGTTTTTCACTAACAAATTATCGTAATGCGCTGTCAAAAATCTTCGAAAACAACGTCTCAAATAAAAAATAAGTTCTGGATAGTACGATCCTTTGGAAGCAAGGAATACATCAAAGAACAGAGAATAGTAGACTCGGTTTAATTGAGTCTGTTCATGACCGGTAATGAAATGTGCGACACCAGCCACAATCCCCCCTCCCCCTGCCTAGCACCGGCTTGAGCGGAACTCTATTTTTCAAAATAACTCAAATGAACTCAGTGATCTCAAAGTCGTTATTTTCATATTCCTTCGGTCCAAAAAATAAGATACACGGCCATGTTTTCCACAGATTAACAAAGGAAACTGTTGGGACTTCCTGTATAAAAGACTCAACTCTGAATCCATTTGAGCCGCGACGCGACAAAACCAACAATGTGGTTGTGCGCCCAGCGCAGACTCAGATCAGCCTGGGCATCCGGCTAGTCTGATCAGAGTCTTCGCTGTCCGCATGAACGTAGCTTAGCCCCTTAGCTACCTTTTAAGCGCTTAGCGAATAGTCTGATCAGACTGGGTGGATGCCCAGGCTGATCTGAGTCTGCGCTGGGCGCACAACCACATTGTTGGTTTTCTCGCGTCGCGGCTCATTTATGTCCAGTGGGCTCCTCTAGCTATATCAATTGGACGAGTCCATTAATCATATTGGGGGTGTCTGGTTTATTTCATCTTATGACAGGTTATATACTGAACAAAAAAAAAGAAACGCTACACCAACATTCAAATCATTTTTTCTAGGAGCACTTCATTCCAATTTCAAAATTCATCCAAGGCTAACAACTTGAACAGAGAAGTTACTATTATGGTGACATCCATTACCTATCCGTATTTTATTCACGCCAGTTCATTTGAAGTTGCATAGGTAGAAAATCAAAAGTTAGTTTTTCAATGTTAACGTTTCTTTTTTTTTTTTTTTTTTTTTTGTTCAGTATAGAATTTGCGGTAAATTTCCCCAATTTGCGGTAAATTTTATGCAAGCAGTGTAGACTATGCTCAGACATCGCTTTTTGCGGCGTCTGATGTGGATCTTGGGCCGTATTTATACAACGACTTAAGTGGTTGTTATGCTGTTGCTAAGGCTAAATTTCTTTGTAGGAGATTCCCAACAACTATGAAATTTACTCTGTAAGAACAGTCTGAAAATCACTGTTCCTCCAGAGCACATTTCATAGTTGTAGGAAATCGCCTTTATAGAAATCAAGCCTTAGCAACGGCATAGCAACGACTTAAGTGGTTTTATAAATACGACCCCTGAACTGTTTGCTTACGTCCTATTTATGGCATTTATGGGTTAAAGGGAAGAAACTCTACCGTTTCTGTTTTGCCTTCTTTCTCAATTGGGGTCAACACTTAAAGGAAAGAATTTGCTTCTTCCCTTTTTGAAAGAGTTTCATCGTCCAAGGAAGAAAAACGAAATCACGAAAATTGTTTCCCTTTGAAAAAATAATGACGTAAAAACATGTCGGTGTGCACATACACTTTTGTAGCTATTTACCCTTTACAACCTCTTCCACAGAGACCAAAGTCGAGACCATGAGTAAATCCATGGCAGAAGTGTTCACATCCTGATTCCGTGACACTTGACCCTAGTGCAGCAAAGGCAGCTTGTTTGATATCATCTGGAAGAAAAGAAACAAATTTAAGTAAAAGTATCCCCCCTCGTATATTATGAAACTGGTTAGTTGTATGCAATACAGTAACATGTAAGACTTGTACAAAAGTCTTCAGCGGAAATATCTTTGTTACGGAGGCAGAGACGATATATCAGTGCATACCCTTCTTGAATATTCACGAATATTTTGTTGTCATGATTTGATTAACTCCCACGCAGCAATGAAAAGGCGTTTCTGCATGTTTCGAAGCATGTTTCAAGCATGTTTTGAATTTTATGACTGGTTGAGTCAAGGATTCAATAATAGCATTAAACTTTAATCCGTGCACGTGAGTTCTTTAGGCAATAACTGTCCGAAGTCAATTTAAGAAAGGCACACAATCATTCATGATATATCTTTACTTTGATACCCTATGATTGCTGGGCATATCCAGTCTTCAATTTTGGCGGGAAACGCGCTCCACGATTCCCGCCAATCTACTTTTTATCTTAAATTCTCCTACTTCCAGTGACCATCACAAATTATAAGTTTGGCAGATAAAAGTACTTCTAATGGCGATCATTATCATGCCTAGAATATAATTTTTCGCGAGAAATTTTAAAGTTAATAGAAACATTGAGGACGTATATCTTCAAATGCAATAATCTATGTTTAATCTAATCTAAAATCTTAGAATTACAGGAAAGGCCACAATCACAAAGAACAATCAACAAATGTACCGAAATAAGATGAGATGAGCCGCGACACGACAAAACCACAAAGTGGGCACTTTGCGCCCAGCAAAGACTCAGATCAGAGTGGGTATCCGCCCAATCTGATCAGAGTATTTGCTTTGCGCCTGGAGCTAGCTTAGATCTTTAGCTACCCTTTCAGCGCACAGCAAAGATTCCGATCAGACCGGGCAACTGCTCAGGCTAATCTGAGTCTTTGCTGGGCAGCACATGCCTCATTTTTTTCGTGTCACGGCTCAAATGATAAACGGTATAGCACATTCTCGGGAACTAACACAGAGGAGATGTTCCGTCATACCTGACCCACGAAAAGTTCTAAAGTCAAGTGTTTCTTAATCCCTCTTGTTTGGAAAACCTACCGACAGAGAATTTTACACTTCCAACTATAAAACTGCGTTTTTCTTCCTCAGTAAGGGTAGCACTGACCACTATCGGTACCAAGGCAATGAGACAGAAGACGAGTTTCATCTTGTCTGTAAAACAGAGAGTTTCAAATAGGTTATACTTTCGGGTGCAAAAAAAAACCCGCTCCGGATGAAACAGCGTTTGACGTCCGTCCCTTCGTCTGTCGTCCCTTAACACTTTTCTCCAAATAACATCTTCGAAACCTGCAACCGTGGATCTCGAAATATTGGAAGGTAATCAGTCAAGGTACTTCATACAAGGGCGAAAATTTGCAGATGCATATTGAAATTTTGTCAAATTGACAAAATTTCAATACGCATATTGAAATTTTGTCAAATTGACAAAATTTCAATACGCATCTGCATATTAGTAGCGTTATTTGGATGCTGATATTTTGTAAATTAGACAAAATTTCAATATCTGCTGCCAACCATACATGACCAGAAAAACCATCTTGGGGGCTTCAACCTCTAATCTTCCCCTAAAGAGATATAAAACGTGAGTATTCATACCACATAGCTGCCCTTTAGCTTCGCCCATACTATCACAATAATCACGTAACACTTGTGCATCAACTCGCTTTTCATTGTTCGTAAATGGAAACAAGTTATAATTTTTATTTCATAGCAAAGACTGATCAGTTGTTGCTGTCTTTAGAGAAACTGTTTCTTATAGAGTTTTATTATAGTATGAATTTCAAATGTCAAAAATCTAAACTTTTTGAGACAGGAGGTATCCATTTTCATGGACAAATTGTTAGCAATGAAACCATTCTTGTTTTCTTAAATTGAGAGAACCATAGAAGTCATGTCATGGGCTTCAATAGCTATAAGGCAATCAATCCCACTTTGGTTGGCAAGTTTGCCTTAAAGCGCATTCGTTTATTTAATTTTGTAAAATATCGCAACGTGTTTAAAACGTTTCAGAAGAATTGTTTCACACTTTGCCGTGTAACTGTGTTATTGTCAATTGTTCAACAAGAGCTAATTGCTTGTTCGAAAACGTTCACTCAGGACAACTTGATTAAAGCCAGGCAATCTTATTTTTCATCAGCTCCTAGGAGCAGTCTGGTCAGAGTCGATACTGCTTCCATTCTGCATCTAATGGATGCATTACTGCATTGTAAAACCAAACTGTTTCATTTTTAGGACAGTTTCGATAATTGTTTTTGATGTCCCATTTGTTTAATGCTAACTGTAATTTTAGGAAAGTAGGTTATTGTAATCCGTAGTTTCACTGCATACACTTTAGGGTGATCAACTGCATGCACTAAAGAAATCAGGTGGCAAAAAGACGTAGAAGACAAGTTAAAATGAATTAACATCTGCAAACAATGAAAGGATAAACAACAACCAGGAACTAATACAGTCAGGTCCCACATCTTGCCCTTAAAACCATAAAGTTGCGTTTTTTTTATATAATGGTTTTTTGTCGATGCGCAAATTGGCAAGCAATGGTATATGTTTATGATTTCCTTCCTAATGTTTGATTGGAAATGGTTTAAGCTTAAGGCCTGAAACCAGCTGTGCAAATGTAACCCCACTGGTAGCCCCAAAAACAGGGGGAAAGCTAAGGCGATCCAAAACATTCAGAGGGTTTCCCATAGCCAAATAGCCGAACGGACAGTGGGGGTTAGTGACCCACTGTATCTTGGGCCCAGCAGATGAAAGGTAGAGCCCATCCCTCTCCTTTCGCTGCCTTGTCCTTTCCTGATTCGAAAAAGGTACCCATTTACTACTGGATTGACAGAGAAAGTTTTCAAGTCGTCGGATGGCGACGGTGTGCCGCAATCTCACGACCTGCACCATAACCGAGCGTCTCTATCCTCTCGACCATGTCGCCTCTCCAAAACATTAAAACTTTAAATAGTTCGCCGGGCTACAGGATGACTTTAAGCTACAAGATGACTTTAATCAACTTGCTGTAAGAAGACTTCAGGTTACAAGATGACTTCAAATCAATTTGTTAAAAAGGAAAAAGATGACTTTGGGTGACTTAAACTTGTATTTGATGACTTGGTTAAAAGATGACTTTATGAATAAAGCAGCGTAAATAAATATGAGGGGCGACACGACATAACCAACAAAATAGCATGCGTGCACAGTGAAGACACCAATCAGCCTGGCCATCCGTCCAGTCTGATCAGAGACTTCACTGTACGCATGGAGGTAGCTTAGACCCTTAGTTGCTCTTTAAGCGCACATCGAAAACTCTGACCAAATTGGCTGGATGCCAGGCTGAGCTGAGTTTGCGGTGTAAGCAAGTGTCACTTTGTCCGTTTTCTTGTGTCGCGGCTGATTTGTCAGCATTATGCTGGATGACCCAGTTTAATGGAATGTAATCAAACTGATCAGATATATCTACCTGTAATCGAGATAAAGCATCTGCTAAAACATTGTAGACCCCGCCGACATGTGAAGACCTTACCACCACATTCAATTTAAGACATAAAAGTGTGAAGGCCCTCAACAGAATCATCACCTTGTCATATTTTGATTTCATAGTGCTAACAATTTGCGATGTCGCCACAACAGAAGCAGATCTTTTTATTCCTTAGTTCTTCACCCCAAAGTGTGAGTGCTACCAAAAGGGGGGATAACTCAAGAACAGTTATGTTATTAATTATGCAAAGGTAAAACCATATGGCGGGCCAAGGAGCATATAAAAGTGTGAAGGCCCTAAAATTTGAACCACTGCGAATCATCACCTTTGTCAACCATTTTGAGCTTCTTTAACAATTTGTCTACCAATTTTATTTAAACGTTTTTCTCTTGATATCTAACTTTTTAAGTAATCTTCTGTTTCAGGTGAATAACGCCATTTAATTCGAGGAAGAATATTAGCCCAGACAATCTGCACGTTGTTATATGTTGAACAAATATATTTTAAATCCTGTTAGATTGTTTACATTAATTAGTATCCACGATGTTGTTACCTCCTAATTGAACAATTATGAATTTAGGAATTGATATTATTCTGAAAATTGCAAACTGGACTGTAAAGAAAAATGGGCCATAGTGATCTATGATACCGTAATAATTTTAAAACTAGGGACACTTTAATTAAATACTGGAAATGTCTCAAAAATAGAGCAGTTTGGATTTACAATGTTGCAATGCGTCCAAAAGATACAGATGTAATGCGAAACATTGTAGACCCTGATCAGAATGTTACTAAGGATCAGTCTGGTCTGGGTCTGTACTGTTTGCTCAGACCTATCTTTCCTGTATGAAGACTTTTTATGGTAACCCTATCTGATCAGAAGTATACAATGGTAAAATTCAGACTTAGATGTTTTGTACCACTTCAGAAACTGAGGGTGAGGTTGGGCCTGTAAAATCGATTTAAGCCCCCCAGTAATTCATTACTGACCGTTCCAAGGCGGTAGTTCTGTTGTGGTTCTCTGTTGCCTGTTTTTGGTGTCAGAGTTTCTGTGATGTTTTACCTTATGTATGTTCTTATTATTTTTGGTTCGGTTTGGGTTGCTGAGTGGCCACCTTTCGAGAACAAGTTGCTGGCTCGGTTGGCCATATGTTCTCTGTATCTTGATTATTTGTAATCTTAGTTGTTTCCAACTATGGTTTGAGGGCTGGCTTTGGATTTTGACTGTTTCAGTTCCTGGTCTTTGCATACTTTTTACTTTTAGAAACCAGTTATGCTGAAATCTTTAAATCGCAATGAATTTTAATAAAATATGTCGTCGTGACCGATGATGACTCTTTCATTTGAAAGCTGGTGACTCCAGAACCCATCTTGATATCTGCAATTTTTTACAGGGCTCCAGATAGGGAATTTTGGTTAACTGGGTATTACGATATGATATGTTTGTTGATTGGGTATTCCGAATTTTAATTGGGTAATGTGACCGCTGATTTACTTTCAACTGGGTGTTCTGATTTTTAATGACTGATTCTATCAGTCATTCAATGCTGTCACAAGCGTATTTTGGAAAGTGGCTTTCACAGCTGTATTCTTCCGCTCAGAAATGATGTGATCGAAAGGTCATTCGCTGAAAAACGTCTGGAATTGAAAATAAGTTTTGTACGAAGTTAAATG
The DNA here is from genome assembly GCA_963989385.1 of Ctena decussata. Taxonomy (NCBI): domain Eukaryota; kingdom Metazoa; phylum Mollusca; class Bivalvia; order Lucinida; family Lucinidae; genus Ctena; species Ctena decussata. The sequence continues at coordinate 42,123,554 of OZ022512.1, forward strand.
AGAACTTATATAACGTATTCTTGTGCAGGTATAATTATTTAAGTAGTTTTGTAAAATAAGACTTATCCAACTAATGACATCAGCGGTCAAAAGATATAACGAATACAAACTGAATATTAACAAGAGCTGTCGCCTGACAGCATAGCTCGCCTGAATAGGTGCTTGCCCATCACACAGTCGCTATGGTGGTGTGAACTGCTATGCATAACACTTCAGGCAAGCATGTCCAAAATGACAAACATTTATAAACAAAAGCTATCTCAGATATAAGTCTTAAAATAAAATTAAAATAAAAAAAAATCCATATGAAATTTCAAAGTCCATGGGCTTCAGGTCAAAGAACTAAGCAGACAGGGGGTGCGGGTGGGAGTGGGGGTAGGGGTGGGGGGCTAGGATATATCAAACCTTGAACCATTATCTAACATCAGTCCAAGTATAAGTATCAACTGAGTCATTATGGCACTGTGAAATTATGTCTTCATAAATATAAAACTTCAACCAAATTTCAAAGTCAATGACCTTGACTTCAAAGTCATCCAGTGGGGTAGAGGGGTAAGTATAAAGTGTTTTATAAAAACTAAAAAAAGTGTCTAACATCAGTTCAAGTGTAAACTAAATCTCTGCCAAGCATTATGAATCAGAATGCAATTAGAAAACTTTAATAAAGACCAAATTTCCTAAGTCCCTGACCTTGACATCAAGGTCACTGAGCGGGGTTGGGGTAGTATGCTGTAAAACTTTGGACTAATATCTAACTACACTGCAAATATAAAAAGAATTCATCTATGGATTCAGGAGATATATGTCTTTAAAAAACTTTAACCAAAACATCCAATCAATGAAAAGACAATTTTCTAAGTCCATGACCTTGACATCAAGGTCACTGAGAGGGGTGGGGGTAGTACCATCGAAAACTTTAGACCAATATCTATCTTAAGTGCAAGTATCAAAGGAATCCATCCATGGGTTAGGGAGATATTGGGCTTTATAAAACTTTATCCAAAACATCCAGTCCAAAAAAACTCCCAATTTTCTAAGTCCATGACCTTGACATCAAGGTCACTGAGTTGGGTGGGGGTGATACCCTGTTAAACTTTAGACCAATATCTAACTACAGTGCAAGTATCAAAAGAATCCATCCATGGGTTAAGGAGATATAGGCCTTTAAAAAACTTTAACCAAAACATTCAATCCGAACGCCGACGCGGACGTGGACGCGGACGCTGACGCTGACGCGGACGCCGACGCCGTGGTGACAACAATAGCTCTTCCTGAACTTTCGTTCAGGCGAGCTAAAAATCAATCCGCCAATTACCGTATTCGCCCCCTCTTCTAGCGCCCCTCATACTTTAGTAAGTGAAATAAATCAGCTGCCGCTGAAAAAATAGCCATCAGACGAGATGGCAAATCCCCCGACCGAAGGCCCCTTGCGCCTTGGTAAACAGGATGCACTTCAAAACACATATAAGTAATATATTGTCATTCTGTTTAACAGATGCATGATTATCTAACACTCAGACCAAAACAGTATGCCAGACTGCTAAAAAGAGGTAAAATCTCAAACAGCCGCCATTGACCATGTACACAATCTATAGCATATGATACACTCAACATTTCAAAATGTGTGAATAACTTCTAAAGAACAAGCGCGGCAAATCTAGTTTTGAGCTCTCTAGTAAGTGGATTTGGACAAAGAATCCAAATCTGAAAAAAATGGGGGGGGGGGGGGGGGGGGGGGGGGAGGTTGTGTGAATGGGAGAGTTGAACAAATTGTCATGACCTGTTCTGCATATCTGTAAAGTATCATGAAAATATTTCAAAGGGTATTCAAGTCATGGAACAGAGAGGAAATTACACCTAAAACCATCAAGGGGAAATTACTCAAAAAGTAAGCTAAGACTCAGATCGGCCCACTCTGATCAGAGTCTTGGCTTTGCGCTTAAAGAGTAGTGAAGGGTCTAAGCTAGCTTCATGCGCATAGCGAATATTCTGATCATATTGTGTGGAATTACGTCCCTTTGGTGAAATTCTAAGGCTGTTCTCGTGCCCCCATAACTAGGTTACCGTCTAGAATATCTTGATATAACTTTATGCTGTTCATTAGGTTAAAACGGTGTATCACATAAAGAATAAATGCCCCCCCCCCCCTTCCCCCACTTTTTATTTTTCGGAGTAACCTCCCTTTGATTAGTTTTAAGACTATTCTTGTGTTAGAATTTGGCTAATGAAACTGTATAGCAATGTGTATTAGGTTGAGACGGTGCGTTACATATAAGACTAATTGCTCTCTCTTACATAAGTTTGGAGTAACATCCCTTTGACTAGTTTTTTAAGGCTATTCTTGTGCACATCATAACTAGATTATCGTTTGGAATATCTTGACGATACTTTATACATGTAGAAATGTAGATGAGATTTAGACGATATGAGTCATATAAGAATGGTTGCGCCCCCTTACAGTTGTATATTGCCCCGCTTGGCGTGTGTGAACAGAATTAGCAGTACAAATGATACAATACAATTGGTGCATTACTCGTACATTTGAAAAGGCTATAATATTCATGGCTTACGGGAAAGCCAGTTATGATCTATCGAGATAACTTCTTACGTGAAACGTAACAAAAGAAAAAAACATGTTGTATGCACAGTCTAATCATAATATTTGCTGTTCGAAATATTACCAGAGTAAACTTTGCGCGTTCTTCGCATTTCAGTCTTTCTTGGTCGCATGTCACAACTAAATTAATCGAGTTAATTAGAAGTCAGATTCAAAAAGTCGTTACTATGATTTTATTCGGATTCATTTAATCATATGACGTCGTTTTACTTATGGCGAATTCGTGGTTTTAATGCTGTGCTTATCAAATGCGATTTTAGTGTCATATGATAAATAGAATCTTGCATTCGTTGTCCTGTATTACTGAATTTATCAAACTCGTTGGGGGAAAACCGATACTATGCTCAGCATAGCCTCGCGTCTTATCTTTTTCCCCAACTCGTTTAATAAATTCGATAATACAGGAGCACTAATGTAAGGCCCTCTATATAAAAAGACTAATACAGTGTATAAAAAACTGACCCGAACAGCAGAAAGTAGCTCCGGCCATTGAACGTCATTAAGTTCGCAAAAAAAAAACAGTAATTTAGACCAAATATATAGAGAATATATACTTTGTTTAGGTGAATACAATATATATTTCATCGAATGTGTTGAAAATGTCGGCAATATCACGAGTGCGTAGCACGAGCAAACTTGCTGACATTTTCAACACATGAGATAAATAGTTTTGGTATTAACTAGAAAAAAGTAAATTTTCTATTTTTAAAACAGACCGCTTCACAAATAACTTTTTTCCTAGTCATCTCTCGTTACTTTTGCTTGTCTCAGCGCACTTAGTGGGTGTAATATTGGGTGTAAACACAGCACAGTTTACACCTAGAAAATAATTAATAGCGAGCAAACGCTCGTAGCCGCGTAGCGCCTGCAATTCAAAGCTCCGAAGGAGCTTTGAAAGAGCGGGAGCTTTATGGTAGAGGATTGGTAAAGCATGTATTTGCCTGTAAAATACATTACTTTCAATAGAATTTCTTTCGTAACGACACCAAACGGAAGTGACGTATTTCTGTCGCTATGTTACGTAATGACGTCATACGTTCCATTCCAAAAAATCAAGATGGCGTCAACGTTTACCGCTTTTGTGCGTAAATCACTACACGTACTTTCACAAAATGCAAGGAGGCTGAGCATTGGGAAAAGTTTGAATGAAATAGAAAGCGCCACAGAGAAAAAAAACTGAAAAAAATATATTCAGTTTTCCGAGGGGAAAGATTAGGTGGGGAAAGCTGTTTTTTGGTCAGTTTCTCATCTGTTTGTCAGACGGTGTTCGCAGTTGTTGAGTTGCAAAAATTTTATTACAGAAACAACAACTTGAGAGATTGAATCCAGAATCGTACAGTGAATAGTCAGTCTACACTTCGACTATGCGTTTTTTTCGAAACTTTAGAGTTCACATGGTAACAGCCAGAGAGGCTTTATCAAACCACCCATACATTGTAAAAAGCGATGTTCTTGCCCAAAGGCAGTGCCTATTTTCATATTATCATTTTAGTGAATAAATAAAAAGAAATCGGCGATTTAAGAAAGCCGCTTGCAGCTGCCGCCGGATTGACGTCGCGTGCAAATTAGTGATACTCAAGCTCAAAAAGTGACGACAAATGTGACGTTATTTGCATGATTTGACGTGCTAACGTCCGAAGCATAATGTCAGACCAAAACGCTACACTTCAGACCTTTACGGAAAGAAATTAAGCACAAAGTTGTCAAAAGCTGTCACGGTTTGTTACAGTGAAAAATATAAATCGTATCAGTCACCTTTTTTTCATTGTAGACAATATCATGTTTATTTGTTCTAGATATGCATTGAATTCATTGCTAAGTATAAAATAGAAATAGTTTGTTTGTTTTTTGTTTCAAAAGGCGTCGAAAAAATGAATGTGGTCATGTTTACGGCGCCGTAGGTAAAAATCGTATCCTGTGTCGTTAGAAAGAAATGCTTATTCGCGTAAGGAATATGTCCTGCTTTAACTGAATATCAAACTAATTTCATTTCTAAAATTTAAAGGTAGATTTCAACTTAAGGGTTAACTCACCAGAGTTTGCTGTCAGGCTGATCAAAGCTGAACTTGAGACTAGAGGGCTAGTGACGTCCGATCTCCGCTTTCCGCCGTATTTATAGCTTTCCCCTACGGAGTTTGTCACGAAAAAAGTTCTAACATGTGTCTGGTGGCCCTTATTTTCTCATCCTTGTTTGGAAAGGTGAAGGTCTCAGCGACATATTTTCGAAAATGTGTGTTATATATACTCACCAAAATATTTAACCAAACTGTTTTTTGTTGTTTTTTTTCGTTTTGGGGGTCGGTCGGGTCGGGCGACGGTGCTGGGCAACTTCAGTACCAGGGCAGCCAACTAATTTGAATAATAGTAGGACAAGGGCCCAATTTGCTTGCAGTAGGTATGGCTGGGGGTTGCTTGGATATTTTTTTCCTCTCGTACATCGTTTCTCTTCTTTCTCCCCCTCTCTGGCAGACGGTCCAAAATAGACTGAAATATGAAATACTGTCTCAAAGGGCCATTAAACCCAAAACAACAACTTTTCATTTATGTCACTTACCTCACTCTTTGTTTCGGCATCCCATCAATTTCGTAAGGTACGCAGGTATCCTTGGCATATGGCAGTGAAAAGGTTGTTATAATAATTGTTACTGTTGGCAAACAAAAATCTGCTCCATTATTTTTTGTCACAAATTACCGATGAAGGATGGAGCACCAACGTTCAAAGAATGTTCAAGTGTATTTGCTACCTGTCAGTGGTGTTTATTACATTGTTTTTATTATAAGTATTATTATTTTCTTTTTTATTTTCTCACTTTGTAGCAGTTTTCATTGACCATCACATGAAGCTGGTAAGTTCCGTTAAAATTCTTTGCCCCTTACTGTGCTGGTAGGGTCAAGTCATGTAAATTCGGACAGCAGGTAAATTTGGACAGTGACATTGTTTCCTTTATATGTCACTTGTTTGGAATTAAAACAAAATTAACTGGGCAGACAGTGAAAATCCTGATGACACGGCTCATTATGAGCCGGCTCATCTGGATTTTCACTGTTTGCAATGGTATGTCCGAATTTACCCGCTGTCCGAAGTTACCCGACTCTACCCTAACTTGTGGATTCACCTTGTGGAAATAAAAACAACGACAAAAGTTAGCAAATATAATAATGAAATGCATGGAGGGACAGCAAAACCATTTGAGGACGTATGAAATATTGGTTGGTTAGTTGTTTTGGGTTTAACAGCTTTTTGAGACAGTATTTCGGTTTATATCGAGCCGTCTCCTAGAGAGGAGAGAGGGGGGGGGGGGGGGGGAGAAAGGAAAGAGAAATGCTAGACGAGAAAAAAATCCAAACAACCCCCTTCCACACTACTGCAAGTATAGTAGGACCTTGCTTTCTGTTATGCAAATTAGTAGAGGGGCGGGGCCAGGAAAGTTACCCAGCGCCATCTGCCGACCACAACTACCCCCAGGACGTATGAAATAAAATGTTTCAGTTTGCAAGGAACCACGTATCTGAAAGGGCGTTCTATTTAAATTTTGATGACTATAGTATTCTGGACAAGCTGACCTTTTAGACCTTAACTGTAAGGACAGAAGTATCCAATGAAAGAGCATAGACCCAGAGAAAGGAACACCCTGGTCCCAAAAGGGGCAGATCAGCATCTACGCTATTTCCCCTTTCGCTAGCAGCCAGGTAGTTCTCCATAGCGATATGTATGAATTTGGGCAAGTTTTAGGGATACTTGCAATCCTTGGCCATAGTGGCCATAGGTTTATTGCACTTGCGACAATTTTGATCTTTATCTTGACCTTAAAAAGATAAGCCCTGACCTGCTAGTGAGATGGAAAAAGGAGTCAACTATTAACCATAAACATTTGAGCCGCGACACGAGAAAACCCACAATGTGGTTGTGCGCCCAGTGCAGACTCAGATCAGCCTGGTCATCCACCCAGTTTGAACAGAATCTTTGTTAAAAGTACTCAAAGGGTATCTTAGGGTCTAAGCTACCTCCATGCGGACAGCGGAGACTCTAATCAGACTGGGCGGATGTCCAGGCTGATCTGAGTCTGCGCTGGGCGCACAACCACATTGTTGGTTTTGTCGAGTCGCGGCTCATTTGAACATTTCAAAACTTTCATTAATCAGTTCATGGATTTTTTTCAGACACCTTGACTTTTTCATCATTGCAATAAATCACTTACTTATTCAGCTATAATGTTGTCAGAGGGCCGTAATAATGCACAAAGGCGCCGTGGTCGATTGGTTAGAGCGACTCGGTTATATACAGAAGGTCACTGGCTCCGAATCCGGCTTGGTCAACCTATCTCTGTCAACCTGAGCAGTAATGGATACCTTTTTCGAATCAGAGGAGCATAAGGCAGCGAAAAGAGAGGGATGGGCTCCGCTTTCTTATGCTGTGCCCAAGACTGTTTGGGACTGTTTTCCACACTATGTTTTACCCACCCAGCAGGTACACAACGCTGTGCCCAGTAGGCATTTATTAATGCTTCCATTCATTTCAGTGCTTTTAATGAAATACATGTGATTCAATAAAGTATAAAATGTGCATATAAACGGTCTATAGAAAATGCAGAAAAAGGACTTGGGAAAAAGAACTAGGCAGAAGGAAAAAGGAACTTACATCCATACATCATCGTACTTGCAGAGTATATTTTGTAGTTGTTTTTCACCCCTTTGTGATCATTTCAGTATATTCTGAGAATTCAGGTGCTGGGTAATTTTCAGTGTCGGGGCAAAATGAAAATTTGTTCAAACGTCCAAGTCACATGACCAACATGGCCTCCGTACCCGTATATGGTAAAAACCTTAAAAAATCTTCTTTTGCAGAACCAATTGACCGATAGCCTTGAAACTAGGTATGTAGCATTGGCTACTGAAGTACTATGAAGATTGTTCAAATTATGACCTTGGGTAGACCTTGGCCTTTTATACGGCAAGATCAAATATGGGAAAATGCTAGAACATAGGATTTCATGGGAAGTTGTGAAGATTTTGGCCTAAAAATTGGTATATACAGTCGTCTTAATTAGATCATGAAGAATTATGAGTACAAGAGGTCAATGTCATTCTTTGACCTATGATTCAGATCTCTCATATTTTGACATTTTCAAACATTTCCTCAAAAGCCAAAGGACCAATTGTAAACACATTTCATATAGAGCCTCCAGGGGTTGACTGAACAAAAGTTTGTTCAAACGGTCCAGGTCACATGGCCAACATGGCCGCCATACCCATTTATGGTATAAAAAATTTAATATTTTTCTTCTCCGGAACCAATATACTTATGGCATTGAAACTTAGTAAGTAGCATGGAGTACTAGAGTACTACCAAGACTGTTCAAATGATGACCTTGGGTTTACCTTGACCTTTTTGCGGCGTGGTCAAATATGGAAAAATGCTAGAACATAAGATTTCACGGAAAGTTTTGGAGATTTTGGGCTAAAAATGGTATATATGGTTGTCTTAAAGAGTACATGAAGTTTTATGAGTACAAGGGGTCATGATCATCCTTTGACTTTTGACCCAAGACTCATATTTTGACAATTTCAGACACAAGAAAAAGCCACTGGACAATTGCTCAGATGAGCGATTCAGGGCCTCGTGGCCCTCTTGCCCTCTCGCCTATCATCTCTAAACTGTCTCCCTTTCTCTAGGAGATGGCTCGATATAGACGTAAATACTGACTGAAAGAGCTTTTAAACCCAAACAACCAACCAAAATCATGTAACTAATTATTTTTTCTACACTTTGGACCCATTTTTTATACATAACAGTCTTTGAAATGACTGTCTCTTTGAAATAATTGCCTGGATTTAATTTTTTTCACCTTTTGTTTTCGCCTCCAGTTATTACGTAGGGTTACTGATGAATCTCTATTGGACAATACCGCGTGTCTGGCCCATACAGAACATACAGAACATACCATTTTTTATGAATGAATTCATTGCTCTAAAAGCACACTCATTTTAGACTTTTTTGTTTTCTCATGGCTTAGAACATATCGAGCCGTAGCCGCTGAGAACCAGCTGAGAACACATTTAGGCTGTTATTCCTGAAGGCCATCTTAGAAAACACCTCAGAATAGACATAACCACTAAACCCGATGGATGCCAGCTTAGAAAAGATTTCATCCGTATCTGCTGAAAGCCAGGACAGAATATATTTGAGCCACAATCCTTTTGTTCTAACTTAGAACACAACTTTTGAACCACAGCTGATAAGCGCTAGCTTAGAATACACTTGAGCTGTAGCTGCAGAGCTTTTTAACCCACTGGGCACAACCTTGATTCAACGTCACGACGTTGAATCAAGGTTGATTCATGGTTGATTCAAGCTTGAGTGTCTGCAGCTTCTTCAGCCTACACAACATTTGAATCTTAGCCGCTGAGCGCCAGCGCAGAACACATTTGAGCCGCGACACAACAAAACCGACAAAGTGGCAAGTGCGCTAGCAAAGACTCAGATCAGCCAGCCTGGGCATCCGCCAAATCTGATCAGAGTCTTCTCTGTCAGAATGGAGGTACCTTAGACCCTTAAAAGGTAAAAGGTAAAGGTTTCCCATAGCCTAATAGCTGTAGAGGCAGTGGGGGTTAGAGACCCACTGTATCTTGGGCACAGCAGATGAAAGGCGGAGCCCAACCTTCTCCTTTTGCTGCATTATCCTTCCCTGATTCGAAAACTTAGCCTATTTACTACTGGGTTGACAGAGAGAGTTTTCCAGTCGTCGGATGGCGACGGTGAGCCGCGAACTCACGGCGTTCCGGCGACTTTCTGCACCATAACCGAGCCACTCTAACCACTCGACCACGGCGCTTCTTTGAACCTTACCTGGCCTTTAAGCGCACAGGAGAGACTCTGATCAGATTGGGTGAATGCCCAGGCTGATCTGAGTCTTCGCGAGGCGCACCTGCCACTTTGTTGGTTTTGTCATGCCGCGGCTCATTTATGGTGTACGTGTACACCCACGTGTTTCTGCTAGTTTGACAAAGGGGGCAACGTTTGCCATTTCTTGTTTGCTTCCCTGGATGACATATATCCCTCCCAAAATAAGATCTACTCTTAAAGGAAATAATTTGCTCCTAAAGAAGCAAATATTTTCCTTTAAGAGTTGATCCCTATTGAGAAGGGAGGCTTTTCCTGACATGTATTCAAACATCCTAAGCCTTAACCGCTTACCCACAACATAAATTTTAAATTTGTAGCAGCTGAGCTCCAGCATAAAAAGGACCTAGTAAGATTAGGGCCGTTATTGCCCTCATTCAAATTCTCTTAAAATTGCATGGTTTCTATCGCTTATCATTTGTGCGTATGGGAACAAGCAGAAATAATGTTTCAATTTTGTATATTCTCAGAAACCCATGATTTATGCCATGCCTATGTTGTTATTTAAGGAATGAATTTCATTTTTCTGAGGTTTATCGAAGTGTAAACTACATTGGGTCACGTGCAAAGTGAATGAACCCCGAAGGGGTTCATTTCGGGGTTCGGGGTTCATGTAAACTTTGCTAGTGACCCAATGTAGTTTACACTTCGATTAACACCAGAAAAATTAAGTTCATTGCTTATATTTACATTCGTTTCAATCAAATCTTTCATGAAAAATCTTGTATAAGCGCTAAATTTGAAGCAGTAAAACTTGTACATGCAGTTTCTTCTGCTAACAGCAGAATGGCATGCATGACGTCATGACGTTGCTGACGTCCAATCAGGTTGTAGACAGCCATTGTTTATTTTTACAACATTTACGTCGTGTGTCTCGATGTAATTATTGGAATGTAAACTACATCACGTTCCAATGGTTTACTATAAGACACCAAGAATGTAAATATAATAATATGAAGGAAAATTGCAAGAAAATTTGAGCTTATACATTTTCCTCTAAAGAACATGTCATTTACAAAAGCTTCTGGTTGCTCTTGATAAAAGGCCTTTGATGATATGTTTATACATTAGATAGCACAGCTAATAACCTGTGCGCTGCATAAGGCCTCTCCAGGTACCCCACCCACTCAAGTTTGCACGCCCAGAGACGCTAACCAAACAATTTCAGTCGATCAAAATGAAAAGTGTACCAAATTATTCCTTGTGTTCTGGCTAAGAAAATGAATACTCACAACATGTGTTTAGTTTGTATATGAGCGGAGATATGGGCGTTTTTGTGTTGAGAAACAGGGAAAATGTTCCAAACGCTGCCAGTTTAGTAACAAAAATTTAAAAATAAACATACAGCCCGGTCTCCAGCACATTTAATAGTTTCATGGCATGTTAACATATTAAAATTGTGTCTGTATACAAAATATAAAATGTGCTGGAGGCTGGGCTCATATATTTGAAAGCCGCAAAGGCTACTAAATTCGTCATTTTCGTCAGAATCCGCTGGGGTATGGGTATGTTAAAGATGAAAAACACAAATATTTTATATAAGGAGTGGTCAATTTTTGTTTGCTGTTACATTCAAGGTTTCACCTTTCCTATGAATATATTTTTATTATCGAAATAAGACTTTTGAAAACTGAGTTATCTGGGGGCCAAATATTGGCCTTATCATACCAGGTTCTTTGTAAGCGTTGGCCACAGAGTGCCTGTTAAGAACACATCTGCAAAATTAAAGTCTCCATCGTCCTTTTTAGTGTTAAAAACGTCTGAACTCAAATCATTGTAAAAAGCGGTTCAACCTTCACGTTTGGTAATAAATTGTTGGTTGAAATGCATATATTGAGTCATTTTTACTGGCAAAAAGTAGAGAAAAGAAGTTTTTGAAAAATAACAAATCGCTCGACAGAATACAATTTCCTGTTCTAGTTTCCCGTCTAGCAATGCTATACAAACATAAGCGGGATAATGATTGGGGCTTCAGACTGCACATTGTATTTTTACCATTTTATTCGAATTAATGAAATCGAAAGTAGGTCATTTTGTTTCCAACTAAACTGACCCAAATAAATTTTCAAAACGTTTTTATATGGAACTCGAGAATGTTTATTTAATCACGGTCATTTACAATGACGAAACTATAGTGAGAAGCTTGCACCGATACCTCATGATAAAAATGTTCATGCTGATAGAGCAATGGGGCTTTTTAAGGCTATATGTCTGCTCAAAATGTTTTGTTAAAAATGCCTGATAACATAATTTTGCCTTTAAGAAAGTTTAAACACTTTTAGGCAGATGGAAACCTGTTCATTTAGTGTGTAAACCATTTGAGTAACATTGAGAATATACACATTCCTGTGTGTTGATTTTCTACCGGGTCCACCAAAAGTAAAACAGGCTAATACTAAAGCCAAAAGTATCATTTCTGCTTGAAAATGAGTCCTGGAGTGAATGGAAATCAGAGTTATAATGGGTTTACTTGCAAAGAGAACTTTATACAAAGGTTTTGAAAAATGTGAAATTTGGGCAGAAATACTGCTTTAAAGTCAAACTAACACGTGAGATAGTAAGAATTATGTGTGTTCAAAGTTTAACATATAATATTGAAGTAATTTCATTAGTAACGAATCATCCTTGCACAAGCTGTAAGCTGTAAAGAGAAAAAAGAAAATGTAAACAAAATAGTACACTACATAACAATGCGTTAACATAAATAGCGATAACTATGTTAAAATAGTTTGTATTCATGGGTATTCGTTATAAAAAAAAAAAAGCTTGCAAAATGAGTGGTGAATCGAATTACAACCCAGGTTTTGCCCAACGTTCTTCGGGGTTTCCAGGCACTAGACAATATTTTGGGATATACAGTATTGCCATCCCCATATAACAGAGCCGTGAGTCAGCGTCAAAAGTTAAGCCAAGCATACCAAGATCTCAGTTTTTCGATTTTCTGATGTCAAAATTCTATTTCATGATATCACTAACTCGACTCTGTGACATCGCAAATTCGATTTATGATATCACAGGTTCAAACCTATTTTGGGATGTCACAACATGACAAAATGATTTTGTGATATCGCATTGTGCAGTTAGTGATATCAAAAAAAGAAATAGTGATATTACATAGGAAGTAGTGATATCACGAATTGATTGATGATATCACAATATAAAACATGATATCGCAAATTAGAAATTGTGATGTCACAGAATATGACATCTATAGTAAATTGGAAAAAATATGAGCCGCGACACGAGAAAACCAACAATGTGGTTGTGCGCCCAGCACAGACCTAGATCAGCCTGGGCATCCACCCAGCCTGATCAGATTTTTCGCTGTCCGCATGGCGGTAGCTTAGACCCTTAGCTACCTTTTAAGTGTTTAGTGAAGAGTCTGATCAGACTAGGCGGATGCCTAGCCTGATCTGAGTCTGCGCTGGGCGCACAACCACTTTGTTGGTTTTGTCGTGTCGCAGCTCAATTATGTTGTGGCATGAATCGGGCCAGTGAGGTGTTACAGGCTGTCCGCTCAAAGCGTTTGTGTTTTGCTTAATGCAATGCATTGGAGTAAAACATAAAGCCACTTAAGTCGTTGCTATGCTGTTGCTAAGGCTAAATATCTATAAAGGAGATTCCCCACAACTATGAAATTTGGTCTGGAGGAACAGTCTTTGTAAGACTGTTCCTCCAGAGCAAATTTCATAGTTGTAGGGAATCTCCTTCAAAGAAATTTAGCCTTAGCAACAGCATAGCAACCACTTAAGTCGTTTTATGAATACGGCCCCTGGTCGACTTTCTTTTGCCCTTGAGTAATATATAGTATAGATCGTAATATTTACATTCTCATTGCATTTATTGAAAAGCCTTATGGTAAACCATTAGAACGTAATGTTGTTTATACTTCAATAAGTACATCGGTTCTCGCGACGTTACATGAGGTTAAGTGACGTCAAAAGAAACCATGGTTATCTCCAATCTGATTGGATGTTGGCGACGTTATGACGTCGTTGACGCTGTTCCACTATTAGCATAAAATCTGCGTATAGATGTTTTGTTGCTTCAACTGTAGACCCTAAGGTAAATTTGTGGTCAATTGATAGATCGGAAAGAATGTAAATATAAGCAATGATCTTAATTTTTCCGGTGTTTATCGAAGTATAAACTACATTGGGTCGCGTACAAAGGTTTTACTTTGTACGCGACCCAATGTAGTTTATACTTCGATAAACATCAGAAAAATGAAATTCATTTAAGGAATGAATGTTATTTTATTAACGTTTACTGAAGTATAAACTACATCGGCTCACGAGCAAAGTCAGTGAACTCCAAAGGGGTTTACGTAAACTTTGCTCGTGACCCGATGTAGTTTATATAAATAGTATAACGTTTATTTCTTATATTTATATCACTAAACGATGCTTTTGAGCAATAAAAAGATAAACAGTAATAAAAATGCATATATAATAATCGTTTTAAAAACATTAGCGGCCGAATTTTGCAATAGTTTGGAACAGCCGCATTGTCACTGCCTACCAGTAAAGCCCACCTTCTGCTGTAGAGTTCACGTGCAAGTAGGCGTAGCGAGCTGTCACTCACTGTTTGCTAGCGATTCAAGTACATGGCATGCTGTAGATTCCACGTCCTAGTTAGTGAGATGAGCTGTCGCTCAAAAGCACGTGGCACAATGTAATTATTGATATGTAAACAATATTGACCCCCGCATCATTTAAATGGGTTTACAGAAAGCTTTGCACTAAAAATGAAATTCTTTCTTTAAATACCTTTTGCAGGCTTGTGGACAAAGGATTCCAGAGACCAGGGAACCGCCGGGGATAGCGTTGATGAGGGAGGGACATTGATCATTGCACTCTGATTCTGTGGCACCTAAGCCGAGGGAAGTCTGTATCTGAGTTTCAACATCTTTCACTGAAGTGAAACATAAGTTCCAGTATATTAAACTGCATGGGTACACCGACATGTTTAAAAGGGAGACAACTTTTGAGACTTCCTGTTTGCTTTTCTTGGACGACGAAACCTTTCAGAAAAGGGGTCTACTTAGACTAGCGATAGTCTGATAATGAAATGTTTTACCTTTTACAGAAAAAGAATTAAAATTTTTTGCTTCTTTTCTCTGGCCAGTATATAAAATTTGAATCTGCTCTTTTCCTGATGTAAACATTATGATGAAGTCGAGCTATAAGTATAGACTAGCTATAGGAATTGGAAAATAAATTGGCTGACTGATTCAACTTCTTCGCCTAGTGACTAGGCTAGGATCTACTCTAAAAGGAAAGAATTTGCTCCCAGAGCACGACTTAAGTGGTTGCTATGCTGTTGCTAAGGCTAAATTAATCTTTCAAACACACCACATACGCCATCCCTAATTGCCTCGACAAGGTATTTCATCTATGTGGGTTATGCTATGTTATATATTATATGTGTAGTGAGCCAAATCAAGCTGAGGGGGAGGAGGGGATGGGGTATTTTACAGCTTACCAAGTTAAATTGGGTGGGGAATTCAATCATAAGGCAATATAGATCTCGAGTTTACTTCAAGTCAAGCACACGTATTGAGAAAATTGTAAATGGATTAAAAAGTCTTAAAGGCATACTTTAAACAAAAATAGCTCACCTACCCAAGGCTTATGAATATTGATCGTACAATTTTCGAAGGAATACAAAGAAAGAAAAATTAAAAACAAAGATACTCACGCGACACACCGAATGAATCAAGGATGAACCTTTTCTTTCCTTTGGCGGCATTTTGAATACTGCGTATAGAAAGCAAAAAAACGAGAGCGTAAGAAAAATGACAAAGAAAATGTCAGAGTGAATAAGGAATCTAGGGACAGTTTCAAAGTTGGCAATGGACGTTTCAGAGACTATTTTAAAACTCAAAGCCCCTAAAACGAAATTCTAATGCTCTTTAGAATGTAACGCGACGTCTGTTTGGATAACGTCAAAAATTAGTGACAGTATATCCTCCGATATACTGTCACAAACCCGACGGCATTATATTTATGAAATGTCGCTTCTCACTGGCCTACGTTTGGTTCTACGCTGCTGAAAGCGTTTGCTCTGGATGAAAAGTAGTACAAATGTTAATGTGCATTAGAATGGGGATAACTGTACTGAAAATTGTCATTTAGGGAGCTAAAATAGTTGGTTTTATGATCGCAAGTTGCGTTTAAGGCTCCGCTGGCGCGTCGCCGTAAAACGAAATTTCCGACCATAAAACCGACGATTCACCTCCCCTAAATGACAATTTTGAGTACAGTCAATATGATTAAATGGTTAAAGTTGCAAACAGCGAAGATCCAGATGCTGCTCCAGTATACCCTCCAGGGGACAGTTGACTGGGTGCAGATGCCGCTGAACTTTCGGCATAGGTGCGTCCTTCCGATATTGACTCGGGTCAAGTCAGGTAACTTCGGACAGCAGGTAAATTCGGACAGTGACATTGTTTCTTTTATGTCAGTTGTTTGGAATTAAAACAAAACTAACTGGTCAAAGAGTGAAAATCCTGATGAACGGCTCATGATGAGCCGCCTCATCTATAATGAGCCGTCTCATCTGGATTTTTGCTGTTTGCACTGGTATGTAAGAATTAACTCCCTGCCCGACTGAGTTACCAGACTCGACACTGTAGACAGGCAAGCGCCGGCTGCCCAGACAGTAGGTGCGGGACATTTCTTTTTGCGCTCTCACTTGTCATTGTTCTCAGGAGCCCCGGTTCGAGACCCGCTGTAGGCGGGAATCTTTTCAGTCGTAAACGGGGTTCCAGCCTTTGCACACAGCCTTTCATTGTCACCCATCCATCGTCCTGATATCACTGAAATTCTCTTGAAAAGGACGTAAAATCGAAAGTCAGCCATCCATCTATTGTCATTATTCTTTGGACGTGGATGCCGTGAACCTTGATGCACCGAAAAGATAGTCAGTGGTTTCCTTTTTTCTCTCATTCCCATACAATCTTACGCTTTATTTGAACGGACGCAAGTGTCGTGTCTAGGGACCGTTAAGTCCGATACAACCAACAACCCACCAAGCTTTATGTCAATTATAAAGCAAAAGCAGTTTCCCGATTTCTGGAGCTGCAACACAACGGGATATGACTCTTGTACACCTTTGATTACTGTAGCGCTGTGTTTATTCGTTTGTTTACAAGACAACTGCATAATATTTAGGCGTGATCCATCATGTTATTTTTATAATTTGACTTACATGGTTCCCACGAAGGGGCTTATTTGGTTCAGTTTGAATCAACTGTTTCTTCTTTTCAGATTTTTTTTTTTTTTTTCAAAATGCATATATTTTTGCCTAGTGTTTCTATTTTTATTGTTTGTAAACCTCTGGTGAAGGCGAAATCGCCTAGGTAACAAATTGAATTTTGAGATAGCGACAGTTCACTATAATTTTATGTTTTGCTCGAGTGTAATTGTTCTCGGTCTCTCTCGGTCTTTCTCTCTCTCTCTCTCTCTCTCTCTCTCTCTCTCTGGTTAAAATTTTCTTCCATAAATTTTGGTAAAGAATAGAACATAAGTCAGGCTTTCACTACTACTGACATTTACATGCTAAGTGGACAGAGGTATTCCGACGAGTAGTTTTTGTAAAGATTAAAGCTATACTAACACTACTACTGACCTTTTACATGCTTGTGGACAGAGGTATCCGGACACTAAGCTACCCCCAGGAATAGCATTTATCAGAGGAGGACAGCTGGCTTCACAAGCTTGCTCTGATACGTCTGAGCCTAGAGTGGCGACTATTTGACGTTCAACTTCTGCCACTGGAAAATAAAACACAACTTACAATAGAACACGTATGAATAGAAACAAGGCTTATTTGTTGGAGGAAATCAGAAACGTTGACAGAAAACAATTATTATAATCAAATCAGCATGTTAAGGATGATGAAAAAATATGTGGATTTTTGCTGCGGCTGTAAAGAGTTTTTTCTCATATCGCAGAAAAGTCGATGTTTTAGTAATTTATGGGAAATTTTGTAGAAATTTAAATGAAAAATAAATATTTTCATTCATTTTATGTTGAGTTGATACAGCTCCTGCGGAGCACCACATTAATCACGTATGGTGTTTTAACATTGCAGTGGTTCTTTTGGCTCTCCGTTTCACAAACTAACCCCCTTTCAATTTCCTTTTTGTCGGACTAACAAGAAAATGTGATATGATGAGGAAGATGGAATAATCCAAAGCAGAAATATCACCTCTGGGTTATTAGTCTAGTGTATGGAAGGCGGATGCCGTCAGAACACCGTTCTGCAACCAAAAAAGAAAAAGATTTGTGACGCCTTCCATACCTGTGCTGTAACCATCGGACAGTGATAAAGAATTTTGTACTTACATGAAATGCCAAAGGAGTCCAGAATAAATCTTTTCTTCCCCTTGGCTGCGTTTTGAATGCTGATAATGAAACATAAATCAAATAAGTAGGGTCAAGTAAGGTAAAATCGGACAGCAGGTAAATTCGGACAGTGACATTGTTTCCTTTATATGTCAGTCGTTTGGAATTTAAACAAAATTAACTGGACAAAACAGTGAAAATCCTGATGATACGGCTCAATTTGAGTCGTCTCATCTGGATTTTCACTGTTTGCAATGGTATGTCTGAATTTTCCCGCTGCCCGAAGTTACCTGCTCGACCCTAATGTCATGCAAAAACGTGTCTTTAAATAATGCTAAAATGTGCAATGCTCAGACCAGCTTGTAAATGTGCAGTTTAAATGTGCAATTATTTGACCTCTGACCTTACGGAATTCGGAGAGCGAATTAAGCAGTTCTCGATAATGTTGTTGTTTAATTCTCAGTTCTCGATAAAGCATGCGCCGTTAAAAAGTTAAGCTCTATAGAAGTGAAGTGGGCGGGGCTTAAAATTTTACTTGCATAGACATGACGTTTTGAGTTGGAACTTTTTGATGGGGTTTTCAGCACTCTGTTACTCTCATAAATAAGTATGAATTTTGGTTTAGAAGTTTCGGATGCGGCTTTCAGCACTCTGTTTCTGTCATAAATACCTATGTTTTAAGAATATTTCTGGTATATGTGGAGTGACTGAGTCCGTAGCCTTGTAAAGTTTTCATTTGTACTAAAAATCTATAGATGGCAACTTTACCCATCCATTAACTAATGTTTTAGATTCAGTAGAAAGTTAATCAAGAAGGCAAACAGCAACAAAATGGTATGATAGAACACGATAGTAATATTTTATGATGGGTTCTTCCAGAGGAATCAATTCTGCTATTTTCAGTTTGCCACCCTTCTCAAATAGGTACCGCCAAGGAAACCAGCAGACCAAACCAGGTGAACATCGGGTAAAGCCCTGATTTTGCACGTCATAAGCTGTCCCGCAGCTACGCCACGGTATCACAGACATTTTACATGCTTGTTGACAGAGGTATCCCGACACGTAGCTCTCGTAAAGAATAAAGCTATGCTAACACTACTACTGACCTTTTACATGCTTGTGGACAAAGGTATCCCGATACTAAGCTACCTCCAGGAATGGCATTTATCAGAGGAGGACAGCTGGCTTCACACGCTTGCTCTGATACGTCTGAGCCCAGAGTGGCGACAATTTGACGTTCAACCTCTGCCACTGTGGAAAAGACACGCAAAAGTTTTCTAGCTATACAATCTATCATCAAAATGTTCAGTCTATTGTGAATGATTTTCTTTTTAGTTTGAAACAAATATGTAAACAACATCGTGAAAACGTGATGGTTTGACGTTTTCTTTGCAAAATTAATAGCACTCAGATATCCTAATCAATCGACACTATTTTGTAGTCCTTGTAAGTACTGAAATAAATTCCAAACCAAAGTATGTCCCGTCAAGAGGACTATAAAGCTGTGCCATAAAATACCTGCTCAATCTCTACGTGTGAACTGACGCAAATGTGATGAAGCCAGTGGACGGAACTAAAATTCCCAGAAGTGCACATTTTAGCGACGACCACTGGCTTCTTCACACGATGATCGCTGAAAAAAATCATTCTTATGTAAATATTACACTTCATTTTAGACCTGTTTTGTGCCGTTTTCTCGGCAACTTCGTGTAGAATGTACAAAATATTGGTCGAAGAAAATTCTGTAACGATGTATTCGGCAATTACGATAAACATTGCGTCGCCTTGAGGTGGTTTCAATCGAAAGTAACATGGACCAATCAAGACGTTCGTTTAAAATAGACATCGCTTGACGACAACGTCACATGATCAACTGTCGTCCATCGGTGTATGAAGCTAGTTGCTCTATATGGTTCGCCTACGGGAAGTCAGTGGCAAGTGTGAATATTGGATATTGAAATTCGCATTTTTGCGCAAAAATGAAATAGAGACAAACGTCTCCGAAGCACCAAAGTTTGATTGTGATTTTAGAAAATTAATGAAATAATATTATGATTTCACGTTATTGTTTTTTTTTTCAAAATAGACTTTTAAACTATAGCCCCTGTTCAGATAAGGTCGCTCATTTTAATATAAATGTAGCAAGGGAGCCAAGAGCGATTTTCGACCTTTCTTTCATATTTATGATAAAACAGTGACGACACATTCTATAGAAACTACACTTGTTTAGCCTATTCCGACGCACTCGCCTGTTTCGAAGTATTTCGAGTTTATCTCTGGCGTTAAAGTTTCGGCCGGATACTTTTTATGGACATTCTTGTCAATACATACTTGTTTAAGCCATATATAGTAATGGGTTGGTGTCTGTATTAAAGGTACTGAAAACTGGGTTTAAAACTGGCAAAAAATTCACATTTAGCAAGACAATTCGAACGCGTTTTCGGATTAATTGTGAAAAACGGTAAGGTCAATATCTGTGTAAACAGATAATGTGGTAAAAATATAAATATATCGAATCCTCATACTATAAGGAATTTCTGCTGATAAATTCCAAAGGCAAATAAAATTCCTTGCTTTGTTTATTTTCATTTTTGACTCGTTAGCCTATTTAGCCTATTCCGGCGGATAAATATTTCGCTTTCACGGAATCTTAGCTCCAAGGTACTTAGTGGCATTCTCGTCATGTCCATTAGTGTATTCGAGGTGAGTTTGAAGTAAAAGACAATTTGGTGGCATTATTTGGAAACAATGGTATCATTTGATCACTTATTTCATTTCTACAGCGTTAAGCATTTCGTTTTCGGACCTGACTGGCTGAATTAATTTTTCGGAGTAGGGCCAACTTTAATATGTTGTTTCAAACAATCGCGGTGTCAAACAGCCGCCTCCTGCATAAAATTATCTTTTATTGGGCTAGTAATAAGCAAACAGTTTACCATTTCGGAGCCCGAGGCCTTACATTCACGATAAGGCGAATAATATGCTGGTGCGCCGAAACTGAAAAAGTCCGCCGGAATAGGCTAAAAGAGCACCTTACTTTATCGTAACATTTCTCTAGGATTCCTGAATAACTTCTGCACGAAAACAACACGCCTTGGAGAAGAGGCTTTGAAACATGTTATGGTACAGAGATATCAAGGAATGATTTGAAATTGAAAGCGTACCACACGATCAATTAAGAGTGCGTCAAAACCGGTCAAATGACTGTATCAACATGAAAACGCGGAGGAAAATGAATAAATATGCCTATCTCATTTCGCCTTCGACCTGTTCTCCCTTGAACATGAAATAAGATATTATTTCAGACTTTTCGTTTTTATGTTGTTAAATTCTTTAGAAAACAAACATCATAAATGTTTTATAAGAAACCAAAGATGTGTCTTAAAACGATCTTGGGAATGGGAATCATCATCCTTTGACGTTGACAGCCACAACATTATCGAAACAGAGGGAAGTTGAATCTACATTGTGAAATGAGCCGCGACGTGACAAAACCAACAATGTGGTCGTGCGTCCAGCGCAGACTCAGATCAGCCTGGGCATCCGCCCAGTCTGATCAGAGTCTTCGCTTTCCGCATGAAGGTAGCTTAGTCCCTCAGCTACCCTTTAAGCGCTTAGCAAAGAGTCTGATCAGACTGGGTGAATGCCCAGGCTGATCCTAGTCTGCACTGGGCGGACGACCACATTGTTGGTTTTCTCGTGTCGCGGCTCAAATGTTTGCTCGTTAAACTTTATGACAGTCAACTCTCGATGTCTCGAACACTGATAATTCAAAGTGCCTCTTATATCAAAGGATTTTTTTGGACACATTTCCTATTCTTTATCTCCTTTATCTCAAACTACTGATATCTCAAAGTAAATTTTTCTGGTACCATAAAAATTTACTTCGTGATATTAGTAGTTTGGGATGAGCTTCAAATCTGAGATATCGAGAGTTGATTGTATTATTTCGAAAATTATCTGCAAACACATTACATTAAAACCTATCAAAATGTCAGATATACTCGCAGATAAGAAAGTTTTTTCCATCTATTCTTTTATGTGACAACAAGCAATATTTAATGGCTGTTGGAGATCCTTATTATGTAAATCAACACGCAATGCGAAAAGATTTGGAAAACAAAGTTATAACGCATCTTTAAAGACCTCTTGATACTTGAAAAAAAGGTTTCATACTTACAGGAAATGCCAAATGAGTCCAAAATAAATCTTTTCTTTCCCTTGGCTGCATTTTGAATGCTGGTAAAAAAAATCAAATGAACAGTTAGAATAATTTTAACAATTTTCCAAGATCAGTATATACCAGTTGCAAAATGTAGCGGAGAAGCTATTTGCTTACTTGTGCCATACAATGTGGCTGTCGACCGAATATTCGGTTTAAAGAATTACCAATAATGGTAAAAGCTACTATTGTTAATGGCTGTCTGCTTCTTGTTAATACAGCTGTCGACTGTCCCGGTCGACAGCCACTTTTGCATGTATGATCACTGATTAGCTCGGTCGGCAGCGTAAATAGGAAAACTGGTAAGGTCCCCGTGAACTGGATATAGCGGTGTTAGTACTTGGATATTTGAATATACACGGTACTTAACAAGGAATCGTCTGATACAATACAATACAATACAATACAATACAAATACTTTTATTTCTAAGGCTCAGATAACAAAAGTTACGTATGAGCTTATAAAACATACTAGGAATAACATGGTAGCTGTTTAAACTGGTAATATCGTGGAAGGGGAAACATAGAAAAATTGAACTATATATGAGAGCTTTTTGTAAACACAGATCGATAAGGATACACAGTGTTTTTTTCTGTAATATACATGTACCCTTGACTGATGAATGGACTAATCTTGACTCACAGTTAGAATCCCTCTGCGAGCAGTAATCAGTAATTAGGGTTGTTATTATTTTTATCATTATTCTTTATATTATTAGTACTCTTTTTTATTCTTTTTTCAGTTTGCAGTACTGTTCGATTTTTCATGAACAGTAGCCCTTTATGGTATTTTCATTTTTATCAAAAAAAAAAAATAATAATATAATATAAACTAATTATGGCAGCTAATGTTGTTTTAGTGCAACCAATGGCGGCCATTTTTATTACTTTTTTATCCTATTTACTAAATTAAACCATTTATGCTAGGTAGACTCTTCTGTCCTTATGATTTGGGTGAGTCCATTTGTCAATATAGGGGTGCTTGGTTTCAATTTATTTTTATCATTCTTATTTGTTTTGAGGAGCAATACTCATTTGTCTTGTGCAAATAGTGTGTCTGCTGCACTTTGCGGCATCTGATCTGGATCATACACTGTGTGCCAACATTCATTTTATGAGACACTAAGCATAATGTGTTAAGGCCTTTATTCAGTCTATATTTCAATTAAATATACTAGGGGTAACTGTGGTTATTATACCGATTTATTTTTAATAAGACTGTAACATGTGCCTTGGGCAGGTCCTCGAAATAGGTCATAAACAAGCAGCAAAACACGCTCGTATGTACCAGTGGCGGCCATCACAGTTGCCATGCGCTGAATGATGCATTTTCCAAAAACTTTACGTAAATTTAAACTATAATAATAATTCGGAGTTCTAAGACTGTGGTCTGTGTCACATATTTACAGCGTGAGTGTGCTCGGTATACAAATCCAAGTGATCTTACTATGTGATGGCCAAGCGTCTTGTCCTACAGAAAAGAAATGATTTTGGTATGAAGGTGCCTTGGGTGGTTAATGGTGCAGCGTTTGATTCTTTATTCCAGACAAACAAGATAGTTGAGAACACTGGGTGCTAAAAGTCATGGCCCGGAATCAATTCGCTTTCATATGATGGAGGTCAAATCTGAACTTCACTGTCTTGGACAAAAAATTCAGGTACCGAACACCTGGAGATCCCAAGTACTGTACAAACATAAAAAAATAAGTGAGCCGCGACAAGAGAAAACCAAAAATATGGTTGTGTGCCCAGCGCAGACTCAAATCAGCCTGGACATCCGCCCAGTCTGATCAGACTCTTCGTTAAGGGCTTAAAGGGTAGCTAAGGGTCTAAGCTACCATTATGCGGACAGCGAAGACTCTGATCAGGCTGGGCGGATGCCCAGGCTGATCTGAGTCTGCGCTGGGTGCACAACCACTTTGTTGGTTTTCTCGTGTCGCGACTCATAAGTTTGCATGCCACAAAATATACGTCAGCTGCGCTCGTGTTGTTACTATGACTGACCTTTTACATGCTTGTGGACAGAGGTATCCGGACACTAAGCTACCCCCAGGAATGGCATTTATCAGAGGAGGACAGCTGGCTTCACACGCTTGCTCTGATACGTCTGAGCCTAGAGTGGCGACAATTTGACGTTCAACCTCCGCCACTGTGAAAAAAGAGATCATATCACAGATTTGATCCTTCTGTTATCCTCATATCAGTTAGTGTCAGTAATTGGCACTAAGTGATTTGGGTGTAACAGAGAGACCAAATCTGATATCTGTTATCCCCATATCAGTTAGCGCCAATAATTGTCACTTACTGACATGGGGATAACAGAAAAACCAAATGTGATCTAGTCCTTCTGTTATCCCCATATCAGTTAGTGCCAGTAGTTGGCACTAACTGATATGGGGATAACAGAGACCAGGCCCCGAGGTTATGCTCGTCTCAGCTGAGCATGAAAGTTGTTCTGCACCTTCTTGGCTTATCTGAGCATGACAAATGCTGAATTTCTTGGTATTTTTATATTTATGGGCATTTTTCATGCTCAGCTGAGTTAAGCAGGACAAAAGTTTTAGAACCTCGGGGCTTGATCTGTGGTAGTCTATCATCAGTAGGCCCAGTCCAAAAATGAGTGCGATTCGAAATTCTATTCCACATCGACATATGGCACGTGCAAGCTGAAGCCAACAGAAAGTCAGTAAAGTTCTTTCCATTGTTTGTGAAACGGTGGAAATCTTTGGGGTGTACCCATAAACTTTGATTTCTTCTTAGCGGTTAACAGTCGTTTTTTTTCTTCAAAGGAATATGCCACAGAGCATGTCACTGAAGCTAGTAACAATTTTTGGCGCGTTTTGCCTTTTCCAAGAACTTGCATTACATCTGTAGATAGAATGAAAACTGATCCAGTGTTACATTCAATCTACCTTTTGCATTTTAAAGACAAATGAGCCGCGACACGACAAAACCAACAATGTGGTTGTGCGCACAGCGCAGGCTCAGATCAGCCTGCGCATCCGCTCGGTTTGACCTGACTCTTCGTAAAGTGCTCAAGGGGTAGCTAAGGGCCTAAGCTACCGCCACGCGGACAGCGAAGACTCTGATCAGACTGGGCGGATGCCCAGGCTGATCTGAGTCCGCGCTGGGCGCACAACCACATTGTTGGTTTTGTCGTGTCGTGGCTCAAATATGCTGTGACAAAATAAAGAATAGATGGATGTCTTGCGATTTTACGTGCTTTTCAACAGTTTTAATCTTATTTAGGGCAATGGGAGGATGATAATGGAAGGCTGTGCAATGGAGCCCTGTTTGCCGTTGAAAAGATTTCCACCTACAGCGGGAACCGAACCCGGGTCCGCTAGATCAGCAGGCCAGCCAACTGTGCCACTGGGGCTCCAAAAAATATAAAGAAATGTAACTATAAAAAGTACTTACGATCTATTCCAAAGGAGTCCAAGATAAATCTCTCATCCACTCTTGCGGAGAGAACCAGGGGTAATATCGCTAGGAAACAGGTCAGTTTCATCTTGGCGATTTCTGAAAATGTAATGAAAGGTGTGTGGATATCACTTTCATTTTTTGCTCCATTTTTGTCGCATCTGCTTTAGCAAGGTGCGATATAGGCGTCCGGTTTTCCGTCCGTCCGTCAGTTTGTTCGTCCGTCCGTCCATCCGTCCACACGTTCTTAATTAACGTCGACCCTGGCATTTAAGTCCATTCAAAAGACTTATTCTCTTAAGCCGCTGCATCCATGGTTCTCAAATTTCACATGCAGCATGATCAGACTGAAGAGCTTCAGATTGTTAAATTCAAGCTGGTCGAGAATCCAAGATGGCCGCTGTTACTAAAAATAGCAAAACCAATAAAATCAACTTTTTCTCTAGAACCACTTGGTATATTTGGCTGAAATTTTGCATGAAGCATTAGTGGGATCTTGATGTTCAGAATTACCAAACTGAAAGAATCTGTAGCGGAATTAGGTTACTGTGACCTTATGTCGACCCAGCATAATTTTTTTTTTTTTGGTTTAAACAATATTTATTCAAAAAGAAATAATACAATGCATACATGTATCTATAAACAGTAGACATATAACTAAGCGAAGAAAAGCATACATGCATACTTTGTTATATAAAACACTGATGATTAAACATGGATCTGAACGAAAGCCTTCGGCTTATAGAGTTAATATAGAGTTTATATAGCATAATTTACGCCGACCCTAGCATTTAAGTCCCGTCAAATGACTCACTCTCTGAAACCACTGCACCTATGGTTCTCAAATTTCACATGCAGCATGATCAGACTGCAGGGCTTCAGAACGTAAAAATTCAGCTGGGTCGAGAATCCAAGATGGCCACTGTTACTAAAAATAGCCAAACTAATGAAATCAACTTTTTCTCCAGAACCACTTGGTATATAAGGTTGAAATTTTGCATAGAGCATTAAAGACACCTTCGTGTCAGAATTATTAAGATGAAAATAGTCTATAGTGGAATGAGGTCACAGTGACCTACTTTCTGTTTACGAGCTAAGTTTTGCTAAAATGTAAATATCTCAAGAAACGCTGAACAGATATTAGTCAAATTCAGTGGGAATGATTGGCAAATGGAATTTTTTACAAATTCACCGGTATGTGACTGGGCAATCCAAGATGGCCCTCTGCTGCTGTTACTAAAAATAGCAAAAACATGAAAACGAAAATTCTCAAGAACCTCTGAATGAATTTGAACCAGCTTTGTGTCAGAATGATCCTTGCATGAAGCTATTTCAATTTCTTGCCAATGTGCTGCCTTTCACCGTTAATAAAAATAGAAAAAAGTATGAAACAGACAATATCAGATCTCATGAACTACCACATGGATTTCGACCAAATATGCCAAACTGATGCTTTCATTGATTTCTTAATATTAAGGCACAAATCGGGTGCGACATAGTGTTCCGTGGAACCCTTGTTTTCAAAGGGAGTCAACTTTTGTGACTTCTTGACAAAACGGTGAAATTTGTTTTCTTATCCAAATGTTTTATAGCCATTTGGGTTATTCAGCTGGTACAATGAAATAAATGCCCCGCCAATATTTTTATTCAGTATCCATCTACCTCAAAGCCAAAAATTTGCTTTTCTAGGAGCAAATTCTTTCCAGACCCCATTTTAGAAGAGCTTCGTTAGTTTAAACCATACTTTGTTTGTCGAACTGGAGTACAAAGTACAGAAAAAATGGACCGGGATATGATTAAAAGTCCAAGGCTTATGAGGACCATCTCCTTCATTGTCAAGGGAAGCAAACAGGATGTCAAAAAAGTTGTTCCCCTTTGTAACATGGCTGGAAAAAAGTCGCATCTCAATATGGAGTTTAATTTTATATGAAAGAAAGCCTGACTTTTTTATGGATGACTTGTAAATATTAAGCATAACATATTGTCTAAATTAATTCCAGTAAAATATTGAACTCTGAAATCACGAGAATAAGAAAACCTTGAAAGCAAATCCACAAATGCCTTACCAGACTGTTTGTCCAACCTTCTGTGATGTGACAGAAGAAAAGTTCTGTAAGAGGTGGTCAAGCTTATTTTGGTCAACTGTAAGACTCGAGTTCGTGACCTTGGGCATGGTCAGGGGATGAGAAACCAGCAGATGTTTGAAGAGTGGACATAATACCGTAATTTCCTTAAAAGTTAAAAAGGACACCCGAATTAATCAATATATATTATCCTAAGCCTAAAAGCAGACGACAAAATTTGCGTCTGCAAAATTTCAAAAAAAAGTTTTGTTCAATACAAATCTTATGGAGAATTCAAAGACTAGTTGCAAACAGTGAAAGTCCAGATGAGGCGGCTCATGATCATGATGAGCCGCCTCGTCTTGATCTTCGCTGTTTGCAAATTCAGTATTTCGCTTTCTTTTTTTTAATTGCAAAGTACCGGTATGTGGGATTAATTGCCAAAGTACCGGATTGAGAGAAAAACTCAGTCGATCGATCGATCGATAGATAGATAGATAGAATTTTCTCTGGATATTTATTGTCCAGCTTTTAATTTGTAATATGAGCTCTGTTTGCGCTCTTTACTCTTTCTCTCATCTTCACAAACTCTTTTCCCCCGTAGACTTCCGTACCTTTTCTGACGAAACAGTGCCTTTTAGGTCGTTACTTTGGGATCCCACTAGGAACAATATAATGTTAAATCAACATTAAATCAACGTTGATTAGACGCCATGTCAAAAGGCTTCTCTCATTCCACACAAGCTGTATGAAGAAACGCCTAAAGTTCTGGTGGTACTTGAGAAATCTCAAACGAAGATATTCTGAAGAGGGTAGAGGTGCAAAGAATAAATGCCGGAAGGCTGTGAGGGTGTCTTTGAGCGGTTCCATTCTTTTTGGGCGTGTTTTCCCACTTTAATTTCTCCAAAGAAACTTAATTCGTCAGGCATTCCGTTGGCATAAATTAGCATTTATCGTTTGCACCCCTACCCTTTTCAGAGTATCTGCACTGGAGATTTCTCTTGCCACCATAACTTTAGGTGTTTCCTGAATACATCTTGTACGGACGCAGTTAAAACAGAGAATAATTGAGCCGCGACACGAGAAAACCAACAATGTGGTTGTGCGCCCTGCACAGACTCAGATCAGCTTGGGCATCCGCCTAGTCTGCGCAGAGTCTTCCCTAAGCACTTAAAGGGTAGCTAAGAGTCTAAGCTACCTTCATGCGGACAGCGAAGACTCTGATCAGACTGGACGGATGCCCAGGCTGATTTGAGTCTGCACTGGGCGCACAACCACATTGTTGGTTTTCTCACGTCGCGGCTCAAATTATTAAATTATCTGAGAATTAATTATATGTTTGAGAAAATCAACCTTTTCCGTTTTAAGACTTATAAGTAGCATCTCGCTTATAATTCAAGAGGAGCATGATATACAATGTATGCCATATTGAACTCTTAGTTACTATGACAACAGATATATGACGTCATTGGTACCGGAGCATGGCAAACAATCTATGCCATGCTGTCCCAGTTTTTCAATGACATAACAAACTGAAATTCTTTAAATAGAATCTTCAGATGCTCTTAAACAAATAATTATTCTCAAGTGATTTAAGTCCGTGTTTAAGTCTCTTTTGACATGGCGTTGTCCAAAGCAGATGGGAATGCAATGTCAGGAACCGATACAATCGAATTCGGCATCCTGTCACAAACACCAAATAGAAAGAGAATCAATATAGATGGCGCACAAAGCACAAAAAGACAAACGAAATGCCAAGAGAGCACCCCTATCCTAGCAGATGACCGCGAGTTAATCCTATATATGTAATAGTGATAAAAAAGTAAAAGTTTAAAAAAAAAACGTTAGACACGTTACACATCACATCCCATCAGGCACACAAGGTTGAATCAATATTGAATCAACGTTGATTCAACGTCGTGACGTTGAATCAACGTTGATTCAATGTTGATACAACCTGGTGTGACCAGTGGGTTTTTACCTGTTTTCTACAATTTTAGAAGCACAAACAAAACAGAAAAAAGAAAAGCGGGTAGCCAAACAGATTACCAACTTGAATAAGAAACTGCTACAAAAGCACTGCACTGGAACGGTCAGTATTGAATTACTTGGGGTGGGGAAGAGGGCTTAACCCGTAACCCTTGCCCTCGATTCTGCTGTAGTTCATTATAAATATATAAGCTATGCGTTCAGTATGAAATATACTGAAGGACAAAAGTTCTGTACGGATGTTAAATTAACATCCGTGCAGAACTTACGTCCTTAAGTATATTTCTAACTCATCAGTGGATCATACAACACACATATAAATCAGACTTCAATACCGAGATGAAACAAATGAGAACTCTAATAACCCTAATGATGGTTGGCAGTGCCGTACAGCCTCGAAGCTTTTCAGTTTTATGTCAAGTTTGATTTCACTACCATACGAGACAGTTCTACATAATCTGCCAAAGCTAAACTGGGCTTGGCAAAACTTGTGATACTTACTTCATCATCAAATGCACATAGCTTAGCAGTGTGTGCTTCCAAAATAGGTGGCAGGCTCATTCTGCTGCTTTTCAGGCAGGCCCACAGCCGGCCATCACGTACTGGTGGGCTCTTGATAACTGGTTGGGCTGGGAGCTGCCGAGATGTCTGTGTGGGGCGGGGTGAAGGGGAGAGGGGGGTAGGCAGGGCGGGGGAGGGAGGGAGGGAGGCGGGCAGTGGAGCTTGAAAATATATGACATACTTAGGGATCAATTTGATTTGAATTTTGCAAATGTCTTTCTTGCCTTGTAATATATGTTGTGATATCTCATTAGAATCGCCTTGCCGAGGCGATTCTTATGAGATGTCACATTATATATTTTAATCTATCCGTGCCCAGGTGGCGAGGCTCAAGTCCCAAAGCCAACCCCCTGGATCCGGGGCTGTCAGGTACAGGCTGGTATACTTCTTGGTCTTGTTGATGCCGATTTTGAGATCAGAGTTATCAAAGCTTGTGAAACTCGGTCCATACATTTTTGCATCTTTGTTCCTGTCGAAGAATTTAGCCATCTCGGCAGCGAAGAGAAGCTCATCTAGAAAGTGTGTCCTCATATTTGGCTTACAACCTTCTTTGATTAGCCTATTTGTATCTAGTGAGCTCTTATACCCTTGAAAATGGACGAGCTCATCCATCATTTTAGGTGTTTCTATTTCATCTTACTCTGCTTGATAATTACTGCAATATTTTACGGGCGCCCGTGAACATAACGGGAAAATGGACTGGTAGCTGGTTTCTAGTTACTCAGTCGCAATATCTACGGAAATTGTGTTGTTCTTTGGATTTTTTACAGTGTGGAATATGGTTAGACCTGGCCCAGAGGTTATGAAATTTGAGTACATTCTCAAACTCAAAATAAAGCATACTGATTGGCTACTTCCGAGCACATGCTCGGAAGCAGCCAATTAGTGTGCTTTTTTGAGTTCGAGATTATTCTCAAGTTTTATAACCTCGAACCCTGGTCCTAGAGGAAAAGAAGCCATGAAATAGAAGAAGGTCTGGGTCTAAATCTTCAAATAGCTTTATTCTTGGTGTATCAAAATTGTCAGTGAATTATCAGTTTTCGTTTATTCCTTACCGCACAAATTAACTGAACTTCACTCTTAGCATATGAAAACAAAAAGAAGTGTCAATGTGGCCCGGCCTACCTATTAATTTTTCGGAGACAGTCATAGTTTAACTTTATCAGGACAACTTTTTTTTTCTTTTCCTTCACCACGCAAAGTTAACTTTAGTGCAAGGCCGTGTCACTTTGACAATATCATAGATAACGTGCAGGACCAAAGAAGGAACGTCGGGGTCACTATGACAATGTTTTTGTTTTCATTCCATAATTCAAATATGAAAATGATAACTTAAAAGAAATTATTTCAAAATGCAATGTATGCGTATTCAGTGCTGCACAACCTACCTTCCTACCGGGCACAACGTTGACTCAACATTAAATCAATGTTGATTCAAAGCAGGTAGATTCAATGTTGATTATGAATTCGAAAACAACGTTGTTTGCAATTGGCTGCTAGTGTATTAGCGCAAACTCAAAGATATATCTAGCAACATTTCAAATTTGATGCCAAGCCATGTTTTTGATTATCTGATCCAGTCGCAATTCCAATTTTATTTAATACATGTAGTATTGGTGTTTTGCTAAAGATGTTTATCAATTTTGAATACAGTAAAAAGTCATAAGCAGAGGTTAGCAAATCCCTCCAGTCCTTTTGCTCCGGTTGTGTTGTCCAACGGGTAAATAGGTTAACGGGTCGCAGGCTCGAGTCGTGTCCCGGTTGCCCATCTTCTCTTGCCAACGCATTAATTCATCCCGTCATCATCAAATGAGCCGCGACACGAGAAAACAAACAAACAGGTGTTCCGCCCAGCGCAGGCACAGATCAGCCTCGGCATCTGCCCAGTCCGATCTGGCTCTTCGCTAAGCGCTGAAAGGGTAGCTAAGGATCTAAGCTACCTCCATGCGGACAGCGAAGACTCTGATCAGACTGGGCGGAAGCCCAGGCTGATCTGAGTCTGCGCTGGGCGCACAACCACTTTGTTGGTTTTCTCGTATCGCGGCTCAAATCATCTCATCCATTATCTACCAGCCTTAAATGACTACAAGATTGTTAAAGGGGCCCGAATTATCTGTTCATACTGCCCCATCGGCGGTTAAATAATTATTAGCACCATTGCTTTATTGCAGCGGAACAAACTAGTGCATAGGTTCTGGTCGAAGGCTGCACTTTTTGTACTCTCCTATCTTATCTTCACGTGCTCTGTTGACACAGTTTTAGAGTTTATATTTTGAACGAAAAAAATGCAAAAAATGTTGTATGAACTTAAAATTATTATCTCTGTTTTCGACCTCCATGTCAGCCAGTTCTTCAGTAAGAGATTCTTATTTAGAAAATAAGATCGTGATATCCCCTTATCTTTACCTTTCAACTGACCGCTTTAACTGACCTTATTATTAGAGATAGAACCATGTTCTGTGAATGGGACTAACGTTACTGTTACAAGGGCAGTTATCAGTTACTGGCGACAGTATGTGCACTTAGTACTGATTAACCGCTTAGGAGGTCTAAGCCTTCCCAGGAATAGTGCGGTTAGGTAAACTGACCGTCCCGACATGACCATATCTGTTTACCATGAACTTAAAGCAACAAAACAACAACAAGAAGACTGTCATGAGAACAACTGACCCAGGGCATGTGCAAACAGGCAGACTCAGATCAGACTGCGCATCGCGCAGTCTTATCAAAGTCTTCCATGTTTGCATCAGCATTTGGATCCAGAGAATAATGAACAGGATACACAGGCCGTATTTGTACATGATATGAGACACTTAAGAAATGAATTTCATTTTTCTGGTGCTTATCGAAGTATAAACTATATTGGGTCGCTAGCAAAGTTAAAGGTAGGTTCCTGTACTAGCGATAACAATTATGTCCACAAAATAATTTCGTCTTTTTCTGAGCAGTATTGAATTCTCTTATTTTTCTGAATTTGTTGCTACTGAGAAAGTCGTCAGATGTTGAAGAAAATAGTTGTTTTCTCTTTTGGTTTATTTTCTTTCGTTGGAATTCCAGTTCTAAAAATAACTAAGTTTATTATGTCTATAAGTGCGCGATTTCTGATGCCATTCTCCAAAGGTCAATTTTCCCTTGTCGTGAATTCTCCTAGAGGTCCTGGCCAGGTGGATGGGTTAAAACTATCCCAAAATGCAATGCAGCATGACCTCAGCTGCGTTATCTATTTTTGGCGCGAACTAAAAATAGCGCTAACTGGTGTGCGAAGCAGAGTTAGGAAATCCCTTGCAAAACAACTTTTCTAATAGTTTTTTTTGATTTACACTTTTTAGTGAAACTTATTCCAACAACTTTGATGAAAGATCATCAAAATTATGATGCATTCCAAAGTACAGGAACCTACCTTTAAATGAAATATAGCTTATGCTTCGATAAACACCCGAAGGGGTTCCTTTAACTTTGCTAGCGACCCAATACAGTTTATACTTCGATAAACACCAGACAGTTCAGTTCAGTTCAATTCCCTTATCGACGTTACCCAAGTGGCTCAACGGTACGTAACCATAGTTGCACAGACAAATTAAGTGCATCGCTTATATTTACATTATTTTCTATCAGGAGCGGCTGTAGCGTAGTGGATAACACTCCAGACTACCAATCCAGGGTTTGCAAGATCGAACCCCCGCTTCTCCGGTCTTTCGGATGAGACTTTAGACCGAGGTCCCGTCTCCGTATGACCTCGTTGTTGGTGGGACGTTAAACCCGAGTTCACTTACTCACTCTTTTCTATCTATTAATTGACCACAAATTTGCGTCAGGGCTACAGCTGAAGCAGAAAAATAACATTTATATGCAGTTTTTCTACTAACAGCGGAACAGCGTCCACGAACATAACGTCATAACATCTCCTACGTCCAATCAGATTGGAGAGAACCATGGTTCATTTTGACGTCACTTAACCGCATGTAACGTCGCGTGAACCGATGTAGTTATTTAAGGAATAAATTTCATTTTTCTGAGGTTTATCAAAGTGTAAACTACATTGGGTCACGTGCAAAGTGAATGAACCCCGAAGAAGGGGTTCATACACTTTGCACGTGACCCAATGTAGTTTACACTTCGATAAACATCTGAAAAATTAAGTTCATTGCTTATATTTACATTCGTTTTAATCAAATCTTTCATGAAAAATCTTATATAAGCGCCAAAATTGAAGCAGTAAAACACGTACACTCACTTTTTATTGCTAACAGCAGTACGGCATGTATGACGTCATGACGTTGTTGACGTCCAACCAGATTGAAGAAAGCCATTGTTTATTTTGACGTCATTGACGTCGCGTGTCTCAATGTAATTATTGGAATGTAAACAACATTACGTTCCAATTGTTTACTGTAGGGCGTTTCAGTAAATACACCAAGAATGTAAATATTTACTCATACATGTCAACCTCATTACGTTCCAATGGTTTACCATAGGGCTTTTCTATAAAGGCACTGAGAACGTAAATATTATCACGTAACATACAAAATATGCGTATTTTACTCATCGCCTAATAATGCTAAAAATTGGGACACCTAAAATAATTACTGATATTGTGCAAACAGTGTACACTCTGATCAGACTGCAAAATGTTTACGGTGAGCTAAATGTATCTATGCAGCTTGTTCTAGTCTAGCCCATAACGTGTGGACAAAATTCTCTAACGTAACATCGGATACGAAAAGGATTCACAAATAAAGAGAGATTTAATCATTAAACAGTGTAGATTTGTTAATTGTAACTTAGCGCTTTAGGCTTTACGCCTTCATCAGAGTTATTAAACACACTCACACATACATACAGGTGAAGCATATAAACAAATGAACAAAAAATCACAAAAAGGACACAATGGCCAAATATAATATACTGAACAAAAGTGAAAACGCTACACATGAGTTTTCTTCCAATTTTCTCTTTTTATGGAGCCTGAAAAAATAATGAATAAGAACGCATTTTAAAGCTACATGCATGTGTAAGGCCAAGATACTAGTGGAAAACTGTAAAAGCCATTTCAGATAAAGCAAACATATTTTAAAGTGGACAGGGGTCCAGTTTTCTTCAGTGCAAATAAAGGAAGTCGATCTGCCATTTTAGACTTGATTAAAAACACGGAGTACACCGTACAGTCATCCTTAATTTAGTTAGGAAAACAAGCAGTGTTCCAAAAATGTCAAAAACGAAAGAATAAATCAATATGTGCTTTCGTGTCTTTGAAAACCAGTGTTTAACAATCGCTATTTCTTCGAAAACACAATAAGAAACATGGGTAAATGGAAATTCCCATAAAAAATTAACTTGAGGTTCACTCAAATATTGTTTCAATTGTCTGTGAAACTAAGAATGTGTAAAATGCCCGATTCATTTTTCTACAACAACGAGAAAGAAGTTGTTCACATAAGAGATTAACCAAAGAATAATCGAAAATTAAAATTCACTTTATTTTTTAATGCAAAGGGAGATCATTTGTAATTTCGAAAAATAAAGCTTTCATTTCCTAGTTTTCTGGGTAACAACTATGAGTAATATTTTGCTTTTTCTACCCCTCTGGACGGAACGCATTAGAGCAACAATGAAATATGCATTTGCGCATGCGCATAGTTGATGTATAACAAACTAGGCTAAAATCGAATAAGATAGGATAACTCTATTACGAAGAGTATCAGATCCACTATTTTAAAGAAATTCTTTTGCTCACTGTCTTGCACGACTAAAAATGTATATCCAGGCATTAAAAGTAGCATTGTGTTAGTTTCAAACTGTCATCTATAATGTAGCGTTTTCACTTTTGCTCAGTATATATTTACCAGTCAAAAGTGTATAATGTTGTAATTACAAATATAAATACATGTAACTAGAAAATTTGTGAAACACTATGCCCCCAACCATATGCTGGCCACTACAGGTGTCAAACTTTAGAATGTGTAAGTCCGAAAAGAAGCTACCTAATCTTCAGCAAAATATTTAACTCATCAAGAACTGCTATTATACCAAAAAGCACCTTCCTAGATCAAGCAATTCAGAAGTTGGGAAAATGCCAAATTCAAACAAGAGCCATAACTCAATAAAACTTTTATGGATTTGATTGATTGATTTAATGCTTAACGTCCACGGTAAACAGCTATGGTCATGTCGGGACGGTCAGTTAACCTAACCACACTATTCCTGGGCAGGCTTAGACCTCCTAAGCGGTTAACCAGTACTAAGTGCACTTACTTTCGCCAGTAACTGACAACTGCCCTTCTTGAATCAGCGGAAGGAGAAACGAAAGTATGTGGCCAGACCGGGTTTCGAACCCAGGACCCCTGACTTATGAGTCAGGTGCCCTACCGATTGCGCTACGCGGCCCGGCAAAAATTTTATGGAACTCTCCCAAAAGTTCATCAGGTAATCTACTTCTCATACCCAATTAATGTACCAAATATCAAGAGCAAAGCTCAAATACTTTTTAAGATACCTTGCTGACAAGATACTTATCTCAGTTTGATTTTTAAAAGGGGAACAACTCAAAAAGGGGCATAGCTAGGAAAAGAAAAAATACGTGTGATCTTATTTTCCATGAGGAATCCATTTATGCCCTGTGGCTCTTGAACTCAGTTGCTGCATAAGTATTGAACATCGGGGGAAATAACTCTGTAATAAATGAAAGCAGAGTTATCTAACTCTTTCTGAAGTATTTAACTCATCACTGACTACAACTATCAAAAAAAATCAACTTCCTCGGTCAAAGATTTCAGAATTTGGAAAAATGCTAAATTTATACAAGGGACATAACCCCATCAATAATTTACGTAATTCTCCCAAAAGATAATCATGTAATCTATTCTCCATACCTGATCGGTACACCAAATATCAAGGCCATAGCTCAAAAACTTTTTGAGATAGCTTGCTAACAAGATATTCATCACGTTTTTTTAAAAGGGGCATAGCTCCAAAAAGGGGAATAACTTGGGAATAAAAAAAATAAGTATCAGCTTTTTTCCATGAGGATTCCATTTACGAAATTTCAAAACTCTATGCCCAGTAGTTCTTGAACCCAGTAGCTGAATCAGTTTTACACCTCAAGGGGAATAACTCCGTAACTAATAAATGCAGAGTTACCTAACCTATACTACACTATTTATTTTATCAAAGACTATTACTATACCAAAAATCAGCTTCCTAGGTCAAGCGGTTCAAAAGTTGTAAAAAATGCCAAATTCAAACAAGGGCCGTAACTCCATCAAAAATTTAGTTCATATAAGATTAAAGCAAAAGTCTATGCTGCTAGGTTTAATTTGTCAAACGTGTATATGTCGGAGGATTTCACTCCTAGCAACCAGAAAGTAGTTGATAAACTGGTTCAGTATAAAAAGGCTAAAAAGATCAAAAAGTTTTGGTCGATTGATGGCAAGATTTTTGCTGAAGCCCATGACCTTCAGCCAAAGGTCAGAATCAAACCGAAAGTAGAAATCGGAAGCAGATCTACGACGAAAAAAAGAAAGTTTTGAATATCTGCGTCTGTTTTCGATAATATTTCTATTGTAAAATATAAGACAGAGTTCTAGTATTCACAGTGCAGTAAGACGAGAAAAAACGATGATTAAATATTCATTACCTTTGATATTATTGGCTAAATTTTGACATACGCGTTATTTGACCAATTGAATCTTGTGATATGTGGAACAATATCGAAATTATACGAGGCTGCTCCCCGAAAAAAAAACGCATACACAGTTCTCGTGACGTGCGTAAACTGTATCTACGCGGATCACTTCTGCAGTCTGATCAGATTTCAATTGCTCCCCCCCCCCCCCAAAAAAAAAAAAAAAACGCATACACAGTTCTCGTGACGTGCGTAAACTGTATCTACGCGGATCAGCTTCTGCAGTCTGATCAGATTTCAATGTTCACATGAACAAGCTATGAGCACTGTAACGCAAAGACTGACTTGCCATATGGTTTGCTACCTTGCGCATATAATATTTATATAATTGAGAAATAAAGCAGTACCCACTGGGCGGTCAGGACTCGAAACCACGCCGACTACTACAACTCCGCCTAGCCATTTCAGAGACACCAGCTTAGCCGTTTGCACCAATACGGTCCTAAAAAGGGAGTTTAATGGTAATGTTAAGCTTGATTTCTCTGGCTGACCCATCGGATAGGGCTACTCGATTAAGTTGTGTCAACACAATCAGGTATATACATGGGATATCTGGCTCATACGGTACCGAAGCTTGAAAATATTATATGATTAAATTTAAGATTTTACAAACTTTAACAGATATTTCGGCCGAGTAAAATACGAGTACTCGAACCCACGCCGAGTACGACAACTCCGCCTAGCCATTTAGAGACACCAACTGAACCGTTTGCGCGACTGCGCTCCTTAAAAAGGAGTTTCATGGGAAAATGTTAAGCTTAATTTCTCTGAATGACCATCGGTTAAGCTACTAGATTTAGTTGTGTGAACACAGTCAGGTATATACATGGAATATCTGGATCATACGATGCCGAAGCTTAGAAATATTATTTGATTAAATTCAAGATATAACAAACTTCAACAGATATTCCGGTCCAGGATCATCTTACTGCTACAATTAAAATCTTAAAGAGTTCCCTTAAAAGCAGAGAATACATTCAGAAGAAGGATCATGGGTCAGACAAAGTAGTTTCGGCTTATAAAGCCTCATCAGTGACCCTGACAATACTTGGTGACAACACCATGGAAATTCATACTGAAATTTTATCATTTTAATTCGGCAGTCGATTCAAAGACTGACCTAGTATCAAAAAGGGTCCACATAATATAAAAGACGATGATCCAGAACAAGTGTCTAAACCAATCTAAAATTTCAGATTTCTCAGAATATATCCTCTGATCTCAAAGGACGAAAATAAAATAAAATCTGCTCTATGGGTAATGAACGGGGAGACGTTTTGCCGAAAAAAAGTGTATCTAGTTCAGAAATAAAGAAGTACCCACTGGGCGGTCAGGACTCGAACCCACGCCGACTTCGACAACTCCGTCTAGCCATTCAGAGCCACCAGCTTAACCGTTTGCGTCTCTACGCTCCTTTAAAAATAGTTTCATGGTACAATGTTCAGCTTGATTTCTCTGACTGACCCATCGATAAGGGCTTCTCGGTTAAGTTGGGTGAACACAATCAGGTATATACATGGAATATCTGGATCATACGATTCAGAAGCTTGGAAATATTATATGATTAAATTCAAGATTTAACAAACTGCAACAGATATCCAAGCACAGGACCATCTTACACCCGTTCCGGGATGTCTTGGGTCGGGCCCACCATGGTTTAACTGGTAGGCTTCTCCTGCTCCAGAATTTCAGTGTTACTATTTCTGTGAGTCATCGTGTCTGTTTTATCTTAGGTTTAGTTTTAATTTCTATGTTCCTGAGATATTACACTTATAAGTAAGGAAATCTTCCAAGCAAACCGAACAACTAAGTGTCTGAAAAACCAAAGCAGGACCAATTAAGGGTTCGACCGCAAACCGGTAAAGCCCCCCTCCCCCACCCCCACCCAACCCCTACAGTAATTTCATTACTGGCCGTCCCAAGGCGGCACTTCTGTTTTGGTTCTTCTTAGTTGTTTCTTGTGTTGTTTGTCGCTTTGACTGTTTTGATATATAGTTTGTTATTTAAGGCTAGCCCTGACATTAAAAGAATGAAAATGTTTAATGTGTTCTTTTTGTCAGGGTTGGTGATTTTCGTAACTATAATCTTAAAGAGTAAGACTTGTGTGAGCGGTGGTTGTTTTTGTTACGTTGAACAACTAAGTATATGATGAACCAATGCAGTACAAAGGCCGAGAGTTGGTCGACCACAAATTGGTTAAGCCCCCCCCCCCACCCCCCCACCCCCCCACACACACACCCTAGTAATTTCATTTCTGGCAGTCCAAAGGCGGCAGTTCTATTTTAGTTCTTCTTGGTTGTTTTATGTGTTGTTAGTTGCTCTGTCTGTTATTGAAGCTTAAAAATATTATGTGATTAAATTTAAGAACTAACAACCTTCAACAGATATTCCGCATGATTCCGGTCCAGGATCACCCTACTGATAAAAGTACATCCGAAAAAAGATGGAAATAGTTGAGAAATAAAGAAGTACCCACTTGGCTGTCAGGACTCGAGCCCACGCCGTCTACAACTCCGCATAGCCATTCAGAGACACCGGCTTAGCCGTTTGCGCCACTACGCTCCTTAAAAAGGAGTTTCATGGAACAAAGAGCCTGGTATGATTTGGGTCATGTTTGGTCCCCATATTTATGAATGGTACTTCTTTATGTCTCAACTTTATTCATATACGCTGGTCAATATCGGAAGGCACTTGTCAGTCTATCGTCAATATCGGAAGGACACCGCATATGCATCCACTTAACTATCCCTGGAAGGTATGCTGTAGTTGAACGGTCCTGTGTGGCAGTGATTCAGTCGGTTTCAGACCGTTTCACAGAGAGAGGGAGAGAAAAGTGCAACACGATAGTTAAGAAGGGTTAATCCAAAGAATCACCTCCTACCCTCAAGCTGCCATACGAGAAACTGCAGTAGAAAAGTTCCATACAGTTGGGCCCTCCGTATCAGGCGAATATGCTCAAATCTTGATACATTCTATGGGCCCATTATCACTAGGGTCTGGGTTAAGCTTTGCGCGAACACGAATATCCCTTAGACTTTTTGGCCTTCTGTATGCCATTATTGGCTTCTGAGGGAAAACCTTATTCAAACGTTTTGAAGACACGATGATCGGCCAGTGTTTGTTGACCATCTCCTTGACTTAGGTAGCTCTGGATGATATGTCAGCACAAAGGGGCTCAAAGTGTTTGACGGTTCTCGCTTTGGCTTGTAGCGAAGTAGGTCTTCTCTTCTTTGTGATCTAGCTTTCGAAGTCTCTGTGACAATTGTTTGATTGCTGTAACCTCCTCTTCGAAGCTGATTCGACAACTCGGTTGCCCTAGACTCATAGGGAAGTCAAAGCCTTGTGGTAACAAAAATGCTTTACATGTGAACTGATGACACCAATCCAAATAGCCAAATCATCATCAGGAGCGTCAGTAAAACTCAGAAAACTGCAAATCTGCAAATGCCATCTACCTAATCACATGTACTAAGTGTGGCAAACAGTACGTAGGCGAAACACGACGTGAACTTAATGAGCGCATGAATGGCTACCGGTCTGATTGGACGAAGCGAAGATTGCAGAGGGCACCTGTCGCCGAGCACTTCCATTTACATGATCACGACTTTTAACAGCCATGTCTCCCTTTGCTGCATCGAACATGATGCTCAGTGGTCGAATGATACCAGAAAAGCCCGTGAGAACTACTGGATTTGACGACTGAATACCATACAACCTCATGGTATCAACAAGGGTGACTAAGACGGAAGAAATGGTTGTATCAGTGCATGGGGGCGATTGACCTCTAGTCGTGCTCGTATCATCCCTGAAGGGATCGTAGGGAGCAGCGATGATACCGCGAAACTGTCTCACAACAGTTGGCACCTGCTGTACTTGTTGGTGTGGCATGTGGTTGTTTGGATTAACTCTTATCTATCGTGTTGCATTTTACTCTTCCCCTCTCTGTGAAACGGTCTGAAACCTGCTGAATCACTGCCTCACAGAACCGTTCATCCACATCATACCTTCCATGGGATAGTTAACTGGATGTATATGCGTTGTCCTTCCGATATTGACTATGGACTGACAAGTACCTGCTGTGCTTGCAGTAGGTACGAAACGTCTCTTTTACCCCGGTTTTGTCTTTGTTCTTTGGACATAGATGCCATGAACATTGCCTAACCGATAAGATAGTGAAGAGCCCGCTGCGCTTGTGGCGGGTGCGGCATTTTTTTCTATTCCCATACAATGTTTAATTTCATTTCCCTTCTCCCTGGTAGGGACGAATGCGCAGTCCCTGGGGAACCATTGAATCCAATACTACCAAAAACCCACCAAATATTACTTCAGCTGTAATGCAGTTTCATGGTTTCAAAAGCTGCAGCATAGCGACACTTAACGCTTTTATATATCCGTGCTTTATCCTTTGATTGTTGTAGCGTTGTGTTTATTCCCTGTATATGCAAGACAATTGCATAACATTAAAGCGTTGTCAGCAATTTTAGTTTAATATTTTGAGGAAAGGGGAATATTTTGTTCAATTTTGTTTTTAAGTGCTCATTTTTTATGTTCAGGTATTGTTCACGAAATGTAAATATTTTGCTTATTAACGTAACCATACCAAATTTAGTGCGGCAGACGCGCGTTCCTACATCTAACTTCTTCAAATATAAGATGTAAGATTTTTCATCAAGGTTTTGATTGAAACGAATGTAAATATAAGCAACAAACTTCGGGGTTCATTCACTTTGCACGCGACCCAATTTAGTTTACACTTCTATAACCTTGGAAAAATGCAATTCGTTTTCTCAGATAAACCATGAATCAACCGTGATTAAACGTCATGTGTCTATTGGTATTTCGCTTCTATAGGAGCAAATAGTTTTCTTTTTAGATTCCCTTTTGGAAGCATCTTGCAGAATATTCGTATTTCATACTTAGCCAGCTCCAGACTATTGATTTTAGAATCGCAAAGGTAGATCTCCGGATATCCTTCGGCAATTTTCCGAAACCAAACGACAATATGCGATTGGGGTTTGTCGCCCACACTAGCATACAGGAAGTCAAACAAGTTTCTTCATTTCTAACCATGGCGGTATATCGACACGTCTTAAGTCAGTTATAAGGTCATTCAATGGTATTTTGGTCACATAGCAAGAATGACAACCTACATCATCGCTGTGATATCGTAACCATTCTGTCAGCGGCCACCTTGACGTAAATAAGGCGAATGTGTTGCATAACTAAAGTGTTTCAAGAATTGACAAACCTTATAACTAGTCGATGTGGTACATGTACCGGTAGCAGTTTTCGACTCATTATTAACAGAAATAACAACAAACTCGGTAAACCTACAAATACTCCATTACAGCGATCTGCATCAATGCCAATTACACTGTGTCGAAACAGTTCCTATACATGAAAGATCTTGTGTTGCCATGGCAACTGCAGAAGTTATGAAAATTGAGTTTTTACTAATTTCAAAAGAATATCTATTCGCCTATTGAACTAGCTTATT
This sequence comes from Ctena decussata, assembly GCA_963989385.1. Taxonomy (NCBI): domain Eukaryota; kingdom Metazoa; phylum Mollusca; class Bivalvia; order Lucinida; family Lucinidae; genus Ctena; species Ctena decussata. The sequence continues at coordinate 42,166,859 of OZ022512.1, forward strand.
TGTTTTGGTTTCATACGACTACAATTACAACAAGAGTCGTATGGATATGTATTTTCTTTTTTTTTTATTTTCGCAGAGTAACGTGCCTTATCAAATTTGCTAAAGTTCAAACTCATTTAAAGTTGGTTTGTGAATAACGATTTCCCAGAAGCTGTGCTTCAAACACTAGAGCACGCCTTAAGCAAGGCTGCATGTCAAAGAAATTGAAATTTGAATCCTATCCTTCTGATTCGAGACCTTGAACCACAAGTCAAGATACTGTGATTCCTCCAAAGACTGTTTTAGAGGCACATTCAAGGGAATTTCCATAGGAATTCAAAATCGTTACAACTAGCGGGCGCGTAAAGTGTCTTCCAATTTTGTCATAAAGTAATGAAAACAATGACACAACAAAAATAATTATGAAGAAACTTTGAAAAAGACAGACAGGTACAGAGATAATGATGCCTTGAAATCGGTATATTTTTATTCAGAGGGAGATAATCTGAGGATTTGAAGAAATTAATACTTGCATAAAAACTTACGTACAAGATATCGGACATTTTAAGAGTTTCCTGTATTATTGACTTTCCTGCGCAATACAATATTTAATTCTGCGCACGTGCAGTAATGAGGTGCATCCCAATTAACTCACATCGAAAATTGCCAGATAATTCTTATGTGGAAAAATATGGGTTGACAATTTTCTAATCGTTTTGTTCCTTGGCGTCTCCCAAAACTGGCATGAGCCTCAGGTAACTCCAGTATGCACTGGGGTCCTTGAAAATTTAGCCAATAAGTCAGTAGCTGGTATCGTTACTATTTTGACCGGGTCAATATAAAAATTGTAGTGGTGTTTTTTTTTTTTTTTTTTTGTGTGTGTGTGTGTGTGTGTGTGTGTGTTTTATAATTCTCACCTTCTGCAGAGTCATACTTGGTGTACCGTGTCAGGTCCTTCACTTGTGTTACAGTCATATTAGCCCCGACATGACAAAACCAGCATAGTGGCGTGTGCGCCCAGCGGAGACTCGGATCATCCTGGGCATCTGCCCAGTCTAATCAGAGTCTTCACTGTCCGCATGGAGGTAGCTAACCTTTAAGCGCTCGGCGAAGACTCTGATCAGATCGGGCAGATGCGCAGGCTGACCTGAGTCTTCGCTGGGCACATATGCAACTCTGTTGGTTTTGTCGTGTCGCGGCTCATATACATGTATCTAATTTTATTTATCAAAGGACTTTCCAAAATTCTTTGAAATGACCGTTGAGGGAATAGTTCCGACTTTTGCTTTATGAGGTGTGTTGTTACCCCTGATAAATTGACTTACCTATCTCATGACAAGGGGGGGGGGGGGGCGGGCGGGCGGGCGGGGTTCTGGCGACGGTGCTGATCATAACTTCCAGTGCCGGACATCCTACTTATTTGGATAAAAGTAGGGCAAGGGCCTACTTTGCTTGCAGTAGGTGTGGGCGGGGGTTGTTTGGATTTTTTTCTCTCGTCTATGGGACTGATATATACAAGTCCAGTTTCTCCCCCCCCCCCCCCCCACCCCCCTCCCCCACCCATCCCCCAGACTAACAAAGATTGGAATTCCCCGGAAGATTCTCTTATGTCCGCTGCTGAGTGTGCAGAGAATTCAGTTACTATGTTTACTTCTCTTGTAAGTGCTAGGGAATAGCTTCCCTGATCACTATTGTCCTTGGACGTATCATCAGTAAACAATTCTGATTCTACAAAAGTATAGGTCAGCAGAGCCCACGAATTATACCCTGCTCGAAACTAGGTAGAAAGCTGCACCGATACATGTTTTTATCAATCAATTTGCTCAAATACATACTATAGTAATGCACACACATAGGACGCACATCTACTGAAGAAAATGTGACACACAGGAAAAGTGGTAGCAATTGGCAATGACGGTGCTCCATGAATTGACTGACACGACTGTCATACGGCTAGATATATCCGGGGTCATTTCCGGTCACTCCGGATTAGCTTCGGTAGCAACGATCAATTAACAGATACTAATTGACAGAATAATTGCGCCCAGTATAGCAGTGAGCAGAGAATAAAGGATAAGTGAGTTGCTAGTTTTAGTATGACGCATTATCTTGTTACTGTAGTTTGAACTAGAACAGTGCTTCGCCCTGACGTCGTTTTTACATCTATTTTATAAAGCGACTGTTTATTTCCCGCACAACCTAATTTCGACGACTGCCTAATTTCGACTACCATAGACTTTGCCTCATTAAAATCTTAAGCTGAATTTTGCAGTTGTGATGAAATCTTTGTATACAGCAATTTTGTGTGTCAAAAGCTGAAAAACTAAATACGTCATAGCATACCTGTCAACTTTCAGAAATTTTTCATGGGGGAGACAGCGCGCGAACCGACATTTTCAACCACATTTTTTTACGACAAAGCGCGCGGAGAAAATCACTTAAAATTTCCATGGGGGAGACTTTTTATCTAATGTAAAAGAAGGCTTTCAAAGCATTTTTGTTTCAAAAGATAAATTTGTCTTTCAAATTAATGCATTTGTAAAGTCTGAAATGAAGAAACACTCAATCCTTAAAATTCTTTATCATTGTATCTACATTAAAATCTTACGGCATAATTCAATTATGACTGATTAATACTTTAGAAATTAAAGCCTAAATATGTCCCAATGGAGATGGGGTTGCTAGCCTTCGCCGATTCCAGTGCTTTCCATGATCGTTCTTACCACCATTTCCCAGGCTGAAATGTCTCGCGCAACAAGCACAATGTGTAAAAATGACCCTCTTCTCGCTTTTCTGTTTGCAGGGAAGCTCGATCGCTTGCGTATGTTGATAGGAGACCCTTGAATTTTCTCTCATGTTTTGCGTTTTTCTTGTGTTTTTTTGCTGCAGGAAATAAACATTTCCTGGTTTTCCGAATTCACTGACTAATCGGTACGAAACCGAGAACCAGGTGTAATAATCTATTTTTAATTGTTGCACGCGATTGGTCACGGAATTTCCCAATTCTTCTTTCTGCAATCCTGCCTCAGTAGGACTACCTACTATAATGACCGCTTGCAATTGGCGAAATCTACCGGAATCAATCGGAAACTCGCGAGTCCAAGCGGAAGAGAGACTGACCTTCACCTTGAAAAACTATTAACACGCGAAGAAACAAATGATGAAAATGACTTTGATTTTTAATTTTAGCGATGAAAATAGAAATCCGGAGGTTGTCTAAAAAGCGGGAGAATTGGGTTATTTTTGAAATACGATCTGGAGATCGGGAAAGAGTCCAAAAATCGTGAGACTCACGATTTATGCGGGAGAGTTGACAGGTATGTCATAGTGTTTCCCCCAGAAATGAAAAAAGGCATGGTAAATTTTCTCAGAAAAGGGCACTCCCCTTGCGAAAATTAAACGCAGCTCTGTATAAAAGCTGCGCAAAAGCCGGCTTTTCTGCAGCTTTTCTGCGTATTTTTTAAAAAGCTGTAGAAAAGCTGCGTTTCTTTTCAGACCTGCGGAAAAGCTGTACATTTTTTCAAATAGCTGCGCAAAAGCTGTACTTTTTTGTGTGAGCTGCGCAGAAGCTGGATATTTAATTTGGTTAATTTCAGAAAGCTGCGTCTTTAAGTCGAAAAGCTGAATATTCTTTTTTATTCAACAAATAAATCATAAAGATAAAATCTGCAGCTCCTGAGAGCTGTAGAAAAGCTGCGTATTACTTAAATTTAAGTCCAAACCATCTTAAACATAAAGACGCAGCTATTCTACAGCTTTAAAAAGCTGCGTATTTAAATTTTCAACAATTGCCTCACCTAAAACTGAGATTTTGTTTTGCCATCATGGACTATATACAATATCTAGGGTTGTGGCATGTCGGTTGGGTATGGTATATTTTTGTTAATTTTCTATCTTTTGTTTCTAATGATTTTGAGCACAAAGGGAAAATTTGTTCTACAAATTGGAATTGCATGAAGATCAACATGCTTGGTTTAAATTACGGAAAAATGAATATCTGAACATTAGCATCACACATGGACACAGGGGCCTAGCTACATTTTTTTGCTTAATAATTTGAATTGATTGGGTATATATTTTATAAAGATAATAAAGAAACGCAGCTTTTACGCAGCTCTGAAAAGCTGCGTAAATTCATCAACATTAATCTGGTATTATGTAATATTAAGCAATATTACCTTGTTGCTATGGCAATTTTCCCTGAGGGGGCCATGTGGCATAAAAATCTTTCCAAAACACTTTTTAAGTCATCATTTATAAAGAGTCAAGTAAAAAGAAAACAGTGACTTTAAGGCTAAACATGTGGAGATAATGTTTGTAACTTGTTCATTTTCACTGGATTTGGATTCTGGTAAGATTTAATTTTTCTAGAATTTCATTTTGTTCTTAATCTTATAAATTTTGCATTATTTAAGACCACAGACAGATAGATAAACTGACATACAAGCGGACAGACAGACAGGCAGGCAGGCATGCATGCAGCCCCCCCCCAGTGACCTCACACACACACACACACACACACAAAATGGGAAAGACTTGAATTTGAATTCCTTTTGATTGTTTTCCCCCTAAATTCCTCATTATCTGTGAGTAAAAGTCAAGGGAATGGGATAAGCTCTGAAATTTAATAGTTTTATGCTCTGTTTGTATTTTTGTTACTGCATGATTTCTAGTCAGCTATCTGATAATTTACAATATCACAATTGTTACCTTTTAAAGGTGTTTGTATAGCACTGTTTTATTATATTAAATTCTATTTGTTTTTATTTTTGACCTTTCTGTTTTTCTGTCCTCATCCAGAACTTTTAAAGACGCAGGTTTCTGACAGATACGCAGCTTTTACGCAGGTTTGCTTTTCAAGCAGTAGAAACGCAGCTTTGACCTAAAGCTGCGTTGAAGCTGCGGAAACGCAGCTTGTTGAAGCTGCGGAAACGCAGCTTTTACGCGGCTTTGACCTAAAGCTGCGTTGAAGCTGCGGAAACGCAGCTTTGTCATAAAGCTGCGTTTTAGCTGCGGAAACGCAGCTTTAACGCAGGTCTGAATCAGAGCTGTAGAAAAGCTGCGCAGAAGCTTCGCAAAAGCCGGTGGTATTGGCACCTGCGGAAAAGCTGCGTTTCTGCAGCTTAAACGCAGCTTTTGAGTTTGACGCAGCTTTTATGTGTCTCTGCGTTAAAGCTGCGTTAGAGCTTCGCTAAAGCTGCGTAAAAGCCGGCTTTTCTGCAGGTTTGTATAAAGCTGCGTTAAAGCCGGCTTTTCTGCAGCTCTGCAGAAAAGCTAGCTTTTCTACAGCTTAAATACACAGGTGCCAATACCGCCGGCTTTTGCGAAGCTTCTGCGCAGCTTTTAAAGCTGCGCTAAAGCTGTAGAAAAGCTGGATTTTTTTCGCAAGGGTCTAGCATGTGGATCTTTGCGAAAAGGGCACTGTATATGCTTTCATAAAAAGGTCACTGTTTTACTATCATATTAGGTGACTGATATTAATGCTGCTAATAATGAGCAAAATCTTGTAATCTTGTAGTTATTCTTGTAATAAATTATCATACTTATTCATACATGTGATGAACTCTCGATGACCATGTGGGAGATTTGGATTTCATCTCACGGAGATTTAGTTCTCCATCAGGGAGACTTTTTGACAGCAACTTTGACGTGTGATTTCACATACTTTACTGTATTTTTTTCTAATTTAAAAAACAGAACATGAACTTTAGTATAGTTTGTTAAGTTTACTTTTGAGTTACTACCCCCAGCCCCTCCCCCCCCCCCCCCCCCCCCAAAAAAAAAACAAAAAAAAAAAAAAAAAAAAACTTACTTTAATTATTATAATTATTCATTTATTATTATATTACTGTTATTTGTATCATTATTTTGGTATCTGTCTGGCACAGAATCTAGCCTTTGCAAAAGGGTACACTTGAGATTTCATACATATTTGCCTCCCTTGAAATTTCTATTTCAGGTTATCTACTTATCTTCTTTCATAAACAAATAAGTTTTGTTTAAAGGTACTCAGAGCTGTAAAAACTGATAAAAATGTCTATAACAATGTTGAAATTCTGTTTTTGACACAAACTATACCCATGCACAAGACAGAAATATCAAAACTTTCATGCGTAACTTTTACTCCATTCATAAATGATCAAAGTTATCAGCCATATATAATCATCCAGATATAATTTGCACTTTGGGGAAAAATACCTTACAGAATGAGCCACAAGTGAAGACATCAATCAGCCTGCACCTCTGTGCAGTCAAAACAGAGTTTTGCATCTATTGTCTATGCGTCTAAGGGAATCTAAGCAGTGAAAATAAGTCTCCGACTGTATTGCGCATGTTTATTTTGTGTAGTTGTGAAACAGGGCTATCAGCTTCTTTTCATAGCTTCGTGACATATCTTCTGAACACATTTCGTTGGTAATTCTATGAAACACAGCCATGTGTTTTCATGGGTCAGTGAGTTTATTAATGACCTGAATAATGGGATTAATGTCAACAGACATGATGTGTTTGTTTATTGCACAGTCAAAACAATATTTGATGCTGTGAATACACATGTGGATATCTCCTCACTGGCAGGGAAAAAGGGCATGGCATCGGAAAAGGCATTGTTGGAAAAGGGGTATCAGAAAAAAATTATGAATGGAAAACTTAGCATCCGGGAGATTCTGGAGGCTTTCTGGGAGTGCGGGAGCTGGGCTTCATATCCGGGAGACTCCCAGATAATCCGGGAGACATCACATGTATGCTTATTTATTAGCTGCAGCAGCATCTCTATCTTGAAATGTAGTGAATGGTATAAAGCAAAATTTAATACTCCACCTTACTAGAGTCAGCATCTGATGATAATGAATGAAGAATTTCCTTCTGCTCTCTGTATTTTTTTCTGTTTTTGTGTGTTGAAGTCCTGTTTTGTTTTTGTTTTTTTGTTTTTCTTTACATTTTCTTTTTTTTTTTGTATCTTTTATTTCTTTTTAAAGTTCAATAAACACAATAGTCTTTTTCATTTTTAATACCCTAATAATTATTATAATTTATTTCTAACTATTATTATTTATTAATTTATTTACTTATTCATTTATTATCATATTGCTGGTATTTTTGGATCATTATTTTTATATCTGTCTGGCACAGAATCTAGCTTTTGCAAAGCTTATGCTTGATATTTCATACAGATTTGTCTTCCTTAAATTTCTGTTTCAGTTATTTACCATGTTTACTTATCCTCTTTCATAAACAAATAAGAACTGTTAAATGTTTATAAAAACAATGATCAATTTCTGTTTTTGGCACAAAAATACCGATGCACAAGACAGAAATATCAAAACTTATGTGCATAATTTTTGACACCATAAATTATCAAAGTTACCCACATATAATATGCATATGGAGAAAAAAATACCTTTTGAGTGAACAACAAAGAAGACACCAATCAGCCTGCACCTCTGTGCAGTCTAATCAAAGTTTTGTATCTACTGTCTATGATCTAAGGGAATCTAAGCAGTGAAAACTAATGCCTTTGATTGTGTTGCACATGTTTGTTTTGTGTAGTTGAGAAACAGGACTATGGGCTCCTTTTCACATGAGACAGATCTTCACACATTTTGTCGGTAATTCTTTGACACAGCCATGTGTTTTCAGGGGTCAGTGAGTTTATTAGCGACCTGAATAATTAGGGATTAAAGCCAGGAGTGGTAGTATATAAGAAGGATTAATTTCCACAGTGTCACCCACGGCGCCAAGTGTGTGCAGCTATGATTATGTACTGTTGAGCCACTTGGGTAACGTCGATAAGAGAATTGAACTGAACTGAACACAGTGTCATTCTGTCTCTTGACCACAAAGTGTTAACACCTCCGGTTAGCCAATGAAATTATTATGACTGGTAATTCTGGTCCACTGATTGGTTGAATAAATTTTCACCCCTTTACCTGTACAGGTGACATATCCTGTTTGCTGGGAACCAGACCCCCCCCCCCCCCCCTCACACACACACACTGGCAGAGAAGTCCTGTCTTTAATGTCAACAGACATGATGTGTCTATTTATTGCACAGTCAAAACAATTGATGCTGTGAATACACATGTGGATATATCTCCTTACTGGCCAGTGAAGTTTGGACAAAAAAGGGCATGGCACTGGGGAAAAGGGGCATGGCGCTGGAAAAAAGGGCATGGCACTGGGGAAAAGGGGCATGGTGCTGTGCCATGGTAAAAGAGGCTGGGATAAACACTACCTCATCATCTTCAAAAGTTATCTTCTATACTCCTGTGAGGCCCAATTTGAAGACAAATATTTGTTTGTGTAATGTTTGTATTGAGTACCATAATCCTATTATGCAGAATTCTAGTGAAACTGCTATTTCATCAAAGGAAATACCCCCATGTCACATAAGAAATGACAGGCCTGGATCCAGACCACCATGTACTGGTGGGGCTCTGGATAACTGGTGGGCCTGGGGGATGCCGAAATGTATGTGTGTGGGGTGGGGGAGGCTTGAAGATATATGACATATTTATGGCTCAATTTGATGAGAATGGTGGGGTGGGGGAGGAGGCTTGAAAATATATGACAAATTTATGGATCAATATGATGAGAATTTTTGATAATATCTTTTTATAACCCGCCACATGTTAGTGGCAGGGTATTATGTTTTCACGTTGGCCGTCGGTGTGTCCGTCTTACCCACCACATGTTAGTAGTGGGATATTATGTTTTCATATTGTCCGTCTATCCATCCGTAGTACGTACCTCTGTCCATCCGCCCTTTGTTTCCATTCGATAACTTAAGTATTTATCCACGGATTTCATTCAAATTTTGCATATGCATTTGTATTATGAATGTCTTGCTTGGGATTGTTTATGGGCAAATTACGATAATTTCTGACAGAGTTATGGCACTTGTCAATGTACAAAAAATGTTTTCTGGCCTCTAGTTCCTTTACTCCTTGGAGTATCATGATGAAACTTCACAAACATGATCAAAGTAACAAAAACTTTGTATGAGCACAGAAATTTTATCATTTGGAGCTATCTGGCCCTTCCCTGGGGCTATATACATGTATATAATCATGAAAAAATCTATATAAAATCAGAGTTTGAAGCAATTCTTCTGAAACTTACAGAAAATGATCAGAGTTATGAAAGCCTCCAGTGATGCTCAAATTTAGCCCATGGGAGTTATCTTCCCCTGCACTACAGGCTATAAACATGCATGAAATGCTGATAAAATCTATATAAATTCATATGAAACATATTTTTCTAAAATTTGCAACTGGTGATAGATGTAATAGAAGCTTCTTGTGATTAAAATTTGACTCTTAAAGGGTTACCGTATCATATGGTGATTAAAATTTGACCCTTAAGGGGTTATCTGTTTCGTGGCCATGTACATGTTAAAAATCACTAAAATTGTATTTGATTACAGTGTTAAATGATTTATCAGAAGCTTATAGTAAGTGATCAGAGTAATGGAGAGTCCTGTCGTGACAAAGGCTTTTCCATGTTGATTGTTCCATGGGGTCTGGCTGCCCCTGCCCAGGGGTAATACAGAGAAAAAATAAATCTTGAAAAATCAGCACATGAAAAGAAGGTTTGCAGTGGCGGGGTATCACACAGTTGTTTGCGATGCTTTTATTTGCCTTTGAATATATGTTGTGATAGCTCATTAGAAACGCCTCGCTGAGTCGATTCTAATGAAAAGTCACAACATACATTTTAATCTTACAACAGAGATAATTTTTTTCAAGCTGTCATTAGATACTTCTTATTATCTGGAGGCATACATATTAGACAAAACACATAGGCTGAAGCCCCAAAGCCTACCCCCTAGACCCAGGGCTGAATGACATAACAGGGCCATAAAACAGCTAACAACTGGGATGTGTTCCATAGAGTATAAATGTCTTAAGTTCGATTGCTTGTGTTGAAGTGCTATTCCTTGTCTCTGTGGATAGTGCAAAAATTATCGTATACCAGTAACTTGTACCCCAGTAGTTCAGCTGTCCTTTCAGAGAAATTTACTTGGTGTATATTGACATGTGTTGAACCACATGCCCTTTCCCAACACTTGTTTGTATGTGTTTTGCATTTGTAAGGTTGCATGGATACAACAGAACATTTACAGGGCAATTTCTTTTTGTCAGAAAATATTTTCCCCAGGTGGTCAGATTTAGCTTGTTTATTTCCAGAATGGCCTACCTGTGATATGTTTTGAAATGAAAGGCCTTGCAATACACAAAAGAGGAAATTCAAAAAACACTTGATTGTCATGTGTTTGTTGCCCTTTGACTGAGAGATCATATAATGCAATAATCAAATGAATTGGACTTAAAGGTAAATTAAAGGAGTCAAAATACTACATACCCTATTAATCCTGTTAAGCACCCCTGCTTGATTAAATGCCCCTGCTTCTTTTACTGAAAATAATGTTGCATTAACTTGCAAAAAATCTTGTTTACTTCTCTGGATGAGATTACTTCTTTAACCCTTTTTAGACTGGATACCCATTTTGGGGACATTATGCAAACAGTGCAGACCCAGTTCAGACGCCGCAAAACGCGGCGTCTGATCAGGGTCTACATTGTTTGCTTACAGGAATTTCTATGCAAAGTACAATAAAGTGAAAATATTCACCAGAAACCCCTAAAACTAGTAATGGGATTATCTGAATGATAAGAATGGACAAGTCCACTGGTCAAAAAAGGGTTAAATGGGCTCCTACATTAGCAATTTGTGACCTTTAAGACTTGACCCCGCCTTTATTGAGAAGAGAGGCAAAACATAGTGTTAAAAAAAGGGTAAAGGTTTCCCATAGCCTAATAGCCATAGGGGCAGTGGGGGTTAGAGACCCACTGTATCTTGGGCACGGCTGATGAAAGGCCGAGCCCATCTCTCTCCTTTCGCTGCCTTATCCTTCCCTAATTCGAAAAAGATACCCACTTACTGCTGGGTTGACAGAGAGAGTTTTCCAGTCATCAAATGGCGACTGTGAGCCGCGAACTCACGACCTTCCGGTGACTTTCTGCACAATAACCGAGCCACTCTAACCACTGGGCTACAGCGCCTCTCTGTTACCTCCTCTGAAAGTATACTCATTCACATTGATACTGTTTATTAGAGGTATTTTAGAGGTATTTTGGCAGTGGCTGATTTACTACATTTAAGGCTCTAAATGAAATCCCCTTTCCTAAAATGCCATGTCCCCGGGACATTTTATTAGATTAATATGGTAAGTATTTGAAAATTGGTTTGACCAGGCCCCGAGGTTATAAAACTTTTTTCGTGCTCAACTCAGCTGAGCATGAAATTTTACCTGCTAATAAATAGCAAATTACTGATAAGTACAATTGTTTTCTTGCTTAGTCTAGCAGAGTAAGACATTTTCTCTGCTAATAAATATGAAAATGCCAACATCAGTTGGCATTTTCATATTTATCAGCAGAGAAAATTTCATGCTCAGCTGAGTTGAGCACGAAAAAAGTTTTATAACCTCGGGGCCAGGATTCCACTGGCATTTTAGTTTTAAAATGTATTTTTTGCAGCTTTATATATCTGTCTGAATGCAAAACATTATCAAATTGTCTGAGAAATCCATTTAAATGTAAATCACTATACAAATAATGTCATCACAGTCATGTACATATGTGGAATATTGTATAGTTTACCTTTAAATATTTATACTTGCCACTGACTGCCCTTAAGTAAACCTTTTAGAGCAACTACTAAGCTTCATACACTGATGAATGACAATTGATCATGTTATGTTGTCAAGTGACATCTGAGGTAAACAAATGTCTTGATTGATCCACGTAATATTCAATTGATGTCACGTTATGGCGATGACTGTTTAACATTATGGCCAAACATGTCGTTACTAACTTTTCTTCAACCCATGTCCTGCATATGTAAATACATGAATTAAAATTTGATTTTTCAGCATTCATCGCAGGAAAATTCTACAAGAAGCGCTTTGTCCGCTGGCTTCGTCACACAAAGAACGTCATAGGGTGCTTAGAGGGCATTTGTTACACACTGCAACATTTCTCTTATTCTTTAATGAGATAAGTCGAACCCTTCTAAACCAAACATGGGGTCAATGACATTGAAATATATTTTTGCTCTTTGCATTAAGGTAGATGGATGCTGAATAGAAATATTGGCGGGGCATTCAAACCATTATACTATCTAAATAACCCAAAGAGCTATAAAACATTTGGATAAGAAAATAAATTCACCTTTTGTTTTCCTAAAAAACAATATTTTGTATTTCTACATACTTTTTTTTACACATTTTCCATTAAAATTCATATCTCTAACCCATGAATGCACTTTCATTTCTGCAAATCATATAATCTATAATACAGGATATTTGAAACAAACTGGTGACAAAAAATTACAGTTATCTTTTTTATAAGTATATTTTTATTTTTATAAAAACAAAAATGCAAGAAAACTGAATTTCATGAAAAACATTTTGAAAAATATATTCACTCGATGGGGCATGCTTATTCATATTATTTTAGTAAAACTTACATTGTATGTTACAAAATCAAACAAAAAAAAACAAAACATTTCACCGTTTCATTTCCTAGAAAAACAATTTTAAGTTCAATAATATCCCCTAAACAGACGGCCCAAATTTTGCACCTGCTGCAAGCACAGCCGGTCCTTGCCCTACTATTTATTTTCCTGTAATTCCAGTTCTACCATAGAGTAATGCCGACTAAAATGCACAGATGAGATAGCAACTGTGAAGACCTTAATCATTCTGGTTCCTAAGGAACAGTCTGATCTTGGGTTCCACTGTTTGTACAGATCTATATGCCCAAAAACTTAGGATCTTTATGGTAGACATTGTTAGTGTGTGTTATAACTGTATATACTGCACAGTTGATCGATTTCATCATGTACAATAACTCTGTTGTTTTAAAAAAAGTAAGAACAGAGTCATTCCATATATGACTACCTTAAGTTGTTACTTCTTTCAGTGTTATTGGAAGTAATTTGTAATTAACAGTTACATGTACTTTCATTTTCTATTACATGAACTTGCAAATTTTTCATCAATTACTTTTGAAATATGGATGTTATTTCAGTTACTTTTCAATAAAATATCAGGCTAAACATATACAGTAAACTCTTAAAAGTGTGGGACATCTTAGCTTTGACTAGTGGCAAGACAGTGCAAACCCGGATCAGACTGATCCTTTGGGAACAGTCTGATCAGGGTTCACACTGTTTAAGAACTTCTGTCATAATATGTAGGGTCAGTATGATACATCTGTTTCAGTGCTTCAGATAAGAAGGGGTAACAGGAATAATTATGTGCCCCCCCCCCCCACCCCCTCCTTTAAAATTGTTCAAGGTTTTTTCAGGAAACTTGGTACACATACAGAGAACAAGAACTGTAACTCCACCTACATTATTTATAGAATTATGCCACTTTGTTTTTATAAGTACGGGTATGGAAATTTTGTCTGCTCTATAAATTTAAAAGTGAAAGTGAGTGGCTGACAAGCTCCAGTCTTATTCATGAACATTGATCCCGACCGGACGGAGTGTGTGTAGCTGATAGATCCAGTAGAGTTCTCTGTTTTTTCTAGTAACAGCTTTTTTGGTGTTCCGGATCCATGGATAGGATTTCAATAATTTGTAACCCCATGTGTTCTGTAGAATGGTTGGTAAGTTAAAATGTGTTGCTACCAGAGTGTCCCGTTTATTGCGGGTGTCACGCTGGTGTTCTGTCATTCTAACTTGGTGACTATTCTCATAGCGAACATTTGTGGTTCGGGGTAAAGCCGTGGTGGGTAATTGTTAGCAATGATCATAACTATATTATTGCTTTCTTGAAATGACACATGTCACGATCATGGGTTAGTACAAATGGGTTCGGCTGTTTTGCTGAACAGGCTTGTTTCCCCGCCGTAGCAGGGTGTCCCCATTTGCTTTTCGAGCTTTTTCGAGGCTCTGTAGCAGTGTGTTCTGCGGATACCCTCTTCTAATGTAATAGCCCTTAAAGATTTCAGCATGTTTGTCATAATCATACAGCTGGACGGACGTAGTCTGACTGAGAGACCGGCGGGAGGTAGGTTCTTGCCAATGCATTCCCTCAGTGAGGAAGGAGACTTAGTTCTCTCATGTTCACCATTCTGGATAGAACTCGTCTTGCCTCTTTGTAGAACGGCATGACCTCAGCTGGTAGATCTAGAGTCTTCCTTTTCTTGGACGGCTCTTCCTCCGCCATTGCATCCCTTGTCCCTTGTGTGTGTAGCTGATAGATCCAGTAGAGTTCTCTGTTTTTTCTAGTAACAGCTTTTTTGGTGTTCCGGATCCGTGGATAGGATTTCAATAATTTGTAACCCCATGTGTTCTGTAGAATGGTTGGTAAGTTAAAATGTGTTGCTACCAGTGTCCCGTTTATTGCGGGTGTCACGCTGGTGTTCTGTCATTCTAACTTGGAGAGACCGGCGGGAGGTAGGTCCTTGCCAATGCATTCCCTCAGTGAGGAAGGAGACTTAGTTCTCTCATGTTCACCATTCTGGATAGAACTCGTCGTGACACCCGCAATAAACGGGACACTCTGGTAGCAACACATTTTAACTTACCAACCATTCTACAGAACACATGGGGTTACAAATTATTGAAATCCTATCCACGGATCCGGAACACCAAAAAAGCTGTTACTAGAAAAAACAGAGAACTCTACTGGATCTATCAGCTACACACACTCCGTCCGGTCGGGATCAATGTTCATGAATAAGACTGGAGCTTGTCAGCCACTCACTTTCACATTTATGTCTCCTCCCGTTCCAGTACTTATTCATGAACATGCAACCAAGCGGATAGCTCAAAGCATTTGCATGTAACGGCCAGGACTTCAACGATCCGCCATTTTCAATCTCCTAAAAACAGGAAATAAACACGGCGAGCACTAATCGCCGGGAAGGCCGGGAAGAAAAAGCCGGGAAGATGGGGCGTAGTTGTCTTTCGGATTCAACATCTATCTTTCTGTATAAGCTATCTAAACAAATTAGGTATCATTTTAAAGAATGGACTCTAATTTAAGTATTGAATGTAAAATAAATAGATTTTTTTGAGTTTTTGATGACTTTTTGGTAGTTTAAAAATTCCGGGAAGAGCCGGGAAGACAGCCGGGAAGATCGGGGTAGTTGTCTTTGGGATTCAATATCTATCTTTCTGTATAAGCTATCTAAACAAATGATGCATAATTTAAAAGAAGAGGCTCTAATCTAAATATTGAATATAAAATAAATAACTTTTGTTGACTTTTTGATGACTTTATGACACTTCAAAAATTCCGGGAAGGCAGTCGGGAAGATAGGGGTAGTTGTCTTTCGGATTAAATAGCTATTTTTTGCATCAGCTATCTAAACAAATGATGCATCATTTTAAAGAAGAGACTCTTATCTAAATGATGAATATAAAAAAATAATTATGTCGAAAGTTTGATGCCGTTTTGGTTCTTTAAAATGTCCGGGGTGAGCTAGGAAGGCAGCCGGGAAGAGAGGGATTGTAGTTTGTGGGACCCAAAATCTCCTATTTTGCAATATTTAATGATATAATTTTTGCACCCTTTTAAAAACAGTCTTTAAGCTAAATGTCGATTATAAGACAAGTGCTTTCTGGAAAAAATGAAGACCTAATGTTGCTCTAAAATTTTCGAGAATTTAAGGTAGCGCAGCCGGAAAGGCAGGAATAACAGTACATATTTATAATAAACATACGGATAATTTAGTCAAGTTCTCCTTTAATTCTGTTCTAAAACTCCTTACTTTTTTTTATCCTGTCGGGATTTATTTATTTATTCCTTTATTATTTTATCTATTTTTTCTCGACATTTTTATATATATATAACGAAAATCATGGTTGCAGTATGCTTGTACTTTCTTTGATTATCACCTAATTAAGATTTAATTGCAGCTTGGTCCATCCATTTCAACGTAAGCTTGTTGGCGAATTGTGCCTACAAAAAAATACTCGTTCTGACAGGATGAGTGGCAGTGGTGTAGAAATTATTGAAATTTTGTCAATGGAATATCAAAAAAAGGCAACTTTTTTTTACAAAATCACACCAGTTACATTAATATATATAACTGAACGTAATTTTGTAGATTTTTTTATTATTATTATTTTACTGACGAAATTTCAGACTCCTGTGGGGAGACCAAGGCTTTTCGTGTGCAATAAGTTTCTATAATGGTATATTATGTCTATTTATTTTTGTTCAGAAACTGAGAATATATGAAGAAGCGAGAAAACTTAAAGCCGCCTCATGACAAAAGCAACAAAATGACGTACATTCAGCGAGGACTCAGATCCGCCGGGGCATCCACACAGTCTGATCAGAGTCTTCGCTGTCCGCATGAATAAAGCTTAGACCCTTAGCTACTTAGCTACCCATTTAGCGCCCAGCGAAGACTCCGATCAGAATGGGCGGGCTGGCTTGAGCCTTCGCTGAGCGCTCATGCCAAAAAGTTACTGGTTTTATCATGAGGCTGCTCATATATTTATTTCATTTCTTAGACGCATGCAGAGTCGACCTGTCGAAAGTGACGTAAATAAAACTATTTTAGATGTTGAAGTAATGCTTCTTAAACTTCAGTTAAAATCATTTGTTTAAACTAGACGATTTTTGTAAGGAGACACTGAAAATTAGATAGACCAATATTTCACGGATTGTTATTCCATATACTAAAAAGCAGAACCCCCTCATAAACTCATGAAGTAAAAATTCATCTTATTTATTTATTTCGTTTATTTTTTTTTATTTATTTAAGTTTATGTTGGACGATAATTTTACGAAAAGGGACATCAGTATCGGTCTGATTTTACTCATTCACGGGTCGTTAAATCCATAATCACTTAATTGCATTGCTTTAATGTACATTCGATTGATGTTAACGATGCGTTCATCGCTCAAAGGAAGAAGGAAAGATAGAAACAAACAAATGGATGCTAGGCTTATATGAGTTTAGTAAATTGCGAACAATAGTTTAAATAAGTGGAATTTGAAAAACCACACATACACGCACGCACGCACGCACTCTCTCTCTGTCTCTGTCTCTCTCTCTCTCTCTCTCTCTCTTCAAGACTATCATGTACATCAACGTAATGAGCCTTTTAGATTTTTAAATAGGTTCCACATCAATTCCCATTTAGTGTAATATTTTTCCTTTACGAAACACGGCGTGTTTTTAGTGTCCTGAATGCCATTAATGTTTTATGTCCTTGTGTTCCACATACAGTTGTTTGAACTATTCCGACGCATTCGCCTATTCCCAAGTATTTCGATTATATCTCTGACGATACAATTTGTATATGTCGATTCCTCATTTTGTGTTTCCGTCGTACAAAAAAGACCTAACATTTTACGTTTCTAAATAATATCAAATATATACTCAAAGACTTTAAGTGATCTAGCTAGTAACCTTCCCTGCTTAGATTCCTGCTCAGTCAGACTACCCTACAGTTACGAGTCCGTCTACCTATCACTGGGTCATATCTTATTTCTTATTTAATTACTACAATAGGTCGATAGCCCTGGAAACTTAGCGGTTTAAGTGTTTGCCTACTACACCAAAATCTCAAGTTCAAGTCTCAATGAAGGCGGAATTCTCTCTGTGAACAGAGTTCCATTGCAAAGTCTCACAGCCTTTCATTATCACCCTTCCATCAGCTCGAAATACAGTTGAAGTGGTCGTAAATCCGCAGTTCTGTCCATCAATATATATCACCTGTCTACAACTGTTTTCCGCTCTGTAGTATGATGAAGCAGTTGAGGCAACCTTAAAGTCTTCGAGTACATATATAATATTAGAATAAAAAAAATGGCTGGCAAATGGTTGCTGTAAACAGTACATACGGGCGTTTACTGCAGCAAGACATAGTCACACCTCCACGGGCCGCAGTAGCGAATACTAGTTGGAACAAACAGTATATTAAAATTAGCTTTTGCGCGGGGCCAGCAGGAAACTATGGATAATATTATCCATAATTCAACGTATTATGGAGGTCAGCTGTAAAGTAGATCATATCACGAGCGAAAAGCGCGAATGATGCCGGTATCTACTTACTGCCAACCTAGCTATTTTATTTTATATTCCTCTTTGGATAATAGTCTCTTCTTTCAAATAATGCCTAATTTGCTTAGATAGCTTATGCAGGTAGAGAGAGATGGCTACCCCTATCTTCCCGGCTAGCTTCCCGGCTCTTCCCGGAATTTGTAAAGTACCAAAGAGTCATCAAAAACTCAACAAAATCTATTTACTTTATATTCAATATTTAGATTAGAGCCTCCTTTTTAAAATGATGCCTAATTTGTTAAGAAAGCTTATATAAAAAGATAGATATTGAATCCGAAAGACAACTACCCCTATCTTCCCGGCTGCCTTCCCGGCTCTTCCCGGAAATTTTTAAAGTACCAAAACGTGATCGAAAACTCATCAAAATCTATTTATTTTATATTCATTATTTAGATTAGAGCCTCTTCTTTAAAATGATGCCTAATTTGTTTGGAAAATTTATATAGAAAGATAGATATTGAATCCCAAAGACAACTACGCCGATCTTCCCGGCTGTCTTTCCGGCTCTTCCCGGAATTTTTAAAGTACCAAACAGTCATCAAAAACTCAAAAAAATCTATTTATTTTACATTCAATATTTAAATTAGAGTCCATTCTTTAAAATTATACCTAATTTGTTTAGATAGCTTATATAGAAAGATAGATATTGAATCCGAAAGACAACTATACCCCCATCTTCCCGGCTTTTTCTTCCCGGCCTTCCCGGCGATTAGTGTGCACCAATAAACACACTGAACCAAGCGTCACGCTCAACAGTAAGAAAATGGCGGATAGCAACGTCACCGGCCCCCGGGGGCCGGTGAGAGGCGCCATACACGCCTACAATGGCGGATAGCAACGTCACCGGCCCCCGGGGGCCGGTGAGAGGCGCAAAACACGCCCACCGGCCCCCGAGGGCCGGTACAACAATGGCCGTCCACGCAGGCGCAATGGCGCCAAAAGGGCCGGTTCACCGGCCCCCCGATATGGTATATAAACAGCGCAAAAATACAGCTCGCCAGAATTGTGACAATCCTCTGAAGAAATCCATATTATTGGAAGAAACTAGTTAGGAAAATTGCGAAAGAAAGCCATGAACCAGCATGAGCAAGACCGAGGAGCGCCTGGCCCATGTCGTCAGTCACAATCCTCTAGCGTTTATGCTACTACCCCTCGCTAGGACTAGGATGCTCCGAGGTCGGCGTTCACTCTGATGAATCCAAGACAGACCACCAGCGACATGTCAGTCAGCCCCAATCATTAGCTCACTGACCCTGACATCTACGTCAGGCTCTTCGTCGCAAGTGACCATCATCCCAGCAGAGAACCTGAAGAAAAGGACAAGGGATGCAATGGCGGAGGAAGAGCCGTCCAAGAAAAGGAAGACTCTAGATCTACCAGCTGAGGTCATGCCGTTCTACAAAGAGGCAAGACGAGTTCTATCCAGAATGGTGAACATGAGAGAACTAAGTCTCCTTCCTCACTGAGGGAATGCATTGGCAAGGACCTACCTCCCGCCGGTCTCTCAGTCAGACTACGTCCGTCCAGCTGTATGATTATGACAAACATGCCGAAATCTTTAAGGGCTATTACATTAGAAGAGGGTATCCGCAGAACACACTGCTACAGAGCCTCGAAAAAGCTCGAAAAGCAAATGGGGACACCCTGCTACGGCGGGGAAACAAGCCTGTTCAGCAAAACAGCCGAACCCATTTGTACTAACCCATGATCGTGACATGTGTCATTTCAAGAAAGCAATAATATAGTTATGATCATTGCTAACAATTACCCACCACGGCTTTACCCCGAACCACAAATGTTCGCTATGAGAATAGTCACCAAGTTAGAATGACAGAACACCAGCGTGACACCCGCAATAAACGGGACACTCTGGTAGCAACACATTTTAACTTACCAACCATTCTACAGAACACATGGGGTTACAAATTATTGAAATCCTATCCATGGATCCGGAACACCAAAAAAGCTGTTACTAGAAAAAACAGAGAACTCTACTGGATCTATCAGCTACACACACTCCGTCCGGTCGGGATCAATGTTCATGAATAAGACTGGAGCTTGTCAGCCACTCACTTTCACATTTATGTCTCCTCCCGTTCCAGTACTTATTCATGAACATGCAACCAAGCGGATAGCTCAAAGCATTTGCATGTAACGGCCAGGACTTCACACAACGATCCGCCATTTTCAATCTCCTAAAAACAGGAAATAAACACACTGAACCAAGCGTCACGCTCAACAGTAAGAAAATGGCGGATAGCAACGTCAACGGCCCCCGGGGGCCGGTGAGAGGTGCCATACACGCCTACAATGGCGGATAGCATCGTCACCGGCCCCCGGGGGCCGGTGAGAGGCGCAAAACACGCCCACCGGCCCCCTGAAGGCCGGTACAACGATGGCCGTCCACGCAGGCGCAATGGCGCCAAAAGGGCCGGTTCACCGGCCCCCCGATATGGTATATAAACAGCGCAAAAATACAGCTCGCCAGAATCGTGACAATCCTCTGAAGAAATCCATATTATTGGAAGAAACTAGTTAGGAAAATTGCGAAAGAAAGCCATGAACCAGCATGAGCAAGACCGAGGAGCGCCTGGCCCATGTCATCAGTCACAATCCTCTAGCGTTTATGCTCCTACCCCTCGCTAGGACTAGGATGCTCCGAGGTCGGCGTTCACTCTGATGAATCCAAGACAGACCACCAGTGACATGTCAGTCAGCCCCAATCATTAGCTCACTGACCCTGACATCTACGTCAGGCTCTTCGTCGCAAGTGACCATCATCCCAGCAGAGAACCTGAAGAAAAGGACAAGGGATGCAATGGCGGAGGAAGAGCCGTCCAAGAAAAGGAAGACTCTAGATCTACCAGCTGAGGTCATGCCGTTCTACAAAGAGGCAAGACGAGTTCTATCCAGAATGGTGAACATGAGAGAACTAAGTCTCCTTCCTCACTGAGGGAATGCATTGGCAAGAACCTACCTCCCGCCGGTCTCTCAGTCAGACTACGTCCGTCCAGCTGTATGATTATGACAAACATGCTGAAATCTTTAAGGGCTATTACATTAGAAGAGGGTATCCGCAGAACACACTGCTACAGAGCCTCGAAAAAGCTCGAAAAGCAAATGGGGACACCCTGCTACGGCGGGGAAACAAGCCTGTTCAGCAAAACAGCCGAACCCATTTGTACTAACCCATGATCGTGACATGTGTCATTTCAAGAAAGCAATAATATAGTTATGATCATTGCTAACAATTACCCACCACGGCTTTACCCCGAACCACAAATGTTCGCTATGAGAATAGTCACCAAGTTAGAATGACAGAACACCAGCGTGACACCCGCAATAAACGGGACACTCTGGTAGCAACACATTTTAACTTACCAACCATTCTACAGAACACATGGGGTTACAAATTATTGAAATCCTATCCATGGATCCGGAACACCAAAAAAGCTGTTACTAGAAAAAACAGAGAACTCTACTGGATCTATCAGCTACACACACTCCGTCCGGTCGGGATCAATGTTCATGAATAAGACTGGAGCTTGTCAGCCACTCACTTTCACATTTATGTCTCCTCCCGTTCCAGTACTTATTCATGAACATGCAACCAAGCGGATAGCTCAAAGCATTTGCATGTAACGGCCAGGACTTCACACAACGATCCGCCATTTTCAATCTCCTAAAAACAGGAAATAAACACACTGAACCAAGCGTCACGCTCAACAGTAAGAAAATGGCGGATAGCAACGTCAACGGCCCCCGGGGGCCGGTCGACGTCGCCATACACGCCTACAATGGCGGATAGCAACGTCACCGGCCCCCGGGGGCCGGTGAGAGGCGCAAAACACGCCCACCGGCCCCCGAGGGCCGGTACAACAATGGCCGTCCACGCAGGCGCAATGGCGCCAAAAGGGCCGGTTCACCGGCCCCCCGATATGGTATATAAACAGCGCAAAAATACAGCTCGCCAGAATCGTGACAATCCTCTGAAGAAATCCATATTATTGGATGAAACTAGTTAGGAAAATTGCGAAAGAAAGCCATGAACCAGCGTGAGCAAGACCGAGGAGCGCCTGGCCCATGTCGTTTGTCACAATCCTCTAGCGTCTATAAATTTAAAACTATTCAGATATTTTCAGGAAACTTGGTACAAATATAAAGCTTCACCTACATTATTTACAGAATATGCCCCTTTGTAATTACGATTATGGAAATTGTGTCTGCTCTATAACTTTAAAACCCATTTAAGATACTTTCATGAAACTTAGTAAGAATATAAAACATGGTTGGACAATGTGTAGAGAATAAGAAAAATAACCCCACGTTGTTTTTTTTTATGGAAAATGCCCCTTTGTGATTTTCAGTTTAGAAATCCTGTTTGCTCTGTAACTTTAAAACCACTGAAGATATTATTACAAAACTTGGTCCAAGTATAAAGCATTATCAGTTTGCAGAGAACAAGAACCACAACTACGCCTACATTTTTCATGGAATTATGCCCCTTTGTAATTTTAAGTGTGGTAATTGTATACACTCTATAGCTATATAATTATTAAAGATATTTTGATGATTTTTTTATGCCCCCGAAGGAACTTCGGGTGGCATATTAAAATCAAATTTAATCAAATTTCACAGAAAGGTAGACCAAATTGAGAAGGTGTGTCGCGCACAAAATTTAGGCTCCCATGATCAAGGTCAAGTTCACAATCAAAGGTCATAGGTTTGACCCTTACAAATCGTGTGTCCGCCATAACTCGAAAACCTTTGAAGTGAATTGAATCAAATTTCACAGAAAGGTAAACCATAATGAGAAGGTGTGTCCCGCACAAAATTTAGGTTCCCACAACTCAAAAACCCCTGAAGTGAATTGAATCAAATTTCACAGAAAGGTAAACCATAATGAGAAGGTGTGTCTTGCACAAAATTTAGGTTCCCACGACCAAGGTCAAGGTCACAATCAAAGGTTGTAGGTTTGACCATTACAAATCGTGTGTCCACAATAACTCAAAAACCCCTGAAGTGAATTGAATCAAATTTCACTGAAAGGTAGACCAAAATGAGATGGTGTGCACAAAATTTAGGTTCCCATGACCAATGTCAAGGTCACAATCAAAGATAATAAGTTTGTCTCCTACACATCTTGTATCCAAGATATCTTAAAAACTGCTCAAGCAAATTGAATCAAATTTTACAAAAAGGTAAACCAAAATGAGAAGTTCTGTCATGCACAAAATTTAGGTTCTCACGACAAAGGTCAAGGTCACAGTCAAAGGTCATAAGTTTGTCTCTTACAAATCTTGTGTCCAAGATATCTCAAAAACTGCTGAAGCAAATTTAATCAAATTTTACAGAAAGGTAAATCAAAATGGTAAGTTGTGTCATGCACAAAATTTAGGTTCCCATAACCAAGGTCAAGTTCACAGTCAAAGGTCAGGGGTCAAATACCAGGTGATAGGGGCCTTCGGGGGCATTTGTTACACACTGTAACATTTCTTGTTTACAAATATAAAGCATCATCCGATGATGTGCAGAAAGAAGAACAGTAACGTAATCTACATTTTTAATGGAATTATGCCCCTTTTCAGTACAGAATAAGAACAATACCTTGACCTCCATTTTACGCAGAATCATGCCCATTTTAAATTGACAATATAGTATCCACTTGTGTAACTTTTCAGTATAGAGATCTTGTCCCATCTGTAACATTAAAACTGTCAAAGGTAATTTAATGAACCTTTGTACAAATATAAAGCATTATATGATGATTTGCCATAAGAACAAGAACCATAAATCCAGCTATATTTTCTCAAGAATTATGTCCCTCTGCAATTTTTTGTTTCAAAACTGGTCTTATCTATAGCTTTAAAACCTTTGCAGATATTTTCACAAAAGTTGGTACAAATATAAGAGCATGGTCAGTTGATGTTCAGAGAATAAAAACTTTAACTCCATCTAAATTTTGATGAGGTGGTCAAGGGTAGACATCTGTTTTTGTTTCAAAAACAAACAGCTCGTAGTTTAGGGATAGATTTCCATATTCTTCATAGAACCAAATGGTGTGACCCCACATTAGAGTTGTCTCTGTGAAATGCTTCTAATGCTGGCTCTGGTCACAACTTATTTTTTCATGGAGAAATACATTATGTCAGAGCTATCATAAAAAAAACACCTTAACTGGATCTCTGCTGTTTTCCTATTGTAGATGAGTGATGGGTAGTTCGTCATCCACTGCTAAGAAAAAGACAGCTGTCAAAGTCGTCACTACTACACCCACCCCTGCACAGAATAAAACAAACAACAGTGCGAGAAGTCGGAAATCAAGCACTAGCTCAAAAAGTTCTACTTCAAGCAGTAGTTCAGAAAAACAAGAACCAGTCAAGACATCTACAAACCAGGACAGTACAGCAACATCCAATCAAAAACCTCTTCCCGTTGATAAAACAGCCAATCAAAATAATCAAAATTCTACACCTGTTGATAAAACATCCAATCAGAATAATCAAGATCCTGCACCTGTTGTTAAAACAGCCAATCAGATTCCTGCTTCTGCTTTGGACATGGGTTCAGTAGATCACTGGCAGGATGCTGATTTAGCTGGCATGATAAGCAAGCTAGCATTGGATGATGAAGCAGACATTTGGGAAGATACTGTGGACCAGCTTATAACAAGATATGATCCCAAAATCGTTCCAGAAAAGGAGGTATTTCTGTGTGATTTATGATAACTTAAAACGTAAACCATTTAAACAATTAGTTAAATTGAATGGGAAAAAATTCAATTTAGGAAGTCATACTTTCATGTTACCACTGGTAACCAGAAGAAATGAGCCGCGACACGACAAAACCAACACAGACTCAGATCAGCCTGGGCAACCCAGTCTGATCAGACTCTTCACTAAGCGCTGAAAGGGTAACTAAGGGTCTAAGCTACCTCCATGCTGACGGCGAAGACTCTGTGCAGACTGGGTGGATGCCCAGGCTGATCTGAGTCTGTGCTGGGTGCACAACCACATTGTTGGTTTTCTCGTGTCGTGGCTCAAATGTTTGTTGTGGCCTTACATTAGGACAGCCTTAATGAAATTTCAGAAAAGGTCATTGAATGAGGTACCACAACATAAGATTTTAAGGTTACAGAATGAAAATTATGACAAATTACAAATTATATTAAATCAAACATTTATCTGGCCAAACTAGACCATTGTTTGCCCACAGAAGCTGAATTATTTATTACTGCGTAAATATAGGTTTCATACACTTACAGGCTTGTTCTTACAGACACAAAACCATGTATTAGCAAGACAGAACTTTCGCTTGCTGTTAAAAATCTGCTAAGTGACTTTCACTTTCAGTATACTTGCTCAAGGGTCATTCTAAGATAATTCTGCCATGGAAAGCTGATCCGTTAATCATTCTTACATATCCCAGAAAGCGGGTCTCAGAAGACTGCTATTAATAAAAGGTGCACTTGCATGTTGTCACTGTCAAACACTGACACCCAACATATAATGCCATATTTATTTGCCAATTTTATTGAATATTTCATCGAATTTATGCAGTATTAAATACAGATCAAACAATTTTTTTTAATGCATTAACATTTGCCAGGTCCCTTGGTTGATGTTGAAAACCTCAGGCTTCACCCCAGGTTTTCAATATCTCTCTGTGGCCCTGGCTAACATTAATGCATGAATAAAAAAACATGTTTGATCCATATATTAATGATCAGTATTGACCGGTACTGTCTGGCTAAAATCTGTATTGACCTCTGGCCCAGTTGACTCATATACTGACCAGCTCTTTGTTAGCTTTGCATCTAGACTGGTTTCTGATTCTTTTTATAGCGTAAGGGCTGGAAGACAGTCAGATTATTTGTGAGCAGCACATTTAAAGATATGTGGAATGAAAGAGACTATCTTGTGAAGAAGGTCTTTCCTCAGTTGCGGCAGTGGTGTGAGGAGCGTAAGTTACGCCTGGTGGAGTGTGATCTGCGCTGGGGAGTACCAAAAGATGCTGACACCAGGGAGACACTGCTGACTTGCCTGTCAGAAATTGACAGGTACACACATTTCTAGATGAGATGGGGTTTTGAAGATTATTTTTAGATAATTTTTCTTATTTCTCTACCAAAACATAAGGTATGTTGGGGACTCCTCATTAAAACCATCTTGTCAAGACAGTTCTAATGACGGGTCACAATACATGCTCTTCTGAAGAAATAATGTATTAATGGTAATTTTCATGGTCTCAATTTTCATGTTATCTTGTGGTCGCCTTGAAAAAAATGAACATCACCAAATATTTGCCACTTTTACCTAGTATCCTCAGTATATTTGCTTTTGTGTCCATTTGCTTTGGTAATTCTGGCACTTTTCATTTGATCTTGCACAGATAATTGATTAACCTTTTAGGCTTTACCATTGGCAATTCTGTTATAACTAAGAGATTAATTCAAGAAAAACAATTCTAAGGACAGGATTATGCAAAACTATGACACATTGATTACACAACAACATTCTGATCTGGGTCTGCACTGTTTGCTCAAACCTATGTCCCAATACAGAGAATTTTTATGGTGATTTCTAAATTGATATGTATTTCTTTATTGCAGATGTCGAGAAGAAAATATCTACCCATATTTCCTCAACCTGTCATCAGAGAGATATGGCTGGGTCCCTAAAATGCATGAAGTGCCTGATGACATAAGAGCTAAGTATGTCCTTTTCACATTGTCTACTAGCTGTCTTACAGAGCTCCAGATAAGAAGGGTTAACAGGGATAGTTTTGGGATACTGTACCTTATTTCTCAATGAAGTCATGTATTATGATCCTTCATGTGATGCTTTGCAACACATGAGCCGCAACACGACAAAACCAACAATGTGGTTGTCCGCCCAGCTCAGACTCAGATCAGCCTGTGCATCTGCTCTGTTTGATCAGACTCTACGTTAAGCGCTTAAATGGTAGCTAAGGGTCTAAGCTACCTTCATGCGGAAAGGGAAGACTGATCAGACTGGGCGGATGCCCAGGCTGATCTGAGTCTGCGCTGGGCGCACAACCACATTGTTGTTTGTGTTGTGTCGTGGCTTACCGTAATTATGGTTGTGTTGAGAAATAAGAAAAATTATCTCAGATTTCTCCTTTAAACACTATCTTATCTGAAGCTCTGTTGTCTGTAGTGTCGTTTGGCAAAGTGACTGAATAACCTCCAAGGAAAATAACTCCGAGCTGGAAGTATGTGCCTCCCTTTCAGCTTGCCTAGGGAGCTGGGGTTGTATTTATAAAACAACTTAAGTGGTTGCTATGCTTTTGCTAAGGCTAAATTTCTGTGAAGGAGATTCCCTACAACTATGAAATTTGTTCTGGAGGAATAGTCTAAAAAACACAGACAGTCAACAAATACTTGTCCTCTTTCAGGAGATAAGATAGTTTTCAGTCCATGTAGTCTGGTACTGCATATACTGCAAACCTGGAAATCTTGTCTGCTCTTAAAAGCAGCCACAAAAATAGCTATTAACAGTAAATTTTATGCTAATAAATGCCCCCTGCCTCTTTCCAGGAATAATTTACATATTGACTCGCTAGCCTCAGTGTTTTTCATCAATTTTACGAACGGGAACAACATGAATTCATGTTTCCTTCTCTGGAGGACGCAGCTCTTTGAATGGTGTCCTTTCTTTTAGAAAAGAATTTGGTCCCGAGAAGGGAGGCAAAGGGAAAATAGAAGAACTGCTTCATCTGAAAGTATATTTATCCATCTTCATAGTTTTCATTAGAAATGAATTGGCTGTGGCAGCTTTACTACCCTTTTGGCCCTAAATAATGCCCCTCTTTCATAAAATGCAACACTCTTGGGGCATTTAATAGAATTATTATGGTTTTTAAATTACTCTTTAATGAGTTTGCATCAGGAAGTTTCCCAGAAGCTACTGAGCCGCCACACAAGAAAACCAACAAAGTGGTTGTGCGCCCAGGGCAGACTCAGATCAGCCTTGGCATCTGCCCAGTCTGATCAAATTCTTCGCTGCCCGCATGGAGGTAGCTTAGGCCGGTAGCTACATTTTAAGCACACAGTGAAGTGTCTGGATCGACTGGACAACTGCCCAGGCTGATCTGAGTCTGGGCTGGGCGCACAACCACTTTGTTTGTTTTCTCCTGTCATGGCTCAGTTGATAAAATTCGCCTTAACAAGAGATAGGTTGTGACCCTCAGTATAGCCACCTCTTCCTTATGCAGTTTTGATTAGTTTGTTTCCTTGGAAAATAAAAAGAATTATCACAGGAAGGAAAGAAACAAAACAAAAGCAAAACTAGCTAACAACATTTGAGCCGCGACGCGACAAAACCAACAATGTGGTTGTGCGCCCAGCGCAGACTCAGATCAGCCTGGGCATCCGCCCAGTCTGATCAGAGTCTTTGCTGTCCGCATGGAGGTAGCTTAGACCCTTAGCTACCCTTTGAGCACTTAACAATGAGTCTGCCCACACTGGGCAAATGCCCAGGCTGATCTGAGTCTGCGCTGGGCGCACGACCACATTGTTGGTTTTGTCGTGTCGTGGCTCATTTTTTAATGTTCGCAGGTACAAGTTGATACCAGGCCTGTCAGTGACGGCGTCGGAGATCATGGTTGGGGGATATTGGGACAGAAATACAAATGTATGTAACATATTACCCATATGGTAATACAGTCAGCTCTTGATATTTCAAACACTGATATACTTCTTATATCAGAGAATATAGTTTGGTCACATTTCCTGTTTTTGGTTATATTAGCTCCTGTTATCTCAAACTACTGATATCTCAAAGTAAAAGAAAATTTACTTGGAGAAATCAGTAAATTGGGATGACCTTTGACTATGAGGTATGGAGAGTTGACTGTAATTGGGCTATTGGGTGGGATTCCTTGCCTCGAGAATAACCCTAGATATGTTAACCAGTTTTATTCAAGTCTGCTACAAGGTGGGCATTTCTCATCCAAAACAATCCTAAAATCTGGCTTGGGATAGTTTTTGAAGGAGGAAAAAACCTGTCTTTTAACCAAATAAAAATGGCACATGCATAAAAGATGGAGATAATTTTCTTTATTTCTCAATGAAAGCATGTTGTGACCCCTCATTAGAACTGTCTTAGCAAGATAGTTCTAATGAGGGGTCACAGTATAAGTTTATATGAAGAAATAGGGAAAATTATCCCTGTTACTCTTTTGTATCTTGGGCTCTGAACCCATGCTTCATCAGATTTGGAAAAATCTAAATTTCCTACTGAGGAAATATTTTCTAAAACCTTGCAAACAGTGTTGATCCTGAACAGACTGCTTCTAAGGAGACCACAGACTGTTATGCATGTGCAAGCTGGTTTGAGTCTGTCTATTCAGATCATGATCTCAGTTGAGGACTAGTGGTAGAGTATTGGAATAGTGGTTCAAATTCGTTGGTGGAATGCAAAAACAAAAATTGATGAGTTGCTTCCCTTGAAAGAAAACCAATTCACTTTATGACATTCCAGAAATAAGACCTGTGAAACACTTGAAATAATTTCTGCAGTATCAAAAGTTGACAGTGTTTTGTGAATGGCATTTTGGGGCAGTCTAATGTATGTGCCTGACAATCTTAGATATATGTCTACTAGCTAAATGCAATGTCATTAAAATCTAAATATTGGTAGACTTTCAGTATATTGGTAGACTTTCAGATGGGTGCATTTTGTCTTAATTTACCAATAGCACCAGACTTAACTACTGCTTAATAAAAGGGTTTTCAGTAATTTTAGTTGTTAGTTGTTGTGTTTATTCATCTGTTTTAATACAGGCCCTGTATATGCTGAGAACCCCATCATATCTAGAGCAAATAGAAGATAAAAAGGCTTTGTCTGCCTACAAGGAATCAGAACCAAACAAACAAGAAGCAGTTGGTACTCTAAAAGGTACTATTTCAGTATATATAAATCCTGTGTTTAAGATATTCAGATTTTTGATAAAACAATGTATTGATTTCTATTTCATTGATATGCATATTTCATTTGAAAAAAAAAATCATGTAACAGTTTTTCACTTCACAAACTAAAACTACTTGTAAATCATGTTTTACCATTTTAGACAGTTAAAAGCAGGGAAACGTTTTTCTTCTCTTGCCTGCGTAGTAATTTAGAATGCTATTTCAGTTAATTTAAGCGCACTTTCACAAATGCAAGGGAGAGCTTATGCTATACCCCTGGCATCGTAGTCTGAGTATGTGTTAGCATTTGCATTAGCGTCCTCGTCAGCGTCTGTGATCAGGTTAACCAATATTAAGAATTGCGTTTAACTGGATGTTCAGCTCTGTATCTTACAAACTACAGCATATATGATTATCATACTTGGTAGATATATACAGCCATATGACTGCAGCAGCTGCATCACACAATTGTATGACCTGTATGTCACAGTTGACTGACTTTGCTGTTTGGCACTGTTTTTAAGGCTAAATGTTTAGTTTTGAAGATACTTTTAAGACAAGAGAGTTGAAACTTGGTTAAATAGCATATACGTATAATTGCAGCAGCTGCAAAGGATCCATGCTAACTCCTGTGCCCTTGACCATTACTCACGGTCCAGTGAGTTTGCCTTATATTTCCAACACTGTTTGATGGATTAAGATGATACCCATGACATAATGGATGAGTCTGATGTTGCAAATGACCTCATACTATTTAAAGATCACTGTGGCCTACTTTCCATGGTTCAGTGATGGTGAGAATCAGGCACCCACCAGGCGTGCTTTGTTGTCTTCTGACAACTCCTGTTATATTAACTGGATAGTGAAAATATTAATTTTTTCTCACCAGTGAACATACCTTTTCTGTGGAATTCTTGTCAACCTTCTTTGTAGAATTTCTTCAATATTTTTTCACAAGGGATTCATGATAATAGTAATTAAAATCAATCTTTATTTCAAATTTTCGGCCTCTTGGCCTTTATCAAGAAGAATCAATGCCTAAATCAAAATACAGCTGCACCTCCATTACATTTTGAAAACAATCTGGTTGTTTTCAAAATTAAATGGAGGTGCAGCTGTGAAACATGTAGTTTAACTTCTTGATAAGGACCAGGCCCAGAGGTTATAACACTTGAGTGCATTCTCAAACTCAAAATAAAGCACTCTGATTGGCACATGCTCGGAGGCAGCCAATCAGTGTGCTTTATTTTGAGTTTGAGATTATTCTCAAGTTTCATAACCTCGAACCCAGGAGGCTGAAAATTTGAAATAAAGAGCTTCTTTGTATATTCCAGAGAAGCTGCGAACTCATTGTCCTGGGCAGGTATTTGACTACACCTGTAAAG
Source organism: Ctena decussata (assembly GCA_963989385.1). Classification (NCBI taxonomy): domain Eukaryota; kingdom Metazoa; phylum Mollusca; class Bivalvia; order Lucinida; family Lucinidae; genus Ctena; species Ctena decussata. The sequence goes on from OZ022512.1 coordinate 42,198,256, forward strand.
TGGACAGCATAAAAGACGGGAAAGTATATCTGTCAGGGCTTGAAGAAATGGGAGAAATTGTCCTGAACCATTTCAAGAAGCGCCTTGAGTTTCAGTACCCAACAGATAACCTAGGCCAGGAACCATCCTTGATGGAAGTTCTGAAAATGGAACATGAAACTTTTATGTTTCAAAGATCTCAGGTAGAATATTTATCTTTGTAAAATAAGAAAATACTTTACTATAACGTTGTTAATCAAGAAATTTTGTATTGGCCCAGTTACAGGTCCAAGGTCTGCTGTACTAATTCAAGGCCGAGGGCCACTACAGCTGTTTTAGGACCTGTAACAAAATTTATTGATGAATGACAATTTTATTAATTAACATCATTGATATTGGCTAAGTTTGATGTCATTGGTTTTTCCCACTCTAGAATTACCCCTAACTCACTTTCATGTAATTCTGCTGTAAGGTGGCTTTCTCCCTATCAAAACAATCCTAAAAATCTAGATATATGATAAAAAAACAAGATTAATCTTTTAAGTTGAATCTAAATTTTTTGGGTTGTTTGGGAGGGAAATCTTCAACTTTATAACCTAATAAAAACAGTAACTTCTGAATATCATGCCAAATTTTTGTGCTAAGGCATATATAAAGATAGAAAAAGAGTCTGAAACATGTTGAGATGTTTTGTTGATGTGCTACTATGACTCTTGAGCTCTATGGATAGACCTTTAGGATGGAAAACAACTTCTGTTAGAAAAGAAGACAACTACCTGGCTTACTGTTTCCTTCCTTGGACAACAAAACCCTTCCAAAATGTGGTGTACTCTAAAGAATATGCTTGCAGGGGAGTAAATTTGAGCCGCGACACGATAAAAACCAACAAAATGGTTGTGCACCCTTGAGCATCCACCCAGTCCAATCAGACACTTTGCTAAGGGTAGCTATGGGTCTAAGCTACCTCACTGCCGTCAGCCAAGACTCAAAACAGACTGGGCGAATGCCCAGGCAGGGATCATTTTGGGACTGGCCATATGCCCACGAATATTTCATATGGCGCAAGAAAAACATTCTCTGCGCCGACTTGACGCACTGGAATTCCTTATGGTGCATATTTTCTGTCCATCCGAGCTTCACTATTTCGTCATATCTGCCCACCCATTTGATTCTTTTTAAAGACGCTATTTGTCTCGAACATGTGCTTCCGTTTTTCAATTTCCGGTTTATAAACTCTAACTACTTTCGGTTTGATTTCATATTAATTGGTGAAATTTGCATTTAAATCGGATATTGAGCCAAAGAAATAGCTTCTCATTGACCCGTACCAACAGAAAATCACCTTCTTCACGCACAAATCACGCCCGATCCCTTCCAAACGCAGGTAAACACCGAATCTGATGGAAATTTGGTCTAGTGTAAGATTATTGATGTCAGTGAAAATGAAGGCTGTTACGAGACTTATGAGTTAAATGAATATTCTGTTTTGAAGACTTTCAGTTTTTCAGGTGCTTTTGCAGATTGGATAAGACTGAAAATTCATGAAAAACAAGTCATTTTATATACCATTTTCCACCCACTGAGTGGATCCACCACAAAATGAATGTATGCAGAATGTCTCTGTCAATGGGAATACCCAATTTTCTATTAAACTGATGTTTTTCAGAAAAGATTATGTATGAGTTAAGAAGTGCCAGAATTAAAGTGCTGTGTCTTAGATGCCAAGTTTTGCTAATCTGAGTAACAGAAATTGCCTTTTATTGTACAAAGGCGAAGGGATTTAGAAGCTTCTAAAATCCTATATATTGTTTTCATTGGTATATATCGGTTCCCCCCCCCCCCCACTGTGCCCTTGCTGTGCCCTTGCCCCCCCCCCTCCCCCCCCCCCCCCCACTGGGGGCCCAGACCCCCGGCTCAATAAGGGCCCATCGAAATTCAGGTTGATGGGGCTTATCATCCAGAATTTCCAGCAATATCCCTGCCCAGGTTGATCTGAGTCTGCACTGGGTGCACAAACACTTTGTTGGTTTTCTTGTGTCGCGGCTCATGTATTCTTTATGGATGTAGTAGCCCACACTTTGGAAGGGCTTTGTCATCCACGGAAGCCAAGAGGAAGTCACAAACATTGTTTCCATTCGTGAAAAATGAAAAAAAGGAGTTGTACCGTAAAAAATCTAAATATTGGGAACTATAAGTCTGAGCAAACAGTGCAAACACAGATCGGATGCTTTACTGAATTGTAAGATCAAACTAATCCATTTTTAGAGCAAGTATGGAAAATATTATAAGTATCTGAATTTTCAGATATTTTACGGTAACCATTCATCTTAATTACAGGTGTTATTGGGAAGAGACACTGAGGTGGCCCAGGTACAGAACTATATCCAGGGAGAATCTGATAGACCATTGGTCATGGTTGGGTTCCCTGGATCTGGTAAATCATCAATGGCAGCTTACATGGTGAAGAAATGTCTACAGAATAGCAAATACAAGGTAAGATTGCTATATCTATTTGGTCATAAGATGTTTGAAGAAAATCCTAAAAACCTAAATAAAGGTAAAGGTAAATGTTTTGTTTAGCCTAGGAGCTGTAGGGGCAGTTGTAGCTAGAGGCCCACTGTACCTTTAGAACAGCATATAAAAGGCAGAGCCCATTCCTCTCCTTTTGCTGGCTGCCTTATCCTTCCCTGAATCAAAAAAAGGGTACCCATTTACTGCTGGGTTGACAGAGAGAGTTTTCAAGTCATTAGATGGCAGAGCCTGGGTTCAAACTCACGATGTTCTGGCAACCTTAGTCGTGCTAACCACTCTACCATGGCATCTAAAACCTAGATCGATTTTGGATCTAGATTTTTTGGATTATTTCAAAAAGGAAATAAAAACCATCTGAAAAAAGTAAAAAGTATGCAAAGACCAGGAACTGAAACAATCAAAATCCAAATCCAGCCCTCAAACCATAGTTGGAAACAACTAAGATTACAAATAATCAAGATACAGAGAACATATGGCCAACCGAGTGAGCAGCTTGTTCCCAAAAGGTGGCCACTCAGCAACCCAAACCGAACCAAAAATAATAATAACATACATAAGGTAAAACATCACAGAAACTCTGACACCAAAAACAGGCAACAAAGAACCACAACAGAACTACCGCCTTGGAACGGTCAGTAATGAATTACTGGGGGGCTTAAATCGATTTTACAGGCCCAACCTCACCCTCAGTTTCTGAAGTGGTACAGAACATTTAGTTGGTTGTTCGGTTCGCAGAATTTCACAACATTGATGTTAATATTTGGGTCATTCTAGAGATAAAAAAATGCTGTGTTATAACTGAATAAAAATGCTACTGGAAAATTACAGTAAACAGTCATTTGTACATTATTTAGGATAGCCTCGCGGTCATCTTCTGGGAAAGAGCTGACCTGTTGGCTTTTCTCTTGTCTGATTTTACTTTGTGTGGGGTCTTTATTTTTCTCCTTTCCAGTATGATATTAGGGGAATGGTGCTGTTTCTGATCATTGCCTTCTCCACTTTCTCCCAAATACCAAAAACATTTGAGTCACTACATGTATATGAGAAAATGTGTTTAAAGTACAGTGGACCCACTTATATTATTTCATCATCTCTTTCATCAGTTAAAAGGCAAAAACAAAATAAATATATGATTGACCCAGTACTTGTTGAAAGATTATCAATTACGTGTGATACAACATACTGATGATCCAAATACCGTTTTAATCCTAATAAATGCCCCTGCTCTAATAAAAGCCCCCTGTCTCTTTTCCGAAATTAGTGTAATATTAACTTGCATGAATTCCTGTATGCATCTCTGGAAAAGGTAGTACTTTGAAATGGGTTTACTCTGAAAGGAAAGAATTTGCTCCTCAGCAAATTATTTCCTCTAAGAGTTTACCCTACTGAAACGGGAGGCAAAAGTAGTAGAGTTGTTTCCTCTGAAATTATACCCATTCACTTAAAAAGTGTTTATTAGCGGTATTTTGGCAGTGGCTGATTTACTATAGGAATGAATTAATTTTATAGATGTGTAAACACCGGCGAATCACTCACAAACTGAATAAAGCCCGAGGGGAGGGCTTTATGTTAATTTTGTAAGTGATTCCCCGGCGTTTACATATCCATAAAATCCACAAAAATGTTGATTTTATCGATGTGTAAATGCCGGCGAATCACTCACAAACTGAATAAAGCCCAAAGGGCTTTATGTTAAGTTTGTGAGTGATTCCCCGGCTTTTACATATCCATAAAATTTACAAAATTCCTTGTCAGCCATTTTTTTCTCGAAATTGTCAGTTAAAGTGAATATCTTAGAAATCGCCGCCAAGAAAATAGTTCTAAGTAGTTCCAGATTTCTGGTTCAGGGAATTTATCAAAGTATAAATGCCAGTTCATGTTCGCTCTTGACCAATCAAATTGCGCTAAATTAGTATTAGGAAAGTGAGTTGGAATTATTTTGCTTTAGGCTCTAAATACACCCCCCCCCCTTTCGCGAAATGCAACATCCCTGGGGCATTTAATAGGATTAAAATGGTAGTCCTCATTTGTTCTTTTCCATTTAAGGTGTTCTATCATTTTATTGGAGCCACACCAAGATCAACGGATGTGTTCCAAATTTTGACAAGATTCTTCATGGAACACATGCCAAAGGAGACCAAAATGCCTGAAGATGTTGATGAGATGATCCGATTTTCTCACACCATGTTGAAAACTGCTACAGAAAAAGCCCTGAAGGAGGGTTACTCAAAGTTTATTGTTATCATTGATGCCTTAAATCAAATGGATGATGATGGCAAGTATTCTTAAGGCTTATGGTTACAGGCCTCTACGCAGACTTTTGAAAAATGGGGTGCAAATTCAGGAAATTTGCAGACTTTTTGAAAGGTGGGGGATGAGAGTGGGGGATTTTCAAAGTGGGGTCCAAAAGTTAAGAAAACTGAGATTCTGAATCCAACTTTAGTGGGTGTTATTTTTGTTTTTGGCAGAAAACTGTGTGAATTCGAAATAATTTGCCCAATTAGGGTTGCATTAAATTTGCATCTTCTGCAAATATGGAGGTCAAATAATTTAACCAGAAACTGTGTGAGACAATACAAATTATTAGTGCTAATTGTATGCTATGTAGGAAGAAAGTGATAGCTTACCTAGGCCCCAGTCTTATTGCTGAACAATTATCAGTAGTAATGGTTTAGTTGGATTTGGGTTTGTTTCCAGAAAATTGGGATCAGCGACGTAAGGGTGTCCTTTTTAGAAGCTTATATTTAAAAAATACTAGATTTTTACATATTTTGGGGGTTTAAAAGTCCAACAGCCATTGATGTTGGTAAAAAAGCCTCCTGTTAGAAAGTCAATTCCCTCCTGCATAGGATAAGCTCACCTGGTGGGGTGTACTTTATATCCAGCATTCCTGACAGGCTCTCAAAGTGACCTACCCCTCGTAAGAGACAATAGTGGCACTTAGCAGTCTAAGGACAAGTTTGTCTGAGCAAGTCTGAAATCACTTTATTGACAGCATAAGATCACAAGCTAATTTTGAGCTTCTTTTTTGCATAGGATTTAAAAATATGTTTATGCTGGAAATGCGCCTTTTTTTTTTCTCCTTTTTTTTTGTGTGAAGTATTCCTGGTCAGTATTCTAATAATTGATTGGCCAAACAGCACATTCAAATGGCTTTTGTATGTGGATAAATACCCAGAACCTGAAACTGAGAAGTATCTTTTGCAGTGGCTTCTAAGGTAATCAGATATAGCCAAAGATACAGACAACCAAGGTTTAACTATAAGCAACAAAATATATGAGCCGCGACATGACAAAACCAACAATGTGGTTGTGCGCCCAGCGAAGACTCAGATCAGCCTGGGCAGTCGTCAAGTTTGATCTGACTCTGCATTAAGTGCTCAAAGGGTAGCTACGGGTCTAAGCTAGCTCCGTGCGGACAGCGAAGACATTGTTCAGACTGGGCGGATGCCCAGGCTGATCTGAGTCTGCGCTGGGCTCACAATCACATTGTTGGTTTGTCGTGTCACAGCTCATATCTCTGTAGATTGTTTTGATGTTTCAGCTCTTTGAATCTTTCACACTAAACATAAAATGGCTTCATTCAGCTAGAATGTGAGTAGTCAGATTTTGCACATCATTCCTCATAAATATGGGGCTTGGGTACAGCTCAATCTTTTTCTGCCATTTATACAAACAAAGGGAAACAACTTTTGTGGCTTCCTGTATGCTTCCCTTGAGAATGTAACCATTACAAAGTGGGGTGTAAGCTGAAAGAAAAGAGTTTGTTCCCAGAGAAGCAAATTCTTTCCTTTAACAGTTGACCCTAAGGAAAACCTGAAAATGGCAGAGTTGCTTCCCCTGAAAGTGTATCCATTCACCTCAAATAAACCTAATTAATTTATTGTTTTGAATAGGAGATGCCCAGCAGCTTGTTTGGCTACCAAAAACCTTGCCAGCTGGTATGAGGTTAATTGTTAGCACGCTTGAGGGCAAGTGTCTGAATGCCCTCCGACAACTACCTGCTCTTATGCCAGTAGAAATTTCTATCAATCCACTGAACACAGAAATCAGGAAAAACATTGCTGAGAAATTCCTGGCAGAATATAACAAGAAATTGGACAATGAACAGGTGAGAAATAGTATTCTGTAAAATCAGCTTTTGTGGTCAGATCTATTAAGGGATCATGCATCTTTAGGAGTCCCGTTTTGCAGGTCCCTCAAACCAGATTATAATGAAAATGAACCTGTACTAAGGGGTCATCTGTCTCAAGCAACCATAACTTGTGTTCCCAATGGATGACCCTTTGAGGCATGTTTGACTATACTGCAAGTGGAATTGCATGATGATAAGGTACCTTACCATGATTATGTGCAAACAGCAAAGACTCACATCAGCCTGAACATCCATGCAGACTGATAACGGTCTCCCTTCTCCCTTTTTGCTGGGTTACTGTAGACTGTCCAGGGCTCACATATTGTCCTTGCAAACAGCTATGCTCAGTAATTACAGAGTCCCAGTCATGTTGGCCCAGGGGTTTACACTGGATTCATGATGAAATGGTCATGGATTTTAGCTCAATCAAGGTAATGGTTCTTCTCTAAAATCTGAAGTATTTTATCCTTATCATTATGTCTCCCCCCTTCAGGGTCGGGAGACATATTGTTTTTCCCCGGGCGTCTGTCCATCTGTCTGTCTGTCCGTCCGTCCATCTGTCCGTCTGTCTGTCTGTCCGTCTGTCTGTCACAAATCGTGTCCGCTCTATAACTTGAAAACCGCTCAAGCTATATTCGCGAAACTTCATATAAATATCAATCAACATGAGACGACGTGCAGAGTGCAGGAATGGTAACTCTGGCATTTATACTTTTTGAGTTATTTCCCTTGGAACTTAGTCCATCACAAAATTGTGTTTCAATCGTGTCCGTTCTATAACTTGAAAACCGCTCAAGCTATATTCGCGAAACTTCATATAAATATCAATCAACATGAGACGACGTGCAGAGTGCAGGAATGGTAACTCTGGCATTTATACTTTTTGAGTTATTTCCCTTGGAACTTAGACCATCACGAAATTGTGTTTCAATCGTGTCCGTTGTATAACTTGAAAACCGCTCAAGCTATATTCGCGAAACTTCATATAAATATCAGTCAACATGAGACGACGTGCAGAGTGCAAGAATGGTAACTCTGGCATTTATACTTTTTGAGTTATTTCCCTTGGAACTTAGTCCATCACAAAATTGTGTTTCAATCGTGTCCGTTCTATAACTTGAAAACCAATCAAGCTATATTCGCGAAACTTCATATAAATATCAATCAACATGAGACGACGTGCAGAGTGCAGGAATGGTAACTCTGGCATTTATACTTTTTGAGTTATTTCCCTTGGAACTTAGACCATCACGAAATTGTGTTTCAATCGTGTCCGTTGTATAACTTGAAAACCGCTCAAGCTATATTCCCGAAACTTCATATAAATATCAGTCAACATGAGACGACGTGCAGAGTGCAAGAATGGTAACTCTGGCATTTATACTTTTTGAGTTATTTCCCTTGGAACTTAGTCCATCACAAAATTGTGTTTCAATTGTGTCAGCTCTGTAACTTGAAAACTGCTCAAGCTTTATTCACAAAACTTCATACAAATATCAATCAACATGAGGCGATGTGCAGAGTGCACAAATGGTAACTCTGGCATTTATACTTTTTGAGTTATTTCCCTTGGAACTTTGTCCATCACAAATTGCGTCTCAGTCGAGTCCGTCTATCACTTTAAAACCATTCAAGCTATATTCATGAAAGTTCATACAAATATCAGTCAACATCAGACTACATGCAGAATGCACTCTGGCGTTTATACTTTTTGAGTTATTTCCCTTGGAACTTGTCCATCACAAAATTGCGTCTCAGTCGAGTCCGTCTATAACTTTAAAACCATTCAAGCTATATTCATGAAAGTTCATATAAATATCAATCAACATCAGACGACGTGCAGAATGCAAGAACCATAACTTTAGCATTTATACTATTTCAGTTATTTCCCTTAGAACTTTGTCAGTCACAAAATCGTGTCTCAGTTGTGTCTGCTCTATAACTTGAAAACCATTCAAGCTATATTCACGAAACTTCATACAAATATCAATCAACATTAGAAGAATTGCATAGTGCAAGACCCATAACTCTTGCATTTATACTTCTTGAGTTATTTCCCTTGGACCTTTGTCAGTCACAAAATCGTGTCTCAATCGCTTTATTACTTGAAAACCGGACAAGCTGTATTCACGAAACTTCATACAAATGTCAGGCAACACTAGACAACCTGCAAAGCACAGCATTTATACTATTTGAGTTATATCCCTTGGAACTTTGTCATTCACAAAATCGTGTCTCAATCGTCTGAGCTCTATAACTTGAAAACCGTTTAAGCTATATTCATGAAACTTCATACAAATATCAGTCAACATATAAATAGACGACGTGCAGAGCACTGTAACTCTTGCATTTATATTTTTTGACAAAAACTAAATATGAATATCAGTCAACATTACATGACATGCAGAGCATAACAACTATAACTCTTGCATTTATACTTTTTACTTATTATGAATCCCTGCTTCAGGGTAGGGAAACATATTGTTTTTCCCTTGGCGTCTTAATGACTGATCCTTTTGACATCAAAAAGGGGGGAGACATCTGTTTTTTCGTAGGAAAACAATTCTAGTTATTTCTTCATTCTTCTTTGGCCCAGAATGACTTAAAAACTGTTTAAAGGGCTGTAAAACCCCAACTTACCAATGCAAAATATTTACAGATGTCCATACTGGTAAACAAGACAGATGCTGGTCGTCCACTGTGGCTGACAATTGCTTGTGAAGAACTGAGGGTCTTTGGAGAGTTTCGTCAGCTGACAAAGGTCATAAAAGAATTGCCGCAAGACTTGATTGGTCTACTGGAGATGGTAAGTAGTAAATTGCGTAATAAGTCCTGTAGATTTACAGAAGGTGTATGGGTACACTTTTACGGAAAACAACTATGCCATTTCAATTTTTTGCCTCCCTTCTCATTGGGGATCAACTCTGAAAGGAAAAAATTTGCTCATCTAGGAGCTTATTCTTTCCTTTAAAAGTTGATCCCATTTTGGAAGGTTCATCTAGGGAAGGAAACATGAAGTCACAAAAGTTGTTTTCATTTGTAAAAATTACAGAAAAACATCGATATGTACATATGCACCTTAAATTGTTCTGTTTGACTAAGATAGAAAAGTCAGAGGTCCTGATGACAAGGTGTAGCAGGTAATTATGTCTCCCCCCTTTAGGGTCGGAAGACATATTGTTTTTCCCTGGGCGTCTGTCCGTCTGTCTGTCACAAATCGTGTCCGTTCTATAACTTGAAAACCGCTCAAGCTATATTCGCGAAACTTCATATAAATATCAATCAACATGAGACGACGTGCAGAGTGCAAGAATGGTAACTCTGGCATTTATACTTTTTGAGTTATTTCCCTTGGAACTTAGTCCATCACAAAATTGTGTTTCAATTGTGTCCGCTCTATAACTTGAAAACTGCTCAAGTTTTATTCACGAAACTTCATACAAATATCAATCAACATGAGGCGATGTTCAGAGTGCACAAATGGTTACTCTGGCATTTATACTTTTTGAGTTATTTCCCTTGGAACTTTGTCTGTCACAAAATTGCGTCTCAATCGAGTCCGTCTATAACTTTAAAACCATTCAAGCTATATTCATGAAAGTTCATACAAATATCAATCAACATCAGACGACATGCAGAATGCACTCTGGCGTTTATACTTTTTGAGTTATTTCCCTTGGAACTTTGTCCATCACAAAATTGCGTCTCAGTCGAGTCCGTCAATAACTTTAAAACCATTCAAGCTATATTCATGAAAGTTCATATAAATATCAATCAACATCAGACGACGTGCAGAATGCAAGAACCATAACTTTAGCATTTATGCTATTTGAGTTATTTCCCTTGGAACTTTGTCCATCACAAAATTGCGTCTCAGTCGAGTCCGTCAATAACTTTAAAACCATTCAAGCTATATTCATGAAAGTTCATACAAATATCAATCAGCATCAGACGACATGCAGAATGCACTCTGGCGTTTATACTTTTTGAGTTATTTCCCTTGGAACTTTGTCCATCACAAAATTGCGTCTCAGTCGAGTCCGTCAATAACTTTAAAACCATTCAAGCTATATTCATGAAAGTTCATACAAATATCAATCAACATCGGAAGACTTGCAGAATGCAAGAACCATAACTTAAGCATTTATACTATTTGAGTTATTTCCCTTAGAACTTTGTCAGTCACAAAATCGTGTATCAGTCGTGTCTGCTCTATAACTTGAAAACCATTCAAGCTATATCCACGAAACTTCATACAAATATCAATCAACATTAGAAGAATTGCATAGTGCAAGAACCATAACTCTTGCATTTATACTTCTTGAGTTATTTCCCTTGGACCTTTGTCAGTCACAAAATCGTGTCTCAATCGCTTTATTACTGGACAAGCTATATTCACGAAATTTCATACAAATGTCAGTCAACACTAGACAACCTGCAGAGCACATCATTTATACTATTTGAGTTATTTCTATGATTATTTATTTTTTACCAAGTTATGAGTGTGCAATAGGTAACTGCATTGGCAGGATATCTTTACTGGATACGAGCTCATTGTTTGCATGAAAAATGACCAGTATTTGCATTAGAGATTGTATTTAAAGTTTCTGTTTGAAATTGTATTTAATGACTGATCCTTTTGACATCAAAAAGGGGGGAGGCATCTGTTTTTTCGTAGAAAAACAATTCTAGTTTAGGGATAATTTTCCATATTCTTCATAAAAACACCTTTTAGAATTGGCTTGATGAGCCAATTCTAACAATTACTCATGACATGTTTACACAAGCCAGTTCTAATGAGAACCCACAGCATACGTTTTTGTGGAGAATTGGAGAAAATTATATTTACTTTCTATAATGATAATCACTATGGCCCTCATGAGCACCACAGTTCTAAGGCAGTTCTAATGAGGTACTGAGAGATCAAATGTATTTATATGGAGAATGCATGGAATGGTAATTGTTGCAGAACAAGCATCGCTACTTCCACCCTCATTGTACCCCACCCTGCTCCCCCACCCCACCCTTCAAATCTTTTTTTCCTTCCAACTCCTTCTTTTATTCCTTAATAACAAACTGTGATAGATGACATCTATATTTACATTCACATACTTTACTTTTACAGGTGTTAAAGAGAATTGTAAATGAGTATGGTGGAGATTTGGTAGTGGCTACCTTGTGCCTCATAGAAACTTCTCGGTTTGGTCTGCTTGAGACGGAACTACTGGAGTTACTGGCTATACAACCGACAAAACCTGGGGCTAAAACTGTCAAAGACCTGTCAGTGGATGGAAAACTACCCATGGCTAAGGTTTGTAGAATTACCAGGGCCTGTTTTTTTTTCAGTACATGTACTATCATTGTTAGTTAACAAGCTCTTACATTTTTAAATGTATATGCAAAAACACTGCCATTTTTTTATTTTTTTATTTTGTTTTTTTTGCTGAAAAGTATTAGCACATTTGATTTTATGTGAACAATGTGACATACAGAAGGACTTTGTTAAGTTATTTAAAGAATAGGTCACTTGTAACAGTGACTTGTTGGGTGATATATCTATACATGTATTTGCCTATCAGTTATAAATTTGATCATATCAGATATACATTTTATCTAAAACTAACCAGCAAACTTCGATTCAGTAAGACACTGTCAGAGCTGAAGTACTTTGTCAGTATTCTTTAACCCTTAATGCACCAAAAAGCAGACGACAAAATTTATGTCTGCAGAATTTCAAAAAATGTCTCACCCAAGCGATATCATATTGAGAATTCGAACACTAGAGGGCAAACAGTCATGAGCCACCTCATCTGGACATACACTGTTTGCCAATTCAACAATTTTAATTTTTGGCACTTTAAGGGTTAAATTGTTGAAAAATGTGCTTCTCCCAATCACTGTACTGGCACACAAACTAGTCTGGAAAATGTTTTGACTGTTAAAACATTTATATAATACTTTCTGATCAAAGTCTATTCGTCTGAAAAATTAGATGTCAAGAAAAGACTGCATTTAATTTTTTTTTTTTTTACACATTTACAAAGGGAAGTTACTTTTGAGACTTCCTGTTCTCTTCCCTGGCTGACAAAGTCTATCCTCTGCTTTTGAATGAAAGAACTTGCTCTTACAGGAGTAAATTCTTTAGGTGTTGACCCCAATTGAAAAGGGAGGCAAACTGAAAACCTCTGAGTGTACTCATTTACCATTATATGTATGGGCTCACTTTCAGGGGAAGCAGCTCTGCCATTTTCTTTTTTGTCTCCCTTTTTAATTGCACTCAACTCTTACAGGAAAGAATTTGCTCCTCTAGTAGCACTCTGATCTTAATTTACAACCTGTCCCAATACTAAGTCTTACTGGTTTGTGGTTTCAGTGGGCCTTGGCATATGTAGGACTGAGACAGTTTCTGAGGCCGTCAGGGAGCTCTGGTGAAGGTCGCCTGGATTTCCACCACAGAACAATCAGTAAAGTAGTGCGGAAGATGTTTCTAGGTGATCAGGCTAGTAGAGTCTGGTGGCATCGGAGGCTTGCTGAATACTTTGACAGCTGGTAGGAAAAAGTTTGTTTTGAATGTATGTTTTTCTTATAGAACTAGGATTCTTTTTAGTAATCTTAATTTGTTGCATTCATTTCATTCTCTTTTTTTCCACCATTTTGGGGTATGAATTTGTTAGGTCATTGAAGTGCTTCAGGCAATAAAAACAAGTCTTAACACCACTCTTGCTAATCATTCATCCTTATAATGCCATATTGGATTGACTGTTTTGTATTAGACTACTTGCAAGTTGAAAGCACTTCAAAAACTTAGCTAGGCCAGATTTAAATACTTGCTTAAAACTTGAAAATGCAAAATTTTGAAACAAAGAAGCTAGATGACAATTAATTCTTTAAGCAAAAACAAAAATCTCCTTAAAATGCAAAATTTCTATCATTGCTAGAACACAAAACTTGCATCTTAAAATGCTTCAGAATTATAAAATTCTATCTTAGCTAAACAAGATAACTTGCAGCTCAAATTATTTCAAAATGCAAAAATTCTAGTGTGAAGGGGGGAGGGTTGGGAGATAGGGGAATTTTGCATTTTGAAATGTTTCAAGTGTCATATATTGTGACAGTATTGTTTTAAAATCCAGTGATGTTTTCATCTCCACAGTAAAGACATTGAAAGGAAAGCAGAAGAACTTCCATACCAGTTGGAGAAAGCAGACGACAAGGAAAAGCTAAAAGATGTCCTAGTGGATCAGGCCATGTTTAACCAACTGTATCAGGAGAGTAATAAACAGCAGCTAATGAAATTCTGGCGTTACATTGGTGGATATAATATTGCATCAATGGCTTATGTGAAATCACTGAAGGAATACTTGCGGGTAATAATTTTTTAATGATTTCTAAAGGCTATGGCTACATCGCCATGGTTTTGATGCTATTTCTATAAGAAGGAGAATACCATATACAAGATAATTTACACAGTGTTCCATTTTTCCTGGTATTTCATGGTCACATAGAAACCGCGAATACGAAAATCGCGAAATAATTTCCTGATTCTTACAAAGTATCTTCTGTAGACACAGTTGTCATATGTTTTGTTTCTGTTTGCTTCAGTAAATTCTGATACTTTTCACTTGAGCCAGTTTGTTCATTAACCTGCAGCCGCAGCAGGTAAATGATTGATTGGTTGATTTGATGCTTAAAGTCCACGGTAAACAACTAAGGTCATGTCGGGACGGTCAGTTAACCTAACCACACTATTCCTGGGCAGGCTTAGACCTCCTAAGCGGTTAACCAGTACTAAGTGCACATACTTTCGCCAGTAACTGACAACTGCCCTTCTTGAATAAGCGGAAGGAGAAACGAAAGTATGTGGCCAGACCGGGATTCGAACCCAGGACCTCTGACTTACGAGTCAGGTGCCCTACTGATTGCGCTTCCCGGCCCGCAGGTAAATGAAAAAACTGGCTCAAGTGAAAAGGAAGCAGTTTTCTTTTTGCCCATGTTCTAACCGCAAAAATTAAAAAAATGCAAAAATTGATGTTTATGTTTTTTACCCTAAACCGCGAAAATTTGAACCCGTGAAAATTACCACATATATGGTATTAGGGGTTTGGATTCACAAGTCATAAATTTTCATTTTAAAAACAAAAACCTGGGAGTAAATGACAAATGTTGGTGCTTTAAAGCCTAGTTTAGTGGAGCTTTGGGGTGGGGTTGGGGTGTGGGTGGGGACATTTATTGGATCAACTGACTTGATCTCTAGACTTTTCTTAGGCTTGATTGTATGAACCTACCATATGACACCTTTTCACATAGCTCAGTGATTTTATTTTGTTCATTTTAGAAACAGAACATAACAGACATAGCACAAATGGAACCAATCCAGACAAAGATTGCCTGGTTCCTGGCTGATATTGGAGAGTATGACGCTGCCGTGGATTTACTGAAAGAAGTAATTGATCAAGTGACTGTTCAGCATGGGAGAACTTCGGAGCTTCTTGCTGACGCACTTCATTGTATGGTGTTTCTTTTATACAGAAAAGGTATGGTAACCAAGATCTTGCTGATGATTTTAGCTAATTTTCTTATTTCTCCACTTAGATGAATTGATACTTTCAGGGGAAGCAATCTGTCATTTTCATTTTTGTCTCTCTTTTTAATAGGTTCAACTCCTAAAGGAAATAATTTGCTCCTCAAACTCTTCGAACAAATGAGCCGCGACACGACAAAACCAACAATGTGGTTATGCGCCCAGTGCAGACTCAGATCAGCCTGGGCATCCGCCCAGTCTGATCAGTCTTCGCTGTCCGCATGGAGGTAGCTTAGACCCTTAGCTACGATTTGAGCTCTTAACGAAGAGTCTTATCAAACTGAGCAGATGCCAAGGCTGATCTGAGTCTGCGCTGGGCGCACAACCACATTGTTGGTTTTGTCATGTCGCCGCTCAAATTCTTTCCTTTGAGAGTTGACCCTTTTTTGAATGGATTTCATCAACCAGAGAAGCAAACAGAAAGTCACAAAAGTTTTCTTCCTGTAAAAAACGGTGGAAATACTGGTGGTATACATACACCCATAAACAGTATATTATGGAACTTTTTTTGTGATTATCTCAGCTATATCAAATTCAGTCAGACTTGTCTTAAAGGCCATCTGTATTAGCAACAGCCAATTTTTATACGCCCGTTTGAAAATCGGGACGTATTATATTATGGGGCTGGCGTCCATTTGTCCGTCCGTCTGGCGTAAACTTTTCGTTTCCGGATAACTCCTCCTACAGTTTACATCTGATCGAGCTGAAACTTGGTATATAGTAAAACTATGAGGTGGACCAGCGCATATCTTTTGGAGGTTATGCTCCGATGATTTTTAACAGAGTTACAGCCCTTTACTTAGAATTTTTGGGGTGTTCTTTTCCAGATAACTTCTCCTATAGTTTTCATCCAATTAAGCTGAAACTTTGTAAATAGTAAGACTACCATCTGGAGTAGTGCTTATATGGAAATTTTGCTCAGATGATTTTTAGTGGAGTTACAGCCCTTTGAAAAACTCGTTATGGCAGTTTGTATGGCAATTCTTTAGCATTCCATAACTTGGTTACTCTTTGGAATACCATAATGAAACTTTATAAAAATGTATATGAGGTTAAGACAACTTGTCTCATACAAGAATGGTTACTCCCCTTTACTTCGTTTTTGAGTTACCCCCCTTCGATTATTTTGTTAGACTATATTTGTACACCTCATATCTAACTAACCCTTTGGTCTATTGTGATGAAACTTAATAGTAATGTATATCAGGTTGACACGATATGCCACGTATAAGAATGATTGCCTCCCCTTACTTCTTTTTGGAGTAACCTCCCTTTGAATATTTTCTAAGGCTATTCTTGTGCAAGCTGTAAGTAGGCAACCATACAGAATATCTTGATTGAAATTTATTGCAATGTGTATTAGGTTGAGGCTGTGTGTCTTATATAAGAATTATTGCTCCCCCTTCCTTATTTATGGAGTTACATCCGTTTGATTAATTTCTATGACTATTCTTGGGCAAGTCATTTCTAGGTAACCGTATGGAATATCTTGACGAAACATAATAGCAATGTGTAATAGGTTGAGACAGTATGTCTAATTAAAAATAATTGCTTCCCCTTCCTTATTTTCTTTTTTTAGTTACATCCCTTTGATTACTCTTTAAGGTTTTCTTTTGAGAACTCTAATGTTTGGAATATCTTGATAAACTTAATAGCAATGTAGACAAGGATGAAATGGTGCAAACAATCAGTAACAGGCGTATATTGCCCAGCTTGCGGAGCTTTTGTTCATATTCAGTTAAAAGCAGATATACAAGAATTTACACGTATTAAGCAGATATACAAGAATTTACATGTATTAGCAAGCATTTATTTTTTTCTCAAGCAACCATTTTTGGGCTTTCCTAAAAGTTAAATACTTAACCCTTAGACTGCTAAGCGCGACTATAGTCGTGCTCGAGGGGTAGGTCACTTTGAGAGCATGTCAGGCACACTAGACATCAAGTACTCCCCATCATTTGCGGTTGTCCTATGCAGGAGGGAATCTGCTTTCTACTAGAGCAAGGTTTTACCCACCTAATTGATTTGTTGACCTTTAAAACTCGGAGAAAACGTAAAAAGTTTATGGTATTTCCAACATCAGCTTTTCAGGTGGCTACCCTTACTTACTTGATCCCGATTTTCTGACAACTAGACTTCATCCTTCCAAACTTTCTCTCTTGATAAATATTCAGCAATAACTCCGGCCCTCAGACAAGCAATTACTTTTGTCATACAAAGCATATCATTGGCGCTAATATCTTGTACTATTTTTTTTTTTTTTAAGTGTCTACATCGGTTCCCGCTGATATCATGTGACACCCAAATATGGCAGGTCACGTGACCTTGGTAACTTCCGGAAAATGGCAGCTCACACATCGGCCATATTGAGTGAAATTTTCAAGCAAATCGACCAGAGTGTGTGCAAGTTATGGCCTCTGAGATACCCCTACCCCCATTTTAGGGTCAGGTGAATTATTTTTTCAGCAGTCTAAGGGTTAACATAGGTTTCATTGTAAATTATTTTGTGGAATAAAATTTTCATCTAAAAAAGTTAGCTTAATTTTTGTATTTGATTACTGTATATTTTCATTATTTTCAGCTTTGCAGTATG
This sequence comes from Ctena decussata, assembly GCA_963989385.1. Lineage (NCBI taxonomy): Eukaryota > Metazoa > Mollusca > Bivalvia > Lucinida > Lucinidae > Ctena > Ctena decussata. Next base: position 42,216,076 of record OZ022512.1, read on the forward strand.
TATATGGGGCCAGTGCTGGTTACAGAGAATGCTCCAGACTTGGTAAACAGTATGCTGGTCACTGTTACGAGGTAAACATAAAACTATTGTAATGTTCCTAAATGACTGTACAAACTGTGTACAAACAGGGATAGGAGCAGTCTGATCAGGATCTACACTGTTTGCCACTCCACTATCAGTATTTTGACAAATGGCATGTTCGCAAAGTAGCTTGTTCAAATTTCAGATCAGTAGCTATTATTTATAAAAGCATCCCAATATTCAGAAGAAGTATTGTAATTATGTAAGTAAACTGGGTATACATCCATTGCTTGCTAGTTCTGGCGAATATGAAATGTTCTAAACAAACCTTAGAAAGGGTAACTTCATGTTCCCAAATTTAACACTTAAGGTAGACGAATACTGAATAGAAATATTGGCGGGGCATTCAAACCATTATACCATCTAAATAACCCAAAGAGCTATAAAACATTTGGGTAAGAAAAAAACAATTTTCACCGTTTTGTTTTCCTAAAAAAACAATATTTTGTATTTCTACATATTATTTTTAAACATTTTCCATTAAAATTCATATCTCTAGCACATGAACGCACTTTCATTTCAGCAAATCATATAATCTGTAATATATGATATTTGAAACAAACTGATAATAAAAAATTGCAGTTTTCTTGTTAATAAGTACATTTTTACATTCTTTGAAAAAATGCAAGAAAATTGAATTTCATGAAAAACGTCATGAAAAATATTATCAATCGATGGGGCATGCTTATGCGTATTATTTTAGTAAAACTTACGTTGTATGTTAAAGAATAAAACAAAAAAACAAACATTTCACCGTTTCGTTTCCTAGAAAAACAATGTTTAAGTTCAAAATATCCCCAAAACAGACTGCCCAAATTCTGCACCTGCTGCAAACACAGCCGGTCCTTGCTCTATTATTTATTTTCCTGTTATTCGGTTCTACCATAGAGTAATGTCGACAAAAATGCGCAGATGGAATGGAAACTGTGAAGATCCTGATCATTCTGGTTCCTAAGGAACAGTCTGATCTCAGTTTTCACTGTTTGTACAGACCTATGTGCCCGAAAACTTAGGATCTTTACGGTAGATATTGTAAGTGTATAACTGTATTTACTCCACAGTTAGTCGATTTGATGATGAACAATAATGTTTGTTTTTTAAACAAGCAAGAACAGAGTTCTTCCGGGATCGTCCACCTTAAAGCATCAGAAATCAACATAGTTGAATTTGCAAACACCGTAGATACAGATGAGGCCACTCATAATGAGCAGCCACATCTACATCAACACAGTTTGCCTCTAGTCTTTGAATTCTCAATACAATATAGCTTGCTTGAAGCATTTTATTTTAAATTTTACAGATCTGATGTAAATTTCTCCGTCTGCTTTTGGGCAGTTTACAAGTTAAGACATTTTGCTTTACATACCAGTGACCACCATATTTAGGAAATTTACTGTGACACAGTTTCATATGGGCAGTTTTTATACCCCTGACATTCTTCGTATGTCTGGGGGTATATAGTTTTTGTCATTCCGTCCGTTCGTTTGTCCGTTTGTTCGTCAGTCCGTTCGTTAACTTTACGTCAAAGTTTTGCATTAAACCTTTTTGGGTTGCTCATATCTCTGTAACTACAAATCAGATTCTTTTCATATTTGGTTCATGATGTCTCTGTAGCATTACCTTTGAATGATGTGAACTAGCTAAGCTTCTGGGTCAGGTCCCAGGGTGGGGCCAATAATTAGGACTTAGGCATTTTCATTATGTCAAAGTTTTGCGTTAAACCTTTTTGATTGCTCATATCTATGTAATTGCATTGAAGATTTCTTCCATATTTGGATCATGATATCTCTACATCATTGTTTTCGTTATGGACTACCTAAGCTGCAGGGTCAGGCTCATGGGTGGGGCCAGGGGTCAATAACTAGGACTTAGCCATATGCTGTAGTTTTTGGCGTATAGTTCCAGTATACTTCAGTGGAGCCTAATGATATATGACTAGGTTTCCATATGCTGTAGTTTTTGGCGTATAGTTCCAGTATACTTCAGTGGAGCCTAATAATATATGACTAGGTTTATTTCATACTGGTTTACATCATATGGATGCTGCTGCTGCTGTCCTAAGGTCAAGGTCACAGACTTAGAATTTTGTACATATATGACATTTGCATTGAAGTTGTGTGTTAAAGAATGCTTTCCTTAGGCAGTGGCACTGGTCAGGGGTATATGTGAGCCCCTGCTCACTTGCTCTAGTATTAATATTGTATTGGTAATGAGGTATCGCAGCATATGACCATTGAGTAAATCAAGTGCATTCTGGCATCTTGCATTCAATGTTATAAAAACTTGAGAATAACCTAAAACTCAAAATAAAGCACACTGATTGGCTGCTTCTGAGCATTTGCTGAGAAGCAGCCAATCAGTGTGCTTTATTTTGAGTTTGAGAACGTACTCAAGTTTATAACCTCTGGGCCTGTTCTTACTTTAGGTCTTCAAACTTCACTGTAAGGATGAGACGAAGTTGAGTCATGTACTGGTTCTCTGTGGTTATTTTGGAGGGCAAGAAGTTCTTCAGGAAGCTAGGGCTATCTTTGACAAGACTGGAGACCAGCAAGGGTTAGCTCAGGCCCTGTATATGTTGGGAGAGAAAAATCAATACAACCATGATATGAGTAAGTGGATTACGGAATCCTGCTTTGTAAAATCAAATCTAGTTTTACTCTTCCCGGAGCCAAATCCAATGAGATTTGAATTTCATATACTTAGCGCACATGCTCTGATAAACACACACCTAGAGTGATTTTGAGAAGCATTCTTAAAGTCTTATTAAGCACACATAGCTTCTTGCTATTTCCTGCCTTTTTAGCTTCCCTGTATGAAAGTACAGGGAGCTATTGTTGTCACCCTGATGTTGGGGTGGGGGTCACACTTCAAAGTATTACGACAAAGTTTTTTATGTTATGGGCAAGCCGCTGTCAGGTGAGCTATCCTATTCATGGACAGGTCTTGTTATTACCACTTTTGGCTTTGATTTGGTATGTCACCTGTTTGGGACAAGTTATGTTCACCTTGTTTTGACCTGTACAATTAGACAATCGAAGATAGATTTGGGCAAGCTTCAGTTGCTTTTCCAGTGTCGCTGGCAGGGCATTGGTGGTGTAAATTATTGTCAAGTTTTCTGGTTAGCTCAGTTTTTCTGGAACTACAAGGGCTGGAGTGAAATTTAGTACATGCTTATACCTAACATATAACTAGCTTCCAAGACTTCACCTATACACGTATTTTACGCTACACTGACTTACCAATTATGTATCACGTTTTTTATTTAGCTCATTCTGAGCCACCTTATCTGGATCTACAGTGTTTGCAAAATTAATGCAACTTCATGTATCCTAATTTTGGCACATTAAATACACTTTGAATTTTTATGTAACATTATTTTTCAGATGTTCCAATAAATTTGTTCACCAAGTCTCTTGCCCTGTGTCTGTCATCTTTCGGGAAATTTCATCTCCACACTGCAAGGTCCTACCAGCTGTTTGGCCAGCTCTACTGGAATAGCTGGACAGGTAACCACCGCAGGGATTTCCTGGAAAAGTGCTTAGATCTGTACATGCAAGAGCTGGAGATACTGGCGGAAATTCTCGGGCCACAGCATGTGACCACTGTAAGGTCTCGGGAGGATGTCGTGATCATTTTGCAGAATCTCGGAAGAAATGATGAAGCAAATAAATATCAGGCCCAGCAGCCTGCCCATCATAATGCTGTGTAAATATAGTACAGGACTGGAGCTCCAAATACCAAACATGCATTTATCATATGACGTCGCATCTGAGAGTGTAATAAAGCCATGCATTAAATGCGATAATCCACTGAATCTGAATTGTTTACTGGTGATACGCCAAAATTGACAATCTTTCACCAGGGGGGCGTGACTGGAGGAAAATTAGTCCCTAGCTCTCACGAGAGATGAGAACTTTGACACACAATCATTTGACATTTCAGCAGAGGAAATCAGGGAATCAGGGAGGTCATTCCAGTCCCTGATGGTCTGGGGAAAGAAGCTACATTTATATGCATCTAAACTCACTAGTGGATTAAATATGCAAATGACGTCGTAACGTTATACGATGACGTCCATAAAAACGTCGCGTTTTCTAATGGCGAAATCGTGACATTTTAGTGCAAATTCTGTCGATAAAATGCGATTTTAGTGTCATATGATAAATAGAATCTTGCATTAAATTTTGTGCTCCTGTATTATTGAATTTATTAAACTCGTTGGTAAAAACGATAAGATGCTCGGCAGAGCCTGGCATCTTATCTCTTTCACCAACTCGTTTAATAAATTCAATAATACATGAGCACTCATGTAAGATCCTCTATGTATTGGCAGAGCTGCAGATAGGAAGGTTCTTTTTACTCTTATAAAAGCCTGCTGTCACCCCTGAATATTTACATTCTAAGTGCATTTATTGAAAAGCCCTATGGTAAACCATTGGAACGTAATGTAGTTTATACTTCAGTAACTACATCGGTTCACCTGATGTTACTCGAGGTTCAGTGATGTCAAAATGAACCATGATTTTGTCCAATCTGATTGGAGGTAGGTGATGTTATGACGTTGCTGAAGCTGTTCTGCTGTTAGTAGAAAAACTTTGTAAAAATGTTTTTCTGCTCCTGTTATCTCAAACTACTGATATCTCAAAGGAAAATTTTCTGGAACCAGAAAATTTACTTTGAGATATCAGTATTTTGAGATGATCTTCCACTTTGAGATATCTAGAGTTCACTGTTTCTTGAAATGATAAATACTGTTTCCTGATACAGTATCATCAGAGTAAACAAGCAAATTCGACGAATTTATGTCCCCCGCCTTGGAAACTAGGTCTCCACTGTATATACACTTAAGTGTTTGATCTGGAAAAGCGGCTAAGTTAAGAATGTGAAAGAAGTAATAAAAAAAATAATGTGAGGATTATATCCAAACCACATGCATATCTTCAGACCATGCTCAAAATGCCTGTGAAGTTTCAAAGGAATTGGCATAAAACTGTAGGAGGAGTTGCACACACAAGGTACCAACTATCTATTCACTTTGATAGTAAAAATGTATGAAAAATGGCTAAGTTCAATTTGCGAAAAAAGTAATAAAATATAATCTCAGGATTATATCCAAACCACATGCATATCTTCAGACAATGATCAAAACACCTGTGAAGTTTCAAAGGAATCGGCATAAAACTGTATGAGGAGTTGCGCACACAAGGTACCCACTGTCTAGTCACTATGATAGTAAAAACGCCTAAAAAAAACTACGTTCAACTTGTGGAAAAAGTGACAAAAAATCTCAGGATTATATCCAAACCACATGCGTATCTTCAGACCATGACCAAAACACCTGTGAAGTTTCAAATGCATCGGCATAAAACTGTATGAGGAGTTGGGCACACAAGGTACCTACTATCTAGTCACTATGATAGTAAAAACGCCTAAAAAATTACTAAGTTCAACTTGTGGAAAAAGTGACAAAAAATAATCTCAGGATTATATCCAAACCACATGCGTATCTTCAGACCATGACCTAAACACCTGTGAAGTTTCAAAGGCATCGGCATAAAACTGTTGGAGGAGTTGCGCACACAAGGTACCCACTATCTACTCACTTTGATTGTAAAAATGCCTAAAAAATTACTAAGTTCAACTTGTGGCAAAAGTGACAAAAAATAATCTCAGGATTATATCCAAACCACATGCGTATCTTCAGACCATGACAAAAATATCTGTAAAGTTTCGAAAGAATCGGCATAAAACTGTAGGAGGAGTTGCGCACACAAGGTACCTACTACATTAGGGGGACGGAAGGACGGAAATAAGGACGGACGGACGGAAGGAAGGACGGAATGCCGAAAACTATGTCCCTCCGCTTTTCTTCGAAAAGGCGGGGGACAAAAACACGCAATTTCGAGGTATTAGAGCCACAAGGTCGTAAAAATAAATTAAAATGCACTATGTGATATGAACTTGTGGCTCTAATACTTCCATATATTGATGCATCAATGTATGTTGATCCAGCTCTGAAACACATTTAGCTATTATACTCAATTAGGTAGTATAGATTGTATATGAGCAACAATCATAAAGCAGACAAAGGTCTGCAAGTTTTGCAACACTGAATGTCTTATTTTCAACTTATTATAAACTTACAATGTATATGTACACTATGTTTTTCTCCCATGTTTTTCTCCCATGTTTATAAAGGGGAACAACTTTTGTGACTTCCTATGTGCTTCCCTAGACTAAATAGCCCTTTCTAAAAGGGGTCAACTCTTAAAGGAAAGAATTTGCTCCTAGAGGAGCAAATTCTTTCCTTTAATAATTGACCCCTCTTGAGAAGGGAGGTGAAAATGGCAGAGTTGCTTCCCCTGAAAGTGTACCGATTCGCCTTTTACATGTATGAGTACATCTGCATTATACAAGGGGAAAGGGGAAACAACTTATACGTTGCTGGATGATGAAGCCCCATCCAAAATGGAGTCTACTCTTAAATGTTTTTGTTTCACTCAGTTAAAGTATCTACCTCATATACAAAAAATTATTATTTTGTTCACAACCTGGGCCCAGTTGTTCAAAGCATGGGTTAGTCGAGGGTTCGTTAAGTCTTACAGTACTCACTGCAAAAGCTCCTCACATTTTTTGGCAAAAAGTGGCAGTGTTTTTTTACATATAATACGTTTAAAAAATTTAACATATGGCTAATGTTGTTAGTTTTGAACAACCAAACCCTGGTTGTTATATATCTATGGGGAAAGGCAATACCTCACATTTTACTGTCTTCAGGTTGAAGAGATTTCTGATGTTACCTTTGATAGAAGATACAATTTTCATTTTTACTTGTACTTGTATTATTTTCCCAAATTGAGCTATGCCATGCCATGGTAAGTGCAAACAGGATACATGAGTCTGTACCTCTGAGCAGTATATTCCCTGTCTGCATCAACAATGTATGAAGAATACAGAGTTTAAAGTAATCAGTTCCAGCACATTGTGCAGATGGTTTTCAACTTTTGCATATAATGTGCAACAGGCAAAGCCACCTGTAAAAGTCTGATGTAATTCTGCCTGTCAAAAAGGTAACTCATTCACACAGTTTGATGAAAACTCTCTCTCTCTCTCTGTGCAAAAGGTAGTCATCTGCACAGTTTGATGGAACTCTTTCTATGCAAAAGTTAGTCATCTGCACAGTCTGATGGAATTTTTCCTGTGCAAAAGGTAAACCTATCTGCGCATTCTGATGGAATTCTTCTTCCTGTGTAAAAGATAAAACCACCTGCACAGTCTGATGGCATTCTTCCTGTGCAAAAGGTAAAGCTATCTGCACATTCTGATGGAAATTTTCTTGTCATAATTAAGGTAAAGTCATCTGCAGTCTGATGGGATTCTTCCTGTGCAAAAGATAAAGCCATGTGCACAGTCTGATGGATTTTTTCATGTGGAAAATGTAAAACCATTTGCAATCTGACAGAATTCTTTGTATGCAAAAGGGAAAGCCATCTGTACATTCTGATGGAATTCTTTATGTGCAAAAGGTTAATCCATTTGCAGTCTGATGGAATTTTTTTGCAAAAGGTTACATTATCTTTGTATCTGATCGAACTTTTATATATGCAAAAGGGAAAACCATCTGCACAATGTAATAGAACTGCTCATTTGAAACAGAATTCATCATGGCATGGCTCTGCTGTTGAAGTTGACCTGTTTATACATATCAAAACAACCTGTGATTCCTTTTTCAATGCTGTGATACATTTTTAGATGGTTTAGATTGTGCCGTCCAACTTGACAAGAATATTACTCTTCATTGTTAACTTGTATATAACTAGTTTATTGTTTATAATATTATATTAATGCTGTAAGTCAAACAGTCAAACCTGTCTTTAGCATGCAAACAAGGGAAAGGCAAAACCTGCTTGCTTAAGACATGTGCTCGCTTAATACAGGCCAATTTATGTCAAAAGCTGTACTTTGGGATATGAAAATTTGGCCTCGACAAGGTTTTACTTCACAGAGGTGGCCTTCAGGACAGGTTTGACTGTAGTCAGGTTAACACTTTTTAACAACAATTATACATTTTTGCATACTTTACCATATTGTTCTTTACACAGATACTATGTCTTTGATGTTTGTTAACTTGATGTTTGTTTAGTAGACAGTGCTATAGATAAGAAGGGGTAACAGGGATAATTTTCTCATTTTTTTCCATTAAAACATACATTGTGACCCCTCATTAGAACCGTCTCAACTGAGACGGTTTTCATGAGGGCTCACAACGTAAAAATTATCTCTGAATTATCCTGGTTACCTCTTATCTGGAGCTCTGAGTATATATGGCTTGTGTTACCAAACATGCCAACTGGCTCAGCATGTCCACTGGCTGACTTGCGTGTTTTAGCTTTATGGGTACATCTGCATGTTTTACAGCCATTTTACAAAGGGAAACAACTTTGTGTGACTTCCTCTTTGCTTCCCCTTCCTAAATATGATCTATTCTTAAAGGAAGCAAATTCTTTTGAGTTGATCCCATTGAAAAGGCAAAAACAAGAGTTGCTTCCCTTGGACCTGTATTGGCATGCTCTCTATAGAAAATACTAGACACATTGTAAATACCAAAATTACTGAGATACCACATTTATTAACAGTTTCCAGAAAGTTTTAATGACTGCTGAATTGCTGGCTGACAACTTTTTAGTTCTGCCCAAATATTTGTGGTCATTACTGTATACACGAATGATTTGATGACTTGCGATTTTAAGTCCTTTTCAACAGCATTTCAGTCATATCAGGACCATGGGAGAGTGATAATTAAAGGCTGTGTGCAATGGACCCCCGTTTACTATAGGAAAGATTCTCACCTCAAGTGGGGCTCAAACCCAGGTCCGCTAGATCAGTAGGTCAGCGCTTAACCCACTAAGCTACCAGGCCTCCTGAAGACCAGCGCGTAACCCACTAAGCTACCAGGCCTCCTGAGACACATGTATGGTTAACTTACCATATTGTTTGTTGAAATCAAAATCTAAGGTCATCCACATGATGTGAAAAGGGACTTTAAGCCATGAGTTGTGTGTTCCAAATACACTAAATCAGCCTATGCATCAGTCTCCACTCTTTAAATTCTCCAGAGTTAATGGATAGTATAAGCAAAAGGGAAGACTGATTAGGCTGTCTGCCATATGCTTTGCGGTACCTTTTCAGGTGAAGCTAATCATGTAAACATATCAGTTAAACATATAGCCAGGTCATCTATGAGCTGCGACACGACAAAACCAACAAAGTGGCAAGTGCGCTCAGTGAATGCTCAGATCAGCCTGGGCATCCCTGGCCAGTCTGATCAGTCTTCGGCTGTGTGCTTAATGGCTAGCTACCTTCATGCTGACAGCAAAGACTGATCAGACTGAGCGAATGCCTAGACTGATCAGAGTCTTTATTGGATGCACATGCCACTTTGTTGGTTTTGTCGTGTTGTGGCTCAATTATCAGGGTCAAACAGAGAATTAGAAATTGTTCTAACCAGACTATGCATGTGACACTGGTCTGGCCACACAGTTCACATATACTTTAAAATTACATGAGATTTTTACAAAAAATTCTGTATTAGTTATTAGTCCTTGAGGTAATGGTGTTTTTTTGTATTTATTTTTTTATATATCACTTTTTATGGAAAACTGCATTTACATATTGATGTTGTTACATAGATTTATAAATATTGTTACCATAGATGTCTTAGTGTCTTTTCCTTGCCCCCTGAAGACCCTGAAATTTTGGTGCTTTAGTACCATATTTAATTAATTTACACTCATTGACAATTTCTTTAGATGAACATAATACTGGGCTGACAATGTTCATACATCCATGAACCACACTCATTGATGCGAAGTTACGCGTAAGCTAGTCACAAATAATTCAAGTAGTTGACTGGTCTACGTAATGTTTAATATACTTCATGTCATAGTGACGGCTGTTGAAGGTCATAACCAAACACGTTGGTTAATAACTACAGTAGAACTTCATTGGCTCAAACAGGCTTGGGACCATGAAAATTAGTTCCAGCCGAGGGTAGTTCTAGCCATCCAGGGTAAGTTTCCATATAAATTGACCTCTGGGGACCATGCAAGAAAAGAGTTCTAGCCAGGCAGAATGGGCCAACAGGGTTCGAGCCATAGAAGTTCTACTGTATTCATCCTTCACCATGGCGTTAAATTAGTCTAAGCTTCACAAATAAGTAACAAAATTGATGCAAAAACACTGTATAAATATAGAAGATAAATTTCATTTTTTCGGAAGCTCATGGAAGTATGAACACAATGGGTACCATGCAAAGTTTACGTGACACCCTTTGGGCATCATTTGCTTTGCACGTAACCAATTGCCTTCATACTTCCATGAACGTTGGAAAAATGAAATTTATTTCTTTTATTTATAAAACTGTTTGGTTTTTTTCCCCTCTCGAGAATGACCCTAGTTATCTGAATCTGTCTGATGAAATTGCTGAAAGATGGGTTTTTCCCTCCCAAAACAACAATCCAAAAATTTTAGATCCATCTTATAGGAAGGATCTATATTTTTCAGATTGTTTTGGAAGGGAAACACCGTCTCATAACCAAAGAAATATGGTACCTCAGCTGATGAGTAGATTGATTGTTTTGGTTTAACCCATTGCATTCTGGGTATTTTTGGTCATCTGCTGAAATTGTCGTCTGCATCAAAAATCAGAATATTTTGACAATATTGGTCTAACTCTTGTAGAAATGATGTCTAGGCAGTAAACAGTTTAGATCTCAGATCAGGCCACACGTTTGTGTGGCCTGATCTGGATCCAAACTGTTTGCCCAGATACCCTTAAAGGGGTATCCCGAATGGAATGGGTTAACTGCTCATTGAGACAGTATTTCAGTCTATAACAAGTCAGCTGATGAGACACAGTGTGATCAAGCTCTATACTGATGGCCATTCAACCAGAAATTTTTGATACTTGTTCAAATTCTGAGTACACATTCAGGGGAAACAACTCTATTGTGTTCTTCCTTGTCTCCCTTCTAAATCAGGGTCAACCCTTAAGGAAAGAATCTAATCTCATAGGAGCAAATTCTTCCCTTCGAGTAAACATCTGTCCAGGAAAGCAAACAGGAAGTCACAAAGGGGTAGTTCCCCTTTGCAAAAATGGCAGAGAAACATGACAGTATACTCATATATGTCAAGGTGTCCCAATGTTATCATTATTATGATCTCATTCTCATCGACTGTGAAAATGCATGAGAGGATCCTAGCGAGGTGTCAGCAGAGAGTCTGATCTGGGTCTACATGTACAATGGTTTCTCACTATACCAATGTATACAGTAAGCGTAAATATCAAGAATCTAACCTATGTCCTGTTATTCAGTTTGTTCACAGCTGTTTGTAAAAGGGTCTCCTATATAAATGCTGAGGTTTGCCATGAGAACTGGACTAACATAATATCTAAAGACTCAAGCATAGCCTGCAATACTGCCTGGACTGATCACCATCTCTATTTGCCAAAGATTGTGGAGGTGAATATAAACACTTTCCGGGGAAGCCACTCTGCCATTTGCTTTCTCACCTCCCTTCTCAGCGGGGGTCAACTCTTGAAGGAAAAAATTATTTTGTTTAAGAGTATTTCCTCATTAGGAAGAGCTTTGTCCGCCAGTGAAGCAATCGGGGGAAATCACAGAAGTTTGTAAAAATGGCAGGAAAAAAATGAGCCATGACACGACAAAACCAAGAAAGTCGCATGTGTGTCCAGCAAAAATGCAGGGTAGTTAGGGGTCTAAGCTAGTTCCATGTGGACAGCAAAGACTCTGATCAGACTGGGCAGATGCCTAGGCTAATCTGTGTCATGCCACTTTATTGGTTTTGTCGTGTCACAGCTCGAATGAAGGTGTGACCATCTTAAACTCTGTAATCCATTCTGGCCCCGAGGTTATAAAACTTTTTTCATGCTCAACTCAGCTGAGCATGAAATTTTTTCTGCTCATAAATTTTAAAATGCCAACAATTGTTGGCATTTTAATATTTATGAGCAGAAAAAATAGCCTTCTTGGCTTATCTGAGCCTGAAAAATGCTGAATTTCATGGTATTTTTATATTAATGGGCATTTTAAATTTCATGCTCAGCTGAGTTGAGCATGATAAAAGTTTTATAACCTCGGGGCCTGACTAGTCTCATCTGTGACTAGCAGAAGTCAGACATAGGTACTACTGAGGTGCCTTCTCCATTTGACCTATGTGTTGATGGCACCTTGAACCCAGGTCCCGAGGTTATAAAACTTTTTTCGTGCTCAACTCAGCTGAGCATGAAATTTTCTCTACTGATAAATATGAAAATGCCAACTAATGTTGGCATTTTCATATTCATAAGCAGAGAAAATTACTTACTCAGCTAAACTGAACAAGAAAACAACTGTACTTATCAGTAACTTGCTATTTATCAGCAGGTAAAGTTTCATGCTCAGCTGAGTTGAGCATGAAAAAAGTTTTATAACCTCGGGGCCAAGTTTACAAACTCACTAACTCCATGGAATTCCTGTCCGCAAATGCTACTTTTATTTTACTACAAAACTATAGCACAATTTCCTCTAAAGACCATACCATATTTCTTCTGATAAATACTCCCCCACCCCACTTTTTCTGTGAAGAAAAGACCCAATCCACCCAGAGTGGCTTTAGACCACCCAGGTTTGTTATTTATTACCCAAATTTTGTCTTAAAATCTTCCAAAACTGCCATGAGCCACGACACAACAAAACCAACAAAATGGCATGTACACCCAGCAAAGACTAAGATCAGCCTGGGCATCCATCCAGTTTGAGCAGAGTCTTCACTGTGCACATGGAGTTAGCTTAGACCCTTAGCTACCCTTTAAGTGGACTGCAAAGACTCTGATCAGACTGGGCAGCTGTCCAGGCTGATCAGTGCCTTCACTGGGCGTACATGCCAATTTGTTGATTTTGTTGTATCGCGGCTCAAATACAGTTTATCCTATTCAGGTATGTCTTCGACCAGCATTTGCATATTAAGTTAGTTTCTTGAGTGACATTACAGATTGGTTTTAAAGTCCTTAAATAATTCTAAAAGTTTGTTTACAGTATCTGAAAAATATCAAGTCCTTTTCTTTTTTCATATTTTTAGCCTGAAAATTTTTACAGTCTCCCCCATTCCACTTGAGGGGTCAAAGGTTACAGCCATTGTGTCACATGCTGAGTTCAGGGCCATAACTTGAGGTCCCATAATTCCATCTGCTCTGTTCAATAACTCCTTGATCAGGACACCATTTTCATTAATAAGCTGTATATTGTCTGAGCCAAACCCACACAATATGACCCTGCTGTCCTTGAGAACAATCAAGCCACGTGGTGAGTTCATTGTGGACTCCTGAAAAAAAAGAGTACAATTTAGCTTGAGATTTGTCCCAAAATCCACAAGCTGATACATACAAATAAATTAGTTAAAATCAACATGCTCACACACAACAAGGCCAACTCCAACTTACACAGCAGCCCATGCATTTCAGAATTTTCAATATTGGAGCCACGACACGACAAAACCAACAAAATGGCATGTGCATCCATCAAATACTCAGATCAGCCTAGGCATCTGCCCAGTCTGATCAGAGTTTTTGGTGTTAGCATAGACCCTAAGCTACCCTTAAAGCACACAGCAAAGACTTTGATCAGACTGTGCACCTGCCCAAGCTGATTGGAGTCTTTGATGAGCCCATATGCCACTTTGTTGGTTTTAATTGTCGTGTCGTGGCTCAAATAATGAAAATTCTAACATGCATGCACTTCTGCCTAAATCAGAATTGACCTTGTTGTGTATGATCATGTTGATTCCAACTTACTTTTACTATTTGGACACAGCAACCAAACAAAAACAATCTTATTCTATTTCACAGTAACTGGAGTTTAAAACTTTGGGCAGTTGAGAAACAAGTCGCCCAAGGGCAACGATCGCTCACCTGCCAGAATATGCTCAGGTCAAGTGGCCAAAATGTAAGCTTTGGGCTCAGTTAGGCTAATAAACAGGCTGCATTTCTATAGGATTGGATGGTGAGTGTGTAAACTGTTCTACTACGGCCACTTCTATAAAATCACTAAATGACCTTGACCTCTAGTATTCACAGAGGTTGAAGTTGACTGAATTTTCATATCACAGAGCTCAATAGCAACAGAAAAATGCACTTTTTCATAGTGGATTTCATAGAAGAAGATTTTTTAAGGTTTTTACCATATATGGGCATGGCGGCTATCTTGGTCGTGTGACCTGGGCCAAATATATAAACTTTCGTTCTCCTATCCTGATAAGTTTCTATATGAAATTTGGCTTCATTCGGCCCAATGGTTTCTGAGGAGAAGATGTTTGAAACTGTTGACACCCAATGGACATATGACCTTGGGTCAAGGTCACTGAATGACCTTGACCTTTAATATCCATAGGTGTTGAAATTGACTACATTTCCATATCACAGAGCATAACGGCGACAGAAAATGCACTTTTTCAGATTTTCCCTTTCAAAAGCCTAAGGGACCAAATTTGACCTTGCCAAAAATAGGTCAAGGTCAACCCGAGGTCATCATTTATATAAACTTTGTAGTACTGGAGTCCAAGATGCTACATACCAAGTTTCAAGGCAATCGACTCAGTGGTTCTGGAGATTTTTACAGGTTTTTACCATATATGGGCATGGCGGCCATTTTGGTCATGTGACCTGGGTCAAATATATATACTTTTGTTCCCCCATCCTGTTAAGGCTCCATATGAAATTTGGCTTCAATTGGCCCGGGGGTTTCTGAGGAGAAGATGTTTAAAAGTGTGGACGACGTCGCCGCCGCCGCAGACAGACCATGGCTATACTATAAGCTCACCTTGACAGGTGAGCTAACAAATGACCCCCTGGGGCATGGCCAATTTGAGCCCCAGGGGCATGGGTGGCAGGATTTTAGTAGGGGACCACTAGACATTGCCACATGCTATATATATAAGCTCTGCGCCTCGTAGTTTCAGAGAAGAAAATTTTTGAAGATTTTCTCATTGTAAGTCTATGGGAGCTTATGACTCCTTGGGTGTGGCCAATTTAGACCCTTGGGGCATGGTTGGCAGGATTTATGTAAGGGACCACTAGACATTGCTACATGCTACATATATAAGCTCTGGGCCTCATGGTTTCAGAGAAGAAGATTTTAGAAGATTTTCCCATTGTAAGTCTATGGGAGCTAATGTCCGCTGTGGCATGGCCAATTTGGACCCCAGGGGCATGGTTGGCAGGATTTATGTAGGGGACCACTAGACACTGCTACATGCTACATATATAAATTCTGGACCTCATGGTTTCAGAGAAGAAGATTTTTGAAGATTTTCCCATTGTTAGTCTATTGGAGCTAATGACCCTCGGGGCGTGGCCAATTTGCGCCCCAGGGGCATGGTTGGCAGGATTCATGTAGGGAACCACTAGACACTGCTACATACCAAATATATAAGCTCTGGACCTCATGGTTCCAGAGAAGAAGATTTTTTAAGTTTCTTAGGCTATATAGCTATATATATACACAAATGACCACCTTTGGGCGTGGCCAATTTGAGCCCCAGGGGCATGGGTGGCAGGACTTTAGTAGGGGAGCACTAGACATTGATACATGCTATACATGTATATATAAGCTATGGGCCTCATCGTTTCAGAGAAGAAGATTTTTGAAGATTTTCCCATTGTAAGTCTATGGGAGCTAATGACCCCCGGGGCGTGGCCAATTTGGGCCCCAGGGGCATGGTTGGCAGGATTTATGTAGGGGACCACTAGACATTGGTACATACTAAATATGTAAGCTCTGGGCCTCATGGTTTCAAAGAAGAAGATTTTTTAAGTTTTTCCCATTAGAAGTCTATGGGAGCTATATGTTGCCATGGCAACCAGAGTTCCAATCCAATCTGCCTTTAAACCTAATGCAGTCAATCCCCCACCCCAACAATGCTACACATAAAATTTGATCAAGATTGGCCTGCTGGTTTAGGAGATATTGATGTTTAAAAGTGTGGACGCCGACGACGCCGACGAAGGACAACGGACCAAGGCTACACTATAAGCTCACCTTGACAGGTGAGCTAAACCAGAGGGCCAATGGCCCTATATCGCTCACCTGAGCACTGAGGTTACAGCAACAAAACACCATGCACAACAGTAATAAAAAACACCATTTATGTAGAGGATAATATCACAAACATTTATGCAAAAAAAAAAAGCTTTATCCCCCCTTAATGGCTTCTCAGATCTTTGGGAAAAAAATATGAAAATTTGGCCTTTCAGCTGCAATGGCAACCAATCAAAATCAGATATTAGGGAAAAACTCATATGGCTGGTAGAGGACTACTCCAGGAACATTTCTGTAAAGTTTTGTCAAAATATCTGCAGTAACACAGAAATAGATAGCAAATGTCCACTTTCCCCATTATAAGTCTATGGAAACTTTAAGTTGCCATAGCAACGAATTCACATGGGCAATGATAATATAAAACATAATTTAGGTAGAGGCTAATGTTATTAATATGTATGCGAAGTATCAGCTTCATCCCCCTCATAGCTCCACTTTTCCCATTATAAGTCAATGGAAACTATAAGTTGCCATAGCAACCAAAGTTCTTATGAGATTGGAAGAAAAAAAAAAAAAATTAAAGTAGAGGCTACTGTCATCAAAACGTTTCCACAATATCAGCTTCATCCCCCATATGGCTTCTGAGCAGAAGATTTTTTTTTTTTGATTTTTTCCGAAAATTTACCCTATATTTTGCCATGGCAACCAATCAAATTCAGCGATTTGGAGAAAATTCATATGAATCGTAGAGGACTACTCAAGAAACATTTCTGTAGAAAAAAAATCTAAATAACTGCAGTTAGACAGCAAAAATTGTCAATTTCCATTTTCCCCATTATAAGTCAATGGAAACTCTTAGTTGCCATAGCAACCAAACTGCTGGAGCAATTGCCATGAAAAACAGTAATTCTATAGAGGCTAGTGCTAAAGTTCTTTCTGTACAGTTTGAGCTTTATTGGCCACACAGTTTCTGCGAAGATGATTTTTTAATATTTTTCAATTTTTAACTATTCGGTTGCAATGGCAACCAGCCAAATTGCGCAATTTACATAAATTTAACATGGCTGGTTAAAGACTACACAAGGTACATTTCTATGAAAGTTTTGTCAAAATATCCGCAGTGGCATAGCAATAAATGCAAATTTTCTATTTTGCCACTATAAGTCAATTGCAACTTTCAGTTCCCATAGCAACCAAACCACTAGAGCAATTGCCAAGAAAAACAGTACTTTTATAGAGACAAGTACTAAGATCCTTCCTGTGAAGTTTGAGCTTTATTTGTTTCATAGTTTCTGAGGAGATGATTTTTGAATATTTTTTCTATTTTTGACCATTCGGTTGCCATGGCAACCAGCCAAATTGTGCAATTTACATAAAGTTCATGTGGCTGATAGAAGAATACTCAAAGAACATTTCTGTAAAAGTTTTGTCAAAATATCTGCAGTGACATAGCAATAAATGCAAATTTTCAATTTTTCCCATACAAGTCAATGGAAACTTTAAGTTGCCATAGCAACCAAAGTTCTGAAGTGATTTGGATAAAAAACAGTATTATTGGTTCCCCCTGCCTATAGATGCTATACATGAAATTTGGTAACGATGGGCCTTGTAGTTTCAGAGGAGATGTCGTTTGAAAATATTGACAGACGGACGACGGACGGACGGACGACGGACGACGGATGCCTGCCTATACTATAAGCTCACCTGTGAGCCTTCGGCTCAGGTGAGCTAAAAAGCTCTGTGAACTAGCTCTGTAAATTATTATGACTTCATGCGTAAGAACTTACGGGTTCTATTTCATGTTATTTCCGCAAAACAAATTTGTGAATTGGGACATGTCTAGACAAGGGCTTCGCAAGCAACGCATAATACGCCCGTTTCAATGTCCTAAAGGAGTTACAGAATGAACAAAATTGTTTACAAAAGGATAGACAGGCAGACAAAGAGAGGCAACCACTCTATAATTAAGTAGAACTGTTGGCGAATCTGACTATACCCCCGCGCTTAACTGCTTAAATCAAATGGTGTTATTTTCGTAACAAAAAGCATAGAGAGAAATCATTGTTACCATGTATACCAAATATGAATGGTTGCTGTGAAATCTGTTACGAAAAATTACATCATTCAAAGTAAAGAGAGAGAGAAAATCGGACAAATACAGGGAAGAAAAAGAGGAGAAGGCTGGTTCTCAATCCCACGATACAGTAAGTAATCATTAACCTGCATACCAAATATGACTACTCTAGCTAGCAAGGTTGTGGAGAAATCTTTGACGAAAAAATTCATTATTCAAAGTATGCATTAAAGGAGCAGTCTAATCAGTCTATGCTGCCATTCCCACAGCATCCTTAACTGGACGCATGCATTACTGCATTGTAAAACAAAACTGACCCATGTTTTTGGACAATTGTGGTAACTTTTAGGTGTCCCAATTTTTAGAATTTTTATGGTAGATCTGTCCTCACCTTGTAAGTATATTTCTTCAGCACATTTCCAGTG
The DNA here is from genome assembly GCA_963989385.1 of Ctena decussata. Lineage (NCBI taxonomy): Eukaryota > Metazoa > Mollusca > Bivalvia > Lucinida > Lucinidae > Ctena > Ctena decussata. Next base: position 42,234,750 of record OZ022512.1, read on the forward strand.
ATGATACAGGCCATCTGACTTCTGTTGCAGTCGGAGACATAAATGTTAACACCATGTGGGTCCACCTTGACATACCATGGACGGAAAAACATAGGGTAGTAATTTTCCTCGGGGCATATTTCATACTGTTCTGCACCATCTTTTTTAACTACCTGAATCAGAAATTTAGAACAAGCATGTAATGGCAAGGCTGTTGCTAGGTATAGGCAAATACACAGGTGCATACTGAAATTTTGTCAAATTGACAAAATTTCAACATGCACATGTGTTTTTGCTCAGATAAGGTGTCATATCAAATTGCTTATATGCAGAGCACTGTAAAACCCCTACATTTCCCTTCTACAGGTATAAGCATGATTGTGTGTATTATGCGTGTCAATAAATAGCCTCTAGCTACGTCCCTAAAATGTGATACTACAATATACATAAACACACAGTGTAAATTAATTAGCATTAACCAGTCAAGATTATCCCCTAATTTGAGAAAGTTGATTTTTATGCAGCATCCAGTCCCTCCATCTGGCTGTCACACTTTTACCTGCGGCATAATATCTGATGCATTAAACGGAATCAACTAAAACTTGACACACACTGACATAAGTGCAGAGTGCAATAGCCATAATTTTATCGCATGTATTTATAGAGTAATTACTCTTCTAACTTTTTGCACCAATAAGAACCACTTCACAAGGGAACCTGATTTTGGCCGGATGCATAGCTATTTTTCGTAAAAGTAACAATTTTGCATTAATTGACGGATATGCTCATAACCCTCGCCCTGGATTCTGTTGTGGTTCATAAATGTACAAGTCATTCAATCCATGTAAAGGACTTCTAACCCATCAATGGATCAAAACAGCAAACATATAAGTCAGGATTAAATTCTGAGATGAAACAAGATGAGCACTCAAACACAAGAACACAAATTAAGGGATAACTGTACTCAAAATTGTCATTTGGGGAGGTAAATCGTCGGTTTTATGGTCGGAAATTTTGTTTAACGGCAATGTGACACTTTTAAAAGTGAAAATGTGAAAAGTGCATTAGTACATTTTCACTTTTAAAAGTATGCTACTTTGCTCCCATGAAAAATGCTTTCAGTGACGTAAAACCAGATACCAGTCAATGAGAAGTGATGTTTATAATGACGTAGGGTCTGTGAAAGTATATTGCAGAATATACTGTCACACTTTTTTGATGTTTTTCAATCAGATGTCACGTTATATTTGTAAGTGCATTAGAATGCTGGAGAAGAAAAAGTCCATCTATATGCTTGCCTCCCTTCTCAGTGGAGTAAACCCTTAAAGGAAAGAATTTCTCCTCTAAGAACAAGTTATTTCCTTTAAGAGAAGACCCCTTTATTTAACAAGGACCCAAGCATGAAGTCACCGAATTCATCTAAATTTGAAAACATTGAGGGGTGTTCAGTCACTTTAGTTAACTTTAGAAACTTCACTTACCTTGATACATGGTGGAGATGCACACGTACATGCAACAAAGAACCTGTATCCATCATAACTGATACCATAGCAACGGTCAGAGGTCTTTATCACCGAGCCTGGGTTGAAGGTCGCATCCCTCAAGGTGAACAGGTTAATGCTATTTTCTCTTGGAACAGTAACAGCAATCTCATTGGCTGACATCACGGCAAGACCAAACGGCTGATGTGGCAACTTTACTTCTGTTTCAAAATGGCAGTCGGCTCCGAAAAGTTTTATTTTGTAGTTGTTTCTATCAACAATCACAATTTTACCATTAGGCAGATATTCGATCCCTGTAAACCAACATTCTCCAAGATCAGACGGGGTTCGTCCGTTGAAACTTGAAATGAACTGTGCTGACCCAAAAGCTTCAGTTTTCACAGTCCGTCTGCTTTTTGGCGCAGTTTTGATGATACTCCTCTTACTCTTTGTATCAAACTCATCTTTTACCTTCCTATTGGTAAAATCATACTCATCTTCCGGATCTGAGTCTGCCCTGGATTTAGCTAACGGTACTTTTTTCAGATTTGCAGAAGTAGGCAACTCTGCTTTCAAATAAGTGACCTTGAGCTCACCAAGCTGGTTGACATTCATGGCTTTCTCAAGGACAGGGTCAACAAAGAAGTCAATTCTAGTATTCTTTAATCCACCATTCAGTGTTCCCAGTTTCCCTTTATAATGATCAGCCTGTACTGCTGCTGGCGGGATTGTCTGCAGAATGTGACTACCTGACCCATATTTATCTGTGCTGTCGGAAAGGCTATGCACTTTGCTGGTAGATTTTCTTAATCTTTGTGCTTCCTTCAGCTCTGCTTGGATTATCGGTTTCTCCCTCCCAGTTATATCATACAGTTCTCCAATGATCTTAGCTTCACATTTACTTAGGTTTTCATTAACTTTTTGTTTGATAGCCTGTATCTTCTGGAGAAGTTCAACTTGTGCTGTGTCAAGGTCCTTGTCTGCTTCTGCCCTGTCTGTGCAAATAGCTTTAGCAAGTTTGGTTTCATCATCAAGAGTTTCTGTGACTTGAGCCAGTTCAGGTCTGTGTTTGTGAGCTGCATCTGGCAGAGGCTTGACACCAGGGCAATTCCTATGGCTGGTAGCAATGCATTTCTCACAAACAACTTCATGGTGGTTCTCACAGAAACTTGTTACAGTCTCTCCTTCATGATAGGGACAGAGTGGAGCTGAAATTATTTCTGAGGTTGACATCCTCCGAACCTTTGACAGTGGTATCAGATTATGCCCTTTAGTTGTTTTTAAAGCACTGTGAAACCCTATACAGTCGTCACAGAGTGCGTCATGGCAAGTGCTGCACCACTGCTCAGCAAGTGTCCCCCTCTGCTGCCGTCTACAAGTGTCACATGGTCTGTTTGTATCTTTCAGTTCTACAGCTTCCAGGTAGCTGGAGAGAAAATTATTGGTTGGTAAATAATCAACCCATTCCTCAGGGGCTTTTCCCGCCACTGGAGGATCTGACGTCTGCAAACATAGAGGACATGTGATAAGCTTCTGTGGTGATGTGGAGTTGCTGACTGTCTCTCTCAAATATGTCATTAAACAAGTTCGGCAAAAAGAGTGAAGGCATGGTAATGTCTTGGGGTGCTGTAATCTTCTCCTGCATAGTTCACATTTCACAAAGTCCTCATGAATCTTCTGCTGGTCAAGTTTCTTTTGAAGACTTCTAGATTTGATATTGGTGGTCATTTTAAATATTGCCTCGTCTGCTGTAAAATGATAATGTTAAAATTTGAAACATTAATACTTTGCAAAATATATCATTTACAAATTTAAGGGGACTTTTTTTTTAGTTACTTCTTTTTAGTAACTTTTTAGTGCTATTTATTTGGCAAGAACTTCATTTGGTAAGAACTTCATTTGCAAGATTCATTTTGGCTGACATTCACCTCAGACAGATGTCATTTTCATTGCAAGTTTAAAGAAATTCATAACAAGAGGACCATTGGTCCTGTCGCTCAACTGAGTCCATTCAGCCTCAGTACTCTAGGTTAAGTTACTCTAAGGCAAATTGGACACATAGGGTGTATCATACCTGTGACCTTCAGGGTGAAAAATGAAAAAGACAAGAATCATCCAACCTGGCCCAAATTTGAACTGGTCCGATATTTTATGGCTGTCCTAGATACTTGCAAGTTTGAAGAAGTTGCAGTCAAAACTAAAGATGCTATGGCCCGGACAACATTTTCCCCATTATAAGTCTATGGGACCTTTTTGTTGCCATGGTAGCCCCAGTTTTAAACCAATCTACCCCAAAACAATATCAAATTGATGCCCCCCCCCCCCCACCCCTAACAATGCTACATAGAAAATTTGATCAAGATTGGCCACTTACTTTAGCAAATACTAATGCTTAAAAGTGTGGACGTATGACGGACCAAGCCTATACTATAAGCAAACCATGTGAGCCTTCGGCTCAGGTGAGCTAAAAATAGCAACTGTGACCTTGACCTTAGAATGCTGAAACGCAAACTTGTTCAAGATATTGTCATACTTAACAAAATCGGTCCATAACTGAAGGCTCTAGACAAAGTTTTTCTAAAAATAGCCACTGTGACCTTCACCTTGATCCCAGGACGCTGAAACAAAAACTTGTCCAAGATATTGCCATACTTATCAATTGTGTGAAGTTAAATCGAAATTGGTCCATAAATGAAAGTGCAAGTGCGATGAGAAAGTTTTTCTAAAAATAGCCACTGTGACCTTGACTTTGATCTCAGGATGCTGAAATGCGTGCTTGTTCAAGATATTGTCATACTAAACATTTGTGCGACGGTTTTAATCAAAATGGGTCCATAAATGAAGGCTCTAGAGCGATGACTAAGTTTTTCTAAAAATAGCCACAGTGACCTTGACCTTAACCCAAGAACACTGAAATGCCAACTTGTCCAATATATTGTCAAACTAATCACTTGTATGATATCCAATTGAATTCAGTCCACAAATTGAAGGCGCTACAGCGATGACAAAGTTTTTCTAAAAGAAGCCACTGTGTCCTTCACCTTGACTCACAAACACTGAAACGCATTCTTGTCCAAGATATTGTCATACTCATCACTTGTGTGAAGTACAATTGAAATCATTCCATAAATGAAGGCAATAGAATGATGACCAGACAACATTTTCCCCATTATAAGTCTAAGGGAAAATATTTTATCGTTCAAGGGCAAGTAACTCTAAGAAGAATGATCCAACCTAGCCCAAATTCTAACTGGTCCAAGATGTTATTACTGTCCTGGATGCCTGCAAGTTTGAAGAAGTTGCGATCAAAAATGAAGAAGCTAGGGCCCGGACAACATTTTCCCCATTATAAGTCTATGGGAAAATATTTATCGCTCAAGGCCAAGTGACTCTGAAATGAATGACCCAACCTGGCCCAAATTCGAACTGGTCCGAGATGTTTTGACTGTTCTGGATACCTGCAAGTTTGAAGAAGTTGCAATAAAAAATGAATAAGCTAGGGCCCGGAAAACATTTTCTCCATGGTAAGTCTATGGAAAAATATTTTAATCGCTCAAGGGCAAGTAACTCTGAAATGAATTATCCAACCTGGCCCAAATTTGAATTGGCCCGAGATGTTTTGACTGTCCTGGATACCTGCAAGTTTGAAGAAGTTGCAATCAAAATGAAGAAGCTAGGGCCCGGACAACATTTTCCCCATTATATTCTATGGGAAAATATTTTATCGCTCAAGGGCAAGTAACTCTGACAAAAATGATCCAACCTGGCCCAAATTCGAACTGGTCCGAGATGTTTTGACTGTTCTGGATACCGGCAAGTTTGAAGAAGTTGCAATCAAAAATGAAGACGCTAGGGCCCTGACAACATTTTCCCCATTATAAGTCTATGGGACCTTTCTGTTGCCACGGTAACCACAGTTTTAAACCAATCTGTCTCAAAACTATATCAAATCAATCCCCCACCCCAACCATGCTACACATAAAATTTGATCAAGATTGGCCAGCTACTTTAGCAGATATTAATGCTTAAAAGTGTGGACGGACAACGGACGCTGGACGACGGACGACGGACCAAGCCTATACTATAAGCTCACCTTGTGAGCCTTCGGCTCAGGTGAGCTAATAAAAACATACTGAAACAACTGTCAAGGGTCTATCTTTAAGTACCAAATTTAATAATTCAAAAGTATTTTCAATTGGTTAGAAGTCACAAAACTTTCCTATTGTAACCCTATTTTAACCCTACTTTGATCAGTGGAATTGTTCATCCTTATTACTTGAATGAGTTCATTTTTAGTCTGGACCCTGATCAGACTGTAAGCTGCAGTGGCAGATCCAGAGGGGGTTAGGGGGGGTTCAAACAACCCCCTCTTCAGCCTAAATTAATACATTTTCATGGGAATTTGAGGAAAAATTGGTCAAACTGCAGAAAGCGAACCCCCTAAGCAAATTTGAACCCCCAATCCAAAAATCTAGATCCGCCCCTAAGCTGGATCTGCACTGTTTGCGTTATGTCCCTCAAAACCAGTTTCCAGTCTGAAAAGGGTTAACTCTTTAAGCACCAAAAAGCAGACCACAAAATTTAAGTCTGCAAAAATTAAAAAAAATTCCTTGTCCAAGACATTTCATATTAAGAATCAAAAGACTAGAAGGCAAACAGTGTAGCTCTAGATGAGGCGGCTCATGATGAGCCGCCTCATCAGGATCTATGCTGTTTGCAAATTCTGCTAATTTCGTCACTGGTGCTTAAAGAGTTAAGTAATTTATTACACTATTCAGGTTTACGATAGTGTTGCTATATGTGTTCACGTTTTAACCCTTAAAGCCCCAGTACAGCATATGACAAAATTTACATCTGCAAATTTCAAACAAAGTTTCAGCCAAGCTATACAAAGACTAGAGAACAAACAATGTTGATCCATATGATGCAGCTCATGACTGGCACTTTATGGGTTAACAAGACAGTGGCTATTATTTTCAAAATTTGGTTGGTTGGTTGGTTGATTTGATGCTTAACGTCCACGGTAAACAACTAAGGTCATGTTGGGACGGTCAGTTAACCTAACCACACTATTCCTGGGCAGGCTTAGACCTCCTAAGCGGTTAACCAGTACTAAGTGCACATACTTTCGCCAGTAACTGACAACTGCCCTTCTTGAATCAGCAGAAGGTTGGTTGGTTGGTTGGTTGGTTGATTTGATGCTTAACGTCCACAGTAAACAACTAAGGTCATGTCAGGACGGTCAGTTAACCTAACCACACTATTCCTGGGCAGGCTTAGACCTCCTAAGCGGTTAACCAGTACTAAGTGCACATACTTTCGCCAGTAACTGACAACTGCCCTTCTTGAATCAGCGGAAGGAGAAACGGAAGTATGTGGCCAGACCGGGATTCGAACCCAGGACCTCTGACTTACGAGTCAGGTGCCCTACCGATTGCGCTACCCGGCCCGGCTTCAAATTTTGCTCATACAAAGTACCAACCATCTGATTGACTAGAAAATACTCACCAACTATTATTCCGTGTTGTAATTCTTTGAACTCCTATATAAAATTTTCATTAGGCTTTCATTCTAATGAAGACATATATCTTGTCAAATAAATCAAACTTTGCAAAACTCCACAAAACAGATATTGGCAAATAGAAGTAACATTTACATATTGAGCTATTGGAATACTAATGATATTAAGGCAGTCTGAAGTATCTAAATACATGTCAAGGCACATAAACGTATGACTAACATTTTGCGTGAAAAGGTATCTTATGGCATGGGACAGATAAGACTCAAATGAGCCTGTGCATTAACTCAGTCAATCAGTCTTTCCTTTTCACATATTATATATATATAATAGTCCAGTGGCGGATCCAGAGGGGGTTCAGGGAGTTCAAACAAACCCTCTTCTCAGCCCAAATTATCTTATTTTCATGGGGAATTTCAGGAAAAATTGGTCATACTGCATAAATCGAACCCCCTCAGCTAATTTGAACCGCCTATCCAAAATTCCTGGATCCGCCCGTTACACTATCCATATATCTTGGCAAATGTAAAATGTGAAAAAGAAAGACTCAACTTATTGTAGTAATCATAGTATGCACTGGCATAAGGTCTTTTTTCACATAACACAAATCATATATTTTTCTCTTTTTTTTCCTGAGGGCACAACCCCTAATTAAGACCCACCCTCACACGTTGCCCTATGCAAGTTTCTCAGTTTTAAGTACCATTCATAAATTTATCTATATAGAATCTGAAGTGAAATGAGAGACGAAAGAATCCAATCAAAAAATGGTTGGGGAGTCTTAACCCTTAATGCGCCAAAAAGAAGACAACAAAATGTACGTCTGCAAAATTTCAAAAATGTTTCGTCCAAGCAATATCATATTGAGAATTCAAACACTAGTAGAGGGCAATCAGTGTAGATTCAGTTGAGGTGGCTCATTATGAGCCACCTCATCTGGATCTACACTGTTTGCCAATTCAACAATTTTAATCTTTGGGGCTTTAAGGGTCAAATATTAGATTTAGGTGAACAAGTACATTTTAGGGAGAATCAACTCTGTCATTTTCATTTTGACCCTCCCCCCCCCCCCCCCCTCCCAATTTCCCAACCCCCTTCTGAATAGGGGACAACACTTCAAGGAAAGAATTTGCTCCTCCAGGAGTAAATTCTTTCCTACAAGTGAAGGCCCCTTTTGAAAGGATTTCATAGACCAAGGAAGCAAACAGAAAGTCACACAAGTTGTCTCCCTTTGAAAAAATGGGGAAAAAAACATGGCAGTGCATCCATTCATCTGCTCACCAAGTAAACACTAAATAAACCAAAATTGCAACAGGATAACCAAATGCATTATTTACCCAAAACTACTACCATTCTAAATAATGGGGCTCTGTCACCAATTACTGTATATATACAAAGATTTGCATATAATCTGGTTTTACTGTCTGGCAATGTGTTAAACTCCTGATTCAATGGCAAACAATGTAGACCCTGATCAGACTGCTCCTCAGGAGCTGTCTGATCAGGGTCTGAAATCTTTGCTCTGACTCTTCAGTCCCAATATTTATGCCAGTTTATAAATTTTAATATATCTTGGTGAATAGAATTTTGTTTGGTCACAAATGTTCCTATTTATCCAGCTTCTATTCAGTTTTAAAAAGAATTAATTATAAAATGCAATTCATTGAAATCAACACTGAAAAACTGAGTATACAAATTATATTGGATATTTATTTACTGCCATATGCTTTGAATGCAGTGATCTAATGGTATTCATGAAATATTGATATATGAGCTGAGACACGAGAAAAACAACAAAGTGGTTATGCGCCCAGCACAGTCAGATCAGCCTGGGCATCCGTCAAGTCTAATCAGACTCTTCACTGTCCGCGTAGAGCTAGCTTAGACCCTTAGTACCCTCTGAGCACTTAGCGAAGAGTCTGAGCCAGCTGGATGGATCCACAGGTTGACCCAAGTTTGCACTAGGCGCACAACCACTTTGTTGGTTTTCTCGTGTCCTGGCTCATATATCTATATAACCTAACCCAGTGAGCATGATCTTGGTTGTCCCAACATCATGGGCTTGTTCTAACATCATGGGTGTTGCCTACCCCTTGGGTCAATGTTTTCCAAATGCTCCATACCCACTGGGAATTACAGTAAAAATTCTTAAAATTGGGGCATGTCAAAAACTTAACGTAATTATCCTATAAATGGAACAAACAGAATTGTTTGGTTTTTCTATGCAGTAAGGCATCTAAAAGATACAGAATGGAATGGCGAACAGTGTAGAACCTGATCAGACTACTCCTTTGAGCAATCTGATCAGGGGCAGCACTGTTTGCTGTCTGTACTAGTACTTAAAATCTTTATGGTACCATAATTTTTTCAGAAGGATCAACTCGGTCATTTCATTTTTGCTTCCCTTTTTCAATGGGGTCACGAGAGAAAAATTTGCTCCTCTTGGAAGCAAAGGGGAAGTCAATAAAACTTGACAGTCAAAAGGCCATCAGTATAGAACTAGATCAGACTACGCATTGGAGCAGTCTGAGTCTATACTGTTTGCTCTGGTATGGTATGCCCTAAAATTATCAGTCTCTAGCGAGGTCTTAAAGGGAGGAAAGAAAAGTCTCTAAGACATCTATAGGTAAAACTTATTATGTGTAAATCTATGTAACAACCTTTACTTTCCTGAAAGAGATAAAAAGTCTATAAATAAATTCTGAAGAACACCATTACCTCAAAGGAATATAACTTACAACAGCTTTTTTATGTAACAAGTCGCCCAAGGGCAACGATCGCTCACCTGTCAGTATATGCTCAATTTATATAAAATTGGTAGTACTACAGTCCCAGATGCTACATACCAAGTTTCAAGGCAAATGGCCCAGTGGCTCTGGAGAAGAAGATTTTTCAAGGTTTTTGCCATATCTGGCCATGGTGGCCATCTTGGTCATATGACCTGGACCGAATATATGAATTTTTTTTCCCACTTTGCCTGAAGGCTGCATATGAAATTTAATTGAAATTGGTTCTGTAGTTTCAGAGGAAAAGTCCTTTAAAAATGTTGACAAATTACAGACAAATTACCTTAAGCCAAGGTCACTGAACAATCTTGACCCCTAGAATTCCTAGGGGTTCAAATTGTCTGCATTTCCATATCACAGAGCACAATAGCAACACAAAAGTGCACTTCTTTTTTGCTTTTCCCACTCAAAAGCATTAGAGCCCAAATTTGACCTTGTGGCAAAACAGGTCAAGGTCAATCCAAGTTCATCATTTATATAAACATGGTAGTACTAGAGTTCCAGATGCTACATACCAAGTTTCAAGGCAAATGGCCCTGTGGTTCTGGAGAAGAAGATTTTTTAAGGGTTTTGCCATATATGGGCATGGTGGCCATCTTGGTCATGTGACCTTGACCAAATATATAAAGTTTCTTTCCCGCTTTGCCTGAAGGCTGTTTATGAAATTAAATTAAAATTGGCCCAGTAGTTTCGGAGGAGAAGTCCTTTAACAAGTGACCAAGACCATCTGAACTATGGTTTCTTTAAGCCGGTGAAGCTCCATATGAAATATGGCTTCAATTGACCCTAGTGGCCTCTGAGAAGATGTTTGAAAATGTTGACGGGTGACAGAATCTCAATGACCTTGTACAAAAGTCAAAGAATGACCTTGACCTTTAACGACAAAATATCTTCATCTGGTCATTTAGTCAACCATATATACCAAATATTGCACCTTAGACTTAAATAGTTTCTGAAAAATCCACTGTTTAAGCATTTTCCCATATAAAAGCCTACATAATGTACCAAAGTTGACAGTGTCATAAATTAGGTCAAGGTCAATGCACGATCATTTGTATAAACTATGATGGGCTTGAGTGCCCAAAGCTACATACCAAGTTTCAAGGTCATACACCTTTTGGTTCTGGAGAAGAAGATTTTGAAGGGTTTTTACCATATACGGGCATGGCGGCCATCTTGGTCAAGACCCTGAGAACAAACTTTTATTCCCTGATCACACTTAGACTCCATATGAAATTTCGCTTCAATCAGACCAGTGGTTTCAGAGGAGTAGATGTTTTGAAAATCTTGATGACGGACAGACCCACAAAATGACTTTGACCTTTCAGTGACATATCTTCATCTGGTCATTTAGTTGACCATATATACCATGTATTGTACCTAAGACTTAAACAGTTTCTGAGAAATCCACTGTATAAGCGTTTTCCCATATAAAAGCCTAACATACCAAAGTTGACCATGTCGTAAATTAATTCAAGGTCAACACATGGTCATCATTTGTATAAACTATGATGGGCCAGCATGCCCGATGCTACATACCAAGTTTCAAGGTCATAGGCCTTTTGGTTCTAGAGAAGAAGATTTTCGAAGGGTTTTTACCATATATGGGCATGGTGGCCATCTTGGTCATGTGACCCAGACCCCAGGTATAAACTTTCGTTCCCCCATCCCATTGAGACTCCATATGAAATTTCACTTCAATCGGCCCAGTGGTTTCAGAGGAGAAGATGTTTGAAAATCTTGACGACGGATGGTCCGACGGAATGACCTTGACCTTTAGTGACATAATACCTTCATCTGGTCATTTAGTCAACCATGTATACCAAGTATTGTACCTAATACTTAAATAGTTTCTGAGAAATCCACTGTTTAAGCGTTTTCCCATATAAAAGCCTAACATACCAAAGTTGACCATGCCGTAAATTAGGTCAAGGTCAACGCAAGGTCATGATTTGTATAAAATATGATGGGCCCGCATGCCCAATGCTACATACCAAGTTTCAAGGTCATAGGCCTTTTGGTTCTGGAGAAGAAGTTTTTTGAAGGGTTTTTACCATATATGGGCATGGCGGCCATCTTGGTCAAGTGACCCAGACCCAGGGTATAAAATTTTGTTTCCCTATCCCACTGAGACTCCATATGAAATTTGGCTTAAATCGGCCCAGTGGTTTCAGAGGAGAAGATGTTAGAAAATCTTGACGACGGATGGTCTGACGGAATGACCTTGACCTTTAGTGACATAATATCTTCATCTGGTCATTTAGTCGCTCATGTATACCAAGTATTGTACCTTAGACTTAAACAATTTCTGAGAAATCCACTGTTTAAGCGTTTTCCCATATAAAAGCCTAACATACCAAAGTTGACCATCCCGTAAAGTAGGTCAAGGTCAACGCAAGGTCATGATTTGTATAAACTATGATGAGCCCGCATGCCTGATGCTACACACCAAGTTTCAAGGTCATAGGCCTTTTGGTTCTGGAGAAGAAGATTTTTGAAGGGTTTTTACCATATATGGGCATGGCGGCCATCTTGGTCATGTGACCTGGACCAAATATATAAACTTTCGTTCCCCTATCCCACTGAGACTCCATATGAAATTTGGCTTCAATCGGCCCAGTGGTTTCAGAGGAGAAGATGTTTGAAAATCTTGAGGACGGATGGTCCGACGGAATGACCTTGACCTTTAGTGACATAATATCTTCATCTGTCATTTAGTCAACCATGTATACCAAGTATTGTACCTTAGACTTAAACAATTTCTGAGAAATCCACCATTTAAGCGTTTTCCCATATAAAAGCCTAACATACCAAAGTTGACCATGTAATAAATTAGGTCAAGGTCATCACAAGGTAATGATTTATATAAATTATGATGAGCCCGCATGCCCGATGCTACATACCAAGTTTCAAGGTCATAGGCCTTTTGGTTCTGGAGAAGAAAATTTTTGAAGGGTTTTTACCATATATGGGCGTGGCAGCCATCTTGGTCATGTGACCTGGACCAAATATATAAACTTTCGTTCCCCCATCCCACTGAGACTCCATATGAAATTTGGCTTCAATCGGCCCAGTGGTTTCAGAGGAGAAGATGTTTGAAAATCTTTAGGACGGATGGTCCGACGGAATGACCTTGACCTTTAGTGACATAATATCTTCATCTGGTCATTTAGTCAACCATGTATACCAAGTATTGTACCTTAGACTTAAACAGTTTCTGAGAAATCCACCGTTTAAGCGTTTTCCCATATAAAAGCCTAACGTACCAAAGTTGACCATGCCGTAAATTAGGTCAAGGTCATCACAAGGTCATGATTTATATAAATTATGATGGGCCCGCATGCCCGATGCTACATACCAAGTTTCAAGGTCATAGGCCTTTTGGTTCTGGAGAAGAAGATTTTTGAAGGGTTTTTACCATATATGGGCGTGACGGCCATCTTGGTCATGTGACCTGGACCAAATATATACACTTTCCTTCCCCCACCCTGTTAAGGCTCCATATGAAATTTGGCTTCAATCCACCCAGTGGTTTCTGAGAAGAAGATGTTTAAAAGTGTGGACGACGCCGACGACGGACCAAGGCTATACTATAAGCTCACCTTCACAGGTGAGCTAAAAATCTCCAATAATCTTAAGGTATACATTTATGTGAACTGTGCATGTCCAGACCAGCCTGCCCACATTCATAATCAACATTCCCTGTTTCAGCTTTTCATTCGTATGACCTTTCTGGGACCTTCAGGAGGCAAAGAAAAGACACTAAGACATCCAAGTAACAATATCTTATTTATAAATCTACATAACATTGTATGTAAATGTAGTTTTCCATAAAAAGTGAGAGGTATAAAGTAAAAACGTACATGCAAAAAATAAGATCATTACCACGAGTGACTATAGCCTTTAACAGCATCTTGTGTAAAAATCTCTTGTACTTTTAAAGTGCATGTGAACTATGCATTACCATACCAGCCTGTCAACATTCAAAGTCAGGGTTAGAGGTTATAAAACTTGAGAATAATCTCAAACTCAAAATAAAGCACACTGATTGGCTGCTTCCAAGCACTTGCTCGGAAGCAGCCAATCAGTGTGCTTTATTTTGAATTTGCTCGGAAGCAGCCATTCAGTGTGCTTTATTTTGAATTTGAGAATGTACTCAAGTTTTATAACCTCCGATCCTGGTCAGAACAATTCCTAATTCCCTATTTGACTCTTACTTGCTAATATGTTTACATAATCATTAATATAATGAAATGTGCAAGCTGGGCCACATCACACTACTGGATGGTACCTTGGTGATATAAGTCACTAATATTATAAGATATGAATCACAAATGCATTCCTACATCCAAGGTTGAAACTTGAGTAAAGTCAAATAATAAAGAGAATACAGCAGTTTTCCCAGAACTTTTTGATCATCTGTCTTAGTTTGCAAAATATGAGCTGATTTTGATTGGTTGATTTGATGCTTAACGTCCACGGTAAACAACTAAGGTCATGTTGGGACAGTCAGTTAACCTAACCACACTATTCCTAGGCAGGGTTAGACCTCCTAAGCGGTTAACCAGTACTAAGTGCACATACTTTTGCCAGTAACCGACAAATGCCCTTCTTGAATCAGCGGAAGGAGAAACGAAAGTATGTGGCCAGACCGGGATTCGAACCCAGGACCTCTGACTTACGAGTCAGGTGCCCTACCGATTGCGCTACCCGGCCCGGCAAAAAAAATATGAGCTGGAACGCTTTGGTCAACTTAATTTTGTAAATTCAAATTTACAGAGTCAACAGAGAATGAAATATAGGTCAAGGGTAAAAACAAAATGTCAGAAGACAATGAAGCATATCTTATGGGAGCTTGACTTTATTAAACATGGGTAAATCTGAAATGGACAATGCCACCAAGTGAAATGAGATCAACTGCAGTGTCAGAATAAGCTGTTATCCTCAGAATTATTATATCTTCGAGATTCAAGAATAAAAATTCTTGAATCTTGAATTATTCAAACCCACTGAAATATTGCAGAGATATGACAATATCGCTAAACTGTAAAATATAGGTCACAGTGACCTATAAGTGTTATGAGGTCAATCATTGTATCTAAATGTACCATTACACCAAGTATGATACAGGTATTATGAAATATAGGTCACACTGACCTACAATTAGTATGAGGCCACTCACAGTGTCAGCCAAAAACCATTAACCAAATCCATGATATAGTGTTAGAAACATGAGGCAAACTCAGTGGACCATAACATATAGGTCAACACCTGATTAATCCTCTGCATTCTTTTGGCCTTTCCCAAATGTAAGGATATGCCAAATATTACGACTCTAGCCCTTGTGGTTACTGAGAAAGTGACTTAAACAGTGAAATATTAACCAACATCAAATATGGTTTACTGCATTTAGTTGTCCTTCCCAAGATGTAAGACTATGCCAAATATTACAACTTTACCTCTTGTATTTACTGAGAAACTGAATTCAAAACAGTTGGTGAAGCTATTTTCCAAATGCAATTAACCATGAAATATAAGTCAATGTAAGATAAGGTTCACTGCACTTAGCTGTCTTTTTCCAGATATCACTGTATACCAAGAATGAAGTCCATATCCCCTTTGGTTACTTAGAAACTCAGCTAAACGCAACAGGTAAACCTAAATTTTCTATGTTCAATATACATATACTGTTAAATGTAGCACATGGCACCATATGCATCACTGCATTCAGTTGTTTTTCACCAAATACATGTACTTTGTGTATCAAATACTTTTGTGTAGCAAGTTTGAAGACTCTATCCCTTTTGGTTACTAAGAAACTGAGCTTAATGCAACAACTGAATGAAATTTTTCTAAGTTCAAAAATCCATTAAATATAGGTCATCACCCCATATGCATCACTGCATATAGTTGGTCTTGTATAACAAGTTTGCAGACTCTATCCCTTTCTGATACTTAGAAACTGAGCTAAAAGCAACAGGTGAATCTTTTGGAAACACAAACAAAAATTTACATGTGCACCGGTACATACATGCACATGGATACTTGCACACTCATGACGACCCACACAAAGGGTATCACATGCTTCGCAAAGGTGGGCTTATCAATGCAACATGCCTGGAGACCATCCTAAGATGATATACCAGATTTGATAATTGTAAGTACATGAGATATACTTTGCAAGAAATGGGCTTAAACACAAGGACTGAGGTAATTATGAATGAACTGAAAAACAGAATGGCTGACAGACAGATGCAACAAAAGATACAACCAGTTCCTTAATCATAGCCAAGAATATAAAGTACTTGTTGCCATAGCTAGCTACTTAAACTTGTTCAAGGTTCTTCAGTTTTGTCTTTTGGCATAACTTCAATTCTTTAATTACAGTATTTATTCATTTATGACAGGGTGTTTTCCCATCCGAAACAATCCCCAAAATTTTGATCTGTCTTGTTAAAGACAGATCTACAGTTTTGGGATTGTTTTGGAAAAGGAAACCCACCTTAAAGAAGAATAACACAAGACATTTGGGAAAAAAACAGTCTTGTAGCCGAATAAACATGGTACCCAATCTGGCTTTGCAGTAAATTTATATCTGTGAATGACTGCAGACAGGTCAAGCACCTCAGCCAAGAATTTCTTTGAACTGTTTATCTAAGCCAGAGAGAACATCAAACTGTATTGAAGGGGGCTTACTTGAAACCTGAAATAAAAATATGATGATCGGTTTCAGAATATTTATATCTCCAATAAAATGTGAAGCATCTGAAGCAAATCTGCAAATATTCATAGCAAATTATAAACTGATTATAGTCTAAAGGAGGTGGGGGTGGGGCTACACAAAGTCATTTGTCTGCATAAAGACATGAATATGTCTTATGGGAGAAAATATTATCTCCAAGGTAGAAAAATAACTTTTATCATAGCAGCAACTACTATCAGATCCAGGGCTACAGAAATTTTGAAATCGAAATCGGTCCAGACGGCCAATGACGTCATACGAATCCAAAATAGACACGAAAACTAATGACTACACTGTGTATTCCACAATCCAAAAAAAGTCACGAAAACTAATGACTACACTGGAGCCCCGTTATAACGCGGATGTCATCGCTGAAGTAGCCATTTAGTCCACATGTTCTTACTTAACGTGAAAAATGCGTTTTAAAGCGCAGAGACAGTCAGACTGAAAGTGAAAGTACACATTCGGACATCCTCGCCGCTCTTCATTTATGGAATTGGCCGAAGTATTACGATTGACGTACTTTACTGTATTCGAGTTAATTCCCTTCAAATATGAATATACTTGCAAAAAGGTACCTTCGGACGAAGAAAAAAAAATTTATGCGCGAGAAATGACGTCGGCTAAAAAAACCGGACCAGATTGCACATAATCAAGTCCGGTTTAAATTTTCTTTTTGCTAGTCAAATTCTTTCTTTATGCTATCTATGAAAGTATACAATAGTCAGTAACCTTACGTTGCACAGCCTTTTTCCGTGCATCGGCACGTGTATGTGTGTATTACGAGTTGTGGAAAACCTTCGCCGCTGGCCAATATTGTGACACGTGTTAATTATCGAAGATTTCTAAAATTGAGTCAGTTTTCACACCTTGGCAAGACAATCGACACTTTGTTTATCTGTGATAACTTTGGACAGCAATGCATGATTATTGGATTAATAATATGATACATGACTAAAATCCAGGTAATTATGTCATCATACATCGCAAATCGTGTTTTTTCGGACCGAAAAAAATGTGCCTTATGCCAACTGAATCAGTTTTTCGAACTCAAAATCGGTCCAGACCGACAAAAATTCGGATTTCTGTAGCCCTGATCAGATCCGTCCATGAACAGGATAGCTTGCCTAGCAGCACCTTTCCAATCACATAAGAACAACTTAAACCAATACTTTAATGGAAAACCTGGCCCAGAGGTTATCAAACTTGAGTACATTCTCAAACTCAAAAGAAAGCAAACTGATTGGCTGCTTCCGAGCACATGCTCAACTCAAAAGAAAGCACACTGATTGGCTGCTTCTGAGCACATGCTCGGAAGCAGCCAATCAGTGTGCTTTATTTTGAGTTTGAGATTATTCTCAAGTTTTATAACCTCAAACCCAGTTTGCGAACACCCACACAGATGCCAACACCATAGTAACTGCAATAGTTCTTCCTGTACCTTTTACATAGCTGAAAACAGCATCTGATATGTAATATGACTGATTGATTGATTTGTCGTTTTACGTCCACAGTAAACAGCTATGGTCATGTCAGGACGGTAATATGTAATATGAACATGGTATGTATAATTAATATTCTGAGGAACTTGAAAAACTCTTACCTCCACTCTTTCCAAGAGCTTCAAATCACGTTTGATGTATCTAAGAAGCTCTTTATATGATGAACAGTAATGACCCAACACTGACTGGAAGGCCTTCAAACATAGCCTACAAACAGACAAAATTCATAAACTTATGAAATGTTCCCACTAAAACAGGAAATTTTGCACCAGTTCTATTTTCTTGATAGGTCTTACTCATGAACTATAATTTTTTTCCCATTTTGTTGCTTCCCAAATAACTTTGCTGGCAACACTGCACCACACTGTAAAGTTCAACCACAGTTTTGAGGTGTTTGTTCAGGGTTGAGACACATCCTCCTCTTCAAAATTCCCTGATTTTTCCCTGATATTTTACAGTTCTCCATATCCTTTTACAAACACAAAAGTTGATCAACATGGCTACCTTTCACTTGAAAACTGGGTGTTACTGTTAGAGGAAAGAATTTGCTCCTTGGAGGGAGCAAATTCTTTCCTTTAAAAGTAGCTTCCAATATGAGGGGAGATGTGCCTGGATAGAAGACTACCATAGCCACTAATTTTCAAATTCCCTGAATTTTCCCTGATTGGGACAAACAATTCATTTTCCATATGTTTTGCCCTGACAGTGCCAACCCTGTTTTAGTTTGTAATATCCTTCATGGAATATGTCACCCTTAGAATTTAATAATTTTGTCATGTTGTTTTAGCTACTCTCTGAAAATGGTGGCTAATTCAAGTAATGGTAGTTCTTCTTTATCACCCTTGGAAGTCAGAAATAGCTCTCACCCTTTGCTATTAATTAATAAGTTAATAAATACTTACCATTTTAGACTGCTTTGGCTCAAGACAAACTCAACTTTAGCAATGCCACATTCCTGGAAGTAAAACAATAAATATCTTCAATTCTGCCACAAATTCCTTTTTGACTTGCTAAACTTCTTATCCTATTTTTGAAAGCTTTTCAGCATACTTGACCTAATTTTCAGCATACTTACCACAAAAAAATCTGTTAGAATTTTAACAGACATAAAATGTTAAAATCCATGGGTCTTCAAAATTCACTTATATATGCTAGACACCATACAACTGTTGCACACATTCTAAAGCGTTCAAAAACCATGCATAACAGAGCCACTTTAAAACTTGTTAGGCAAGCATTACAAAACAAAATCTACCTTTCTAGAATTCAATTCTTTCTTTGCTTGGTTGTAGACATACTTTGACAAATCACTTATGAGTCCTACAACAGAAGAACAAAATGGTAAGATGGAATATGTTTGTCATTTTAAATTATTAGTACAGTCAACCCTCTTTGTAACGACACTCATTACAACGGCAAAATTCTTTACAACGTCATTTTGTTTTGCACAGAATGGCTTTACATTCTTGGTGTATTTACTGAAAAGCCCTATAGTTTACCATTGGAACGTAATGTAGTTTACATTCCAATAATTACATTGAGACACGCGTCGTCAAAATAAACAAGGGCTCTCTACAATCTGATTGGATGTCAGCAACATGACGTCATGCATGCTGTTCTGCTGTTAGCAGAAAAATTGCGTGTACATGTTTTACTACTACAATTTTAGCGCTTATATAAGATTTTTCATGAAAGATTTGATTGAAACAATTGTAAATATAAGCAATGAACTTTATTTTTCTGTTGTTTATCGAAGAGTTAACTACATTGGGTCACTAGCAAAGTTTACATGAACCCAATCGGGGTTTATTCACTTTGCACGTGACCCAATGTAGTTTACACTTCGATAAACCTCAGAAAAATGAAATTCATTCCTTAAATAAGTGTATTCTTTACAACAGCAAATCCAGTTTAACGTCAAAATGTTTGGGAACAAATGTGGTCATTGTAAAGAGGGTCCACTGTAGTTTCAAAATGGAGAAGTTACATAATTCTCTTATCTCCAGCTTTGTAATTATCTTCTGATAATTTTCTGTCTTTTATTTTATTTCATTTTTTTTACTTTTTTTCTTTTCAGTCTTTTAAAAAATAAGGATAATTTAATTTCACTGTAAAATTAGTTGTTGCATATCATTAGGATTGTCTTCATGAGAAGAAAGAAATAGAGGATCTTACACTCCTTGTCATTTCATGTGAAATTTATGAAACTAGCCTTCGACAAGTTTCATAAATTTCATATGAAATGACCACAAGTGTAAGATTCTGTTTATCATAGGATCCTTTAACATGGGATTTTAACGCTGTCAAACTGAACATTATTTCAATAAGAAAACCCATTGCTGACATGGAGGTTGGTAAGGACGTTACTTTTAAGCTCCAAAGTGTTATTACACGTGTGGTCAAACGATTTTAATGACATGACATTATCCACTAAACGGCCGCAACATCATATGATAAATTTATTTCCAACTCTCCCTACCTGGCCCCCAACAGACAGTAGAACCTGATAAAAAAAAACACTTATAGTGCCAAAAACAAAATTGGCTTAATTTGCAAATAGCATACATGTATATCCAAATGAGGAGGTTCATTATGAGCCACCGCATCTGCATCAACACTTTGAGCCATCTCAATATGATATTGCATTTGAGCCATCTCAATATGATATTGCATGGACAAAACAATTTTTTTAAATTTTGCAGACTAAAATTTTGTCATCTTTTTTTTTTTTGTTTTTTTTTTTTTTTTGCACTTTAAAGGCTAATGTATTCTAACAATATCAGGAGCAATCAGTGGAAATCTGGGTTCGAGGTTATAGAACTTGAGAATAATCTCAAACTCAAAATAAAGCACACTGATTGGCTGCTTCCGAGCATGTGCTCGGAAGCAGCCAATCAGTGTGCTTTATTTTGAGTTTGAGTTTATAACCTCGGGGCCTGGTACCATACCATAGAAAAATCTATGATTTCTGTCTGCTCGTTGTTTATGAGGAAGTCTTGTGTTGTAGGCACAGAATTTATATGCCGATAGAAGAAACACCTGGTAGCAGTTGATACTAATCTGGCACTGTGAGTTAATGTTACTGTCCATAAACACGCTGTGGCATTTTGGTCTGGATGAGCTGCAAAAGAGAGTCTGTACAACATAAAAATACTTTGAAGTCAATTTCTCCCTAATTTTATGCAAAATTTGGTGTTTCATCTCAATTTTATAGTATTAAGTCAATTGAGATTTCTCATCGCATTTGCATTTTGTGATCGTTAATAATTTTTTTTTTCCAGTGACTACCGTAATGTGCATATATATTGGGACATCTGAAAATAATAAATTTTCCATTTGAGACAAATGAAAAATTTATTATTTTAGGTGTCCCAATACTTAAGCACATTACGGTATTTCCATGAATTTGAGCTATAGGACAAGTTTACTGACTTCTGAATTTACACTACCGTAATAACTTGACTATAAATTGAGGTTTCTCCCCCTCTAGAATGACTAAACATCTCAGAGCTCTAGATAAGAGGGGGTGTTTAATGATAACTGAAGGATAATCTTTCTTATTTCTCATTGAAAACATATGTGTGATCCCTCATCTGAACCGTCTCGACGAGACGGTTCAGATGAGGGGTCACAACATATGTTTTTATGCAAATTTAACAAAAATTATCCCTAATTATCACCAAATACTCCCTCTTATCTTGAGCTCTGATATCTGGACCAATCTTGTGCAACTCTACTGTAAGATGGGGGCTACCCTTCCAAATTACCATATTAATCCTAACAAACGCACCTGCTCTAATAAACGCCCCCTGCCTCTTTTCCAAAAATAGTGTTTAATCAACTTGCCTTAATTTCTGTTTGCTTCCCTGGATGATGTAGCTCTGTTAAAAGGGGTCTACTCTTAAAGGGAGGAATTTGCTACTAGAGGAGCAAAGTCTTTCCTTTAAGGGTAGACCCGTACTGAGAAAGGAGGCTAAACATAGTAATTGCTTCCTCTGAAACTATACCCATTCAACTTAATACTGTTTAGGAGAGGTATCTGCTGATCTACTATATTTTATGCTCTAAAAAACGACCCTCCCCTCTTTCGTAAAATGCAACATCCCCCATGGGTGTTTATTAGAATTAATACTGTAATCCGAAAGTGAATTTCCCTTCCAAAACCAGATGGATCTAGATCTTTTGGGCTTTTCTCGAGGAGAAAGAGGTGGGATCTGTAAGACTGAGCTATAATTTTTGAGTTTTTTTTAGGGTAAAAAAAACTGTAATATAACCAAATTTATCATGTATTCGCTGCAAAATTCCACCTGATAACATAGGTATGATAATATAATGTGACATCATGTCACTATAGAACTCAGCATGAAAGAGTGATATCAGGCAGTACCTTTAGCAGCCATCTCGGAAGACGACTGGTTATATACTGATGTTGGTGTTGATAAAATGTTTGATTGGTTAAATGACTTCACCGACTTACTTCACAATACATTCCCGAATTCAGTAAGTTTGAACAATACTGCATTTGCTTTTCATTTGTTTAATGCTCTTAACAGCTGAAAACCTTCCTATCAGGCATGATAAATAGAAAAAATTTTGAAAGTGTCTTTTGATATCAAGTTTATCAGGCTTAACCAGAAACTTGTTGAACTGGCTCGACAGCTCGCCATTCCTACGCTGTTTCTGGTCTCATCTGATAAACTTGATATCAAAAGGCACTAACATGGTATTCTCTATTAATACAGAGATCTAGATAAGAGTGAGTATTTGGTGATAATTTGGGATAATTTTTGTTAATTCTATATAATACATATTTTGTGAACCCTCTTCTGAATCGTCTTGATGAGATGGTTCAGATGAGGGTCACAATATAAGGTTTCAATGAGAAATATGAAAAATTATCCCTTAATTATCATCAAATACCCCCTCTTATCTAGAGCTCTGAAATACAGTATACACTGCAATCAGAAAACAGCTTACAAAAGAATCTTCTTCTTCATGGCCAGTCCAGGCTTGTGACAGAGGTCAAACGTTATAGAATCCTCAATTTCTGCAACATGGCAATTGAAACTGTATTTAGCAAATCTATCTCAGAATGGTTACCCTTTTCTAGAATTCCCAACAAATTACCCAGTGAGCATAGAATTACAAGGTTGAAACAATGTCATATCAGCACAGCTCCAGATAAAGAGGGATTCTGAGGATAATTCTGCCACTATTTCTCAAAGACTAGAAATGTTTTTTGACAAAAACAGATGTCCCCCCACCTTCGCTTTCCCAACAGTATCATTTTCCCTAAATGCTGACAAATTAAGACCTCCTGTGACCTTGAAATAGGGTCACTGTCACCAAAATTTAATCACTTCTTTTCCATCTCTCAGTGATGTACCTGTGACAGTTTGGTTCAAATCTATCCATCCTTTCAGGAGATATGGTACAGACACACTCTTTGACTGCATGTGACCTTGAAAATGAGGTCAAGGTCACCAAAATCTATTCACCTCTTTGCCATCTCCCAGTATATATCTATGCAAGTTTGGTTCAAATCCAACCGCCCATTCAGGAGATATGGTGCAGACAAGGCATTTTTCAACACTCTTTGACCTCCTGTGACCTTCAAAATGGGTACAAGGTCACCAAAATCTAATCAGTTCTTTGCCATCTCCCAGTGATGTATCTATGACAGTTTGATTCAAATCCATCCATCCATCCATCCATTCAGGAGATATGGTGCAGACAAGGCCTTTTTCAACACTCTTTGACCACCTGTGACCTTGAGAATGAGGTAAAGGTCACCAAAATCTGATCAGTTCTTTGCCAACTCCCAGTGATATATCTGTGCCAGTTTGGTAAAAATCCATCAATTCCTTCAAGAGATATGGTGCAGACAAGGCATTTTTTCAACACTCTTTGACCCCCTGTGACCTTGAAAATGGAGTCAAGGTCATCAAAATCTTATCAGTTCTTTGCCATCTCCTAGTGATATATCTGTGCTAGTTTGGTAAAAATCCAGCAATTCCTTCGGGAGATATGGTGCAGACAAGGCATTTTTAAAAAATAATAATAATAATAGACTTTATTTACAGAGGGAAATACACATTTAGTTAAACACTAATCTTCCATGTGGCCCTCTCTTGTGACAGAAAAAAAAAACAACAGAAAAAAGCATGCAGCATGTCATATTTCAAGAACACACACATCCAACCTGTCAGTTTCTTACTTTAAACATTGCAAGTATCAGGACATAACTACCAACACAAAAACCACAGGCCCACATTTAACACCGCCCACACCAAACTTTGCAATCAAGGTCTCCCCCAGATGCTACCCAGTAATAAAAGCATCGCAAACGACTGCGTAATACCCCGCCACTGCAAACTTTTTTCACACACTGATTTTTCTAGATTTATTTTTTCTCTGTATAACCCCAGGGCAACCTTACCCCACTGAACACGGATAAAGGTCTTTGTCATGACAGGACACTTCATTACTCTGGCTTCCCATAAATCACTTATCACTCTAATCAAATACAACTTTAGTGATTTTGAACATGTGGCCATGGGGCAGGGGCAGATAAACCCTAAAGGGTCAAATTTCAATCATCACAAGAAGCTTTTATTATGGTACTTCTATCATCAGATGTAAATTCTGAAAATCTGTTTCACATGAATTTATATTGATTTTTTATGCATATGTATAGCCCGGGGGCAGGGGGAGATAACTCCCATGGGGGTAAATTTGAGCATCACTGGAAGCTTTTACCACTCTGATCATTTGCTGTAAGTTTCAGAAAAACTGCTTCAAATTCTGTGTTTATATGGAATTTTTCATGATTTTATACATGTATATAGCCAGAGGGCAGGGGCAGATAACCCCTGATGATTTTTTTTCCATGCTCATACAAAGCTTTTGTTACTTCAATCATGTTTGTGAAGTTTCATCATGATACTCCATGTAGTAAAGGAACTAGAGGCCAGAAACCATTTTTTGTACATTGACAAGTGCCATAACTCTGTCAGAAATTATCCAAATTTGCCCATTAACAATCCCAAGCGAGACATTCTTGATACAAAT
This sequence comes from Ctena decussata, assembly GCA_963989385.1. Lineage (NCBI taxonomy): Eukaryota > Metazoa > Mollusca > Bivalvia > Lucinida > Lucinidae > Ctena > Ctena decussata. Next base: position 42,259,829 of record OZ022512.1, read on the forward strand.
GCATATGCAAAATTTGAAGGAAATCCGTTAATGCTTAAGTTATCGAACGGAAACGAAGTGCGGACGGACGTACGTACTACGGACGGACGGACGGACGCACGGACGGCCAACGTGAATACATAATACCCCGCCACTTACATGTGGCGGAGTATAACATAATACCCCGCCACTTACATGTGGCGGGGTATAAAAATTGGATAAGAATTCTCCCAACTGGAAAAAGGACTACACAGAATTTAAAAACAGCAGTCCAGTTGAACAGAAGTGTCCCAATAATGTATAGTCCGGTGGTTTATGAGTGAAATTTTGGATTTGTGGGCACTTTCGCGGCATGACGGGCAACCAGGCTCAGTGAAGTCAGTAAACCTACCTAAAACCATTTTGCCCGGTTGCCAGCTCAACAGACCACATATAAGGTCAAAATCGGGTCAAAGGTCATTTGGTGCATTTCTATATACCAGTTTGTGATTGAATTGTTGAATTAATGGAGACTTTTGCGAAATGAGAGGCAACAATGGCGATGGAAGTAAGTAAATATACCATACAAGCTTTTGCCATATTGCCGACGTGATATATAATAATAACCGGGTCAAAGGTCAGTAAGTACACTTTTGTGTAGTGGCTTATATCATTTATTGTAAAAGCAGTCTTTTGAGTTACCAATAGCTCATAGGCCTGCCCTACCAATCCGAATGAGAGGCCTTCTACACTTTTTGTTTTTCCAAAAATATATTACAACATTACATGATACCAATCTTTTCTATCTGACTTGGTGCGTTTGACAGTTATCGCCAATTTAAATACGTTACCATATCAATCTGGTGAATTCGTATGTTACCATACCTCTTATTCAAATGAATATTGGAACGCATATTGATCTTCCTATTGACAAAAAGCATCGTGCTGCTTTTCTGTTCAATCAAATATGCTATCTCCTTTTGAGCATAAATGTTGCCTACGTTACCGAGTTATTTTCTCCAATTTAATGGACAAACATATTTCGGATAAATTTACCATTTTACCGAAACCAGCTAATATTTACATTTTACATTAATGCTAATAAAAAGAAAATGTGAGTGTATCAAACTACGCAGGAAATTACACCGTTACAAACGTTACCGGGCATTTCTAATCAAAAATCATAAACCAGAAACATGGCCATCGATTTTATAAACAACATCTTACGGGCTGACACTACAAAGATCTTCTTTGATCTTTAACAGATGAGGCGATGCAATTTTCTAAATATAGATGTTTGGTTATTAGAGCTTGAACAATGGTCCGCTATGCGATTTTATAGATGCCTGGGGCAGTACATTTGCCTCTCCTGAAGTATTTTAGTCAGTCAGCTGGCACTACATAATTGAAAGTGACAATTTATCGAGAGAATTTGAGTTTGTTCTACAGTGTTGAGAGAGAGCCAACTTAGCTGAAGAACAGATATAAATGTCTCTATAGTTGTGGTTTTTAGGTAGTCGAACAAGATAAAGATGCAGGCAGAATATAATCATATAACAAAGAGCAATGGCTCTCAAGGGGCTTTGTTGTAGCCTGAATTTCTAAAACCATGTCAATATATCCTTTTTTCTTACCCTGTGCTGGTACCACAGACTTTGGTAGATGTCTGGCAATACATCGTCTGGCACTGAATTCTGCCCATTATTCATATAAAAGAAACAACTGCCGCCATGACCATATCTCTAAGGGTATTTCGGTAAACTGAGCAGGTGCCATAGTCGATGCACAGGTTTTGCAGCGGCAGTGGCAACTATCATGATATGCTGATGTTTTCAACAGCCTGACCTGACATCACAGTGTTTACAGACGTGTCTAGTAGATTAAGACGGTACCCTTTTATCTATGGACGTCTTTGTAAAGCCTTATCTGCAGTGTTACGTACGTTACGAAGTATGTATTACCACGAATGGATATTAGCATTATAGGGTGTGCGTTTATGTCTGCCACTACAGTAGTACTTTAGTACACTGGCAGAGGACATTTGGTGGCCAGAACTGGCATGCTACTCACACAAGATGACTAGTAGAAGCCTGAGATGGTCAAACATAGATGTCTTGTAATGTGCTTAGTCAGCATAGCAGTGGCAAACGTGATCTGTACTCTCGCACTACAGTCGTCTTTGCTGTTTTCACTACATGCTTTGACTGTTATCACAACCTATTCAGACGAGTTGCCTCAGCTGGTGTAACAGTAGGCCATTTGATGTCTGAAGCTTGCACTACAGTAAAGGTTTTGTTTTGCGAGAGCTTGAACAACAGTTTCAGAAATATTTCATAGTAGACTGTGTCGACGATTAAGTCCCCTTAGTGATTTGTAGTGTGGCAATATTTTCACTCCCTCCCTTCCATACATACATAAAGTCTATATATATTAACACCTTGAATTATAACTGGTTTCATTCATTTATGATATCATAACCATTGACAAATGTAGTATTAAGATAGCTGGAGTAATAGGGTATAAATCTTGTCATTGGGGGTGGGATGGCTGGCGCCATTTTTTACAATTTTCTCCTATCCCTGCCCCTATTCCTCCCCCACCTCCTTAATTCATCTGGTTCCATTTGTATTTATATAGTAAGCAGCATATTGTTACATATTTTACATGTACCGTATGCATATTCATATGCAGACACAGTTTCAAGTCAGTGTTATGCCCTTTTTTAAAGTTCAATAGATTATAGGTACGAAATTTAAACACTTCCTATAACGTAAACTACACAGGCTAACGAAGTCAGTTTTAGTCCATTAAATGGCTATGCAAAACAAAACATATGATGGCTTAGTTGTGAGGAGCAAATGTACATGAACCAGCTTCGATTGCATTAATCAGAATAATGTGAAACTTCTCAAGTAATAATGACACACAAGGTTTGAATACAGCAGACTAGGTTTGATTTGATGTTTTCCTGGGAAATTCTGAAAAGTGCAAAACACGCCTCATGCAAACTGGAGCATCTGAGTCATTATTTCAGATAGCCTCTATAAGCTCTGTAGCCACTGGATTAAACCTAACTAAAACAATACTCTGATTTAGTTTTGGGGGCCGTCTTAGCAGCCTTAACGACGGGTACTTATAAATGAAAGCATTTGATTTTCATTATAGGTAGTTTTCTCATATTTTTTCCATACAAGTTATATCGTCGTAAGTCACATGAGGAATATCTAGAAGAGGTGATTCAGACGAGGACTACTATAATGTCTTATGGGCAATAGCAATATTTAGATTTGAATAACTTTATTTGTTTCCCACATACCTGCCTGTCTTAACGTAAATTACATGCGATGCTATAACACTTACACAAAAAAGTATATGTTACAGTAGTTGAAAAAGTTGCTTATATATCAGCAATGCCCTTAAGAAACAAAAGCATGAGGCGATGAGTTTCAGAATGTCGGTCGACAAGTTTCGATATTCTTGTACATATTAAATACTCCTGAATATCTGAAAACTTATTCTCGACATCATGCTGATGTGTATCTTATGTCTAAAAGTAGTTTGCAAAATGAATTACATTGTATTGTCAACTTTATAAGAAAGAAAATATCTATAAACACAGAACATACCCGATACTATGCTTTTCTATTTAATTGAATCGCTTAATAGTAATTTAAATGACTAATTTACCAATTTAGTAACGTAAGCTACATGAGATTGATTTATCTACATTGAATTTTATCTGTTTCACAGCTCACACTTTTAAAGTTCTTGCATCTCTATGTGTAAACACCGTAACAAATAATTTATGGCTATTTTATCTGCATTAGATTTCAGATGGTAACTGTAAACAATATATGTATTGTAAACAACACATGATAAAGAAGCCAAATGTTTGTAATATAAAAGTTGAGCTAGAAATATATATGACAGCTTGCTTAAAAAAGATATAATTTACTAAACTGAAACGTGTTGTTCAAATATTTATGCAGTGCAGTCCTCGATTTATAAAATATTAAAGTTAGCTCTATGAATGCATGTAGATTCAGAAAAATAGGTGAACGGACGGACACGTACACAGTTTGATTGAACAGAAACTGTTCAAGTATGCTTTACTATTGCCGAATGAGGTTTTCAATATGTTCAACATTTAAGTGCAGTGATATTTATACCTCAAATGTACAATAATCATTTTCTAAGCAGTTTTTCGTGATTTTGCACTTAATGACCTTTGACCTCGTTTATTCGGTACACAACAGGCAGTCAGGCTTGGCAACCGGCAAAATATTAACGAGGACATATCGGTAAGTGTTTTTAACATGGTTGCCCATCATGCCGCGAAAGTGCCCACAAACTCATTTTCTAGAGCACTTTTCTCGAATCCGCCACCTGACTAGTACACTTATTGCAGTAAGCTCACAGAAATGTCCAAATAATGTACATTTTTACAGTAATCTCACATTTTCTACAGATCTGTAACACTCACACATATACTGAAAATAACACTATAACTAGAAAATGTGTTTATGAAACACTATGCCCCCAACCATATGCTTGTCTCTAGAGAAGGTTCATCCAATAATGCTTGTACCTTTGTACCAAAGGCTTACAATGCACTAAGTCGAAAAAGGGGCTTAACTCAGTCAAAAATTTACGAATTGTTTTCAAAAGTTAATCAGGTCATCTACACCTTGGGCATTCTCATCTTGCAAAGCCTCATGATCCTAGCATCAGGGGTTCTTGAGATATTTTGTTCACAAGGTTCCACAGGCTTACAATGCACGAAGTCGAAAAAGGGGCATAACTTTGTCAAAAGTTCACGAATTTGTTTCAAAAGTTAATCAGGTCATCTACACCTTGGGCATTGTCATCCTGCAAAACCTCATGATCCTAGCATCAGGGGTTCTTGAGATATTTTGTTCACAAGGTTCCACAGGCTAAGTCGAAAAAGGGGCATAACTCTGGAAATACATTGCCGGCGGAAAAATAAAAAAATACGGGTCTGCTTATTTTCCATACTGATCATGAGTATAAAGTTTCAAGTTCCTAGCTCTTATTGTTCTTGACTATATGTAAGGGTACCTTTGTACCATAGGCCTCAATGCACTAAGTCGAAAAAGGGGAATAACTCGATCAAAAATTCACGAATTTTTTTCAAAAGTTAATCAGGTCATCTACACCACAGGCAGTATCTTCCTAAAATAATCATGCTCCTAGCTTCAGGGGTTCTTGAGATATTTTGTTCACAAGGTTCCATAGGCTTACAATGCACTAAGTCGAAAAAGGGGCATAACTCGGTCAAAAATTCACGAATTTGTTTCAAAAGTTAATCAGGTCATCTACACCTTGGGCATTCTCATCCTGCAAAACCTCATGATCCTAGCATCAGGGGTTCTTCAGATATATTTTGTTCACAAGGTTCCACAGGCTAAGTCGAAAAAGGGGCATAACTCTGGAAATACATTGCTGGCGGAAAAATAAAAAAATACGGGTCTGGCAATTTTCCATACTGATCATGTGTATAAAGTTTCAAGTTCCTAGCTCTTATTGTTCTTGACTATATGTAAGGGTACCTTTGTACCATAGGCCTCAATGCACTAAGTCGAAAAAGGGGAATAACTCGATCAAAAATTCACGAGTTTTTTTCAAAAGTTAATCAGGTCATCTACACCACAGGCAGTATCTTCCTGCAAAAAATCATGCTCCTAGCTTCAGGGGTTCTTGAGATATTTTGTTCACAAGGTTCCATAGGCTTACAATGCACTAAGTCGAAAAAGGGGCATAACTCGGTCAAAAATTCACGAATTTGTTTCAAAAGTTAATCAGGTCATCTACACCTTGGGCATTCTCATCCTGCAAAACCTCATGATCCTAGCATCAGGAGTTCTTGAGATATTTTGTTCACAAGGTTCCACAGGCTAAGTCGAAAAAGGGGCATAACTCTTGAAATATGTGACCCGCGGAAAAAAGAAAAAACACGTGTTCGCTTATTTTTCATACTGATCATGTGTATAAAGTTTCAAGCTCCTAGCTCTTACAGTTCTTGAGATAGAGGACAGACGGACGGACGGACGGACGGACGGACGGACGGACAGACGGACAGGCCCAAACCAATATGCCCCCACAATTTCTCCGAAATTGGGGGCATAAAAACTGTAAGTATTGAGACAAATATGGCAGAACACACACTGCAGAGCCTAATCAGACTGCTCCAAAAAATTGGAGAAGTACAATCAGGGTTTGTCCCAATATGTACAGTTATTATGACAAGTTCTCCAAAAAGCTAGAACTACATATAAACATACACACACAAACACACACACACAAACAAAAAAAAAAGATCCATATTATAATGATGAAGAACTAAAATAGAATATACAATAACGATAATACAAGTCAGCTTTTCAACCATTTTATGAAATTATTATGAAAAGAATTAACAGTATCTAAATTTTTCAGTTCAGAAGGTAAACTGTGTTTCAACACTCTTTGACCTCCTGCGACCTTGAGAATGGGTCAAGATCACCAAAATCTAATCAGTTCTTTGCCATCTCCCAGTCATATATCTGTGCCAGTTTGGTAAAAATCCATCAATTCCTTCAGGAGATATGGTGCAGACAAGCTATTTTTCATCCTTCTTTGACCTCCTGTGACCTTGAAAATAAGGTCAAGGTCACTAAAATCTAATCAGTTTTCCCCCTCCCAGTAATGTATCTGTGCCAGTTTGGTCAAAATCCATGCATCCCTTCAGGAGATAGAGTGCAGACAAGAAGCTACGCTGACGCTGACACCGACGCCGACGGGATCCACACCAAAAACGATATGTCCCCCCCACCCATAATAAAAATGAATGTGGTTTACCCTAATTAGACCTGTCTCACCAATACTGTTCTAAATATGTTCTTCTTTTTTCTTTTTTGAAAAATTATCCCTAAATTATCCCTATGGAGCACAGAACAGCATGGATACAATCATATCCCTTAACAACCATGAAACAAAATTACTTGAATAATGCTGTTTGCAAGTATGACTTTTTTCATTTTTGGCAACTCCGACATTTCTATTATCACCTCTCTTCTCAAAGTTGACCAACTCATAAAGGAAAGAATTAGCTTCTCTAGGAGCAAATTCTTTCTTTTACCAGTATATCCCATTTTTGAAGGGACTGTCACAAAAGCAGGAAGCAGACAAAGTCACAAAAGTTGTCTTCATATGTAAAACTAGAAAATTGTGTCTGTAAGACACTAATGATGCCCCCGTGCAGCGCCTGTCACAGGACATGTGTACATCCCTAAAGCACCTTTCAAGCACAAATGCTATTTACAAAGAATCCACTGAAAACATTTCATAAACTTTATACCCTATAGTGCAAAATGCAGCCCAAAATGACTAAGTTTAAAAAGGCCATCATTCCTTCAGAATTATTTTTTTCCTATCATAACCAACATGCACATCTTCACTGTGTCCACAACAAGTCTCCAATGTCTGAAAAACAGCCAAAGAAAATTGTGGGAGGAGTTGATTACACAAAGTACCACCCTACAATGCAGACATATGCCTAATATGAATAAGTTCAAAAGGCTATAATGCTGTCAAAATCAATTCTAGCTCCAACAAAAACCCACATGCACATCTTCAATATGTCCACAACATGTATGTGAAGTTTGAAAAAGATCTACTGAAAACTGTGGGAGGAGTTGATTACACAAACTCTATACCGTAAAGTGTGACGAACGGACGGACGGACAGACGGATGGACGGACAGACAGGAGCAACTCTTAATGCCCCCGTGACGATCCTGACTATCGTCATGGGGGCATAAAAAAAGTCCATACACATAACTTTGTACCTTAATTAAAATTTCTTATCTGGATCACGTTACTTTATGCTGCTTGGTATACTCTGACTTTGTAAACTCTGGTAAATAATTTGTAATATTAAATAAATGTAATAGGATATGAATAAAATTAAGCCATACTATATCCTGCATATCTACTATAGTCAACTCCGATCTCCAATGTCTTTGTGTTAAGTATCATACCACACCAAGGAAACATATCTGAAAGTTTGAAACATATATAATGTAGTGATCCCAGTGATTGATTGATTTGTTGTTTTACGTCCACGCTAAACAACTCTGGTCATGTCGGGACAGTCAGTTAACCTAACCACACCTTTCCTGGGCAGGCTTAGACCTCCTAAGCAGTTAACCAGTACTAAGTGCATACACTTTCGCCAGAAACTGACAACTGCCCTTCTTAAATCAGTGGAAGGACAAACAAAAGTATGTGGCCAGACCGGGTATCGAACCCAGGACCTCTGACTTATGAGTCAGGTGCCCTACCGATTGCGCTACGCGGCCCGGCCCCAGTGAACAGAACCATGGAAGAGACATATATTTTCTTCATATTATCTTGATGAAAAGAGATGTTATATGAAAGCCTTCAGATATTATCTTGTGGGAACAAGTTGAGGTCTAAATATATTTATTCATGATCACAAGATATCTTGTTTCAAAATATATACTGTACCCTCAAAATAAGCTCTTATTTATGTTGTGGTCACAAGATACCCTCAGACTTGTTTCCCAATGTATCTTTTTCCCTCAAGATAATCCTGCTATCTCACGTCTTCCTTGCCAATATATATTGTTCCCTCAAGATAATATCTTCATTACCTGGTATTCACATGATATCTTATCTCCAAATATCTTGCTCCTTCAAGATTGTATCTCCCGATATATCTCTCTATAAGCATATTTTTAGACCCCTCATTGGAAGCAGCTCATCCCAACATTATCACATGTTAATACCTGTATTTCCAGTTGTGTCTACATTAACATAATATCAGTACTCTGGGATGCCCCCACTCCAACCATTCTATGAAGCTCTGTTCTTTTTGAAGTGTCTGTTGTCTTAGAACACCAGGACCTGAGGTTATAAAACTTGAGTACATTCTCAAACTCAAAATAAAGCACACTGATTGGCTGCTTCCGAGCACATGCTCGGAAGCAGCCAATCAGTGTGCTTTATTTTGAGTTTGAGATGTGCTCGGAAACAGCCAATCAGTGTGCTTTATTTTGAGTTTGAGATTATTCTCAAGTTTATAACCTCGGACCCAGACTTCGCATCATAGGGTTGCTGTTTGAGTCCCACTGCAAGCAAGATTCTGTCCAAACCTAAACAGCACTTCAGTGCTACACAGAGCCCTTCATAATCGTCCTTCCTTTGTCTTGATATAGAGCAAAATATTGTTGAAAAGGACATATAGCTACCAAGTCATACATCCATATGTTCCTTTCATCTCATCTTCTGCCCTTACACCCCGCCCCCCTTCCTCCCTCTTTCCCCCTTCCCACATCTCCAACCCCTATCACCACAACTACCGTTGTTACCAGTGCACCGTAAAAACTGAAGTAAAGGGTCAGATAGGCCTGAGCAAACAGTGGAGACCCGCCGGAACCTGTCTGATCAGAATCTACACTGCTTGCCCTTCTTTAACATGTATTACTGCATTGTTAAACCAAACTGCTCCATTTCCAGGACAATCATGGTGATCATTTGAGGTGTCCCAATTTTCAGGGCCCAGTTGTTCAAAGCATCATTAGCCTAACGAGCTCGTTAAGAGGTCAACTTGTTAAATGTTTTATGACTTTATGACCAAATACACCGATTATATTTTTTGTTGAAAAAATGTGAGAAGCTTTTGCAATGCATGCAAAAGCTTCTCACCTTTTTTCAACAAAAAAATATTGACGTATTTGCGATATTAATGTTTGAAATTTTAACGCAACGTTAACTAACGACATTGTTAGTTTTGAACAACCGGGCCCAGAATTTTAACTGTATGCTCTGTTCCTACCTTCTACATATGCTACTTGGCCAAATGTCTCATCATTGTACTGGAAATTAACAAGTACTTTCTCAACATTAACATGACAGTTGTATTCTGGAATACCTGAAAGACACACTGTTAGTAGAGGATCTTACATAAGTGGTTATTTGAGCCGCGACACGATAAAACCAACAATATGGTTGTGCGCCAAGCACAGACTCAAATCAGCCTTGACATCTGCCAATTCTGATCAGACTCTTTGCTAAGTGCTTAAAGGGCAGCCAAGGGACTAAGCTACCTTCATGCGGACAGCGCAGACTCTGATCAGACTGGGCGGATGCCCAGGCTGATCTGAGTCTGCGCTGGGCGCACAAACACATTGTTGGTTTTCTCATGTCGCGGCTCATTTCATAAGAAATTTATGAAACGAGCCTTTACTGAGTTTCACGATTTTTGTATGAAATGACCTCATGTGCATGATTCTGTTTTTAAATGAAATTTATTGCCTTAAAAGCTGACATTATTTAAACAGAAATACAATACTGTAACTGATGGCATCAAGAGGCTATATGCCAGTAATCAAGTGCTATAACAGTGTGGTCATACTATTTTTATGACATGACTTTAGCCACTGAAAAACAACAACTTCACATGTTAAAACAAGTTCTGTCAAAGCTCCTAAGCAAAATGTGCAGGCAGATCCCAGATTTTGCTCTTAGCATAAAACAAAAAAATATCCTAACAAATCTTTATGCTAACTCAGCACTTGAGTTTAATTAATCACACTGTCATTTTTATATAGGCAACAGCTTTTACAGTAATGTAAGCCAAATGTATATGAGCCGCGACATGAGAAAATCAACAATGTGGTTGTGCGCCCAACGCAGACTCAGATCAGCCTGGGCATCCGCCCAGTCTGGTCAGACTCTTCGCTAAGCGCTTAAAGGGTAGCTAAGGGACTGAGCTACCTCCATCCAAACAGCGAAGACTCTGATCAGACTGGGCGGATGCCCAGGCTGATCTGAGTCTGCGCTGGGCGCACGACCACATTGTTGGTTTTCTCGCGTCGTGGCTCATATCATTTAGAATGTATACCTTTCAACATCAAATTGAGGAATTTTGTTGCACTTTCCCGAGATGGAGTCACGTAAAGGTAGTCATCCACAATTCTCATCAACAGATCATCTTCTGTGATACTGAAGAATTCTCTTTCCATGTCAGCATAATACATACTACATAACAGGGTAGACAATACAGAACCTTGACTTATACCTCCTGTCTGGATGTAATATTTCAAGCCAACCTGTTAAAGAAAGAAAATATCTACAAAGATATTACAAAGCTGAAGCTTGTTATCTCTAACACCGGTTTTCAGCTACTGTGGATTTGTAAAATGTAGTACGTAATATTGGCTGAGTTGTCTATATGAGCAGCAACATGACAAAACCAACAAAGTGGCATGTGCGCCCAGCATGGGCATCCGCCCAGTCTGATCAGAGTCGTCCCTGTCCCCATGAGGCTAGTTGAGACTCTTAGCTACCCTTTAAGCACAAAGCAGCTACACTGATAAGTGGACATCCACCCAATCTGATCAGAGCCTTTGCTTTGCGCTTAAAAGATTAGGTAAGAGTACAAGCTATCTCCATGCGAACAGCAAATACTCTGACCAGACTGGATGGATATCCAGGCTGATCTGAGTCTTCCCTCAGGGCACTTGCCACTTCGTTGGTTTTGCTGTGTCAGGGCTAATATATTCTTTATTATTAAACTCATCTTATTCGAACTGTTTCTAACTTCAGGTGAACAGATACACTTTGGGGGAGGGTGGGGGGGGGGACACTGCCATTTTCAATTTTGCCTCCCTTAAGAACTGAGATCAACTCCTAAAGGAAAGAATTTGCTCTTCCAGGAGCAAATTCTTTCCCTTAAGAGTAGATCACCTAGAAGAGCAATTCTTCCCATTAAGAATTGATCCCCTGTTAGAAGGTTTTCATAGTCCAGGAAAGTAAACAGATGTCCTAAAAAATCTCCCTTAGAAAAAATGCCAGAAAAGCATGATGAGTAGCCACACATCTTAAAACAAAAATTCCTGGTCCCCTGGACATAAAATACCTCCTTTTATCTATTTAAATTCATTTTAACTGCTGACTTCTGGACATGTTTCTATATTTATTTCAAATGCAAACTAGCTACAACAAACAGCAAATTATTTATTCCACTTAGCAGCTACTAGAGTCGTGTCCAATGCTAAAAACGTAGACATATACAGGTAGCATGACTTATGCTTTGTATTGGGAACCAGACAAATAGGCAGAAAAATCCTGTTTTTAAGGCATCAAACTATCTATGATAATCATGGATCTAATTCAACCAAGCAACATTTTCATTACCTACCCTGATAATATTGTTGAAGAGATGAGAATGTAATAACTGCATCAAAGTCTCCTTAGTCTCATGTTGATGAAGAACCTAAAAACATATAAAAAACATACTAAGTATTCAAGGGCGTAGCTACGTATACGGCAAATACGCAAGTGCATATTGAAATTTTGTCAAAATTGACAAAATTTCAAAACGCACCTGCATATTTGCATGCTGAAATTTTATAAATTAGACAAGATTTCAATACCAATTACCAAAGTGGCTGAAATACTAGCTTTCCTTTCAAGAAGTAGAGCATAAAACATGGTTGTGCGTATCATGAAATTGCCCCTAGTTATGCCCCTGCAATACATGCCAAGTCTCACAAAGAACAAAAAAAAATCACCAATTTTGCCCTTATGCAAGCCTCTTCTCATGAGAATTTAAACTCTCTCTATTTTTCACTCCATCCATTTTAGTTTTCAAGAAGAAATAATCAAGAACTACATATAATTTTTTCCTTGCACCTCATTTTAAGGTAAAAGAATTGGCTCCTGCAGCAATGCCTTGTCTTAAACAACAGACCCTATTTTGAAAGGGTTTCTGCATTCACGAAAGCAAAATGGAAGTCACAAAAATTATTCTCCTTTGTAAAAATGGTATGAAACCCATAAATCTACACCTTTATCTCAACAAAACTTACTTAGAAATTTTCTCACAGATTGCAGCTCACAGGGCATGGCATGTATGTTTATCTTGTCAACCAGAATGGCATCATGCATGCTATTTTTATCTATCTATTAACCTTGCCAACCAGTACCCAGTTGTTCAAAGCATCGTTAGGCTAACGAGCTCGTTAAGAGGTCAACTCATTAAGTGTTCCACAACTTATAGCCAAATACACTGATATTTTGTGTTGAAAATATGTGAGAAGCTTTTGCAATGCAAAAGCTTCTCACATTTTTTCAACAAAAAATATTGGCATATTTGAGATATTAACGTTTAAAATTTTAACCTCTCTTAAACAACATTGTTAGTTTCGAACAGCCGGACCCAGAATGACATCATGCATTCTACTTTTACCTATATGTTTACCTTGTCGACCAGAATGACATCATGCATTCTATTTTTATCTATCATCTCCTTGGCAACCTGGACAAAGTCTGGTTCATATTCTGCCAGTGAACTCACGGCTCTGTGGAAGGTTCGCTTTAAGTTGCCCCTAGCAACCAGGACAGTGGCATACTTTCTCACTACAAAGTCTTCTTGAACCTGAAGTATGTCAAACAATGAAATTTGTTGACTATGACAAAGATGACAGAAAACAGAAGAGCATGACCCCTTTACTGTTCTGTAAATGCAGTCACCAACAGATATATAATTTTAAGCAAATGCATGACTGATTCCTTGGCCAACAATTAGTTATTTACATACACTACACAACTGGGGATTATCTGACAAGAAGTCTGTGACAACTCCCTAATTTCTGAATAAAAATGTATGTTGTGATCCCAAACAGCAAGGCAGTTCTATGGAAGGTACATATACAGTATGACCGGAAATTATTGAGAATTGCATTTTTCATAATATGTTAATCCTAGTTGTTGTAGTCCTTCGCTTATTGGAATATTATGATAGGAACTACACAAATAATTTCTTGCTATAATATTTCGTTTTACTAGTATTTTCAGTGATTTATATCTGTTTGTTGGACCTAGGGGTCTTAAATCGCAAAATAAGATGGATTTTCGAGAGCTTTTCAGACACATATGTCGTATACTACACAACACTGCTTCAAGCTAACACATTCTAATTTGTGTTAAATATTGTTTAACAATATCAAGCTGATCCATGTTTTTATGTGCTATAAAATATTTAAGTCTTAATGTTGGTAACTAAGATTTTTGAGTAATTGAAAATTGTGTTCGGTACATTGATGGTAAAACCACACTGATTTTGGGCTCTGCAATATTCAAGGCAGGGTTAAATGAATATTCAGCAGGAGTGGTCTTATTTTCTGATATAATATTTACATATAACTGATTAGTTTATGCAATTGTACAGTTATGCCTGCCTGTCATTACTACTTTTCATTCAGTCGCTACAACTAGTAGCCCACCCTGCTGAAAATTTACCATTTTCATAGAATTTGGTGAAAATCTGAAAATCTCGCTGTTGCTTAGAGCCAAACTGTTTCTTATACCCTAAAGGTTATATCACAAATATTTGTTGAGTGAACAGCAGTGTTGTTTCTGTATCTGAAAAACTAATTTTAGATATATTGTCTTTTCTTTAGTATTTCCTTGTAGACATTTTATTTCGAATTTTATCTTATTCTGTGGTTTTGCTCAAATTTTGTGCTTGGTTGATTAAATAGGAGATAATCCATGTCATATAGATGACTGACAAATATCAAAGCCATCACACAGTAGTACTGTGGTGAATATACCAACAACATATCAAATCAGTTTCATTTATATCATACAAAGCTAGAAAAACACTGGCTGAAATCTGGTAAAAATTCTCAATAATTTCCGGTCATACTATAACATACATTATGAGATAGAATAAATAAAATGATCATCAAACAAACCCATATCTCTAACTATGTTGATTCGTAGATATCAACAATCAGTCATTACTATGTGCCTACTATAAAACATGAAATTCCTATGAAGTATATTATACTGACTCAAAAAAGTTACGATATCAACTTCTAACTAATTTTTAGAGTCACTTAGTGATTATTGAACATAAACAAGGCTATTGACGCATCAAACAGACATTCAGCTACAAAGAGCACAAAAATCGTTAAAACAGACCTATCCATTCAAGAGTTATCTTGCAATATTCTTGTGGAGTGATTTCGGTCCTACTAAAGACAGAAAAAGACTTACTCCACCAAAAAGGACTGAAAAGAACTTTCGGGCACCGAAAAGGACTTTTATTTGCAGTCAAATGCTATGTAAAACATATGTTTTAGAACTTCTAATATCATTATGATTAATTAATGCATTGCCTGAATAATAATTTTGTAAATTGTATCTTCATCCTAAAATTTCACAAAAATATTACAACACTGAAAAGGACTTAACTTCTGGTCAGTGGAGAGATGCAATGCATCGAAAAAGGGCATCGAAAATGCCGAATTTCGGACACAGAAAAGGCCTTTTTTCTCTTAATGTACTAGAAAATTGTGTTTGGAAATAAGATTTTTTACCCAATAAATTTTTTGAAACATATTTATAGCATAAAATGGCATTTAAAAGTCCTTTTTGGTGCCTGAAAGTTCTTTTCGGTCCTTTTTGGTGGCAAAAGTCCTTTTCTGTCTATAGTAGGACCTGAGTGATTTGGAATGTAAGCTTTCAATGCGCATGCGCACATGTAAAACTGACCCTGCAAATAAAAATCATTATGTGTGGACATCGAAAATCTTAAATCTACTGTGTCTTGTCATCAGACACCATAAAAGGTACTTGATTTTGTGAAATTATCAGATTATCTCCCTTTATATTAAAAATATAGAGATTTTCGAACTGCTATATAGTCTATAAAACAAGAAAGAATAATCTGACGAAACTAGTCTTAAACGTTGCACAGCCTTATGAGTGCACACAAGCACCACTCCGAGGACCCAGGCCTGAGTCACCAGTCACTACTTTCTTGTTTTATAACCCACACTTAGCGCCCGGACCTGGGTCCACCGTCGTAGTCGTCCAAATCAGAGAATCCAACAAGGACTAACAGTGATATGTCAGTCAGCACCAGTATGAGCAGACTAACTCTGACAACACCGTCAATTTCTGGCAGTTCACAGAACACAGTTGTCTAACAAACGCCAAAAAAAGCGGACAAGGGACGACAGAGACGTAGAAACCTCAAAGAGGAGGAAAACCTAGGAGCTATCCACTAGAATTCACCTACTCTACAAAGATACTAGGGGTTATCTGTCGAAGTTAACAAGAACAAGACAGTAGCAAGTTGCTAAGGGAAAGTATAGAAAGAAACATCACACTACCTGGCCTTACGATCAACGGCTATTTGTGCCAAAGACGACACCGACTTTACCAAAGCTTGGTATGACATACTCTCAGATTCTTCGAGAAAACTCACTCAAAACCACGCGGGCAAAAAAGGCCTGACGCAACAAAAACAAGTACATGATAGTACTACAATAAATTGTAAATACTGCACATGATAGAAACAAATCTAATGTGTTCACTAATACGTGCACATAGTACAATTATAAATTCGCTCTGAGAGGGCACTGCACAACGAGAAATGTTGTCTATTTAATAACATGCAAACTTTGCAAACAACAAGACGTCGGCGAAACTAATAGAAAGACAAAGGTCAGAATGATAGAGCACCAACGTGACACACGCAATAAAAGGGACACACCGGTCGCTAATCATTTTAACCTAACAACTACTCCCTACAACATATGAAATTTCAGATTGTTGAAATTTTAGCATCAGACCCTGACAGTGAAAAAAGCACTGCCATCCGTCAGAGAAAGGAGCTCCACTGAGTCTATCAGCTCCACATACTACGAATGTCCGAATAGGATCAATGTTCAAGGGTAAAGCCGGAGTTTTCCAGTCACTCCGAATTTTGCTATATAGTCTATGCCTGTCAAGTTTTTAGTGCGATTCCTTCAAAATCGCTTCAAAATCATAATCTCCATCTTGCATCATGATAAATATTGAATGGAAAGTCACGCACCTTAAACTTTTCCCTTTTTCAATTTCTCATGGAGTTTCTATTGGAAGTGACAATAAAAAACAATTCTTGTGAAATAAAGGACATTATGTAATTGTTTTAATTCTTGACCATGTGCCATGCTGATTTTAGGAAAATCAAATCAAACTGGACTGTTGCACAGACAAATGAATACTTTTTCTTTCTGAAATAAAATTCTGAGCATTTTACTGCTATAGTAACCATGGAAACATACAATATATCATGTATAGGAACTTTTTTGAGTCAGTGTATTTGCAAAATAACATCTGCTAGGTACAGTGTGATACCTCACATTGTATGTATCTGCTAGGCATAGTGTGATACACCACAATGTATGTAGCTGCCCTTATTTTGTGAGGACACAAATGAAAGTCTGATAAAGGTTTGCAGCATCTGTCAATTAGCCAACAGTTGCTTAATCTTGCTGGAAAATATGGCAGTGTATCCTTGATACATCCTCTTAACCAGGGCTACAGAAAATTTGAAATCCAAATCGGTTCGAACTGCTGATGGTTGGTTGATTTGATGCTTAACGTCCACGGTAAACAACTATGGTCATGTCGGGACGGTCAGTTAACCTAACCACACTATTCCTGGGCAGGCTTAGACCTCCTAAGCGGTTAACCAGTACTAAGTGCACATACTTTCGCCAGTAACTGACAACTGCCCTTCTTGAATCATCGGAAGGAGAAACGAAAGTATGTGGCCAGACCGGGATTCGAACCCAGGACCTCTGACTTACGAGTCAGGTGCCCTACCGATTGCGCTACCCGGCCCGGCTCGAACTGCTGATGACGTCATAGGAATGTGTTCCACAATCCAAAATAGTGGTCGACGAAAACTAAAGATAAAAAAACATGTTTACATGTCCGTAGCACTTAACTAGGTAGATAAACATATATACTGCTTGCCTGACACAAAGAAAATCCCCGCTGAAGTAGCCATTTAGTCCCCATGTTCTTACTTATCGTGAAAAATGCGCTGAAAGCGCAGAGACGAAAGTGAAAGTAGGCATGGGCCAATAGTAACCAGGCTTTTTTCTTGTCGACTTAATTCCCTTGAAATTTGTATATACTTGCAAGAAAGTACCTGCGAGGAATAAAAAAATACTTTTTGCGCTAGCGATGGCATCGGCTAAAAAAAAACTCTAACCAGTCAGCGCATAATCAAGTCAGGTTTAATTATTATTATTATTATCTTTCTGCTAGTCAAATTCTTTCCCGATGCTTTCTTTGAAAGTAAACAGTGACTTTATTTTGCAAAGCCTTCTTCTGTGCGTCCGCATGTGTATGTGAATATAGGAGGTTGCCACTGGCCAAATTTGGACACATGCTAATTATCAAAGATTTCTAAAAACATGATCAGTGTTCACACGTTGGCAAGACAATCCACGCTTTGTTTGATAACTTTTGACAGCAGTGCATGAATATTGGATAATTATGGACTATAAATGGTATGACACTTGGCTGAAATCCAGGTAATTGTGTCATAATGCATCCGCAAATTGTGTTTTTTGGACCGATAAAAATGTGCCTTATGCCAAGTGAATCGGTTTTTCAAACTCAAATTCGGTCAGAACCGACAAATTTTCGGATTTCTGTAGCCCTGCTCTTAACATTATGCCCAGTTTCATTACCTGACTAGAGACAGCCTCCAACACACTATAAAGTTTCTCCTGAAGTATTGTATCATAACAATTAACGATGTCAGTCTTCACAAAGTATAACTCTGGTCTCCCTAGATCTCTCCAACGACTACAGTACTGCACCCAGCTTGTGTAGACATCATCTGTACCAAACTTTCCAGCTCCAACTAGTGATGGTGTTTCATTCTGAGGTGAAGATATAGAGCAGTTTACATGAGTGCTCATATGTATTATTGAATTTATTAAACGAGTTGGGGAAAAAGATAAGATGCGAGGCTATACCAAGCATCTTATCAGTTTTCCCCAAGGAGTTTAATAAATTCAATAAATACAGGAGCATGAATGCAAGATTCTATTTATCATATGACACTAAAATAGCATTTTATTAGCAAATTTTGCACTAAAACATTACAATTTCGCCATTTGAAAACATGTTTTTATGGACGTCAACAAATAACGTTACGACGTAGTTTGCGTATTTAATCCACTAGTTGATTATGGTTTTTAATGAATGACTTTTTTACACTCAGATGCAACGTCATATGATAATGTAATTTAGTCAGTAATGCAGAGTAAAATAAATCAACAAGCTGACCTATATTTTATACTTCACTGACTGATAATTCTGTCCCTAAACGGGTAAGGGTTATGATACTTGGCACACAATTATATAAGGACATGAACATTTCAACATCATCAGCCACTTTTAAATTTGATATTTTATATTTCACTGACTTTTAATATTTCTCCCTGCTATACTCCATACTCTTATGAAATTTTGTTTTTACACTCACATAAGGAGGAAACTCCTGGTCCAGCCATCCATCTACAACCTTGACTTATACTTTACAGTTCAGTGACTTCCCAATATATTTGAAATCTACACTGTCTGTCGTCATGTAGTCAAGGAACGTTTTGGAGTCATGATACTGTGTAACTTTGACAGTCAGGTACCAATTAGGCGTGCTCCATTGTCTTCTGACAAGTTTTGTTTAATTGGTTGTTGTGACAAGTGCTACACAGCAATAATCTTTCAGGTACCATCCAAAACCAGTATGAAAGAATCTTACCTTCATGTAAGTTAAGATATGCAGTAGATCCATAAGCTGTTGATTGATGGATAATTTCTGAAAACAAAAACATCTTTCAGTCTCTGATGCTCTAGGCTATTTTGTTGACAATGAGGACAATCAAGAGGAAGCCACCAGAAAGTGACCCCTACATCACTCCTGCTTGCTAAAGCAGTCACAAGAAGCATCACATTATTTTCACCTGTTCTTTATTTAGAGATATTACTTTTGGAGTTATTGGTCAGTTCTTGAATTTGTGACCAAAGAAGTGTCAACTGGTTTCCTTGTGGGCCCCTATTTTACAAATAATGTGAAGATACTTGTATTTGAAGCCACTAGATTCATAAATATCAGTACACATGAATCTCTCACAAATTAATGATTTACACACAGTGAGTGAGTGAGCTCAGGTTTAACGTCCCACCAACAACGATGTCATATGGAGACGGAACCTCGGTTTAAAGTCTCATCCGAAAGACCGGAGAAGCGGTTTGCAGACAGTACATTCTGCAACATGTCTGTATCAAGTTTCACCATCCTGTACACCATGTTTTCAAATAAATACAAAGACTCTACTCTTGAAGAGAACAATTCGCTCCTTGGGAAGAAAATTTTTCTCTTTAAGAGTTGGTTCCCATTCTAAGAATAGGCAAACTGGAAAAGTATCCCCTCAAAATGTATTCATTCAGCTTGATTATGAAATAGCACCAACCTTCGTAGCCTGTTGACTCATATTTCTACCCATGTTCATAATGGGTCTCAAAGACCCTTGTTTTGGCAGAAACCTCAGTACACAAACCCCTAGTGATGTCCCCTTCCTTAAACTGTCCTCTGCAAAGTCCTGTAAAAGTCATATGATGTATGTTATTAGTTATCTCCAAATCTCAAAAAAAAGTACATCAACATTTTGGGGACATGTCTTAACAGCATTAGTTGCCTGGATCATTGACATATTTCCAAGTCTTTTCTATTTCAACTACAATATAAGTGGTTCTACATTTTCCATGAAGAGTGAGTGAGTGAGTGAGTGAACTCGGGTTTAACGTCCCACCAACAACGAGGTCATATGGAGACGGGACCTCGGTTTAAAGTCTCAGCCGAAAGACCACAGAAGCAGGGGATCGATCTTGCAATCCCTGGATTGGTAGACCGGAGTGTTATCCACTACACTACAGCCGCTCCTTTCCATGAAGAAAACCTACATTTTCTATACAGAAAACAGCACCAGTTGTCATACAAGTTCTCGAAACATTACGGAGTTTGTCAGCTGCTATGGCTGCAGAAATATTGACAGAGGCAGTGTTGCACTGAAACTCTATCATCAAACATAAGAAAAGCATAAAAGGGGCAACACAGACAAAACCAACAAAGTGGTGTGGCACCCAGCATATGCTCAGGTCAGCCTTGGGAGCTGCCGAGTCTGATCAGTCTTTGCTGTGCACTTAAAGGGTAGCCAAAGGTTTTAGCTACCTCCATGGGGGCAACAAAGACTCTGATCAGACTGGGCAGATGCCCAGGCTGATCTGAGCCTTTGCTGGGTGCACATGCCAGTTTGTTGGCTTTGTGATGTTGCAGCTCAATTAAGTCTTCCAGACAGAGAAAAGACATAAAGGGAAGGGCTGGCTAATTGCCATCAGGGTGGGAACTGATTATAGTTCATTTCATGCCTATCAGAAACCAGGCCCTAAGGTTATAAAACTTTTTTCATGCTCAATTCAGCTGAGTAAGAAATTTTCTCTGCCGATAAATATGAAAATGCCAACTTATGTTGGCATTTTCATATTTATCAGCAGAGAAAATTTCATACTGAAAAAATTTCATACTCAGCTAAAGGGAGCAAAAAACAACTGTACTTACCAATAATATGCTATTTATTAGCCGGTAAAATTTCGAGCTTAGCAGAGTTGAGCATGAAAAAAATTTAATAATATCGGGGCCAGTTAGTAATCCGAACTAAGCTCAGGGATCAGCCTACAGAGCAAAGTTGGGGACATTGTCTGCCTAAGCCAACAGAATTCCACCAATTTTGAGCTGAGGTATAAGTTAAAATGTATAAAACATATAGAAAATACAAAATTCAGGATAAAACTGTCCCCCTGAAATTCAGAATATGTAGCAAAACTTCTCCCTGTCTGAGAACCCTAGGCTGATAAAGCTGATAATTTCCTTACTAATACTGGACATGATTTCCTCCATGTTTTGTTGAACGAACCTTTTCTAATGCTCATGCTTTTTTAAAACTATGAAAATGTCTTTACACCAGCTAACTTCTAGTCATCTTACTTTCTATTGTATGGAGGAGCCAAGGAAGCTCAGTAGGTTATGAGCTGGCCTGCTGATCTAGAGGACCCGGGTTTGAGCCCCACTTGAAGCAGAAATCTTTTCAAACGTCAATGGGGTTCCACTGCAAACAGCCTTTCATTATCACCCACCCATTGTCCTGATTATGACTGAAATAATGTTGAAAAGGATGTAAAATTGCAAGCCATCCATCCATACATCTATTACATGGAGATTTACCTCTGATATAGGTTTGAGGATCTTTCTCTGAAGCAGACCTGGAAATGTATAAACAGTAATTTTAACCCTTACAGCGCCAAAAGGCAGGCGACAAAATCTGAGCCTTGACACGAGAAAACCAACAATGTGGTTGTGCGCCCAGCGCAGATTCAGATCAGCCTGGGCATCCGCCCAGTCTGATCAGAGTCTTCACTGTCCGCATGGAGGTAGTTTTGACCCTTAGCTACCCTTTAAGGGCTTAGTCAAGAGTCTAATCAGACTGGGCGTATGCCCAGGCTGATCAGAGTCTACGCTGGGCGCACAACCACTTTGTTGGTTTTCTCGTGTTGCGGCTCATTTACGTTTGAAAAATTTCAAAAAATATTTTATCCAAGCTACTTTCAAACCTGTCTTAAAAGCCACCTCTATTCAACACAAGGATTCCGCGGAATGCAATGTCGCACCTGCATGCGTTTCCACAGTAGCAGAGATCATGTTGAGAAAAAAGTGAAAGCAAACAGTAAAAAATTAAAAGAACACAAAATAGTTTCCAGCATTATTCTGACACAAATTTTGTCAAAATCTGCCCAATGATTCTTGAGGTACTGCCAGTTTCATGTTTGTGCTATTTTTAGTAACGGTCAATGGCAGCCATCTTGGATGACCAAATTGCCAAAAACCAAAATAGCTATATGCAAGGATCATTCTACCACAAAATTGGTCAAAATCCATTCAGGGGTTCCTGAAATATAGTCATTTTCATGTTTTTGCTATTTTTAGTAACGACAGTGGCGGCCATCTTGGATAGTACATTTCCATAATTGTGAAAAAAAAAGAGAAAAACTTCTTTCAAGAATCATTCTGATTAAATCTGAGCAAAATCCACTCAGTGTTTACTGATTTATCAGCATTCAAGCAAAGTTCAGACTCGTAAACCAAAAGTAGGTCACTGTGACCTAATTCCGCTACAGGTATTTTTTATTTTCATAATTTTCAAAAAGGAGGTCCTATTGATGTTCCATGCAAAGTTTCAGCTAAATATACCTAGTGGTTCTTGAGAAAAAGTTAATTATGCTGTTTTGCTATTTTTAGTAACAGTGGCCATCTTGAATTCTCACCCACGCTGACTTTCTGTAATCTGAAGCCCTGTAGTCTGATCATGCTCCATATGAAATTTGAGAACCATGGCTGCAGTGGTTTTGGAGAAATTAACTGTACAAATCTTTAACGCCAGGGTTGACGTAAATGTGAACGGACTGACGGACGGACGGACGGACGGAATGACGGACGGAAAACCGGACGCCTATATCGCACCTTGCTAAAGCAGGTGCGACAAAAAACCTGTCTTAAGAGGCCAAAATCTCATATCCCGGAGTAGCATTTTAAGAGTAACTTTGCAAGCAGTTTTGGCCCTTCCCTCAGGTTTGACTGTATACATTTTGAGCTGCCTCATCTGGATCTATGCTGTTTGCAAATTCAACCGTTTTTGCTTTGGCACTTCTGGTGTTAAATGTATTTCCAGAAATAAATATTTAGTGGAGATGGTTAGGCATGTATTTGAGTTGTGCCATGTGACTTCAACAATGTGGCAGTTTTGTCATGTGATATTCAGATAATCCTTCACATTTACACAAGGCAATTAGAAACCTCAAGCTGGCTCTACAGTTTGAGCAAATTCCACAGAAGGCTGAGGTGACAAGAGGTGGCTCTGATCAGACTGCACTGAAATGCAATCTGATCAGAGTCTTTGCTTGTCACCAATGCCACATTGTTGGAAATTACATGATGTGACTAATTTTTTGCATCAACATCCATAAATCTGAATTTTTAATCTTTTAATCAGCCAACACAAACATGAAGAGAGTCTGCTATTATCATACAACTACTATAAATAGTGACCTATGGGTCTAATAGCTCTGACGATATCATGCTAACACAGCAATGTACTTGCGCAAATGTTTTCAAGCAATTATATTTTGTACCTCCCTCAGTGCCTGACTGGTTAGATAATTACAATTGACAGACTAGACACTGACTTTTGAAATTATCTCGGCATTCTGTTGGCTGAATGACATCAATTATTCATACTGCGGCATAACACAAAATCATAATGTCCAATGGACATACAGCATTTTCATTTATTTCTAAATCGACTAGGGAAAATAATGCATAATATTTATTACTTTTGATTTCATGTTTATCAGACTCAACCCAAAAATAGGACTGGTTCAGCAAGCGTCACCATTCTTAAGCCTTTTCTGTTCTTACCTGATAAATATGATATCAAAATTTTCAAAATGTGAATTTATCACCTTTAAAAAGAATATTAAGAATAATAAGAATAACGCATTGTTGACAAGGAGGTTGTCAATGACTTTACATGTACATGCCAAAATGTTATTCCACGTGTGGTCATACAATTAATGACACAACGTTACCCATACATTAACTGGGATGCCATATGATAAATATGATATCAGAATTGTCAAAACTGACTAACATCATACTGTCTTTATTAAATGGATTATCTGTGGAGCTTAACGTTATGTAGCAAACACTGAATCCATTATTCCTAAGCAGAGATGCACCGACTGATCTGTATCTTCTCTAGCAGAACAGTTAGCATAGACCCATGAAACATGATAAGAATTAAGGTAACTTAACAAGAACAAGTATGTATGTATATGTCCTGAGCAGTGCCATTTCCTAAATAGTAAAATTGCAATGCAAATTTTAACTTCTGAACTTTCTTCAAGAGGAGTTGTATGGGGGTTCAAAAGGATATGTAGTATTTCTAAGTTTTCATTGAATAACCCCTAACTCCACCCCTATTCTTATCTTGAGCTTTACCCAAATGTGCTCAAGTACTGGGACACCTAAAACCATTAATTTTCCATCTGTCCCAAATGGAAAATTAGTGGCTTTAGATGTCCAAATATTTAAGCACATTAGGGTAACTTACCTGCCAAACCCTGGATATAAAGTTTGTTCCACACAGATTGTCTGTAATACAACAGCCGATACTTTATGAAAGTGGTCTCTGTTATGTAGAAAAATGTCTGAAAGAAACAAGATACCAGTTTTCAGGAAACTTTGTTAAGATTTTAATGGTTTACAAGAGTGAGTGAGTGAACTCGGGTTTAACGTCCCACCAACAACGAGGTCATATGGAGACGGGCCTCGGTTTAAAGTCTCATCCGAAAGACCGGAGAAGCGGGGGGGTCGATCTTGCCACCCCTGGATTGGTAGTCCGGAGTGTTATCCACTACACTACAGCCACTCCTTGGTTTACAAGAAATGAGCCACGACATGACAAAACCAACGAAGTGGCATGTGTGACTCAGTCTTTGCTGTCAGAATGGAGGAAGCTTAGTCACTTAGCTTCCCTTTAAGCACACAGCAAAGACTCTGATCAGACTGGGTAGATGCCCAGGCTAATCTGAGCCTTGGCTGGATGCATATCCCACTTTACTGGTTTTATCATGTCATGGCTAAAATTTTCACTTGCAAGATATCTTGCTTAACTAGCACAAAAATTCAGTGGGATACCTTTCTGCCCAATGTCATAAACAGAGCTCATCCAGAAAACTCGACAAAAGTTAAACTACTGATGACTATGACACTGTTAACGTAATACATACATCTCATAAATCTATCACCTCACCTTCCAAGCTTTATCTTTATTATCTCTCACATTCTGCTAATTGCAAGCAAGACTAAAGCTTATATCTAAAACTTTTTTACATTTAATGGGACACAGAAGACAGCTTAGCTTCAACCTCTGACATCTGACATGTCACTGGCAGATGAATGGATAAAACCTCAAATTTTCTGCCATTTTATTTTAGGGGAACAAATTTTGTGACTTCCTATTTGCTTCTTATCATTGTTCTTCCATAATGTAATTAACTCTTTTAAAAGCTTTAAGAAAGAACTTGCTCCCTGAGTTAGCATTTTCTTTCGTTTAAGAGTAGCCCCAGAGCCCTAGATAAGAGGGAGTATTTGGTGATAATTAGGGATAATTTTTGTTAATTCTGGAAAAAAAACATATGTTGTGACCCCTCATCTGAACCGTCTCGTCGAGACGGTTCAGATAAGGGGTCACAACATATGGTTTCAATGAGAAATAAAGAAAATTATCCTTCAATTATCATCAAATATCCCTCTTATCTAGGGCTCTGAGCCCCCAATGAAAAAATGAGAGACAGGTTCTAAACCACCTTTTGACAACGAGAAAAATGAGCCATGACATGACAAAACCAACAAAGTGGCATGTGTGCCCAATGAAGACTCAGATCAGCCTGAGCATCCACCCAGTCTAACCAGTCTTCGCTGTCGGCATTGAGGTAGCTTAGACCCTTAGTTACCCTCAATGGGCACAGTGAAGACACTGATTAGACTGGGCAGATGCCCAGGCTGATCCGAGTCTTCATGTGGTGCACATGCCACTTTGCCTGTTTTGTTGTGTCACAGGCTTTTATGTTGCTTGCACAAAATTAAAATTATACCAGTTGTGGTGACAAAAGAGACTAAACATATAGACAATATATATACTACCTTCAAGAGTATGAATATATAATCTCGGAATATCCAATAGACCAACTTTGCCAGGAGATGGAGTCTCATGTTGTTACACTGAAGATGCTGCAGCCAAGCTATACCAGTGGTCTGCAAGAGAAACTGACATTTATGGTAAAAGAAAAGCTTTAACTCAAAACTTCCAGATGCAGATGCCATTGGAAATGCAAATAAATGCAAAGATGAAAACAATATAGCTTTTACCTAACTTTGGAAGAGAGAGCTAAGATCAGTGCAAGACTATGACTCAGGCCAGCCTGTAGGGTCAGGAGTTGCAGTAGTGTAGTGTTTCACAGGTTAGATTACCAATTCAGGGGTTGTTTATTCGATCCCCACCCCTCCAGTCTTTTAGATATGACTTTTAAACAGAGGTCCCATCTTCGCACTACCTATGCGTTGGTGGGACATTAAACCAGAGTTCACTCACTCACAACTTTTGGGTGATGGTTTCAATCTGCAGCCATCATGTTGCATATGCTGATTCCTTGAATGAGTACACTTTCAGGGGCAACAACTCTGCCATTTTCATTTTTGCCCCTATTCCTAATGAGTCAACAAAGAATTTGCTCCCTAAAATCAAGTTCTTTCCAAAGATCCCCTGTTGGAAGGGCTTCAACAGCCAGGAAAACTAAGTCACAAAAGTCGTTCCCCTTTGTAAAAAAAGAGGCTGAAAAAATATGACGGTGTACCCATACACCTAAGTCCATACACGATTTGTGCAAAAGCATAAGCTCTGTTCAGACTTCATGATTGTGCAGACAGGTCAGTCTTTGCTGTCCCCAAATACACTAGGCACTCTGTTACTATAATTTTTATACCTTATCTATCTGGCATTACCTTAAGTCCAGCCATCAACTGTCCCAGACATACTTTCTCAAACTTTCCCTTTGATACCAGCTTGGATACATCTGGAACAATTTACAACACTGGTCAGTTCAAAACCAAAAACACTTGAAAATGAAAGATCCTGATATACTGTAGAAATTCTTTTTTTTGGGGGGACAGATAGGTCTGAGCAGGGTGTACACTGTTTGCAATTCCATCTGCACCCTTTGGTGTAAAACCATACTCTTCCATTTTTATTGTTGCTAGTGAGACTTGAACCCTCAGGAATGGGGTGACGGTGCCTAGCACTGCATGCAATATATGTCAGCTAACCAAGTAGTCCCCAAAAGAGGACACTCGAAGCTAACAGATGTTGCAATACACTCTCTATATAGAGTACTTTTACTGTGCAGGCAAGATTTGATCCCTCGCGTATGTGTCCGAGTGCTGGCCTCTTCGCCGAATCTGTGAAGGTTCAAATGCTAGAAGAGTAAAAGTATCAATCATGAACTATGTCTCCACTGTGGCTGAAAAAGACAAAAGTTGCCTCCATTTCAGAGAGGAATATCACAGGTCCGTAAAAAAACAGCAACTTCAAAATTAAGTTTCTAAAAAACTTACACATGTACTTTAGTAAAACATAGGTGGATTTAGTTGATGTTTGGGCTGATATTAGAAACTGGTCCAGGTTGTATACAGAGGATCTTGCATGAGTGCTGATGTATTATGGAATTTATTAAATGAGTTGGGGAAAAAGATAAGATGTGAGGCTATGCCGAGCATCTTATCGGTTTTCCCCAACGAGGAATTCAATAATATAGGAGCACGAATGCAAGATTCTATTTATCATATGGCACTAAAGTCGCATTTTATTAGAAAAATTTGCACTAAAACGTCACGATTAGAAAACACGACGTTTGAATGGACGTCAACGTATAACGGTACGACGTGATTTGCATATTTAATCCACTAGTGGATTATTGTTTTCAATGCATGGCTTTATTACACTCTCAGATGTGACGTCATATGATAAACAGTTTTAATGTAACAGCTTAGGTTTATGAAAGTACTTACTTTTCAATATGACATTCTTGTTATGATCTGATCCAAGAAGTTGTGGTGGAATCGTTTTCAGAAAGCTTGCCCGCAGGAACAAATACACCTTGAAAAACAACAGGGTCATGATGGCCATAAACAGCACACCTGAGTCATTATACAAAGAAATTTCTTTCGTATTTTCATCATCTACAACCAGACAATATACAACTCATGTCACATGAAAGGGGGCCTTAAGCCATGTGCTTGTTTGATATCCCTATCATCTTATTCCCCTGAAGGATACAGAGCTCCAGATAAGAAGGGGTATTGAGGATAATTCAAAGATAATTTTTCTTATTTCTCAGCAAAAACATAGGTTGTGACAAGACGGTTCTAAGGATGGGTCACAAAATATGTTTTTGTGGAGAAATATAGATAATTATCCCAAAATTATCTCTGTTACCCCTTCTTATATGGAGCACTGAGGATATTATCTCATTTCTCCAACCCTACAGACTCCATTTAAAATCAATCTGAGAAAGAAGACGATGGATCACAAAAGTGCACCTTGTGTTACACAAAACAAGTATGTGTACATCATCAAAACATATATAGTATCATCAGACTATAAGTATTTGAATGCAGCATCTATTTCTACACTGGATTCTGCCATCTTCCATGCTAAGTTCACTTGTATCAACCCAGATGAGACTGCCCCTGAAATGTTTGAAAGTGCAGATCTTGATCCAAATGCTCTAGATATACAGTGTTTCTATCATGACTCTGAAGTGCTTTCCATTCTGTAAATGACCTAAACTTTGGGAGTTTCATTTTCATCAATATTCGCACAGGTACTGGCTCACAACGAATCTTGCCAATATCTAACTAATTTGAAAGAAGGTGATGCTTTCAACAACTGACAATCAGTTCTTCAAGTTAATATCTGGCATGGCATAAACTGATGTCTTTTTGCCATCTTCATGACATTAGCTTCTGTAAAACCAACATCACTTGACAATGTAGGTTATGTGACTTCCTATGGACAGATACTGAGACCATATGTGACTTTCGCATGATTTTTTGCCAACTTTGGGTGAGATAACATGGACGAGGTAAACTGTCAATACAGTTGGAACGTGTGGATATCCTTAACCTGAAAACTCTACCACTCACTCAAGTGTTACCTAGCAGGTGACTTGAGATAACTATCTTAAATATGCACATACCTTTCTTGGATGGATGTGGTCCCCCAACAACCTAGCAACTGTTGCCTTGGTTACAGGTTTCTTCATCACTGAAGCTTTACCTCTGTCTTGCTGCCAGGAAATAGAACAATGGTGTCTGAGCAAAACTTTGTAGGGACACTTCCTGAAATTTTAGAGAACTTTATGTGAAGGCAGATTTAAAGGTGATACATGTAGCTGTTAACTGTATGTACAAGGTGACAACTAATAGGCAACTAGAAATGTTTTTCAGAGAAAAACTGATGTCCCCCCACCAGCCCATTTCACATCCCCTCTAATGAATAAAAAGCCTGAACAAGTAAAATATCTTGGCAAGTTTGGAGAAAATCCATCCACTGGTTCTAAAGATATCCTACATAGATGACTATGACCTTGAAAAAGAGGTCAAGGTCACCAAAATCAAATCACCTCTTAAACTTGTCCGATGTATCCATGCAAGTTTGGTGAAATTCCATCCATTGGTTCAAGA
Organism: Ctena decussata; assembly: GCA_963989385.1. Taxonomy (NCBI): domain Eukaryota; kingdom Metazoa; phylum Mollusca; class Bivalvia; order Lucinida; family Lucinidae; genus Ctena; species Ctena decussata. The sequence continues at coordinate 42,290,090 of OZ022512.1, forward strand.
GATATCACTGGTACAAGAAACTGTCATCTAAGTCCTCCGGTGACCTTGAAAATGAGGTCAAGGTAATCAAAATCTAATCAGCTCTTAAACTTGTCCCAATGATGTATCCATACAAGTTTGGAGAAATTCCATCCTTTGGTTCAGGAGATATAGTGGGAACAAGATATTGTCATGTAAGTCCTCCAGTGACCTTGAAAATGAGGTCAAGGTCACCAAAACCTAATCAGCTATTAAACTTGTCCCAATAATGTATCCATGCAAGTTCGGTGAAATTCCATCCGTTGGTTCAGGAGATATCACTGGTACATGAAATTGTCATCTAAGTCTTCCAGTGACCTTGAAAATGAGGTCAAGGTCACCAAAACCCAATTAGCTATTAAACATGTCCCAATAATGTGTCCATGCAAGTTTGGTGAAATTCCATCCATTGGTTCAGGAGATACTGTGGGTACAAGAAAATGTTATGTGAGTTCTCCAGTGACCTTGAAAATGAGGTCAAGGTCACCAAAACCTAATCAGCTATTAAACTTGTCCCAATAATGTATCCATGCAAGTTCGGTGAAATTCCATCTATTGGTTCAAGAGATATCACTGGTACAAGAAATTGTCATCTAAGTCCTCCAGTGACCTTGAAAATGAGGTCAAGGTCACCAAAACCTAATCACCTATTAAACTTGTCCCACTGATGTATCTATGCCAGTTTGGTGAAATTCCATCCATTGGTTCAGGAGATATAGTGGATACAAGAAATTGTCATCTAAGTCCTCCAGTGACCTTGAAAATGAGGTCAAGGTCACCAAAATCTAATCAGCCCTTAAACTTGTCCCAATAATGTATCCATGCAAGTTTGGTGAAATTCCATCCATTGGTTCAGGAGATACTGTGGGTACAAGAAATCTGTCACAGGGACGCCGACGCCGACGCCCGGGATCCGCACTGAAAACAATATGTCCCCCCTCACCTTTGGTGGGGGGACATAATAAAGGTATTGAACAGGGGGACATAATAAAGGTATTGAACAATCTAAACTTGAAAGAAAGCTAGTTTCTTGTTGATGAGACTCAAGATCCAACCATTTTCCTTATAGCTCCAAAAAACATGATTGGTTTCACAAAAATATTTCCCTTGGGACTTGCGAATCTTACAAACAAACTTGTGCTATAGCGTTTATGTGTTTATTGGATTTGTAACTCTCGGGAAGTATTTCCTGTTTTTCAAACAAGGCACATTATCATCCATATAATTCTGTTCATTTCCAATAAAAAATTTTACAGCACCTCACTAATAGGCTTTTCATGGTAAAGTCAAGGCCAATTTTGGCAAGCATTGTCAGCTTAACGAAGTTGTTAGTCAAAGTATCATTAAGTCTTCCAGTACACATAAAATCAAGAGAGCTTACATTTCTTTGCCAAAGAAAATGGAAGTACAGAGCAAAAGCTCCTCACATTTTCTCGGCAAAAATGGCAGTGATAATGCATTCAACACATTTGAAATTTGTGATGTTAACTACATGTAATGACTTCATTAGTTTTGAACAACCTGGTCTTGAAAATTTATTCCTGTCATCATGAAAATCATTCCTATAATTCAGAGCTCCAGATAAGAAGGGGTGACAAAGATAATTCACAGATGATTTTTCTTATTTCTCAATGAAAACATATGTTGTGACGCCTCATTAAAACTGTCTCAGCGAGACGGTTCTAATGAAAATCACAACGTGTTTTCATGGAAAAATAAGGAAAATTATCCCTAAATTATTCCTGTTACCCCTTCTTATCTGGAGCACTGCCTATTTGAAGCTTTCTGCTAGAGTTTGTCTTCAGAGTGAGAAAGATTACCTATGTCTTGACGAAAATTCTTTCAGCAATTTTAGAAGTTCAGGTATTACTGGAATCCGAATTTTTGCAGCTTGTTTTCTCTCTATTTCTATGTCACTATCTGTGCATCTGTCAGTCTGCTTCTCAATTCCACAAGTATTTGGTCTATTTCCTGTGCCCTGGGACTTCGCTTCCGCTTGGTCATGGCTCAAAATATTAGAATGTGGCACTTTGTTGATTAAACCTTTTTGTTTCTCATCTGAAGTTATGGTCTTATTAGTATCTCCAGCTTCTACTTGCATATCTACATTCAGTTTACAACCAGGAGTTTCTGAAGTAAAGTCAGCAGCATCTACACTGACAGTGTTTATTATTTTTACTTTCATACTATCTCCTGATTCAACAGATACACATTTGTTGTTTATTTCACAACTATTTTTATAGTTTTCAGATGCATTCCTATAATGCTCCAGATCAACAGATTTTTCCATGTTTAAAGTGTCTTTATCACCTCTTACTTTCAGATCATTTGTAATACTGACTTCCTTTCTTTCTCTAAAATCAGTAACACTGTCTTTCACGCATAGTATACTCCCAGAATTAAAATTAGTTTTCAACAATGAGCAACTCATATTCTCCATGTTTCTACCTCTTTCATGTACACTTGTCTCTAAATGTAACTTTCTATCACAGATTTCAATTTTATGTGATATTTCAGTCTTAGTGCCTGATATTACTGAACCTGCTGATGGTTTTCTGTTTTTCAAAATTGACTCCTTTCTTTTCATCAACAATTCAAGTCTCTTCATACCCGAATTATCTGCACTGGTTTCAATATAAGCACTTTTGCTTTCTGCTCTACCTGACTCAATCTCTAACACATTTAATGGTGTTTTTACCAAATCATAACTAGAGTTTGTGAAACTTGGGTGAGCTTTAACAGCTGTTTCATTATCAATTCTGTCCTCTGATTTCTCAAAACTGCTTTCAGCTCTGTTTTCAATGTTGGAATCAGAGCTGTTAATGTGAGAATCTGACTTTACAGGGTTAGACTGGGCCTGATCACCTGGTATGTTGACCTTTATGTTCACAATATCTACTGAGTTAACATCATTAGTCTTTTGTTGTAATTTTTCAGACGAGGAACTTTCCACTCCTGAAGAGAAAGCAACTGCAACTGGATCAGGAACCATAACTTCAACTGGTGGATCATCTGAGTGGACAGGTGTATCTTTAAATATCTTTTCATATAAGTACTGAGCAGCATCGGTGGTGCTTGAATCAAGCGTGGATAATGTTGCTGAAAATGAAAAAACAAAATACAGTAGAACTTCAGTGGCTCAAACACCGATGGCTCGTTCACCCTGCCTGGCTAGAAGTCTTTTCTTGGTCCCTAGATGTCACTTTATATGGAAACTAACCCTGGATGGCTAGATTTGATTTGGTTGATTTGATGCTTAACGTCCCCGGTAAACAACTAAGGTCATGTCGGGACGTTCAGTTAACCTAACCACACTATTCCTGGGCAGGCTTAGACCTCCTAAGCGGTTAACCAGTACTAAGTGCACATACTTTCGCCAGTAACTGACAACTGCCCTTCTTGAATCAGCGGAAGGAGAAACGAAAGATTGTGGCCAGACCGGGATTCGAACCCAGGACCTCTGACTTACGTGTCAGGTGCCCTACCGATTGCGCTACCCGGCCCGGCTTGGATGGCTAGAACTACCCTTGGCTGGAACTAATTTTCATGGTCCCAAGCCTGTTCGAGCCAATGAAGTTCTACTGTACCATGCAAAGATCAGGGCCAAGCTGTCAGATACAAAAGACATTACTAGTTGATGAGATGTATGCAAAAACACTGCCACTTTTTGCTGAAAAAAATGTACAGAACTTTTGCACTGCAATCAGAGAAGGAGATTCTACTATTCTCAGATGAATTTCCATGTATCTCCAAATTTAGATATTCTCTGCATCTCATATGCCATTTTTCCATGGTGCTTCTAACATTATGCCTAAAATGTGCCTCTTATATATGGAGAAAAAAAACACTATTATATAAAGAGAATATCTTACATGAGTGCTCATGTATTATTGAATTTATTAAACGAGTTGGGGAAAAAGATAAGATGTGAGGCTTTGCCGAGCATCTTATCGGTTTTCCCCAAAGAGTTTTATAAATTCAGTAATACAGGAGCACGAATGCAAGATTCTATTTATCATATGACACCAAAATTGCATTTTATCAGCAGAATTTGCACTAAAACGTCACAATTTAGCCATTAGAAAACGCTACGTTTTTATGGACGTCAATGTACAACATTACGACGTAATTTGCATATTTAATCCACTAGTGGATTATCCCATTTAATGCATGGCCTTATTACACTCTCAGATGCGACGTCATATGATAATTATCATCAAACCTCTACTTATCTCAAGCTTTGTGTGTATGCTTACCATATCCATTCAGCTATAAGACTGGGGTTTTCCCCTCCAAAACAATCCCAAAATTTAGATCATCTAAGGAGCTGGAGGATCTACAAGGAGGGATGGATGGATGACTTGGAATTTTACATCCTTTTCAAGAATATTTCAGTCATATCAGGACAATGGGAGTTTGATAATGAAAGGCTGTGTGCAATAGAACCCCGTTTACGACTGAAAAGGTTCCAGTCTATGTAGCATATCTCAAACAAGAGTATTTCAGTCATATCAGGACAATGAGAGTTTGATAATGAAAGGCTGTGTGCAATGGAACCCTGTTTACGACTGAAAAGGTTCCAGTCTACTGCATATGTCGAACCTAGGACCGTTAAATCAATAGGCCAGTGCTTAGCCTACTGAGAAGGATCTAGATATTTGGAGTTGTTTTGGAGAGGAAACCCATTTTATATAGAGGATCTGACATGAGTGCTCATGTATTTTTGAATTCATTAAACAAGCTGGGGAAAGAGATAAATTGCGAGGCTCTGCCGAGCATCTTATCGTATTTCACCAACGAGTTTAATAAATTCAATAAAACAGGAGCATGAATACAAGATTCTATTTATCATAGGACACTAAAATCGCATTTTATTAGCAATTTTGCCATTAGAAAACGCGATGTTTTTATGGACTTCAGCGCATAACCTTACGACGTAATTTGCATATTTAATCCACTAGTGGATTATCGTTTTAAATGCATGGCTTCATTACACTCTCAGATGCAACGTCATATGATAAAGAAGAATTACATGACTGAGTTAAATAGTATGGGCCATTCCAGGTGGGAAAGCCCAGTCTTATAGCCAAATCATTATGGTACAACACTAGAATGAGATGAGTCGCGACATGAGAAAACCAGCAAAGTGGCATGTGCGCCCAGTGCAGTCTCAGATCAGCCTGGGCATCCGCCCAGTCTGATCAGTCTTCACTGTCCTAAATCAGCTTAGACCCTTGGCTACCCTTTAAGCACATAGCAAAGATGGTGATCAGAATGGGCAGATGGCAAGGCTGATCTGAGCCTTCACTGGGTGCACATGCCACTTTGTTGGTTTTCTCATGTCAGGGCTCAGATGTTTTCCTCTGTACCTGACTTAGGAACCTTTTCTCGGATGTTTCTGTTGTACAGTGTGGTTGTTCTGGGTAGATACGTCAAGTGGCTGGAATGTTAAGAATAATCATGGTATCATAAGGAAGTTTTTACTGTAAAACACATATACTTGGTGGCAACTTAATTTCGGTATACTCAAACTCCATATTCTCGCGGCAATCATATTCTAGCGGTAGTGCCTTATGAAAGCCCTCAGACATACATGTCTCCTTATTTTTATATTGGCTTACAGGCTTCATGAATACAAAGTACAAGACCACTTTAGATTTTAGTTCAGTCTTCTTTTGAAGATTCTATGACTGCTAAAAGTCAAATTAGTGAAAAATTACCAAAGGTGGTAAAAGTGGCGATAAAATAGAAAATAATTGTCTGGTAATGTTATTTCTTGCTTTATTTAATTAAAGTATGGTTATATTAACCATTTTAAATAAGGAAATATTTCTGCTTGCATTCAATTTGCTAACATTGAGGCAAATAGCCATGTACCGTGAGAATATGGAGTCGGTATTTCTGGCTAACCACTTTCGGGTAGTACTGTGCGCAAATAAAAATATGACACTCATTAGAAGAAAGAAAACACAAAAGTGCCTTGAGGCTTAGATGAAATACTAGAGGGCTTAACTACATATAGTATGCTGGATTGTTGGTTCCCCTTAATTAGCCAGACTTGCTTGTTTCCTTAGTACCGTGAGAATAGGGCACGCCAGTCTACTACGAATAGTAAAGATGAAATGGACCAAAATACAAGTCTGTTGAAAATCAGTTGTCGATACAATTACATTACTAGAAATCTATCTTACATTGTGAAAGCACTAAAATTACAATTGCGCCAATATTCCATCCTTAGATAATCACTAAAATTTCATACAGCAGATTGTGTTTTGTCAGCACCTTGCTACATGTACACTGAAAACACTGATATGAAATGCTGTTCCTCATAAAACAGTACACATCCCATAAAATTCCTGTCACTTGTTAATTGCTCCATATAAATGTTGTATTTTAAACTCATGACATGATCTCCAAATCTACTAAACGGTGCCTGTAAATTTACAAACTCAGGAACAGCACTGTCAAAATGAGTCCCGTCAAGTTGGCCATGGGGTTCACATTCTGGACTCAAAATCCAGAAGTTGTTAATCCAATTTAAACCAAGCTTGTGATTCTTCCATTGCCTCTGTATTATTCCATCTTCATCATCATTTCCCAGCTCTTCACATGCTTCCACCCTTCGAAACCCCTCCCCCTTTTTCCTGCTTGTCGGCTTTGACTGAAATAATACTGATAAGACTGTAAACCCCTACTCATCATGTCAAAAGATTTTATACTGATCTAAATAGTGTTGAAAGGGCTGTAAGACCCCAAACCATCATCTATTAAAAAGACTTTACTGCCTTAACTTACTCATAAGGTTTAAATCTCTTCAACATGTCTCTGTCTTGTTCTGTTTCCCTCACTTCTTTTGTTTCACCATGGAATTCTGTATCATTCCTTAAAGATTGATTCATATATTCTCCCAAGTTAGCGTCACCTCTGTGCTCCTGCATTGCATGTCTCTGAGTCTCAGTACACAGACTACCCATGTCAACAGTCCCTGTTATGTTTGTTTGCACATCATTAATAGCTTTATGCTGAAAAACAGGGCCAGCTTCCAAGCTGCCATCATGATTAGAGCCACCAGATGGTTTGCATATTTTCAAGTCATTTCTCTTAAACTCACTTTGTTCTGATACAATGTCATCTCTTTTCCTTTTCAAAGACCTTGCTACAGAACCAAAATTTAAGTCTTCTGACACTAGACCTACTTTTCTTTGACCATTTACTTTATCCTTAACATCAATCAATTCAGATCCAGCCTCCTTCTTATCATTATCTCTCTTACTGTCTTTGCACATTTGATTTTCATACAATTCTACTTGTGATGTATGCACCCTTTCACTAAACTGATGCTCAGGAACAGTGCCAGCTGTTCTATGTCTCTTGGCTATACTTGCAGAAACATCACTCATTTCAGAAACGTTCCTCTTTCTTCTTGCTCTACCATCAAGACCATTATTAGCTGCAGGTACAGTCAAATTATAACTGGCAGTTTCCGCTACTGATTTTTTCGTTCTCCAAGTTTCCTTTGAGTTTCTTTTCCTATGACTTTGTTGTTCAGTTGTTCCAACAGGAAAAGTTTTACCAGATTCATAAGGCCAAGCATTGTATACAGGAGTACCTAAAAATGATGTATCAATAAATATCAATACACTGATTATGTAATATAATTCTGTAACAAACTCACTTTTTCAACAGGTTCATTTTTCATCTTCAAAACTTTTATTAAACTTTTTACACATAGTGCAGACTGTTCTGAATAGACACTGCTTGCCAAGTCATTAGTCAAAATACATGTATGTATGGTAAAATCAAAAACTTACTTACGACTAACCTTACAAATACAACAAGAGGGCCATGAGGCCCTGAACCGCTCACCTGCGCAATTGGCAAAGTGGCTTTTTCTTATGTCTGAAATTGCCAAAATATGAGTTTTGGGTCAAAAGTCAAAGAATGACCACTACTTCTTGTACTCATAAATCTTCATGTACACATTAAGACAACCATACAAAGCATTTTTAGGCCAAAATCTTCAAACCTATCAATGAAACCTTATGTTCTAGCATTTTCCCATATTTGACCATGCCGCTAAAAAGGTCAAGGTAAACCCAAGGTCATCATTTGAACAGTCTTGGTAGGACTCTAGTACTCCATGCTACTTAACCAAGTTTACAGGCCATTGGTGTATTGGTTCTGGAGAAGAAAAATATTATAGGTTTATACCATAAATGGGTATGGCGGCCATGTTGGTCATGTGACCTGGACCATTTGAACAAATTTTTGTCCAATCAAGCTCTGAAGGCTCTATATGAAATGTGTTAACAATTGGCTCTTTGCCTTTTGAGGAAATGTTTGAAAATGTCAAAATATGAGAGATCTGGGTTGAAGGTCAAAGAATGACCTTGACCTCTTGTACTCATAATTCATCATGACCTCATTAAGATGACTGTATATACCAATTTTTAGGCCTAAATCTTCAAAACTTTCCATGAAATCTTATGTTCTAGCATTTTCCCATATTTGACCTTGCCATAAACATACCAAGTTTCAAGGCCATCGGTCAATTGGTTCTGGAGAAGAAGATTTTTTACAGGTTTTTACCATATATGGGCATGGTGGCCATGTTGGTCATGTGACCCAGACCAGTTGAAGAAATTTTCCTTCCCTCAACCCCTGAAGGCTGTTTATGAAATGTGTTTACAATTTGCTCAGTGGCTTTTATGAAGAAGTTTGAAATAGTCAAACCATGAGAATTCAGGGTCAAAATGTCAAAGAACAACTTTGACCTTTTGTACTCACAAATCTTCATGTACTCATTAAGATGACTGTATTATCCAATTTTTAGGCCTAAATCTTCAAAACTTTCCATGAAATCTTATGTTCCAGCATTTTTCCATATTTGACCTTGCTGTAAAATGGTCAAGGTCAACCCAAGGTCAACATTTGAAACAATCTTGATAGTACTGGAGTACCCAATGCTACATACCAAGTTTAAAGGCCATCTGTCAAATGGTTCTGGAGAAGAAGATTTTTAAAAGTTTTTACCATACATGGGCATGGCAGCTATATTGGTGATGTGACCTGGACCGTTTAATTTTTGATCACTCTTACCCTGGAGGCTCTATATGAAATTTGGTTACAATTCGCCCCGTGGTTTTTGAGGAGATTGTTTGAAATTGTCAAAATATGAGAGTTCTGGGTCAAAGGTCAATGAATGACCTTGACCTTTTTTACTTATGAATCTTCATGTACTCATTAAGATGACTACATACTCCAATTTTTAGGCCTTAATCTTCAAAACTTTCCAAGAAATCTTATGTTCTAGCATTTTCCCATATTTGACCTTGCCGTAAATTAGGTCAAGGTCAATCCAAGGTCATCATTTGAACAATCTTGATAGTACTTGAGTACTCAATGCTACATACCAAGTTTCAAGGCCATCGGTCAACTGGTTCTGGAGAAGAAGATTTTTAAAGGTTTTCGCCATATATGGGCGTGGTGGCCATGTTGGTCATGTGACCTGGACCGTATGAATAAATTTTTGCTCCCTCAAACCCTGGAGGCTCTATATGAAATTTGGTTCCAATTGGCCCAGTGACTTTTGAGAAGATTGTTTGAAATTGTCAAAATATCAGAGTTCTGGGTCAAAGGTCAAAACATGACCTTGACCTCTTGTACTCCTAAATCTTCATGTACTCATTAAGATGATTGTAGATACCAATTTTTAGCCTAAAATCTTCAACAGTTTCCAAGATATCTTATGTTCTAGCATTTTGCCATATAAAAGCACAAGGATGCAAATTTGACCTTACCGTAAAAAATGTCAAGGTCAACCCAAGGTCATAATTTGAACAACCTTGGTAGTACTCCCACACCTAATGCTACATACCAAGTTTCAAGGCCATCCGCCTATTGGTTCTGGAGAAGAAGATTTTTTTAGGTTTTTACCATATATGGGCATGGCGGCCATATTGGTCATGTGACCAGGACCGTTTGTACAACTTTTCGTTCCCCCTTCCTCTGGAGGCCACATATGAAATTTGGTTACAATTGGCCCAGCGGTTTCAGAGGAGAAGTCGTTTGAAATTGTTGACGGACGGACGGACGGACGGAGGGACGACGGACGGACGACGACGGACGGCGGAGCCTTACCATCCTATAAGCTCCCCCGGAGCCGCTGGCTCAGGTGAGCTAAAAAGCTGGGTGTTTACAGAGGTGGCCATTGTATTGACATTAAAATTTCTCTCTGAGCTCTGATATGACGGTTGTTTTAAGTGACTACTTTACCATTTAGAAATTAAGTTTTGGGAAGATCAAACTGATAGTTAACAGAGCAACAGACTTTAAAGACAGGTACCATATTTCAGGAAGTGATTTCTAACCTGCTATCTGTAGGTAACATGTTGGAGCCAGTAGAATGAAGATAGATGTTTTCTCCAGAAGGCACATCATCAGGTCATCTCCAATCCTGTAAAACCATATCAGAGCTATAGATAAGAGGGAGTATTTGGTGATAATTTTTGTTAATTCTGCATAAAAGCTTATGTTGTGACCCCTCATCTGAACCATCAGCTGAGGGGTCACAACATATGGTTTCAATGAGAAATACGAAAAATTATCCTTCAATTATGGTCAAATACTCCTCTTATCTAGAGCACTGCCATATAAGCAAATCCTGTAGATGATATGAGCCACTTCTGTAAATAATATGAGGCACAACACAGCAAAAGGGCCCTAAAGATATCAAAATTATGTAACTGTCCAACCACTTAACCCTTTTGCACTCAGAACAGCCAAAACTCACAACACAGCAAAAGGGCCCTAAAGATATCAAAATTAGGTAACTGTCCAACCATTTAACCCTTTTGCACTCAGAACAACCAAAGCCTCGCCATTCCAGAGTTTTGGCCATTTTGAGTGCAATAGGGTTAAGGAGTGCCTGGACACTCAGTAAGTGCAGCTGCTCTTGGCAATAAAGCAGCCTAGGTATAGAGAATACCATGTTAGTGTCTTTTGATATCAAGTTTATCAGGCGAGACCAGAAACAGCGTGGGAATGGCGAGGCTTGCCGAGCCAGTCCGACGTGTTTCTGGTCTAGCCTGATAAACTTGATATCAAAAGACACTAAAAAGCCTCGCCATTCCTAAGCTGTTTCTGGTCTCGCCTGATAAACTTGATATAAAAGACACTAACATGGTTTTCTATTGATGATGCATTATTAGAATATTTTACGGCGTAAGGAGCGGCAAACAAGTGATAAGCAAACACAGTTTTGTTCGAACTTGCTGACTTCGCGAATGCGTTATGACGTAAGTCGGTGACGTCATTTAACCAATCGAACGCTGATTTCACTGCCAACGTCATTGTGTAGCCAATCGTCTTCAGAGATCGCTTCTTAAGGCATAACCTGATAACATTCCCGCAAGCGCAGTTTACAGTGACATGATATCACATCATGTTATCATACCCCTGTTATCAGATGAATTTTGCAGCAGATGCATGATAAATAAGCATACTTGACTAACATTTTGTCTAGATAGTGTGTCTGTGAAGGCTTAGTGCCCCCAGAGCATCTGGTCATACCGTATACGCGGTAATTTTCGCGGGTTCAAATTTTCGCGGTTAAGGGTTAAAAAACATGATTATTATTTTCCCGATTTTTAATTTTCGCTGTTAGCAACATGCTCGAAAAGCAAAACTATTTCTTTTCACTTGAGTCAGTTCTATCATTAACTTGCGGCACTTGCGGCACGGCAGCTGCAGGTTAATGAAAGAACTGGCTCAAGTGAAAAGTACCATCAACTACCTAAGCAAACACAAACAAAATATATGAACACTGTGTCTACAAAAATTACTTTGCAAGAAACAGGAAATTTTTCCCAATTTAAATGCTCGCAGTTTCTATGTGACTGTGAAATACCGCGAAAATGTAACACCGTGAAAATTACCATATATACGGTATAAAATAACTGAAGAATGGATAGATGACCTGTGTTTTTATGGCCTTTTCATCAGTATTTCAGTCACATCAGGATATTGCAAGGATGATAATGAAAGGCTGTGTGCAATGAACCCTGTTTACAGTTGAAAATATTTCCACCTTCAGTGGGAATTAAACCCAAGACAACTAAGTCAGCACAACACTCAACCCACTGAGCTACCAGGGCACCTACTAACTGAAGAAACAACAACAGTGAATACCAACTTTGCTCTTACCTAGACAAAAGTTGTTTCCACACTTTGAAGTGTAGTCTGTTTACGTTGTTGTTTGGGTATCGATATTCTACACTTACTCCTGTCGATACTTGCGCATTAGAATCATCCGACATCTGCAATACATACAATTTGTTAAGTCTGTGAAGCATAAAATATTGGCCATGACCTACTAATGATGGTTGGTCTGAGATTCCCTCTTCCAGATGTAAGTATGAGCCAAGTTTCATGACTCTAGCCCTCAAAGTTAGAGAAAAACAGAGCTAAACCAGAACAATCAATGCAAATAGTTCAAGTCAGTGAAGCATAAAATATAGGTAACAACCAAATAGAGATGGTTGTGTTAAGCTTCCCTCTTCTAGATGTATACAGAACATGAACCGTTTCATGACTCTAGCCCATATAGTTTCAAATAGAGCTAAACCAAAAAACTTGATGCAGTTTTGTCAAGTCAGTGAGGTATAAAATATACCCTATTCATCCTTAAATAAGGCCCTAGAATGCACAAGGTGCATCCCATTTTCAGCCATTATGGAAAATTTACGCCGCTGATAATGACACCAGAAAAGCAATACCTATGTCTTGCTTCTGCTATCGTAGACACAACAACAAAGCTCTTAGTATCATGAAGGTGTAGAAGTAGCAGGGTGGCGGGGTGGGTACAAGGGTGCAGGGTGGTGGGGACAGAGGTGATAATAACACTAAGACAGTTTTTCCTATTTCTCAAAAAATCGTGATTTATGAATTCATCAAACCATATAACCAATGTGATACTGAGGCCACAGCACTTCCCCCCCTCCCCCTCCCCCCCACAATAAATATGATCTGCCCTCACAGAAAAGAACCTCATACAGAAGGTTCTAGTGACCAAGGGTAAGGAGTTTAGTAGTTTTTAATAACTTTTAATTATTACATTTTATTTTTTCAACAATTTATCCAGCCATATACAAGTTTTTCTCATCCACACTTATTTGTCAAATGACTGTTAAAACTCACCACATTAAAGCCAAGAGTAAGAATATTTTTCCCTGGACCATCTCTTTTAATCAGCCTCTGAAATAGACAACTGAACATTTCAAGCATCCTTACAAATAAAATCAAACAAAACAAATGAGCTGCGACACGAGAAAACCAACAAAGTGGTTGTGCGCCCAGCACAACTCAGATCAGCCTGGGCATCCGCCCAGTCTGAGCAGACTCAGCGCTAAGCGCTTAAAGGGTAGCTAAGTGGTTAAGCTACCTCCATGTGGACAGCACTCTGATCAGACTGGGCGGATGCCCAGGCTGATCGGAGTCTGCGCTGGGCGCACAACCACTTCATTGGTTTTCTCGTGTCGCGGCTCAAATGACTGATTTTCTCCCACTACCTTCATAAATGACTTCAAAACAAAGACATGTTAAGCCAGCATTCCACATTCAGTTGGGGGTGGTCGGGTGGTGCGATGGTGCTGCGTGCAACTTCCACTCACTTCACTCACTGTGCCGGGGCGTCCTACTGATTTGAATAGTAGTAGGGCAAGGGCCTATTGTGCTTGCAGTAGGTGCGGGTGGGGGTTGTTTGGACATTTTTTCTCTCGTCTATCACTTCTCTCTTCTTTCTCCCTCTCTCTGGGAGACGGCCCGATATAGACTGAAATACTGTCTCAAAAGGCTGTTAAACCAAAAACAACACCCAACCAATCCACATTCAGTTGAGACTTTAAAAATAAATGTATGAAAGATCAGAGACAAATAGCAAACTCTTCTAAAACTCTCACAGGAGCAGTCTGATCTGGGTAAGCACTGTTGACTCAGATCTTTGTGTCCCAATACTTAGAACTTTTACGATAGTTTATTACCTCAATAACTCTAAGCACCACTTCTCGTTGATATGAATTTTGAGACAAAGTGAAAGTACCATTCTGTACATGTGGTTCTGGGACTCCGAGGATGGTTGTTCGCACAAAATTCTTGTAGCTACATTGAAAGAAAATGAGCTGTTAATAAGAAATGAGTCTTCGCTTAGCACACATGCCACTTTGTTGTTTTCGTCGTGTCCAGGCTAAAATGTCTTTAATTTTCCATAAATCTTATTGTACATTGTGACACTACAATGGAACATCCGTATTTGTAATAAGGTAGGTAAAGGTTTCCTATAGCCTAATAGGCGTAGGGGCAGTGGAGGTTAGAGACCCACTGTATCTTGGGCACAGCTGATGAAAGGCGGAGCCAATCTCTCTCCTTTCGCTGCCTCAGCCTACCCTAATTCGAAAAAGGTACCCATTTACTGCTGGGTCGACAGAGAGAGTTTTTCCAGTCATCCGATGGCGACGGTGAGCCGCAAACTCACGACCTTCCGGTGACTTTCTGCACAATAACCGAGCCACTCTAACCACTCGACTACAGAGCCTCACTGCACAAATTTATGTAAATTCTCAAATCAGCCTGGGCATCCATCCAGCATGATCAGTCTTTGTTGTCAGCACGGCGATAGCTTAGACCCTGAGCTATCCTTTAAAAGCACAGCAAAGACTCCGATCAGACTGGGTGGATGCCCAGACTGATCTGGGTCTTCAGTGGGTGCACATGCCACTATGTTGTTTTTCTTGTGTAGCAGCTCAAATAAGTGTTACCTGACACAGCTCCAAGGACAAAACTGAGACATTATCTCAGTGAGATTTGGCATTTATTATATGACCTTGCTGTGATTCAGTGGATAACGTTGTGTCATAAAAATTGTATGACCACAAGTGTAATAACACTTTGGCGCATACACATAACGTCATTGACAACCGTCCATGTCAACGTTGCTTTTTCTTATTGAAATAATGTTCAGTTTGAAGGCATTTTAATCCTATTTTAACGAGTCACATATGATAAACAGATTCTTACACTCGTGGTCATTTCATATGAAATTCATGAAACTTGTCAAAGGCTCGTGCAAGACCCAGACTATCCAGTTTCTAATCACAATATCTGCTGGCACTGTAGACCCAAATCAGTTGACTCCAACTGATGGAGACTCTCAGAAGACAGTCTTCCATGAATAACAAACTTCTCCCTTTTTTTAAGCTTAGATAGAAGTTTAAATACAAAGAATATAGAGTTAAAAGCAAAAGGTGAGAAATCACCTTAGATGTATCATCAAAATCTACCTTTAACCATAGCCTATAGGTTAATCAACTTTACCATATGACGTCGCTGTTATTCAGTGGATAACATTGTGTCATAAAAAATCGAATGACCACAGGTGTAATAACACTTTGGCGCAAACATGTAACATCTTTGACAACAGTTCATGTCAACAATGCGTTTTTTTATTGTTATAATGTTCGGTTTGAAGTCGTTAAAATCCTATTTAAAGATCATATGATAAAGAGAATCTTGCACTCATGGTCATTGCATATGAAATTTATGAAACGAGCCTTTGGCGAGTTTCATAAATTTCATATGAAATGACCACTTGTGTAAGATACCCCTAGTGGACTTTACCTTTGTGTATCCTCTTCTCTGATGAGTGAAGTCTTGAGTGTTCCACTACTATCTGCCCTACACAGCCAATCTTCTAGGGTACACACTTCGGGAAATAGGGCCTTAAGCACATCCATGAGCTGTACCTACCTGTGAATAATATCAAATTCATAAGTTGTTTTTATTCAGTTTCAAAACAGGATTTTTCCCCTCAGCTGTAGCTATATATACCTGTGAATAATATTAAATTCGTAAGTTGTTTTTACTTTTTACACTGGAGCGCCGTTATACCGCGGACCGATATATCGCGGAAATCAGTATAACGCGGTTGTCCTGTGGCTCCCAAATTTTTTCTACAGATCGCGGATTTTTCGGCGGTTTCCGTCGGTGTTCACGACATTGGAATAGAAAATAACCATTAAAAGTTAATTGGGTTATTTACATAATTTTAATCAACGGAGTGTCAAAAGTTATCACAGACAATCAAAGCGTCGGTTGTCTTGCCAAGGTGTGAAAGACTTCGATAATTAGCGCATATCACGTGTCACCAATTAGCGAAGGTCACCTCATATACACAATACACAAGCCGACGCTCAGGAAAAAGGCTGTGCGTAGCAGTCACTGATTACTTCCAAAGAAAACATTATAAAAGAATTTTATAAATGGAAAAAAAACAAAGCTTAAACCCGATTTGGTTATCTGTAGGCTGCTTAGAAATTTTTTAAGCGACGTCAGTACTCGCGCAAATAAGTATATTATAATCGTCCGAAGGTACCTTTTTGCAAGTGTATATACAAGGGAATTAACTCGAACAAGTCTACTTTCGCTCAATCGGACATCCTCGTCGATATAGGTTTAATTCAGGATACGGAATTGGCCGATGTGTTCCGATTGTACTTTCGCTTTGTAAATGGTTTTCAACCGTTTTGCAGCGCATTTTTCACAATAAGTAAGAACATAGGGACTGAAAGCTTACTTCAGCGATGACTTTCGTTGTGTTAGGTAAGCAGTAAACATGTCTATCTACCTTGTAAGGGCTAAATAAGCGCTACGAACATGTAAACATGGGGTTTTTCATTAGTGGGTGGGGTATTTCTGTGAAGATCGTTATTACGCGTGATCACTTTTAACGCGGTTGTATTTTATGTCTCCCGACACCCGGGGTTATAACGGCGCTCCAGTGTATTCAGTTTCAAAACGGGGTTTTTCCCCTCAGAGGGGGGAAAAACTCTGTCTTAAAACTTAATAAAGCTCCAAAACAATCCAAAATCTTGAGCCATCCTGCTAAAGAATCAAGATTAAGATTTTTGGATTGTGTGTGAAGGAAAAAAAATCTTAAGAGCAATATGGCTGATTTAAATACAGACATATAACCTTTGCTGACAATGGACCATGGTGTAAAAAATATTGATGAAAGGCTGTAAAGTTTTCTCTGAGAGTTACATAGATCCAAATATTTATGTAACCAAATTAATGATGCCAACAAGTTTGACAGAACCCTTGAAGGAACTCTCCCATAAAATAATATCACGATTCAATACCGTTGCACTTGATTTGTTATTGTCGTAAAACCCTCCTGTAAGTCGGGACAGATTATCTGCCCTTAAATGAATAAATTTTATAACATGGATAGAAATAAGGGATATTTTGCAACTGTTACGAATCATATATAATTTTAGCACTCATATACAACAAAACAGTATTTGTATTAAACTTGATCCATTAACTGTCGACCCCACTCAGGCCCACTGTATGAATCTAGAAACAATATATTCACACTTGAAAGTTGAAACCTCCCACTAAAACCCCTCTTGACACTTTCATGGGAGACAAGAATTACAGTTTATCTGGGTGGGTTAATCATGGTCCTGCAAGATGTAAGACAATGTAAGATGAAAATAGTTAGAAATCTTTACTTGGATCTTTACTTGGATGTTAGGGAATATTATGAACCCTAACGCGGTTCGTCGTCCCTGTCTCTTCTTCATGTCCTCAATTATGATATCTAACTTCCGGTTTCATTTTTAACTCATTAATAAGTCTATTTATAATATTCACTGTCCCGTTTGGCAAATTAATTACAAATGTTAAAATGTTATAAGTATAAACTTTAAACATGTCTCACTTTTTTCAGTAGTTCTATAACATAAAACTTGCCACTCTCTTATTTAATATTTCATTTTATTATTCCTATTTTTATTCTGATATTTTCATTTCTACTTTCATTTTCATTTCTTGGAGAGTGACGTTTTATCTACCATCTACTTGAAACCAGAGCAAACACTTTTGATCAAGTCTGGAGAAAATAACAGCTGAATAATAAAGATCAATTTATAAGCTGTTAATTATCATTAAATTTCAATTATTTGAACACACCACTTTGCCAGATTGATCTGGATTCTTTTGTTAGGGTTTTTCACTTTCCTCTGGCATCCATTTTGTTTGTCAAAAGTCGGTAAATACAAAAATGATAATTTTGAACGAAATTAACAAATACAATAAAAACAGTCTGTAGAGACACCTAACAATGTAATATGTTGATCAAATATGTATTTTTGCGGAAAGAAACATTAAATATGTGAGATGTAGTTGTTTTACACACATATATTCAATGGGAAGAAATATTCTAATCAAATCTATATCAATTTTATTTCGCCAAAGAAAAAAAATCTTGCTTTAGGTATCCGTTGAATTGTGGGATTTGTTTGGATTACAGGCCATTGCCAGTTACGGGAAATCTCATTTCTGATGATTTTAATCGTTTTTTCTCACAATTTACAAGATAACAGTTCGTGGTAAGTTGATAATTGGTATGTCTCTGAACAGGTTTAACATGTTTTAAATACGAGCAGGTCTGTTTGGCTTGTTAAAGGCGATTTTTTTCCACGACATCAACTGATGGTTAAAGATGCAAATGCAAAACCTCAATGGTAGATGAGAGATCGGGTATTCAATGAAAGTAAAAATGTAAATATCAGCATAAAAACATAAAATATGGACGCCAGAATACCCGATATCTCATATTATGGGAGTATTTTTTCAGATACTCATGTCTATCTCAATTCTAAAACAATTCAAGTTCTCAGCTTTGCAAAACATATCTAGGGGGTTCTCTCAATTTTTGCTTCAAAACATAAACTGACTAGGCACCACTGTGCAACATATTTACATATATACATGTCCTCTATATACAAAGGTTTTAATACTGTAAGGTCTTTCTAAACAGAGCTACTGCCAGAGGCAGTGGCTCCCTGGGATAAATCCAGATTCATTACTGATATCCCTCTGACTTGTAGTCACAATCCTCCCTCTCCTAATTGTAAGATTAGTTTCATCCTTTTCTTCTCTTGAACGTCTTTCCACTCTAAGTTGATAGAACTCTTTACGTTGGTTTTTAGTCAGATCAGGCGTGAAATAAATATTACTAAAAAGAACATCCTCACATTCTCTCAGAAGGGAATTGGCTTTCAGTATCTGTCTTTTATGGTCAAAGAGTTCAACTGTAAGCCTCAAGGGCCTACACTTAACATTTCCTTCAACTGATACTTCACGTCTTCCCAACCTCACTAATTTAAAAACTTTGATTTCTGCAGTATCTAGGTTCATCTTTGTCTCCAATAAATTTATCAGGAAGTCTTTATCTTCCAGCTGCCTTTCAGCTGAGGTCTCTTTTTTACTTTCAGGCATATTTATGCATATCAAGTTTAACCTTCTTCTGACTATTTCTTTTATTTCCTCAACCTCATCTCGTATCAAGCTTTTGACTGTTTCAGATGATACAATCTCCTTTTCTTCAAGTGACTGAACCCTTTCGTTTAGAGATTCACACTGAAATAACATCGTTTCTGATCAAGTGGTCCTGGCCGGCCAATTTTCATTAAATTTTGTCAAGGGTATTATAAATTTTGTCAACAAATCTCGAACTGCAAAGAAATGGTTTGCATTTTCGAGAGTTTGGACCTATCTTCTACCTTTTCATATCAATTGACTGTAGCATGCCAGTATTACGCGCCAAATGTCATTTAGGTATGGTACCCCGCCTGTCTGATTATCACTTTCTATTGACATTATTTAGCGACTGTTCGCCCGGCAGTCGTGTCCATCGGGCAAATAAGACTTCCGTACATCACGCATTTATGCGAATACACTTATGTGTATTACACCCAAGCAGTGAACTAAAACTTTAAAATGTAAAACAATATTAAAAATAATAATTTATTTATAAGAGTGAGATTATACTATACTATTAAAGCTAGGTGCATGACAGTGACTGTGTCCAGCAGCACAAAGCAGATGTCTGGGAGAACTGGGAAATGTCCAACAGAAGAACAAGTGATTCTCAGCACATGGTCAGAATATATTTCAGAACAATAAATAATGAGAGATGTGGTGACAATTACTGCAGCCCTGAAAAAGGACAAGTCCGCCAGAGCTGGTGAGATACCGCTAGCACTTGTTCAAGCAGATGGGGAGAACATGACAGCTGTTTTAACCAAGATCTGTGACACGATCTGAAGAAACCTCATGAACTCTGTCGCTGATTATTACATTCTCTATAAAGGGCACCCCCAGCTCTGCCAAAGTTACAGAGGCATATCAGCATCAGTCATCCGGGAAACATGCTGGAAGTAATCTTGAACAGGCTTGTACTCCAAGCTGAAGAGATAATCGCGTACTTATGTTCCATAAGTATTAATTAAATTGCAAGGGGCCAGGCAAAGTTATTCTTGCTCTCTTTGATTGGGGATTTTTAGTGCTGTGTGTCATACTGTTTCTCTTAACGTTACCTAAGTTTTCATTGGCTCGAGTGTTGAGCTATCAAGTGTTTAGTGTTCACACTTCATATAGCGTAAACGGATTTCTTTTTCTAGTTGATTGACAATATGAGTCGAATAATTTTAACTTCATTAATATCAAAACTCTGCTATTAGATAAAAAAAAAACCTTTTACGAAGACTCGGCTGAATTAAGTTTGTTCATGACCAATACTGAAATGTGCAACAACGGCAACGCCTCCTATAACCGGCTCAAGCAGAGCTCTATCTTCAAAATGACTCAAAATGAACTCAGTGATCTCAAACGACCAGAAAACATGTAATTTATCTGCACTATGATGAAGTACTGGCAAACATAATACGGTCGCCACGTGGCACTTAACTCCAGGTGCAGTGAATATAGAATAAATAAGATAAGTTATGAAAGTAAGATTCTTTGGAAGCAGGATTTTCACCAAAGAAATTAAATAGCAGAATCGATTTAATTGTGCCTGTTCGCGACCGATAATAAAATGTGTAACACCGGCCACGCCTCCCCCCCCCCCCACCCCCCCAAGCACCGGCTTAAGCAGAATCTATTTCCAAAATGTTAAAACCAGATTAAGCCTGGTCCCCGCCCCGCGTCCAGTTACTTTTTACCGACCATTCCAAAGCGGTACTTCCGCTGTGTTTTTCTCTTGTTGTCTTTGCTTGTTGACTTTCTATTAGTATTTGACTTTTTTGTACATTTTAGGATAGCCTTGCGGTCATCTGCTAGAAAAGAGATCAGACCCAGAGGTTATAAAACTTGAGTACATTCTCAAACTCAAAATAAAGCACACCGATTGGCTGCTTCCGAGCACATGCTCGGAAGTAGCCAGTCAGTGTGCTTTCTTTTGAGTTTGGGATTATGCTCACGTTTTATAGCCTCGAACCCACACCTTGGTTTTCCGCTTTTCTTGTATTACTTTTTCCTTCCCTGTCTGGTGTTTATGGTCAGGATGTGGAAATTCATAATGTCGGTTCCTGGTCATTGCCTTCTCATTTACACTCCCCTAGTCTGTACAGATTCAGAGACTTGATTTAGTCTTCACTGTTCGCAAAAACGTTATGCACACGACGCGACTCATTTATTAATTTCATCATAAACGGTCATGTGATTGGATGAAAATATGAGTATAAAATAGTAAAAGTAAAAAGTATGCAAAGACCAGGAACTGAAACAATCAAAATCCAAATCCAGCCCTCAAACCATAGTTGGAAACAACTAAGATTACAAATAATCAAGATACAGAGTACATACGGCCAACCGAGTGAGCAGCTTGTTCCCAAAAGGTGGCCACTCAGCAACCCAAACCGAACCAAAAATAATAAGAACATACATAAGGTAAAACATCACAGAAACTCTGACACCAAAAACAGGCAACAGAGAACCACAACAGAACTACCGCCTTGGAACGGTCAGTAATGAATTACTGGGGGGCTTAAATCGATTTTACAGGCCCAACCTCACCCTCAGTTTCTGAAGTGGAAAACAATATCAATACAAGCAAATTCGGTAAATTTATATCCCCCGCCGAAGTGGCCCTGATTCATTTAAGTTTCCTAAAATTTTGTTCGTTGGCACCTTACTAATGGCTGATTTGTGGATTTTAAATCAATTCAAGGGCATTAAATCATGCACTACTGAAGAGATTATGACAAAACTTAATGTGCACTTCTGTGTTATGACAATATATAATTATTATAAGTTTAATGAAATTCCATTCATTGGTTACTTAGTTATGACGTAATTTGTTGATTTTAAACCAATTCAAGGGCAATAACTCATTGCTAACTGAAGCAATTCCGACAAACTGTAAGATGCATCAATGTGTTATGGTGATACATATTTAGTATAATTTTGATAGAATTCTTTTCATCGATAACTTAGTTATGACTGGAATTGGCAATCTCACATTGATTCAAGGACAATAACTCATGCACTATTGAAGCCATTCTAATGAAACTTTATGTGCAGATCCGCGTTATGGTGATACATATTCAGTTTAAATTTCATGAAGTTTTGGTCATTGGTTACTTGGTTATGGCTCATTTTATTGATTATAAGTCAATTAAAGGGCAATAACTCACGCACTACTCAAGCCAGCCTGACAAAACTTCATGTGCATCAGCACATTATAGTGATATATATCTATTTTGAGTTTCATAAAATTCCGTCCTGTGGTTACTTAGTTATGGCTCATTTCATTTGATTTCTAGTCAATTAAAGGGCAATAACTCAACGCATTAATAAAGCCAGTCTAATGAAACTTCATGTGCATCAGCGAATTAAAGTGATAAATACTAATTTTAAGTTTCAAGAAATTCTGCCCAGTGGTTACTTATTTATGGCTCATTTTATTGATTTTAAATCAATTAAAGGGCAATAACTCATGCATTACTGAAGTCAGTCTGATGAAACTTCATGTGCCACAGCGCGTTATAGTGATGTGTTTTTATTTAAAGTTTCATGAAATTCCGTCCAGTGATTACTTAGTTATGGCTCCGGACGGACGGAAGGACGGCTGGATGGAAGAAAGGACGGACGGACGGACAGAGAGACGGACGGACATGAAGAAAACTATATCCCTCCACCTTCGGCGGGGGATAATAACAGTTGTAACTTGTGAAAGAGCAATCAAATAATGGCATGGCCTTATTGAAGTGTCTGTTCTAGGAGAGTAACTGCTGAGTTAAGAGAGTTTTTTCAGTCTTTAGTGTAAACATATTTTATTTCAATTTTATGCAAGTTATGTACAGGTTGCAAATAGTATACAATAGCAAAAGGATCTGAACAGAAGCCAGGGGCTTATTTAGTTCATCTCCTGTGGAATATATCAAGCTGTATCAAAATAAGGCAGAATTATATCTATACAGGTAATACAGTGGCTAATAC
Organism: Ctena decussata; assembly: GCA_963989385.1. NCBI lineage: Eukaryota > Metazoa > Mollusca > Bivalvia > Lucinida > Lucinidae > Ctena > Ctena decussata. The sequence goes on from OZ022512.1 coordinate 42,313,451, forward strand.
CAAGTAGAGTCGTATAGCACAGCATTAAAATATTGTAGAAAATGATTACATAAACAGAAACAGGAAAAAACAAAAAAACAACAACAAAAAACACAGACAAAAAATCCAAGTGGAGCATTTGAAAACAGATAAGGACTTGAGCAACGTGTCTAATGTCAGGACGAGGTTTACCCGATAGGAATTTAATTTAACTACTAGTGGGTCAAGGTGACAGCTTCATTAATTTAGCAGGCAGTTTCCAGGATACCATTTCCTTCAAATAACATGAATTTGGGTAACACTTACGAACCTGATGCATGTAGTTAAAATGATCAATAATGATTGCATAGTAAGATTGCATCAAGTTCCTTCGGAAACTAAAACCGTTTATTGTCCTTGATGAAAGCTTGGACACATCCAAAAATAGTGTTATTTAGTGGTAAAGACAATGAACTGTTGCCGTGCATTAAAGTATCGAGTGAAGCAGTACATATTTGAGACAAACAGTTGGTCAGGTTACGACGTATATCAGTATAACGTGAACAATGAAAGAAATAGTGTTGCGCATTTTCAATGCTACCGCAGCTACATAAAGGTGAATCTATAATATTTTCAAAAAAAGGTCATAATTAAGAGAGCTGCATTTCGTTCTCAAGCGAGTATGGAGTACTTGTGATTTTCTATCTCCTACGTAATAATATTTTGGAACAATCAACCTGTTTCGATTCAGGCGATTTTTAAACGAATTAACTGATGCAGAATTTCTGTCTTCGTCTTCAAGACTATTCCAGTCTCTATAACTACGGAGGGAAGAAAAGATTGGTAATATAGACTGGTTCGGGCTTCAACCGTTCTGATGTCATTGGCATTCCTTAAACTGTATCTTGAAAAACTATCAACTGTTGGGGGACCATAGAGGAAAGGTAAAAGGGATATAACAGTGATTGCATTTTGTAAAACAAGACTAATTTATGTTTGTATCTTCGCGATTCCAAAGTTTCCCAACCTGTTTCATCATATAACGCCTGACTTGAGACTAATTTTGTCGTGCCTGTGGCAATCCGTGCAGCTTCTATTTGAATTTTTTCGAGCTCTTGTTTTTCCTGTTGATTGCAGTTACTCCATACTACGTCGCCATATTCAAGGATAGGCTGAATAAAGGAGATGTAAATAATTTCCAATGACTTACAATCCAATTCATATTTAAATTTTCTCATTATATTTAATCTTATCCAAGCCTTTTCTTTTATAAATTCAATTTGATTATGCCATGTGCAGTCGTTAGATAAGTGGACGCCTAAATGTTTGTGGGAGGTTACTTCAGCTACTTGTTGGTCTTGCATGAATATTGGAGGGTGTGCTTGTTGGTGGAGTTTCCGTAAGATCAACAGAGATTCAGTTTTTAGTGGGTTGAAGGTAACAAGCCAGGTTTTAGCCCATTTACTTATCTTCGTTATATCAGTATTTAAGATTCCAGCTGCAGTAATGGGGTCCTGAACTACAATGTATAAACTCGTATCATCGGCGAAGAGGCGAATGTTTGAATTAATGTCATCTACAATATCATTGATATAAAGCAAAAATAAAAGAGGTCCTAAGATTGACCCTTGAGGGACCCCGGCTTTTATTTCATTCAATTTTGAGCTGACGCCCGGCAATACGACGCGTTGTCTTCTATTGGAAAGATAATCAGTAAACCATGACAAGAGATTGCCCGAGATACCAGCTGCATTTAGTTTATGTATGAGTAAAAAGTATGCAAAGACCAGGAACTGAAACAATCAAAATCCAAATCCAGCCCTCAAACCATAGTTGGAAACAACTAAGATTACAAATAATCAAGATACAGAGAACATATGGCCAACCGAGTGAGCAGCTTGTTCCCAAAAGGTGGCCACTCAGCAACCCAAACCGAACCAAAAATAATAAGAACATACATAAGCTAAAACATCACAGAAACTCTGACACCAAAAACAGGCAACAGAGAACCACAACAGAACTACCGCCTTGGAACGGTCAGTAATGAATTACTGGGGGGGCTTAAATCGATTTTACAGGCCCAACCTCACCCTCAGTTTCTGAAGTGGCACAAAACATTTAGTTGGTTGTTCGGTTCGCATGATAACCCTCTAACTCGTCAATGAATCATCACGGTAAACACACAAATCAAATTTCAACACCATGAAGAAGCAAAGACGAGGACTCAACAGATACAACGGGCCGTCTGACAGGTGGGACCTGCATGCCATACGCGGTCAAAAGCCTTACTGATATCACAAAATATGACCCTAACCTCAAGTCCAGAATCTAATGCTTTACAAAAGGAATCATAAAGGAATGTAAGCTGATTAACTGGCGAGTCTCCAGGTATAAATCCAGATTACAATGGTGTAAGGATCTCATTAGCAAGAAAGTGATTATAAAGATGTTTGAAAACTATTCTTTCCATCGATTTGTCTAAATTGCTGAGAAGTGAGATTGACCGATATTGAAGATGATTCACCACCTTTGGAAACAGGGCAGACATGGGCAGTTTTCCAAATGTCAGGAACAATTCCTTGAGATAAAGACTGGTTAAAGAGACAAGCAAGCGGCGAAGAAAGCACTTCGGCTAGTTCTCTTAGAATAATATTATTAATTTCATCTGGACCACTAGCTTTGCCTATAGGGAGAGATTTCAGGATAATCTGTACTTCAGCGGGATCGCGCAAAGGAGTACCATTGAATGGAGCAAGTATTGGTAAAACTGCGTTATTTTGATCTATCTGTGTTTGGTCTCTAAAAAAGTCGTTTAACAGATTTGCTTTGTCAATATCATCTGTAAACACGGAGCCATTAATCTCAAGCGGAGGAATTTTGGGCTTTGAATCTGGGGAAATAAAAGTTTTAAGGGTTGACCACCAGTCTCTGGAAGAAAGTGGCTGTGTTTTTAATTTAGTGGATAGCTTTTCTTTAGTATTTCTTTTAGATTCACGAATTAAAGAAACAACTTTGTTGCGTAGTCTTTTAAATTTAGCCCATTGAACTGCCGTTTGTGTTTGCTTTGCCCTACGAAATGCTCGTTTACGTTTTCTGATTTGTTGCTTAATTGTTGTTGTCATCCAGGGAGGTTCAGATGGTCTTATTCGTACAAATTTATTTGGTATACATGACTTGTGAGACTTAGAATGGTGTCAGTTATGTTTTTTGCATGTTGGTTGATGTCTGTTGTCTGTATGGATGTCCAGTCAAATGAGGTTGCTATTGTACGAAGTAAGTTATAATCGCCCAGGGAATAATTCCAAATATGTCGCATATAGGACTTTGGTGATCTTTGGTCCTTTAGGGCTCTAACCCGCGATCTTCTGCACCAAGATCACTCGCCCTAACAACTCAATCACTGGGCCTGTCCATAACCCTATAAAGAAGTTGTAGACGACACTAAAAGCATAAGAACAATACTTTGGAATTTAGAACTTAGAACTTTGGAACTTAGAACTAGTGACAAGTAATTCTGGACGGTGACTGCACAATAGAAATGATCAAATGAACTTGAGTCAGTGTCACACAGAAAAAATAATACCAACAGTACCAAAAGTTAAAATATAAAATAATTCTATAATACATATGAGCAGCGACACGACAAAACCAACAATGTGGTCGTGCGCCCAGCGATGACTCAGATCAGCCTGGACATCCGCCAAATTTGACCAGACTCTTCGTTAAGTGCTCAAAGTGTAGCTTAGGGTCTAAGCTACATCCATGCGGACAGCGAAGACTCTGATCAGACTGGGCGGATGCCCAGGCTGATCTGAGTCTGCGCTGGGCGTACAACCACATTGTTGGTTTTGTCGTTTCGCGGCTCATATCTACATATATATATTTCATAACCATAGATTCTAAAGGAAATTAAAAAGACTATTTCAGTTAGGGGTACAGTTGGTTTAAGAAAAAAGCTTTTAAAAACAAGATACAGCCCTTGAAATTTCTTGAGGAATCGGAGTCAAACAACCACAATATCCGACTTTAAGGTGAACGGGTACACTTCCATGATGAGAAATCATGTCAGTTTTATTTTATCTCCCTTCTCAGTGGGGCCAACTCTTGAAGAAGAAAGAATTTGCTCCCCCATCCTCCCAACACCCCTAGGATATTATTTTTAATTTAAGGTAAGAAAAAGATGTAAGTTACAAGTGTTAGTCCCTATACTATAATAATGACGTAAAACATGGAGGTGTACCCATGCACCTGAACATATAAATTTAATGGACTGACAGGAGTCCTGGGTTCGATACCCGGTTCGGCCATCTACTTTCGTTTCTCCTCCACTGATTCAAGAAGAGCAGTTGTCAGTGATTGGCGAATACGTGCACTTAGTACTGTCCAGCCGCTGAGGAGGTCTAAGCCTGCCCAGGAACAGTGTAGTTAGGTTAGATCCCGACAAGGTCAGTGCTGTTTACAGGGCCGTCGTCAGCTTTTGAAAAGTGGTACGGCTATGGAACGCCAAATGCATTTCCCGAGTGCCGAAGGCACGAGTGGGGGAGAGCATGAGAGGGGGTGTTCCCCTTCTGTTAAGGGAGGGTGGGGACCTCCCCCGAGAAAATTTTTGAATTCAGGACGTCTCTAGAAGCGATTTTAATGCATTTTTGAGCCAATTTTGCATGTGTAACTCAATTAATTTTATGACTATTTACCTCCCATGAGAAAAATGTTTGAATTCAGGACATCTCAATAAGCGATTTAAATGCATTGTGAGTCCATTTTGCTTCTGAAACTCAATTCTTATGAGTTTTTACCTCCCATGAGAAAACTTTTGAATTATGCAGGACATCTCTAGAACCGATTTTAATGCATTTTGAGACCGTTTTGCTTGTGAATCTCAATTTATTTTATGAATATTTTCTGTATTTCAAATGTTTACCCCATCTTTTAAAGACTGCCTCCCCACGCCCCCCTCCCTTTTCCCCACCGTCCCGCCCCCACTATCACTATCGAAATATATAAAGCACAACTATCTATTTCGAGCCCTCGGTGAGGTTTAAGCTTAAGATCCCTAAAATTCGGTCACATTTTGACATTATTAATTAAAGAACACTATGATGCACCCATAGTTATTATCTTAAAGGGCTACTGTACTCTTTTTTCAACATGCATTGAAATCATTGGAAATAACTGGTATTGTTTTGTCTAAAAAAATGTCGAAAACTGCAAGGAAAAATTCCAAATGGTTAAAAAGTTATAAGCAATTTAAATTTTAATTAGCTGAAAAATATGCAAGGACTCTTATGACGTCATTTGAGTCATTCATATAATTTAAATTTTAAAATGCTAATGCTAATGATGATTATTGTCGTTAAATCAGGTGTTAGTTTCATAAGCATGTTTTCATAACGAGCGAGACAGAAGTCTTAACTACCGGCGACAGACGAATTACTGACCCCGGCACCCTTTAATTATCACTTAGTAATCGACCTTTGATCACCGCCATATGTAAGAGTAAATATAAGGCAAAGAAGGAATAATGGAAAAAAGTGGTACGGCCAATACCATATCCGGCCGAATGAAAAATAGTGGTACGGCAAATGCCATATTCGGCCGAAAAAGTGGTCCGACCATGGCCGTACCGGCCGGACCGCCGACGACGGCCTTGGAAACTTTCTCGTGGACGTAGAACAACAAAACAACAACGACGACGACTGCTAGAGGGTGTGCAAGAGCTCAAACAAAACGAATCATTTACGATGCCTTGATCATCTACGAGAACTGGAAATAATGTCAGTGCAGAGAAGATCACAGCTCTAATAGATTGCTTGAGTTGATAGAAGGCGAGTAAGAGGTAATTCCCAATGACAAACTTCAAGTACATTTGAGTAAATTTAATCATTGAAGCCAGTAAAGAAGGAAATGTTCATTAAATATATTACTTGTGTGAAAGATGAAGCCGATGTACTTCCTCGCCATTTTCCGTATTCCTGCAGGCTATTATACGACATAAACCTTGACTTTGGAACTGGAGAGAGGTACCCAAAGTACTGATGAAGGTGTCCAGGAACTGCCGCAATCATAGATCACAGCCAGAGCATAAACTGCACCTCTGTGACTAAATATCGGAAAAACTCATATTTCGGAAACACATAAAGCCTTTCCTTTTAAAAAGAAACTTTAGCTAAATACTAAACGGCTACCGAAGCAATAGTCTCCCAGGCAACACCAACCGAGTCTTATTGCGGGAACCAGGCAATGATGATTCTACTTCCTAGAACTTTACTAGAGTCAAAACAAATGGCAAAAATCCTAAAATTCAACGTGTTCCTTTTAGTATGAAGAAACACTGATGTGGCATCTTGTAAATATATTCATAAATATTGTTTTTATTCACAATTCTGTCAAATCAACGCATAGACTTCAGCAATACGGTCCACTACTTGTAGTTACAGGAGTTTGAGAAACACTTCCGGTAGGTACTAATGATCGGACTTGCTGTATCAGCGCCCCAAATTTTCTATGTTTGGTGGGGCTATATCAGATACCATGTTTAATTAATAAGTTGATTGTCCTAGCTATTCAAATTTAATAAACATCAATTACATGGTGAGAAATCACTGAATGTATCTTCCTTTACATCTTAACCCACGATAGGGACATCAAATAGGTTCCAGTAAACCAAGTGCTGAAAGAGGTTAGCTGAAATGAAAGTAGAGGAAAGTGGGTGAGATGAATTTGTATGGAGCAAAAAGGCTGCTTATATTGTTGAAAGATAAAAACAGATGCTGGTATTAGAGCGAAGGAAGGTATTATCGACAGGTAGTAGTTATCAACACCCCCTTGTGAACTTTTCCATTTCTTGACATTTTAATGTAAATAGGGCATGATAGTGTTGCAATTTCATTTAGCTTTATGAATTAGTGCAAAAATGCTAGAAAGTTAGGTGTTTGGAGAAAAAATAGACATATTTGTTGATACACTACTGAAAAACTGTGCCTCTTATGCATTGTTGTGAGGCAGTGACCTATATATAGAGTGACTCGCATCTCCAGTTAAATATAGGTATTTTTCCAATAGAGGCTTGTCGCGCCGCTGGACAGGTGAGTGGCTGAAAAATTCGATAATTCTATCGACCGCTTATTTCGCATCTAGAAATATTTTAATATTGTCATTGTTTTATTTTATCTGTATAAATCATGTGTTCTTACAAACGTTTGCGTTAAATTGTGTACTTAATTTCCGAAATTTTGATACCAAACTTGCCAACTTTTTATACGGTAGTTTTACTTGACGTAGTTAAAAAAAAACACACGAAAAAACGGGATGGAAGGCTTTTCAATATAAATATGGGAAACTTTTTTTATTATGCATTTGTATGAGGATTTTATCTTGGCTCTCTCTTACTTAGGAGAATATGCATGCATTGAAAATTGAAGTAAGTCAGTGACATAGGTTTTAATTAAGCTGAGTGGGTTAGAATTTTTGTCAGAAGGTTACGACGTGAATCGCCCATTTCATTAATGTTTACGTAATCAAATTATTATTCAACGTTAAGGTAAGCTTTGAATTTTATGATGATGTATTAGAATAGTTAGTTTTATGATTATTTTGCTTGGTTTTGGGATTAATTTTTATTGATGTGAAATTAAGAACTTTAGTCCCTGACAAATTCTTCAATGCACAACTAACCAACCCTCTGAACTCAATGTTGTATGGCGAAAACTGTGAAAAACAAGTTTTATTTTAAGATTAATTTGACCCATTAAATCGGCACGAAATTGCATAAAAAAACCACCCAAACAATTTAGAAGGCATTCAACTTTATGAAAAATATCATTGCGAGGCTCAAAATTAGTTATTATGGGAGCCTTATTCAAAAACGGGGGAGTGGGGTTTTGAACATCCTGATTTGCCGGTTTTCGCTACTTTCCTAAATAAGCCTATTTCTATACTGTCATAAGACTATCAAACTAGTAAATAATTGTCATGAAATTGATATTAAACAACATTTTGGTCCTTCCCCTTTCGTTTTCTAATTCTAAAATATTACCTCAAACCTTATTAACGACGGAGTACATCGTAAAAGAAGTGATGGTTTTTACGGCATCGTCGCCATTTTCTTCCGAGTGACCAAAGTTTCTCAATTTACATCGTTAAAAATGAACTCCAAAACCAAGCAAAATCATTATAAAACTTATATTCTAATACATCATTATAAAATTCAAAGCTTACCTCATCGTTGCATAATATTTCACTATGAAAACACCGATTAAATGGGCGATGCACGCCGTTAACTTTTGACAGATATTCAAGCTTTTTCAGCTTGTATTAAAAATGGCGCTCCGGTAGGAGGCGCTGCAGTCGCATGCGCGACACGCCTCTTTGGACCGAAAGGTGAAGACGCGAGTCACTGTATTTATAGGTCACTGTGTGAGGGGAGGTCACTCAGACACATGCTTATTTTCTCTCACATAAATGTGTTCATGTGGTTTTATTCCATAAAATAGATCACAATGGAGAATATTAAGAGCAGATCTGGTTACTCTCTTCAAAACCATATATGGTACTGTGACCTCCAGGGTGTTGATAACTACTTCCCTAAATGCTGCATGGAAGTAATTATCAACACCCCAAAATTTAAAGTCTCAAAAATGCACAGTTTCCTAAAAAAATAGATCAGAAAATTAGTTTATTTTCAAGTAAAATTATCTCAAAAAGCAAACAAAACATCATCAAATGTACAATGTTTAATTTTTATCTTTGTAAGAATTTTTTTTATCTTTAAAGTAAAAATTGAAAAAAAAAAACAATTTTTACTGCTACTTTTTCATATTTTTAGCTCACCTGAGCCAGAGGCTCCGGGGGAGCTTATAGGATGGTAAGGCTCCGTCGTCCGTCGTCCGTCCACAATTTCAAACGACTTCTCCTCTGAAACTGCTGGGCCGATTGTAACCAAATTTCATATAGAGCCTCCTGGGACCTTAGGAACGAAAAGTTGATCAAACGGTCTTGGTCACATGACCAACATGGCCGCCATGCCCATATATGGTAAAAACCTGAAAAAATCTTCTTCTCCAGAACCAATAGGTCGATGGTCTTGAAACTTGGTATGTAGCATTGGGTACATGAGTACTACCAAGATTGTTCAAATTATGACCTTGGGTTGACCTTGACCTTTTTTACGGTAAGGTCAAATTTGCTTACTCATGCTTTTATATGGCAAAATGCTGCAACATAAGATATCTTGGAAACTGTTGAAGATTTTGGCCTAAAAATTGGTACATACAGTCATCTTAATGACTACATGAAGATTTATGAGTACAAGAGGTCAAGGTCATTCTTTGACCTTTGACCCAGAACTCTTCATATTTTGACAATATCAAACAATCTCCTCAAAAACCACTTGGCCAATTGTAACCAAATTTCATATAGATCCTCCAGGGGTTGAGAGAATGAAAATTTGTGCATACGGTCCAGGTCACATGACCAACATGGCCACCACGCCCATATATGGTAAAAAACTTTAAAAATCTTCTTCTCCAGAACCAGTAGACCGATGGCCTTTAAACTCGGTATGTAGCATTGGGTACTCAAGTACTATCAAGATTGTTCAAATTATGACCCTGGGTTGACCTTGACCTTTTTTACGGCAAGGTCAAATATGGGAAAATGCTAGAACATGAGATTTTATGGTAAGTTTTGAAGATTTTGGCCTAAAAATTGGTACATAGAATCATGTTAATGAGTACATGAAGATTTTTGAGTACAAAAGGTCAAGATCATTCTTTGACCTTTGACCCAGAAATCTCAAATTTTGACAATTTCAAACAATCTGCTCTAAACCACTGGGCCAATTGAAACCAAATTTCATATAGAGCCTCGAGGGGTTGATGGAATGAAAATATTTTCTAACGGTCCTGGACACATGACCAACATGGCCGCCACGCCCATATATGGTAAATACCTTTAAAAATCTTTTTCTCCAGAACCAATTGACCGATGGCCTTGAGACTTTGTAAGTAGCATTGGGTACTTGAGTACTATCAAGATTGTTCAAATTATGACCTTGTGTTGACCTTGACCTTTTGCAGCAAGGTCAAATATGGGAAAATGGTAGAACATAAGATTTCATGGAAAGTTTTGAAGATTTTGACCTAAAAAATTGGTATATACATTTGTCTTAATGAGTTCATGAAGAATTATAAGTACAAGAGGTCAGGGTCATTTTTTTACCTTTGATCCAGATTGCTCATATTTTGACGTTTTCAACCATTTCCTCAAAAGCCAAAGGGCCAATTGTGAACACATTTCATATAGAGCCTCCAGGGGTTGATTGAATGAAAATTTGTTCAAAGGGTCCAGGTCACATGACCAGCTTGGCCGCCATTACCACTTACGGGATAAATCTTTAATATTTTTCTTCCCCAGAACCAATACACCTATGGCCCTGAAACTTGGTAAATAGGATGGAGTACTAGAGTACCACCAAGACTGTTCAAATGGTGACCTTGGGTTTACCTTGACCTGTTTTGCGGCATGGTCAAATATGGGAAAATGCTAGAACATAAGATTTCATGGAAAGTTTTAGAGATTTTGGCCTAAAAATGGTATATATGGTTGTCTAATGAGTACATGAAGATTTATGAGTACAAGTGGTCATGGTCATTCTTTGACTTTTGACCCAAAACTCATATTTTGACAATTTCAGACATGATAAGTATAAGCCACCTTGCCAATTGTTCAGGTGAGCGATTCAGGGCCTCATGGCCCTCTTGTTAAATATTTTCTGGCTGAGAGTGTAAAAATTAGAAATCTTGGGATTTTATGTTTGAATTTAAAGGAGATCTTTCAATCATTATCTACACTAAGTGATCATAGCATAATTTTTAGAGAAGTTGTATTAAATTATCATTATTTTTATCATCAGCATTTAGGGGTAAATGGGATGTTGATAACTGCTTCCGGGTGTTGATAACAGCTACCGTCTGGTACATGGCATGAGGCAAAAATATTTTTGAAATATAAACAATAATCAAATGAGGGGTCACAACATACGGTTTTGATGAGAAATCAGAAAAATTATCCTTAATTATCATCAAATACTCCCTCTTATCTAGAGCTCTGACATATGTAAATCAGTATTGTGTCATTCAGCTATAAGGTGTTTTTTTTGTTTTTTAAAAAACAATCCCAAATACTTAAATCCATCTTACAAGATGGCTCTAGATCTTTGGTATTGTGTTGGAAGGGGAAACAACCCAGCTTATAACTAATCAAAACAGTATTGAGATTCATCAGCAACAGCTTCTGTCCAGATCAGTGACAAAAGATCTGTAAACAGATTACTTATTTTAATAGAACAATATTTTATGACAAATATAATGATATAAATTCCAGTATAATATACTGTTGCAAACATTATGAGAATATATGTATCTAAAATATTTTTCTTCATCAAAGTTTGATGAATACTAATTCCAATAATTAAATCAAGGTATCACCCCATTCTGAGCCTCCCAAAGAGGCTGATGGGACATTGGTCAGGAAAAGACAGCTTAGCCAGAGGAGACTGTCTATTGGATAAGATAGAGATTACAATGACAAGTCCAGGGTTCAAGGTTATAAAACTTGAGTATAATCTCAAACTCAATATAAAGCACAGTGATTGGCTGCTTCCGAGCATGTGCTCGGAAGCAGCCAATCAGTGTGCTTTATATTGAGTTTGAGAATGTGCTCAAGTTTTATAACCTCGGGGCCAGGTCTTTAAGGCAATCATATGTAGATAGACTAGGGCTGGCACTTTTCCTCTAAAATTCAACTCAAATTTAACCCTTAGACTGCTGAAAAAATAATTCACCTGGCCCTAAAATGGGGTTAGGGGTATCTCAGAGGCCATAACTTGCACACACTCTGGTCCATTTGCTTGAAATTTTCACTCAATATGGCCGATGTGTGAGCTGCCATTTTCCGGAAGTTACCAAGGTCACGTGACCTGCCATATTTGGGTGTCACATGATAACACCGGGAACCGATGTAGACACTTAAAAAAAAAAAAAAAAAATAGTACAAGATATTAGCGCCAGTGATATGCTTTGTATGACAAAAGTAATTGCTTGTCTGAGGGCCGGTGTTATTGCAGAATATTTATCAAGAGAGAAAGTTTGGAAGGATGAAGTCTAGTTGTCAGAAAATCGGGATCAAGTAAGTAGGGGTAGCCACCTGAAAAGCTGATGTTGAAAAATCATAAATTTTTGATGTTTTCTCCGAGTTTAAAAGGTCAACAAATCAATAAGGTGGGTAAAACCTTGCTCTAGTAGAAAGCAGATTCCCTCCTGCATATGACAACCGCAAATGATGGGGAGTACTTGATGTCTAGTGTGCCTGGCATGCTCTCAAAGTGACCTAACCCTCGAGAACGACTATAGTTGCGCTTAGCAGTCTAAGGGTTAAGGACCTGAAACCAAAGCCCAAGACACTTCCTTTATGTTTACGGGGCTTATGAGGACTCTCAGTCTACTAGTCAGTAATTATAATAGCATGGAACAACATTTTGGTCTAATTGTATTGGTTTCTGTTTGTATCTTGATACACTAATTGTATTGGTTTCTGTTTGTATCTTGATACAGATATTTAAGTAATTTAATAACAATTTGTAAATACAGTAGAGCTGCATAGGCTCAAAGTTTGAAACAGGCTTGGGACCAATGAAAATTGGTTCCACCCAAGGGTAGTTCTAGCCATCTAGGGTTAGTTTCTATATAAAGTGACCTCTAGGGATCAAGCAAAGTGTTCAAGTCAGGCAGGGTTCCATTGAAGTTCTACTGCAGTAACAGGTGAGTCAAGCAATTATTTTGAGTTGTGTATGGTATCAATGTTCAGTGCTCTATGTAGATTATCTAGACCCTGGATACCCACCCTTTTACCATTTTAATGGATGCTGGTACCCAACAGAAAAAAAGTTTTCTCGCTCTGTTATTCGACATTTGAGCCGCAACACGAGAAACCAAACAAAATGGTTGTGCGCCCAGCGCAGACTCAGATCTGCCTGTGCATCCGCCCAGTCAGATCATACTCTTCGCTAAGCACTTAAGGGGTAGCTAAGAGTCTAAGCTACTTCCATGCGGACAGCGAAGACTCTGATCAGACTGGGCAGATGCCCAGGCTGATCTGATTCTGCACTGGGCGCACAACTACATTGTTGGTTTTCTCGTGTCACGGCTCATTTCATCAAAGCTATATCATATTGAGAGTTTAATGAATAGGGGGCAAATAGTTTAGATCCAGATGAGATGGCTCATTTTGAGCCACCTCATCAGGATCTAAGCTGTTTTCAGATGCACTAGTTTTGTTTTTGGTGCTTAAAGAGTTAAGAAAATGACATCAGTGGTGAATAAATCTTATTTACTTCCAGACTAAACTGAAAAGACATTCCGCTTAGAAATGCTCTCTGGTGTGTCCAATTTCATCAAGAAAAATCTGTCTTTGAAGCAGCAAAACAGTGACTCATTGGAGCAAAGTTCGAGACCAAGACAGGGAGATAGAGTGGAAGATGACTTCCTCTTGGTGGGGGAAACAGCGAGTGAGAGATCCACAGTTTATACAAATAGTTTCAGGGCCAATCAAGTCAACAGTCCACCAGGATATTCAGAAGTATGTGCCTTTTTATGGATTTTTTAAATGACAGATTGTAAGGATTGCCATTTTGAGGATAATATATCAAAATAGGGCTTGATAAATCAAAACCGGTAAATAGCTTCTACAAGAAAAAGTGGAAATACATCGGTTTTTCCCTATTTAACTTAAATATTGTTCTGGGAAAGTAAGAAAAAATATAGGCAATCGATATTGACAACCGGTTGTCAATAGCGAATGTTCGCTAGTGACAACCGGTTGTCAATAGCGAACGTTCGCTATTGACAACCGGCTGGAATATTGCCTATCAAATTAAGATGGGTCAGTTAAGATCTACTGAATTTTGAAGAAATAATTAGGTAACATGAAATTTTATAATATAATTTCACAAGAAAATGTGAATATGGGGATGTTAAGATATGACTTTAACAAGTTTTTTTGGAACTTTTATTTGAGCAGATATCAAGTTAGTATATGAAGAGCAAAAGCATAAATGATGTTTTCTTCTGTAGATAGTAAGGAGTACCAGCCTATTCCAATTTGGAGTTTTACAGCCTTTTCAACAGGGTTTTAGTCATAGCATACTCTTCAGCCAACATGAATATTTGAAACTGGAAAATGTGTTTATGAAACACTATGCCCCAACGGTATGCTTGCCTCTAAAAAAGGTTCATCCCATAATGTTTATGTCAGAAAGGGGTTATAATCGGTTCATCTACATCTTAGCCGGTAACTGTATGCTAAATATAATAAGGAACATAGCTTAGGGGTTCTTCAGATATTTTGTTCACAAAGTTATTCATATAACTTCTATAACAGTTAACTAATGCCTATGTCCAAAAATGAGAAAAATTCTACCAAATATTGATGAAACAGGTTTAAAAGCTAACCAGGTCATCTACACCTCGGTCCAAACCTGCATGCTAAATATAGGGATCCTAGCTTATGTGGTTCCTCAGACATTTTGTTCACAAGCTTGTTCCTTTATAAATTCCTATGTTGGAAAAAAGGGGATTAACTCAACCAAAAATTTACAATATACATGTATGCTCAAAAGTTAATCAGTTCAACTACACCTTGGTCCAAACTTGTATGCCACATATAAGGATCCTAGCTTATGCGGTTCTTCAGATATTTTTTCACAAGCTTGTGCCCATAGTATATGCCTATGTCTGAAAAAGGGGAATATCTTAACTGAAAATTTACAAAACATGCTCAAAAGCTGCTTAGGTCATCTACACGTTTGTCTATAACTGTATGCCAAGTATCAGGATCCCAGCTTGAGCAGTTCTTCAGGTTTTTTGTTCACTAGCTTGTTCCTGTAAAACATGACAAAGTTGAACAAGAGCTGTCACCTGACAGCATGGCTCGTCTGAACTGGTGCTTGCCCATCTCACAGGCATTTGTCTGTATGGCTTTATACTACATAAAACTTCATGCAAGCATGTCCAAGTATTGTCAACATAGTTTATAAAATCAATAACCTTGGTGTAAGAGTCACCCAGTGGGTTGGGGGTAGTATTTTGTGAAAACTCAAGCCAATATCTACCACAGTACAAGTATAAGCAAGAAAAATCTTTTAAAAAAAGATAATCGGCGCAGATTAAATGGAAGTGTGTTTTGTTATATGTCTCTAGTTGAAAAGTTGACAATAACTTTCATGAATAAGTAAGATATGTTGGTAGGCACCCACAACCGTAATTTTGACACTGGGTAGCGACAACGACCTATCTCAAAACTGAGCTGTCCAATTTGGAATTCCAAAATGGATCGCGGTCAATCTTGAAATTGACCTGATTTCAAAATAGTTATCAACATGTTGCATCATTTATTTGTTTATGTGTATTAAACTGAAAGTAGAAATCGCAAGTAGATCTACGACGAAAAAAAGAAAGTTTTGAATATCTGCGTCTGTTTTCGATAACATTTCTATTGTAAAATTACAAACAAGAGAAACATTTTGAATTAATATAACACAGAGAGCTAGTATTCACAGTGCAGTACGACGAGAAAAAAGAAGATTAAATATTCATTGACCTTTGATATTATTGGCTAGATTTTGACACATTATTTGACCAATGGAATCTTGTGAAATGTGGAACAGTATTGAAATTATACGAGGCTGTGCCTCAAATCAAATCCATCCTAAGCACTATGGAACAGTATTCTATCAGAATACTTTAACAGAACCCCAAATTTCTAAGTCCATGACCTTGACCTCAAGGTCACTGAGTGGGGTGGGGGTGGTATTCTGTAAAACTTTGAATCAATGTCTAACTACGGTGCAAATATCAAAAGAAGAAGCCAATCATGAGAAAAGGAGATATTATATTAATTGAAAACTTTAAAGTGAGTGTGACCTAATTTTTTACCCCTAAGCCCCACCCAGGGTCTGACTCTGGGATATAGTGTTATGTAATGAAAGGTTATGCTATGATATATTGATGTTCCAAATATGAAAGGTTTCTTGCCAGTGGCTGCTGAGATATGATTGTTTGAAAAACTTTGTCACAATAAAAAAACTGAGTGTAACCTACGGTAATTTTTGACCCCTAAGCCCCACCCCACAGTCAGACTGCGGTGGCCAAATGCGCCTAATTTTTTGTGTCGGGCCACCAGAAATCTCCAAAATATTACCTTTAGTGGCCCAAATTTACCTTTCTAGCAATACTGAATGAATGGGAACTTTAGAAATGGATAAATTGGGCCACTGAAAGTTAGGCCTGTTATGCTTTTGGGCCACCACATAGATTTTGTGAGTTTCCAGCACTGCTGAGGTATAGTGTTATGTAATGAAAGGTTATGCTATGATATGATTATGTTCCAAATATGGAAGGGTTCTTTCCAGTGGTTGCTGAGATATGAAAGTTTAAACAAGAGGGCTATGAGGCCCTGAATCGCTCACCTGAGTATGAAGGCCATGTAGGTCATGTGACCTAGACAGCTTGAATACATTTTCATTCCCTCAGCCCCTGGAGACTGTGTATAAAATTTGGTTACGATTAGCCCAGAGGCTTTTGAGGAGATGTCTGAAGTTGTCAAAATATGAGAGACATGGGACAGAGGTCAAAGAATGATCTTAACCGCTTGTACCCGCAAATCTTCCATGTACCAATTAAGACGACTGTACACGCCCAGCAAAATTTTTTACTTGTCCCGGGCAGCGGAACAATAGTTTTGTCAGGTCCTGTTAAAAAAGTTTTGACCCCTCACTTGAATTAGTTTTTGTCTACCTGCATCTAGTGAAAAGAATTTTGCTTTTGTAATGAGTGCCATTATAAAGAGGGTTGACTGTATAGCCATGTTTAGGGTGTAACAAAGATTTTGAAAAGAAATTTAAGAATTGATGGTTCAAATACATTAAATGCTGTATTATTATTTTCAGGTAGCACAAAATGGTCTACCATCATACTCTGATTATACATCACACGTCCAGCAATACTCCCCTACAGTAGACAACTCCGACTTCCGGTATGGAAACCCTTTTCAAACAGGGATGCCAACCACTCATTCAGGGGCTTCCTGTTCTGGAGCACATGACAGTGCCACATCTACAGGGCTGCCTTATTCATCTCCAGGGGATGCAGCCAACAGAGAGACATCCTACAGAAGTGCAATAGCTGATGTACCATTTACCCTAGGCGCCACCTCGGCTGTGTCTTCCTCTGTGAACGAATTACGAGCCAATGACTTACTTAATCAAAGAACATTTGATTATAGTTGTTATGATTATGATTTTAGCTTAGAGATTAAGTTTCTAACAGAACATGGTAGCTTCAATGCTGACATGGACTGGCAATGAGATTTATCAAATTCGCAACAATGCCAAAAAATGATTCAGTAAGGGACCGACCATTTGATATTCTGGGGAGGGGGGGGCCTCGTATTCTCGATGGAGACACAACATTTTATTTCACTGGCCTCTGGAAACAATTTCTTTTTTTTCACCTTGAGGGAGCTAATTTATTTTTTTTTACAAACTAACTCAAACAGGTTATTTTTTTTTTATTTTATAGCTGAACTATCAGATCCTTGTTTACTTGACCTTAATATCCTTTTATTTTACCCACATCAGTATTTTTTACACCTTTTTTGCTCTCAAAAAGAACATGGTGCTGTCTTTAACCAGGCCAAGGGCATGGCTTAGCTTGCTTTTGCAAACCAGCGCCTGGAGCATGTTACTCTTTTCATCTAAGGTACAGATATAAACATCCCTGTATGAGTTTGGCAAAAAATTAGGCCTTAAATTAGGGATATTTTGGCCAAAATTTAGGGCAATTTTGGTAAAGATTTAGGGCTAACATTAGGAATTTAAGTTTTTTTTTCTATCCCAATGTATGCCAAAACATGCTTTATTCGTACTTTAGAAAGTTTGATAAATACTTACCGATAGAGTCACATTATAATGGCAATTAATAAAATGGCTGAAAGTTATGTGCTAAGAAGTTAACAAGGGGGGTCTGGGGTGCCCCCCAGAAGCTAAAGCGATTTCCAAATTTCAATGGCAATTTTAAGACTGGAAACAATAGAGAAAAAACTAGGAATCTTGATAAAAATAAGGGTTTTTATATTAGGACTTTTGCCTTTTAGAGTGTTTATTTTGCCATGATGGTTGTGTCTCCCATAAGCTAGTGACTCTTTTGCAATTCAGTTTTAGTGGAAACATTTACTTAGTAATGTGGCAGATCAATAATACATGTATGTGAATGTTGTATAGGATGTTTTTGTAAATGTATGCACATGTGGGCCCGCTGGTGTAAACCAATTGTAGATAATGTTAAAATATTACTATAAATATGGGACATTATAAAAACTCAATTCCAATGGAATTATCTGCAGACTATATTTTTTTTTTTTGAAATTTTGGGTGGAGACACGTTATTTTTTTCTTTTTTTCCCTTACTTTTGAGGCCAGATTATTTTTTTGAACCCCCTTATGAGCCAGGTAATTTTTTCTTGCATATCCAAAGACAGGGAATTTTTTTGATAAATATACCAGGCCCCCCCCCCCCACCCCCCCCCCCCCCCCCAGAATATCAAATGGTCGGTCCCTAAACAAGTCCTAGACATAGAATTTCACATCCCACTGGGCACTCAACATTGAATCTATGTTGGTTCAACATCATGATGTTGAATCAACATTGATTAAATATTGATTCACTGTTGTGTGCCTGCAGGGTTGGTTGATCTGTGCTGTAGATAGAGGGAGTATTTGGTAATGGCTGTTAAATCTTCATAAAAACGTTTGCTATGACCCCACATAAGAACTGCCTTGGTGAGGCAGATCTAATGAGGGCTCACAACATATGTTTGTATTCATAACAAATAAGAACAATCATCCCAGGATCACCATCAGATAATATCCCTTATTTAAAGCTGTGTTTATTGCATTGTTAAAGAAGGCTGTTGTTGTTTTCAATGAAAAATTATTGTCATTAGCACTGTGGGAGATTTTACTGAGAGTGATGAAATGACATATATAGCAGGAAGCAAATGCAGCTTGTTGTTAGGTGAAACAAAATGGCATCATTGTCATTTCAGTTCATTTGATTCCATATATATGTGATAAGTCAAAATACTCATGTATGTTATAAACATTCATTTCTTCATTTGTTACTGAACTATGGGTTTTCAGAAAATCATGGATAAAATTTGATGTTTAACTTATTTCTGTACAATAACTTATTTTTGAATCAGTGCTTCAGAAAAGATCAATATCTAAAGATATTTGTGAGATAATTGTTGTTAGTTCTATGTAAAAATGTATTTTATGACATCTCATTGGAAGTGCCTCATTGAGGCAGTTCTATTAAGGGTCACAGCAGAAGAGACGGCTCTAATAAGGGTCACACCTTAACTTTTCATAGAGCAGAGCTCTAGATAAGAGGGCGTATTTGATGATAATTAAGGATAATTTTTTTTATTTCTCATCGAAACCATATGTTGTGACCCCTCATCTGAACCGTCTCGTCGAGACGGTTCAGATGTGGGGTCACAACATATGTTTTTATGCAGATTTAACAAAAATTATCCCTAATTATCATCAAATACTCCCTCTTATCTAGAGCTCTGATAGAGATCGAGTAAAAATGTGTCAGAATCATCCTGAAAACCCTACCTTATTCGCCGCTCAGTTATTTCTGATGAATGTTGTATTGCGTAATTTCATCACATCTGGACATAACTGAAGATGAGTGGGTCAGCCAGTGACAGCTGTGGGATATTTTTGTTAAAATGACTAGGGATACACTTTCAGAGGAAGCAATTCTTCCAATTTCATTTTGCTTTCTTTCTCAGCAATGGGCCTCCATGGGCTAATAGATAAGAGTATAAGTCCCTCCCCCCCTCCTCCCCCCCCCCCCCCCCCCCCCCCCCACAAAGGTTATCCTTCTGATATCAACAGTTAATCCCCCATATGTCCAGCTATGACTCACTAGGACAACCCAGGAAAAAACAGTCTATTAGTTTTTGGCAAGGCTCATCTGGGATTAGAAATGGCCAGATTTGACTAACATACATACTGGTATTAGGCTTTGATGCAGGTCCCTCCTCACTAACCCCAGAAACAACCCAGAAATTTTAAGATGGATCTTGATTGTTGGGATTGTTTTGCAGGGATCAAGCTAGACACAAAGTTTAGGGAGAAGTGACTTCTCCCTCCAGCTGAAATAGGGAGAAGTGACAGCCCTGAAGGGAGAAGTGGTATTGCGCGATTATGACATTTTTCATTCAGTTTTAAAGAAAAATAGCTATTATGCATACTATTAACATTAAATTGAAAGATTAATAAGCTGGGTTTATAGGGTAAATTGTCATAACAACTTGGTTGTGGAATGATTTGATGAAAATTCTAAAAAAAAAAAAAAAAAAAAAAAATTTTTTTTTTTTAGGGAGACTCCCACTTCTCCCTAAGCCCAATTTAGGGCGAATTTTCGGCCCCTAGGGCGATTATTTCGCCCAAATCGCCCCCTAGCTTGATCCCTGTTGTTTTGGAAGGGAAAACATACTATAAGAGAACTGATACAACTGTTTTATATATTTTGTTTTGAAAGTTAATGCCCCACCCCAGTCATGTTGAAAAGTCAAGTACGTACCTCAGTTGTTGACTAGCAATTATTATTCCGGATTTTGTGACCCAGATGAATTATGGTTGTGAAGTTTTGAACATATCATTTCAGTTTTTATAAGCATAATTATTTTTTGTCTATAAGACAGTGTTTTTTTCCTCTCACGACTGAGCCTAAATCTTATGAAATTCTGCTATACTATGTTTTTTGCCCTTTCAAAACAATCCCAAAAATCTAGCTCCATCTTTTAAGATGGATGTAGAATTTTGGGACTTTTTTATAAGGGAAAATGTGGTTTTGTCCTTCTAAAGCAATCCTAAAAATCTAGCTCCATCTTATGAGGCAGATTTAGATTTTATGGCATTGTGTTGTAAGGGGAAAACCTCTGTCTTGTAGCTGGAGAAATACAGTACATGTATTTGTTTGGATGCTAATTTTACTTTAGATTGTTTTGTTTTGACCTACTAAACACCAGGGCCAAGTTGTTCCAAACCAACAACGTAGTTCAGTTAACCAGACTTCAAATAATTATATGTGAATAAGCTGCCATTTTTGTCGAAAAAATGCGAGGAGCTTTTGCAGTGCATAAGCTCCTCGCATTTTTTCAACAAAAAATATTAGCACACTTTATTAGCTCACCTGAGCCGAAGGCTCAGAGGTGAGCTTATAGGATGGGAGTCGAGCCATCGTCCGTCCGTGGGTCCGTCAACATTTTCAAACATAAATATCTCAGAAACCAGTGGGCCGATTGCAATCAAATTTTATCTGAAGCATCATTGGGGTGGGGGAAAGGCTGCATTAGGTTTTGGTGCAGATCAGCTCAGAACTCTGGTTTCCATGGCAACAGATAGCCCCCATAGGGTTATAATGGGGAAAACGGCGTCATCACGTTTTCTCGACTGTTTTTGATTAGATCCTTATCATACTTGCAGGTAATGGTGACATACATAAGAGCTTGGATGAGTTCGAAATTTGGCCGGATTCGAGCACAGACTACGGAGTTAGCTGCCCTTGAGCGTTTGAAAAAAATCCCATAGTGTTATAATGGAGAAAACAATGTCATCACATTTTTTTTTTAGAAAAACTTTGTCATCGCTCTAGCGCCTACATTTCTCAATGGATTTTAAAATAACTTCACACAAATGTAGGGCATGACAGTATCTCGAGCAAGTTCGACTTTCAGGATGCTGCGCCCAAGGTCAAGGTCACTGTGGCTATTTTTAGAAAAACTTTGTCAGCGCTCTAGCACCTACATTTCTCAATGGATTTTAAAATAACTTCACACAAATGTAGGGCATCACAATATCTCGAGCAAGTTCAACTTTCAGGGTTCTGTGCTCAAGGTCAAGGTCACTGTGGCTATTTTTAGAAAATCTTTGTCATCGCTCTAGCACCTACATTTCTCCATGGATTTTAAAATAACTTCACACAAATGTAGGGCTTGACAATATCTCGAGCAAGTTCAACTTTCAGGGTGCTGCGTCCAAGGTCAAGGTCACTGTGGCTATTTTTAGAAAAACTTTGTCATTGCTCTAGCACCTACATTTCTCAATTGATTTTAAAGTAACTTCACACAAATGTAGGGCATGACAATATCTTGAGCAAGTTCAACTTTTAGGGTGCTGCACCCAAGGTCAAGGTCACTGTGGCAAATTTTAGAAAAACTTTGTCATGGCTTTAGCACCTACATTTCTCAATGGATTTTGAAATAACTTCACACAAATATAGGGTATGACAATATCTTGAGCAGGTTCGACTTTCAGGGTGCTGCGCCCAAGGTCAAGGTCACTGTGGCTTTTTTAAAAAAAAGTTTGTCATCGCTCTAGCACCTACATTTCTCCATGGATTTTGAAATAATTTCACACAAATATAGGGCATGACAATATCTTGAGCAAGTTTGACTCTCAGGGTGCTGCACCCAAGTTCAAGGTCACTGTGGCTATTTTTAGAAAAAACTTCGTCATCCCTCTAGCGCCTACATTTGTCAACAGATTTTAAATCAACTTCACACAAATGTAGGGCATGACAATATCTCAAACAAGTTTGACTTCCAGGGTGCTGCGCCCAAGGTCAAGATCACTGTGGCTATTTTTAGAAAAACTTTGTCAGCGCTCTAGCACCTACATTTCTCAATGGATTTTAAAAAAAATTCACACAAATGTAGGGCATGACAATATCTCGAGCATGTTCGACTTTCAGGGTGCTGTGCCCAAGATCAAGGTCACTGTGGCTATTTTTACAAAAACTTTATCATCGCTCTAGCACCTACATTTCTCCATGGATTTTAAAATAACTTCACACAAATGTAGGGTATGACAATATCTCGAGCAAGTTCAACTTTCAGGATGCTGGGCTCAAAGTCAAGGTCCCTGTGGCCATTTTTTAGCTCACCTGAGCCAAAGGCTCAGAGGTGAGCTTATAGGATGGGAGTCGAGCCGTCGTGCGTGCGTGCGTGGGTGGGTGGGTGGGTGCGTCAACACTTTTAAACATAAATATCTCAGAAACCAATGGGCCGATCGCAATCAAATTTTATCTGAAGCATCATTGGGGTGGGGGAAAGGCTGCATTAGGTTTTGGTGCAGATCAGCTCAGAACTCTGGTTTCCATGGCAACAGATAGCCCCCATAGGGTTATAATGGGGAAAACGGCGTCATCACGTTTTCTCGACTGTTTTTGATTAGATCCTTATCATACTTGCAGGTAATGATGACATACACAAGAGCTTGGATGAGTTCGAAATTTGGCTGGATTCGCGCACAGACTACGGAGTTAGCTGCCCTTGAGCATTTGAAAAAAATCCCATAGGGTTATAATGGGGAAAATGTCGTCATCACGTTTTCTAAACTGTTTTTGCTTAGATCCTTATCATACTTGCAGGTAATGATGACATACATAAGAGCTTGGATGAGTTCGAAATTTGGCCGGATTCGAGCACAGACTACGGAGTTAGCTGCCCTTTAGCATTTCAAAAAAATCCCATAGTGTTATAATGGAGAAAACGTCATCACATATTTTTAGAAAAACTTTGTCATCACTCTATTGCCTACATTTCTCAACGGATTTTAAAATAAGTTCACACAAATGTAGGGCATGACAATATCTCGAGCAAGTTCGACTTTCAGGATGCTGCGCCCAAGGTCAAGGTGGCTATTTTTAGAAAAACTTTGTCAGCACTCTAGCACCTACATTTCTCAGCAGATTTTAAAATAACTTCACACAAATGTAGGGCATGACAATATCTCGAGCAAGTTTGACTTTCAGGGTGCTGCACCCAAGGTCAAGGTCACTGTGGCTATTTTTTAGAAAAACTTGGTCATCGCTCTAGCAACTACATTTCTCAAGGGATTTTAAATCAACTTCACACAAATGTAGGGCATGACAATATCTCAAACAAGTTTGACTTCCAGGGTGCTGCGCCCAAGGTCAAGATCACTGTGGCTATTTTTAGAAAAACTTTGTCAGCGCTCTAGCACCTACATTTCTCAATGGATTTTAAAAAAAATTCACACAAATGTAGGGCATGACAATATCTCGAGCATGTTCGACTTTCAGGGTGCTGTGCCCAAGATCAAGGTCACTGTGGCTATTTTTAGAAAAACTTTGTCATCGCCCTAGCACTTTCATTTCTCCATGGATTTTGAAATAACTTGACACAAATGTAGGTAATGACAATATCTCAAGCAAGTTCGACTTTCAGGATGCTGTGCCCAAGGTCAAGGTCACTGTGGCTATTTTTAGAAAAACTTTGTCATCGCTCTAGCACCTATGTTTCTCAACGGATTCTAAAATAAATTCACACAAATGTAGGGCATGACAATATCTCGAGCAAGTTTGACTTTCAGGGTGCTGCAATCAAGGTTTTTGATTAGATCCTTATCATACTTGCAGGTAATGATGACATACATAAGAGCTTGGATGAGTTCGGAATTTGGCCGGATTCGAGCACAGACTATGGAGTTAGCTGCCCTTGAGCGTTTGAAAAAAATCCCATAGTCTTATAATGGAGAAAACAACGTCATCACATTTTCATTTTTCATCGGATCCTCTTCATACTTGCAGATAATGAGGATATGCATAAAAGCTTGGATTAGTTAGCATTTTGGCTAGATCCTACCACTGACTATGGAGTACCTGCCCTGAGCATCCAAAAAATCAATGTCACCACTTTTTCTTGGTTTCTACTGATCAGATCCTTTTCAAACTTGCAGGTAATGAGGAAATGCATAATACAATGTATCTTAAACAAGTTCAAATTTTGGCCAGTTCAGGCCAACCACTACGAAGTTAGCTGCCCTTGACAGCTCTGTCTATTGTGCTCTTGATCGGATACTTTTTAAACTTGCATATATTAAATGAGGGCATACATGATGTTTTGGATGAGTTTAATTTTCAGCCTGATTGGACCACTGACTGTGGAGTTAGCTGCCCTGGAGCATCTTAAATATCCCTATAGGTTTACAATGTCTCTCAGGTGAGCAATTGTTGCCCTTTGGGCTACTTGTTTTATGTTTGGACTAGAAGACTTAAGGAATCCTTGACTAAAAAGTTCTGTGCTTGGAACAACTGGGCCCTTGATAGTTGATTATTTATCATGTGATTTTTACTGGAATCTGTAATCCCCTTCCTTTTTAAAAGTGAAACTCCAGAGAAGGAGAGATTTTGATAATTTTTAGAAAATTTTCATATATCTTGATAAAGATGCATGGGTACGTCACCATTTTATCAAAGTGAGATAACTTTTGAGACTACCTGATTGCTTCTTTGGGTGACAAAGCCCTCCCAAACAGAAATGCGCTCTGAAAAAAGACTTTGCTTTTAAATCAAAATACCTGTGTGTTTGTGTATTCTAAACTTACATCCATGTCTATGGTTCACGTAGACCTAAGTGTAAAATCCCTCTCTGTCCTGAATAGATAGATGGATTTCCACCGATCATTAGCCCTCTTTTGGCTAACATGGCCTGACATGGCAGACCTGTCATAAAGAGTCACTTCTTATTAGAGGTCCTTATTTTCATCCTCATATGGTGGCTGTTTAAAGTTTTCTTAACAAGGCATTGAGGTGTGCTTTACTCTACTACAACAGGTCTCATTAGTCATTACCACAGTATCCGAACGCACTGTACCTTCTCTTCCTGTTTTCATAGCATTGAATCGAGAGTACAAAATTCGCTTTGAACCAGTAGTCAGAAATCATTATGTTTTGAGATTTTATCTGGAATCTGCTGCGTCATTTATAGTTATTCAGCTTCGAAAATGTAAAAAGGTAAGTTTAATATAATTTGCTCTTTGTTCTTTTACTTTATTGCCCTGTACAATGAAAAACTCATGGCCATCACAGAAATTTTTATTACAGACAGCATGATTTAACACAAGTTTGTGTCGTGCAAAACCTAGCAATCATCGTATTTTCAAAACTAACAAACTGTAGATTGATAACGCCTTCCGTTTGTTTTAAAGATTTTCATAAAACCTGTAAGAAAAGGCTCAAAATGGTTTTAGAATCATGCCAAGGGCAATTTGAATACTGTACCATTTACTATCCACCCATACATGACATTGTACAGGGCAAAGAAGTAAAAAACCAAAGAGCAAGTTATATTAAACTAACCTCTCTCCATTTCCAAAGCTGAATAAGCATAAATGACGCAGCAGATTCCGGATAAAATCTCAAAACACAATGATTTCCAACTACTGGTTGTAAGCGAATGTTTGTACTCTTGATTCGACGCTATGAAAACCGAAAGAGATGGTACAGTGCGTTCGGATACTGTGATTACTGTAAAAATTTTGAGTTTCTGAATATTGGGACAGGTATGCCTGTGCAAATATTGCAGAATCAGATCAGCTCTTCTGGGAGCAATCAGGTCCCGGTTAGTCAAAGCATCGTTAGCTCAACAATGTTATTAGTCAATGATTTGTTAAGTCTTCTAGACTAGTACACCTAAAATCAATTGTGCTAATAGTTTTTGCAGAAAGAATGAGAGGAGCTTTTGCAGTGCACATTTTTTAGCAAAAACTGGTGGCATTTATGCCACTAGCACTGCCACTAACGATGTTGTTAGTTTTGAACTACTGGGCCCTGATCAAGGTCTACGTTGTTAGCCATTCCATCTGCATCTTTTGGATGCATTACTGCAATGTAAAATGAAACTATAGAATTTTTAGGACAAAATTGCAGTAATTATTTCAGGTGTACCAATTTCTAGATTTTTTTATGTTTTTTGTTTTGTTGTTGATATCAGGGTGGACAATGTAAATGTACAATCAAGTGGTTCTTATGGTAAACATCTCATATTTTGAAAGAAGAATCTCAAACTGGAAAAAAAAGTTATGTCTTAGGTCTTACTAAGTTTAATGCAGCACTGAGTTGTAAAATACTTGGTTCTTAAATAATTTAGGCCTGGTGCTGATTTATGAAAAGTTGATTTTAATATCATAAAAGAACAGTTACTTGGAACTAATTATGAAATAAAGACAAGTCACCAGGATGTCTTCCCCTGACCATGAGATAAATCTCTTGAATTTTCTTGGTGACTGGCTTCATTTCCTTAAAGGAATACATTTGCTAGAAGTTACATTAGTACAAGGTAACTGGGCTTTTGAAATTAAAATCAGCCTTCAGGGCCTGACAAATCAAAATTTGATCCACTTGTCCGGTATGTAGCTTCTGCTACAAAATGCTGAAATTCTTAGGTATTTCCTGTATAGCTTATACATTTTTCTGGGCAAGTAAGATCATATTTTACTTGCCCAGCAAAGAGTTTCACTTGTCCCGGGCTGCCGGACAATGGATTTGTCAGGCCCTGGCCTTGTAAGACCTAAGATGAACCATGACATGACAAAACCAACAAAGTTGTTCTTCCAGTCTGATCAGAGTCCTTGCTGTGGGCTTAAAGGTTTGCCAAGGGTCGAAGCTAGCTTCCAGCAGACAGCAAAGACTCTGATCAGACTGGGCGGATGCCCAGGGTGATCAGATTCCTTGCTGTGTGCTTAAAAGGTTAGCCAAGGGTCAAGGCTAGCTTCATGTGGATATCATGCTCTCTGATCAGAGGCTGATTTGAGTCTTTGCTGGGTGCACTCACCACTTCCTTGGTTTTGTCAAGACGCAGCTCAGATATCATACAACTGCATGCTTATGTGGGCAACAGCCAAAGCTATTGCCCCTTGGTGCTGTGGATGACTAAATGCACTATCTAAGAAGGTTGGCAGGCCGAGGGCAGTAGTGCATTGGGTCTTCCACTGCATCGAAGGGGGCATAGGGTTAACTGTTGCTCAAAGAAGGCATTAAGTAGTTGCTATATTAACCAAAACAAATACAAAAGCTGTGTTTCATTTATACCAGGAAGCTCCAGGAGGGTTTGACATTATATAGCACATAGCTGCGATGGCCAGAAATATTGCCTGCCGCTTTTGCGTTACAGTCAGAAGTGTGGCACTTTTTAACTGGCAGCAGTTGAAAATATTGGTCATTGTCTGGTAGAAAGTCAAGACTATGCTATTGCTCTGCATATAGTGCTTTGGATAGTAACTTATCATTGCTTCTTGTTTGAGATTGTTTTCTTTCTAAATCTGTGGTATTTAACATTAGAATCACATGATCATACCATATCCTGCTCACCATGGATATATAAATGTTATTAAAATTATAGCTTTAATTATTTGTTTCATTTCAACATTTTGTTACTGATTAGTGAAACTTTATGTCCTGTTTTATATTTATGGGGAACACAACACTGAAAACAGGTATACCGTAATGACCCTAAGTATTTGGACGGACAGGTCTGAGCAAACATTGTAGACTCAAGTCAAACTACTCCTCAAGGAGCAGTTTCATCAAGGATCAAGGTCTACAATGTTTGCCATTCAAGCATCATTTGGATGTATTCACATGTAAAATCCACTTCTGAAGAATTTGGAACAATAATTGTCCAACTTTTGGGTGTCCCAAATTTTAGAGTCACTACGCTAGTACATTTACTCCTGACTGCTGGTGAAAATCTGTAGAAAATCTTACAGACACTAAACAAGTAGCTGAGAACACAGAATTTTGTAAATATTAAATGTGCCTTTAATTCTTAAAGGAATAGTTGAATTTACAAACAGCATAGATCTGGAATGAGCCGCCTCATCCAAATCTACACTATTTGTCTTTAATTCTTTGATCCCTCTGTAAGCTGTAGCTTGGACAAAATGTTTTTGTAAATTTTGCAGACATGAATTTTGTTCTTTGCGTTTTTGGTGCTTTATGGGCTTAATATGGAATGTGGGAATTACTCAGCCATGAGTAAATTCCTGAAACCCAGAATCATTATTTTAGTGGCTACACGACAAAACCAATTGAAAATTGTCATTTGGGGAAGTAAATTGCAGATTTTATGGCAGCAAATTGGGTTTTACAGCTCCACTCAGGAGTCGCTGTAAAACAAAACTTGCAACTTGGCTCCCCAAATGACAATTTTAAATCCTCTAAGTGAAACTGGCATAAGCAGAAACAACCAAACAAAAGTCTCAAACAAATAATTTCATCAATGGTTGTATTTCCAATGTGTTTTTTATTATTTGTTTCGCTCATTTTCAAGATTGTTCCCCATTATAGATAAATCAAAGTAATAAAGAAGATAAAACAGTATGTTTTCTCTTTTAATTCTTTTATCCTTCTTTGGTGTGGAAATGATTGTACAGTGATGTGAACATTTTTCATGTGAAGTTTTTGGGCAATTTTCAACTGTTTTAAAACACACAATCAATTACCGTAAAAAATCTATATATTGGGACAGTTAGGTCTGAGCAAATAGTGCAAGTCCAGATCAGACTGCTCCCCCTAAGGAGCAGTCTGATCAGGGTTTACACCATTTGCCTTCCCATTTGTATTTTTGGAAACATTACTGCACTGTAAAACCCAACTGTTCCAATTTTAGGACAATTACGGTAATTATTTTTGGTGTCCCAATATTTGGAATTTTTATGGTATGTAACATTTGCCTGCACAAGGCTCCATGTTTTTCTGCCATTTTCACAATGGGGACATGGGCCTCTGTGATCTAATGGATAAAAATGCTTCCTAAACAATTGGTCTTTCACTACTGTGGATTCGAGCCTCACTCAGCGCAGAAGTGAGAAAGCCATGTTTTACTTGCTGCAGGTCAAGTGGGTTTTTTGGCAGAAGCTCAAGTTTTAACCCACTTCGACTTAACAACTGGCTCAGTATAAATGAAGTGTTCTTAAACGGGACGTAAAACACTTTAAAAAAAAATAAAAAAAGCAAAAATAATGGGAACAACTTTTGTGACTTGCTGTTTGGTTCCCTGGATGACATAGCCTTTTCATGTGTAATTTTTATACACCCATTGAAGACGGGTCCTATTATGTTGTGGCCTCCTTCCATCCGTCAGTCTGTTAACTTTTTTGTGTTTGCTCCATATCTCCTTAACCCCTTGAAAGATTTATTTGTAACCGGAGTCAAATGTTTGCCTAATCCAGAGGATGTGCAGAACTCATATTTCAACAATGTCCAATAAAGGTTAAGGTCATACTTAGAGGTCAAAGGTCAAATCTGCTCCTTATCTCAAAAACCCTGGAAGATTTCTTCATGAAAGTTTGTACAAATATAAAGCACCATCAGACAATGTGCAGAGAAAAAGAACCATAACCCTACTTTCAGTTTTGAAGGAATTATGTCCCTTTGTCTTTTTATCGCACGACCAAAAGGTTCTGGGGATATAGCGATGAGCCTGGCGTCTGTTCGTCATCCGTCCGTCCGTCTAAACATTTTCTTGTCCGCTCTATATCTTGAATACTCTTCGGAATATTTTCATGAAACTTCAGTTATGTAGAACAGGTCATGACGATGTGTCGTGTACAAGAATGGTAACTCTTGCTATTGTACTTTTTGAGTTATCTCCCCTTTGGTGACTTTTTGGCTGATTCGTGTCCCCTCTGTATCTTGAATACCCTTTGAAATATTTTCGTGATACTTTACAGATATGTAGAACAGGTCATGGCAATGTATCATGAACAAGAATGACAATTCTTGCTTTCTTACTTTTTGAGTTATTTCCCCTTGATGGTTTTAGGCGTGATTTTGTGTCCGCTCTATAACTTGAATATCTTTTGAAATACTTTCATGATACTTCATAGATATGTAGAACGGATCATGATGATGTGTCCCAAACAAGAATGACAACTCTTGCTTTCCTACTTTTTGAGTTATTTGCACTTGATGGTTTTAGCTGTGATTTTTTAACTTGAATACCCTATGAAATATTTTTATGATACTTCACAGACATGCAGAACAGGTCATGAAAATTTGTCTGATACATGAATGACAACTCTGTCATTCATACTGTCAGAGTTATTTCCCTTTGGAAGTTTGAGCTACATTTAGCTGTATCTGCTTTATATCTGTAGAACCCTGGCTTGCTCCACAATTTTAATACCTTTATAACTTTTAGAATATTGATGATCATGCCATGATATCTACACGTTCCTAACTCGCCAGTGGCGGATTCAAGGGGGCGCGCCTGGCGCGCACTCCCCCCCCCTCCCCCCCCCCCCCCCACCCCCTAAAATCGCCAAAGCAAAGGTTTTGTTAATGATGTATAGCTGTTTTTTAAATGTCTGATTTTTTTCTTGCTCGCTCCGCTGGCAAACATAGAAATCTCAATTCAAAGATGCCACATCGGCGATGCCCCTCTTTTAACGCCTGAGAACGGATAGGTGGGGTTCTGGAAACCTTTCTGAACCTCTTAGAAATGGCTAAAACGCAGGAGCTTCCGAGGGCCTCTGGCCCCCTGGACCCCTGGCCAGGGCTTTGCCCTGGACCCACCAGGGGCCCTAGCAGCCCCCTGGACCCCCAGCTTGACCCCCCCCCCCCAACCAAAAATCCTGGATCCGCCCCTGCTCGCTGTGATACCTCCCCCCACCCCCCCATTTTTTTTCCAGATTTGGATTCTTTGTCCAAATTCACTTACTAGGGAGCTCAAAATTAGATTTGTAGGGCTTGTACTTCAGAAGTTATTCACACATTTTGAAATGTTGAGTGTATCATATGCTATACATTGTGTACATGGTGGCTGTTTGAGATTTTACATTTTTTTAGCAGTTTGGCATACTGTTTTGTCTGAGTGTTAGATAATTATGCATCTGTTAAACAGATAATGTCAAAAAGAAGCATAAAAGAATGACAATATATTACTTATATGTGTATTGAAGAGCACCCTGTTTACCAAAGCGCAAGGAGCCTTCGGTTTGGGGCTTTGCCATCTCCTCTGATGGCTATTTTTTGTTTCTGGTATTATAATTTTGCATTAAATTCGTGTTTCGCTCCATATCTCCTTAACCCTTTGAAAGACTCGTTTGAAACTTGAGTCAAAATTTCACCTTATCAAGGCAACATTCAGAACTTGTATTTCAACAATGTCCAACAAAGGTCAAGGTCGCACCTAGAGGTCAAAGTTCAAAAGTTAACATTATTTATCTGCTCCATATCTCAAAAACCGTATAAGATTTCTTCATAAAAGTTTATACAAATATGAAACATCATCAGACAATGTGCAGAGAAAAAGAACCATAAACCTACTTTTAGTTTTGAAGGAATTATGCACCTTTGTATTTTTCATATAGTAATTTCATATTAGCTTTTTGTCTGCTCCAGATTTCTTCATGAAAGTTATACAAATATCAGGGGATTTTAGAGGAATAGAGACCATAACCCTTTTTTCAGTTCTGATGGAATTATGCCCCTTTGTAATTATTGTCTAATAACTTCATATTAGCTTTGTATTGTAGTCTTATATCTGCCTTATTATTGAAGATTTAAACTACTGACAAAGTTCTGTCATCTCTTGTTTAGCCCCAATGGGCGAATATTGCCCCGCTCAGCGGGCTCTTGTAACTGTTTGTTACAAAGCATACGTGCATGTGAGGTTTGCCTACTTAATGTGTATGTATATTTCCATGTTTTCTACCATTTTTATACACTTGTTTTGAAAAAACGGTCGTATTATGTCATGGCTCTGTCCATCTGTCCATAAACATTCTTGTGCGTGCCATAACTCAGTAACTGTTTGGGATATCGTCATGAAATGTTATAGGAATATGTATTAGGTTGCGTACAAGAATGGTAGCTCCACTTTTCTTAGTTTCCAAGTTATGCCCCTTTGATTATTTTTCCCCGAGTAGACGTGTGTGCCATAACAAGATAACCCTTTTGGACAACTTGATGAAACTTCATGGCAGTGTGCATGAAATCCCAACGATGTGTCGCATACAACACTGGTTGCTCTCCCTTAATTTGTTTTTAGAGTTACATCCCTTAGATTAGTTTTTTAAACCTTTTTGTGCGTATACTAACCGTGTGCATACCATAACTTGGTAACCGTTTGAATATCTTGATGAAACTTTATAGCAATGTGCATGATCACAAGACAAGGTGTCCCATATAAGAATGGTTGCCCCTTTTACTAAGGTTGTGGAGTTACTTTCCTTTGATAAGTATTTTTAGGCAATTCCCATTCACTCCGTAACTCCTTAACCTTTTGAAATATGAATGAAACTTTGTAGGAAAGTGTATAATAATGGGGCAATGTATCCCGATCAAGAAACACAACTTTGGCTAACCTAATTCCTGAATTATCTGCCCTTGCATAAATTTCCTGTTTACTCTAACTTCTTAACCATTTAAGATATTTTAACACAACTTAATGGTGATGTGTATATTGTCAAGGGAATGTCTGAGGACCAAGTATGGAAACTCTAGTTTACTTAGTTTATGAATCATCTCCCTTGTTTGACTTTGGCATTTCTCAACTTCTGAGCTGCTTCAACTTTTGGTATACTTATAGTATTTGATGTGTTAAGTGTTTAAATAATGTCGCAGTCATTAATTACAGAGTTGTTGCTCCTCTTTGTCTGCCTGTCCATCCCCTAGTTAGCAATCTTCTTTATTCTGTAACTTTATTCTGTAACTCCTTCATGACAATAAAACAGGCGAAATCATGGAAGTTGTTTCCCTCTGTAACAAGGGCTTTGGAAATCATGGAAGTTGTTTCCCTTTGTAACAAGGGCTTTGGAAATCATGGAAGTTGTTTCCCTCTGTAACAAGGGCTTTGGAAATCATGGGAGTTGTTTCTCTCTGTAACAAGGGCTTTGGAAATCATGGAAGTTGTTTCCCTCTGTAACAAGGGCTTTGGAAATCATGGAAGTTGTTTCTCTCTGTAACAAGGGCTTTGGAAATCATGGAAGTTGTTTCCCTCTGTAACAAGGGCTTTGGAAATCATGGAAGTTGTTTCCCTCTGTAACAAGGGCTTTGGAAATCATGGAAGTTGTTTCCCTTTGTAACAAGGGCTTTGGAAATCATGGAAGTTGTTTCCCTTTGTAACAAGGGCTTTGGAAATCATGGAAGTTGTTTCCCTATGTAACAAGGGCTTTGCAAAGCCCTTGTTACAGAGGGAAACAACTTCCATGATTTCCTGTTTGCAAGCTTCCCTGGACTAAGTATCCCTTCCAAAAGGGTCGACTCTTAAAGGAAAGAATATTTCCTTTAAGAGTTGATCCCTATTTAGAGGGGAAGCAAAAATGAAAATGGCCCGTCTTGAAAGTCATTAAAAATCACATTTATTGGGGGTAGTATGAATAATACAGCCATCATTGTCTTTAATCATTTATGAAACAGGGCCTATTCCATTTAACAGATTAGGCCGGTAGAAGTTGTTGCAGTCCAGTCATGGTTAAAGGTACTGCGGCCACTCTGAATATAGTGGGAATCAACTAAGATGAAGGAGTACACTTTTAGGGGAAACAACTCAGTCATTTTGATTTATGCCTTCTTTCTTAACCTTATGGAAAAGAATTTGCTCCCTTCAAGGATACACCTCATTTTAGAAGGCCTTTGTTACCAGAAAAACAAACAGGAAGTCACAAAAGTTGTTCTCTTTTGTACAAATGGCAAAAGAAAAATAAGAATGGAGATTTTCTCATAAATATTAAAAATTAAAAAAAAAAAAAAAAATCAAATCTGAGATTTAAAAAAAAAATGGCTGGTGCATTGGCAAAAAAGTGCTGACCCTGATCAGACTGCTCTTTTGAGAGTATTCTGAGCTGATTAATCATTCTGCACTTTAACACATATGTCTGTTACAATACATTGGGCTTTCACTGAACAAGTTTATACTGCCTCTCCACTCAGTCACTCTAAAATTTTGCATGACTAGTCCAGATTTGTGTTTTACTGATGATGACACTTCATAGAAATGATCAAAATAAAAGCTTCCTAGAGACTTTTGTTGCCCAGAGTTATTTTGCCCTGCCAGCTCTACATATGATCACCAAGGAGCTCAGTGTTCAAGCCACAGCCACCTTATATAAGCATCTGATAATCAGAGCAGAGGGTAAGCAGAGAATTTGATGTTACATCCATTTTTATGCCATTCGTGCAACTCAAAGAAATTCAATTAAGGATTCTGGTACTCCTGACAAATACTCTGACAGTCTGTAAATCACTGACAAATATGGCGATATAATATAACTGATAATTTTGCAGTTTGAAATCATTCATATACTCACAGGATCTCAGGTGACTGATTAAGGACCATCTTCAATTCTGCATCCTCATTTTTAAGATTTTTAAAGGTAGGTTCCTGGGCTAGCGATGTCAATTATGCCCACAAAATAATTTCGTCTTTTTCTGAGCAGTATTGAATTCTCTTATTTTTCTGAATTTGTTGCTACTGAGAAACTCGTGAGATGTTGAAGAAAATAGTCGTTTTCCCTTTTGGTTTATTTTCTTTTGTTGGAATTCCAGTTCTAAAAATAACTATGTTTATTATGTCTATAAGTGCCCAATTTCTGATGCCATTCTCCAAAGGTCAATTTTCCCTTGACGTGAGCGTTCCTAGAGGTTCTGGCATGGCGGATGGTTTAAAACTATCCCAAAATGCAATGCAGCATGACATCAGCTGCGTTATCTATTTTTGGCGCGAACTAAAAATAGCGCTAACTGGTGTGCGAAGCAGAGTTAGGAAATCCCTTGCAAAACAACTTTTCTAATATTTTTTTGATTTACACGTTTTAGTGAAACTTATTAATTCCCTTTTATAAGTGCTTTCCAACAACTTGGATGAAAGTTCATCAAAATTATGATGCATTCCAAAGTACAGGAACCTACCTTTAAAGGACAAAAGCATTAACCCCTCAGCCAACATGTCATGTTTGATCATAATGTTCCAGTCATGTCCCCTGCCCCCCCCCCCCCCCTCCCCCCACCCTACTTAGCCATAGCCATCCATGGAGAATAGTAGAGTACTGACTTTTCTTCCTGCAAAGCTCCACTAGAGACAGGGCCAAACAACTGGTAAAAGTTTTGATAATAGTCCTGCTCTTTATCTCTGCACTGTCTACTGAAGTTGTTGGCATATCAGCATTTTAAGCCCCTAAGTCAGAAAGAAAACCAAGAGTTTTGACAGCCTTAGGCATAATATTGTTCATACACTGACCCCAGGCTATTTCACTCACTCTGAAGTTGTCCTGTTGACTGTCAGCTGAAGGCAATTTTGCCACTCAGTTTTCACAAACTTGAATGCAGTCCAAGTGTGTTGCATGCAACATCTAAATTGTCTATGATATGCATACATATGATATCTCCTTCCTAATCTATACATCTACCTATCTGAAAAAATTTCATAATTTCCTACTTTATTTATTTATTTTCCCTATTTGTGAACAAAACTGTTCCTAATTACCCTTTAGATTTTATCATGTTTATAGATATGTAGGTTTTACCTAGACTAACTTTTTTTTCTGAAACCAAATTATATGAAATATACATGTAGTCTGGTTCCACTGTTGAAATATTTTAAGCTATAAACCTTGGTATCAAATAGAGGTTACCTCATATAGCATTTCCAGGTCGGGAATCAGACAGTATAAAATTTATTTATATGTTATCTGATTTTTGAGGTCATGTTTCTCCAAGAGTGACGCTGGATAATAATGGACTAGGGGAGAGTCTGGTAACTTCGGACAGCGGGTAAATTCGGACAGTGACATTGTTTCCTTTACATGTCAGTTGTCTGAACTAAAACAAAAAAATAACTGGCCAAACAGTGAAAACCCTGATGAGACGGCTCATCATGAGCCGTCTCATCTGGATTTTAGCTGTTTGCAATGGTATGTCCGAATTTACCCGCCTATACAAAGTTACCTGACTACTCTCCCCTACACAAGCAGTCTGAAATAAGCAGCAGTATTGCTAATACTGGGATTCTTCTTCTTCTTTAAAAAGATTCTCCTTTAAAAAAATAAAGTTATGATGTGATCCCTCATTATGATAGAACTGTCCTGGCAGGGCAGTTCTACTGTGGGTCACAATGCATGGTTTTATGGATGTATTAGAATTATCAGCAATACCATCTTTAATTTAGAGTTAGATCCCACTGTGCAATTTACTTATACCCGAAACTCTTGGGGAAATAATGATGTCATTCAAAAATAATATCATCAAAAGTACCTCAATATTTTGTTTTAGCAATTTCGCAAATAGATTTTAATAATCGAAATGCAGAAATAGAATTTTGCGACGATTTAATATGAAATTTCACGTTTGACAGTTGTAACTGAAACCACGTGGACCGGATGTTTACATTTTGGTGTTTTGTTGTTATGAATGAATGTAAGGGACGTAACTCTTAGCAAGGAATTATGGTCTTTGTGTAGCTAAAACGAAAATAATAACCAAGTTTGAGCAGAAATTCATTGCGCATTTTATTTGCCTTTAGCCGTAAGACATGGTGACAAATTTTGGCAATGCATATAATGAAATATTGACAAAAATCTTCAAGTGTTGTCGATTTCACGAGCAAACACCGGTGTGAAAGAACGTCCAATCAGACGAGTCAGTTTACCCACGTGATCTCATGTACAAAGCAGAATTCTTGCGAACAGAAGAAAACTTGGACGCGAGTTGATATGTTGGACCAGTGTTTCAGTGAAAAGTAGTGGATTAATGGTGTTGGTTTGTGACTGACATTACAGAATAGTTGATTATTTATTTATTTATTAATTGTGGAAAATATTTTACTCGAAATGTCGGGGCAAGGGCCTGCTCCAGCGCCGAAAGTTCGACGAAATGTTTCTCCCTCTCAAAGACAAGGGCCTATGAAAGCTGTGATACAGTTTACTTTGAAAAACGACGCTCCAAGAAGTCCGTCGTCTCCCACACATTTGACAGCGCCTCATGGTCGTTCTCCAGGCCCAGATAATCGTCTGTCACCTGACAGACGGTCGCCAGGTTCGCCTGCTTTCAAAGGTAATGCAAAAGCGTGGTTTCCCATCTTTGGCAACTTGCCATAAACTTCGTCTGACAAGGGACATAAATTTGACAGTCAAGTGTCAGTCTGACAATAGCTCAGGCTCACACTAACTTTAATAGTTTTTAGGGGCCAGTTTACCCCTTTTTATGTCGTCAGCATTTTTGTCAAGATCATCAAAACTTTACTTCCCATTATCATTGCTGTCATTTATCCATGGACTTAGAAATTTGATTTTTATATATGCCACCCCATCATATGATGCCAGGGACATAAAATGTTTCGATTGTGTGTACATTATTACTTGGTACGTATGTACATATGTCTCCGTACTTACGTGATCCTAAGTGTGGTGGCTCAGCGGTGACTGTATTTACCGAAACGTACCGAAATACGGAAACGAATTGGAAATACCGAAACGAACAATTAAATATATATGGAAAATGGCATTTCGGTAATTGATTGTTTATACAGGTACAGAATAGGTGTTAATGAGTGTTTGTACAGGTATAGAAAAGGTGTTGAAGATGTTTTCATAAGTATAATATACAGGTTGATGTGATTAAAGGGGTAGATTAAAGTGGCTCTTTGTGTTTAAAATATTACTGTAAAATAGAGATAGATTTTAGTATATAGCGGACCTCTCATGGGTCAGGTTTAGTATATGGCTTACCTCTCGTGGGTGGTCTGACGGACAGATGGGCGGTCGGATAGAAGACGGACGATAGCTAGATCATAAACTTTGAGCCAGAAGATAGATAGATAGATAGATAGATAGATAGATAGATAGATAGATAGAACCAGCACCACCAAGATTTTTTTCATAGGGGATTACAGCTTCAAATCCGCAAGACTCAGAATCGGGAGCTTAACATATCTTTTTACGAAGATTCAAACCAGTCTGTGAATCCGTCTATATATGGTGTGTGCGAACGGCAAAAGCTCTGGCCAGAATGCGTGGATGCGCAGGCTGATCTGAGCCTCAGTTTTTCGCATATACGTTAAGCACCCTTTTGGAATAGCGTTATTTTAATGCGTATAGAATCAACGCTGGAACAACGTTGAATCATTATCATGACGTAAGGGTTCCACTACAGTATATAAAAAAGTTGAATCATAGTTGTACAAAAAAAAAATTGGAAGAACGTTGTATCATCATCAAGGCGTAATCTTGAGTTCGCTGCTGCATAAAAAAAACGTTTGAACAACGATGTACCATACCATAATGACGTAAGGATTCATATATAGTATGTGCGAACAACAAAAGCTTTGACCAGACTGCACGAATGCGCACTCTGGTTTGAACCTTTGCTGCTTGCATATGAGTTCAGCACCCTTTTTGCGCATGGCAACTCAAATATTTTTTGGGGAACACTATGCAAATAGAGAGAGAGAGAAAAAAAAACGTTGGAACATCGTCGTATCGTCGCCATACCGTAAGGGTTCATGTTTGCCGAGTGTGAACAGCAAAAGCTCTGACAAGACTGCTTGGATGCGCAGTCCAGTCTCAGTCTTTATTGTCTGAGGGTGCAAATATGTTGCGCGGTGTTATGTCCCTTTCAACAGTATTTTAGTTAGTCAATCTGGCAAACGAAAGAGTGATAATGAAAGGCAGTGTGCACTGAAGCCATGATCACTGTAACAAAGAGTTCCGGATTCAAACCCGGACTGCTAGCTTAGCAGGTCCGAGCTTAACCTACTGAGCTACTGCGGCTCCGCTGGTTTATTTGCACCCAATATGTATCGCAAGATGTAAGATTTTAGAATCAGTAGCCACAAATGCACTTTCTTTACGGATGTGCCGAAGGGAGAGTCGCAATATTATGTATCGCACTAATGCTTTTAATGAATATATGTCGTCAAAATCGTATGCCAAAGAAATTGTTGAAGAAACTTTATCTTATTCACAGTATCCGAACTGACTGTACCATCTCTTCCGGTTTTCATAGCGTTGAATCGAGGGTACAAAATTCGCTTGTAACCAGTAGTCGGAAATCATTATGTTTTGAGATTTTATCCGGAGTCTGCTGCGTCATTTATATTTATTAAGCTTCGAAAATGGAATGAGGTAAGTTTAATATAATTTGCTCTTCGGTCTTTTACTTTATTACCCTGTACAATGAAAACCTCATGGCCGTCACAGAAATTTTACTCCGAGCAGCTTAATTCAACACGGGTTTGTGTCGTGCAAAACCTAGCTATCATCCTATTATCAAAACTAACAAACTGTAGATTGATAACGCCTTCCGTTTATTATAAAGATTTTTTTATAAAACATGTAAAAAAGGCTCAAAATGGGTTTAGAATCATGCCAAGGGCGATTTGAATACTGTACCAATTACTACCCACCCATACACGACATTGTACAGGGCAATAAAGTAAAAGACCGAATAGCAAATTATATTAAACTTACCTCTTAACATTTTCAAAGCTGAATAACTATAAATGACGCAGCAGGTTCCGGATAAAATCTCAAAACATAATGATTTCCGACTACTGGTTATAAGCGAATGTTTGTACTCTCGATTCAACGCTATGAAAACCAGAAGAGATGGTACAGTCAGTTCGGATACTGTGTTATTTGATAGTCCATTCTGAAGCTTATTCTCCAACTCGTGCATCATGCACAGAATAATAATCATAATAAAAACTTTCATTGACTTCGACTCACCCCACGAATGATTCTAGTTCCACTGACCTCACATCAGGCACATTACGTCTAAATAACGTCGTACTGACGTCGATGCGACGTCATTACGTCGCATCGATGTCAGTACGTCGTCATCTTGACGTCCTGTGCCTGCTTGGCTTTATTATGTTGAGTGAAACAATCGTATGTTGTTTGAATATTATATTGCATATTTCGCCAAAATTCATTTTTTATTTAAAAGTTTATTCTAAATTATTAATAGTCTTATTTTCTTTTTAATTGTTCAGATTATCTCTTAAATGTTAGTGGAATTGAAATTTTTTTAGTCTAGTCTAGTCTATCCCATAAACTTGTGAGGTCGTTGGGCCACCACAGATGACTCTACAGCAATCCCTTTCCACCAACTGCTTCAAAAATCTTTATGGTTCAGAAATAGACATGAAACTGTAGCTAGAAGCAGAAAGTTGAAAGCAGTATGTTCTATGGAGATAAGGCTTTTGTGTCCCATATTCATCATGCTTAATCAGCAATGTTTCAGTTATCCCTCAATAGTTTAAGCTTATATAACGCGTCTCTACAATCCTACATTTTCCCCCAGTTCAGCTTCCACACTGTGGAAGTAAACAAACACATTCACCTGTAAATCACCATTATTGGTATTTGAGGTCAAAGGTTATGTTTATGCTGGGGAAAGTGAGGTACTGTCTAGATAATGGTGTTCATTGATAAGTGGGAGAACCATTTCTAATAAAACATGCTTTATTATGAGGCGATTCCGTTCTGAGATAGTAGGCTAATGGAGGAACAAGTTTTTTTTTCAGAATTATCACTTCATTATCTCTCTCTCAACACACACGCACGCACGCACGCGAAGGTTATGCCTCTGAATGGATTACTTGCATAGAATTATATCTGCAATTATTGTATACTTTATGCAATGGTGAATATGCAATAATGCATATATATGTTTATATGAGCGTTAGGAGATAATTATTATACAGTCCCTTTAATCTCTTTAGTCTTTTTATCCTATGTATTGCACTTGTGAAAACATTCTTTAACACCTATTCTATACCTGTATAAACAATCAATTACCGAAATACCATTTCCCTATATACATTTCCCTATATACATGTATTTAATTGTTCGTTTCGGTATTTCCAGTTCGTTGCGGTATTTCGGTACGTTTCGGTAAATACAGCTACCCGTGGCTCAGTGGTTAGTGCACTTGACTCCAAAGCCAGAGGTTGTGGGTTCCACTGGTGGGTTCGATCCACCCGGGCTCACAAGAAGTCTTCCTATGTCCGAACACGTTTTTCTAGCATCATTTGAAGGGATGATATTAACAAGTGTGCCGTCCATCAGATCGGGACGTTAACTGGAGGCCCCCTGTGCAGGGAGAGTCATCCCCTATGCAGGTTAAACATCCCTACAGGTACATGGCTATATCTCATTCTCTTCATACGGCATACACCCTTATATGAGTATTACGTGCCGGGTTCCTGCAACATGCGATTTAAAGTAAAGGATAAAAACAAAGCAGACAGTGAGAATTTGAGTAAAAGTGCATAGTATTAGTGTATTATACAGTAGAAATAGACATGAGGATAAAAACAGCAGTGGTCAAATTATGGTTTCTGGTGGCACATCTGACTGACAGCTCGTTTAAAGCTGTAAAGATCTGTCAAGGTGGCAATAGGGGCTGGGAGGCTGTTCCACTGAACAACTGCTAGGTGAGTGAGCGAGTGCACTCGGGTTTAATGTCCCAACAACAACGAGGTCATATGGAGAGTTGGAGACTGGACCTCGGTTTTTAAAGTCTCATCTGAAAGACCGTTAGAAGCTTGCGGTTGATCTTGCGACCCCAGGATTGGTAGTTCGGAGTGTTATCCACTACAGTACAGCGGCTCCTAACAACTGTTAGGGAAAAGAATGTTAGAGACTCAGAGTACTTGTAAATAGTCTGTCCGAGTGTAAATTTGTCTGAAAGCAATGGATGGGATGTCTGAGATATGCGGGCATGGCCGCCAGAGGGATGACGTACATGTACGTTGGAAGTGGAACTGCGACATGACCATGGAAGATCTTTTAGAAAAGGACCAGTAGCAAGTCAGCACGTTGCTGCTCAAGGGTGTGCCAGCGGAGTCTCCAGCATATCTGAGATGCTTGAGTAGGGTGAAGTCACCTAGGACCCATTGAGCCGCTCGTCTCTGGACCTTCTCAATTCTGTATATATCTTCATTAATGTAGGGGTCCCAGACTGGAGCAGATACTCCAGTTGGGGGCGGACAATGGCTTTGTAAGCTTTCTAAGTTCAGGGTTATTTTGGCCTTGAGGTTCCTTCTGAGGAAACCAAGGGATTTGTTTGCATTGCA
This sequence comes from Ctena decussata, assembly GCA_963989385.1. NCBI lineage: Eukaryota > Metazoa > Mollusca > Bivalvia > Lucinida > Lucinidae > Ctena > Ctena decussata. The sequence continues at coordinate 42,356,423 of OZ022512.1, forward strand.
GTGTTCTCCCTAGAAATTTCAGAAGGCATGTCACTTTTAGCACAAAAATTAGATTTTGACTTGTTGATCATTTTTTAAATCCTTAACATAGCAATGTTTAGTCAAAATCAGCCTAAAATTAGATTTTAAATACTTTATTGATGACCCTTAATGCATTTAAAACAGCTTTACTGGATAAGAAATGAAAATAAAAGCACTTTAATAAATTTTCATTGGAAATTAAGGCATAAAGGTAAAGGTAAAGGTTTCCCATAGCCTAATAGCCGTAGGGGCAGTGGGGGTTAGAGACCCACTGTATCTTGGGCACAGCTGATGAAAGGCGGAGCCCATCCCTCTCCTTTCGCTGCCTTATCCTTCCCTGATTCGAAAGAGGTACCCATTTACTGCTGGGTTGACAGAGAGAGTTTTCCAGTCATCGTATGGCGACAGTGAGCCGCGAACTCACGACCTTATGGTGACTTTCTGCACAATAGCCGAGCCACTCTAACCACTCGACTACCGTGCCTCTCTTGACCAAATTAAGGCATGTTGCAAAGGTAATTTGAAGAAGAAGGCATGTTGCAAGCGACATGCCTTAACGGTCTGGGGAGATCCCTGCATTGTTGTTAATCCTGTTGATATCAGGTTACCAAGATGTAGGCTTTCATGTAGGCTTTTATCCTGCAACATTGGAGTGTATGTAGGCTTTCATCCTGCAACACCGGAGTGTACAAAAGTACACGTCTGTGTATCCCTAAGGGGATTAAGACATGATGGAAGATAGATAGATAGACTCAGGTTAAGGTTTTTGTAAGAGGTAGATTTCAGGGTTCCTATCATTGTAGCAACTTGAAATTTTGTATGAGGACTTATATCTATTATTACAACAGGAATATAGAAATATTAGAGTATGATGATCCACAGGTCATGGTCCACTGACTTCGGACTTAGGCTAATTTTTCGAGGTTAAGATTTTTGTAAGAGGTAGATTTCAGAGTTTTGTATGAGCAGGGCCTGACAAATCCATAGTCCTGCTGCCTGGGACAAGTGAAATTTTTTGCTGGGCAAGTAAAATATTTTTTTACTTGCCCAGCAAAATGTATAATAATATTGGGAAAACCGAAAAAAAAATGGGGTTTTGGAGCAGAAGCTATGTACCGGACATGTAGATCAAATTTTGATTTGTCAGGCCCTGATGAGGAATTATAATCATAATTACAACAGGAATTTACAATAGGTCATGATGATCCATATGTTATGGTCCACTGACTTTGGACTAAGGCTAATTTTGCAAGGTTAAGATTTTTTGTTAGAGGCTGATTTTAGTGTTCCTATTATCGTAGCAACTTGAAATTTTTTTATGGCGATTTATATGTATAAGTACAACAGGAGTGTACAAGAACCAGGTCATGATGATCCATATGTCACAGTCCACTTACTTTGTTTTTAGCCAGGTTCTGTAATACACAATAATTTCTTTATTATTGCTATACAGTGACTCTGAAACAGTATAAAGGGCTGCTTTGTGTCACATTTCAAACATAGGGGGACGCTTGGCCTATGGCCTTTTACATTACACAAGTCTGCCTCTGTGAAACTGGTTATCCTACAAGTGTCAGAACTCAAGGCGCCATCTTACTCAAGGCACTAGCGGGGGCATCTGTGTACTATGGACACATTTCTAGTTTATTAAAAGTTCTCTAGTTGCATACTGATTCATGATGCTTCAAGCATAGATCAAGGTTTAGTTTACACTTGAACTGATGTTAGACACTTGTTTGAGTTTATACAAAATACTATATACTAACCCCACTGGACGATCTTGAAGCCAAGGTCTTTGACATAGAATTTTGTCTGAAAGACTTTGGTTCAAATGTAATATTTATGAAGACGTAATTTCACAGTGCCACGATGGATTCAGTTGATACTTGGACTGATGTTAGATAATGGTTCAGGGTTTTGATACATCCTGCAACACCCCACCCCACTACCCCTCAGTTCTTTGACCTCAAGATCAAGGACTTCGAAATTTCATGTGGATTTTTTTTTTATTTTTTACATGTATTTTAAGACATTTCTGAGATAGCTTTTGTTTATAAATGTTTTGTCATTATGGACATGCTTGCCTTAAGTTTTATTCAATGCAAGCCACACCACCAAAGTGACTGTGCGATGGGCAGGCACCAATTCAGGCGACAGCTCTTGTTAATTCTTAATATTAATAAATGTTATAGTTTCGATGAAATATGTTTTTTCAAACTTTGCAGAAATAAATTTTGTCATCAGCTCTTTGAGTGCTTTATTAAGAATTAATGTTTATGTTTGTGATACAAGTGAAGGGCAGTTGAAAATATTTTAAGATATAACAGTAGTTAGCTAATGTTTATTGAAAACATTGTTATCGAGTTTAAATTTCATTACTGGTTAAAAGAGTGTATTGTCATTATCAAATTAACAAAGGATTAAATGCCCGTTTTGGGACAAAGCCCTTTTCATAAACATACTTATGACATGTGAACAGCTATTGGAAAGCGGTCGTGTGTGACAAAGTTGAGTGAGCATAAATACGGCTTTTGGCTGACAGCCAAATATAAGAGAAATCTCCCGTTATTTATCTGTCACTCTGGAGTGTAAATTTGCAATTTTACGAAATTATCTTTTCATCGATTTTTGTTGTAGATTTAAGCATACCTGAATATAACTTTAGTAATAAATGGTACATGTATTTTTCTCAAAAGACCCAAATAAGAAACCACCCTAATCACCCGACATATTTAGACACCTGTCATATTTCTTCCGCTATGAGACAGAGTTTTACCCTTCCAAAACAATCTAAAAAATCTAGATTGATCTTGTAAAATGGGTCTAGACCTTTTGGATTTTTTATGGAAGAAAAAAACAACACATTTTGTAGCTGAATTACACAAGACTGATTTTCATATTTGGGGTAATTGTGGAAGATTACCAAATAAATATGGTGTACCAGTTAGGCAAAGACAAAATGAGCCGTGACACGAGAATACCAACAAATTGGTTGTGCGCTCAGTGCAGACTCAGACCAGCTTGATATCTGCTCAGTCTAATCAGACCCTTCGCTAAGTGCTAAGGGTCTAAGCTAGTTCCATGCTGACAGCGATGACTCTGATCAGACTGGGCGGATGCCCAGGCTGATCTGAGTCTGTGCTGGGCGCACAACCACTTGGTTGGTTTTTTTCGTTTCACGGCTCAAATATTTTTTGGCTCCTGTGGCATTATAAGATATTACAGTAGACAGGTTTAACAGTTTTCTTTTTGGAATCATTTTAGAGAACTACATGTAGAGTTTTTAAGAATGGCCCCTTTTCAGACATTCTTTAATATCTTAATTTTTTTGGCCTTGCTAAAGTTATTCTTTGATTAGCGCTACTTGATTTTTCTACCTAACAAAAGGTCAGAACTGCTGGTTGCATGACAGACAGTGCAGACCCTGATCAGACTGCTCCTTACTTAGAATAAGTGTTAGGTATTATGGCTATTTTTGCCCCAATAATCATTTTCATTTGTAGTTAAATTTCAACTTCTTTTCTAATATCAGCCTTTCAGAATTATCTTTTCTTAAAGGTCCTTTTTTAAAAACATCTGTAATCGCAAAAATTTAAGCTACCTGATTAAATTAAATGATTAAGTATCTTTGTTAACATCTTTGATAAAATCTCTGAAAACCCTGGTTTAAATGCAAATGAAGAAAAACTCCAGGCCTGTTAGCAGGTGAAAATCCATTGCAATTTAAGGAAAATGTTTTGTTCACTGAAATGCTATGTGCAATATAAATGACAATAGAATTCTAAAAAATGCCTGAGGAAAACAGTAGAGAGACCCCACTCAGGCTACCCCTGTTTCACAAGTATTTTTTTTAAAATGAATGGGATTTAGTTGGGGTATTTTGGGCAAGCTCATGGAAATACTTATTTTTGAAATACGGCATTGCCGTAAACTTTTGTTGAGTTTTAAAGTTTAGCTCTGTTTCTCTGGTTTACATAAAGCTCTCTTTCTCTGGTGTTTAAAACTGTCAGGGCTAGAAATGAGCCTCGTTACGAGAAAACCAACTAAGTGGTTGTGCGCCCTGCGCAGACAGATGCTGCCTGGTCTGATCAGACTCTTCGTAGGGTCTAAGCTTCCTCCATGCGGACAGGGAAGACTCTGATCAAACTGGGCAGACGCCCAGGCTGATCTGAGTGCGCTGGGTGCACAACCAATTTATTGGTATTGTAGTGTCGCGGCTCAAATATCTTGAAAGTTGGGGGAGGCTCAGAGCAACTTACCATCACCATTACATCTTGACTTATATTTTGTGTTTCATTGACTTGACAAAATTTGTACCAGGTCTATATGAGCCGGGGCACGACAAAACTAACAGAGTGGCATGTGCCCCCAGCGAAGACTAAGATCACTGGGCAGCTGCCTAGTCTAATCAGAGTCTTCACTGTCTGTATTGCGGTAGCTTAGACACGAAGATACCTTTAACCCTATTGCACTCAGAACAGAGTTTTGGCCGTTCTGAGTGCAATAGGGTTAAATTGCACAGCGAAGACTGATCAGACTGTGCAGATGCCCTGGCTGATCTGAGTCTGTGCTGGGCACACATGCCACTTTGTTGGTTTTGTCGTGACACGACTCATATATGTTTAAGTGGCATCTTCTTGGCAGTGCAATTGCGCATGCCAGACACATTTTGTTGTTTCTTTTAGCTGACATCCATGGTTCTAATGTTGGGCCACAACATAATTTTTACGGAAATATAAGATTTTTTTTAAACAGTGCAGATGTCCCCAGAAATATTTCTTTATATTGGGGACATACCGGTTGGTGGTAATTTTACCAAACCAAAGAAATACAGTCCATTGCATGTTCATAAGTTATTGCCAAATCAGCCAAACAGCACTGGAATGAAACAGCTTCTTCAAGCATTCTGTCTCATCAATAATCATATTACGGTGAGATATTGATTATCCAACATTGCAATTTCATGTGTCACAATTTTACCTGATAATTATCGCACCTACGCTTTGCCGAGTCAATATTCAACTTCAATGATTAATTTCACTGATATTCTTACTCACGGTCTGGAGGCACTGGTCTCACAGGAAAAATAAAAAGACAGGTCTACCACCTCATTTCAATAAATTTTTCAGTAATACGGTAAGCATGAATAGACCAGCTTCTCATTTCATTAATAAGTAGGGGAGAGTCGGGTAACTTCGGACAGGCGGGTAAATTCGGACATACAATTGCAAACAGTGAAGGCCGGGCCGGGTAGCGCAATCGGTAGGGCACCTGACTCGTAAGTCAGAGGTCCTGGGTTCGAATCCCGGTCTGGCCACATAGTTTCGTTTCTCCTTCCGCTGATTCAAGAAGGGCAGTTGTCAGTTACTGGCGAAAGTATGTGCACTTAGTACTGGTTAACCGCTTAGGAGGTCTAAGCCTGCCCAGGAATAGTGTGGTTAGGTTAACTGACCGTCCCGACATGACCAAAAAATTAGCTGTTTACCGTGGACGTTAAAGGTAGGTTCCTGTACTTTGGTATGCATCATAATTTTGATAATCTTTCATCCAAGTTGTTGAAAAGCACTTATAAAAGGGAATGAATAAGTTTCACTACAAAGTGTAAATCAAAAAAATATTAGAAAAGTTGTTTTGCAAGGGATTTCCTAACTCTGCTTCGCACACCAGTTAGCGCTATTTTTAGTTTGCGCCAAAAATAGATAACGCTGCTGACGTCATGCTGCATTGTATTTTGGGATAGTTTTAACCCATCCGCCATGCCAGGACAGCTAGGAGAGATCATGGCAAGAGAAAATTGACCTTTGGAGAATTGCATCAGAAATCGCGCACTTATGGACATAATAAACATAGTTATTTTTAGAACTGGAATTCCAACGACAGAAAATAAACGAAAAGGAAAAACGACTATTTTCTTCAACATCTGACGATTTTCTTAGTAGCAACAAATTCAGAAAAATAAGAAAATTCAATACTACTCAGAAAGAGACGAAATTACTTTGTGAACATAATTGTTATCGCTAGTCCAGGAACCTACCTTTAAGCATCAATTCAACCAACCAACCAGCAAACAGTGAAAATCCAGATGAGACGGCTCATAATGAGCTGTCTCATCAGGATTTTCACATAATGAGCCGTCTCATCAGGATTTTCACTGTTCATAATGAGCCGTCTCATCAGGATTTTCACATAATGAGCCGTCTCATCAGGATTTTCACTGTTTGGCCAGTTAATTTTTGTTTTAGTTCCAAACAACTGACATGTAAAGGAAACAATGTCAGTGTCTGAATTTACCCGCTTTCCAAAGTTACCAGACTCTCCCCTTCTAAGAAGCTTCATCACCAGATGAACATCTAATAGTAAAATGTAAGTCTTGGTCAGAACATATGCTGTGATGCCACATTAGAACCATCTCAATAATTTAGTTCTAATAAGGGATAATAGTGTGTGTGTTATGATTAATCAGTTCTAATGAGAAGCCACAACATAAGTTTTGATGGAGATTTAATAAGTTAACTTAGAATCTCCCTTTTCTCCAACTTTGTGGATGTATATACAGCCCCGGATTCAGGGGTTGGGCTATGGGGCTTCAGCCCAACCATCTGGGCCTCTGTGCTATGTAAAATATGTAGGCCTCCAGATAATAAGGAGTATCTCATGACAGTTTGAGATAATTTATCCTTGCTACTGGATCATGTATATTAAAATACATGTTGTGATATCTCATAAGAATTGCCTCGCAGAGGCGATTCAAATGAGATATCGCAACATATATTTCAAGGCAAATAAGACATTATCAAAACTTGTCATCAGATTGATTGCTTATTACGTCATATATTTTCAGCCTCCTTCCCCTTCCCCATGTACACATATATCTCGGCCTCTCCCAGCCCCACCACTTGGCCAGAGCCCCGCCAGCAAGAGGTGGTCTGGACCTGGGCTTGATCTAAAAAGCAGTTATTCAAAATGTCTGGAATCAGAAAAGGCCCAGAATGCATCTACTGGACTGGCTTCAGTGTCATAAATTACATTGCCATAAAATGATGCAAAATGTATAAAACTATAGACTAGAATTTTCTGATAGCTGAATTTATTATCATGATTTTATTTTTTCCATGCCAGGCTTGGCAAATGAGGCTATTCTTTGATAAGGATCTTTTATATGATCTTTAGCAGCAGAAAATTTGTGGCATGGCATGGAGAATGTGACCTGTTTAGCAGAGGTCACATTCATATAGCTGCAAACCAGTTTGAAAGGTTAGTTACGGTAATCCAACCCTACCAGACCCCAGCTATGGCCAAGTCTGACCAAATGACTGATGGTTATTACTGGAGTCTGGAGCCAGTCTATGCATCTACAAGCATCCTGAAATTTAAAATTTTCCTGTCAGAAACTCTTGAACCCCCATGATTAGAGGTAGTGGCTCCCTCTTGTGCTCTTCCACCTTTTGGATTTTGGATGTGTAATGATTTTAATGTCATGACTGCTCCCCCACCTATAGCTGCTTAATGTGTGTGGTTTGGTTTGTGATATAGGCTGGGAATGTGTATATAAAACCCATTATGTTGAGATGCTTTATATGACATCATTATTCATTACAAGATCGTTATTTAAAGGCCTAATTAAAGTAACTTTTAAGTAATTGCTTTCAGTAGGCCTATTGTTACAATGAATATGGAATACTTCATACTCAACTTGAGACTCAGATATTCTAACTTTTGTTTTCAGTTGAGCGCCCAAAACCAGTAAGACTAAGCCCAGCGACGTCAACTCTACGTCGAACAGGATCCCTGGACGCAATTAGTGGAGTGGGATCATTGTATGTTAAAGGACAATGGCCAGCGGATATAGGCGGACTTCACCACACACAGCAGTCAAGCGGGCCTCACATGGTCGACCAAACTACACAGGTTGGTTGAAGTTATTTCTAAAAGCATTATTTGGAGAGACTCCCAGCCCAGTTGTTTGGAATAGCCTCAGTTTGCATAGTTTGCCTAACATGCAAATCCTGCATGAAACATGAGGTTTTCGACAAAATGTCATGGATCCAAAAGGACCATCACCCCATTTTATATGCAAAAATGCTTAACTCCCTAATGATTTGAACTGATTATGTATAGTGACAGTGGCTTTTGCAAGCAGTTTTGTTCATCCACTCCTATCTCCATTGTGATTTTAAGTAAGGTGATGGACACATTTTTCTGCTTTTTAAATGCTTTCATGTATGTATGTGCTTTCATGTGTGTGTGTTAACAGAGCACTAAATACGAGGGAGTATTTGGTGATAGTTAAGGCTAATTTTTGTTAATTCTGAATAAAAACATATATTGTGACCCCTCATCTGAACTGTCTCGACGAGACGGTTCAGATAAGGGGTCACAACATATGGTTTCAATGAGAAATAAAAAAAATTATCCCTAAATTATCATCAAATTCCCCTCTTATCTTGAGCTGTGGTTAAGAGTCATCCATTCTTTTGCACCATACAATCTATCTGGATTCATATTTGAATACATCCCTTAAATACTTTCTTTTAGCCTTCATATATTGTCAGCAAAAATCAACTGGTTTTCAGACCGAGAACCAAATGATCGGATCTGTCACATACATGTAATTATCATCACTCTGAGCACCGTTATGGATCTCTGTCTAAATAGATCACCTACCATACTAGCAATAAAATATTGGGACAGAATTCATGAGCAGACAGTGTAACTCGAGACCAGGCTGCTCCTTAGTCTAATCAGAATTCTTTACTATTTGCCAACTTACTGCAAACTTTTTATATTTGGCCTATGGATTTAGTATAGTGCTATTTGTGGTAATGACAAATTGACAGTATGCGCTAAAATAAGATTCTGCCAATATTCAGTTTGCACTACACATATTTTATTCTGTGAAAGCATCAGAATCAGAATCAGAATTGTTTACTGGTGATACGTCCAAAGACAACCATTCTCCAGGACCTGTGAATCAGGGAAGCTAGTCCCTAGCCCTTATAAGAGAAGTAAACTTAGTAACTGAATCCTCTGCACACTCAGCAGCAGAAATAAGTGAATCTTCCAATCTCTAATAGTCTGGGGGAAGAAACTGGACTTGTAAATGTCAGTCCCAGCCAATGGGGTTTGAAATGTCAGGGAATGATGATTCCTGGTACGCCTATTTGGGGGAACAAGGTCATTTATGGGTATACTGGCTGCACCCCTCAGACCTTTGTAAAGCATTATAAGTCTACTATCTTTCCTTCTCTTTTTTAGGGATTCCCACTTAAGTTTCTCCAGAATGCCAGTCATACTCCTAGTTTCATATGTGTAATTTCCCGTTACAAATCTAGCTGCCCTTTTCTGCACCTTCTCAAGTTCATCTTGAAGAAGTATACTTTGAGGGTCCCAAACTGAACTGCCATACTCCAGGACTGGACGCACCAGTCCCTTGTATGCTGACTCCTTAACATCTTGTGGACATGCTGCCAAGTTACGTCTAAGGAAGCCGAGGGTCCTATTAGCCTTTGTGCATAAGGCATCAAAGTTAAATTGCACCAATATGTCCATCTCAGACAATAAAATCAACATTTGAGCAGAGATACAACATCAACATTAATGAGCTGTGACATGTCAAAACCAACAAAGTGGCATGTGCCCCAACAAGGATTCAGATCAGCCTGGGCCTCCACCCTGATCAGAGTCTTTGCTGTCTGCATGAAGCTAGCTTAGATCTTTAGCTACCCTTCAAGTGCACATCAAAGAGTTTGATCAGACTGGGCTGATGTCTTGGCTGATCTGCGTCTTCGCTGGCCGCACATGCCACTTTGTTGGTTTTGTCATGTCACGGCTCATTAATGTTGATGGCACAGATATCAAGTGTTTTTTAGTCCATTTATATAAAGATATTTGAGGTTTGTGAATATTTAGGGTAAATAGGGTGCTTGTCATCTTCCTTTTGTGTGAAGCCTGATATTAAAGATTTAACCCTTAAAGCGCCAAAAATGCAGACAACAAAATGAACATCTGCAAAATTTGAAAAAAAATTTGTCCAAGCGATATCATATTGAATGAGAATTCAAATACTAAAGGGCAAACAGTGAAGATCCAGATGAGGCGGCTCATAATGAGCCGTCTCATCTGGATCTACACAGTTTGCAAATTCAATAATTTCATTTCTGACGCTTTAAGTGATAAAGATTTCAAGCAGCATTGTCATATTGTATGAACAGCCTCTTCATTGTGGAGTGGTTTTTGGCAGCCTTTTATATTTGAAGTGGGGGAAATAAGTCGGTTAGTCCTACTTTTGTTTAGTGTAATAAGATTATAACTTAATTTTTGTAAAATTTTGACAGCTTTTTGGCAACTGCCATATGATCTTTCTCAAAAGGTTACTACACCTGAATTATAGTAGATTTTGCTGCCAATTTTCAAGTTATAGTATAAACTTGAAAATAGAGGTTTTCAAACCTGGAAATGTCAAATGGGGTGGGAAACCCAGCTGAAAGTGGAGATTTGTGGAAAAATACATGTAGCTTTCCTTGAATAACAGTTACTTTTCCTTGTTTTGAGCTGAGAAAAAATTCAATTCCAATAAATGATAAAGAAAAGCCTAAATATCTAAAAAATAAACTGAAAAAGTTCTGCTTACTCGCAGGGTCTGGTTTGGACTCACTTACCCCTGAGAGCTCTTGTAAGAGTGGGTTTTTAGAAGTTCTCGAATCATTTCTTTTCATCGTCTGTACATGTGGCTCCTTAAAAGGTCTACAACTTGCATTTTTCAAATGGGGCAGCAACAAGTAGACTCAGGGAGAAATATGAAAAAAAAACTAATTCTAAAAATGTTTTCTTCCAAATCGCTTTCAAGCTGTTATTTGTGAGGCTTTGTCGTTTATAGTTGTACTGCATATTGAGTGAAATGGTAGGAAATTGAGATTATTGTAATAGCTAGAAAAAGTTGATAAATAGAGGTGAGGAACCCATTGTCCCTGTCTTTCTGTCAGAAGACTACATGCTGACTGACAGTTGACATCATAATTGGAGAAAAAAATGCCTTTATGACAGAGTAAACTATATGAGCCGCGACACGACAAAACCAACAATGTGGTTGTGCGCCCTGCTCAGACTCAGATCAGTCTGGGCATCTGCCCAGTCAGGCCAGACTCTTCGCTAAGCACTTAAAAGGTAGCCAAGGGACTAAGCTACCTTCATGCGAACAGCGAAGACTCTGATTAGACTGGGCAGATGCCCAGGCTGATTTGAGTCTGCGTTGGACACACGACCGCATTGTTGGTTTTCTCGTGTCGTGGCTCATATAGACACTTGCAGCTGTTCCCCTGCTTTATATCAGACTTCCTGATTGCATGTTGGCATCACCTACTATTGTGGCGCTGTAATCACTTAGAACAATTTTAATACCATAAAAATTTTACAGATTGGGGCACTTCAGATAATTACAATAATTTTCCTAAATATGGAACTGTTTGGTTTTACAGTGCAATAATGCATTCACAAGATGAAGTTAGAATAGCAAATGGTGTAGGCCCTGATCAGACTGCTTGCTCCTTTGGGAACAGTATGATCTGGGTCTGCCCTGTTTGCTCAGACAGTTATTCCTTCATCGATATATAGGTAAATATATAGGTAAATACCGTATTAAACAACCCAGGGTGTTACATTTTGCAAAAGGGGGATGTTATTTACAGCCTAAAGTATAAAGTATATCAGCTACTACCAAAATACCTTCATGTATGATAAGCAATATAAAGGTCATGGTTATACATTCAGAGAAAGCAACTCTACTATTTTTGCCTCCATTCATAGTGGGGGTCAACTTTTAAAGGAAAAATTTGCTCCTGTAGGAGCAAATTTTTTCCTCTAAGAGTAGACCCCATTTCAAAGAGCTACCTTATCCTGAGAAGCAAACAGGAATTCATTCAAGTTAATAGAACATTATTTTCGGAAAAGAGGCAGAGGGCATTTATTAGAGCAGGGGCATTTATTAGGATTAATATGGTACTCAGAATGTTGCAACAGTGCAGATCCAATCAGCCTTCAGGTCTGAACAGGGTACACACTGTTTGCTGAGACACTTCTGACACATTGACAATATTTCGGCAGAGCTCTAGATAAGAGAGAGTATTTGGTGATAATTAGGGATAATTTTCGTTAATCCTACATAAAAACATACGTTGTGACCCCTCATCTGAACCGTCTCGACGAGACGGTTCAGATGAGGGGTCACAACGTATGGTTTCGATGAGAAATAAAAAAAATTATCCTTAATTATCATCAAATACTCCCTCTTATCTAGAGCTCTGATTTAGGGTCATGGTGGTATGAAACAATCTCTTCACTGTACTAGGGCACCGGGAACCAATTCCTATAGGAAACCGCGTAATTCAAAAAGGTGCAGGGAAGCTCGGGACTATTATTGTCACATGGTGCTCTTTGATTGGTTAATAATGCTGATGAGGTTGAAAGTGATGTTTTAGTGACATGTAGAAATCAGTTTTGTTTGATATTATGGATATTGTAAAGAAATAAGTATTTTTGATTTGGTCTGTGGAGCCAAAATTAATGACAGGTGATTTTTAGCAAATCTTCTGCGCTTTTCTGCGGGATAGGTAGTTGCTGGCTATCAACATCCTGTAGAGGTAGAAGGTGCAGGGTAAGGTGTTGTTGTTCTTATTTCATCTTCTTGATCAACATTTTAGCTTGAAATTAGAGCAAATCTGGGTAGTGTAGTAACAGTGTATAAAGGGAGGCACACTGTCACAGGCAGTAGGGGTCACTATAGAAGTCTATGGGAGAAACAATTAGTTCACGCTGCCCTATACTGAAAGTAGAGTTCTTTCTTGCTGTGCTGTATTTCAATGTTTTCTGTAGATTTTCAAAGTCTCCTTTGTAAAATAGGACCCACTTTATTGAAATGCTGATTTTCAGTAGCTTGTTCACATTGGAAATGTTCAGAATAGTGAGATGAGCCTGAATATTTTCTCTGTTTGGCTGACTCTGTTAAAACACAGGTTTACTGGAGGGGGTGGGGTATTTCAAAAGCCTCCACTGCATCAGTTTACATGGTTTATTGGAATGCAATTGAAGTTTTAGGGATAGAATTGTTCAAACTGCTAAGCCGGATGCTTTCGAAACTTGGAGGAAAGCCTCACAGTGAAAAAATCCTGGGACCTCGTTGTGTCGTTAAAGAGATTTTATTGCGCGGCATGGTATTCTCAACTGCTATCACCAATTCTGACTGTAAAAAGGGTCTTCAGAATCTTTTTTGCTCCTTAATTTGCTAGACTAGCATTAGATGCCTCTATCAGAATGTAGAAAACTGCATGCATTAGCAATTTTGGGACACTGTGGTGTCCAAATTGCTGAAAAATGTGTATTTTTCTCCTAAATTTGGGGGTACACTTGCAAGATTGGGTGTGAAATGTCAGAAATGGCTATTTTTTTCATGTTTTAATTTATTTTAGATGCTCAACAGTTTGAAGTTTCACATGAATGGAGAAAGCCTTGAGGTCATGAGTGTATTTCCATCAGCAGTAGGTAAAGTGTTTGCTTTTTTCTCAGAATCTTTGTTGCTCGGCTGCCTTTGGAGAAACAGGACACGACAACTTTAGCACACTGCTCATGGAAATACGGTCATTATAATTACATGCGAAACTTGAGAACTGTCTTAAAATAGCTTGAAGTTTAAATTCAAGCAGAATCAGTTGTTTTCCAAAAGTTAGGGGTGGCACTATAGGGCACCGGGAACCAATTCCTATAGGAAACCGCGTAATTCAAAAAGGTGCAGGGAAGCTCGGGACTATTATTGTCACATGGTGCTCTTTGATTGGTTAATAATGCTGATGAGGTTGAAAGTGATGTTTTAGTGACATGTAGAAATCAGTTTTGTTTGATATTATGGATATTGTAAAGAAATAAGTATTTTTGATTTGGTCTGTGGAGCCAAAATTAATGACAGGTGATTTTTAGCAAATCTTCTGCGCTTTTCTGCGGGATAGGTAGTTGCTGGCTATCAACATCCTGTAGAGGTAGAAGGTGCAGGGTAAGGTGTTGTTGTTCTTATTTCATCTTCTTGATCAACATTTTAGCTTGAAATTAGAGCAAATCTGGGTAGTGTAGTAACAGTGTATAAAGGGAGGCACACTGTCACAGGCAGTAGGGGTCACTATAGAAGTCTATGGGAGAAACAATTAGTTCACGCTGCCCACTAATACAAAATGGTTCTAATACCACATTTCACACTGGTGGAGGCAAGTTCAGTAACTCTTGTTTGCTCTCTTCTTTTGAAATTAGTTAATGATCTAGATTTATCATCAGGAGTCTGTGAGTTGAAGTCCAGATCAGTTAATAGCCTTTAGATCATTTCATTCTCATTATCCCACCCATTTCTGCCATTGGCACAAAATGATCAAAATCCTGTTGAAAGGGCCATAAAACCTGGATCCATTCACATCCATTAGAAATTAAATCATTTGTTCACAGTTCAAGATGACAGTACTAGATTACCTTTCTTAAACAATACAGATAAATACATGTAGAAGTAAACCTATGCAACAGAGAAAACATTACCAAGGGCGGTAATCTTAATCTAATAGCCTTTACTTCCCTTTAAAATCATATACCATATAGTCCCTCAATGAGAAGTAGTATATATGACAATTTAAATAAGTTTACTCTGTTTGAAATATTTTGACATAGGCTTAAATTCATTTGATAACTACATCATGCTTGCCGCCAGTAAAAAAAATTTAACTGATGAAAACCTTAGGCCTAAATAATGTAAAAAGAGTAAATTTGTTTAAATTGTCAAATATTTTGATTTCCCCTTTTGCAACTAAAATGTTTTCTTTTCTTACTAACATAAGTCAGGGGAGTTAATATTTTGCAAAGGGAGGCAATCTCTTATTGCCTCCCTTTTGCATTATATTTACTTCCCTTATTTTTAATTGGTCTAGGGAGTTAATTCAGTAAACACCTGGCATTTTCTCTTTGTGCTCTTTCCAGACACCAGTGGACTGGCAGTCAGAAATCACAAATACAAAAGAGAACAAAAAGAAAAAGAAACACAGACGATCGGCTTCATTTACTCACGCTGATAAAAAATTAAATGTAAGTTATCTGCCCTTTAACTCAGAGTTTACTGGTTGAGCTATTGATAATGTTGCATTTTGGATTAAATTAGTCCACCACATCAATGTTTTATATTGTAAAATTCATATATTCCTTAAACAAGATATTGTGAAGGAATGTACCTTTCTGAAAAAAACTGATCCCATCTGCATCTGATTTGCCCTACCGCCATATTTATTGTTGGAATAGATGCCCTTGGTGACCATATACTGTAGAAATGAAAATCAAATGAACACTGTAACAATGTCAGGTTAATTTAAAACTTGCTGATGAAGTACAATTATTTTTAAAAAATATGTAAACCATGTGAACTACAAAGAAATAAAAATAATTGAAAATTTAAGGCAAATGAGCGGGGGGGGGGGGGGGGGGGGGGGGGGGGGGGGGGGGGGGGGGGGGGGAATTTATTTTCAGGCCCAGATTTGCCATAAATATCAAATTTACATCAATTTTATATTGTAGGCATTTTCTCCCAAAACTTAGGGACCCAGGCCAAAATTTAGAGGCCATGGGCATATGGACTGCTGATATATTCACTATGAGCATTACATGTTATTCCCAAAACAGTTTCGATGAGCAGTGTTATACCAAAGCTACACAGTATTTCATTCATGTTAGATGCTTTTTTTATTTTTCAGACATTAAATAGTATAAACACTGGCAGTATACGTCAGCGTTTAAAAAACACAACAAAGGATCATGGGACCAAACAGCGTCAGAGTCCAATACCAGCCAATCACCTGGCATTATCCAGTACAGCCCCAGCTGTTCTTATTAGATCTGCAGCTATAGGAATTCCAACACACAAAATGCCACCACGATATCAACGGAATAGTGTTGAAGGCCTAAATCAGGTAATGTCCCGTCATCATGGAAGAGTGAAATAACTGGGATTCTATAGCCCTTTCAGCAGTGTTTCAGGAATGTTGGCCTGGTGAGGGAATCAAATGATGATAATGCATCAATGCAGATCTATGCTAGAAAAGAACAATAACCTGGTCAAACTCAAACCCATTTCCTTTGGATATTAAGTCAAGGGAGAGCCGTATATTGTAAGGACTGACTAACTCAGATCTAGTTTAAGATAACTCCATGACTGTCTAACCCATATAAAAAGGCTGACCATGGGATTAACTTTAATCTAGATCTAAGAATCAGCCCTAATTGTTACCTGTAAAATTAAAAGGCTTGTAGTGAAGACTAGCTCCGGATCGGGATGGACTAGCCCCACTACCTTAGACTGTGTTCTCTTTATATTCATTTATTGGTAGGTTGTTTTGGGTTTAACAGCCCTTTGAGACAGTCTTGCAGTCAATATTGGGCTCTCTCCCAGAGAGAGGGAGAAGGAAAAAAGAAATGATAGGTGAGAGAAAAAATATCCAAACAACCTGCACCCGCTCCTACTGCAAACACAGTAGGCCCTTGCCCTGCTTTAATCCAAATAAGTAGGACACCCTGGAACTGGAAGTTATAACCAGCACCATCGCCCAAACACCATCCCATTCATTTATTGTAACACATTTTCAAAGCTGTTGTCCATAGACTAGCCATTTAGTGGTGGTCTAGACCCAGGGTTCTAGACAATGCATAAATTTTGAGATCATGCAGAATTACACGCACATAACAAGAAAGTAACTTGTATAGAGTGGTTAGAATCGAAGAATGATAAATGGGGAGAGGTACAAGATGTTTATTAATTCTGAGGTAACTTTGGTTACATAGTTCTTTTTGTTGATTCTTCATGAAAACATTCTAATAAGGAAGGACAAGAAAGTCTTTATGTCAAAATATCGGTAGCAATTTCATCTCAACTTTGACCAGACTTTATCAATAAAATCCGACTCAATCTTTGAATAATACCTGTGCTTTTCTATGCATGTCAGGTTTAAGTAAATAAAGTTTATCAAATGGATCATTTCTTTCAGCCAATACACTTTTTGGCCCACTAACTTTAAATTCGGAACATTTTCAATAGTACCGTTATTACAGTATGCATTGCAAAAATCCTAATTAAATTACTGTAATTATTATCCTAAAATTGATTTGATGATGCTCTCATGTGGGTAAAAATGGTTACATGGAATTGCTAACAGTGCAGGTCGTGATCAGACTGCTCCTTAAGGAGCAGTCTATTTAGGGCCTGCGCTGTTTGCTTTTCCAGTATTTAAAGTCATTAACTTCAGATTGGGAACATTTTCAGTGGTAATATATGGGTGTGTAGAATTACTATAAATACTATCCAATTCATTAAGTAATCCGAAATGCACTAAAACCTCTCAAGTTTGCTTGGCTTGATTTTCGTAATTACATGTACTATATTCATTGAAGTTGTGTGGTGTTAAGCATCCATACTAAACCACCAATGACTGTGTTAGAAGTAATGCCATGTTTTCATGATGTTTATAAAGGGCATCAGAACTAGACCAGCGGCACAATAACAATTTACATGGGTAATCTTACAGCGACTGAAAATTTTAAGTTGCCCCAACTTTGTCTACCTCGATGCCCTTTAAATTTTATGTCCTTAGATGTAGTGACGCAGAAGCTGCATACAAGTTAAACTTAAAATAGACTGAAACCAAAAGAGACACAGGGTCAAGCTACCCTATAGCAATGCTCATGTTGACAGGCTGTTTGGTTAAAAAAGCTTTACCTTACAGCAGTGCAGATAAAAGCGGTGCAGAAGCGCAATCATGTAAATATAAATAAGATATGAGTGTGAAGACTCCGCTCTCCATATGCATCAACTCAGATTGATTCATTGCTTGCGTGTCACTATACAAGTATGCCATACAAATGACTTCGGTTTCATAGATTTCTGATATGAAATGAGAAAACGCTGATCTGACTGTGGATGCAGAGGCAGACTTTCCCAGGTTGGTCGGTTAATGCATTAAACATGTGATCAGTCAGGAGAAGGTAGCAATGCAATCTTCTGTGGTGGTTGCAAGAGCTGGGTGCATAAGAAATGCAGTGGCATTAAGGGACCCTTGCGCCCTGACCCTGAGTTCAGGTGCGCCCGATGCCTTGGGACTGCTCGGGCCATTGATGAAAGAGAAAATACAGAGGTTGAGGTTGGAAACGAAAAGCTTGAAGTTGTCCCAGAGTTCTGCTACCTTGGAGACATGCTCTCTGCAGGAGGTGGCTGCGAGCTGGCTGTGATCACACACTGCAAATGTGCATGGGGCAAGTTCCGGCAGTTGCTTTCCCTTCTCACCAACCGCCGTCTGCCACTTCTGACCAGAGGTCAGGTGTACTCAACATGCATGAGGAGTGTGATGCTGCATGCAGCAGAGACTTGGGCCATGAAGATGGATACACTGAACCGTCTCCGGCGTAATGACCGTGCCATGATCCGTTGGATCTGCAATGTCAAGGCAAAGGATGAAGTTAGCTCAGACTCCCTTCTCACAAAGCTTGGCATCCAGGACTTAGATGTGGTGCTCCGCACCAGTAGGAGGAGATGGTTTGGACATGTAGAGTGCAGCACAGACTGGATTGCAGAAGTACGCAAGCTGAATGTAGTTGCACAGAAAAGACCGGGCAGGCCAAGGAAAACATGGAAAACATGGGATGAACTGCTTGTGAACGACAGAAAGAAGCTATGTATGGATTCTGCTGACCCTCAGAATCGTTCAGAGTGGAGAGGACGCCCTTGAAGAAACTTTTCTAACAAGCCCAACCCTCGGTAGAGGAAAACAGGGCTTTAAAATGGATATGATGATTATGATGATGATGCGATCCAGGTTGCAGTTTTCTCTAGCTTTCGTTGGATTCATTCTCACCTATTTCCCTGTGACTGAACTTTGTATAAAAGTCCCAAATCGACCATTTTCCTATATACCCTGTAATTGCACAACTCAGATTTCACCCAGCAGGCACATGACGTTGAAATGACGTCGTACTGATGTTGATGCGGGGAAATGACGTCACATCAGTGTGACATAATGACGTCGCATCAACTTCAGTAAGACGTCATTTTGCGCCTGCTGGGCATAGATCTATTCCTTTTTCTATGATCCCCATATACCCAAAGTTTTAGCTTGAGATACCTAGTTGCCAGTAAGGTCTATATAGCTAAAGCTGGTGAATTATCTCTTCATATAAATGATGGAAACATGATGCACTGGCTACCACTAAATTGGAATGCATTTGATAAATAAGATTGCAGTAAGATCTTCTGGTCATAGTTTAAGTCAGCGTTAGGCAACTAGTGGGACTTTTGGTTTCTTTTTGCTGTGTTGTTTGATTTAGACCTATTTCTGATACCTGTTCTGAGTTTATACCCCATCATAAATTAGGGCAACCTGATATGAACCCTCTAGGACTCAATAAAACCTGAAGATAGTGATGGAAATTTGGGCATTAGTAAACACATTAAATCAATTTTGTTTACAGTATAAATGATGATTTATCTCAGCCTGGAGATTGATAGGATTTTGAGGAGGGTAGTTCATACACGAATAAAGAAAAAGAACCAGTAAAGCTGTTAGATTGAATGAATGTTGTGCTATATTATTAAAATTCATGGAATTCTCCACTATCACTGTCTTTCTGTTTAGTTAGCACTATAACTCAGTTTAATTATAAGGTTATTTTAATTAGGCAAATATTTCTCATTTACCCATACAGAATAGAAGTTAGAGCTGTTGTGGCTAGGTGAGAGTGAATTAGATTTGGTTACCTTGACCTCAATTCAAGACAACAGACTGAAAGAACATTAAGGCAGTTTAGGCTAGTCTGCAGCCCATCCCTTGAACCTCTTCCCCATATCTTATAAAATTGATGTATTTAGGAATCCATCAAAATAAGCCACTGGGTGGATGTTAATGACCCTGACTTCATTTTCAAGGTCATACATGACTTTGACAGTCAGCTTTTAAGGCAAGTTCAGTTGTGCCCTGAATCTTTTAAGAAGATTTGGTAAAGTTTGTATGAGGAAACTAATCGAGGAGCATACAGTTTGGTTGACCTTGACCCACTTTTCAAAATGCAGAACATTTCAGAGTTAAATTCGGCTCTGCAGTATATTTCTTGAACTTCTAAATAAATATTACTGAATGTTATATGATGGCATATGTGAAATCCGAGAAACTGAAGTTCTGCAATTTTGATGTTATGAGTATTTTGGTTGGATGACTAAAGCAGCCCCTAATTGCTTTGGAAGGTGCTAAATTCTGTAACAGAAATAAAACAACAGACTCTGTTTCAGCTGAATCACTGACTCAAGACTGAGTCATTTTGCTCTGTTTACAAACTAACATGTTACTCACTGCCATGAGCAGATGACTTTAAAATAAAAGAGGAGAAAAATAGAAAATGTTGCAAAATATGTATGTGGGCTATACTCAAGGTAGGTGTGTGAGTGTGTGTGTGTGTGAGAGGGGGGGGGGGGGGGGGGCAGAACTGTGGAAAGTGGTGGAAGGGTTCAAAGCAGGTTTGATAGTATAACCTTAAATTATGGTAACATCCTGAAATTTTGCTGTGACGTGAAAAGGAGTCTTAAATGCAAACAACAAGGACTTGGACCAGCCGGCACATCAGAATTCAGAATCTTTCTGCTTACACACACCATGTACGTACAATCAGTTCTTTGGGTGATTAGAGTAAGAAAAGGACTCAGAGAGTCTGGCTATACTACAGTCCACATAGTCTATCGTCTAGACTACCTGGACCTTGACTGGTTTTAGTCATCTCTGTTTGCAGAGGCAGTAAGATTTTGCAGGTTTTCATTGGATTCAGCTCAACCTTATCTCCAGGTTCATCTGTACTTAGTAATCTTAAGTGCATTCACCCCAAATATTTGGATGGCATTTCAATGAACAAAAAGTGTAGACCCAGATCAGACTGCTCCTCAGGAGCAGTCTGATCTGGGTCTACACTGTTTTCCAACAATTAAGTTAAATTCCCCAGAAAGGAGAAATGGATTTGTCCACATCTGAGGGTGGAAGAGATGATTGAGATCTTTATATTTTCGAAAATATCTCCGGATTTATCGGTACATAATCCGACCAGATTGGCAGGGAACTTGTAAATAAGCCTGAAGAAGAACAAACAGTTGAAAGTCCTTATGAAAAGGGCTCCTTTCAAATAAATGGCTTAATAATCTCCCACTGCAATAAACATCATGCGTTTTATCCCTATTATTCCAGAATGCTTAGACACCACTGTCATTTGAGTCGCGACATGACTAAAACCAAGAAAGTGGCATATGCGCCACGCAAAGACTCAGATCAGCCAGGATATTTGCCCAGTCTGATCAGAGTCTTCATTGTGTGCTTTGAACACTGCACACCCAGATCAGACTGCTTCTTTGGAGCAGTCTGATCTGGGTCACTACTTGATAGGTATGTCCCAATACTTACTTTTTAAGGTAATTTGTTTGAATGTTAACTCAATCTCTCCAGTTTGTTTTAATAATGATAAATTTTACTGAAAACTGACACTAAGTTTTGTGTTTTGGTATCAAAGGCTTTGCAAGTGCTGCAAGGAAAGTTTTGCCGTTTACCATACTGCTTAGCTAGGGGCTGGGTTCGAATAATCGCTGGAAGCTAAATTTCTTTCAGCCATAATAGTAATAATGATTACACATGTCTCTGTGGCTGTTTATGCAAAAGGGTTTCCGTACGAATACACACAGCTTTTCATTACCCTCCTTCCATCAGTTTGATATGACTAAAATGTTGGTGAAGGGCGGTAAAACCACAAATCATCCTTTTTTAGTAGGAAGGAGATTGGGATTAAGACAGTGTAGTAGCCTTTTCCACTGTAAATGCGCATCTTCTGCCCCCATCATGGTAGGGGTTAGAATGATTTTACATGAAATTGGAATGTCATCTGCCATGAGATTGCAGAAGATTAGGGAAAACACTTATCTATTTCTCCCCTGACCACCCACCCGTACAAAGTTTGTTTGACACTGTTCAAAGATTTGTAACTGACGTAACCATTTTCATATAACATAAGTTGCCTTTTGGATGGACGTTAACACTTTTGTTCTTATACAGTAACAGTTTGTACTTGAGGTGAAACATCATTTCTAGGTACTTGCAAGTTAAATACTTTTGATAAGGATATGTTCACAGGTAAAATTGCAATGTCAGCATGTTTGTTCACAACTTGCCCTTAAAACTGTTAGATGCCGTATTCACCCAGAAAATTTGATATTAATGCTTGAGAAAACAGCGAAAACACTGATCAAACTGCTCCCTAGCTCCATAGAAGCAGTTTAGGAGCAGTTTGATCAGGGTCTAAGCTATTCAACAACAGTTGTAAAACATCCTTGAACAGACAAACTTGAATGGACTTGTCCTCTCTAGAAGATGGGCAAGTCCATAACAGAAATTATGGGGTCCACATATTATTGGAAATATGGTGCTTGCTGTATTATAATGATATATAAGAAGTAAAAAAGGGTTAGTTAATATATGTAACCTTTTTCTTTCATACTTTGTATTAATATAATTAACCCCTCTCTCCCCTGCCCAGCCCCTCTCCCCCCCCCTCCCCCCCTCCCTCTTCCCCATCCAACTACACCCACAATTATACAAAATTTTCTCAAAGTAAAATCTAACTTATTATCATAGCTCTTCTGAAAATAAATAATGCTAACTGTTCTTGTGACAGACTCCCAGTATCTCAGTGGGTAAAAAGCTGCAAACAGGACTTTGTGGTTCAAATTCAACTGGCGTGAATTCAACACACAGCCAGGAGCCCTGGTAGGTCGAAAGGCTGAGTGCTGACCTGCTGATCTAGCGGTCCCAGTTTTGAGACACGCTGGAGGTGGAATCTTTCCAACCTATTACACACAGCTTTACTTTAACACATTCCCATCGTCCTAATATGACTGAAATACTGTTAAAAAGGCATCCATCCATCTATGCACATGGCTGTCCATCAGCTTGATATATGTATGACAAATACTGTTGAAATGATCACATCTATTAGGTATTATATATTAAGTCTTTTATGCTTAATGTATATTACTGGATTTTCCTCTGTAGTGATTTCAGGCTTAATATTGCTCTGTAGGATTAATATTTTCTGGAATAAAACAAGAAAAAAAAATCATTTTATACCATATATTTCCATAATATTTGTACACCTTTACCATTTCTGTATCAAGCCTGTTTGTCCTGTTGACTTTTTTTTATGCAAACAGCACTTGTAAATAAAGTTGCGGACCCTGATCAGGCCAGTTCTGTTGGACCCATCTGATCCACACTTTTTGTTTAGACAGGCTGTTCCAAATAGTTCCAGTAAATAGTTCCAGTATTGTATGTGATTCTTTCATGGTGCATTTTATGATAGACATCAATGGTAGATGGTAATAACAGGGAATAAATTGGAAAATAAGGCTCATAAATAGTATTATCTTGTGAATATCTCTAGATGAAAGATGTACATTAACGCCAAGACCTTCATATAAAGATACTACAGGGATAATTCGTATTTGCCCATAACAAGGTCTTTCTGGGATAACTTTTGTTATGTTTCTCGGTAAAAACAACTTTGATGCTAAAGCACACGTCATAAAACATGCGTGTTTGGGACCTTTACATGGTGACACAGTCACGTTGCATGAAATGTGTAGAAAAGGAGAGCAATTTGCCAATGCCCCCTGCATCCTGAGGAACCGTTTGGTGGTGGCGGCGTCATGATATGGGGCAGTATAATTGGGGGGTGGTTGTGGGGTGGCAACATGTGTTGCCGTGTAAACCCATCTTCACATAAAACTGTCTCAGTCTGTAGACCCTTCATTTGAAGTCTTGTCCTGAAGACAAGCCACAACATAGGTTTTCAGTGACACTACAAAAAGCATATATGGAGCCTCTATGTCATTGTGCAGAAAAATAAAATTGCCAGCCAAAAAGTTGTAAGGGGTTTAAAAAAAAATATGAGCCGCGACATAACAAAACCAACAAAGTGGTTGTGCGCCCAGCGCAGACTCAGATCAGCCTGGGCATCCGCCCAGTCTGATCAGAGTCTTCGCTGTCCGCCTGAAGGTAGCTTAGGCCCTTAGCTACCCATCAAGCGATTAGCGAAGAGTCTGGTCGAACTGGGTCGATGCACAGGCTTATCTGAGTCTGGGCTGGGCGCACAACCACTTTGTTGGTTTTCTCGCGTCGCTGCTCATATGCAGTTTTGGTCCTATTTTATGAGGCAAAATTTGTCTCTTGTTAATTGCCCTTTAAATGTGCTTTGAGAAAAGCTGACTAAAATCAGCCTCTATGTCTACTCTAAATGACAAGAGTACACTTTCAACCATATAAATTTCTTAGAACCCATAGAGTATTGTTTCAGACAGGAAGGAGCCTGATCAAACTGCATGACTGTTCAGGCTGATCCTTGTCTTTGCTGTCCTTCTAAGACAACATTCCTGATGATGTGGCTTCTTGACAACAATTACATTTTTAGCCTGGAAAACCAACAAAAATGTACATACACATGTATATCATTAAGCAATGAAAAAGTGGTAGAGCACAATGTGTTTCCACATAACATGACATAGCAAATATACAGCTTACGACAAGACTGCTTCTGTGTGGATGCTGATCTGGGCAATTGCTGTTGATATCTGCCGTAGTTGTTATTTTCCCATGCCGCAGATCAGTTATTCAGAGCTGTAGATAAGAGGGGTATTTGATGATAATTGAGGGATAATTATTTTTATTTCTCATTGAAACCATATGTTGTGACCCCTCATCTGAACCGTCTCATCGAGACGGTTCAGATGAGGGGTCACAACATATGTTTTTGTACAGTATTAATAAAAATTATCCCTAATTATCACCAAATACTCCCTCTTATCTAGAGCTCTGGTTATTGATATTTCACAGGAAGTGGTCTGATAGCTTAATTGACTGACAACATGAGAAATAGAACCATCTCACATGCATGAATACAGCAAGAACTCAAATGAACAGTCTGATTTGAGTATTACTTGTTTCAAACTAACAATCTGTGTATGCATTCGAGGAATCGTAACAGCATAAAGGGAAGACTGGTCAGACAGTGTCAATGGGCAGACTGATCTGAATATTCATAGTGTTGCTCTAGGCTTTAATTGATATTCTTTATGCTAGTTTAAAGTGCTTTATTATCACAGAATACACAGGTAGTATCAATCACAATTGTATTCTAGTCAGTCCTCATTTAAAATCTAATCAATTTTATATCAGTACATTATTTATTTCAAAATTTTAGTTCGGAGTCCAGAGTTCATTTTGTAAATCAAAAACCCACAAAATACTACTACCAAGGGCGTAGGTTTCTATACCGAAAACTTTCAAAATTTCAATACATACCTGCCTACTTGCACAGGGTTCAGCCTAGAGGGAGATTTGGGGGAAATAGTCTCCCTAAGCTGGCTGACTTTTCCCTACTTTGAGCTGAGGGAGAAGTATAATGTATAGAACATATAAGGAAATCCAAAATTTGGGCCAAAACTTCTACTCAGACTCCTGAAAATGTCACAATCTCCCCATCTGAAAGCTCTAGGCTGACCCCTGCTTACATTTAGAAATTTTATAAATTGGGTAAGATTCCAATATGAGCTGCCAACAGACATGAAAGTATTGTTATATTTAACGCTTAAAGCGCCAAAAAGTAAAATTGTTGAATTGGCAAACAGTGTAGATCCAGAGCCACCTCATCATAATCTACAGTGTTTGCCCTCTAGTGTTTGAGTTCTCAATATGATATCGCTTGGACGAAACATTTTTTAAATTCTGCAGACGTAAATTTTGTCGTCTGCTTTATGGCTCATTAAGGGTAAATACGTTTCACTTACCCTCAAGGAGTATAAAACATGACTGCGCATATCATGTGATTGTCCCCTAACTACATCCCCTAACTAGCACCTCAGTTCTGTAATGATAGTAGTTTCAATTAGTCTTTGAGTTATACATAACTTGAGTTGGGAGAGGGGAGGAAGCAGAGGTAGAGGGGCATATTACATGGAGAATAGAGATCTGTTGGGGATGGGGGACAGTTTTGTTTTACAATACAGAAATACATTCAAAAGGTGCAGATGGAATGGCAAACAGGAAAGACCCTGATTAGATCCGGGTCTCCACTGTATTCCTATACTAATCTGTTGCAGTATTCTGTATATTCATGGTACTTCCAGCAGTCTATATAGATTTGCAGGCTGGTCTGACAATTCCTTGTATACATAGATCATATGAAATTTGTTCCTGTGTCTCGTCTCAATTATATTCATTGGTGTCGCCATGTAGCCCTCTTGTTTGCCAGCTGTGATATTTTGTAGACGGCACAGGAAGTCCCGCAGGAAGCAGGGTTATCTCTGTCAATTGTTACTGTCTGTAACATTGCCCAAACTTGTGAGACTGCATAATTATGTCAACTTGTAGAAGAATAGCAAAAAAATGTGTTAATTCACAAACAGAACAATACAGAATGAGGATAAAAGGTTTGGGTTACAGCGTCCTAGTTATCACCTATACATTCAAATTTAAACAGATACTATGCAGATATTGATCTGACAGATGATATGATCTGTGCCATCCTGATGATCAGAAAGACATTGAGCTTAAAGCTGCAAAGTCTGTAACTTTTGATCTTTCATTTTTAGAATTAATGTTTCTAATTTTCAAGAACACAGTAATATAGCTAAAATGCTGGTATACATTTCACCAGATTCGTAAACCTTAACAAATTATCACTATCAAAACAACAGCATTTATGTTAAAAATCAACTCTCTAGAATTTCTGGAGGGATGTAAATAATTACCAACAAAGAGAAAAAACACATGCTTTTATAAAGATTATTCACTTTTCCATGCAGTTTTCAGCTGTAGTGAACAGATTTATTGTGGAAGCATTTAACTTAATTCTACTTTTACAAATGATTTAAAAAGAGAATAAAAATTTTCGGAAAATTGTCATAATTGCAGACTTAGTCACTTTAAAGAGTAAGAACGACCAGGAGTGATACTGTGTACATTCAAAATGTACATGGTGTAGTTGTAGTGTGGCATCAAGATAGAGGTATAATAAATTGGAAAATGATGTGACATCATAGCACTATGATAGCAGTAATAAGTTGCAAGGTTGTGCTAGAGAACTACCCTTGCCCCTACCCAGTCTCTAAGCACACACACAGGTACACTCACACATACCATCACCATCTCCTGCTCACCTCCCAGCTGCATATACACATACACAAACATACACACACAAAAAAAAATAGAAAATTTTCTTTTATACTTTTCAATGAATTATAGAGATTTTTTATTTCACTCATGAACACCCAAAGTGGTATTTGCCACAAGTGAAAATACTGCTTTAGGTGTTCATTCGGTGAAATAAGAATTGATCTTACATTGAAAAAGTCAAATATCCTCTATGTTTTTTAATATACATGAAAGCCATAATGCTGAGAAGAAATTGCAGCTTTTGGGACATCTGTTAAGGTGACTGGATACATGTGACTTCCATGGTTTTAGTGGGCATCTTCGACTGGGCATTTCATGCTTCATGATTCTTAGGGCGAAGCACTATTTCTACAGAAAATGTAGAACAAATGCTTCACGCTAAAAATCTGGAAGCACGAAACGCCCAGTCCAATATGTGCGCTGTAAATACAACTTCACGAGTTTACTGTTGGCTTCCATGTATAAAGCTCTCCACTGTAAATGTATCTACTCTTAAAGGAAAGAATTTGCTTCTCTAGAAGCAAATGCTTTGTTTTTGGAGTTGAGGCCCAATAAGATGGGAGGTTAGAGTAATGCATCCCTTTACTGTAAATATAATAGTGTATGATTTAATATATACTTGCAGGAAATAGAGAAATTGGTGTTAGAAAATATCTCAGGGGCAGAAGAGGAACTAGACAAAGTAAGTTTCCTGTCATCAGATTGGGGATGAGGAAAGAGGGTTCGGTTCAGGATAAAAAATGTCACTGACTGAAGAATTATCTTAATATTGCTCTGGCCTTCTGTGATGAGAACACAGCGTAGATCCAGATGAGGTGGCTCATAATACCCATCTGAACCTACACTGTTTGCCCTTTAGTCTTTTAATTCTCAAAATGATATAGCTTGAATAAAACATTTTTTGAAAATTCGCAGATGTAAATTTTGACGTCTGCTCTAAGCTCTCTTTAATCAAGGAAGCAACCAACAGCAGCTGAGTTTGCATTCATTATAGTTGCTTTCAACTTCACACAGTGTTTTGGTTACATTTTTTGCATGTTTGTTGATTGGAAGTCTTGTTAATTTGCCAGAGGTTAAAACCTTCCAAAATAATGCAAATAGCAGTTGCTTGAGAACATTACCTGGTGCTATTTCCTGGCTTTAAAACAGTTTATCTGACAGAAAGATGTTATTTGATTCAAGAGTTGGGAGGAGGATAGGTGGGACTTTGGGTGTGAGAGAGCTGGCAGGTGGTTCATACATTGTATTTGCTTTTTTTTTTGCCAGACAAAAATAAAAAAAAGAAATATAGTTATTCACTGCTCAGTCATTACTAAATTAAAAAAAAATAGTTAAATGTATTTTGAAGTACATTTCAGGATGAAAAAGAAAAAAACAAAAGAAAAAAAAAAAACACACACACACTAAAATATCAGTTGGAATGAAAAATAGAATACCATCCACACATGCATGTCTCAAAAGTAGATTTATTAACCCTTTTTAGACCGGATACCCGTTTTGGGGACGTTATGCAAACAGTGCAGACCCAGTTCAGACGCCGCAAAACGCGGCGTCTGATCAGGGTCTACATTGTTTGCTTACAGGAATTTCTATGCAAAGTACAATAAAGTGAAAATATTCACCAGAAACCCCTAAAACTAGTAGTGGGATTATCTGAATGATAAGAATGGACAAGTCCACTGGTCAAAAAAGGGTTAAAAATTAGAAAATAAAAAAATAAAGGAAAGAACTGAAATGTTAGCCAAAAAGTGGGAAAAACATGGAGGTGATCCCATTTACCTTATTTAATGTATCTGGGAACAACAGACACACAAATCTATGCAGTTGAGAGACTTCAATTTATGCCCGAAGATTCATGGTGTATGCGAACAGCATAGGCTCTGATCAGACTGCACATGCCCTGCAGGCTGGTTTGAGCCCTTGTTGTTTGCATATGCAAAAGCACCTTTTCTGCATGTTGTGGTTCATGTTAGAACATCTGTTGTTGATTTCCTCGAGTGATGATTTATTTTTCATAAATATGCTTCCATTGATGCAACTTTGAAAGATTGAGGAAATAACATTAATTACCATAAATGTTGGGACACCATTACCACTAAATTAATATCATGACTCATAAAGTGCCAAAAAAGCAGACAACAAAATTTTGCAGACAAAAATTTTGTCATCTGATTTTTTTGGCACTTAATGGGTTAAGATAATTTAGATCTACAAAATTAAAAAACAAAATGTTTCATCCAAGCTGTATCATATTGAGAATTCAAAGACTAGAGGGCAGACAGTGTAGATCCAGATGTGGTGGCTCATAATGAGCCACCTCATCTACATCTACACTGTTTACACAGATTCAACTATTTTCATTCCTAGTGCTAAGTGTTCAGATTTAATGGTTAGTTGGTTGTTTTTGGTTTAACGGCTCTTTCAGACAATATTTCAGTCTATATCGAGCCCTCTCTCAAAGAGAGGGAGAGAGAGGCGAGAGAAAAAATATCCAAACAACCTGCACCTACTGCAAGTACTGTAGGCCCTTGTCCTACTATTGTTCACATTTGAACAAGCTGATACCGTTATATTGTCGTGAGTGAGTGAGTGAACTCGGGTTTTACATGTCACCAACAACAAGGTCATATGGAGACAGGATCCGAAAGTCTCATCTGAAGTCTCATCCGAAAGACTGGAGAAGCGGGGGATAGATCTTGCGACCCCTGGATTGGTAGTCCGGAGTGTTATCCACTACACTACAGCCGCTCCTTGTATAGTAGTGTGTTGAAAATTGATGTCTGAGTGGCAGAGGAGATACTGATGACACTGCTCCTGTCAAATCCGCACATAATTACCTGTACATGCATCTACCAGTGCTCCAGATAAGAAGGGGTGACAGGGATAATTTTCCTTATTTTTCCAGAAAAACATAAGTTGTGACCACTCATTAGAACCATCTCACCAATAGGGTTCTAATGAGAGATCACAACATAATTGAGCCGTGACACGACAAAACCAACAATGTGGTTGTCCGCCCAGCTCAGACTCAGATCAGCCTGTGCATCTGCTCTGTTTGATCAGACTCTACGTTAAGTGCTCAAAGGGTAGCCGTGCGGACAGCGAAGACTCTGATCAGACTTGGCGAATGCCCAGGTTGATCTGAGTCTGCGCTGGGCGCACAACCACTTTGTTGGTTTTCTCTTGTCGCGGCTTATTATGTTTTCATTGAATAGTAAGAAAAATTATATTTGAATTATCCCTGTTACCACCTCTGATCTGGAGGGCTGATCTACTCTTGCAGGGATTGACAAAAAAAATCAACCAACATGTACAGGCTTTATTGTCACCAAACTTCTAAATGTACAATATTTATAAATTTTCACCTTTCTTTAACAGCGTGATATACCCGATGGTCATCGAGCCCCAGTTCCAGATATCTCCAGAACAAGTGGCACTCGTAGCATCGACACACAGACGCCATCAGGTACTCTTGATGACAGAAGTTCCGGAAGCTCAGCCAGTCCAAACCGTCCACACTCCATAAGCCCGGCCATTATTGGGCATTTGGACCATTCTCCTAGACCGTCCAGTTCATATGACTCATCAGGAAGTACGCCTCGTGATAAATCTGACAAAGAAACAGGTTAGTGTTACAGTTGAGGGATAAAGGATTTTGCAGCTAAAGGATTAAGGGAGCTAAAGAAGATCTCTCCATGGAATATGACTGACTAAATGATGGATGGATGACTTGCTATTTTACATCCTTTTCAACAGTATTTCAGTCATGTCAGGACGATGGGAGGGTGATAATGAAAGGCTGTATGCAATGGAACGCTGTTTACGATTGAAAAGATTTTTGCCTCTGGGAATCAATCTTGGGACCGCTACTAGATCAGCAGGCCAGCGGTTTACCCACTGAGCTACCAGGGCTCCTGATTGACTAAATAAATGGCTATTTACCAATGATTATGTGGTTTTAAAAAAAAATTATACAACAGAAATAAGAAAAACTTGAAGTCTGGCATCTGGACTTGTCTGAAAGTTCTCAGTATAATGAGAATTCTTTGGGCTTTAAAGTTAATTGTAGGCCAGCGTAGCGCAGTCGGTAGGGCACCTGACTCATAAGTCAGAGGTCCTGGGTTCGAAACCCGGTCTGGCCACATACCTTCGTTTCTCCTTCCGCTGATTCAAGAAGGGCAGTTGTCAGTTACTGGCGAAAGTATGTGCACTAAGTACTGGTTTACCGCTTAGGAGGTCTAAGCCTGCCCAGGAATAGTGTCGTTAGGTTAACTGACCGTCCCGACATGACCATAGCTGTTTACCGTGGACGTTAAGCATCAAATCAATCAATCAATTAAAGTTAATTGTCAAAGGACTTCTTTAGAGGGCCTGAGACATAGGACCACAAGATTTTGTCAATCATTTAGACAACATTGTATTTCCACAAGATGAAATTATATAAGTGATTGTAAAAATGTTCACGGTGTACTAATGTTCGTGATTTTCGTGGTCAGCATAAATGCGTGAGTTTTAATATCAGCAAACATGATGATTTTACAAAGGAATAATAGGAAAACTTAATGAATTCACAATCTTAAATAGATATGTTTCTAAAATTGCGAAACTGCAAGCTTTTGTCTCAGCGAACATAGCTACAATTACAGTATTCATAAGTCTGAAAAACCTTCAGTTTGTAGACTGCAGTTGCTGTTTAATATTGTCAAGGGGATTTAGACAGCATCTCTTAAGGAGATGGTGAAACATTTTCGAAATGCCTATTTTCATAAATAAGAGTCAAGGGCCAACTTTTGAGGCGATAATCTCAGTGAAACGGCTGTAGCTCAGCTATAACTGTGACCATCTTCAGGGATGGGGTGCGAGTGATAGCCAGAAAAACCCTCACAAGAGATTTTGTTCTCTCAGCGAAGATGTCTCAAAATCTGTCTGGGGATCTCGAAATGGGATGATTCTTTACGCAGGAGATTACTAATTAATGGCGTGGCTATAGCCAGGCTATTTACTGTGCAACAAAATAAAGTTGCTGTTTATTGTATTGTAGGTGATCGAGACAGCATATCTCCAGATGGGTGTCACAAAATAACTACCGCTAGTCCTAAACCTAATAAAATTGTACGGGAACCACCGGATGGCTGTGAAAAGGTCAAAGCTTTTGACGAGAATAAGTAAGTTCATATTATTTATAATTTATCATGCATATGCTGCAAAATTCACCTGATAACAGGGGTATGATAACATGATTTGATATCATGTCACTTTAGAACTGCGCTTGCGCGAATTTTATGAGGCGATGCCTACAGAAGTGATCTCAGAAGACGATTGGCTATATACTGACGTTGGCTGTGATATCAGCGTTCGATTGGTTAAATGACGTCATCAACTAACATCACAATGCATTCGCGACGTCAATAAGTTCAGACACAACTTTGTTTTTACTTTTCATTTGTTTGTCTCTTTTTACGCCTTAAAATCTTCTAATGATGCATGATAAATAGAAAATCATGATAGTGTCTTTGGATATCAAATTTATCAGGCTCGACCAGAAACACGTTGGACTGGCTCGGCAAGCCTCGCCATTCCTACGCTGTTTCTGGTTCGCCTGATAATTTGATATCAAAAGACACTAACATGGTATTCTCTATATACATCATTGAAATTTTTAATAAAAAAATGTAATTTAAACCAGGCCCCGAGGTTATAAAACTCTTTTTGTGCTCAACTTAGCTGAGCATGAAATTTTCTCTGCTGATAAATATGAAAATGCCAACTGATGTTGGCATTTTCATATTCATAAGCAGAGAAAATTTCATAGCCCAGCTCAACCGAGCAAGAAAACAACTGTATTTATCAGTAATTTGCTATTTATTAGCAGGTTTAAATTTCATGCTCAGCTAAGTTGAGCATGAAAAAAGTTATAACCTTGGGGCCAGGTTTCAGTGATATGGGAATTATTCCAGCATACTAAGCTACTTTGGCATCAAGACTTGTCAGTCTAATCCATTCTGTAAATTAGACTGTATTGAACTAACGTTAGAATCAAAATAAAGTTGCTGTGAAGCTCTAGAAATGACAAAAAAGAAAAATAGAAAAGCATGCTTGAAATTCAAACAAGTTTGTGGCGCAACATGACAAAGCCAGCAAAGTGGCATGTACACCACAAAAGACTCAGATCAGCCTGGGCATATGCCTAGTCAGATCAGAGTCTTTGCTGTGTGCTTAAAGGGTAGCTAAGAATCTAAGCTGCCATCATATTGACAGCGAAAATTGATCAGACTGGGTGGATATGGAGGCTGATTTGAGTTTTCAGTGGGGGCACAATCACTTTGTTATCCCCCACCCGAAGGCAGAGGGATATAGCTTTCTCCATATCCGTCCATCCTTCCTTCCATCCTTCTGTCTTTCCGTCCATCGGTCCGTCCGCCAGGAGCCATTACTAAGTAACCATTGAACGGAATTTCATGAAACTTAAAATAAATGTATATCATTATAAGGTGCTGATGCATGTGAAATTTCGTCACACTGTCTTCAGTAGTGCATGAGTTATTGCCCTTGAATTGCTTTCAAAATGATAAAATGAACCATAACTAAGTAACCAATGATCAGAATTTCATGAAACTTAAAAAAAAATAAATGTGTATCACCTTTAAACAGTTGTGCACATACAGTTTTGTTAGAATGAAATCAGTAGTGCATGAGTTATTGCCCCTGAATCAATTTAAAATTAATAAATTAGCCATAACTAAGTAACCAATGAATGGAATTCTATGAAACTTATACTGAATATGTATTATTATAATAGGGTGATGCATGTTAAGTTTTGTTGGACTTGCTTCAGTAATGCATGAGTTAATGCCCTTGAATTGCTGTAAAATAGACAAATTGAGTCATAACTAAATAACCAATGAACAGAATTTCACAAAACTTTAAACAATTATGTATCATCATAACATGACTGTGCACATCAAGTTTTGTCATGATGGCATCAGTAATGCATGAGTTACTGCCCTTGATTTGATTTAAAATACACTAATTAGCCATAACTAAGTTGCCAGTGAACAAAATTTCTTGATGCTGGATATAAATACTTATCATCACAGCGAGATGATGCTGAAGCAAGTTATTTAGGATGGCCTCACTTATGCATGGGTTATTGCCCCCTTGATTTAAAGTGCACAGCTTCAGTCATAACTAAGTAACCAGTGAATAAAATTTCATCAAACTGAAAATAAGCCATAAACAAATCAGCTATTTCGGCGGGGGATGTAAATTCAATGAATTTACTTGTTGGTTTTGTTGTGTCCCAGCTCGTTTGTATTACCAGAAGATGTACTGTATTACTATACATCAGGGCCCAGTTGTTCAACGCATCGTTAGCCTAACAAGCTTGTTAAGAGGTCAGCTCGTTAAGTGTTTTATGACTTTATAACAAAATACACTGATATTTTTTGTTGCAAAAATGCGAGAAGCTTTTCTCACATTTTTGCAACAAAAAATATTGGCATGTTTGAGATATAAACGTTTGAAATTTTAACCTCTCGTTAACTAACGATGTCGTTAGTTTTGAATAACCGGCCCCAGATGGAGAGCTATAAGTGTGTGTGTGTTGGGGAGGGGTCTTCCTTCCAAAATTACCCCAGGTATGTATACCAGTTTTGTGGAATTAGCTGTGTTTT
Organism: Ctena decussata; assembly: GCA_963989385.1. Lineage (NCBI taxonomy): Eukaryota > Metazoa > Mollusca > Bivalvia > Lucinida > Lucinidae > Ctena > Ctena decussata. The sequence goes on from OZ022512.1 coordinate 42,391,422, forward strand.
CTCTTCCAAAACAATCCCATAAGTCTAGATTATGTCTTGTAAAACAGAAGACTTTTGTGATTGTTTTGAAGGGAAACCAATCTTTACATCTGTATAAAAAGGCAAATGATAATGTACGTAAAGAAAGTAAATGTTAGGATCATTAATGTAATAAATCTATAATAATTGTACTGTGATTTCAGGGCAGAGAAAGCTCCACAGATCAAGGAACCACTTCTGTTCTGCCCTATCCAGGGTAAAGGGATCTTAAATCCAAGTTCGGGCTCTGCCTTCTGTTTACTGACCAAACCTTATACTCAGGGACCAGCTTTTACCAGAACCAGCCCCATCCCGGCTGCTGTCATGGAGACAAATTGCCTTAGCAACAGAGTGTAGCCATAGTAACCGAGGACATAAATCTTGCAGCAAAGAACATGGTAGTTCATGAGATAACTTTTTATCATGTGCAAAAATAGACCAGTGAGGAGAAGGTTAGAAAGAAAAAGACAGCAGTGCAAGTACAGTAATAGGTGAAAACTCGGAACAACCTGTGTGCCATTGCGACGTGCAGTATACTTTTGAGTCCTGCTGGTCACAGCTGAATTAAGCACTTTTTGTTAGTCCCATCTCCACAATTTGCAAGAAAACTACCTTATTTGTAGTGTCATGGAGGAATGATCTTGTCTTGACTTGATCTGATACAGTTTTGCTGTCTGCGGAATAAGTCACGGTGATAACTTCAGAATAGAATAAAATCTTTACTAGGCATAATGTCTATGTGGTCAGTCAGTTGGTCACCATGACTTATCCAAAAATGTCAGCTGTAACTTAGCCCTGCAGAAAAGAGGCTAAAGACTAAATAGATTAACAAAACTTAACGTAAACACCCTAAATATTCGGACAGACAGGTCTGAGCAAACATTGTAGAACCAGATCAAACTGCCTTCAAAGGAGCAGTTTGATCAGGGTCTACAAAATTTGCCATTTACTAAGCATCATTTGGATGCATTAACGTGTGTAAAATCCACTTTCTAAGAATTTTCGAACAATAATTGTCAGACTTCCGGGTGTCCGAAATTTTACAGCTATTACGGTAATGCACTACAAAGTCTAACTGTTTAAATTCTTCATATAATACACATTTCAAACATGCTATGTGTATAATATGAACAGTTTTCCAAAGAAGGCCAGAAATGGGGAATGACGATCCTAGGATATTTTTCCTTATCGAAAAAAGAACAGCAAAAAAATCAACAAATAAATGAATGAAATAAAAATTTTATTGGAACCCTTTTTCTACATTGCTGGTTCTTCCTTTTGGCTTCAAAGATTTAGATGAGAGTAAACTTTTATAGGATAGAATTTGCTCCTCCTTGCATAAACTCTTTCCTTTAAGAGTAGATCCCATTTTGGAAAGTCTTTGTCTTCCAGGGAGGCAATCAGGAAGTCACTTGTGGCTCGTGTCATATCCTGTTACAGCGTAAATATTTAAAAATGCCAACAGATCTGATCTGTCAAAGCCGGGCCATTTTAAGAACAGTTTTATATAGGATCTGTGGCAGTCGGATGGCTGGACTGGCATGGATGGTTTCAACAGTGGTTTTTAAAAGTGTAGTCAGAGCTCTAGATAAGAGGGAGTATTTAGTGATAATTAGAGATAAATTTTGTTAATTCTGCATAAAAACATATCTTGTGACCCCTCATCTGAACCGTCTCGACGAGACGGTTCAGATGAGGGGTCACAACATATGGTTTCGATGAGAAGTAAAAAAAATTATCCTTAATTATCATCAAATATGCCCTCTTATCTAGAGCTCTGTGTAGTATATAAAATGATTGTTCTGAAAATGGACTGCATATATTGTATCATTACGGTGGTAATACCGATTTCCCTGCCTGTGCTGTCAGCCAAGTCAGTCGATTACCATAGATGCAAAAGTGGCTTTTGGCTGAGACAATCGACAATAGTATCAGCTCGGTCGACAGCCATTAACAAAAGTATCATTCACCATTATAAGTAATGCTTATGACTGAATTCTCGGTCAACAGCCATTTTGTATAGTACCATCTTAGTCGACAGCATAGGTAGCAGAATTGGTATTACCACCATGATCGTGATGAGTGGTGATCAGATCCATTGACCTTCAGGTTGGCTTGGTTACTAATAGGGATATTTTTTTATTGTTGCATGTGTTTGTTACTCTTGTTATAGTTCTCAGTTTGTTACAGAGAATATTTTTGTACTTTGACAGACAGATGTTTTAACTTTTCAGCAAAGAAAGACTGAATATTCACTGTAAAATAAATAAATAGTTTGACGCTAATGTCAGAACAAACATGGCAGACCCTGATCAGACTGCTCCAAAGGAGCATTCTGATCAGGATCTGCACTGTTTGCAGCAGTTTCCAGAATTGTTGCCTGATAGAATAAATGAACTTGCCCAAAATTAGAGGATGGGACAGTCCATTACAGCCATATACTGTACTAATACTTTTCATTCATGTATATCGGTAAACCTCCAAGTTTTTTTGCCATTTTTACCAAGAAAAGTGACTTTTGTGACTTCTTAATGACTACCTGAACAAAATGGGGTCTACCATTATAGGAAAGAGTTTCACCAAGGACAGCAATTTGTTTTTATTTTACGAGTTGACGCCATGCCCTAGGAGCAAATTCTTTCCCATAAAAGTAGACCCATACGGAAAAGGGAGGCAAAAATGATGATGGCAGTGTTGCTTCCCCTTAAAATATAAGCATTAACTTTAAAATCTGGAAGATCCTAATCCAGAGCTCTAGATAAGAGGGAGTATATGGTGATAATAAGGGATAATTTTTGTTAATTCTGCATAAAAACATACGTTGTGACCCCTCATGTGAACCGTCTCGACGAGACAGTTCAGATGAGGGGTCACAACATATGGTTTCGATGAGAAGTAAAAAAAATTATCCTTAATTATCATCAAATACGCCCTCTTATCTAGAGCTCTGTAATCATTGTATGAGAAAGCTCTGATCAGATTAGGCATTTTCTTAGGCTTGTTTCAGTATCCCAGTATCCAGTTTTCAAGTCACGAAACAAGTTTCATCAAAGCGCAGCTCTTTCAGAACATGTTATTGAAAGATTGTTAAGAGACACTGTAGTGTTTTTATGAAAGCACAGTGGATAACTACCAAGATGACACTGTTTTTGGAAATGAATAATGTGATTGTGGATCATGTTACAAAGTGTTTTAGGTTATGCAGCTGTTAATATAGTGATAGACCGACATACTAGACCGACATACTTTGCCTTTTATTATCTTACTGTCAGCAGATTTCCAGATAATGAGTAGTTTTGATGCTAAATCCGAGATGATTTTCTCAGTTCACCATAAAATCATGTTTTGTGACTTTCTGTGAGAACCAACTCAGCGAGGCGGCTGTAATGAGGGGGCACCTTATCTCGGACAAGTCATCAAAAACCTTAAGCCACAAAACTCGCTAAGGCTAGTTTCAGGCTAAACATCAAAACTAATGACGTCGTTAGTTAACGTGACGTTAAAATTTCAGACGTTAATATCACAAATATGCCAATATTTTTTTGTTGCAAAAATGTGAGAAGCTTTTGCATTGCAAAAGCTGCTCATATTTTTTCAACAAAAAATATCAGCATATTTGGTAATAAAAATGTAAAACACTTAAGGAGTTGACCTCTTAACGAGCTCGTTAGGCTAACGATGCTTTGAACAACTGGGTCCAGAACCACTCACTATCTGTTTGTCTCTAACATTAGTGTCAGTTTGTTTTCAAAGCTCTTCCAGTTTTAGCTTGTACTAGCAATATCTTGGCCATATCCTAATAACATCGCCATATTCCCTTTCAGCCGTTTCTGTTCTGGCCCCATTTATCTTCAGATGTGGATTGATCCATTTATCTTATCCAGGGATAGTGTGTAGAACTATTGGCAAACAGTGCAGACCCTGACCAGACTGCTCATCCTGATGAGGTCTGATCTGAGTCTGTACTGTTTCCTCAGGTGTTTACCTGAATATTTTGGGTAAGTAAAGTGTTACAATTCTGAATCTGCTAATAAGTAAACCTACCTCTTGGATCAGCCACACCATATATTGAATTAAATGAACCAACTTGAAGAAGAATATCACTTTCTTTTGAGGTCTCCAGATAAACAGGTGTGGGCGGTCATTTCTAAAAAAAAAATTTCATGTGATGAAATGGAGGTTTTGACATTACTTTCTCTGGGTTATGAGTTGGAAGGCAAGCCCAGCAATAGCTCAAAAATACATATATGTTTAGAGATCGAGCCAGTTTAAATGAAAAATGAGATGCCACTCCACATTTAATTTTAAAATGGAAAAAACAAAAAAAAAAACAAGACTTGTCATACCTGGAGTTCTGAACAGAACCTTGCTATATGAACATATGGCACACTCAACCCCTCATAGCGCCAAATAAATCAATGGTGTATTATAAAAACAGGATAACAATAATGATACACAGAACTATAAATACACAACAGATATAATTAGACGATAAAAAGATCTGGCTAGTGAAGTTGGTACAGTCAACCCTCTTTATAACGACATTCATTACAAAAGCAGAATTATGTCATTTTGATATGCACGGAATGGCTTTACTGTTCAAAATATGTATTCTTTATAACAGCAAAATCAGTTTAGCATCTGGCATCTGGTTTCCAAACAAGATGCTGCCTTTATAAAGGGGATCCACTGTATAAGGCTTGGTGAATGGTAGACCTTACAGGATTGTTTCCCTTTAAGTATGGGGAATAAATATGTTAAGCAGGAAACCATTGTAGGCAAGGGATGTAAATATTTTTACAAAGGGAGGCAAGTAAATTGCCTCCCTTTGCAAAAATATTTACTTCCCTTATATTTTTTGGAAAAGGGAGATAATCCAGTCATATATTTTTTTGCTATAAGGCTTTCTAATAGATACAAAGATGTAGAAAGTGTCCTTCTGTTAGTATGTACAGTTTATCTGTTGTGTTTTTCAGTTGTAATTTATTTTTGTATTAACATTAGTAAAGTACAGAGCCAGTTATAGATTAAGCCTATTTATGCTTTCTCTGTTTATCTATAATTTAAAAAAGAAAAGAACGTTGCATTACATGTGAGAAGATTTATCATATAAACTGTTTTGGGACTCCTGAACCCATTCCATTTGGATACCCCTTATATCTGGGCAAACATTTCGGATCTAGATCAGGCCACACAAATTTGCTTAGACATCATTTTTACAAGAGTTAGTTAGACCAATATTGTCGAAGTATTCTTGATATTTGATGCAGACGACAATTTCAGCAGACGGCAAAAAATACCCAGAATGCAATGGGTTTAAATGTATGGTACTCTGCTGTTTTCCATTTTTGTCTCGTATGTGACTAGCAGAAGTAAGGCATGGGTATTACTTTTTCGATGTTTACGGTGGCGTAAAACTTGTTGATTTTCTGGTTTAGCTGTTTTGTGACACTGGGCAGGCAGGGGAGACACCCCATGCTCCTGCATATGCAAGCTTGTTGAAGTCTTTATTTGCTTGCAATTGCTGTCTTGCAGTTTTTCCCAGGGCCTGTGAGAGGTTGTACTTAATAGGGCAACTACTGACGCTATTCAACGATATATTAGATAATTTTGATGTCTGAATTAATCACTTGATGATTGTTTTACATTAAGATTTGAATTAAGAAATGTTAATGAATACATGTCTAAGGGACATCACTCGGACATGGTATTTGCCCCCTTTCTCATAAGCGGCTACTGCTACAAGAAAGAATATTTTCCTATAATAGTAGCCACTATGGTTTACTTGAATTACTTCTTAATGAAGATCTGGAAGTGGCCGTTTGAAAAAGATCAGCAAAATCTTTTTAAGTTGAAATGCTGTCCCTTTGAGGTGTCATACACTGTAAGGTATATGAGCAATCATGTGGTGGCGTTGAGGTAAAAGTTGATAATTCAGTGGCTCACAAAGAATCTCAGAAATATGGTGGCACAGAGGTGTCATCACTTGTCTAAATTGTACTAATATGTTAGGATATATGGACATTAACTAATATGTTAGGACGTATGGACATTATACATGTAAACAGAGCTCTAGATAAGAGGGAGTATTTGATGATAATTAAAGATAATTTTTCTTATTTCTCATCAAAACCATATGTTGTGACCCCTCATCTGAACCGTCTCATTGAGACAGTTCAGATGAGGGGTCACAACATATGTTTCTATGCAGAATTAACAAAAATTATCCCTAATTATCACCAAATACTCCCTCTTATCTAGAGCTCTGTCAGTAATCATCATGACAGCATTGTCTCAAAGGCGGTTGCACCCTGCAGAGCACTCTAGGTAAGCCAAAAATTTGGAGGGATGATGACAGATTGAAAACATATTTCTACATATAAAAGGTTAGGTTTCCCATAGCGTAATAGCCGTAGGGGCAGTGGGGGTTAGAGACCCACTGTATCTTGGGCACAGCCGATGAAAGGCAGAGCCCATCCCTCTCCTTTCGCTGCCTTATCCTTCCCCGATTCGAAAAAGGTTCCCATTAACTGCTGGGTTGACAGAATTTTCCAGTCGTCGGATGGCGATGGTGAGCCGCAAACTCAAGACTTTCCGGCAACTTTCTGCACCATAACCAAGTCACTCTAGTCACTCGAGCACGGCACCTCTTTCTACGTATATAATATGCGTAAACAGTATATTTATTATCAGAATTTCCTTTCAGAATCTGTTGCTCTCTTTGCATATTTAGTTGGCATTGCATAAAAATCTATCACCTCACCCAGATGATTCTAACGAGATATCAACATGTGTTGTTGTGGAAAATCTATTTTGGAACCATTTCCTAAGGGATACCCAGCATAATGCTGTTTGTGCAGAAATGAGAATAAAAGTAGTTTTTGTCCTTAAATTTTCGGCTATCCTAGAGTCTTGATGTATTGAGACTGAGACAAAGTGACACAAAAAAGTGATATGACCCGCGACACGAGAAAACCAACAAAATGATCATGCGCTAAGCGCAGACTTAGATCAGCCTGGGCATCTGCCCAGTCTGATCAGACCCTTCCCCAAGCACTTAAAGGGTAGCTAAGGGTCTAAGCTACCTCCATACGGACAGCGAAGACTGATCAGATGGGGCAGATGCCCAGGCCAATCTGAGTCTGCGTTTGTGCACATGCCTGTTTGTTGGTTTTGTCTTGTTGCGGCTCATATAATGAATTAATGAGATGTCATAATTTTCTGCTTATAAGTCACAAAAACGTCATTATTTTTTCATGTGAGAACATCATCACACTGGAATTCCATGTTGCATGTACATCAGTATCTATATATCCTGTATAATTCCCGTCAGATTATTAAGCTGAATGGGGGTAATCTTTCAGGAAGCATTTTCACTTTTTCCTGCTTCAGTATGAGGGCCAACTCTTAAAAGAACTTGCTTCTGGAGGAGTAAATTCTTCTAAGAGGTGACCCCATTTTGGAATGGCTTCGTTATCTCGTAAAGCAAACAGTAAGTCATATAAGTTGTTTCCCTTTGTTGTAAATGGCAGAAAAACATGGAGGTATATCCATTCACCTTTATGCAGTGTATGAGTCAGGGGTCAGCCTAGAGGGAGAAGTGGGAGAAATAGTCTCCCTAAGCTGACTGTCTTCTCCCTATTTTGAGCTGAGGGAGAAGTCAAAATGTATAAAACATATAGAAAATCCAAAATTTTGGATAAAACTGCTCAGAGAATGTTGCAAAACTTCTCCCTGCCTGAGAATCCTAGGCTGACCCCTGACTGAGTAGCAACACTCAAAAAGGCCTTACAAACACACTTGTATGTCTACTTTAAAAATTTAGGTTTCTTTCATTTCCTCTCAACAGTTAAGGTGAATGGGTACCCCTTCTTATTTTTCCACCATTTTTAAGACAGGCAAACAAGCTTTGTGACTACCTGTTTGCTTCCCAGTGATAAAACTCTTACAAAAAGGGGTCAACTCTTAGAGAAAAGAATTTGCTCCTAGTGGAGCAAATTCTTTCCTTTCAGACCTAGCCCCCATTGAGAAGGGAGGCAAAAATTACAATGGCACTGTTGCTTCCTCTGAAAGCATATCCATTTACCTTAAATGGAAGAAAATTTTGAAGAGACTCAAAGTCTCAAAGATGGATAACTCTGTGATTGGAGTGATTTTGTCAGAACTAACCATGCCATCGGAATTTCTTTCTGTAAATCTCACAGTTCATTTTGTAAATCTCGTATCGCAGATCAAGAGCATTTCATTTTGTTATGTCTCAGAGTTAACAATTTTTCTACATTCCTCTCAAATAATTTTTCAATGATGGTTACATGTTCAAAGCAATTGTGAATTACTATCAATGATTTGTGGTCTTTCTCTCTCCCATTTTATCACCTAGCTTTAGCTGTGTGGAGTAGTTTCATTCATATTGTTCAGCAGTGTCATTAACCCAGTCCTTTCTCAGGAACTACGAAGCTCATACATACATCAGACTAAAAAGAAATCATGAATATACCATATTTATCTTAAATGCCCCGGCTCAAATAGACGCTTTTCCGAAAATAATGCTATATTAGCTTGCATGAATTCCTGTTTGCTTCTCTAGATCTCCTAGAGGAGCAAATTCTTTTGTTTAAGAGTTGACCCCACTCCTACTGAGAAGGGAGGCAATAACAGAAGAGTTACTTCCACTGAAAATATACCTATTGACCTCAAAACTGTTTATTAGAGGTAGTTTGGCAGTGGCTGATTTACTACAATTTAGGTTCTAAATGATGCCCCCATTTCATAAAATGCAATGCCCCCTGGGCATTTAACAGGATTGATGTGGTAAAAACCATTTGTATAAGAACCTTGTTGTGAGATGATCTAACAGACGGCTCATGCAGCTGCAGTTGCCCACACCAATCACATTCTGGAGGAGCAAATGCTGTTCTGTTGTCTCCCTTGTAAAGATGGAAATCAGACCATGGAGCTTTATCCATACACCTTGAATTTGCTATCTCACACCGGGTAGGCGGCAATCGAAAATGCTCATGCAATCGACGAACACGGATAAAAAAACATTAGAAACAGCGTTTTCAATTGCAAATTGGCGACAATTTGCAATCGAAAACGCTGTTTCTAAAGGTTTTTGATCCGTGTTAATCGATTGTTACGAGCGAAAACGCTGTTTCTAAAGGTTTTTGATTCGCGTTTATCGATTGTTACGAGCGCTTTTGATTGCCGCCTACCGGGTGTGTATCTGCTTGTACCACCACATTATTTTGCCCATTTTTCATACTCTGTCATCATGATTTTTGTTGAGAATAAAATTCATTGTCATTTTGTCATTAGGTTTTCATGAAGTTACTTTGTCAGGCTTTTCCAAACATGCTTTAATTGATTTGTCGTTTTAAATAAGTTACAAATTTCACCAAGTAGAAATGGTTATTTTTCAGGTAGGAGATAAAGTTGTATACTTTTGCAGCAGTGCTCCAGATAAGAAGGGGTAACAGGGATAATTTAGGGATAATTTTGCATATTTCTCCATAAAATCATATTTTGTGACTCATCATTAGAACCGTCTCGTCGAGACGGTTCTAATGAGGGGTCACAACATATGTTTTCGTTGAGAAATAAGAAAAGTTATCTTCAAATTATCCTCATTACCCCCTCTTATCTGGAGCTCTGTTTGCAGTGAATACTGTATATACTCCTGGGGAGCAAATTCTTTCTGTTGAATATTGGAAGGGCTTCTTTATCCAGGGAAGCAAACTGGAAGTCAGAAAAGTTGTCCCCCTTTGTAAATGGCAGAAAATTTGGAAGTTTACCAACCCATACATCTTGGGTTTGCGATTTTCATAATGAGTCTGCCGTGATAAAAGCAATAGCTTTACGACTTAGTGACATATCTAGTTTCATTCACTGTTGTGACATATCTAGTTTCATTCACTGTTGTGACATATCTAGTTTCAATTCACACAGTGAAAGTTAATTTGCAAGAATAACCGTTTTTACTTGACATTTATTTGTCAAATACTTGTTATGAATTCATAAAAATAATTGAAATTGCATTATTCGTTCATATTTTTGAAAACTTTTGTGTAAAATAACACAAAGATAGAGTTCTGACAAGATACGTATGGTGAAAACTTTCTCAATTCCAACCATGCAGTTCAAATACAATCCGTCCTTTTGTTTACATTGATCATGAGACTTTCTCATCATGTGACATGGCAGTCACCTTTCTTGCTTCACATGTAGATGCTTTTATTTATTAGAAATGAACTTGAAATTTCTTTATGTAAAGGGCAGTCTTGTTCAAAGTTCAGTCATATGTACATAATAAAATATTTAATGAATTTCCATGGTTTTGCTTGTATTTTATTTATTCCCATATCCCCGTGGAGTGAATAAATATCCATATGTCTGTTTACATTTACCGTATTCGCCCCATTTACCGCACGGTGCGCTTAACTTTTTCAAAATTGCAACAAAAAGGTGTGGTTAAAAACCTTTCTAATAACCGCACACTCAGAACGAAAAAACAACAAACGAACAGTCGAAATAGTCGGCAATACTGATCAGGGTGTTCGAAGTGTCATGAAAATATTTAGTGTTCGAACTATTTGAATTGCCAATTTGCGGGAGAAAAACGATTTCATGTCAAGTCGCAAATTATGTCTCATACCTCTCTGTATTAAATATGTCCTCATTATGCATGTATTTTATTCTCTTTGTCCTTCTTCATTATTCCAAATAAAATATTCCGAAAGAAAAGAAAAGTATTTCAACACATTTACAATGACCTAATATGTGATTGTTTAAACACGTCAGGTAAGTTTGTCAGTGCTCTGGCTATTCATTCATCACAAGGGGTCTGCTTTAAATTCACGGGTTTCTATTAATAACACACTCATTCTAATTCTGGAAGATGCGGTCCTTTTGATCTTCTTTGATTTTCGGTCTGTCCTATATTAGGTCCAAGGGTGCAGAAATATTGGCAATGTGTCATGAGAAAGGTACCGTATTACATGTGCAAACAGCAAAGCCTTAGATCAGTCTGCGCATCTTAAAACAATTATTTTGCAAACTATCGGCGAATCCTGGAGATTTGTTAGACTGGTCAGTGTTCGCAAATGCACTGTATGATGCGGGTGTTTGCTGATCGAATGTGTCCTGAGGCCCTTTTGAGGCCCACGGGCCAGGTATGCCAATGATATTAAAGCTATCCTACGGCTACCGCGAACTTTGTTTAAATGCACATACCATGCATATGCGCAGGCTGGTCGCTTCGTTCAGTTTGCGCATGCATTCACACTGCTTTTGTCGGGGAACAAGAGTTTGTCGTTATGATAATTTATTTGTTTCTCATCTGTTATTCATGTATCTTTCCCAAACGCACTTTTACGCACGTGCACATTTTCGCTATATTATGACAAGAATTGCTCTTGAGAAATGGCGCCTTTTCGCATGTACGAAAGGCAAAGACTCAGTTCAGCCTGCGCACCCCCGCAACCTCATAACTTCGTAAACTCGATCCTTCTGGGATCAACTTGTACATTCCCATTGTTGATGCAGACAGAGAATACGCAAATCAGACAGCGCAGATGTGTAAGCTGATCCGAGTCGCTGTTCGCACTCGTACATCAGCCAACTTCGTAAATATCGGCGAGGACCCCCGATTGACATTTAGACCGATAGAGTTGCTCTCTTCGCACATTGCGTCGGGAAAACAAAACTGAAAATACTGTCGCTGTTGAAACAGTAATGGTAAGTTGAACTTGATGCATTTGATTTTGTGAGTTTCAAACGGAAAAAGCAGTGTGCGCTTATGCATTTTTTCCGGAAATGGCCTTGGTGTGCGGTTATAGGGGCATGTGCGGTAAATGGGGCGATTACGGTATGTCAGCCATAGCATTTAGCTCTAATTTTATGAGCATGTTTGTGAAACAAAGGAGGGCTTGGGCAATACCCCTGGCATTGTTATCTGATTGTGCAAAAGCATCTGTTTCTGTGATCATTTAAACCTATGTGAACTATTTGTGGTTAGGTCCTTTTTTCAAAATGTATAAGGGCTAGAGTAATGAAACTTTGTAGACATGTCTTCACAAGACCATCTAGATGCTAGCAGAAGAAATGGACGTATTATGGCATGGCACTGTCCGTTTGTCCCTTAACATTCTTGTGCGCACCATAACTCAGTAATTGTTTGGGATATCTTCATGAAATTTTGTAGGAATATATATTAGGTTGGGGCAAAGTGTCCCATACAATAATGGTTGCTCCCCCTTTCTTAATTTCCAAGTTATGCCCCTTTGGTTATTTTTCCCCGGGTAGTCTTGTGCGCACCATAACTAGATAACCGCTTGGGATATCTTGATGAAACTTCATAACAATGCGTATGAAGGTCTGACGATGTGTCGTGTATAACAATGGTTGCGCTTCCTTTCTCCATTTTGGAGTTGCATCCCTTTGATTAGAATTTTTAGGCTTTTTTTAGTATATACTAATTTTGTGCACAACATAACTTGGTAACCATTCGTAAAATCTTAATGAAATGAAACTTTATAGAAATGTGCATGATCATAAGACCATGTGTCACTTTTAAGATTGGTTGCTCCCCCTTAATTTTTGAGTTACTTCCGTTTGATTAGTTTTTAGCTCACCTGAGCCATAGGCTCAGGGTGAGCTATTGTGATCACCCAGTGTCCGTCGTCAACAATTTTCTTTAAATGACATTTTCTCTGAAACCACTAGGCCTAGGGCTTTGATATTTGGTATGAAGCATCGTCTAGTGGACCTCTACCAAGTTTGTTCAAATGGTGGCCCCGGTGTCCAAAATGGCCCTGGGGCAGGGGGTCTTGGGTTCGAGACTCAATTATACAGAAAAACCTCCAGAACTGCTTGGCTCAGATGCTTGAAATTTGGTTTGTAGCATTGCCTAGTGGTCCTCTACCAAGTTTGTTCAAATGGTGGCCCCTGGGCAGGGAGTCCCAGGTTTGAACCATAGAAGTACATAGAAAAATATTCAAAAATCTTCTTCAGAACTGCAAGGCTCAGGTGCTTGAAATTTGGTATGTAGCATTGCCTAGTGGTCCTTTACCAAGTTTGTTCAAATGATGGCCCCAGGGTCCAAAATGGCCCTGCCCCAGGGGGTCCTGGGTTTGAACCATAGCAATACATGAAAAATTTTCAAAAATTTTTCTTCAGAACCATTTGGAAATTGTTGCAGACTATCAGGTTTGTTCAAATGATGAGCCTAGTTTGACCTTTAACCTTTTTGCTCAGGTGAGCGATTCACTGGGTCTTGTTTTAGGCTAGTCCCATTCACTCCATAATTCCTGAACCCTTTGAAATATAATGAAACTTTCTAGGAATGTGTATAATAATGAGGCAATGTATCATGAGCACGAATCACAACTATGGCCTACTTACTTCCTTGATTATCTGCCTTGGCATCTATTTCCATTTTACTCTCTAACTCCTTAACCAGTTGTTTGAAATATTTTAACAAATCCTAATGGTGATGTATACATTGTCAAGGGAATGTATTAGGACCAAGAATGGTAATTCTAGTTTACTTAATTTATGAATTATCTCCCTTGTTTGACTGGCATTTCTCAACTTCAGAGCTGCTTCACCCTGGAAGCTGATTTTTGGTTTTCTAATAGTATTTTACATGTTAGATGTTATTATAATACATTGCAGTCATTAATTACAGAGTTGTTTCCCCTGTTGGTCTGCCTGTCTATCCTTCTGTTTACAATATTGTGCATTCTGTAACTCCTTCATGACACTGAAATGGGCGTATTATGTGCCGCTTGCAAAGCTCTTGTTTTACCCTGACCTTTTTGTCATGGTCCACTGACTTATACAAAATTTAGGTAGTAACTGTAAGAGCTAGAATCATATTTGCACAGAGCATTTCAACATTACCATCCACTTTCAAATTTGAGCTATATTTTATGCTTCACTGACTTTACAAAGTTTCTCAGTCCCTATATGAATTTTGCACAGGCTTGCATCTGGACAAGAGCTTGACCTACATTTTTAGCGTGCCTTTGCGAAGCAAAGGAGAGCTTATGCTATACCCCCGGCATCTTAGTCCGAGTATGCGTCAGCGTTAGTGTCCGTGTCTGTGAGCAGTTTAACCTATGTTAACCATTTGCGTTTAGGTCTTTTTCTCACAAAGTATAAGGGCTAGAGTAATGAAACTTGGTATACACTCACATCAGAACATGATCACCTGAATGTATGCACCCTGTATGACCCTGACCTACTGGTCATGGTCTACTGACTTTGAAAAAATTTAGGTTAATGTAGTTTAACCTATGTTAACCATTTGCATTTAGGTCTTTTTCTCACAAAGTATAAGGGCTAGAGTAATGAAACTTGGTACACACTTACATCAGTACATGATCACCTGAATATATGCACCATGTATGACCTTGACCTACTGGTCGTGGTCTGCTGACTTTGAAAAAAATTAGGTTAATGTATGTTAAGCATTTGTGTTCAAGTCAGTTTCAGAGTAGATAAAAGGGTTAGAGTCATGATATTTTGATATTACTTGCATCTGGACGAGGGCATGTGAGTGTAACCAACCATGTAGGACAGTGACCTACATTTTTACGCTTCACTGACTTTATGATATTTCTCAGTCCCTACATGGATTACAGTTATGATACTTTGCACACACTTACACAAAAACAAGATCATTTCAGCAACATCCTCTTTGTGTGGATTTGAGTATATTTTATGCTTCATTTGACTTTATGATACACTTCACTGACTTTGTGATATTTCTCAGTTCCTGTATGGGTTAGGGCCATGATACTTGTCACACACCCACATATGGACAGGACCATTTGAAACCATCGTCCATGTATGGTTTTGACCGATATTTTTGCTTCACTGACTTAATGATACGCTTCACTGATTTTGTGATATTTCTCAGTCCCTATATGGGTTAGAGCCATTAAACTTGGCACACACTTATATATGGACAAGAACATTTCAGCATCACCATCCATTTATAGATTTGACTTGTGTTTTATGCACCACTGACTCGATCATATTTCTCAGTCCGTGTATGGATGGCAATCATTATACTTGACAGTCACATACATTTGGACAAGAGCTTTTCAATACCACCAGTGCTGCGAGAGTCTAGCTCCTGTAAGGCGCGCTTTGTTGTCTTCTGACAACTCTTGTTACAGAAAGTAAAAATCTATAGCGGAATTAGGTCACTGAATATTTCTCAGTCCCTGTATATGGGTTAGGATCATGATTTCTGGCACATATTTAGATCTGGACAAAACATTACAGCACTAGCATCTACTTTTGATATTGACCTATATTTTATGCTTGACAAACTATGATACTTTCCATTTATAAGGTTAGGTCATGATCCCTGGAACACTCTTTCCCACTGTTTTTAATATATATCCAGACTTATATGAGCCACAACACGACAAAACCAACAAAGTGGTATATGTGCCCGTGGAAGATTCAGATCAGCCTGGGCATCAGCCCAGTCTGATCAGTGTCTACCCTGTCCGCATGGAGATAGACCCTTAGCTACCTTTTTAGTGCACAGGGAAGACTGATCAGACTGGGCAGATGCCCAGACTGAAATGAGTCTTTGCTGGGTGTACACGCGCTTTGTTGGTTTTTAGCTCACCTGGCTCGTAGGGCCATAGTGAGCTATTGTCATACCAATGCATCCGGCGTGTGTCGTGCTTCATCTGTCAACACCTAAAATCAAAATTTCAAACATCTTCTTCTGTAAAAGTACTGTCCCATGGTTCTTAAATTTCACACGCAGCATGACCTGACTCCAAGGTCTCAGAATTGTAAAATTGGGTCAGGTTGAAAATCCAAGATGACTGCCATTACTAAAAATAGCAAAAACAAAATCAACTTCTTCTCCAGAAACACAGGGTATATTTGTCTGAATTTTGGCATGGAACATCAGTGAAACCTTGGTATTCAAAATTGTAAAAATGAAAAAAATTTGTAGCAGAGTTTTGTCACAGTGACCTACTTTCTGTTTACGAGTGTAATTTTGCTCAAATGCCAATGTCAAAAAAAGACTTATTCAGATAACTTCAAACAACTTCTTCTCTAAAACCACTTAACCCATGGGTCTCAAATTTCCTATGGAGCATGACCAGACCGCCATTACTATAAAATAGCAAAAACAACAAAATCAACTTCTTCTCCAGAACCATTTAGCATATTTGTTTGAAAGTTTGCGTGGAACATTAATGGGACCTTGGAATTAAAAATTGTAAAATTCAAAAAAATCTATAATAGTGGAATTAGGTCACAGTGACCTACTAAGCGTTTACAAGACTGATTTTGCTCAAATGTCAATATCTCATGAAAACGCAACTGATTTTGGTCAGAAAAGGTCCTTAAATGGAATTATTTCAATTTTGTGCCAGTTGACTATCCAAGATGGCCACCATATTTGCATCCCTTCTCAGTTGGGGTCAACTCTTGAAGAAAAAATTTGCTCCTCTATGAGCAAATTCTTGCCTTTAAAAGTAGACCCCATTTCAAAAAGCTACCTCATCCAGCAAATCAAACAGGAATTTATGCAAATAAATATAACAATATTTTCGGAAAAGGGCAGGGGACGTTTATTAGAGCAGGGGCGATATTAGTTTTTATACCGTATTCCATATTCAAAAAGAAAATCCTGTATTTATAGCAGAAAATAAATATAACTACAGTTTCCTTTGATTATTTAATAACACTATACAAGAGTATATTTTTGTCTTTCATATTCGACCATATGTTCAAAATTCCATTCATCATACCATCGACAACTGCCGTGTTCAAACTCATCACACGATACTCGTGGTTGCCCAGGGTTACGCTGGGGGAGGGGTGGTTCTGGAGGCCTCTTTCCAAGAGAATAGAAGCTCTTGTAATAATACCTAAAATATAGAATGAAGATGGTATCATAGATGCATGTATTTCAAATCAGGCAATTTGTGATATACTCGTATAATATATGGTGTGTTATGCTGGTTAAAGGTGTACAATTGTATAGGTTATTAAAGTCACAGAATCTATGCACTGTAGAGATAGGGATCATTAGAGAATACCAATCATCCCTCTCCCCATATTAGTGCCCCTTGCTTTTAAGTTTGTTAGACAGGAGCAGAAAACACTCAATGCTTGTCTTGATTTCAAAAGTGACTTTCATGTTTTTCTGTTGAATGAATTAAGAAACAAATAGGAATTAAGGAAATGCAGAATCTTCTCAAACTTAATGAAGTCTTCATTTTACCATGATTTATTTTATTCAGAGATGCCTGACATTTCTTTTTGCATGTTTGTCCGGTTTATGCCATGATGCGATTTAGTGATGTCATTCAGTCTTTGGATGGAGCATTTACATCAAATTTAAGGGAAAGACATGGTCTGATAACCAGTGCATATGTGGGCTAAGAAAGCAAGGACACCCTTATCAGAAAAAAATAACTATCATTAATAAAAGAATTTATAGCCTACTCACCACCTCTGGAGAATAATTTTGCGACCTTTTTCCACCTTGTTTGCCTTGTGTATAGACATTGGTTCACATTTACCCTTCTCATCCATGTTGTTCCAGAGTAAAGCTCTTGCCTTTCTAGGTCTCACCCATATCCCTAATTCTGAAGTTGAAGGTGAGTATAAACATAATATACTTAAGGACAAAAGTTCTGCACGGATGTTGATTTAACATCCGTGCAGAACTTTTGTCCTTAAGTATACTTAAAGTACCAAAAATGGAAATACATGTATACTTTGCAAAAACAGGAAACTTGACATTTTTTTTATTTTGCTAGCAAAGAAAGAAACTTGATGTTTTTTTCTTTTTCTTTCATTTCTTGAATTTTGAGAAATCACACCCATGGTATATGTTTATGAATTGGACTTATATGTGCCATTCACGTAAATCTGCCAAAGGACAAGTTACAATTTACTACTGCAATGTGCCCACTGAAAAGGCGGATTTTTGGAGATAAACAGATAAACTCAAGAACATGGAAAAATGTATGCTATATGTTTCTAGTTTAATCTTTGTGATATTTGAATGCTTTCTGTGAAAATTTTGTGGTTGAATACTCATACTGTCTGCAACATTTAACATTGAGTCTCTGGTAATTTAAACAACTGTTAACCACTATGCATCTAAATTTCATTCCATCCTACCCTCGTAACCAAAAGATTTTTATACATAATCATTCCTCACAATTTATTCATCCATTGGAGGTAGTGAGGAGGATGCTGTGAGGTAGAATTAGAGAGTCCACTCTTCCCTATACTACCTTACTGCATCGCCCACTATTTATCCCATATTAGCATGCACACTACTACTTCAGTCCATCTTCTTATCCTCTTCCCTTTCCTCCACCACCCTCCCCACATACAGTCAACTCCCGATATCTCAAACCCGATGTCTCAAAGAATCTTCTTATATCAAAGAATATATTTTCTATTTTTATTTACATTTCAACACCTGTTATTTTAAACTACTGGTATCTCAAAGTAAATTTTCTGGTACCAGAAAATTTACTTTGAGATATCAGTAGTTTGGGCTGTAGTTCAACTTAGAGATATCGAGAGTTGACTGTACTTATTGTTTTAAAGAGTCGATTACCTGGAAAAGATGTCTCCCCACCCTCATCCACTGTGTCCAGGTATACAAGAACTGTGGCCACTCTGTCTCGCTTGTCTTCATTATCCTCTACACAGTCAGTGTGGGACTTGTAACCTATAATGAAATATTACTAGATTGTCTCCCTTGACTAGTAAGGTTAGATTAATTGGTTGTGTTGGGTTTAATGGCCTTTGAGCCAGTATTTCAGTCTATATCAAGCCATCTCCCAGACAATGGGAGAAAGAAAAGAGAAATGATAGACAAGGGAAAAATGTCCAAACAACCCCCACCTGCACCTACTGTAAGCACAGTAGGCCCTTGCCCTACTACTATTCAAGTTAGTAGGATGCCCTGGCACTGAAAGTTACCCAGCACCATCGCTCGACCTGACCACCCCCAGTTAGGTTAGAAAGGTAACAAGTTTGCAAATGGAAATTGCCAGTCTTGTCAAGAGGAGTTGATACTGTAACGTGCCTAAATTTTGGGGCACCTTAAAATAAATATTTTTCCATTTGGGGGAATGGCCAGTGGTACAAAAGGACAGTTTATATATTGAAATAGCTACAGTTTTCTTGGCTGTTAGGAAAAGATGACACTGTATAAGCAACAGTGCCAAATTTACCTTAAGAGGTACTAGGGTTACACCAGGCAGACTACATAAGCAAATTGTGTAGAACTAGATCAAGCTGCTCCTAAAGAACAGTCAGATCATGGTCTGCACTGTTTGCCAGCTTTCTTACAAAACATTCCCTAGCTTGTATAACAATGTCTAGAATAATCAAAATTAGAGGTTGGAAAAGTCCATTACAGCAATGACGACATTTCGAAATACATGTAATTAAGCCGTGACTTGACAAAAACAACAAAGTGGCATGTGCCTCTAGGGAAGACTCAAATCAAACTGGGCATCAGCCCAGTCTGATCAGAGCCTTCACTGTCCGCATGGAGCTAGCCTAGACCCTTAGCTACCCATTAAGTACACAGGGAAGATTCTGATCTGACTGGTTGCTGCTCAGGCTGATATGAGTCTTTGCTGAGTGCACATGCCACTTTGTTGGTTTTATCATGTTCTTGCAATGCTCATATATTGTATTTAGGGGACATACAGTACACATTTAGGTTTCCTCACCGATATCTTTGGGATAAGATGTGATCTGAAATTTGCCTCCATTTTCTGGCTGCAATCCCATGGCTTCTTTAACTCGGTGTTCAAATACAGAAGCAAATCTGCTTTCTCCAGGATAGAAGGCCGTACTATAACTCCAGTTTCCCTTCAGCCAATCCTTCAGCTGCTGAGAAAATGTTGCATTTACACATTTTGTCCCTGGAATCATAGATATAAAATCCTGTTGAAAAAATATTACTTTTGATAAATTTTGTTTATAGTTCTGTCCCGATCGCTGCACATTATCAGTACTGTGTAGCTTTGGTGAAAGCATCAGTCGCGAAAACAATTCCAGTAACATGACTGTATTGATACCTTAGCAATAATTGGGGTGACCACCTACATGAAATTCTGGAGATGAAATTTCAATCAGAATTAGTCCCCTATTCATATTATATCTTTATATCTAAAAGCTTGAAACTAGATTTTTTTGGACATGATAATTATGGTCATTTAATCATTCTTGCTGAAATGACAAATTTAAGAATACATTTGGAAGATTTTATTCATACAGAAATATAAAGGCACTACAATGTATGATCTAAAATTGTACAGCAAGAAAATTATCTATTTTGGATCAAAATTAGAAGTCCAATGCTTTCAAAATCCCTTTTCTTACCTTGCCTCCTTTCTTGACAGAGCAATCAAAAAGCCACCTAACACCTTAGCTAGACTCATGATACAAACTATAAACTATGAGTACACCTAGCTGCATTATACACTTTTCCATGTAGCTAGTCTGTAGGAGACAGACAACTCCTCAATACAGGCCCATTAGCTCTATATTTTGACTGACAGAGCCTTGGAAAGGTAGACATATAACTAAATAGAGGTGGCCACATTGAGGTTTGAATCTTACCATGACTGATGAGAACTGGATGTGTTTACATTTTAGGATATTATTTAAAAAAAGTATGTATACCTGGGGTAAAATCTCTTGGTGTCACCAGCGTTTTCTTGCCTACACTTCTTAGATGTTTCCTTAGAGTAGAGACACTGTCGAAGCACAAGATAGGATCGTCCTTTGATTGTTCTGCAACATGACTATTGTGGACTCTGATCAGACCATCACACTCTGCTTCTGACAGAAACTCTTCAAACATCCAAACCCTGGGAAGTGAAAAGTACATAATACATGGTTTTATAATACATGTACATTACCATATTCATCTTACGTATTCAAACATATCAAAATTTAACAGCTCAAATAAGTATGGTTGAGTTTAGTTGAACTTACTTACAGGTACTGCCATGTGCTTGCATGTGCATGTGCTTGTAGCCTTGAGTATTCCTAATTTTTGGATATCCTTAATTCATTTTGAAATACTCATAATACCGTAATCGCCCCATTTACCGCACTGTGCGCTTAACTTTTTCAAAATTGCAACAAAAAGGTGTGGTTAAAAACGATTCTAATAACCGCACACTCAGAACGAAAAAAAAAACAACAAACGAACAGTCGAAACAGTCGGCAATACTAATCGGGGTGTTCGAAGTGTCATGAAAATATTTAGTGTTCGATCTATTTGAATTGCCAATTTTCGGGAGAAAAACGATCTCATGTCAAGTTGCAAATTGTATCTCATACCTCTCAGTATTAAACATGTCCTCATTATGCTTGTATTTCATTCTCTTTGTCCTTCAATATTCCAAATAAATATTCCGAAAGAAAGGAAAGTATTTCAACACATTTACGATGACCTAATATGTGATTGTTTAAAAACGTCAGGTAAGTTTGTCAGTGCTCTGGCTATTCAGGTGAATGCGGTCTGCTTTAAATTCACGGGCTTCTATTAATAACACACACATTCTAATTCTGGAAGATGCGGTCCTTTTGATCTTCCCTATTTCTGTCTGTCCTATATTACGTTCAAGGGTGCAGAAATATTGGCAATGTGTCATGAGAAAGGTACCGTATTACATGTGCAAACAGAAAAGCCTTAGACCAGTCTGGCATCTTAAAACAATTATTTTGCAAACTATCGGCGAATCCTGGAGATTTGATAGACTGGTCAATGTTCGCAAATGCACTGTATGATGCGGGTGTTTGCTTCAATCGGATGTGTCCTGAGGCCCTTTTGAGGCCCACGGGCCAGCTATGCCAGTGATAAACCTATCATATGGCTACCGCGAACTTTGTTTAAATGCACAGACCATGCATATGCGCAGGCTGGTCGCTTCTTTCAGTTTGCGCATGTATTCATACTGATTTTGTCAGGAAACAAGAGCTTGTCGTTATGACTATTTCTTTTGCAACCCAGGTTTCTCATCTGTCGTTCATGTATTTTTCCCAAACGCACTTTGGCGCACGTGCACATTATCGCTATATATGACAAGAATTGCTGTTAAGAAATGGCGCCTTTTCGCATGTACGAAAGGCAAAGACTCAGTTCAGCCTGCGCACCCCCGCAACCTCATAACTTCGTAAGCTCGATCCTTCTCGGATCAACATGTACATTCCCATTGTTGATGCAAACAGAGAATACGCTAATCAGTCGGCGCAGATCTTTAAGCTGATCCGAGTCTTCGCTGTTCACACTCGTACACACCAGCCAACTCCGTAAATATCGGCGAGGATGCCCGATTAACATTTAGACCGATAGAGTTGCTCTCTTCGCACACTGCGTCGAGAAAACAAAACTGAAAACACTGTCGCAGTTGAAACAGTAATGGTAAGATGAACTTGATGCTTTTTGTGAGTTTCAAAAGGAAAAAGCAGTGTGCGCTTGTGCATTTTTTCCAGAAATGGCCTTGGTGTGCGGTTATAGGGGCATGTGCGGTAAATGGGGCGATTACGGTAATTCGTTTTTGGATATCCAATACTTGTTTTGATTTCTGGATATCAAGTATTCATTTTGGGATATCCATGATAATTACCTTTTTTTATATCTTATATTCATTTTGATTTTTGGATATCCATAATTTTATTTTAAGATATCCATAATTCCATTTTGGATATCCAAAATTCCATTTATGATCTTGATTTAAGGATAAGCAAAATTTGATTTATGGATAAATTTTATATGTCTATAAATCAAATCACAGATATTTAAAAGTCAAGATGAATATTAGATATCCATAAACAGAATAATGGATCTCCTAAACTGAAATTATTGCTTTCCATAAATAGGAAACAATTAGCAAAATGTCACCTTATACAAAGTTCAATGTGATTTTTTTGATATCCCAAATTTGGTTTATGGATAATCCGTAAGTACTTTTGGCTCTTCCAGTAGTCAGACAAGCAAATTCATTCATCCTATAAAGGAACTGGCTGATTAGCAAAAAATGGAAATCCTGACTGGACTGCTTCTTTAGCGTCTGATCAAGATCTATGCTGTTTGCTCAGTCAGTTTCATCCAAACACTTAAATATTTTGTCATAGTGAAAAATCTTACTTCACACTGCTGTTATTTGGTTTCTGGGGCAAAAGTTCTGTAGGGGGTATTCTGCGGCCATCAGCAAATATTTTCTTTGGTGTGATTCCTTTTTGAATTGTTGCATTAAACTCCAAAACTTCCTTTGGCAGTTTTTGTTCACCACCTGCTTGTGTCTGAGTTTGAGTGGCGTGCTGACTTTTCTTCTTTTGTTTTACAGATTTCTTATTGTTTGAGTTTCCTGTTCCTTTAATTTTGACTTCTTTTATAACTTTTCTCTTTGCATTACCTGTATTTTCTTTATCATTAGACTTTGGCTCTGAAGCTTTGGTATCTTTCCTTTTTTGTTCATGATCATTGTTAGCTTCCCTGGCATTTTTATTAAGATCATCATCATTATCAGTTTCACCTTCAAGAGCATCATTCCTTTCAAATTTTAATGGAACTGATTTGACAGAATCTTTCTGAACATTTTCACCATCATTACCAAATGCATCTTCAAGTGAATCAAACTTTTCAAGTTCTAATGGTACTGATCTAACATCATCATGAGTTTTATCTGAATATTTGAAGGTGGTGGTGTTTTTCTTATTCAAACTTTCTGAATCATCATCATTATTATTCAACTCTTTATCATCACCATCATCATCATCATCAAGACTGTATTCCTGTTCAATGATCTCAATAGCATCTGATGGTTTTACTTTTTCAGTTAAAACTTCCCTTGTTTCTCTTAGTCCTCCCAGAGTCTTTGATATCTCTGGGTACAGTAAAATTGTCAGTCCTACTCCCATGAAAAAGAAAAATGCAAATTTGAGAACATTGCTAGAATTGTTTGCTTGAACATTTTCAATTTTGTTCAGTCTTTCTTCTAGACTTAGACTGTCTGATGACTGGGGCTTGTTAGAATGTCTGTTGCGTAACTTTGTAGGTTTGCCCATTCTCACAAGCAATGGTATACGTTTCAGCTTTAAGATTTTTTTTACTTTAAATGTCAAGTGTGTTAGTTTCTTAACATTTTAGTAGCCCTTTTAAACAGAGATCCTGATAAGTTTATAGCTGTAATTATTGTGGATTCTTCCTAGCAGGGGTGAGGGGTCTACTCTTAAATGAAAGGATTTGCTTCTAGAGAAGCAAAATCTTTTATCTAAGCATTGACCCCATGGGGGAGGGAGGCAAAAATGAAAGTGACAGAGTTGCTGCCTCTGAAAGTGTATCCATTTACTTTAAGTTGCCCCAATATTTATGGTACATGTCAGAAATACATGTACGTTAAAAAGAATATAAAAAAAATCTCAATGTAGGCTCTAAATTTTGAACAACACGCTGTATTCCACAAACTTATTCATATATTTTCACACATTATTGTAATCCAAAATTTTATTGTTCTTCAAATGAATCAAAACTTTGTCACACAAGTTTCATCATTCAATGATTATGCGATATCCCAACAAGTACAATATGTTGACATATGATAACTAAAGGTTGGTGTAATCTTTGTAAGATAAAAGATAACGAGATCAGCCTAAAGTCAACGTTAATGTGTCTGATATGCTCAGTTGATTACTTAACATCACTTTTCACAGCCATAAGAAGGTGTTCCATCGTGCCAAACCATAGTTTACCTCCTTTACTGACTATAGATTATCCCCCCTTGATGCTGTAGATAAATTAATAAAAAGCTTAAATGTTTCTGACTATGGACACTTAAACTCAGAATCATTTAAGCTTACAGGATCTTTATTTTTTTAAGCAGATTATTTCCTCTGATGCAGCTACATTAAATCATTTTAAGGTAAATGTTAACACTTTCATGGGAAGCAACTCTGCTATTTTCATTTCCTGTGGGGTTGAAAGCAGAAAGAAAGAAAAGAATTTGCCCCATAGGGCATTATTTCTCTTTAAGACTGGCCCTCTATGGGGTGCTGTCTTACTATTTTTTCCCAATTTATTGATATCCATAATTGAATTATGACTATCCATTATCTGAATTATTGATATCCATAATTATTCATGGATATCCATAATTATTTATTGATATCCATTATCCTAATTATGGATACCTATAATTTGAATTATGGATAACCATAATGAAAATTATTGATACCCATAAATCATGTTGAATTATAGATATCAATAAATCAGATGGATATCCCTTATTGAAATAACAGATATCCATTATTTAAATTATGGATATCTATAAATTTGACATGATTTATGGATATCCATATTTCAAATTATAGATATCAATAAATAGAACAGAACTATAGATATCCATAATTAGAATTATTGATATCCAAAAACCATTTTAATGAAATCTATAATTCAATATAAGGCTATCTAATATCAATCCTGATTTATAGATATCAATTATTTGAATAATGGATGTCAACAAATAGGGAAAAATAGTATAAAAGCACCCCATAAGCTTGGTTTGATTATTTATTCCCTATTTATTAATATCCATAATTTGAATTATGGATATACATTTTTCAATTATTGATATCTGTAAATTTCATGGATATCTATAATTTTTTATGGATATCTGTATTTCAAATCATGGATATATATAATTGAATAATGGATATCCATAAAAAGAATTATGGATATTCATTAATCATATTGAATTATATACTGAGCAAAAGTGAAAACGCTACATTATAGAAAACAGTTTGTTACTAACACAATGGTACTTTTTTGCCTGGATATAATCATTTTAGTCTTGCAGGACATCCAGCAAGAGAACGTCTATAAAATTCTGAATCTGGTACTCTTCATAACAGATTTATCTTACCTTATTCAAGTTTAGCATCTTTTGTAATACACCAAATATGCGCATGCGCAGATGCACATTTCTTTGCTGTTCAGAAGCCTTACATCCAGAGTGATAGAAAAAGCAAGAAATAACTCAGAATTGTTATTTAGAAAAACTAGGAAATTGAAGCTTTATTTTTCAAAATCAAAAATTGTCTCCCTTTACATTAAAACTAAGGCAAATTTCAATTTTCCATTGCTCTTTGGTTTATCAATTTTCTGAACAAGTTTTTCTCAGTTTTGTAGTGCAATAAATCATGCACTTTACCTACCATTATTTATAAGCTAACCTGTGACAGTATGTGAGGAAACCACAAATTTATTTCTTATGGGAATTTCCATTGTTCACGGTTTCTTGTTGTGTTTTTGAAGAAATAACGACATTTCAACACTAATTTTGAAAGACATGAAAACACATATTGATGTGTGCTTTCTTTTGCGATGCGTTTGGTACACTGGTCGTTCACTCAATGCAAAAGAAGAACAACTGTGTCAAGAACCCCTTTTTAAAACCAAGTTTAAAATGCCTGATCGACTGTTCCGTATTTGCACAGCAATAAATCGTACCCCTGATCACTTCGAAATGTGTTCATTTTATCTGAAACGGCTTTTACAGCTATCCACTGCTATCATGGCTTTACACATGCATTTAACTTTAAAATGCGTTCTTATTCATGAACCAATTCTGTTTCCACAAAACAGAAACTTTGAAGACAAATCACTTGTAGCGTTTTCACTTTTGTTCAGTATAGATCATAGTTATCAGTGAATTATATTATGGATATCCATAATTCTGTTCTATTTATTGCTATCTATAGTTTGAATTATTATCAAATTCAAATTAAAGATATCCATAATTCAACTTATAGATATCTATAAATCGACAGATTTATGGATAAAAGATATCCATAAATCAATTTATAGAAATGCATAATTTGAATAAAGGATATCCAGTATAAACCCTAATTTATAGATATCAATAATTAACATAATGGATATCCATAATTCAAATTATGGAAATTATAAAATAGGGAGAGAATAGTAAAAAACCACTCCATAAGTATCTTTTACTATTTATTCCCTATTTATTGGTATCAATAATTCAAATTTTGGATGTATATTATTCCAATTATTGATTTCTATAATTATAAATAGATATCTAAAATCATTTTTGGATAGACATTAGTCAAATAATAAGTATGTACAATTGTTAATTTGTTATCCTTTAACAGAATTATGGATATACATAAATCTATGGGGTGCCATTTTACTATTTATTCTTCATTTATTGATATCCATACTTTGAATAATGGATATCCATTATTCTAATTATTGATATCTATAATTATTTATGGATTTTCATTATTATTACTTGATATCCCTGATTCAAATAAGGGATATCTTTAAGTTGAATTATGGATATCCATAAATTGAATTATGAATATCCATCAACTTTGTCGAATTATGGATATCAATATATTGTATAATGAATATCCACAATTTGGGTTTATGGATATCTATTTTTCAACATAATTTTTGGATAGCCATAATAAGAATTAAAAATATCAATAAGCATGTTGAATTCTGGATATCCATAATTAAATTTATTGATATCCATAAACAGATTTATTCATATATATATATATAATTGGAATTATGGATATCCAATATTTACCCTGATTATGGATATGAATTATCCAATAATGGATATTCATAATTGGAATTATGGATATCAATACCGGGTAAATAGGAAATAAAAATTTAAATAGCACCCCATAAGTGCTGTTTTACTATTTACTCCCTATTTTTTTTCTATCCATAATTTTAATTATGGATGTCAATTCATGATTCAAATTATTGCTATCTTTAATGTTCTATGGATATCCAGAATCATTTATTGATATCAATATTTCATATTATGGATATGTTTGATTTTTTTGATATCCATAATTCGAATTTTGGATTTCCATAATTTAAATCATGGATATATGGATAATTATAAATCATGTTGAATTACAGATATCAATGAATTGAATTATAGATATCCATAATTCAAATTATGGATATCCATAATTCGATATATAAATATAAAAAAATGGAATAGAATAATGGATCTCCATAATTCGAAAACAGATATCCATAAATCGATTTATAGAAATATATAATCTGAATCATAGATATCCAATATTCACACTGATGATGGATATCAATGAGTCAGATAATGGATGTCCATAATTTTTAATTGTGTATATCAATAAATAGGGAATCAATAGTAAAATGGCACCCCAAACAAATCATGTTGAATTATAGTTTATCAATAAACTGAATTATTGATATCCATAATTAAAATACAGTGGACTCGACAGTATCGGATCATCGACAGTATCGGATCACTCATAAGTTATCACCCATTTTTCTCACAAATGAAGCAAATATTTTTCACCATTATATTACAGTCATCAAGTTAGACCAATGGCAAAGTGCAGGGTGAAAAATTCGATAGAAATCTGCGGCTGTGAAACAAATCAGAGTTGTTGAAAAGCTTGGCTCTTCAGTGGCGCTTGCATTTTGCCTGTTGCTCGTTAACC
This sequence comes from Ctena decussata, assembly GCA_963989385.1. Taxonomy (NCBI): domain Eukaryota; kingdom Metazoa; phylum Mollusca; class Bivalvia; order Lucinida; family Lucinidae; genus Ctena; species Ctena decussata. The sequence goes on from OZ022512.1 coordinate 42,420,009, forward strand.
CCAAAATAGATTTCGGTTATTTAAACTATTTTATCATTAGGCGATTGAATCCAATTTAGCTTTGTATTGTGTCCTAGCATCCCTAAAATTGCAGGTAGTCATTATTTTTGTGACATCCCAGGATTTGATAAAACTGCAGACTTGAAAAGTGGGGCACCGATGTGCGACAGTAATGGATCAGTATATAATTTGAACTGAAATACAGGCCTCAGCTGGAAAACTGCATGTGGGATGTATGGTCTGATGCTGAAAACAAGTCATAAATCAACTACCTGAGTGGCTGCTGTGTCTTCTTTCAAAGGAGATCAGTAAGACAACATCCTTTTTGTAAAACACCCCTATCCCACGCCCTACATGTTAGCGTATGCTAATGAAGGTTATACATAGCACAACTAAGCTTCTGCTAAACATTCTGAAGAAACATTCGAGATCAGCTTGCATGTATGCTCTGAACCCAATAATGACTGGCGTTCATCGGATGGACATCTGTACACGGTGTAGACTCAGATTAATGCCGGGGAACTCGTTGAATGACCATGTAGTGTTTATTCACAGATATCGTTCGGGCGGAAAATCACCGTAAATTTGTTGATCCTGATCAGACACTACAGTTTTATCAGGGTATACACTTTGCAAAGGCAGATTATGAGCTTTATTGTTTAAGTAGTTCCGTGTTATGGGGCGCAGGGGGTTACTGAGTTTAGAATTTTTGGCATGTTTGTACTTTTGTATACATTTAACTTTTATTTAACAGACATAACCCTTGCTGGTGAAGGACTACATGAAAAATATCGTTGACAGGCCGTAAAAGTTTTCTCTGAGAGTTTAATAGATCCAACTGTTTATGTAGCAAAATTATTGAAGCTAAGAAGGTTGGCAGAATGCCTCCGAGAAACTCTCCTATAAAATAATGTCATACGATCCGATACTGTCGCACTTGATTCGTTACTGTCGTAAGACCCCCTGTAAGATAGGTTATCTGCCCTTAAAGGAACAAATTTCGTAAATATTTTGACATGGACAGATAGAAGGCATATTTTGCAATTGTTATGTGTCATAATATACATACTTTTAGCATTCACATACTACAACAAAACAGGAGTTTTATTGAACTTGATCCGATACTGTCGAGTCCATTGTATTTTAAATGGTAGACTACGTATCAATAAATAAAATAGAATTATGGATATCCATTATTTGAATTATAGATATCAATTAATAGATATCTGTAATTTGAATTGTTGGATATCCAATATTCACCTTGATTTATTTTGATTATTCATAATTTGAATAATTAGATAGATCTAATCATAATTCTAATAATTGATATCAGTAAATAAGCAATAAATAGTAAGAAGGCATCCCATAGCATTGCCCAGGAAAGCAAACAGGCACCTTAAGGGGCAGAAAAGTGTATCGTTAGATACCTAAAAAAAAAGTAACGAAAAAAATTCAGGTACAAAGATAAATCGTAAGCTTTGGACATGCAGCTCATTTAAATTTCCCTCTCTATGGAACTTTTACCTTTATAAGCCGGACACCAATCCAGTATGGTTACGCATTTACAGCCAATCAAAAATCGCGTTACAAACTGTCCGTGTGACAGGTGCGCTCAGTCAAAACATGATTGAATGTTGTCAAAGGCCGTTTGTTTACATTATTTAACGAGTTTTACGATTTAATTCTCAACATTGAATTAAATATTCTGTAAAAATGTGATAGCAACTTACAAGGAAGGTAAACGGTGGCTCTGGAATGCAGCAAATATTGATATGAAATTGTAAAAAGCGCTCGCTAATTGGTAACGTAGGACGCTGTCACGTTGACTGAAAGTGGGTGGGGTAGGTATCAAAGCTAATAGACATGTAGTAAAAGATACCCGGACAAAAGTTATTAATGTAACCAGGTGCCTGTGGTTGCTAGAACAAAAATGTGCGAGATTCTGGAAAAGAAAAGGGAGACACTTATTTTCTATAAAGACTAAAAAAGGAAATGTGAGATAGTATGTAAAATTAGGGCTTTTTAAAGCCAAAGTTGAGTCTCACTCAATTAACTGTGTGAACTAAGGTGGCACTGATTCATAAAAAAACGCAGGTTTGTGATAGACACGTAAAGTGAAGGTGTAGAATTTACAAATTGTCCTTGTAATGTGGGTGGTTGGGTGGGGCTATGGTTCTGCGTATAACTTCCAGTGCTAGGGCATCCTAATGATTTGGTTAGTATTAGGGCAAGCTTGGGCCTACCGTGCTTGCAGTAGGTGTGGGTGGGGTTGTTTGGACATTTTTTTTCTCTTGTCTATCATCTCTCTTCTTTCTCTCTTCAGGAGACGGCCCGATATAGACTGAACTTCTGTCTCAAAGGGTCTTTTTGGGGTGATGCGATGGTGCTGGGTATAACCTCCAGTGCCGGGGCGTCCTACTGATTTGGATACTAGTAGGGCAAAGGCCTACTGTGCCAGCAGTAGGTGCAGGTGGGGGTTGTTTAGACATTTTGTCTCTCGTCTATCACATCTCTCTTCTTTCTCCCATACTTTAAGGGAATATACATTAGTGCAAAACTTAGGGGTACGAATCACCTTGCCATGTTTTCAGATAATAACTGTAGTAACTCATTTCATTGATTTCTAAGTTATTCTGATTGGAAACTCTGTGCAGTGTAGTTTAATGTATAAAAAGTGAAATTACTTTTCCGCTGCACCATTAAAATGATCCATTGGAAATGCTACCGTGTTGGGAGAAGGGAGACAAAGGTAGTAATATTACTACAAATATCTTCCCACTTTCTGCTGCCTATTATCTTTGATAGCACAACCAGACAGCACTGCCTTGTTAAAAGCCCATTAGTCTCGTGCTCAGCATCACAGAGATTTCATGTACATGTAAATTTAATGTTAACCAGGAATGTGATTTTAAGTAAGCACCAGGAATGTAATTTAGTAAACACTAGTTTAAATAATGATCATTTAAACATGTTTTTTGTGTCAATTTTTAAACAATTTGAGGCATAAAGACTAATTTTTGTTTAGGGCCCTAGACTGCCAAAACTCTAACTTTATTATTACAGGCAGTAGGCATTTTCTCTCAAAGCTCTAGGACTCAGCCCAAAATTTAAGGGCCATGAGCATTTGAACCCCAGTTAGTGTTTATCCTGGAATTCGGAATTTCTCTTAATTGGTCATGATTTTGGTTGTGAACTGTCATTGGGACCACGATTTCCATGAGCACCTAACTACCACCACAGGATCCTGTATATATTTTATAATCCAAGTCTTCTGTTTTGTTCTAGTGACTTTTTTTCCAATATTTCCAATCAGTGTCAGAGTAACTTGGCTATCAAAAATCCAGAATTCTTCCAGCCAAGCAGGAGCTGGCTGATTCAGGAGAATAGTAGACAACAAAACAATGTGTCATTGCATGGTATTCAAAGATAAAATGAGATTATTACACAGATCGTTTTCATTTTTCTTGAAAACTTAATGCAAACTCAGTTACGACAGACAACCATCAATACCATTATATGATGTAGCTAGTACCTGCGCCAAATTTCTTCCAGTAAATGACCCCTCTCTAGTTAAGGTCCTCGTAACTTTTCTCTGAAAAAAGGTGGCCATTAGCACAAAGATTGGCTCGAAACCCCCAAAATTTGATATTTATTGTCTAAATTTTTCCAAAGAATGCCATTTATAGGGCCTCTGAATTGCAAAGCCCTAAAGGCATTTATTAGAAGAAAATATTGTTTGTCTATTTTCATTTCATATTATCAGATAAAGTAAGTTTTGTAAGTTTTCTGTTCAAAAATCAAAGAGTTCATATTCAGGATTAATTTCTAGCACAATTTTATGAGTTTTAGTTTGACTAAACTGCAACTATTTGAGAGGACTGAAAATTTAGGATTTGCAACAGGGAAGTTACTCTGATGTTAGTGGCTATCTGCCAGGCAGAAATTAAAGAGAAAGTCTAACACATCAAAGACATGGATTAATATTTTTAACTGAGACGTAAAAAGATATGATGCCAGACCAGAGAACTCCTCTCACAGCCACACCTAATTATTAACATCTCACATCCCTTAAAGGCCCCATTGCTCTATCAGCATGAAATACTTTGTCGTGAGGTATCGCTGCAAACTTCTCACTACAGTTTTGCCATTGATTACTATCGTGATTGGCCGGCTTTGAAAAATCAAAACATCCTTGAGTTTACCATAAAATAGATTTGAAAAAATAACTAGGTCATTTTAGTTGCCAACCAAAATGACCTACTTTCGATTTCACAAGCTTTATTTCACGATAAAAATACAACGTACAAGCGGTAAAAATATTAGGTACAGGCGTTTAACAGGTGATAAAAATACAATGTACAAAACAATTAGGCAAGGATCCCATTGATTGTGCCGCTGTTGCATTATTGCATTCCTTAACGGGGAACCAGAGACGAAACCGATATTTTTATGGAGAGACTTATCATTTTTAAACAATACCTTATTCCTTCTTTTTTGCCATTTATATGCTACAAAAAAGTACATCAACCGACATATTTTCATCAATTCTGAAGGCTGCACATGTCTCATAATGATTCGTATTTTGACGATTTTTCCCTTTGATAGGACTATGGAGCCTTTAAGTCGCAAAAGTCCTAACATAACAATCAAGACAGCTAAAATTATTACCATAATTGTCCAAAAAAAATGGAACAGTCTTGTTTTACACTGCTATTATGCATTCAAAAGATGCAGATGAAATGGCAAACAGTGTAGACCCTGATCAGACTGCTCCTATGGGAGCAGTCTGATCAGGGTCTGCACTGTTTTCTCAAACCTTTAGGTCATGATACTTAGAATTGTTACAGTAAAAATATTTTGTTTGATTTTAGATTAAGCCTTCAGTATGGCGGCATCTCAAGCTTCAGAACAAGAAAAGGCAGAAGAAGCCGCCATCATACAGAACTTTGCTAGAAATGCACAGAATTACATTGAGCGCTTTGAACGTTATGAATGTCAGGAGCTTCTGGCATTTATTCAGACTCACTGGATGTTGTCAACAGAAGACTTTCGGTTCCCAACAGACCCACCCATGGGTTTGATAAGCAATATAAATCCTAAAGATTCTAACTCTTGTGTGATACTCATACCTGAAGAAGAAAATACTCAACCTTTAGATTATCGAGAATTGCATCAAATTGTTCGTGAACTAATAATGGGTATTTATGTTCTCAATCAGACTCCAACGTTATCATTAGAGGCAAATATGGACCAAAGTACATCCTGTCAGCTACCTCCTGCGTATCAGGACACAAGAATAGGTCAGATTTTGATCAATGTTGATTATATGATGAAAGCCTTATGGCACGGGTGCTATTTTCCAAAAGACAAACGGACTAAGTTTTCTGAAAAATGGCGTTCAAATTTGGATGTTAATGCTAATGGAAAACCAGAGACAAAGAAAACTCTTATAACTGAATTTATAAGGAGTGGTGAGTTTACCTTGTTTGCCATAGGTATTCCTATAGCCATGTGATGGACTTGTCTATTTAAGTTAATGGGTACACTTCCAGGGGAAGCAAGTCTACAGTTTATTTTCTTGCCTCCCTTTACAATGGGGGTCATCTCTGAAAGAAACGAATTTGCTGTCCTAGGGGCAGATTCTTTCTTTTAGAAATAGACACCATTTTGGAAGGGCTGCTTTGTCCAGGGAAGTAAACATGAGTTCTTAAAAGTTGTTTTGGATATTTTCTCTCTCACCTGTGTTTTTTAAAAAAAAAGTTTACATACCTACGGTCCCTAAATATTTTTGGAGACGTAATCGGAAACAAGACATCTTTTGTTGTATCCTGTGACTAATTTGCCACCACTGATGTCTTTATTTAACTGGCTTGTTGTTTGAAATGTAAGCTCTTATTAAAACATTGCCTGCATTTTGGAAGGACTTAGTCCTACAGGGAAGCAAACAGAGTCACAAAAAATTTTCAGTTTGAAAAACTTAAGAAAATTAACATTTGAGGTATGTCCATTGATGTTAATATGCAAAACAAAAAGGTTTCAGTTAGGTTTCTTGTGTACCCTTATGTGCTTAGGTATTGGGAAACCTAAAACCATTAATTTTCCATTTGTTCCAGGTTTGTAGGTGTCCCAGTGTATTTCATCATGTTTAGTTTTGTTGTAGGAATTCTGGATGTAACTAATGACCCTGACTATAGAACAGTGTACGACAAACTTCCTGTTGAAGCTGTCGGAGATACAGAAATGGCGGAAGAACGGAGATTCTTCATGACACATGTGGAGGACCTCATGATGCAGATGACGGTATATCAAAATAAAGTGCTTCATTGTAGGGACTTGTTTATAATGGACTCAAACTGGGTCGTGTCAAGTGTTGTTAAAGTTCTAGACGATAAACTTGACCATGTGAGCTACGAACGGCTAAACTCACGGCTACAGTTGCATGAACAGTTGATAATGGAACATTTAGCGAGCAAGCCTGAGATAAAACAACAACTATATCTGTTGAAGTTTATAAGTTACATGACACCTTTTCTGATTGGTATGAAGAAACGGATGAAAATTCCTGATCTTTCCAGACTTCTACCAAATTTGACAGGTAGGTTTAAGCAGAGTAAGTTATGTATATACACAGAGCTTTACAGAGGTGTAGGTAAGACAGAGTTTTGAGGATAATTCTGTGATAATTTGTCTTATTTCTCAACAAAAACGTAAGTTGTGACCCCTCATTAGAACCACCTCGGTGAGACGGCTCTGATGAGGCATCACAACATACGTTTTTATGGCGAAATATGGAAATTTATTGGTAAACTATCCCTGTTTTCCCTTCATACCTGGTGCTCTGCCACTCTAGATAAGGAGAATAGTTGCTGATACTTTCTAAATGATTTCTTTTTAGGCATTAGTACATGATAATTTCTGTTTAATCTGTATAGACAGAGCTGTATAAACAGAACTCAGATAAGTGGGGGTATTTGTTTTTCCTCAAAAACATATGTTGTGACTTCTCATCTGAACTGCGTAACTGTGAGATTGATTTTAAGATCTGTCTTTTCTCCTGTGTTAGTCTTACTTTAACATAATGGGTGGGTGGTTCAAATTGAGTTTAATGTTCCTCTCAAAAGTGTTTCAGGCATATCAAGACAATGGTAGGATTATACTGAAAAGTTGCATTTAATGGAATCCTGTTTATAGTGTGGAGAATTTCTCCACTGGCAGGAGATTCAAACCTGTACCACAGGCACAGTAAGCCAGCACTTAACCGACTGCATTACCCAAGCTCCTCTATCATGCATATCTTGAAATAAAGCCCTTAATTTAGCATTTTGGATAGTTTTATGGTCATAAATCAGAAGTATATTAGACATTCTTCTAAAGTGAATGAGTACATATTTTTTTCTGCCATTTTTATAAAGGGAAACAACAGTTACTTTTGCAATTTCTTCTATACTTCCCTGGGCAAAGAAGCACCTCCAAAAATGGGCCAAGTCATCTAAAAAGGAGAAAAAATTGCTTTATCAAATTCTTGCTTTAGAACTGGGAGTTGACTGGAGGCAAACAAGAGCCGCGACACGAGAAAACCAACAAAGTGGTTGTGCGCCCAACGCAGACTCATATCAGCCTGGGCACTCGCCCAGTCCAATCAGACATTTCGCTATGTGCTAAAAAGGTAGCTAAGGGTCTAAGCTACCTCCATGCAGACAGCGAAGACACTGATCAGACTGGGCGGATGCCCAGGCTGATCTGAGTCTGTGCTGGGCGTACAGCCACATTGTTGGTTTTGTCGTGTCGCGGCTCATATGATAATGGCAGAGTTGCACCCACAGAAAGTGTATTCATTCACTTTAACAGCATCCAAGCTTTTCAGCAGCAAACAATCTGTGGTGACAGTTATCCAGATTTGCGACAATTAACTCTTTCGGCACCAAATTTATATAGAAACTCACTTGCAAATGCCAAATTTATTTTACAAGAAAACTACTTACCGTATTAATCCTAATAAATGCCCCTGCTCTAAATAATGCCCCCTCCCTCTTTTTCCAAAAATTACTTTTAATTGACACCCCAAAATCGCAAAATTACATGCATATAAACCCAGGTACATGATTGTAAGTTCACCCCATCATTGTCAGCAACTATCACTTAAAAGTGATCAGATAGTACAGCTAATATTCTTACATTGTTAAAAACACTTATTTCCATATATTGACTGCATTTAAGTGAGTGATTTATTTGTTTTATTTTTAGTCTCTAAATAACACCCCCTTTTGTAAAATGCAATGCCCACGGGGCGTTTCATAGGATTAATATGTTCTTGGGTATTTCTGTTGTTTTGTCCTAGCTCTAACCCTATAATTCATGGTAGTTCATTCTTAATATTGAAATTTGTCATGATGGTTAAGTATAACATGTTCTAAAAATTTATATATTCCTGATTTAGATCAAAATCATTTGGTCATTAAAGTGACGTGAATGGAACAAACAATGGCTTTCTGCCTAGCAAAATGTGACAATGGTGTCAAAAGAGTTAATGTATGTGCTGCATGTAGATTTATTTTCTCATTTCTAATTTATAAAAAAATTGATTTACAAGTGATTTGCTACATATATGTAGAATCTATACATGTAATTTTTAAAGTTTTACTTTTATATCCAAACAGACAGATTCAAGAAATCAAAATGTAAGATCGTAAAATAATGTTTCCAATTAATAATTCCCTCAATATATTTACATGTATATTTCTCATATTTTCTCATATTAATAAATATTTTTCCTGCATGTTTATAGTTAATGTGTTGGAAATTAATTTCAGGTATATTTTGTTGGAGATATATGTACTCATAGTTTCAGAGAGAATTCTTTGTCAGATTTACCAAGTTTAACAAGTCTACTGCATGTATCAGAGAGGATTGGATAAAGAGCTTGAGAAGCAAAATAGATAGATTTTATGGGGGGCTGGGTACATGGAGGGGAAGATGGGGTGTGGGTTGCAAGTGATGGTGTCACATGTTTTAACAGGTTGGGAGAGGTTGTCATATATACTTATATAAATCATGTCATATATACTTATATAAATCAAGCCTTGCCCAAGTCACATGACATATTAGAAAGCCAAGTTTGGCTGACAGAAGGTCAAATGGTTTTCACTGGATACTCCAGTTTTCTCCCACCAAGTTCGGTATACTGTAAGTGAAATATTCTTGAAATATTTATTAAAAGCTAAAGGAAGAAAAATAAAAATTTAAGATGAAAATTATTAATATCTGATCTGGTATCTTTAGTCTGACTCAAACTACATTACTCTTTTCTCTGTGTCTAGTGATTCTGTTCTATGAAGTAGAATCTTTTCCTTCATATATTTTTCATGTTCCTATCCCTATTTTTTAGCCTTCATAACAAAAGCCTTTTTATAATGCAGAGCCATCAATAACAACATCAATAACTTGATCATTATCCATAAGCAGAGCTTCAGTTATGACACAATTCTGAGGGTGAACAGGAACTTTTCTTAATATTTCTCTAAGATTTATATATTTGCTGTAATAAGTCACATGCTCTACTAAAGGCACATCAGAGTTGTTTTTCTGAGGTACTTTTCATGTCAATGGACCTCTGATGCCTCTGATGCTAAAACATTAAGTTTGAGCCTGTGCTGGTGCATAAGTGAGAAAGCCAAGTTCTGCTTCCTGAAGGTCAGGGCCCAGTTGTTCAAAACTAACGATGTCGTTAGTTAACGTGACGTTAAAATTTCAAACGTTAATATCACAAATATGCCAATATTTTTTGTTGCAAAAATGTGAGAAGCTTTTGCATTGCAAAAGCTTCTCACATATTTTCAACATAAAATATAAGTGTATTTGGCTATAAAGTCACAAAACACTTAACGAGTTGACCTCTTAACGAGCTCGTTAGGCTATTGATGCTTTGAACAACTGGGCCCAGGTGTATTTGCCCACCTTCGCTTAATGATCAGTTCGACATATGTAAAATATTCTTGAAAGGGTAGTAAAACCCATGACAGAAAAAAAAAAGAATTAACTAAATTCTGATCTCATTTTTTTATTCTGGAGCTCTACATAAACAAGTAGTTGCTGGGGCAGGACAATAGATTTTCTGCCATATTATAAAAATCTTGATCGATTTTGTTCGCCTCATTGAATAGGGAAATGTCTTGGGCTACCACTTGACAAGAAATACTATAAATACTATTGACTTTTATTTATACTTCAATAAGTGCTTTTTATTTTCAATGATTTTTATTTGAACTTTGAAGACTATTAACAGCTTTAGAAAAAGAAATAGGACGTTCAATATTTACATTAAATGCAATTAAACGAACTACTTATTTGGTTCTTGTTAGGCTCTAAAATTTTTTCGAAACAGGGAAGTGACTTAAGGCATGTATGAGGCACCAGTCATTTGCAACTCAGTCTACTCCCAGGTCAGGATTTTAAACTTGTAACCAGAGCTCTAGATAAGAGGGAGTATTTGGTGATAATTAGGGATAATTTTTGTTCATTCTGCATAAAAACATATGTTGTGACCCCTCATCTGAACCGTCTCGACGAGACGGTTCTAATGAGGGGTCACAAAATATGTTTTTATCTGGAAATACGAATAATTATCCCTAAATTATCTCTGTTACCCCTTCTTATCTGGAGCACTGAATTACAAATGCCTGACAAATCCCATTTAAAAGCCGTAGGGACTATATTCATCTGCTTGGGTCACTATCATTGTCCCAGTCATTTTGACAGCCAATAAAAAAATCTGTATATCATATGGACTGCAAGGACAACCGTGAGATAACACCATATTAAAGCCCTTCTAGCCCGACAATTCCTTGGTCCTAGGGTAGCCGGGATAGCAAATGACTGACCAGTGCAATACCATCACTGCTGTTGAACAGATTTCCTCATTGGAAGAGAACGCAAAACACCAAGAGGCCGTCTACCAGTTTTTTCAAATAATTGCAAAAGAAAAATTTAGTACAACCAGGGTTCTCGGGGACGCCGAATTCAGCGTCCCAGGACGCGAAAATTCCGACCCGGACGCCAATAAGTGCCTTCCGAGGATTCCCGCGGACGCGGTATTTTTCCGACTGTACTCCTTTAAAATCTCCTAAAATGTCAGTTTTCACAAGTTGTGAAGAAGACACGCGTTGCTCGCACATTTAAAATCGTCGTAAATGCTACCTGTTATTTACCTGGAATTTCACACCTTCTTAATCCCCACTACAGTAGCAGGGCACGTGTCAGTATTACTGTCTTAATCGCTATAATAACCGGCGATCTTTTGATCAATATTTACAAATTGGGTCAACACCGTATCTTTGTCTTAGATCTACCGCCTCGCATGATTGGTCAGAGTACGGCATCGCATTAATTGACAGAAGGTGGGCCTTTTACAGTGGCTGTGCCAGCAAATTAAAATTATATTATATTACTCTCGCCAATGGGATGAGAGCCTGAGAGGGGCAACTGCTGTCTCACAAAATAGTTCTCAACATCTTTTACGAGAAAATTTTGATTTTCAGGTAGATCTAGCCTGCCGAAGTAGCCTTTTCTAAGGCACGTTTTCTATTTCCCGACCGTTTGAAGTACTACAATCGTGCGCTGTGCTTGATGGGCGTTACTTTAATAGTGTATTAAATCAGTTTTTTTAACTTGGAAAATGCAATCGGTAATTTCAAGTTGCTAGAAGCGGCCGTCAGAGGTAATTATACTATATTTTAGCAAGGCCAGTTGTTGCAATTCTCGGAAACCGGTGACTTTTAAGATCTTCGGTTCGTGCACTTTAAAGTTCTTTCCCGCCGTTTTTAGTCTGTTTCCCGCCATATCTCACGCACCACGTGCTGAACGAGTACCAGTGCAGATCTATAAATAACGTTTTGGGAAATCCGAGAGTTCTAAACAGACATTTCAACACGCGGTAGGAACTCTTATTGATATAGATATGCGCAGATATTCGCAGTTAATGTATAATTCAATAAACAAAGGGAGATTTAACGACAGGTACGCATTCATTCAAGCGTAAATAAAACTCGATTTGGACATAAACAATCAGTCTGTGTCTCAAATTAAGAAAGGCAAAATACATGCAAACGGATTTCTGCGTTTGATGTCAGCGGGTGGGGTAAGGTGCGCCGAAGGCAGGGGGGGGGGGTTAGATAGGCTGTAATTATTACTGAAAGCAATGTTGCAGTGGACTGGACATCACTGAATAGTACTGAACTGTAGCTATTACATATTGCACTTGTGCTGAAGGGAAAAGTAAATTAATACCTTTGACTTAAATGGAAGATTTACCAAATAATTGTCAATGTCATATCTTTTTACATTTCTATAACATAATCATTTGATGTCCAATCACAAAAGCAATGCCCCTCCCAGGTCCAGTCCTGTACAGGCCGGATTCATCTTTTGTATCCCTCAGGGACAATATCAGAAGACAATTTTTACTAGATAAATAAGATTATTTATAAGCTAAATTTTATGTTAAAACATATGGGACTCCAATTTTTCAGGATGGGACTCCTATTTTTGGAAAAGGAGGAGTCCCGGACTCCTATTTTTAAAATTCAAGTGAGAACCCTGTCAACTGTAGTTAAGCTAAGTGCAACAAGACTTTCAAATATTTGCATTTTTACTTATAGACATGCTAGACACATATTCCTTGTTTGTTTTGTTGACCAGTCAAAGTTATAAACATAGGTTAGTATATCATCCATTTACCATAAACCATGAATATTTAGCTGTTAGTTTATTTTTTTGCAACTTTATAAAATCTGCATTTAGTGAATGGCATATGAACAGGCCAGAATCAAATTATTATAATAACCAAATGTATTGAAACAGAAACACCATAGCAGTCTGCTCAGTTCTATTCAGCACAGGGTATAATCGATTCCGCTAATTTTCGCTTCTTGCAGAGACTGTACATCATATTTGGCTTCCCCAGAGACTGTCCGCGATCTCTTGTTTCCTGCCGAGACTTCTGTACATGATAAATGGCTTCCTGCAGAGACTGTCCGCGTGATTCTGCTTCCTGCCGAGGCTCTCGGCAGGAAGCAGAGTCATGCGGACAGTCTTGACAGGAAGCCATTTTTTTGAGGACAGTAGTCCCTGCAGGAAGCAAGAATTCGCAGACAGTCTCGGCGGGAGCCAAATATGACGGACAGTCTCTGCAGGAAGCGAAAATTGGTGGACTGGTTTATACCCTGTGTTCAGCCAACTGTCATTAATGTCAAGTATACCCAGAGGTTGCAGGTTCAAGTTTACCATGGCCACGGTTTTGCATTTTTTTCACATGTGCCATATTGACTGATCTGATTTTGCTGTTGATCAGTATTTTTGCTTCTCTTTTGTCCTTCTGCACAAACCACAACACTTTCATTTCATTTACATGGTGGTAAGGCTCCCGGTGACAGACAGAAATTATGCAGTTTGGATAATACAGCATGGCCGCTACCAGCGTTCTGTGGCTTGCATGAGCAGGGCTTGAAAATTCTTATAATTTTCACTTGTCCTACTTGATCATGGCCATGAAGATTTTGTAAAATTTTAAGGGGATCAGGCAAAATTTTTACTCGTCATTGAGCAAGAGGCACTTGCCATGGTGAGCGGATAAGTAGATTTTTCCAGCGCTGACACTAATACACTTTAGTCATAAGTGATCAGCTATAAAATATCTACTTTCTTTTGCCTCTGAGTAATTATGTCTGTTCTTTTGTATGTTAAAATTCTTGATATAAGATAAGAAAGATCAGAGAAGCAAGCAGTGAAGACCCAGATCAGGCTGCTCCTAAAGGAGCAGTCTGATATGGGTCTGCACTGTTTGCCAGTGAGTCAGTAGTTGTTTTATAGAACATCCGCAGACAGACATACACAAATTGGGTCACAAGCTAATACGAATGTGTCTTATTACAGTAATTTTTAAAATCGACACGTCTTGCATGGGTCTCAAAGAAATAATTAGCAGACCTCTCATAACCTGTTAAAGTAATTTAAGAATTTAAAGTGGTATACTTAATACCTTTACACTCTCCGATTGATTAGTTTCGGTTTATTAAAATGTTAAGACCAGTCACTCGCATAATAATGTTTGTAAACCAATACAGTATTATTGGCATTTAAGCTGAATTCAAGGTCGATTATATCCTAATGTGCTAGTTCTGATGAAAAAGGTGAAACAAAAAAAAATAAAAAAGACAAAAGCACCTGAATCCCAAATTGTCATTTGTTATGAATAGGGATCATTAGACCTGGCCCAGATGTCATAAAACTTGAGTACATTCTCAAACTCAAAATAAAGAACACTGATTGGCTGCTTCGGAAGCATCCAATCAGTGTGCTTTATTTATGTCTCCCCCCTTCAGGGTCGGGAGACATATTGTTTTTCCCCGGGCGTCTGTCCGTCCGTCTGTCCGTCTGTCTGTCACAAATCGTGTCCGTTCTATAACTTGAAAACCGCTCAAGCTATATTCGCGAAACTTCATATAAATATCAATCAACATGAGTCGACGTGCGGAGTGCAAGAATGGTAACTCTGGCATTTATACTTTTTGAGTTATATCCCTTGGAACTTAGTCCATCACAAAATTGTGTTTCAATTGTGTTCGTTCTATAACTTGAAAACCGCTCAAGCTATATTCGCGAAACTTCATATAAATATCAATCAACATGAGGCAATGTGCAGAGTGCAAGAATGGTAACTCTGGCATTTATACTTTTTGAGTTATTTTCCTAGGAACTTAGTCCATCACAAAATTGTGTTTCAATTGTGTCCGCTCTGTAACTTGAAAACTGCTCAAGCTTTATTCACGAAACTTCATACAAATATCAATCAACATGAGGCAATGTGCAGAGTGCACAAATGGTAACTCTGGCATTTATACTTTTTGAGTTATTTTCCTTGGAACTTTGTCCATCACAAAATTGCGTCTCAGTCGAGTCCGTCTATAACTTTAAAACCATTCAAGCTATATTCATGAAAGTTCATACAAATATCAGTCAACATCAGACGACGTGCAGAATGCACTCTGGGGTTTATACTTTTTGAGTTATTTCCCTTGGAACTTTGTCCATCACAAAATTGCGTCTCAGTCGAGTCCGTCTATAACTTTAAAACCATTCAAGCTATATTCATGAAAGTTCATACAAATATCAATCAACATCAGACGACGTGCAGAATGCAAGAACCATAACTTTAGCATTTATACTATTTGAGTTATTTCCCTTAGAACTTTGTCAGTCACAAAATCGTGTCTCAGTTGTGTCTGCTCTATAACTTGAAAACCATTCAAGCTATATTCACGAAACTTCATTCAAATATCAATCAACATTAGAAGAATTGCATAGTGCAAGAACCATAACTCTTGCATTTATACTTCTTGAGTTATTTCCCTTCGACCTTTGTCAGTCACAAAATCGTGTCTCAATCGCTTTATTACTTGAAAACCGGACAAGCTATATTCACGAAACTTCATACAAATGTCAGTCAACACTAGACAACCTGCAGAGCACAACATTTATACTATTTGAGTTATTTCCCTTGGAACTTTGTCATTCACAAAATCGTGTCTCAATCGTCTAAGCTCTATAACTTGAAAACCGTTTAAGCTATATTCATGAAACTTCATACAAATATCAGTCGACTTATAAATTGACGAAGTGCAGAGCACTGTAACTCTTGCATTTATATTTTTTGACAAAAACTAAATATGAATATCAGTCAACATTACATGACATGCAGAGCATAACAACTATAACTCTTGCATTTATACTTTTTACTTATTATGAATCCCTGCTTCAGGGTAGGGAAACATATTGTTTTTCCCTTGGCGTCTTAATGACTGATCCTTTTGACATCAAAAAGGGGGGAGACATCTGTTTTTTCGTTAGAAAACAATTCTAGTTTGAGTTTGAAATTATTCTAAAGTTTTATAACCTCACCCCAGGTCAGGTTCTTGTTTGACACACAAAATTAATGTCCCTAAATATCTCAGCCTAGTAGGTTTTTGCCCAGTATCTTGTATATTCAGTATACACCAGTAGCTGGCAGTGAGCTAAATCTCACACTGAATGACATCCTAGTTTGGTAGTTCTAAGACATAATCCTTCTGATTATAAGTCATGAGGCAGGGGCATCTGTATTATAATTAGGACATATTTCTAGTTTAATGTGATTTCAGCATGGGCCATAATTTCTGGGGATGGGGATTTTGGTTTTTCTTGCAGCTGTAAGTCCAGAAAAGTTTCCATGTAGTGCACCTAAGATAAAGGGGAAAAAGGAAAGGTACTGACTATTTTGCACCCTAGAAGAGCATGGGCTGCAAATCAGACATCTGTCAGACATTAGAAGATATGATATGATATATGACACCAGAGGTGAGGGTGGGGACATATTCTTTTCAGTGCGGATCCCTGGCGTCAGTGTCTGCGTGACAGTTCCTTGCGTGCGAGTTATCTCTTGAACCAATGGATGGAATTTCACCAAACTTGCATGGATACATCATTTAGACAAGTTTAAGAGCTGATTAGATTTTGGTGACCTTGATTTCATTTTCAAGGTCACTGGAGGACTTAGATGACAATTTCTTGTACCCACTATATCTCCTGAACCAATGGATGGAATTTCACCAAACATGCACAGATACATAATTCGGACAAGTTTAAGAACAGATTAGATTTTGGTGGCCTTGACTTCATTTCCAAGGTCACTGGATGACTGAGATGACAATTTCTTTTATCCTCTATTTCTCCTGAACCAATGGATGGAATTTCACCAAACTTGCATGGATACATCATTGGGACAAATTTAAGAGCTGAGTAGATTTTGGTGACTTTGACCTCATTCCAAGGTCACTGGAGGACTTAGATGACAATTTCTTGTACCCACTATATCTCCTGAACCAATGAAGGAATTTCACCAAATTTGCATGGATACATCATTGGGACAAGTTTAAGAGCTTATTAGATTTTGGTGACCTTGGTTTAAACATATTTATTTCACTTATTTTACAACATACATAGATAGTACAACATATAAGTTTATAGGATTAGGACGAAAGCATGTTGCTTATTTAGTCACTTATTTGGTGACCTTGCCCTCATTTTGGTTACCTTGACTTAACTAATACCTTGACCTCATTTTCAAGGTCACTGGAGGACTTAGATGATAATTTCTTGTACCCACTGTATCTCCTGAACCAATTGGATGGAATTTCACCAAACTTGCATGGATACATATTTTGGACAAGTTTAAGAGCAGATTAGATTTTGGTGACCTTGATCTTATTTTCAAGGTCACTGGAGGACTTAGATGACAATTTCCTATTACCACAATACCTCATGAACCAATGGATGGAATTTCACCAAACTTGCATGGATACATCACTGGGACTAGCTTTAGAGCTGGTCGGATTTTGGTGACCTTGACCTCAAATTCAAGGTCACAGGAGGGCTTAGATGTGTGAAAATTTGACTAAGTTGATATATCTCATTAGCCATTGGTTTGATTTTCACTTTACTACTTTCATAGATATACCTTTGGGACAATTTTAGGAGTTTACTGTGTTTTGATTACCTTGACCCCATTTTCAAGGTCAAAAGCTAATTGCTGCATATTTTTTTCTCTTGAAAACTAGTTATATCTTGATCCAATTTACAGATATCCATCAGACCTGCATGTATATATTGTTGTGAAAGGTTTAAGACATGTTTAGTATTTGGTGACCTTGTCTCATTTTTCAAGGACATAGTCATCTATGTAGGATATCTTTAAAACCAGTGGATGGATTTTCTCCAAACTTACCTAGATATTTTACTTGTACAGGCTTTTTATTCATTAGAGGGGATGAGAACTGGGCTGGTGGGGGACATCAGTTTTTCTTTGAAAAACATTTCTAGTTCTTTCTTTTATTTGTTATTTCTTTTATAGATGTTAAAAAGCTGCATTATTTAACATGTTTTATATGGCATGCAAACTTGTTTATAAAATTGTCTTGTTGCTATGACTACAGGGGGTCACTCTCACTCAGGGACCAAAGGTCAATCAGGGACCAATCCATATCACAGTAGTAAGTTTTTGTTGCTATGGCAATGCAATAGTGCAGCCAATCAAATGCCTCTTAATCCACCTGCATGTTATGATATTGACCAATCAGATGCTTTTTTCTAATATAGCAAACTAGAATAAGCGAGTTCAGAGCTCCGCAGTGCGCATGCGCAAAGGTAGATAATTCATTTCCGGGTCATAGGTCAAGTGTGCCAAAGCAGTATACGCAAAGCGTAACACACCAACATATCGACTAATATTTCAATTTTCCAATATTCCCTGTTTATTCTACCTTGCTAAAATAATGTGACTTTCCTTTTTCTCTGAACTGAAAACAAATTTTCATCATATCATTGATTTTTAATCATGAAAAAGGTGTTTTATATGGACTGCCCAGGTAAGTGTAATGATGACCTAGCGGATTTTTCCACACTTGACCTTTGACCTTTCGCTCCAGTCCAACCGGAAACTCGGAATTCTGATCTCGCTTATAGCTTTTAATGTTTCAATGTTTAATTTAATTTAATAATTTAAATGTGATATTTTGGGAAAAAAGGGGCAGATAATGTACCACTTCCAAATAGTGTCAATGAATTTTGTGTATACAGGTAAGACAAATTGGATTTTGGAAAGCAGGCGTAGCCTGTGATTTTTACAAATAAATTTTTGTCTTGCCTGCGACTAATAGAGGTGAGACATAGATATGGCTGTTCCAGTAGTCAGCATAAACTTGTTTTAACACTGTTGGTTGTACAGTGACTTCTTTGTGACATTCTATGACAGGAGAGACTCAGCACTGCATAGTATCATTGTCATAAATGCATACAGTCAACTCCTGATATCTCGAACATTGATATCTCAAAATATCTTCCTATATCAAAGAATATATTTCTAATTTTTATTTACATTTCAACTCCTGTTATCTCAAACTACTGATATCTGAAAGTAAATTTTCTGGTACCAGAAAATTTACTTTGAGATATCAGTAGTTTGGGCTTAAATTTGACATTGAGATATCAAGAGTTGACTGTACTTGAAAATTTTCCACAGTGAAAATTGATCATTGAATGTTGCTGATTTTGTTTTTCAGCTGTTTATGCACATAAAATGTTTTAAATAGAAGATCTTACACTCATGGTCATTTCATATGAAATTTATAAAACAAGCCTTCATGAAATTTTAGCTCCGCCCACTGGCTTCATCACAAGGTGAAAGCTGAAAAATCAAATTTCAATTCTTAATTTATTTTCTTTCTTCTTTCTTTTTTTTTTTTTTTTTTTTTTCATTTTTGTCAGCTTTTGTGAAAGAATTTGAGCAAACAGTTTTTGGGTACAAAGTATAAATAATGTCTAATCATACAGCTTTGTCCTTATGCCAGAGGTGCCAAACTAGAGTGAGTTAGTAACAAGTTTAGTAATTTCATAGTTTAGTAATACCATTGTATTGTTGATAATTGTATGACAGAATTTATGATATTTTTATGGTCTGTCTCAGAATCTAGAATTTGAAATATACATAAAACTATTTTCAGTTACAGCTTTAACTCTTAAAAAGTTCTGATTTTATGTTGATTTAGCCTTAAACTAATTGACTTTGAATAAGATCCAATATGCAATCAGAACTGAATTCAAATTCTTACATTATTTTATGTGGTATGTTGTGGTCAACTTTCACCACTGAAAGTATTGGCTCACATACCTTTTCTAGTCCCAATTTAAGATGAATGGGTACAATTTCATAGAAAACAGCCATATTTATTTTTATGTCTCTTCTCAATTTTGGGGTCAACTTTCACAGGTAAAAATTTGCTCCTAAAGGAGCAGCAGCTCTTTCCTTTAAGACTTAACTCCATTTCAGAAGAACCTCTTTGTCAAGGGTAGCAAACTAGGCCCTGTTGTTCAAAACTAATGATATCGTTAGTTAACATTTCGTTAAAATTTCAAACGTTAATATCTCAAACAGGCCAACTTACTTTTTTTGTTGAAAATGTGAGAAGCTTTTGCACTGCTAAAGCTTCTCACTTTTTTTCAACAAAATGGTTATAAAGTCAAAAAATGCTTAACAAATTGACTTTTTAACGAGCTAGTTTGGCTAACGATGCTCTGAACAACTGGACCCAGGACTATAAGGTCAACGGCTTCCCTTCCAAAATTACCCCATAGATGTAAACAAGTCTTGTTTAATAATTAGCTATAAGATGGGGTTTTATCTTCCAAAACAATACCAAAAATTTAGATTTTTTTATGGTTTGTTTTGGAGGGGAAAACTCCCCTCTTATAACCAAAGAAATAAGTGGAGGAAAAACAAGTTGTGCCCATTCACCCTGAATAAGCAGCTGCAACTCTGTCTCATTCACATGGTTCTAACATCCAGCTTGAAAGTTATTGAAATAAAGATTTTTTTTGTTGCTTTGAATGTTTGTCAAAGTTGCTGATGATGTTATAATGCTCTAATGTATGATGTTATAATGCATTAGATTGCTGTATGATGTTATAATGCTCTAATTTTGTTGTAGAAATTTTTGTGTTTGTGATTTTTTGTTGTTTGTCATTTCAATGCCATTGATGTGCTGACATTATTTTAACAAATGAGTTAGTTGCATGGCTGTTTTTCCCCACAGATCCAGTAAGGCCAATTTGTGCATTTTTTGTTTCTGTTTTTTTTTATGTGTGTGTTTGCAGGGGAGAGGGGGAGGGGGCAGGGTATGGAGGTCTCGAAGTGTGGATGTGGTTATAAGAATGTGAATTTCTTATTTCTGTATAAAAGCATACTTTGTGGCCTTGCTATGTTTTTAGGAAGAATATATAGAATTTACATGTGCCCAAAATTTAGTATAAAAAAGTATAAAGAATAAAGAAATAAATACTTTATTTGTAAGCAAAAAGTTTGTAAATTGAGTTGCTGAGAAATGTTGCAGCCATATATTAATTATATGACCATGTTTAAGCATAAAACTGCACAATTCTAAACACATATAATCATCATTTAGAGTAATATATGTAAATAAAAAAAAATAACATGGTAGAAACTGATAGTTAGTAAGGTAGTTTTTACATAACATTTTCCCAGCAGCTGTACAATGGTGAAACAATGTTGTTAGCACTGACATTGAAACAACATTTTTTACAGTGAAAAGTACACTTCCATGGTATGTGCCATTTTACAAGGTATCCCAGCAGGCACACGAGGTTGAATCAACCTTGATTCAATGCTGTGACATTTCGAATCAAGGTTGATTCAACCTTATGTGCCCAGTGGGATACTACTTTTATGACTTCCCACTTGGCACACAAGGTTGAATCAACCTTGAATCAAAGTTGATCCAAGCTTGACTCAGCCTTAAATCAACCTTGATTCAACATTGTGATGTTGAATCAAGGTTGATTCAAGGTTGACTCAACATTGTGTGCCTGCTGGAAGAACTTTGTTTCTCTGTATGACAGACCTCTTCCAAAATGGAGTCTTCTCATAAAGGAAAGCAGGAGCAAATCCTTTTCTTGAAAAGTTGATCCCCATTTAGAAGGGGCGCAAACTTGAAAATGACAAATACCTTCCCTGAAAGTGTCATAATGAGCCACCACATCTGATTCTACACTGTTTGCCCTCTAGTGTTTGAATTCTCAATATGGTATCGCTTGGACGAAACATTTTTTGAAATTCTACAGACGTAAATTTTGTTGTCTGCTTTTGAGCGCATTGAGGATTAATGCCTGCTGGGTTAATTTGTGCTTTAGATAGTTTTTGCTTTTCGTATTAAAAACAAAAAGAATAGAAAAGCATTTAATGCTTTATAAATTTTGTACTATCAATTTGTTGCTTCCTTATATACGTAGCAATGCATTTTACATTTTATGTCAGTTAAAGCTACAGCTGACTCTAGTTATCCCAACACTGATATATCAAAGTACCCTCTTATATATTAAAGAATATCGTTTGGACACATTTCCTATTTTTCTTTACATTTAACTTGTGGTGTCTTAAACTACTGGTATCTCAAAGTAAATTTTCTGGAACCAGAAAATTTATTTTGAGATAGCAGTAGTTTGAGATAAACTTTGTCTTTGAGATACTCAGAGTTGTCCGTATGAGGAAAAATTCTATAAGTGTTGCCTTAATACTTGAAGCCCAAAAATGAAAATACATGTAGTTGAATTAGCTAACAGCATAGATCCAGATATATACTGCTGGATCTATACTGATCCCCTGCTAGTCTTTGAAATCCTAATATCACATCGCTATCACATCACATTATTTGAAATGTTGCAGATGTAAATTCTGTTGTCTGCTTTTATGGAGCTTTAATGGTTGAAATTGCTCTGACCTTGTCTTTTCCATTGAATTCTTATTTCCTCATACATTTCCTTACCATGTGCGTCACTGGAATTGTTATGGAATTTAAAGTTAGATAACTCTGGCCTTGAGTTATGTTGAAATTTAATGACTTCTCATAGTTTTATTTTACAAAATCAACAATTGTTTGATTTATTTTTACATCATTGTTGTCGGTATATGTTTAAAAATATATACCATTTTGATTTTGTTTCATGTTTAAGTGTTCACATGTTTCTCTTTCCTACTTTTCAGGTGACGAATGTCGAACAGAAAGAGAGTTACCACCCCTGATGTTGAGTTCAGACTTCAAATGCAAGAATTTCAGTTTTGGAAATCATTACTTCCATCTTCATGGAGGTAAGTAAAATACCGTGGTCAACCCTTTAAGCGCACTGTGCACTTCACATTTTCAAAATGGCATTAGAATTTCTTCCTAATAAGCGCATGTTTCAAAGAATTATTAGATATAGAATTGAATGTTTAAAGCATCAGAGGAAAGCTGCTTATAGTCATGAAAGATGGAGAAGCTTTGTAAGTGACAACTGAAAGAGAACTATAGTGTTTTCAGCACTTGTAAACAAGCAATCAAAGGAATAAACTGGTAAAAATATGTGCGCTAATAATCATATGCCTCAGAAATTCCCATGATGTGCCCTTATTGGAGCATGTACGTTAGTAAGGTCAAATATGGTAGGGTTTTATTTTCTTTATATAAATGTTGAGACTCAAGCATTTATACTTAATTGGAAGGCTGTATAAATGTCTATCGGGAGACAATGATGTAAAAGTTTTGGAAGGGAAGGGAACACCTATCTTATAGCAGAATTACTCAAGATTGATAACAGATATTTTGGGGTCCTTCTAGAAGGAAAACTTCCATCTTATAGCCAAATTGGTATGGTAAGTACCACTTGTTGCCTCCGCAACAGTATTGGGACACCTAAAACCATTAATTTTCCATTTGTCCCAAATGGAAAATTAATGGTTTTTAGGTGTCCCAATATTTAAGCACGTATAGGTACAGTCAAACCTGTCTTAAGGGGTCACCCCATGGGACCCACAAAAATTGGCTGCTTAAGACAGGTGACCCCTTAATAAGGTTCATTTGCACTGTATTTTGGTCTATGGAACCCACAAAAAGTGGCTGCTAAAGACAGGTGACCCCTTAATACAGTGACCCCTTAAGACAGGTTTGACTATATTTTGGTCCAGTTGAAGACTGCAGCTGTTCCCTTTGCAGGTATTTTGTTGGATCTGGAGACTGATCAGCTTGAGGAGGCCTCAGAGTCATTTGCTGAAGCCCATGACAAGATAATGAAGGATGCTACAGAGTATCTGAACAAGTTACTTGGCATGGAAAATACAATGATGGAGCATTATAAAGTACCTACCACTGTCATTGATGGGAAAAGGTAAGCTATAGATATAGTGGGTGGGATGATGAAGCTGGAGGAGGGGCTGATGATGTTTCAGCATATATTAATAAGTTACTTGAAATGAACTGTGATAGAACATTTCAAAGTACCTACCACAGTGACAGATTGGAAAAGGTGAGCTATAGTTATACAAGTGGGGTGGCGAAGATGGGGGAATGGAAGATGATGCTTCGGCATATCTTGATAAGTTATTTGACAAGGAGAATACAGTGATGGTACATTGTAAAGTACCAGCCACAGTTATAGATGGGAAAACATTGAGCTGTAGTTAAACAAGGGGGGAAGGTGGAGCGGATGTTGCCATGGATGATCTGAATGATCATTGAACATGGTATATACAATTTTGAAGCAGTATAAAGTACCTGGAACAGTGAGTGGAGCCGTGCCTGGACATAGATTAGGTGGAGAATTTCTGTTTTTCTGGTGGTTTGGGTGAAAGAGAGGTGAATTAAGAGCAGTTTTCAAACATACTTGACCCTTTTGGTAATGATGACATTTGTCATGGGGATTTTGCTTTTAAGGTGTATGGGAACACCTCAATGTTTTTGCTTCTGTAGATGATGAAGCCCTTCAACTTTTCATGGAAAGATCTGGCTCCCTAAGAGCATATTCTTTCCTTTAAAACGGGAAGGCAAAACTATAAATGGCAGAACTGATTCCCCTAAAAGTATACCCATTTATCTTAAACTGAATTAGCTGCTATAGAGAATTTTATTCTGAATAAAAGTGTACTTTGGTGTCAGTCAGATTGCCAAATGAAAGACCTTGCTGTTATATTGAATGTCCAGATAAAAAAGGCTGACAGAGCAGAAAATGATTTGCAAGAGCATACTAGTATGTCCAGTAGCAGTGGTTCCTTGACTGAAAGGAAGATAAATCAACAGCTAGAGTTTTTGTCTGGCAAGGGAGCATGAGATTACTACTTGAATTTAAAATTTCATAATAGAATTATTTCCCCTATTATAAAACTGCTGCAGTCTTAATTTTATATTTCTGTATAAAGCATGTCTTTGGCCACTTGACATGTTTATATGACATTGTTACATTTTACCCAGCTATACTCATTGCTCAACATTATGTATTATAGGAGGAAATTTTTATCTATAATGAGAATAACTAACTCAACAAATCTGTCAGTAATGAATTATTTCCCTTCCTCTATGTACTTTGTGACACAATACTTGTGCCATGCTGCAATAGGAGAGAGGCCTTATCTTCCTGTGCCCATTACCACTTGAAGTGCGAAAGTGAAACCAGTTGAATTTGCAAACAGGGTAGATCCAAATGAGCTGGCTCATTATGAGCTGCCTCATCTGGATTGACACTGTTAAATTTGTAGTCTTTGGATTTTCAATACTGCATATCTGGGACAAAATGTTTTCTTTATTTTTCCAGATGTTGATTTTGTCATCTTTAAGGGTTAACAAAACTCTCATTTCTGTTGTCAGCTACTACGTGATGACTCTACAGTTCGAGACATTTTACCCCACCAATCCTCAGAAACCACTGTGGGTGAAGGTGTACTATGAGGAACTAAACAAGCTCAAACCAAAGAAATTACCAATGAATGATATCCACCTCCATGAACAGTTCAAGAAATACTTTGGCTACAAGAAAGCCATTAAATGCAAGGTAAGGTAATGCCCCAGTCACACACACATTATACGGATTCTGCGGATGCTTTGGATGGCCCGTCCGTATCTATTCGTATCTTTCCATTTTATCCGCAATGGATCCGTATCTCATCCGCAGAATTCGCAATTGTCCATACCTTATCCGCAGGGTCAGCAGGATCCGTGTTCAAATTTTGAAAAGTTTCAAAATTCTGGCGCGGATGAGTAAACTGTAATTATCAGTAACTAAACACATTCATCAGCATCTATCAGTATCTTATCTGTGTCTCATGTGTATCAACTTCGTATCTCATCCATTATTGAACCTATCATTCCGCTGTCCCAAGTGGAGGACTGATGTGGTTTCATGCGGATTGTTACCTTTACTTACGGAAGTTACTGGTCAAGTCAGGGTCACTGATGAGGCTTGAGTAATTTGAGCCTTGAAGTATGGACGGGGGGTGGAAGGGTGTGTGTGGTTATGGCCAATGTATCTAGGGCATAGCATATGAAAGGCAAAACCCATCCATCTCCTTTCGCTACCTTATCCTTCCCTGATTTGAAACTGCTAGGTTGTCAGAGATATCCAGTTGGCAGTTGATAAATAAAATTAATAAAATTCTAATCCTTCAAGGGCACAGAACACTGAACTCATTGGAAGGAAGGAACATGGGCCATACTTCAAGGTTTCGGCTACTCAAGCCTCATCAGTGACCCTGATATGATTTGGTCACGAAAACCAGAGAAAACATAGGGTAATTTCTTAATTTTGATAAGGCAGTCAATTTAAAGACTGATTGGTACCATAAAGGGTCTAAATGAATAAAGTAGCAATAATCTTGAAAATAAATCTAAGCCAATAAAACATGTCTGACTGCTCAGAATATTTCTCTGGTCTCAAGGGACAAAAAAGAAAGAAAATAAGCATCACTATCGATGACGTACGGGGAGACATTTTAGGGTCACCGCACGGCACAACACCAGTTACAGTGAAGTAAAATAGAAATCTAAAAGAGTTCCTTCAAGAGCACAGAACACATTCGAAAGAAGGAACATGTTCCATCTTTGAAGTTTCGGCCACTCAGCCTCATCAGTGACCCAAGTCCAAGAGATATTTATTGCATTTTGCTATTGGCAAGTTTATGAAAAGCTGACCCCATCGTTACAAATAATAAACATGACATCGCACCATAACTGCACCATAGGTTACTGCCATGGCAGTGACCCAGCTTGACATACAGTCTCTGTCTCTTTGTCACCCTGTTGGTGTTGTTACCATACAGCCGCCTCTCCAATTCATCCTGTAGGTATCTGGCAGTATTGGAATGCTAGCTATCTGTATTGAAATGTTTCTATAGGTAACAGTCCGTTACAATACCCTGAACGAGATCCGTAACTTCCCTAACTCAAAAGTAACAATCCACATTGAACCGAATTAGTCCTCAACCTGGGGATGGACTGCGGAATGATAGGTTCCGTTAGGGATATGATACGGAATAGATACAGATTAGACATCATTTAGATACGGATAGGTGCGGATGAATGCATTTAGTAATGCACCATTACAGTTTACTCATCCGCGCCCAAATTTTGAAACTTTTCAAAATTTGGACACGGATCCTGCGGACCCTGCTGATATGATACGGACAGATAGTTACGGACTCTGCCCATGTGATACGGATCCATTACGGATAAAACAGATAGATACGGACGGCCATCCATAGCATCCACAGAAGCTGTATCTATGTGTGTGACTGGAGCATAAATGGAGTGGGCATTACAGTAAATCCTTTCTATCTGCTAGGCATGCGCAACAGTCCGTACGTGAAAGTATTTATCCGCATCATGCCAATTCAAAGGGATTGTATCTAACCGCTGAAATTCGCATTTATCCTTTTACCAACCATATCTGTCCGGATCTATTGATAACTATATCTGTAAATGCATTAAAAAAAAATAGGCCACGCCCACAAATTTTTTGGATAAACTGAAGAGTTTATCCGCAACTATCTGCCCTATCCACAATGTGTGTGTGTGACTGGGGCACTATACATGTATTTAAAATCACTGGGTAGAGGTGTACTTTGAAGAACTAAACAAGCTAAAACCAAAGAACAGTTCAAGAAATATTTTGGCTACAAGAAAGCCATTAAATGCAAGGTAAGGTGTACCATTAAATGCAATGTAACCACTGTGGGTAAAAGTGTACTACTAGGAACTAAACAAGCTAAAACCCAAAGAAATTACCCATGAATGATATACACCTACATGAACAGTTCAAGAAATACTTTGGCTACAATAAAGCCATTAAATGCAAGGTAAGGTTGTAATAAAAGGAAAACCATTAAGTTCGGGAGAGGTAAAAGTAAAAGGCCATTATATGCAAGGTGTATGATAATAAAAATGCAAGATAGGTTGATAAGAAGGCAAGATCTTTAAATGCAAGGTAATGCCATAAATACAAAGTTTATGCCAGGAAGCTACAGAAAACACCATAATTTTATCTTTATTGCAGACCCCATACACAGGTTTAAAGGAAGCTGCAATTCGTGGTCTTGTAGCAATGTTCAACGCCCTCTGCAGGAAGATGATGCAGCCCTCACGCCTGGGTAAACAAGACGAACATGGTCTGTCACTCCTACATTACGCTGCCATGAACAATCACCCGCAGATCATTGCTCAGCTGCTCATACAGTCTATGGACGTAAATGTGAGACGTAATAATATAATGGGCACAGGTAGGTTGAAGATTATGAGGCTTTCAAACAAATTTGAAGAGGTTGTTGCGCTAGAACAAGGTTATAGTAAAGATGCTAGAAATTGAAGCATCAGGGTGGATTTTGATGATAATCCAGGAATAAATTTAGCTCACCTGTAAGAAAATACAGGAAAATATGTTGTTTTCGCCCAGACATCAGTTCTGCATCTCAATTAATGTCTTATTTGTATAAAATTGCTTGAATATTACATCGTGCTGAGGTGAATTGCACTGTCCTTTGACTGTCACATCTTCTGTTTTGATGTCTCCTTTTTAACATATGTTATGACCACAAATTAGAACTCTTCACAAGACAGTTCTAATGAAGGGCTGCTACATACTCGCTATCTGAGGCTGCTCCAATGTGGGGTAATAACATACATAGAATTTCTTCTGCATTTCTTTGCAAGGAAATTTATTCATGACATATTCATCTAAATCATTCTCTATTTCACATTTTCATCTATTTCACATATTCATCTAAATCACTCTCTATTTCACATTTTTGGTCTCCTTTCAGGAGGCCAAAAATTTGAAATAGAGTGATTTAGTCATTCATCTAATCACTCTATTTCAAATTTATGTAGATTTCATCTGAATCCCTCTATTTCAAATTTTTGGCCTCTTTTCAAAGGCCAGGGAACCAAAGATTTGAAATAAAGAATGACAATATTCATCTAAATCACTCTTTATTTCAAATTGAATGACAATATTCATCTAACTCACTCTTTATTTCGAATTTGAAGTAAAGAGTGAGTTAGATGAATATCAATTGTCACAAATGACAATATTCATCTAAATCACTCTTTATTTCAAATTTTTTGCCTCCTGGTGTTTATCAAAGGCCTGGAGGCCAAAAATTTGAAATAAAGAGTGATTTAGATGAATATTGTCATGAATAACTCTTCTTGATAAAGGCCGGGAGGCCAAAAATTTTGAAATGAAGGGTGATTTAGATGAATATTGTCATGAATAACTCTTCTTGATAAAGGCCGGGAGGCCAAAAATTTAACTAAGGGTGATTTAGATGAATATTGTCAATAACATACAGTTTTATGGAGAATATAAATAAATCATATCAGATTATCATGAAAACCCACCCATGATACATTTTATCATTTCTGACGATATAACATTGTTTTTAATAGATTTGTTTGGATTGGCTATTTTAGATTATTCATATTTCACCTGTGAAGGTATGTAATATTGACATACACCAGGTAGCAAGGTGTGTAAAATGGGTTGGCATCCATTAAAGGCAACCATAGCACATAGAGATGAAATGATCCACCTAAATGTCGGTGCACTGCTGTACTTTGTCACAGTTCATTAGTGGCTTGTCATACTCACGTTTGGATACTGGTTGGCACATTAAATTTTATGGATCCCCTGAGCTGGGAGATCTTACAGAAAAGGCAGGCTTCATCGTCCATTGTTGTCCTTCAGCACTTTCACATGATTTCTTTCCTAAAACAGCTAGGCTGATTGGAACCAAATTTCAAAGGGCATATTTATTGGTTTGGGAATGAAAAATGGCTAGACTGGTTGCTGTACAAAATTCAACAAGGCTGTCATGCCCATATATGGTAGAAGATTTAGGCAAGTTCTTCTGCAGAACTACATTGCGCTGACATGCAAAACATTGTCTTTTGTGAAATTCTTCTTAACACCCCTTATCCAGCTGTAGGGCTAGATAAAAAAAAGAAAAAAGAAAAGTATCTAGTGTAGTCAGTGCATTACTCCTATCAAAAATCAATTATTTGGGTTGTCAAGACATAGGCTGCACAGACGATGACAAAAGTGGCAAAACTGATGACTGAGCCGCGACACGAGAAAACAAACAATGTGGTCATGCGCCCAGCTCAGACTCAGATCAGCCTAGGCATCCACCCAGTTTGGCTAGACTCTTCCTTAAGTGCTCAAAGGGTAGCGAAGGGTCTAAGCTACCTCCATGCGGACAGAGAAGACTCTGATCAGACTGGGTGGATGCCCAGGCTGATCTGAGTCTGCGCTGGGCGCACAACCACATTGTTGGTTTTCTCGTGTCGCGGTTCATGTCAGGTATGCTACATCAGATGTCAGCGTAAAGATCCACACGTCAGTTTGTGCTTGATGGCGTAGGTTTCTTTCAGAATTAAGTAGAAAACTCTAAAATATTTAAGTTCTTCACCTCACACCCATAAAAGATACATTTTGTACTTATATTCTTTTCACAATGACATTTCTATCAGTTTGTTGTTTCTCCTTTGTCATGCATAGAAACAGGTGCAAAAGCTGGTAAATTGAGTTATTGTTTATCAGTTAACTTATGCCACTGTTGTTTTCATTTTTATTCACTGCTTTTTGGGACACACACAGTGGGAAAGGCACAATCACATAATTTCACATTGCAGTTAATATTTTTGTTGGCACATGAAATGTGTTTGTAGGCTTAATGGCTTGTGTATTATGGCAGCATTAATGAAGGTGTATGGGTACACATCTGTGTTATATGCCTTTTTTACCAAGGGGAACAACTTTTAAGACTCCCTGCTTGCTTTCCTGGAGGAAGAAATTGGCCAAACTTTGCAAATGTCAAATTTGCGAGTGTTCAGGCTTTCTTAATTGCAAACTTTTATGAAAATAAAACTAGTTTTATAGCACATTATACTTGTAAGCAGGGGATCCAAACATAGCACAGTACCATTAAATAAATCAAAATATTTTCATTTCTTTTTGCAGTTCTGACTGAGAATTTAAGTTTCATGACAAAATAATTAATATTGATACTATTCTCAGGAAAAGAGGTCCCAGCTGGTAATGTTTTTAAGTATCTCCATCATACTTGTTTGTGCATGCATTTATGCTATGCCTTGTCCCACCCTCACCCCATGAGATCTCCTCCCCTTCTTTTTCCCATCCATGTTTTTAGCCTTAAAAATGTCAGTCAGGGAAGAATTTGGAGATAATTTATGGAGTATTGCTGCCTGACCCATACCATATTTCTTCGGTTATAAAACAGGGGTTTCTCCTTACAAGAATGGCCCCAAATATGTAAATCAGTCTTATGGAATGCTTCTGTAAGATTGGTTTTTGCCTTCCAAAACAATCCAAAAAACCTAGATCCATCTGTAAGATGGATCTAGGTTATTGGATTGTTTTGGAAGGGAAACCGTCCGTCTTGCAACTAGAGATATGCAGTATTGGTCAGGTTGTACATGTACTAGACTATTGCCATTGACTGAAAGAAACTTTGTTGCTGGGTACCTTTATAAAAATAAACTGTTTCATAATAATAGCATTTAAATGGCAACATTGCAGAGATGCAATACAGAATTATGCTTTTTAAAGTGTTTTATATTTCCTGCCATGTTTAAAAAGCCCTCCATACCATACCCATGTGTTTCCTTGTGTATCCTTTGATGTTCCAAAATTTAAAATGTGTGATTTTCATCTTTTAAAAACAACAGAATATAAGGACCTTGTATGTCTGTGAAAGGAAAGATAATTGTAAAGTGTAATGAAATTCTCGAACATTTTGTAGTGATTTCCCTTCTATAGTCATACTGATCTATGTGACTTACTTAAATACAGTTGTTTTAAACTTTATTTATTGTATTTTATGTGATTCAAACGCTTGACAAAAAAAACTTACATATAGTGTGAATAGGGCTGGGACAAGTACCTGGGTACCCGAGTTCGGGTCTGGTAGAAAAATTACCCGGGTACATATTTACTACCCGTTACCCGAATGCTTTATATTATGTAATGTATAAATATTCTTTTTCAATACAATTCAAAGCAAATAGAGCAAAGTCTCAGTGCAACTTTCTTGTATAAGTTGCTATCATTTATTCACAACCCACTTTTGTAAATTATAAAGGGAGATTTCTTAATTTTCATACCTCTTCCCATGCACACTTATGCAAATGACAGATACATTACTTTCTATTAAATCTAAAAACCTTTTTTCTGACTGCTGACATGCTCAAAATACTATGGTAACGGGTACCCGCGGGTGATAGGCACTCAGGTACCCGGGTACAAAATCTCTACCTGTCCCAGCCCTAAGTGTGAAACGGATTTGGTGGAAATAATAATTTACACTAAAGCCAGTTTGATTACTACATGTACTTTATGTTGCTCATTCCAAAGGGTTTATTAACTCTTTCAGTACCAAAAAGCAGACGACAAAATTTACGTCTGCAAAAATTAAAAAAATGCCTTGTTCAAGACTTTTTATATTGAGAATTCAAAAACTAGAGGGCAAACAGTGTAGATCTAGATGAGGCGGCTCATTATGAGCCGCCTCATCAGGATCTACGCTGTTTTCAAATTTTGCTAATTGCGTCACTGGGGCTTAAAGAGTTAAGAGACTGATTGCAAAGATAGAGTATTAATTCAAAAGTAATTTCATATTTTCTCCAGATCATATATGTTAGGTTGCAGAAAAAAAATGGGAGATTCAGGAAAAACTGAGGGTTACAGTCTTATTTTTATATTTAATAAATAGGGAAAATTCCATTTTAAGAAACAATGAGTAAATGAGTTTTTGGAGCCAAAAATGAGTGAGTTGCAAATATGAAGACTTTACATGTCTGCCAGTTGTTATCAAAATAATCATTGTGTACATGGTGATTACTGCAAACTATTATGACTATTCTTTGAGTGAAAGACTCTTGACAAAGTTAATGTTTTTGCTCAACATGATTATTTTAAATGTTAGAAAGAAATTGTTGTGTTTGTACATATGTTTCATTGTTTTTATTGCTTGTGATTTTCATGGTCAGCATAAGTGCCTGAACTTAAATATCTCCATGAATGATGTTTTTATGAAGAATGAGAAGAAAACATAACAAATCGGCAATCTTTTGTACTCGTGAATAAAAACCACAAACTGTATCCTCCTGTATGTAACTACTATTACAGTAGTAGACAAAATGTCTTAAATGGTGCAGATATTGCACCATTTAAGTTCATAGGAATCTTGAAGGTTTTAAGTAAATTCATACATTATTGTGTTATGTATATAAGTTACATTTCAATCAGCAGGGCATACAATTTAGTTTGTTTTATTTGACATTAGCAGATGGAACAGAGGACCCAAATGCCAAGCGAGGAGGCATGAGCTATTACCTGCTGGAAACTTGTAATTAAATCATATCCCTATATGCTTTAGCACAGGAACTGGGAGGCAGACATTGTGATATATGTATGGTGCTAAATTCTTGTTAGAGAGCAACTCTTAACTCTTTCACTACCAAAAAGCAGACGACAAAATTTACGTCTGCAAAAATTAAAAAAATGCCTTGTCCAAGACTTTTTATATTGAGAATTCAGAGACTAGAGGGCAAACAGTGTAGATCTAGATGAGGCGGCTCATTATGAGCCGCCTCATCAGGATCTACACTGTTTGCAAATTTTGCCAATTGCGTCACTGGGGCTTAAAGAGTTAACTGGTCAACTTGAGTAACTTGCTGGAGTATTTTATCAGATTAAAAGCTGTAAAAGTGGATGGGAAAGAAATCATGCTAGAAAATTACTGCAAGATTGCAGAAGAATTTGGATTTTCCTACTGAAACTTAGGCAGGGAAACAGACTTATAATGTTTAAAACTGTCTGAAGTAAAATGACTAGAAGCATGTGTGCCAGACTTAGGTCAGTTCTTCTTAGATTAGTATTTGTTCTTTGCTTATATGATATATAGTAGCCCAGGAAAGCAAAAACAAAGATTTAACGACAATTTCTTTTTTTTTTTTTTTGTTGTTGTTGTTAAAACATGAAATTGGCACCATCATATCTTCTATTCTTTCTATTGATATACAGTTGAACTTCATTGGCTCAAACAGGCTTTGGACCATGAAAATTAGTTCCAGCCAAGGGTAGTTCTAGCCAACCAGGGTTAGTTTCTATATAAAGTGAACTCCAGGGACCAACGAAGGAAAGAGTTCTAGTCAGGCAGGGTTTACGAGCCATCAAGGTTTGAGCCATTGAAGTTCTACTGTATATATAGGTGGCAATTAACAAAATGGATATGTATTTTTAAAGACAAATGGTACATCTTAGAAAATCGAGCTTTTAACATTCAGTATTTTGGTCAAAATATAGACTTTGAGATAAAAGCAGCCAGACTGACTGAAAAAGGAAGCAAAAAGCAAGCTATTTAATTAAAAAAAATCTTATCTTTGATTAAAGATGCTTTTTATACATTATGCAGTTGTCTTCTGAGATGTATCAGTATCACTACAGTTACCTGATTATTTCTGCAAACAGAAGATATGACGATATAGTTTTCTTGCAAAATAAATTTCATAGCAAACTTTCTTCTTGAAAAGAAAACACACAAAAAACTTAAAAGCAGTGATATACAGGGGACCCGATTTACAACACCAGCATTTTCCCTCAAACATTTTGAATTTAAACTGAATTTGCTGTTACAAAGAATACATACTTTGAGCAATAAAGCCATTCTGAGCAGAGCATATCAAAATGATGTTAGAAAGACACTGGCTGTTGAAATGAATGCTGTTATAAAGAGGGTTTACTGTATACATTCCGCCCGTCTTCTTGTTGGTCACTAAACTGTCATTATTTTTGTGTGTTTATAGAGCATGCAAAACAATTGAAATGATACATGCTTTCACAATCTTCATCATGTGAGCCGCAACAGGAGAAAATCAACAAAGTGGTTGTGTGCCCAGTGCAGACTCACATCAGCATGGGTATCTGCCCAGTCTGATCAGAGTATTTGCTGTCCGCATAGAGGTAGCTTTGATCCTTAGCTAACCTTTAAGTGCTTAGTGAAGAGTCTGATCAGACTGGGCACACAACCACTTTGTTGGTTTTCTCATGTTGCGGCTCATGTTTGGTTTTGTAATCAGTTTGCTGTATTATCATTTTACTGTTTGCAGAAATCTTAGTATAAAGCACAAAGCTCTTCATTTTTCACAGTTTTACAGGGATATGTAGTACCGGAAGGTGTTAGTGCATTCAGAGTTTCATTTCAAAGAACATTTGCCACATATGGTGTATAAGTCACTGCCATGTTTTTTTTTCTCTCCATATTTCCAAGGGAGACAACTCTTGTTACTTCCTGTTTGCTTCCCTGGATGACAAAGTCCTTCCCAAAATGGGTCTACTCTTAGAGGAAAGCATTTGGGAGAGTGGGGGGGGGACAAATTCTTCCCTTTAAAGGAGTTTACTCTATTTAGAAGGGAAGGAAAAATTAAAATGAAGAGTTGCTTCCTTTTGAAAGTATACCCATTTCACCTTAACCCATTGCATTCTGGGTATTTTTTGTCATCTGCTGAAATTGTCATCTGCATCAAAAATCAAGAAAATTCTGACAATATTGGTCTAACTAATTCTTGCAGAAATGATTTCTAAGCAACAAACATTTTGGATCTCAGATCAGGCCTCACATTTGTGGGGCCTGATCTGGATCCACACTGTTTGTCCAGATACCCCTAAAGGGGTCCCGAATGGAATGGGTTAAGGTAGCTTTTTCAGTTGTAAGCATGGCTTTCTTGAGTTAAACTCTGAATGCAGCAAGCTTTGGGAAGCTTTTCACTCTTGTCATCAGATGACTCACAATGCATTTCACTCTTTAGATGGTTGGTGTGGGAAAGGTGTACTAACATTGCTATGGTTAGAGACAGAAAATTAACTGGTATGGGAGAAAGTTGCAAGCATGCTTATTATAGAATTGTCTCACTCACCAGCAGACTTCTCGCTGAAAAAGTGGTTTTCTTCATTTTGCATTGACTTAGAGGCTTTTCTGTATACATTGAATTGGTTCTTGTTTACATAATATATCTTAATTGCAGGTAAAAAATAAATTGGTTTCCTTTAAGATTTCTTTACAGCAGAAAGGAATCTTTGCCAAAAACAGAGTTACTGCTGCAAAATTTATATAAACAATAAAAAAAATAAATGAAAATAATAACAGCTATGAAATCAATAAAAAAAGAGAGAAAAAGTAATAAGCTAGCTATTTTAAAAGATGTATGATAAAGCAGAAGTTGGTTTCACGAAATATGTCCTACATTTTTTTTTTAAAAATGCCAAGAAATGCATATTTGATTGTACTATGTTTAAGACTGAAATATTTTCCATTGCAAATGAAGCTATTTGGATTAACTTTGCCTGCGTGATGTCACCTTAAATGACAATTTTATTGGCTTTGATGTCCTATTATGGTTACATTAGGCTTAAAGGCAAAACATAGCTTTTAACAATTTTCAGTACATGTAATTTGCATAGTTTTCAGTTTACAAGTTGTTATAAGAAAAAAATATGGCAGAAATAAGTATAAGAATTAAGATTTTACTCTGGTCTTATTATGAAGCTGCTGGTAATTTCTAAAAAATTTCATGAAGTGGTTTGGGCTTCACTGAATTTTGTCTCCTCCCACTAATATTGTCAACTTGTAAACTTTCAATTCTTACATAAAATATTAAAACTGGATTTAACACTGTCTAAAATAAGGAACTAGAATTGAAAACCCATATCCAATTTGACCACTATTTGTAGAATCAGAGTCGTCATCTCCTACACGGGAATCAGATCGTGACTCAGTCACAATGACACCAACACTGAAGGCATCAGGTATTGCCATGACAACTAACAGTCATTATTGTAGTGATGAAATGAAAAGCATGTTAGAATTGAATGATAATATGTGTGGTTGATAAATTGCTGAGTTGATAGTTGAAATAATTTTATTTTTGTTTGAATTCATAATATGTCTGGTTGATAAATTGCTGAGTTGATAGTTGAAATAATTTTATTTTTGTTTGAATTCATAATATGTCTGGTTGATAAATTGCTGAGTTGATAGTTGAAATAATTTTATTTTTGTTTGAATTCAAATTAATATTTGATGCAGATCATACAAATGATATAAAATTAGGTGTTTAAGATTTGTTGCCACAGTGGTGTCGCTGCAAAGCAGATTTGGTTAACTCTTTAAGCACTAAAAAGGAGACGACAAAATTTACGTCTGCAAAAATTAAAAAATACCTTGTCCAAGACATTTCATATTGAGAATTCAAAGACTAGAGGGCAAACAGTGTTGATCTAGATGAGGCAGCTCATGATGAGCCACCTTATCAGGATCTATGCTGTTTGCAAATTTTACTAATTTCGTCACTGGGGCTTAAAGAGTTAACAAAGACCAAATGCTGAAACAAATATTAAAATACTGAAAATTAAGTGGTTGAGCATTGTTCTTACACACTTTTACCCTTTAAGCGCCAAAAAGCAAACAACAAAATTTACGTCTGCAAAATTTAAAAAAATGCCTTGACCAAGATATATCATATTGGGAATTCAAAGACTAAAGGGCAAACAGTAGGTCTAGATGAGGCGGCTCATTATGAGCCATCTCATCAGGATCTACACTCTTTACCAATTCTGCTATTTTCATCTTTGACACTGCATGGTTAGTTATTTGTCTGCAGTGTGTATGAAAGTTATTTAACAGTTGAAGAGTGTTTAGCTTGATTTTGAATTTTGACAGTAGATGCTTTTAAACTCTTGAAGTATTAAAATAAACAAGGATTTAGTATGCAAACTAGAAGACTTTGTTGTGAGGTTCGGATAAGGTCAGACTGAGACAAGGATCTTGCCGTGACTATGATAAATCAGTGTTGGATGTACAGAGGGCTAGGTAATGGAATGGATTTGTTAATAATTGATTGTGTTTTTGTTTTTTGTTTCATAAAGCTTTTTCGAGCCCTGTCATGCTAGTAGGTGGCTTATAGGAGTCTCAAATCAGTCTGTGATTCCATTGCAGTATAGCAAGAGCTTTTGTTCTATGTATGTAGATTTCTTCTGGTTCATACATGGTATGTGCAAACAGCAAGGGCTCTGATCAGACTGCACAGATGTGCAGGCTGATCTGAGTGTTTGCTGTTTGCATATGAATTAAGCACCTTTTTGCAATTTGCCGCTCATTTTATGTTGTATCCTTCATTAAAACCAATTCAGTGAGGCAGTTCTAGTAAGGAGCATAAACTATCAGAATATCATTATGCGCCAGTCATTTGTAATGCTACTATAAGCTCTGCACTGCAGGGACAAACATGTTTGATCCTGCACTTCAAGGCATGAAGTGATTCTTTGATGTAAATGTTAGGCAGACTCTGAAATTTCCATAGTAACATTTAGGTCAAGTCAACAGTATTTTGACAACAAACTGGAGTACTTTGAAATCTTCTCTATTATTACTGATGAGATATAACTGGTTCAAAGGCATGAAGTGCATCTTTGACATAAATGCCAGGCAGACTAATAACATTTAGGTCAAGACAACAGTATTTTGACAACAGACATTGAGTATTGTAATTTTCCCTATTATTACTGATGATAAATATGACCAGTTTAAAGGTATGAATTGCTGCTTTGACAAAAATGTCAGGGAGACTCTGAAAAAATAAATCTTGTGTCCATAGTAACGCCTAGGTCAAGGCAGCAGTATTTGGCAACAAACATGGGGTACTTTAAAACCTTCTCCATTATTACTAATGATAAATATGACCGGTATTTAGGTGTGAAGTGCGTCTTTGAAATAAATTTACAGTAGTCAAACACTTAAGACCAACTTAAGCTCCTGTTTGTATGGGTGGATCATTGATCTTAACCTAAAATCACTGCTCATATTTCTTGTTTGGCAAGCTGATAAACTATATTCAAGACCGTTTTATCAAATATGGAGACTTGAAACGAAATTCTGGAATAACCATAGATTTTGAGGTAGAGAATGCCTGAACAAACAGTGTAGACCCTGATTGGAAATAGATAAAATCAGAATTTTAAAAAAAAGAAAAAAAAAAGAAGGGAGATAAACTAATAATATTGTGTTTGCTGGAATTTTACTTTTAATTAGATCAGAAAGAGTTCCTTAGATTCAAGATCTCAGTAGATCATTGCCTAGAACTTTAAATCAAGTGATTTAAAAAAAAAAATCTCGGCATTTAACCAGGAAGATCTAGGTAAGTAAAGTAGTATTCTGTGAAACATTTAAGTGATAAGAAACACTCAAAATATGGATATTTTATTTTCATGACACTGCTACAGCATTTGCTTTAGTGAGTGTTTGGGAGGTGGGGCAGAGATGTGGGAGCAAGCTGGAATTGAATGTGGCTGGGGTACAAGAAGAACAGGGGTGAGAATTGAGAGATG
This sequence comes from Ctena decussata, assembly GCA_963989385.1. Lineage (NCBI taxonomy): Eukaryota > Metazoa > Mollusca > Bivalvia > Lucinida > Lucinidae > Ctena > Ctena decussata. The sequence continues at coordinate 42,459,366 of OZ022512.1, forward strand.
AAAAAAAGAAGATAAATAAATTTTATTGTCTATGGGAGTGAGAGAGTATAAACATTTTCTGATTTTGTAATAATTGTCAAATTCTATAATAAATCCAGTAGGATAAGAGACACAAACAGACTAAGCTCTGATATTGAAATTTCAGTGGATTTTTCATTTGTTGGTGTTATGACACTATATATCAATAAGACATAAAACTTATGAACTTTTAAGTAGTTTGAATATTTTTGATAATAGCTTTGCTGCAATGCAATGATCTTAAATGCACATAGTAATGCAGTTAAATTAGATGCCATCTAATGTTTTAAAGCTCCTTAAGCACATGAAAGTGATTTAAAGTATGTTTACTCAGATTTGGTCTTTGCCCTCCTTATTTGGACAGTAATTTTTTAAGCACTCTGCTATAGCATAGACCCAGATCAGATTTATAACTGCCTGGTTAGTCTATAACATTTGCTGCAGGGTTGTAAGGGCAATTTGGCATGCTCTAATTTGAAGACCCAAGAGGCCATACAGAATATTTGAATTGTCCAAATATCTATGAGAATGCCATAAAATTCAGAAGTCGTTGCTTTTAAGGGCTCTGTTAATGTTTAATTTACCAGGCTAAAGACAACCACACACAGCATTTAAATTTGAATTGCTATGTAAATTAGTAGGCCACATTGTGGGAAAACCTGTCTTAAACTGCTTGGATTTACATCTCCAAAGTTGCTCTGCCCTATATTAACCCATTCCATACGCGATACCCCTTTAGGGATATCTGAGCAAACAGTTTGGATCCAGATCAGGCCCCACAAATGTGGGGCCTGATCTGAGATCCAAACTGTTTGTTGCTTAGAAATCATTTCTGCAAGAGTTAGTTAGACCAATATTGTCAAAATATTCTTGATTTTTTGATGCAGACGACAATTTCAGCAGACGACAAAAAATACCCAGAATGCAATGGGTTAACAGGGAATACAACTATTAAATTAGCAGAAACAGTATTTGCTTCCCTTGAAAATGCATCCCCTCTGCATGGGAGGGGAGGGAGGGAACTCGGGTTTAACGTCTCACCAACAACGAGGTCATATGGAAACGGGACCTTGGTTTAAAGTCTCATCCGAAAGACCGGAGAAGCGGGGGATCGATCTTGCGACCCCTAGATTGGTAGTCTGGAGTGTTATCCACTACGCTACAGCCGCTCCTCCTCTGCATGGGAGCTACTCTTAAAGGTTGCTGTGTATAAGAGAGCAAATTCTTTCTTTTTAGAGTACAGCCCCTGCCCATTGGGGCCTGCAGAATAGTTGGGTTGCCCAATGCCTCTGTGGAGAGCTGCTAGTAGCTGTAGCAGAACCTGAGTGTCATTTATCTCAGGTCAGGTGAAAGTCCGACAAAAATGGAGGCAACATCTCAACATGACTGAAATATGGTTTACAACAACTCAGCAACAACGAAAAATTAGCCCTACCCCTATGATTTGGATGGGCGGGAAATAGTTCCATGACACTGTGATCTCCCTTGGAGATATGAGCAGGCTGATCATGGCATATATTTAGTTTGTTTTTACATTCACATAAACTTTTTGTGGGAACTACAGAACCCCTTAAGCTTACCAGACTGTGCATGTGCACAGGCAGGCCCTTACATACTGTGAGACAGGTTTTCTCGCGGTGCAGTTCGTACGAAAAGAACGAAATTAAATAAATGGACAGATCATATTAAAAGTAAATTAAATTAAATTGGCTAGGCTTCATTCAAGAAAAGGATATGAGAAGGTTTTCACACTTTTAAAAGCTTTGCTTGTTTGGACAAGAAATTGACATTTTGAGCATTGAACTTGGCGCTATTAGTATCATCAATATCAAGTTTATAGGGTAAAGTCGGGTAACTTCGGACAGCAGGTAAATTCAGACATACCATTGCAAACAGTGAAAATCCAGATGAGACGGCTCATAATGAGCCGTCTCATCAGGATTTTCACTGTTTGCCCAGTTAATTTTGTTTTAATTCCAAACAGCTGACATATAAAGGAAACAATGTCACTGTCCGATTTTACCCGCTGTACGTCTGAATTTACCCGACTTTACCCTATCAATCACATCATCATAAAACTGTTCTTGAAACTGAGATAAATCACTCATTTAGAAAAAGAAAAGAGAAAAGAAAAAGCATAATATTGTGAAAGGGAGTATATTAGTCTTGGAATTTATATGTTCTTAAATGGATGGTAAGCTATTTCAGTGTACTTTCGAAGGCTTATTTCAGCAGACATATTGTAATTCATAAAGTGTTTTAAATTCACAAGATGTGATTGGCCCTTGAGACTGGAAGTGCCGTTATTTTGCAGCAGTTTTAACCCTTAAAGGTCAGAAAAAGCAGATGACAAAAATTTTGCCTGCAAAATTAAAAAAAAAAACTTTCTTCCAAGTTATACATAGGATTCAAAGGTTAGAGGGCAAACTCATTGTGAGCCGCCTCATCTAGATCTACACTGTTTGCAAATTCAACTATGGTATTTTCATTCTTTCGCACTTTAAGGGTTGAATTTGCAGCCATGACTACCAGTAATATGATGTGAATTAGGAGTCCAGTACGGATAAAACATATTGCAAGGACCATGTGAAATAACTTTTTACTAAAGATCATTTGGTTTCTCCACAGGATGGGTAGAAATAACAGAGTTTGCCCTAGAATAGCATTAACATTTTTTCTTGGTGTGCTTTGCAGTTTGCATGACTAACTTTTGGTGACGGAAATTATGAGGGCTTATGTTATTTTCTTGGATAGGGATAATGTCACATTATTAATTTCTTAATTTTAAGACTGAATAGCTACATGTAAGTGGTAGTAATAATAATGATCTAAATCATATGGTAGCAGTCTGGATGTTTGTAGCTTTTTGAGGTTAGGGGACATAAATTGAAATACTCGTGCTCATGGCATTTATGTCTTGGACAGTAGCGGGATAGGTAAGGCTAGACTAATAACTTTATTGTATAATGTATTAAAGATAAATAACCTTTGTATTAGCTATTACATGTACAGTCAAACCTGTCTTAAGGGGTCACCCCTTGGGACCCACAATAATTGGCAGCTTAAGACAGGTGACCCCTTAATACAGGTTCATTTGCACTGTATTTTGGTCTAAGGGATCCCCAAAAGGTGGCTGTTAAAGACAGATGACCCCTTAATACAGTGACCCCTTAAGACAGGTTCGACTGTATCATTACTTTGTCGGATTTGGTTTAAAAAAAGAATATATTGGTTGATCTTGCATTTCATAATTAGATTCTCAATAAAAATTTCTGTATCGCAAACTAAATATCAGATTAAGAGCGGTTTGCAGGCTCAACTGAATGCATGCATTTGACATAGTCAGATTTGATTTTAAATGTGCTTCTTCCAGGTCCTACAGCCATTCATGTAGCAGCTAGATGTGGTGCCCTGGACACTGTAGCCTGTCTCCTAGCTAACTATGCTAACATCCTGGCCACTGATCAAGATGGCTGGGCACCAATACATCATGCTGCGTTCTTTGATCATTATCCAGTTCTTCGTCTGATGATCAGAAAAAACAGAGGTCTCATGGAACTGGTGACCAAAAATGAGTAAGTTTAAGATGACTGGATACCTCTGCATTTTAGGGAATATAAGTTTACATATGTATCAAAGAAAGATGGCATATGTTTTTGCATACCGGTACACAGATTATTCAGGTTATTTATATTTAATTAGGTATTTGTGACATCACAAACTCGCCATAATGACAGCATCTGTGATATAGCCGTGTTGTTTGTAATCCACTTAACAAAGTTCTCTCTTGTTGAGACATATTCAAAGTCACTATCAAAAGACTAGAAGAAAGCATCATAAATAACAAAAATCGAATATGGGAGTAAATACCACTATTATTTCTCCTAAACAGTTATGATACAGAACAGATCTCAGTGTTGTGTAAATGATAGTAATGAATTCTTTGAAATTGTATTGATTTGGAATTGAAAACATCAGTAATATTTTACAGTGTTCGTTCCACACCTCTGCTGCTGGCTGCCAGCTCTGGTGGGCTTTCAGCTGTGAAGGGTTTGATCAGTATAGGAGCCGACTTCAGAAGGCTAGATTCTGATGGAAATGGAATTGTAAGTCTGGCGGCAATGAGGTTTCACACGAATGTTCTTGAGTATCTGATTGAGTGGAACCATTCTGATGTTCCAGTGTGGAAAATATTAGTGGGTGAGTAGTTAAGTACAGATGTTGATGACAAGTCAAGAAGATTAAACCACATTTAAGCCTATATTAAAGGTGTATTCATACACTGCCATGTTCTTCCACAATGTTTTGCGTACTGGTATGCGTATTTCCACAATTGAAGTTATGGGAAACAATAGTGAAGATTGAATTTATTTAGTGATTTCTAAATGGTCTTTGCTTTTTAGACCGATCATAACATACCTGCCAAGTTTCACTATTTGTGCGTGACCCTCATGAATTTGGATGCCTCCCAGGACCTCACGATTGTATTTTGAAAAATAGCCATAACTCACCCTTCCTTCGCTTGCTCATGATTTCACTTTGAATCGGAGAATACTAAAAAAAATGTCCTTTTTTTTTCGCTCTCTATCATCCAAACCATGTTTTCTCTCAACTTCTGCTACATTCGGACATTCCGTCACGGAATCTATATAATATATCTGTGGGAAAATTCATCACCTGGTCTAAAAATAGGTAAAGGTAATGGTTTCCAATAGTCTTAAAATTAGTGTGGGTAAAAATAACTATAGTATTTGATAGCGATTAGAGCCAAAAACAACCAAATGTGTACTTCCGTTTTTATGTACATGAAATATTGACATGAAAACGCCAGAGAAAAAAAAAAGATTATAAACCAAAGTACCAAAATAGATGGGAGATCAACTTTACCTGGGTTACGAAAAGTGAGAAGTCAACAGCTTTGTGTTTTGTAAACTTTGCCAAAGGCATTTCAGTGTTTCCCACTCCGGAAAAAACAATGTAAAAAAGCACGGTATCACAGATCTTCACAGTCGATCATTGAAAACGTCAAAACTTTTGCAATCAGTATCTGATTTTGTTGTTACCAAGACAGACCAAGATGTTGTCAGAGCTGAAACTCTCTTTGGCAACTTCTTTGCAGAACATAACTTGCCAATTTCGATAGCAGATCACTTTAATAAAGTCCAGAAATAAGACAAAACACAGGTTTTAAGGTTTCGACTTTCATCTTCTTCAGAAACTAGACATATTTGAAAAACAAGTAACGTCACGTCTGTTAGTGAAAACGTAACGCGACGTAGAGGGGCAAATAGCATGCCCAACATCACTAAACCTTGAAATGTAAACCCGAGTGTCTGTACAGCAAAATGGATCAATACTTACAAGAACCAACGCATACAAAAAATTGCACCCAGCAAAGACCAAGATCAGCCCTGACATCTGCACAGTATGATCAGGGTCTTCACTGTATGCTGGAAAAAATCTTATTGCTACATATAAAGTGCACCACAAAGACCCTGATCAGACTGGACTGATGTCCAGGCCAATCTTTGTCATTGTCGTGCGCAAAATCCTCCCAATAGTATGGTATAGCGATCACTTTAGAGGTACATTTCATATACCCTGTTTAGACTAGAGTTTTATTCCGAATCAAATCCGAATTCGCTTCGAATTAACCGTTTACACTAGCAAATCTAATTCAAATTAAAACTAATTCGGAGTAAACTAATCCTACACAGTACCTTGGATCAAATCCGAATTAACTTTTACTTTGGATTAAAAGTCATGTCTTAACAGCAAACTAAAGCGAATCCGCATAAAAATTTATTTTTAGCTCACCAGAGCCGAAGGCTCCGGGGGAGCTTATAGGATAGGCAGTGGTCCGTCGTCGTCGTATGTCGTCGTCGTATGTCGTCGTCCGTCAACACTTTTAAAGGACATCTCCTCTGAAGCCACTAGGCCGATTGGGCTCAAATTTCATCTGTGGCATCCTTGGGATTGGGGATTGAAAGTTTGTGTTTTTTATGAAAATTGCCCTTTTAGTTTGGTTGCTATGGCAACTTAGTTTTCCCATTGACTTATAATGGGGAAAATTGAAAAATGGCATTTTCTGCCAAGCCATTGCAGATATGTTGATAAAACTTTTATAGAAATGTTCCTTGAGATGTCTACTATCAGCTATGTGTTTTTTGGCCCACTGCTCCTTTTATTGGTTGCCATGGAAACCGAAATGCCAAAAAAAAGAAGAAAAAATATGTAAAAAATTATCTTCTCTGAAGCCACTGGGCCGATAAGGTCCAGGTTTCATCTATGGCATCCTTGGGATGAGGGATTGAAAGTTTGTGTTTTTTATGAAAATTGCCCTTTTAGTTTGGTTGCTATGGCAACTTAGAGTTCTCATTGACTTATAATGGGGAAAATTGAAAAATGGCATTTTCTGCCAAGCCATTGCAGACATGTTGATAAAACCTTTATAGAAATGTTCCTTGAGATGTCTTCTATCAGCTGTTTGTTTTTTTTGGCCCAATGCCCCTTTTATTGGTCGCCATGGAAAAACAAAATGAAAAAAAATGGAAAAAATACTTAAAAATTATTTCCACTGTAACCACTGGGCGGATAAGGCCCAGATTTCATCTGTAGTATCCTTAGGCTGGGGGGTTGAAAGTTTGTGTATTTTATGAAAATCTGCCCTTTAGTTTGGTTGCTATGGCAACTTAGAGTTCCTATTGACTGATAATGGGGAAAATTGAAAAATGGCATTTACTGCCTAGCCATTGCAGATATGTTGACAAAACTTTTATAGAAATGTTCCTTAAGAAGTCTTCTATTTGCTTTATTGTTTTTGGACCCACTGTTCCTTTTACTGGTTGTCATGGAAACCAAAATGCAATAATGATGGGAAAAAAAAATACTTACAAAATTATCTCCTCAGAAGCCACTGGGTCAATAAGGCCCGAATTCATCTGTAGTATCCTAATTAGGCTGGGGGGTTGAAAGTTTGTGTTTTTTATGAAAAATTGGCTTTTTCGTTTGGTTGCTATGGAAACTTAGAGTTGCATTGACTTATACTGGGGAAAATTGAAAAATGGCATTTACTGCAATCAAAATATGGAAAATAGTTATATATTTTGTTGTCAACTCAACAGACTGTCAGGCTGAGACTAAATTGTTGTTGTATATTTTGTATTAGCATGTACAAATGTGACAGCAATTTTGACAGCAATTTTGAGCTAGAGATCTGGTGAGCTTTGTGGCCCGTGGGCCTCTTGTTTTACTGACCTCGGACACTTTAGGTCATGTTAAGATGTGAGCATGCTGCATTTACTTTACTGCGAAGTAACTTGCACCAAATCGAAAACGGTAAAGTCTAAACAGACAAGTGGGTTCGCTTCGGGTTACCTTATTGCAAAGCAATGTTCCGAATCGAAACAGGTATCTTCTAAACAGAGTAATAGTGTTTTATACAGAACTAGAGCAAGTTAGCAAGGGCTAGATCACTTTAACAAATTCAATGCATCAAATTTTAGTAAAATAAAAACTGTAAATAAGAATACTTGATGTTTATCTTCATTTAAGAACTACCTACTTATCCTACTCCTCCCCACTGCCATCCCCAATCTCTAGTTTCACGTAAAGAGAAAAAAAAAATGGAACAAAAAATCACACTCTTTTCCATTGTCAATGGCTTTCTCCCCGAATGAACTAACATGGAAAAGGGGGCTAAATCGAGGCTTTGCACGCAGTCTCACTCATTTGTTAATTGAAAACTTGGCACGTATGTCATAACGATTTCACAATAACTCTGATTATTTTCATGACATTTTGCGTTTGTTTAGTTTTGAGAAAATCAAACTTTTATGGTCATTTACTGTTTTTCTCTAATTATACCCTCAACATTCTGTCTGTTGGTTTGTTTGTCGGTTCATTGGTTTCTTTTGTCGTTCATTATTCCTTCTGTTCATCAACTTTATGTCAAAGTTTTGTGTCATGTATTAAAACTTTTTTGATTGCTTTTATCTCTGAAACTACACATCAGATTATTTTCATATTGGGTCATAATATTGCCTTTAATGTAAAGTATCTAAGGCCCCTGGTTGGGGGGAAGGGTCAATAATGGGGACTTAGACATTTTCATTTTGTCAAAGTTTTTTGTTAAACTTTTTAATTGCTCATAATCACACTGTAACTGCAGTGAAGATTTCTTCCATAGGTCTCTATAGCATTGTTTTCAATATGGACTACCTAAGTTGCTGGGTAAGGCTCATGGGTGGGGTCAGGGGTCAAAAACTAGGTTCTGAGCCATTTGTGTTTGTGCTTGTAGTTCTAATACATAAATTGAGCCTAATAATACATCTGACTAGGTTTATTTCATACTAGTTTACATTATATTGATGCTGCTGCTAATATAAGGTGAAGGTCACAGACTTTGAATTGTGTATATGTATAACATTTGCATTGTTTTGTGTTTAAAGTAAGCTTTCATTAGACAGAGTCACTGGACTGGTGTGTGTGTGTGTGTGTGTGTGTGTGTGTGTGTTGGGGGGGGTGTATATGTGATCCCTTGCTAACTTGCTCTAGTTCTGTATAAACACTATGAAATGTACCTCTAAATCTGAAATATATAAAAGAGTTTCTCAGAGGAAACCCAGATTTTGGCTGCAATATTGAATGAAATTACCTAGTGTTTATCACTTGCATATCCTTTGTCAACAAAGTACATGTAGTCAAGAATGTTTTGGGTATAGGAAAGAGAGTACTGTGCATAGGTTCTCAAAACAAAACTTCTGAAATATTTTGATGATACAGCAAATCTCTTTTCTCTGAAACATCTGTAGACTGAGAAAGCTCATAATTTGGGCCATCTTATTATAATCTTCACTGTTTGTCCTATGGTCTTTTAATTCACAATATGTATAGCTTGGACAGGAATTTTTTTTAAATTTCACAGACGTAAATTTTGTTGTTGGCTTTTTTGGGCTTTAAGGTTTAGTACAAATCATTTGCTCATTCTATGAAAATCATGATTTTTGTAGGAATGCTAAACAGCAGTGACATAAAGAAGAAGGACAGTTCAGTAAAGTGTTTGGAGGTGTTGTCAACATCAAAACCTGATCACTGGAAGTCAATACTAGACGCAGGTATGAGTTATTTTAGCTTGCATATTCAGTGTTCTGCCTGGAGGGGTGCTGTCATAGTATGAGCCCTAAAGTATAATTTAGTTTGTGTATATTTCATGTCCTGAAATCCCCTTTAAAACCTAAAAAGACTGTTTGAAAAATGAGCCAGAGATTTTGGCCATGCCACTACAAATTGCGCCGCAACACAACAAAACCAACAAAGTGGAATGTGTGTCCAGCAAAGCCTCAGATCAGCCTGGACATCTGTCCAGTCTGATCAGAGACTTCCCTGTCCTCATGGAGCTAGCTTAGACCCTTGGCTACCCTTTAAGTGCACAGTAAAGACTCTGATCAGTCTTCCCTGTCTACATGGAGCTAGCTTGAGTATGGGGTTGGATTTCTTGTGCATAAGGACATGGTGAGTACTGTCTTGGGATGCCGACCAGTCTCCAGCAGACTGATTTCAATTCGCCTGAGAGCAGCTCCTTTCAACGTCACCATCATACAGGTTTATGCACCAACATCTGGGCATGATGACAATGAGGTAGAACACTTCTACCAGCAACTCCAGGAAATCATAGACCAAACACCCAAGAAGGACATTCTGGTTGTACAAGGGGATTTGAATACTAAAGTTGGAAAGGATGCACAGGAAGACTGGGAAAACGTTTGTGGACCCTACTGCAATGCCGAGACAAATGAGAGAGGTCTCAGACTTCTAGAGTTTGCAACCTGTAACAGCCTAGTATTGACAAACACCCTTGGCCCTCACAAACCATCACGAAGATGGACATGGCACAGTCCAGATGGGAAACACCACAATCAGATTGATTACATCTTGGTGAGGAAGCGCTTCCGATCAGGAGTCAACATCCATAGGACAAGGAGTTTTCCTGGAGCAGACATAGGAAGTGACCATGACCTAGTGATGATGACCTTCCGAGTTCGTCTGAAGCCAACCCAGACAAGACTAAAGTTTGATCTTGAGAAGCTAAGGTACCCAGATGTGGCATGCACTTTTCAAGCAACAATAGGTGGGAAATTTGCACCACTCATTGGTCTGAGGGATGATGACATGGACATAGATACCATGATTACCACCTACAACACAGTAGTGACTGAGGCAGCCAGTGAGATACTTGGGAAGGAAGGAAAAAGCCCTGGGTCACCAGAGATGTTCTCGACCTCTGTGATGAGATGAGAAATTTGAAGAAGAAGAGGTATGAAGCAGGAGGAGCAGAAGAATACAGGGAAGCAAACAAGAGGATTCAGAAGGCAGTGAAGAAAGCGAAGGAGGACTGGATAGCTAGTCAGTGCGAGGAGATTGAAACTTGCTTGAACAAAAACAACAGCAAGAAAGCATACCAGCTTGTGAAGGATCTAACTTCAGAGAAACAGGGTAGATCCACAACTATCCAGGACAAGTCTGGGAAATGCCTTACAGAGGAACAAGAAATTCTCAGCAGACGGACAGAATATTGCTCAGAACTATACAATCATGAGACTTACGGTGACAATGCGGTTTTGGACTGCAATCAGCCCCCAGAAGAAGATCAACAACCGATCCTTCGTGAGGAAGTTGAGATTGCAATAGCAGCACTAAAGAAGGGGAAATCTGTCGGAGTTGATAATATACCAGCAGAACTTGTTCAAGCTGGCGGGGAGACCATGATTGATGTTTTAACAGATATTTGTAACAGGATCTGGAGAACAGGAGAATGGCCTACCCCATGGACTCAGTCGCTGATTATTACGCTCCCTATGAAAGGCAACCTACAGCTCTGCCAGAACTACAGAACCATCAGCCTCATCAGTCGTTCAAGCAAAGTCATGCTGAAAGGCATCTTGAACAGGTTTAAACCACATGCCGATGAGATAATCGCTGAGGAACAGACTGGGTTCCACGCAGGAAGGAGCACCACAGAACAAATCTTCAACCTTAGAATCCTGTGTGAAAAGTATCTCCGACATCAGCAGAATCTGTACCATGTCTTCATTGATTTCAAAAAAGCCTTTGACAGGGTATGGCATGCAGCCTTATGGGCCACCATGCGGAAGTACAATATCAGTGCAAATCTAGTTCGCAGCATTGAGCAGCTATACGACAAGGCTACAAGTGCAGTCCTGATAAATGGCAGCACAGGAGAATGGTTCAGAACAACAGTTGGAGTCAGACAAGGATGTCTTCTGTCACCCACCCTCTTCAACATTTTTCTCGAACGGATCATGTCTGATGCTCTGGAAGAACATGAAGGAAAGGTTAGCATAGGCGACAGAAACATTACCAATCTGCGGTTTGCCGATGACATAGATGCTCTAGCAGGCCTTTGAGATGAGATGCTACCGAAGGTTGCTGAACATTTTGTACAAGGACCACATAACCAATGAGGAGGTTCGCAGGAAGATCCAAGCAGCCATTGGAGAATATGATGAACTCCATACGCTGGTCAAGAAACGGAAACTAAGGTGGTTTGGCCACGTCTCAAGGTCTTCTGGTTTAGCAAAGACAATTCTTCAGGGCACAGTGAAAGGAAAAAGAAGAAGAGGTAGACAGAAGAAGAGATGGGAAGACAATATCAAGGAGTGGACAGGAATGGATTTTGCCAGCTCAACTAGGGCAGCTGAAGACAGGACAAGGTGGAAAGGGATTGTTTTGAAGTCATCTGTGGTGTCCCAACGACCTAGTAAGGTTATGGGATAGAATAGAATAGAAATAAAGACTCTGATCAGTCTTCCCTGTCTACATGGAGCTAGCTTAGACCCTTGGATACCTTTTGTGCACAGTGAAGACTCTGATCCGACTGGGCTGATGCCCAGGCTGATCTGTGTCTTCACTGGGCGCACATGCCACTATGTTGATGTTGTGTCACAGCTCATTACTTACTTTGTCATGAAATCTTAAGATTTTGTTGTTCTTTCAAAGCTCTTGATTAGGGGTCCATCTGATAATTCTTATTAAAGTTTATGAAGGAACTGTACCAGTTTCCTGTTTGTCTCTCTTCTCATCAGGGTAGAGCTCTTGAAAAATAGCTCCCAAGGAGCAAATTCTTCCTTTTAAGAGGTGACCCCATTTTGGAAGGGCTGAGTCATTTAGGGAAGCAAACAGGAAGTCACAAAAATTGTCTCTCCTAATGAAAATGGCAGGAAAACATAGTGGTATATCCAGTCACCTTAATTCTTGTTGCTAACATATAGATGCATGGCATGATCGGTTTTTAACGTTACCAGGCACCAAAGGCACATGGAGGCAATGCCCATATAGATGCACTTGGTAAGGTAGTGTTTTATACAGTATCATGGGGGATTATCAGGAATCAGCAGATACTCCTCATATCAGGATCCAAGCTGTGCCTTTTCTCTATCAGATTGCCTATTTGAAGTGTGATTTCTCCGATCTTCTTCCATTTCTATTTCAGTTTTAGAGAGAGAAACTAATTTGTTTACAACAGCATATTACAGTTTGAAAACATACTGCTGTTAGCTTGTCATAAACATAACTTGATAAGTACTCTGCAGTGTGTGGACAGGATATATAGAAGTTCTCTGAACTTGCATCCAGAATTAAAAGTTTTATGTACAGTCAAACCTGCTTTTGTGGTCACCTCTATTAAGGGATCACCTGCCTTTAACAGCCACTTTTTCTGGGTCCCCTGAACCAAAATACAGTGCGAATGAACCTGGATTAAGGGGCCACCTGTCTTAAGCAGCCAATTTTAGGCTTCCCCAGGGTGACCCCTTAAGACAGGTTTTGACTACCGTATTTCTTCGGCTATAGGGCGAGTCGTTTATAAGACGGGGGGTGTTTTTTGGACTGTCTGGGCAAGTATTTAGCTTAGCCTTGCCTATAAGACGGGCCTATTTTCTGCCAATTCCCCAACATGGGCGGATGATCGGCGCCCCGTTACTTTATTCTGCTGAGATGCTAGATTTACTACTAAATTCCCCAAAGGTCATCACCGGTCACCCATGTCTACACATATTTAAACTGGTCGCTATGCAGTTACCGTAATGTGCATAAATATCTTGGATTAATTACCTCATTATTTTATCCAGTATGAGCAAAGATCGTATTTCCATAAGTTAAATTTAGCTTTGCATGTACACAAGTGGAGAAAACATATTCCTGTATCCCAGTTTGAAGATGGAAGAATCCATATTAAACAGATTTTGTTTTTATTCACTAGCCGAATATTTAGCATAAATACAGTCATTATCCAAATCCAACACCAGTAGTTCAACAAACATTGTGTCACCTAAAGGTCATTGACCGGCTCACTTTTTGTGCTTCTTTGATCTTACTCTACAGCTGGATCAATACTGCTCTCAAAATAATTACATAACCGACTCAGTTTTGACAGGTCACTCGGGTCAAGTCAGGATATTAATACCGACAGATAAAGAGTAAAAGTGCCTTACGTTTTTACATCTAGGTTGCAGAAGAATACCTATATGAATGTTTAGGAAAAAAATAAAGATAATGTTACACATTGTTTGCGGATTTGGAATTCAAAAGGAGTTTAATGAGGGCACACAGTAGAGAAATTCGGTTTTGCTAGATGCAATCAGTGTTTGCATACGGCATCATTTCATGTGATCGGTACTAGAGGTTTTGTTGTCTCAACACCCATTGGGTTTTGCATGCACCTGGACATAACTAAATGGGAGCGCCTTGTATATTTACAAACATGGACAGTGACCAGCTGCTCAGGGACTTTGGTGAAAATAGGTAGGGTGTCCAAAGCCTCGGTTATAAGACGGGGACAAATTTTGGGGGTCATTTCGGCGGGAAAAATCCCCGTCTTATAGCCGAAGAAATACGGTATATCTATTTTGACACCTCGGCCCTTATTAAACATTTATCATTCAAAGTATGTTTAGACTTTATGCATTAAATGTTTTTTTAATTTTGTATTGATTTGGGAAATTTCATGAAAGCACAACTTTCAGTATTTCTAGATTTGTTTACATCTGTATTTTTGTTTACAATAGAAAATATTACTTTCTTGTAGATGGTGTCCCAGCTTTGGTCAACCTTTTGAAGATTGATAATGAAGAGATCCAGTGTGTTGCTGCATCAGTACTGTGTAACATCTCAGAGCAGGTAGAGGTCAGACAAGCATTGACAAAGTGTAATGCTGGACCTATCTTGATCAAACTACTCATGTCACCTGTTGATGACATTCAGTCAAGGTCGGCCATCATTCTGTCCGATCTGGCTTGTGTGGAGGGGAACCAGGACTTGATAGCGGAAGAGAACGGAATTGCTCCCCTTGTGAACTTGCTTGACTCGGAGCTGGAGGATGTGCTGGTGAATGCCGTAAATGCAATACGAGTGCTGTGTGAAAATAACTACCGAAATAAAACATCAGTGTCAGAGTGTCATGGACTTGAGTCACTAGTGGAGTTTCTGACAGTAGATTCTCGTAAGTCATTTGGTTTAAACATATTAAACTCTTTCAGTTCAAATATCATTGATGCAATTCAAATGATAGGATTGGAACGAAAGCACAGGTACTTATAAAGCTCCTCTCCCTAGTCATTTGCATCAGCCATCGTAAGTCATTTGCATCAGCCATCTGTAAATGTTGCCTTTTATTTTCATGACCCTGCTTATTAGAGCCTGTTGAATAGATAGATTGCCTGGTGCTTCTGCGGCAGAGCTGCTAGTATCTGTAGCAGGACCTGAAAGTCCTTTATTTCAGTGTTACGCAGAAGGTTTTACACACGGTCGACACGGGTGTAGAGCCTTATGCGTCGCCAGGACGGCGGAGGGTGACTTCCGGTTAAAGGGTTATCTACTAGTGTAATACACTAACAAGGAAACTCTAACAACGTTAGAATTTTTTAAGTTTATATATAATGTAAATTCTATATACAACAATACAATTTACAACTGTCACAATTACAATAATATACAACACATATCAGTTCATGTCGCTGGCCCAAGTAAGGTGTTTGTTTCAAATCTGTAATCGATTTGCGTACAATACGCAAATAGATTACCGTCTGACGTCAACACCGTACTCGGCTCAGCGCCATGAACTAAAGGAAAACACAAAGGACAAAAAACGTTAGTTTGAGCTCATACAAAAAAACAAGGCCTTATGTTGGTAGACTTCAATTCGTCGTTCCCTGGATCATGTCATGGGCCAGTCCATATATCATGAGGAACACCAACTCTTATTAACACGTGCACGATTATATACTGGTCGCTCCCTGGATCGTACCAGGGACCAGTCTATATATATTAAAACACCTTAGTGGACGAACACTGTCCCACACTTGATGTGACCTTCAGATCTTATCACAGAATCTGGCAAAACTGTGCTAACCACTTCCGCCTACATTTTGTGCTTCCCGCCTCTGCTTAGGAACCATGCACAAACGGCGTTGTAACTGCCTCTACCCGGGTTGGTATTAACCTGGAGAGGTATATCGCATCTCCAGGTGAGACGTGGCTCTAAGCCCTAACAGCTGACTGCCGGACTTGATGTGCCCTTCTAGGTCTTAACACAGAATCTGGGCACACAACAATATAACATCCATCAAGAATTAAACAGCCACGTCTAACTTTTCATTAAAAGATAGGCGTATAAATACTATGCGTCTCACATTAAAATCATGCAACACGCTTTCCACAATCAAAAGACTCGTGCAGGTATTCACCTTAAAATCATGCAATACGCTGTCCACGAGAGGTATTCACAAACAACCCATGCATAACGTAGCCACAATTTCCGTAAACGTTTTATTACCACAGTTATGTAGCCTTACTGATTGAAAGGATTAAAATAATCTCGACGACATAGTGGACGATTAGATCCATTTCGTAACATAGGTTTCCCCTTAGGGAGAAAAAAACATAACAATGTTTCTTTTCTGAAATAGTACGAAATGCGATCGAATCGTAGGCTATGTCAAAACTGGAAAACTAGCTATATACACAACAACGGTGCGATGCATAACGTGGCCAAACTATCTACTAAGGTAGTCCGCCCCCAAATTATCTTGGCCACGGATTTACCTAATCCCAAAGTCAATCAATTCTCTGTGTCGTACCTGTCGTGCCTCAAATGGAATGGGGAAGTATGGGTAAGTCTGATCGAACACTAGATGGAAATCGCCACCTTTAAGTGTATCAGACGTAAAATTAACGTTGTCTTTGACATTACACCTACTGCGCACGACAGATCCCACAGGATCCGTTGCCTCTGCCTCTAATATACCATCGCCACCGTGTTCTTCCATATTCGATTTCTGAGTCGACGTTACGTCGTCGGGCTTTACGTTTTCACGTATGAAGTCATATTGGGATACGTCCTCTGACGTACAAATGTTAACTCTTTGGACATTCGGATCACTGTGATCCTCTGATCCAACATTGTCACGTGCATTAACAACTGCAGACGACACGTTCTTTTGACGTTGAACGTACTGCTTAATCATGTTAGCAGGATAAGTATTCACGACGCCCTTGACGTTAATCTTGTAGTTCATTGCATTGACTACTTCGACAACTTCATATGGCCCGTTCCATTGAAGTAACAATTTATTGCACTCATTCGGGAGTAGCAAAAGTACTTTGTCTCCGACGTCAAACTTACGCGACCTCGCGCGTTTATCATAATAAGCATTCTGCTTTACGTCCATTTTCCGGACAATATCCTGTGCTAACTTACACGTTCTCTCTAAACGTTCTTTTAGATCAATAACGTACTGATACGTCAATAACGCACGTTGGTCAGTTTCCTCTACAGACCACAATTCCTTTAATATTTGCATAGGACCCCTAACATTACGCCCATACAACAGTTCAAACGGGGAAAAACCTAACGACTCTTGCGGAACTTCCCTTACTGCGAATAATAATGCTGGGAGATACCTGTCCCAGTCATTTGGACGTTCTACGCACATTTCACGTAATATCTGTTTCAATGTATCATGGAATTTCTCCACGGGTCCTTTACCAGTAGATTGATAAGGAATAGTTGTCAGATCTTGAAGCGACAACAACCTACTAACCTCTCTCATGACGTCAATCGTGATCTTACTATCATGCTCGATTAGCATTTCACTCGGTATTCCTAATCTACTGAACATCTCAACTAACGCTTCGGCTACGCGTTCCGTTTCAATGCCGGGTAACGCTACCGCCTCGGGATATCTCGTCGCATAGTCTATCATTGTTAAAATATAGCGGGATTTCCTGTCAGAACGAGGTTCTATCGGTCCAACTATATCAACAGCGACTCGTTTAAATGGTGTGTCAATCTGTGGCAACTTTCCTAAAGGTACCTTAGTGACACGACCTTTTTGAATAGTCCTTTGACATATGTCACAAGATTTACAAAACCTTGCCACATCACCACAAATTCCAGGCCAAAAGAACTCAGTTAAAACTCTATCCATAGTTTTCTTTATGCCCAAATGACCTGACATCAAGGTTTCGTGCGCCAATCTTAACACCTTTTCACGAAAACCTTCAGGGATAATAAGTTGCAAAGTGACCTTGTTTCCCTTAGTAAACTGCCTATACAATAAATCTTTCTTTCGAATAAACTTAGTTTCACCCCGGTTCAATCCACGACTAATAGTCACATTCCCAGATTCCACTCTTTGCCTTATGCCATTCAATTTAGGGTCAACAATTTGGGCCTGCCTCAACGCCTCCTTATCACTAGCAATAATCTGATCAGGAACTTTAAGTTTCCTATAGACCTCTTCACCTTGCTTAGCTTGTGACCTAGTCACTGCCGCCATTGCAAAATGGGACATATCGGGAAGTTTTGACCCGTCAATATTTCCAATAACCAGGTCATACAATGTATCTTCCATGCACAATGCCTCAGTTTTTCCTGTGAAAAATGGACAATCTATGTCAACCATTGCTAAGGGATACCTTTGGGTAGATTCATCAATCAAAGTTACATCAGATTCTCTACCAAGTAGCTGATCATTAGAAACCAAGTTTCTACGAACGACACACCCAGTACAACCTGTGTCCCTTAAAACTACAACAGTCTTACCATTAACCGTACCCTGCGCTGTTGGTAATCGCGACCTTAAAAAGTAACAGACACCTTCCCTATCCACGTTATCATTGATTAGTGGACTTTCTTCCTTACTCTTATAGAGACCTTCAATTTCATGAGACCTATTCATTGTAGTTTTACAAAAACTCATTTGATGTCCGCCACCCCGACCACGTCCGCGGGAATAACCCCGACCACGGCCACGATCTGAATTACTACCCTTCGTCTGTACAGTATCGCTCTTACTCTGTGATCTTTGTGTCTCATCTTTCAGTGCATAACTACTCCCCTTACTTCCGCTATACCCGCTTGCACTTGCACCTACCTCCGCACTATATGCTTGCTTCCTATCGGGATTCTTAAAACATTTATATGTTAAATGTCCCTTACCACAAATACTACATTTTATCTCTGGCTTCGCACTCGGCTTATTATCAGATCTACTCTGAGTTACGCCCTTAATATCACGCTGCCCCTTATTAACACAAGCGTAGACACCGCCACGTGCTTCTGCAAATAAATCTGCTTCCCTAGCCATCTCACCTAGATTCGTGAATGTTTTCGGTTTCAAATGAACATACAGTTCTTTACTACAAGATTCTAAAAACTGATCTCTAGCGAAAAAATCGCAAACAGATTCATAAGACTGGTCTACCTTCGCCATTTTCAACCATTTATTAAGATACGACCTAAGTCTACTACTAAACTGAATAAACGTTTCGGACTTTTCAGGCCTATCATAGCGAAATTTCTTCCTAAATCCGCATTCAGTCATATCAAAATTCTTTAACAACGCATCTTTCAACTTGTCATAATCCGCTGCATCATCTACAGACAATCTATCATAGACATCAAGCGCGCGACCTTTAAGTAATGCGCTTAAATATGCAGCCAAAACGTTTTTATCCCATTTATTCGCCGTCGCGTATTTCTCAAACCTTGATAAGTAACTATCCATTTTGTCCTTACTTTCATCAAAATACGGTAATTTGGGATCTCGCGCATGCGCTAACTTTTCAGCCTTCTGTTTTTCTAATTCAACTCTAAACGTTACCTTCTGTAAATCTATCTGATTCTTTAACTCGCGTTGCTGCAATTCAAAACTATACTTCAACTTTTCTAACTCAACTTCGCTCGACAACTTTGCTTCCTTATCGCTTTCGACTTGATACAACCTAGCTTCCCTATCTTTCTCGGCTTGCCGCTCTATACTTTCAATCCGCGCCATCTCGATTTCCCTATCCGCCGCAATCTTAGCTTCTTCCGTCGCGATCCTAGCCAATTCAATTTCCCTATCTTTTTCGGCCTGCGCGATCCTCTCTTTTTCCGCCGCGATCCTAGCTAACTCAATTTCCCGGTCTTTATCGGCCTGCGCAAGCTTTTCTTTCTCCGCCGCGATCTTCTCTTTATCAAGTTCCCTTACCGCGTGCCTTTCTGCCCTCTCAGTCTCTTGCTGTTGCTTTACAAATTCCTGTAAAGCCTGCCCCTCATAACCTAACTCCTTTCCCGTCTTAACTAACTGATCCATGACGCTTAACGTAATGCTCACGTTAACTTAACTGAAACCGACGTTCACTTATAGTCACACACGTTAACTAAAACGTTAACAATAATAATAACGAACTAATCCAACTAAAACGTTGATTAATTAGTATACTCGCGATCTGGACGTAGCCATTAAAGTTACGTTCCTAACCGACCGGAAATGACGTCATAAACTGACGTTGACTTAGCCGAGAATTACTTTTCACTATTAGATGACGTAATTAGATGACGTAAATAACCCACATACAATTACGCCCAACTTGATCTAGCGTATCGGATATACAAACGTAACGTATGTAACGCAACGTATTAACACTGACACGACAACTGTACGTCCTACCTTACAAAACCATATAAGATACCAACGGTAAATCAAACTTAAGATTCCGCTATTAGGTTTAATTCATTGTAACGATATTATGTAACGTTACGAGTGACCTACGTTACTAAATCAGGACATAAAATGGACCTCAGTAACGGTTACGACACAACGTACAAAACGTTTAGGTTAATAAACTTACAGATTGTCATGCAACAGCAGTGCCAAGGTACTCAACCGGACCTTAAAACTAAATACATATCATCCGTGCCAAGACAATTCAGGTCTATATACCTCAGTTTCCCCACTCAGATATGCAACCTGTTACATTTTATCACAAATTAATGCATGGGCTATCGCACTTCATCACGCAGGGAATAAGGATAGTTGACCTTAATTGAGTGTAGGTTACATTTACAAAGAATTTAGTGGCAAAATTGCTCCCCTAAAATTCACAGCCTTACGTCACCTTAGAAAAGAACAATCAGAAAGTCAATAATAATAATAAAAAAAAATGTCTGACAAAATTTTGCCTAGATTCTGTATATATTGTCAATGTGTTACACTGGCAGATATTAACCGGAAATCAAATCCCACTTCTGACACCATGTTACGCAGAAGGTTTTACACACGGTCGACACGGGTGTAGAGCCTTATGCGTCGCCAGGACGGCGGAGGGTGACTTCCGGTTAAAGGGTTATCTACTAGTGTAATACACTAACAAGGAAACTCTAACAACGTTAGAATTTTTTAAGTTTATATATAATGTAAATTCTATATACAACAATACAATTTACAACTGTCACAATTACAATAATATACAACACATATCAGTTCATGTCGCTGGCCCAAGTAAGGTGTTTGTTTCAAATCTGTAATCTATTTGCGTACAATACGCAAATAGATTACCGTCTGACGTCAACACCGTACTCGGCTCAGCGCCATGAACTAAAGGAAAACACAAAGGACAAAAAACGTTAGTTTGAGCTCATACAAAAAAACAAGGCCTTATGTTGGTAGACTTCAATTCGTCGTTCCCTGGATCATGTCATGGGCCAGTCCATATATCATGAGGAACACCAACTCTTATTAACACGTGCACGATTATATACTGGTCGCTCCCTGGATCGTACCAGGGACCAGTCTATATATATTAAAACACCTTAGTGGACGAACACTGTCCCACACTTGATGTGACCTTCAGATCTTATCACAGAATCTGGCAAAACTGTGCTAACCACTTCCGCCTACATTTTGTGCTTCCCGCCTCTGCTTAGGAACCATGCACAAACGGCGTTGTAACTGCCTCTACCCGGGTTGGTATTAACCTGGAGAGGTATATCGCATCTCCAGGTGAGACGTGGCTCTAAGCCCTAACAGCTGACTGCCGGACTTGATGTGCCCTTCTAGGTCTTAACACAGAATCTGGGCACACAACAATATAACATCCATCAAGAATTAAACAGCCACGTCTAACTTTTCATTAAAAGATAGGCGTATAAATACTATGCGTCTCACATTAAAATCATGCAACACGCTTTCCACAATCAAAAGACTCGTGCAGGTATTCACCTTAAAATCATGCAATACGCTGTCCACGAGAGGTATTCACAAACAACCCATGCATAACGTAGCCACAATTTCCGTAAACGTTTTATTACCACAGTTATGTAGCCTTACTGATTGAAAGGATTAAAATAATCTCGACGACATAGTGGACGATTAGATCCATTTCGTAACATACAGGTCTGGCAAAAGTCCTACAAATTTAGAGGCAACGTCACAGCATGACTAAAATATTGTTTACTAGGAAGTTAAACCACAACTCAACAACAACAACAAAAGCCTCTCTTTTTCAGGAAGTATTTTACATGGATGTGCCGTTTATTTATGAATATAAATGAATTTCAATAGACATGTTTTTTTCATGTTTGCACATAAAATTGATGTCAGAACTCCTACTGAACAAAGTATACTTTATGGGCTTAAACCTTAAAGCGTCAAAAAAGCAGACTACTAATTCAAACCAGAAGGAAAATAATGTATGTCCAGATCAGGCCTCATCTGAATCTCTGCTGTTTTCAAATTCAAGTGTTTTCACTTTTTGGTGCTTTAAGTGGCAAGCTTCATTCTTCTCGTCCTTTCAGTTAGAGAGAAAAAAATATGTTTCCTAGGTGTTTAAATTAATTTCAGGGGACAAACTTTTATGGTAAAGAATTTGTTTTAAAAGCAATTCTTTCCAGTAATTAAAAATAGCTGAGAGACAGGAAGTACATATTTGTAGGTCAGAGTAATCACCCTTGGAGCCCTGTCTATTCAGTACACTGTATTTAGCTGGCTATAACAAGGGGATTTCCTCAAAAAAAATATGCAAATTGTGTAACATTCTTTCATTAACTCTACTGTAAGATGAAATTTTTCAATTCCAAAACAACCTCAAAAATCTAGATCTGTCTTTTAAGACAGATCTAGATTTTTGAGGTTGTTTTGGAGAGAAAAGACAGATCTAGATTTTTGAGGTTGTTTTGGAGAGGAAAAAAAAAAACAATTCCAAATAAGTAAGGTAAACTATGTCTGTTTCAGCTATTCTCCAGGCAGCAACATCAGCCACGATAGCAGCAGTAGCGGCAGGACATACCGAGAACCAGAATCAGTTACTAACAGAAGGAGCTGTTAAGTAAGTGTCAGAGGCTTCTTTTCAATCACACAGATTACCTTTTACAGTAATCTTATAAGGGGCAATCAGAAAGTTGCCAGAAAAGTGCTGTAAACTCTAAGATACTCAATCAACGATATAAGATACTCACACACATTTAAAATGTCATTATATACATACTGAATTGATTTAATATAGAATTTTGCATTTGCATTTGCTTTTGATAGCATGTTATACACCTTGCCAACTGTAATGTCACTTTATACTCTCAGGGGAGGCAACTCTGCCGTTTTCATGCTTGCTTCTCAATGGGGGACAATTCTTTAAAACAGAAAGAATTTACTTCAAAAGGAGCAAATTCTTTCTGATAAGAGTATATTCCATTTTGGAAGACCTTATTAGCCCAGATTAAAAAAAGGAAATCAGGAATACACAAAAGCTGTTACCCTTTGTGAAAATGGGAAAAGTTCATGAATGTGTACCTACTCCATTCACACAGGGTATAATCGATTCCGCCAATGTTTGCTTCCTGCAGAGACTGTCCATCATATTTGGCTTCCGCCGAGACTGTCCGTGAACTCTTGCTTCCTGCAGAGACTACTGTCCTCGATTAATGGCTTCCTGCCGAGACTGTCCGCATGACTCTGCTTCCTGCCGAGTGCCTCGGCAGGAAGCAGAATCACGCGGACAGTCTCTGCAGGAAGCCATTTATCATGTGCAGAAGTCTCGGCAGGAAGCAAGAGTTCGCGGACAGTCTTGGCAGAAGCCAAATATGATGTACAGTCTCTGCAGGAAGCGAAAATTAATGGAATTGATTATACCCTGTGATTCACCTTAAACCTGAATAATGTTTCTTTTCAGGCCCCTTGTTGACCAAATTAAAGGCAAGAATGTGAGAGTCCAGGTAAAAGCTGCCAATGCTCTTGAAGCCATGGCAACTAATAACTACAGATGTCAGAAAGCTTTTCTTGAACTTGATGCTCCTAAAGTGCTCATAAAATTACTCAAGGTAAGTATCATTATTACATTTTGGCAAATGTTGGCCATTTCAGCATCAGTCTGTGGCATTGCTGGTGTGAAAGTTGGGAAATTTTCTGGTTTTATGTAGTCTGGCACCTAGTCTTTCAAACTCTGACTTCCATCTTTAAGCAAAACTGGATAATACCCATGAGTCCATGCACCAAATATGAGACGTAAGAACAAGCAAAACTGTCTTTATTAATCTAACATAAGGGCCCTAGTGAGCAGTTAAGACTCTGATCAGACAACTCTTTCAGCAGTGTAGACTCAAATCAGAATGCTTCTCAAAGAGCTGTCTGATCATGGCGAGAAATATCATCATATGAGCCGCGACACGACAAAACCAACAAAGTGGTTGTGCGCCCAGCGCAGACTCAGATCAGCCTGGGCATCTGCCCAGTCTGATCAGTGTCTTCTTTGTCAGCATGAAGGTAGCTTAGCCCCTCGGCTACCCTTTAAGCGCTTCGCGAAGAGTTTGATCAGACTGGGTGGATGCCCAGGCTGATCTGAGTCTGCGCTAGGCGCACAACCACTTTGTTGGTTTTCTAGTGTCGCGGCTTATATGTCAGTGACTGCAAAATGATTTCGTATGGTGTTCATATTACTTTCTCATGGATAAAAATTAGTGAATCTTAAAATCCTTGATTAGTCTTTGGTATTAACTTTTAAACTTCTGTTGACATTCCTTATTTGTAGTGAAAACTATGTGTTTATAGGATTTAAAGTTCTGTGGACATTCTAAACCAGAAATCAGGAAGATTAGTACACCATAATTTTTTTGTATAATTACAGCATATTGTGTTTATTTTCAGAATATCAGTGTTGAAGTGCGTGAACAAGGAGCATGTGCATTATGGTCTTTAGCAGGTCATACTAAAACTCAGGAGAAATATATTGCAGAGATAACAGGCATCACACACATACATCAGATGTTGTTAGAGCCCACAGAAAAACTTCTCACTGTCGGTAAGATTCCCACATGGGTCAACCCTTAAAGCTTCAGATATGAAAATAGCTGATTTTGTGAACATCATAGATCCAGATGAGGTGGCTCATTATGAGCCACCTCATCTAGTTCTACAATGTTTGCCATCTAGTCTTTGAATTCTCAATATGATATAGCTTGAAATAAATTTTTTTTTTAAATTTTGCAGACGTAAATTTTGTCATCTGCTTGTTGGTGCTTTAAGGGATAAATACTTGTCACAATATGATCTTGTTGAAACATTTCGAAAAATTTGAGCCACTTTGTCGGAAGAGCCATCTTTGGTTGTACCATAATAAATTATAGGATGGGCATGTTGATGCATGTCTGTAATAAAAATGAAGAAAGAATAGACTGAAACTTAAAAGAAAATTGCATTATATGCCATAAGATATCAGTGTAAGGTTGGAAAACTGAAACATAAGATTTGAACATTTTTGAGAAAAAAGTTGACTTGAATATGTCTGTCATACATGAAAGGGACAAAATGGTAACGCTTATCTTTTCTCAGGTTGTATGATGGCAATAGCTCTTGGCAGGGAAAGTATTGAGAACCAGAACAGACTGGCACAAGCAGACTGCTTCTCTCAGCTAGTTAGACTGCTTCGCAGACATAAATCTTCAACAAAGGTTATGCTCATGGTCATAAAGGTGCTTGGAATACTATGTGTTGGTACGTATATAATCTTTGTTTTAAGGTGTATTCATATTATATGTTATATTATATAATTACATATATATGTGACAGAGTTGCTTCTTCTGAAAGTATATAATTTATACTTTCAGGGGAAGCAACTCTATCACTGTCTTGCCCACAACTAGCAGAAGTGAAACATGTATTATACCCAATTCTCCTACTTCCATAGTTTCTGCTATTTCCGTAGTTGCCGGAGTCTATGTCAACAGCCGATCACGTGATCTCCCAATGGTAGTACAATATATCTATAGCCCAGTTCAAATCACCAGATATAAAATTTTCTGCTTTCATTGCAATGTTACTCTTTTATTCCACAATGAAATTCACTAAAAAGATAACTGGAAATATGTGTTAATAAAACTGTAGGGCCTGAGTTCAAAATTATATTTGAGAACTAAAATTTTCACTGAACCAGGAAATTTTTACACAGGGGAATTAAGCAAATCCAGTTCATTGAACTGCGCTATATTTTACAAAATTTTCCCACGTTCTGACCTCAAGAGTCAAAACTTCCGTTTGACCTACGGACCTCAGGAGAAAGTCCCTTACAGTGGGCACTGATTTTAAAGAAAGATTTAACTTACATTTCTTTAATGCTGTGACTTCATTTTTGACAAGTAAGTCATCAATTTCCAGACATTTTATTGCATGCTAGTAAAATATTACAACGTACTTGTAAAAACGTATTTGACTGACTTCTATTTAGTGCTACGGAAATAGGAGCATAGGGCATACTTTTGTTTTGGCATTGGCATCAGGGGTGGCAGCATAAACTTTTGTCCAGTCTTCAGGTTTAACTCTGTTTTATGACAATGCCCTTACAGGTGAGACATAACATTCCACAAAATTCTGGTTTTCAGTTTTGCCTCCCTTTTCAATGGGGATCAATTTTTACCAGAAAGTTCTTGTCCCCTTCTTGACCTCATTTTCTGTACATCCAGCATCACCTGATAATGCATCAGTTTTTTCTTGCACAACAGATAAGGGTATCCGTGTGTTTCACCTGTACCTACAAATCTTATCTCATCCAGGTTATCTCACTCAGGACCGGATAAAAATTGCTTGCATTCAATGCATTGTTTCTATAGGAGCTCACCTATGTAAGTTGTCAAGTGACATTCGTTTTTTATAGACATGACGTCAAAGATGGCAAAATGACGTCAGTTTATGCATGGCAGACTTTGACGTAAAGAACCAAATGGCGGTCTTTGAAAGCGGCACCCTCTTTCAAAATGAAACAGAAACCTCTCAAGCACTAAAATTGTGCATTTCAACAAGTTCTAAGTTAAAACAAAATGTGGTGTTAAAAAAAGTATCTATCATTGGTATGAGGTGTGGATAGAAAAATCAGTCACTTGGTATCACTGTTCGGCATCACTCGGCAAGCCTTCCAATGCCAAAAAGTGGCCCTCGTGTCAGATTTTTCTATCCACACCTCATACCAATGAAATATATTTATAATCTATCCCATCAAGAGGCTTGTCAAGTGATGCTGAACAGTGATCCCGTGTGACGGATTTTTCTGTCTGCTCCTCGCACCCATGACAGATTCCTTAATTTTCTTACCTACCTTTTGGTTTTCATGGAAGAACTTGTTAAAGGGCATAATTCTAGTGCTTCAGAGATTTATAGTATGTCTTAAAAGAAGCCAATGCAAGAAATGACTGACATTCAGCTCTTTATGGCAATTCCTGCATAAACTTCCTTAATTTTCCCTCTTCTTGATGTCATCATCTCAAAAACCAATGTAACTTGATGATGTAGTTACGTGAACTCTTATACAACCAATGCATTGACAACATATGACTTTTGTAGGGTCCTGGGTGAGATAAAGGTACAGGTGAAACACATGGATATGCTTCTCTGGTGTGCAAGAAAAGATTTTCCAGTACTGGTTAAAATACCAGACCTCCTTGTTTGGTACACAAAAAAACTTTTGTTATAACCTTAATTTGGACTGCCTCTTAGAGGTCCCACCATAAATTTGGATGAGTACTACAAAAATTTTCTTAGAGTTATTATGACCCCCCCCCCAACCCCCCCCCCCCCCCCCCCCCCCCCCCCCCCCCCCCCCCCCCCCCTCACCCACCCACCTTAGCTTATCTGGCTTATCTGGGCCGTGAACAATGTTGTCATTGCAGGTGTGGCTTACAAAAACAACAGGACCACTCAGTCAAAGATTGCTGAGGAAGGTGCCATCCCACTTCTGGTGCAACAGTTAAACCGTCCTGTCTCCGAGGAAGTTCAGGTGGAGGTTGCCATAGCGCTGGGTTGTATCATCCTTAGCAACACACATAATCAGGACATTCTTAATGAGGAACCTGAGTTCAAGTTTGATGTTTTGTTAGATTTACTGAAATCTAAAAATGTGGTAGGTTATTACTTCTTTATGTTGTACACAAAATATAAGTGGCATTGAGTGAATTTGAGGGCAGATTAAAACAGATTTACCAAAAAATTATGGTACAAATGACTAATATAGATATGTGCAGTCATAAGCTTTACAGTAAACTACACCTGACTCTTGTTTTCTCCAACACTGATATCTCAATGTACCTCCTAATATCAAAGAATATATTTTGGATATATTTTTTCCTATTTTTGCATTACATTTCAACTCCTCTTATCTCAAAGTACTGGTATCTCAAAGTAAATTTTCTGGGACCTGAAAATTTACTTTGAGATATCAGTAGTTTTAGGTAAACTTTGACTTTGAGATATCAAGAGTTGACAGTTCATACAAACTAATTACTAAAATTCTGTCATTCTGTCATACTGTGCAAAGTTTTCATAATTTTATTCCCTTTTAAAGGAGGTTAACGGCAACCTTAAAATGCTTGGGTAAATTTTTGCTCAGTACCAGTTTTCGTAGATTAAACTGTTTCCCTAAAGCAGCAAAAAATGAAACAATTAGTTACAAAATTGAAAGTACATGATTGAGATTCCCATTTAGCCCAGTAGTATGCATTTTCATTTAAATGTTGAGCTTTTTAAGAAAAATGAGTTTCATCAGTGCATTAACCTTGTGTCTGCTAGGTTGCGAAAAATTGTTCACTCAAGAACACAATCTCAGAAATTGATATAATTGATATGTGGCAACATTAACTGCAACCTTGTTCAAATAACAGAGAAATGATCTAAGATGTGATTGTCATTGTGTAGTTGCAAAGTGGTTGCCATGTTAGCACTTAAAGACAATCCAATTGTTTGCTAATTAAATGATGCCTCTCCCATTTTTGTCTCATTTGGAAAAATATATTCATGTTCATATATTTCAGTGAATTCTCTAGGGTAGAATTATATCTCTTATATGTTTCATATCAATAACCTACAATTTTCCATTACAAATAATGATATTTTACATATGATTTTGAAACAGCTCTCAAAATAAACCAGTTATGGATGAAGTTTCAAAGGTCAAAGGTATGATGCAATTCTCTTGGGCAGATTTCTTATGATTAAATTGTATTTAGCCTCCTTAGATAATACTGATCAATATGACGTTTTTTTTCTATTCTCTGCAGGACACAAGACTACAAGCTGGTATGGCTCTCACAATTTTTGCCTTCAACAATACACCTCAACAGTATGCCATACGAGAAGCTGGGGGTATCAAGTATTCAGTGTTTGAGCCGTTCCTCTTTTCTGTTGATGAATTTCACAACTGTTATGCTGCTTTTCAGGTAAACACTGTGAAAAAAACCTGTACAAGTTCCAGAGCTTCAGAGTTTGTATGGTGAATGGGTACACTTTCAGGGGAAGCAACTCTGCCATTCTCAGTTTTGCCTCCCTTCTCAATGGGGTCAACTTTTAAGGGAAAGAATTTGCTCCCATTGGAGCATAATTCTTTCCTTAAAGGCTAGACCCCATTTTGAAAGGGCTATGCCATCCTTGGAAACTAAGAGGGACTTGCAAAAATTGTTCCCCTTTGTAAACTTGGCAGTAAAACATGAAGGTATACCCACACACCTTAATCAGGATCCAAATTCTGTAAAATCTCCATAAAACCATATATCGTGCTCTTGGTTAGAACCACCTTCTCCAGGCAGTGTTACCAAAGGGCTACAATATGTATTTTTACAAAAGCCTTTCATACAAAATCTATCATGGAGCAATTCTATAGGTAAAGGTTTCCCATAGTTATGTGGCCAAAGGGGCAGTGGATGTTAGAGGCCCAGCGTATCTTGGCCTTGGCATATGAAAGACTTAACCATCTCTCTCTTTTTGCTGCCTTTTCCGGATTTGAAAAAGGTGTCCATTTAACCCTGGTTTGACAATGAGGGTTTTTCAGTACCTGGCTGTCCAGTTTGGGTTTTGAACATTTGATCTCCAAGCACCTCTAACCACTCAACCATCAGAATCAGGATCAATTTTTAGCGCGCCTTTGCGAAGCAAAGGAGAGCTTGTGCTATACCCCCGGCGTCGTAGTCTGAGTATGCGTTAGCGTTAGCGTCAGCGTCCTCGTCGGCGTCCGTGATCAGGTTAACCAATGTTAACAATTGCGTTTAACTGGATGTTCAACACTGTAACTTACAAACTACAGCAGCTACAATCATCATATTTGGTACATATATACATCCATATGACTGCAGCAGCTGCATGACACAATTGTATGTCCTTGACCTATATGTTACGGTTGACTGACTTTGCTGTTTGGCACTGTTTTTAAGGCAAATTTTTTTAGTTTTGATGAAACCTTTCACAGAAGAGACTTGATACTTGGTCAAATAGCATATCCCTATAATTGCAGCAGCAGCAAAGCTACCATGCAGACTCCTGTGCCCTTGACCTTTGTTCATGGTCCAGTGATTTTGTCTTATAATTCAAGCACTGTTTGATGGATTCACACCATATCTGGCATAGTGGATCAGTCTGACATGAAGAATAACCTCATATTATTTATAGATCACTGTGACCTATATTTCATGGTTCATTGATTTTGCCTTGTGTCTCCAAAACTATTTATAGATTAAGAACTTATTTGGGAATGTGAGGTCACTCAGACATAAATTTAATCATTCAGTGCTTTTGCTTCATATTTTGAGTTGTATTTAGTATGTTTTAATCATATACCTGGGATAATGGCTCAGTTTGACACTGCAGATTATCTGATATATTTGTAGGTCTTTGTGACTGTGAGAGTCAGGCACCCATAAGGCGCGCTTTGTTGTCTTCTGACAACTCTTGTTATTGATGATATGTCTAAAGAAAATCTTTTACCATGATGCTTCTCTTATTAGGGCCAACTATATTTTTGGCTGGGGATGAACTCTAAAGGAAAGAATTTGCTGCCTAGGAGCAGATTCTTTCCTTTAAGAATAGACCAGTTTTGACGGGTTTTGTCATCCAGGGAAGTAAATGAGAGGTCACAAAAGTTGTTCCTCTTTGTAAAATAGTGGGAAAAAGCATGGAAGTGTATTCATACACCTAAAGATATTCAAATATTTATGATTATTGCATTTGGGTTAAATGTTGTATTTTCCATCTTCCAGATTGTTGTTCTTGCTCGTGTAATCATCGACCATGACCAAGTATCTCTCACAGCTGAAGGTGTTACGCTTCTTGTCAATAAACTGAACTCGGATGATGACAACGTTGTCGTCTTGGCTAGCAGCTTATTATCTAGTCTTGCCCATACTCGTGCTGGCATCCCAGATGCCATGGTAACCACGGGCGCCATTGACATTCTCATAAAAAGGCTGTCTTCTCCAAACGAACAAGTTCGTAGTGCTGTAGCAGTAGCTCTGGGTTATCTTACATTTAATCGTACTGCTGCAAGATTGTTGTTTGGTGCATGTAGGAATACACCAGGGTTGTATAAGAAGTTAATGGACAATATTGGAAATAGTCCAAAAATCAGCCATGAGTTTATGGAAGACTTTAAACGAGCCAAAATTGTTGGATTGCCCTCTCAATGGTAAGTCCTGTTAAAATTTATTCACATTTTAAGTTCACCTGAGTTGAAGACTGGCATAGCTTATAGGATAGGGAGGCACTGTCATACAACAGTCTTTTGTCCATCTGTTATCTGTCAGCATTTTAAAACAACTTCTTCTTAGTTACTCTAGATCTATGCTGTTGGCAAATTAAAATATAGTAAAACCTGTCTTAGTGGCCACCTCTATTAAGCAAGCAACCTGTATTAAGCAAGCACGTATTCAGTTCCCAAACCAGGCCAGTACATTGAAATATACATGTACCTGTATAAAGCAAGCACCTGTCTTAAGCAAGCAGTATTTGATTTTCACTTTGGTGCTTGCTTAATACAGGTTGGACTGTAAACACTTTCATTTTTATCACTTTAAGTGTTAATTATGAAAATAGTCAGGGTAAGTCATGGCCTGATGTCAGATTATCAGTTGTCATTATATTATCTTTGAGAACAACTGGTTCATAAAAGTTCTGTTAAAAAGGTAAATTTTCATAACTTTGGTATTTTTCTTGTTTCCGAAGGAACCATCTTTTCAGATTTAACCTAATGCGCACACAATTTTGAAACAACATTGTGTCATCATTCAGTGTCATAATATATTCAACATCATGACACTAAATCAGTCTTGATTCCATGTTTTACAATATTGAATCAACATTGATTCAGTGTTGTTTTAACATAGTGTGCCCTATGTGTGCTTCATGTGCCCCATGGGTTTGTCCTTGTAATATTTAAGAAATGGCCCTGAATATTTTACAGAGATATAAGTATCAGTGATCTGAAATAATCATTTCTGTTCTCTTCCTTTCAGTTTGGAGGTTAATGGTGGCCCACCCATAATTCCACCCAGCAGGCAAAATGGTAAGCAAATCATAGTCACAGTTTCTTTCATTAAGTGCAATAGTCAACTTAAACTGGCTATTGCACTTTATGAAAAAGACTGTCTACTTTGACTATTGCAATTAATGAAAAAACTGTCTGCTTTAAGTTGACTATTGCACTGAATGAAAGAAACTATGAACATAACTTCTTTCTTAAAGAGGGAAATTATAAAAATGACAGTAAAGAAACAGTTAATCAGGTACAGTCAAACCTGCTTATGTGGTCACCTCTATTAAGGGATCACCTGCCTTAAGCAGCCACCTTTGCTGGGTCCCTTGAACCAAAATACAGTGCAAATGAACCTGTATAAAGAGGTCACCTGTCTTAAGCAGCCACTTTTTGACCTTCTCTTGGGTGACCCCTTATAACAGGTTTGACTGTATATTTGAAGTCGAACAATATGTATATATATATATATATATATATCTACCAAGGAAAATAGGCAAAAATTAAAGTATGTTAATTTAAAATTGTCTCAGTATTTGCAGTCAGTATTCCATAAGTTTAAATGTGAATGTTTTACAGGTCGAAGACCACAGACCACACAACCGAAGTCCAGAGCTCATGAAGACTCACACAAACTCAGCCGTGCTGTCTCTGCACCAGCTCGCGGAAAGAAATCTCCAAGTGTTGTTATCAGCCGCTCAAACGAGGACAGTAGACCATCTACAGGAATGATGACACGCCCGTCTACGTCATTCACTAGGCCACCATCATCGTCGACAACGAAGTCGGCTACCATAAAACCTCCTTCACCTGAGGGACAGTTTAAGTCTAGGTTATCGGCATGGAAGGAAGAAAAATAGACTTACTGTATTTATTAATATTTAGTTGTAAGATGGTGTTTTTCTCCTTCCAAAACAATCCCAAAAAACCTGGATTTGTCTTTCACTGCAAAACAATCCCCCAAAATCTAAATCCATCTTAAAACAATCCCAAAAAATCTGGATTTGTCTTTCACTGCAAAACAATCCCCCAAAATCTAAATCCATCTTAAAACAATCCCAAAAAACCTGGATTTGTCTTTCACTGCAAAACAATCCCCCAAAATCTAAATCCATCTTAAAACAATCCCAAAAAATCTGGATTTGTCTTTCACTGCAAAACAATCCCCAAAAATCTGAATCCATCTTAAAACAATCCCAAAAAATCTGGATTAGTCTTTCACTGCAAAATAATCCCCAAAAATCTAGATCCATCTTAAAAGATGGATCTAGATTTTTTGGATTGTTTTTGGAAGACGGAACTAGATTTTTTAGATTATTTTGTAAGGGAAATTTAAGCCGGATCTAGGTTTCTGGGATTGTTTTGGATGGGAAAAACCCATCTTATACCAGAATTAGATAAGTTGGAAACATTCTCTAGGTTTTTGGGATTGTTTTGGAAGGGGAACTCTCAAGGTCTTTCAGTAATTACACCAATTATGGTAATTGTGATGTAAATCATGTTCTTGGTTTATTTAAGGTGTTAGGGTACACTGCCATGTTTCTCTGCCATTTTTTGCAAAGAGAAGCAACTTCTGGTATTTTCCTCTTTGCTTCCCCAGGCAAAAAACCTTTCCAAAGCAAGTCTACTGTTAAAGGAAAGAATTTGCTTCTGTAGGAGCAAATTCTTTCCTGTAACAGTTGAACTCTATTGAAAAGGGAGGCAAAATTAAAATGGAAGAGTTGGTTCCCCTGAACATGTATCCATTCACCTTAAACTCAAAAATGATAATTGTCAGTGGTGTTCCATATTTACCTGAAGTAATGGGACAAAACTATGTAAGCAGACGGAGCAGATCCAGATCAGACTGCTCCTTAAGAGCAGTCTGATCTGGGTCTACTGTGTTCGCCAGTCTTTTGTGAAGTACCTCCTGGCAGACAAGGATGCCACAAGATTCTGAGATAAAAATATCCAATGCAGGAATGGTTGCGGATGTCTGGATGTCTGCATAAGATTGCATGGTTTACAAGTGTTCTGTGTCACATGAAAAATGCCTGATATGAGCTGACTGTTGATCTATTTAGTCTGATCAGGGTCTGTGCTGGTTTGTTTATAAATTCTACAAGATCTAATGTATGCATGAACAGCAAAGACTAGGGTCAGACTCTGTAAAAATAATTGTAGAAATCTGTTTAGTCTGCAGGCCACATGTTAGTGTAGATTTTGAATGACGTAATAAATACTTGATCAAAATAAGCCACTTGAAAGTAGGAAATAATATGAAAAGTGCACTTCAACACATAGGTATTATAGAGTAAATAATACATGTTCCAGATAATATGTACATGCTCTTTTGGGGTCAGAAACCTCAGAAATATATTTTTGATTTAACTTCACCACGTTTGAAAAGGGAAGCAAAAATGAAAATCACAGAATTGCTTCTCCTGAAAGTGTACTTATTCATCTGAAGTTTCATCCCCCACATTTTTACTGAGAACTATGAACAGCTTATACATAGACAAATACATAGACTTTCTCAAGACCCTTTATTTATCTAAATTTCACTTTCAAACAGAAAAGTCCCTTTATTAAAGTGAAACAATATGTGATAGTCCTTGAAGGAGTTATCTCTAAATTTTACACAGTTTTAAACAGGAGCATTTTCTTTTTTTCCAAAATGTTAAAAAATGATAAAATGGAATATTTATTTACAGACTTGGACAAATCTAACAAATACATTTTACATGTACTTGCCTTCAGACCTAACCAGTTACGTATATATGGAAAGGCCATTTGAGCCGTGACACAACAAAACCAACTAAGTGGCATGTGTGCCACACGAAGACTCAGATAAGTCTTGGCATCCAACCAGTCTGATGAGAGTCTTTGCTTACACGTAAAGGGTAGCATCAAAGGGTCTAAGCTACCTACATGCCAACAGCGTAGAGTCTGATCAGACTGGGCGTATGTATGTAAGCTGATCTGAGTCATCGGGTGGCGCACATGCCACTTTATTGTTGGTTTTGACATGTCATGCGTCATTAATGGTTCACATTTTTATGGCATCTGTGAATTGGTTGTGTGTTTATTTGTGTTTGTCCTATATGTCCTCAGTGTTGATTTCATGTTAAGGACTGTGATACTCTACAATCCAGGTTTTTAATCAACAGAATTATGAAGATTTTTTTATCAGAGAGTTTGTGTGAAATAGTGTTTCACTATGCATGCTTATTCTGCACTGTGTATTTGTGTTTTGAATGAGTAAATGACTGTCAAACTCCTAATCATGCTGCCAATTTTCTCAGGCTGGAAAACCTTCGTACTTTCATTGTAATGTATAGTGTAGCATTTCTAGAAAAGTCATCCTTATTGTATATAAGGCAGCTTTTATAGAGAATAGCAAAAAAAATGGAGTACTTCGCTTTAAATGCCAGAAATGAAAATAGTAAAAAAATGGAGTACTTAACTTTAAATGCCAGAAATGAAAATATTTGAATTTGCAAACAGCATAGACCCAGATGAGGCAGCTCATAATGAGCCACCTTATCTGGATCTACACTGTTTGCCCTCTAGTCTTTGAATTTTCAATATGATACAGCTTGGATGAAACACTTTTTTGAAATTGTGCGAACATAGACTTTGTTGTTTGCTTTTTGGGGCTTAAAGGATCAGTGTTAATGCTGAAGTGTTCCTAAAATTTCAAACCATAGAGAGAATGTAAATTGTTCTTTTTTGGTGGTCATAAAATGCAGCTGGAAGAAGAATACCTGCTGTTGTGAGAGGACTTTTTTTTCATACACGTCATTACTACACATTCTTCATGAACAGTTTGTGCTATATAATTATGCTTTTATGCAAAGAAAACTAATGCACTGTTATTACTGCTTATTGTGCTATTACAGTTGTGATACATTAAGGGAATTGGATACTCCTCCACGTTTTTCTGCCATTGTTATAAAGGGGAACAACTGTTGTAAATTCCTGTTTGCTTCCCTGGATGAAGTAGCCAACATGGGGTCTACTCTCAAGAGAATCAATTTGCTGTTTGAGGAACAAATTTCTTAGAGAGGACCCCCTTGAGAAGATGGGTGGGCAAAACGGAAATGGCAGAGTTGCTCTCCCTGAAGGAGTATCCATTCACCCGAAGAACTGTTTATTTGTAATATTCATATTTATACTTATATTTATATAGATCTCCAAATACTATTTGTATAATCTGTATTAATAAATATTTTGAATTTTTACATATACAAATAGATGACATTAACGGTACACATGTGAACTTTTAGATTGTTATATTGTTCATGCCCTAAAAGTTAAAAAATTATTTACCTGTATATTGCAAAAAGAAATTTTTATATTAAGATGTATGGGCACACCTTCACATTTTCCCTCCATTTCTACAAAGGGGGACAACTTTTGTGTCTTCCCATTTGCTTCCCTGGGCAACAAAGCTCCTTCAAAATAGAATCTACTCTTGAAGGAAAATAATTTTTTCCTTGGGGAGCAGATTCTTCCAAAAAGACTTGATCCCCATTGAGAAGCGTGACAAAAATACAAAAATGAAAGTAGCAGAGCTGCTTCCCGTGGAAATGTGCCCATTCACTGTGATTATGGCAATTCTTATTTATCCATAAAAACACTGTTTGTGGCCCCTCCCCAGAGTTGCATCAAGGAAGTTCTAATGAGGGGGCACAACATATGCTCTTTATGAGGAATTGATAGAGCTGCTTGTTTATAATGTATTTTGTTATTGGATAATTATCCACATAGAACACAATTTTGTAAGATCTCATGAATGAGTGTTGTTAGTCCAACAACAACGAGATCCCACAACATATGAGCCGCGACACGAGAAAACCAACAATGTGGTTGTGCGCCCAGCGCAGACTCAGATCAGCCGGGGCATCAGCCCAGTTTGACCAGACTATTCGTTGAGTACTCACAGGGTAGCTAAGTGTCTAAGCTACCTCCATGCGGACAGCGAAGACTCTGATCAGTCTGGGCGGATGCCCAGGCTGATCTGAGTCTGCGCTGGGCACACAACCACATTGTTGGTTTTCTCGTGTCGCGGCTCATATGTTTTGTGTGAAATAAGAAAATCTCCATATTTATTTGATGGCTTTTGCAGAATCTGTGCTGTGATAATCTGTGATAATTCTTATTTCAGCCTGATATGTAGAAAGGTGCCTTGTGCCATATGCACAGAGAATGGAGATCTAGAGAAAAATTCAGAGCACAGATGAATTTGCAAACAGCATAAATCCATATGAGGCAGCTCATAATTATGAGCTGCCTCATCTGGATCTACTCTGATTGCCTTCTGGTCTTTGAGTTTTTAATATGGTACAGCTTTATGAAGCATTTTTGCAATTTTGCAGATATAGATTTTGTCGTCTGCATTTTTGCCGCTTTAAGGATTTATAGCCGAAAGTTACTGATCAGATTGCAGTGTGCTTATGACATAATGCACCTTTTCGCTTAGTGGCTTTTTTAAGACATTTTTCTGTTGTACCTATTTGAAAATAATGATGAGATGTGATATTTTTGACATTTATGGACAATGATTAAAAAATTTCACTGAATTTCATATCATTATATGATTTACCTTCCGAATTAAAACAAATGTGATTCAGTGCTAAAGGTAAAAATGAAATCAATGGTACCCTTAGGGTAACAGGCTAGCACTGAAGCCACTGAGCTACCAGGCCTCCACTGTTTCTCAGGAGCAGTCTCCTGTGGGAGTCAAACTTTTGGCCCCCTGCGTTCAAGGCAAACCCGGTCCACTTAGCCAGGTGCTTTGCAGAAACTCTTATATTTGTAAAGAGTAGAAGTATAGTGAGTGAAGCTCTGCTGTGCAGGCAAGTATTGTAATCAGCTCTTTGAGAGAAAACGTCCAAAGCAAAGAAAAACGCTTTGTTTCACTTTGAAGACCAAGGTAAAGGCATTTTAAAGCCTCTTCAAAAAACTTCCAACACTTTTCTTTTCCAGAGTGTAATATAAATAACAAAAGAAAATGAACATAGATCTAGTTGTTTATTTCAAGTACATAAATGGTTTTGATATTTTATGACATAAATGATTTAATACTAAATAACTGATAAAGATAATGAATAGGTTAAAATCAAAATACACTAGCTGCTGCATTCATGTTGCTGAGAAAAAATAAACGGAGACCTACAAGTCAGCCACTTGACAATCCTCAGAAGGAGCCATTGCCAATGCCCAACTACCCAAGTCAGAAAAGCTTTGGTCTTTGCTGCCTTATGTGATGATATGATAAATCCAAATCTTTTCACACCATGTGAAAGAAAATTCAATGTATTTTTAATGCCCAAGTTTCAGGCCAGGTTGTGCAGGCTCATTTTACTGCATACATTGGACACTCAGCTTTCGCCTAGCTTGGCCTGGTTACCATTATGCCTGTCAGCAAATGTAGGTCAGGAAACTGCCTTTCATGCTTCTCTACAACATCCATGAGTCCATTGCTGACATGGCATGCCCTTTTACTGCATGTAACTTAAATTACCCATAAGCTCCATTGTGTAGGTATAAAGTAACATTTGTTACTTTATACCTACACAATGGGGCTTATGGGTAAATGTTACTTGATACCTACACAATGGGGCTTATGGGTAAATGTTATTTTATACCTACACAATGGGGCTTATAGGTAAATGTAACTTTATACCTACACAATGGGGCTTATGGGTAAATGTTACTTTATACCTACACAATGGGGCTTATGGGTAATGGTGTCCTAGCAAAGTCTTGCCCATTCAGCCAAATCATCTTACTGTAATTCACTTGTCAATCAACTGAGGCATGAGCTGCACAGGTTTCTCAGGGATGTTGCCATTACCACCAGTGGTGTGATGCAAAAGACAAAAGTAATCTGAGTATAGTTTCCTGACCTGCATGAGTGCGTCTTAAACTAAGGTCTAAGGTTGGACCAGACTAGTCCTCAGCTTGTGCAGTTCATGGCACCATTCATATCCTCTTTCTTTTAAAACATAGGGATTGGGCTCACTGCCTTATGTGGTAGCTTGCTCCTTAAGGTGTATCTGTACATCACTATGTGGTACATCAAAATGAGCTGATACACAACAAAACCAACAAAAGGG
The DNA here is from genome assembly GCA_963989385.1 of Ctena decussata. Lineage (NCBI taxonomy): Eukaryota > Metazoa > Mollusca > Bivalvia > Lucinida > Lucinidae > Ctena > Ctena decussata. The sequence goes on from OZ022512.1 coordinate 42,498,596, forward strand.
CATGTGCGCCCAGCAAAGACTCAGATCAGCCTGGGCATCTGCCCAGTCTGATCAGATTCTTCGCTCTGTGTTTGGAGCTAGCCTAGCCACTTATGTACCCTTTACGAACATAGGGAAAACACTGATCAGACTGGGTGGCTGCCCAGGCTGATCTGAGGCTTCGCTAGACCTACATGCCACTTTGTTGGTTTTGTTGTGTTGTGGCTCAAATGGAGATGTACCCATACACCTTCACACCGCTTAACAAACAAAATAAATGTTTGCAAAAATTTTCTTATTTACACCAGATAGCATTTATGATGAATGACGAACACATGCACAAATTCAAATTAAATAGTTCAACACTACATGATATGGCTTTTTTCAGAACTAAAATTAGCTTCCTTTTGTTGTATTCAGTCCAAGATGATCTATGTTATACTTGGCATCATCTCCTGTAGGTAGTCCCAAGCCCATACCACTTATAATTACATTAATGAATAAGATTATAAATATTCCAACGGTCACCATGTTTGTCAGACGGTCATGAATTCTTCCTGCCTTTTTTAGATTTTCAAAGTTTTCATTTGCTGCCTCACTTGTGGTTGGTGGAATAAAATGTTCTGTATCCCTCTCCGGTTCTGGGGCTTCAATAGAATCATCTTGCTCATAATAACCTACATATATGAGCATTATTCCGACAGCAAGCTGTAATGCCATAGAACAGGCGACAAGAGCAATGACAACAATGGCCTGAGCTGTTAGTTCTGTGGAGTTCATTAAGATTTTCAGCTGAGAAACATTAGCCATCAGGAGCGCGACATCCAGAAATCCTGCCGCAAGGGATTTTCTAAATGCATAATTTGCAAACTGAAAGAAAATCAAAAAGTTAAAGACACAATTTAATGAAATGATCTGCAACAAGAGAAATCCAACAAGGTGGTATGTATGCCCAGGAAAGACTCATATCAGCCTGGGCATCTGCCCAGTCTGATCAGAGTCTTTGCTGTCTGCATGGCGGTAGCTGAGAGCCTAAGCTACCCTTTAAGCGGTTCGCTAAGAGTCTGATCAGACTTGGTGGATGCCCAGGCTGATATGAGTCTTCACTGGGTGCTCAAACATTTTGTTGGTTTTGTCGTGACTGGCTCAAATCAACTAGCTCTAGTTTTGAGGTCAGAGGATACACTTTCAGGGGTTGGAACTATTTTTATTTTTGCCTCCATCTTCAAAGGAATTTATTCTTACAGGAAAGAAATTGCTCTTGTAGGAGCAAATTCTTTATTGCTCCTATAGGAGCAAATTATTTCCTTGAGGAGTAGAGTCTTTATGTCCAAGAAAACACACAGGAAATTGCGAAAGTTGTTCTAATTTGAAAAAAATGTAGGAGCAAATTATTTTTGCTTGAGGAGTAGAGTCTTTGTTGTCCAAGAAAACACACAGGAAGTCATGAAAGTGGTTCTAATTTGAAAAAAATGGCAGAAAAACATGGAGATGTACCCCACATACCTTAATATAGTAATTGCATAAAGTTTCCCACTGTTAAGGTAATTTTAGTATCGGACGAAATATATGAAAGTACAAGAAGATATTTTGCACAACTCTTGGCATTGGTGAAGATTTTTGTGTAGATGTTCACAAAATATTATAGTTCCAGGGCTCATCCTAGAGGGCAATTTGGGAGAAATAGTCTCCCTAAGCTGGCTGACTTCTCTCTATCTTGAGCTGAGGGAGAAGCGAAGATGTATAGAACAAACAACTTTGGGCCAAAACTTCTCCCAAAGTCCTGAAAATGTCAAAACTTCTCCCTCTCTGAAAGCTCTAGGCTTGCCCTTGTAGTTCTATGTTAGTTTTTTTCATGCAGTAGAGAAGCCCATGAGGTTCAGCCAAAATGGATGGATGGATGTTTTACAGCTCTTTCAACTGTATTTCAACCAATGGAAGGGTGATAATGAAAGGAAGTGTGCAAAGAAAATTGAGCCGCGACACGACAAAACCAACAATGTGGTTGTGCGCCCAGCGCAGACTCAGATCAGCCTGGGCATCCGCCCAGACTGATCAGAGTCTTCGCTGTCCGCATGGAGGTAGCTTAAAACCTTAGCTACCTTTTGAGCTCTTAACGATGAGTATGGTGAAACTAGGCGGCTGCCCAGGCGGATCTGATCTGCGCTGGGCGCACAACCACATTGTTGGTTTTCTCGTGTCGCGGCTCAATTTGTTAATTTATGGCTGTATGTGTTCAGGTGAGCTATGTAGTCCAGTGACAGGTCTCTTATGGCTGCTATACAAAGCAGAATATACAGTCGAACTTCGATGGCTCGAACTCGCCGGGACCAGCGAAAAAAGTTTGAACGATCGGTAAGTTGAGCCATTGAAAACCAACTCAACATGATCCAACTTTATGTACTATGTTTTTCTATCATAACTATGATAACTTCCTGTATTTTGATCTGTCAGTCTTTGAACCATTTCACTTTTAGGTAGATAAAACAAAACAACACAGAAACATATGTTTATAATTTCATTCACAATATAAAAAGATCAAGATAAGCATGGACGTAGCAAACCTGATGACAAATACTTGTAATCGGTAGGATCTACAATCAGTCCAGTCATTAAACTTGGAAATGTTATACAAGGAAATAGGTGCAAGCCATCGGTGTTTTTAACATAGGAAGTGATTTCTAGGGACCAGACTTGGGGTTTGAGCGTTCGAGCCATCGTTGTTCGAGCCAAGTGTGGCATGTTTAGTTGAAATGAATAGGGATTTTGCCGGGACTGGAAAGTCAGTTCGACCGAAACATAGTGTTCGAGCCTTCCGAGTTTGAGCCAGTGAAGTTCAACTGTATTGGGAATTAATTGTTGTGGTGAGACGGTCCATGACACTGAAATGCTCTAACAACATTAATGCGACATCAGGATCGATGAAACATCCTCATTACTACCAGTTGTGTCAATGTATGCACATATCTGCTGGGATAAATATGCATCTTCCGTAAAAATATAAGTAGTGGGCCGCCCCTCATTTGACTTAGCAATTAACCACCCGTATCTGGAGCTGTTAACGAATGTAAACCTTTAACATTTTAAGCACCAAATAGCAGACAACAAAATTTAGGTCTGCAAAATTTAAAAAAAAAATGCCTTATCCAAGATATATCATATTGAGAGTTCAAAGACTTGAGGGCAGATCCTGATGAGGTGGCTCATCATGAGCCACCTCATCAGGATCTACACAGTTTGAATCGTCACTGGTGCACACAAAAAAAAACTAAAAAAAAAACAACTTTAAAGAAATCTTTAAAAAAAAGCTTAAAAAAAATAAAATAAAAAAAAAAAGACAACAAAAAGTAAAAAAAGATTTTTTTTCCCCCAATTAAGCTTTATTATATCACAATTGTATTGAGAAAATACAAAGATTAGAAGGCAAACAGTGTAATCCAGATGAGGCAGCTCAATATGGCCTGCTTTATCTGGATCTATGCTGATTGCAAATTCAACCATTTATAAGAGTAAAAAAAAATGAAATACAAGAAAAACTCACCTTTGAAGTATTAGCAGCCGGCATTTTTCTAACTTCCCTCTCCCTCCAAAATAGCTATAACTTCCTATTTCAACCAAAGCTGGAGCCTTACAAAAGTCAGTTAAAAATCTCTTTCTCTGTTTATAAAAAGTTGTTAATGTCTCGCTCAGGTAAACTTCTCCTAGCTCTTATAAATTATACTGTTATATTACTGTCAATGCTTTTTTCTCCTTTTTTTTTGTTTATTTTTTTTTACGATACCTGGGGAAAATACAAGAAGTAATTTATGAGGAAGCTATTATTATAGATCATGTCAATACAACTTCTCCTTACTTATAAAGTCGTACACTGTCCTAATTTTAGGACAACTATTTTAAATAAAAGGTTCAGCTAAGGGTAGGAAGAAAATAATAGGTACAGTCTCTCAGGTTTATTGTATTAACCCGAGATATTCAAACAGGCTATCTTAGCAAACAGTGTACTCCCTGACTGAACTGCTCCTAAAGGAGCAGTCCAATCAGGGTATAAACAATTTGCAAACAGTTGAATTATAAAACCCCCCTGACTGGGTCAAAAGACCTGTCCAAATTTGAAGTTAGAAGAGTCAAATGTAGAAAAGGGTGAGATTTTCGAATATTTAGGGTATAACTATTTTGAAAGTGAAATTTGATACTTTAAAACAGGATGAAGGTGTGTAGTTAACGAGTAAGGGCAGTACTGTACTTGAAAGATCCTGCATTGCTAGCAAAATATGTGCAATAGGCACAGAGTAGTCATAAGCACAGAGTGCACTATCAGGATATACAAGATTTTCTTCATAGTGCACATAGCTTCAATGCTAACCATCTAGTGAACTTGGAAGCAGGCATTATACTTGCTGATTACAAAAAAAATAGAGCAAGTGAGCAGGGGCTCACGTATACCCCTGACCAGTGCCACCGTCTACTGAAAGCATACTTTACCACAATACTACAATGCAAATGTTACACATGTACAAAAATTTAAATGTTTGTGACCTTGACCTTATGTCAGCAACAGCATCCATATGTGTAAACTAGTATGAAATAAACCTAGTCATGTATCATTTAGGCTCTTTTCAAGTATATTAGAATAATAGCCCAAAACTGTATATACAACAAATGGCTAAGTCCTAGTTACTGACCCAAGGCCCCACCCATGAGCCTGACCCTGCAGCTGAGGTAGTCCAGATCAAAAGTAATGCTACAGAGACATCATGAACCAAATATGGAAGAAATCTTAAATGCAGTTACAGAGATATAAGCAATCTAAAACGTTTAACGCAAAACTTACATAATGAAAATGCCTAAGTCCTAATTACTAACCTCGGGCCCTACCCTGGGACCTGGCCCAGAGGCTGATAGTTTAAACGAAAGGCAATGCTATGGAGATATCATAAACGAAATATGAAAAGAATCTGATGTGAAGTTACAGAGATATGAGCAGTCAAAAACGGTTTATCGCAAAACTTTGACGTAAAGTTGACGAACGGACGGATGAATGAACAGACGAACTGACGGGATGACTAAAACTATATACCCCCAGACATACTTTGTATGTCGGGAGTATAACAATAACATGACCTGTCTGCACATGGATAGCTCGCTGCCCATCACATAAAACTTAACCAAAACATCCAGTTAGATGCAGACGGTGAAATTTTAGAATCCAACGTTTAAATAATGGTTATAACATGAGCCTTGACAGGACAAAACCAACAAAGTGGTATGTGCGCCCAGGAAAAACTCAGATTAGCCTGGGCATCTGCCCAGTCTGATCAGAGTCTTTGCTTGGCACTTAAAGGGTAGCTAAGGGTCTAAGCTACCTTCATGTGGACAGTGAAAACTCTGTTCAGACTGAGATGATGCCCAGGCTGATCTGAGTCTTTGCTGGGCGCACATGCCACTTTGTTGGTTTTGTGGTGTCGTGGCTCATATATGTGCATTAAATCAAAGGGTAGAATTCATAGTGACAAAAACAGATTTAAGTTGAATGGGTACACCTGGTTTTTCGCCTTTTTTTTTTTTTCCGAAGGTAAAATGTTTGATTCCCTGGATGATGAGACTCTTCCAAAGTCGGGTCTACTCTAAAAGGAGAGAAATGTTGCTATTAGGGGAGCTAATTTTTTCCTTTAGGAGTTCACCCCTATTTAAGTGATGAAAATGACATAATTCTTTCAAACAACATCCTATTAGGGCAAGTACATATGCACTATATATTGCAAATATGAGTAATAATACAATTGCTCTAACTGTTGTGTGACCTGTGTCATGATCTATCAAAACAAGTCTCACTCCTAATATAGGGAGATGTGAAAAACAGCATATAGATATCATATATACTGCATTAATTTGATTATTAGAGGGGGCAAGGGCAAGTGAGAGTCCCCTTCAAAAAACAACCCCAAAATCTATAATTATCCCATGAGATGGCCATTGCAACCCAAAACATTTGGACCCCCTAAACTCTTCATGAACAAGAAGGCCAAGCTCACCTGAGCAAAGAGGCTAAAGGTCAAACTAGGGTCACCATTTGAGCAAATTTGATAGTTTGCAACCATTTCCAAATGGTTCTGAAGAAGAAGCTTTTTGATTATTTTTCTATGTATTGCTATGGTTCAAATCCAGAACCCTCTTGGCCGGGGCCATTCTGGACACTTTGGCCATCATTTGAATAAACTTGGTAAAGTACCACTAGGCAACACTACATACTAAATTTCAAGCATGTCTGAAGAAGAAGATTTTTGAATATTTTTCTATGCATTTCTATGGTTCAAACCCAGGACACCCTGGGGCAGGGCCATTTTTGACCCTGGGGCCATCATTTGAACAAACTTGGTAAAGGACCTTTAGGCAATGCATCATACCATATGTCTAGCATCTGCACTAAGGGGTTCTGGAGAAGAAGATTTTTAAGTATATTTTAATTTCAAACCCAAGACCCCCTGCCGCAGGGCCATTTTGGATCCAAGGGCCACCATGTAAAATTTGTAGGGTGTCCACCAGGCAATGCATCATACCAAATTTCAAGCGTCTGAGCCAAGTGGTTCTGAAGAAGAAGATTTTTTTAATATTTTTCTATGTATTTCTATGGTTCAATCACAGGACTCCCTGCCACAGGACCATTTTGGACCCTGGGGCCATCTTTGAACAAACTTGATAAAGGACTACAAGGCATTGCTACATACCGAATTTCAAGCATCTGAGCCAACTGGTTCTGAAGAAGAATATTTTTGAATATTTTTCTGTTTTTCAATGGTTTTGAATATTTTTCTGTTTTTCAATGGTTCAAACCCAGCACCCCCTGGGGCAGGGCCATTTTAGACCCTGGGGTCATCATTTGAATAAACTTGGTAAAGGACTACTAGGCAATAAATCATTTAAGACGAATGGGTTCACTGTCAGGGGAAGTAACTCTGCCAGTTTCACTTTTGCCTCCCCTGCAAATGGGGGAGAACAACTCTTCAAAAAAAGTGTTTGCTTCCCTGCGGCAAATTCTATTCTTCAAAGGTAGACCCCATTTTGGAGGGATCTCCTTATCCAAGGAACCAACAGGAAGTCACAAAATATTGTTCCCCTTTGTGATAAAAATGGCAGAAAGACATGGAGTTGTATCCAGTCACCTAAACATTGCAGCAGATACACATGACCAATTCCAACATCCCATTCTCAGCGCAGTTTCTAAACACATGATTGGTTTACAGCAAATGCAGAGTAGAGTTTATACAGGGATAAATCTGGTTGGTTGATTTGATGCTTAACGTCCACGGTAAACAACTAAGGTCATGTCGGGACGGTCAGTTAACCTAACCACACTATTCCTGGGCAGGCTTAGACCTCCTAAGCGGTTAACCAGTACTAAGTGCACATACTTTCGCCAGTAACTGACAACTGCCCTTCTTGAATCAGCGGAAGGAGAGGATAAATCTGGTTGACTGTATTCATATGCAACTTTCCCTTCCAACTAGGTCCTTGATAAATCTGCATTTTGAAATTTCTGAAAGAAATTCATATTAAAGAACAAACTTTGTATTGAGATTACCACAGCAAGTGTGTGTATAACGTTAATTGTGACGTAACGTCAAAATCATTTTAAACATCAGTTGGTAATGTCATAAAAGTGGCGGCTCTCTCGACAGTGTTTATGTGTATAAAACAATGACTATTTTAGATTTTCTTTTTTTCAAATTTAAGACAGAAACAGATAATATTGGAATTATAAGGAATAAATGACCTTTTGGGGGACTTTATTGATGTGTAATCGCAGGCGAATCACTCACAAACCGAATAAAGCCCGAAGGCTTTATGTTAAGTTTGTGAGGAATTCGCCTGCAATTACACATCTATAAAGTCTGAAAAAACAAAAATCATTACTATACTCTGAGCCAAAAGAAATGTCAGGGCGGAGTTAACTTTGTACCTTCCCCTAGACTTTTCTATTGTACAAAAAGGGGCACAGGACAAACACACAGCTCACTCACCGGTAACAAAACTTGCAAATACAATGTAAAGTTATGCAACAAAAGGACAAAAACAGATGCACGTGGCAAGCCATATTACCTGTCCTTGTATGACGTCAATCAAAAAGGGATGGATTGATGACTTGCGATTTTACATCCTTTTCAGTAGTATTTCAGTCATATCAAGACGATGGGAGGGTGATAATGAAAGGCTCTGTGCAAAGGAACCCGGTTTACAAATGAGAACGCCTCCGGTAGTCGCGCTCGGGACTGCTAGATCAGCAGGCCGGCGCTTCAACCACGACTGTTCAGATACACAGGCTGGTCTTATTATTTCCTTTTAGCACATCCTATTAGGTATCTTTTCATGCGACGTAAATCATTTACTATTTAAATTTACCAGATCAACTGCGAGGGTGCATAGACTGACCAGAGTCATGTTTGTTCACACTTTCAGTAAGTTTCGCTTTTTTCAGTAACGAAATAAAGAACATAACGTTATGTTTTGCCATATACATAGGTAGAGATGAAAGGAATGCACAGGCTTATCTGAGTCTTCGCTATTCCCACATGCTATCTTAGTACATGTACAGCCAAATTCCTGATCATAAGGCCTGTCATCTTCGCAAGCCACGTGTACTAGGTCCACTTCATTCCTTAAGTAATAAGAAGCAAAGGGGACTTAGCAGCCTTTGTCAGCGAACTTTACAGCCTGTGTGACCAAATTCACTTTGTATATTCCTCATGATCCAAATATCGTCTATGTGAACGGAGACAAAAGCATGTCCTCATTATCCAAATATTTTCTTTTCGAAGGTACAGAATGTACAGGCTTGTGTTTTTCTTCCCATTTCAAGTGATAGGAAAAAGGCTCAACAACGTGTTATGTCTAAATCCATCAAGTACAAAAAGGAAAGAAGCTGATTATTATACAGGGAGATGCACAGGCTGATGTGGTGCTTCGCTTTTACTAGATAGTGCACAAAAGGAGAGCGGATTTCCGGAAGGGCACATTTTGTCACACCGTAACGGTGTAGACAAATGTAGAAAATGATTTCAGGCCTGCAAGCACATGTATCTAGTCAAGATCTGTGTGTTTTGAAAAAAAAATCAGCGACTCTTTTCCAAGAAGTGTAACGAATGTATACAATGCAAACATATAGGAAAACCCCAGTCTCTGCCTGTATCAGATGTAGACAAGTGTATACAATAATAATATTACTGAAAAAAATTAGCACATCTTTTCAAAACAACTGTAACAAACGTACACAACAGAATAAGATAGGAAAAGTACCCAAGCAGGTGTAACGGATGTAGACAAGTGTATACAATTGTGATCCTACTCAAAAAATTAAATCTGATACACCATTCAAAAAGTGTGACGAACGTATACAATGCAAAAATATAGGGAAACTATCCCAGTACGTGTAACAGATGTATACAAGGTCTGTGTGTTGAAAAAAAATCAGCAACTCTTTTCCAAGAAGTGTAACGAATGTATACAAAGCAAATATATAGGAAAACCCCAGTCTCTGCCTGTATCAGATGTAGATAAGTGTATACAATAATAATATTACTGAAAAAAATTAGCACATCTTTTCAAAAAACCTGTAACAAATGTATACAATAGAATAAGATAGGGAAAGTGCCCAAGCAGGTGTAACGGATGTAGACAAGTGTATACAATTGTGATCTTACTCGAAAAAGAAAAACTGATATACCATTCAGAAAGTGTAACAAATGTATACAATAGATTTCTCTAGGGAAACTATCCCAGCAGGTGTAACGGATGTATACAAGGTCTATGTGTTGGAAAAAAAAAATCAGCAACTCTTTTCCAAGAAGTGTAACGAATGTATACAGTGCAAATATATAGGAAAACCCCAGCCTCTGCCTGTAACTGATGTAGACAAGAGTATACAATGATAACATTACTGAAAAAAAATTAGCACATCTTTTAAAAAAAACTGTAACAAACGTATACAATAAAACAAGGTAGGGAAACTGCCCTAGGAGGTGTAACGGATGTAGACAAGTGTATACAAATGTGATCTAAATCAAAAAAATAATCTGATTCACCATTCAAAAGCATGACGAACGTATACAATAGAAACATATAGGGAAACTATCCCAGCATGTATAACAGATGTATACAAGGTCTGTGTGTTGGAAAAAATTTAGTTCATCTTGCCCAAAAAGCGTAACGAACGTATACAATGCAAATGTATAGGAAAAACCCATCCTCTGCCTGTGACAGATGTAGACGAGAGTATACAATGATAACATTACTGAAAAAAAAAAAAAGAACATCTTTTCAGAAACTGTAACAAACGTATACAATAGAATAAGATAGGGAAACCGCCCAAGCAGGTGTAACTGAAGGTGACAAATGTATATAACTCTGATCTTATTCAAAAAATAAAAACTGATACACCATTCAAAAGCGTGACGAACGTATACAATAGAAACATATAGGGAAACTATCCCAGCATGTGTAACGGATGTATACAAGGTCTGTGTGTTGAAAAAAATTTAGTTCATCTTGCCCAAAAAGCGTAACGAACGTATACAATAGAAATGTATAGGAAAAACCCATCCTCTGCCTGTTACAGATGTAAACGAGTGTATACAATGATAATATTACTGAAAAAAAAAGAGAACATCTTTTCAGAAACTGTAACAAACGTATATAATAGAATAAGATAGGGAAACCGCCCAAGCAGGTGTAACGGAAGGTGACAAATGTATACAACTCTGATCTTATTCAAAAAATAAAAACTGATACACCATTCAAAAGCGTGACGAACGTATACAATAGAAACATATAGGGAAACTATTCCAGCATGTGTAACGGATGTATACAAGGTCTGTGTGTTGAAAAAAATTTAGTTCATCTTGCCCAAAAAGCGTAACGAACGTATACAATGCAAATGTATAGGAAAAACCCATCCTCTGCCTGTTACAGATGTAAACGAGTGTATACAATGATAATATTACTGAAAAAAAAAAGAGAACATCTTTTCAGAAACTGTAACAAACGTATACAATAGAATAAGATAGGGAAACCGCCCAAGCAGGTGTAACTGAAGGTGACAAATGTATACAACTCTGATCTTATTCAAAAAATAAAAACTGATACACCATTCAAAAGCGTGACGAACGTATACAATAGAAACATATAGGGAAACTATCCCAGCATGTGTAACGGATGTATACAAGGTCTGTGTGTTGAAAAAAATTTAGTTCATCTTGCCCAAAAAGCGTTACGAACGTATACAATGCTAATGTATAGGAAAATCCCATCCTCTGCCTGTTACAGATGTAGACAAGTGTATACAATGATAATATTACTGAAAAACAAGAGGGCCATGGTGGCCCTGAATCGCTCACCTGAGCATTAATCAGTTCACTGGCTCTGGTGAAGATTTATAAGAGTTTTTACCATACTAACATTTTGACCTAGTTTTTGACCCAACATGACCCAGTTTCAAACTTGGCCTGGATATTGTAAGAATAAACATTCTGACACAGTTTCATTGAGATTGGATCAAAACTGTGCCCTCTGGAGCGTATACAAGGTCGTTCTTATATTTGACCTAGTGACCAAGTTTTTGACCCGACACTACCCAGTTTCAAACTTTACCTAGATTTCATTAAGATAAACATTCTGACAGAGTTTCATGAAGATTGGATCAAAACTGTGCCCTCTAGGGTGTACACAAAGTTTTTCTAAGATTTGACCTTGAGCCGACATGACTCATTTTCATAGGGGGCTTAGATATATGGACAATAAACATTTTGACATAGTTTCATAGATTGGATCAAAACTATGCCTTCTAGTGCTTACACAATGTTTTTCTAAGATTTGACCTAGTGACCTAGTTTTTTACCCGACATGACCTACTTTCAAACTTGGCCGAGAGTTTATGAAGATAAACATTCTGACAAAGTTTCATAAAGATTAGATCAAAACTGTGTCCTCTAGAGCGTACACCAGGTTTTTCTATGATTTGACCTAGTGACCTAGTTTTCAACCCGACATGACCCAGTTTCAAACTTGTCCTACATATTATGAGGATAAACATTCTGACAAAGTTTCATGAACTTTGGATCAAAACTGTGCCTTCTAGAGCGTACATAAGGCTTTTCTAAGATTTGACCTAGTGACCTAGTTTTTGACCCAACAAGACCTACTTTCAAACTTGGCCGAGAGTTTATGAAGATAAACATTCTGACAAAGTTTCATAAAGATTAGATCAAAACTGTGTCCTCTAGAGCACACACAAGGTTTTTCTAAGATTTGACCTAGTGACCTAGTTTATGACTCGACATGACCCAGTTTTGAACTTGGCCTAGAGTTTATGGAGATAAACATTCTGACAAGGTTTCATAAAAATTGGATCAAAACTGTGTCCTCTAGAGCGTACACAAGGTTTTTCTATGATTTGACCTAGTGACCTAGTTTTTGACCGAACATGACCCAGTTTCGAACTTGTTCTAGATATTATGAGAATAAACATTCTTACAAAGTTTCATGAACTGTGGATGAAAACTGTGCCTTCTAGAGCGTACACAAGGTTTTTCTATGATTTGACCTAGTGACCAAGTTTTTGACCCGACATGATCCAGTTTCAATCTTATCTTACATATTATGAGGATAAACATTCTGACACAGTTTCATGAACTTTGGATCAAAATTGTGTCCTCTAGAGCGTACACAAGGTTTTTCTATGATTTGACCTAGTGACCTTGTTTTTGACCCGACATGACCTACTTTCAAATTTGTCCGAGATTTTATGGAAGTAAACATTCTGACAAAGTTTCATAAAGATTAGATCAAAACTGTGTCCTCTAGAGCGTACACAAGGTTTTTCTATGATTTGACCTAGTGACCTAGTTTTTGACCAAACATGACCCAGTTTCAAACTTGTCCTACATATTATGAGGATAAACATTCTGACAAAGTTTCATGAACTTTGGATCAAAACTGTGCCTTCTAGAGCGTACATAAGGCTTTTCTAAGATTTGACCTAGTGACCTAGTTTTTGACCCAACAAGACCTACTTTCAAACTTGGCCGAGAGTTTATGAAGATAAACATTCTGACAAAGTTTCATAAAGATTAGATCAAAACTGTGTCCTCAAGAGCATACACAAGGTTTTTTCTATGATTTGACCTAGTGACCTAGTTTTTGACCCGACGTGACCCAGTTTCAAACTTGTCCTACATATTATGAGGATAAACATTCTGACAAAGTTTCATGAACTTTGGATCAAAACTGTGCCTTCTAGAGCGTACATAAGGCTTTTCTAAGATTTGACCTAGTGACCTAGTTTTTGACCCAACAAGACCTACTTTCAAACTTGGCCGAGAGTTTATGAAGATAAACATTCTGACAAAGTTTCATAAAGATTAGATCAAAAATGTGTCCTCTAGAGCATACACAAGGTTTTTCTATGATTTGACCTAGTGACCTAGTTTTTGACCCGACGTGACCCAGTTTCAAACTTATCCTAGATATTATAAGGATAAACTTTCTGATTAAGTTTCATGAACTTTTGATCAAAACTGTGCCTTCTAGAGCGTACACAAGGTTTTTCTAAGATTTGACCTAGTGACCTAGTTTTTGACCCGACATGACCCAGTTTCAAACTTGGCCTAGAGTTTATGGAAGTAGACATTCTGACAAAGTTTCATAATGATTGGATCAAAACTGTGTCCTCTAGAGCGTACACAAGGTTTTTCTATGATTTGACCTAGTGACCTAGTTTTAGACCCGACGTGACCAAGTTTCGAACTTGTCCTAGATACTATGAGGATAAACATTCTGACAAAGTTTCATGAACTTTGGATGAAAACTGTGCTCTCTAGAGCGTACACAAGGTTTTTCTAAGATTTGACCTAGTGACCTAGTTTTTGACCCGACATGACCCAGTTTCGAACTTGGCCTAGATTTTATAAAGACTAACATTCCGACAAAGTTTCATAAAGATTGGATTGAAAAAGTGCCCGCTAGAGTGTACACAAGCAAAAGTCCGTCCGGACATACGACGGACGATGGACATCAGGGTATCCCAAAAGCTCACCCTGAGCACTTCGTGCTCAGGTGAGCTAAAAAAAAAGAGAACATTTTTTCAGAAACTGTAACAAACGTATACAATAGAATAAGATAGGGAAACCGCCCAAGCAGGTGTAACTGAAGGTGACAAATGTATGCAACTCTGATCTTATTCAAAAAATAAAAACTGATACACCATTCAAAAGCGTGACGAACGTATACAATAGAAACATATAGGGAAACTATCCCAGCATGTGTAACAGATGTATACAAGGTCTGTGTGTTGGAAAAAATTAAGTTCATCTAGCCCAAAAAGCGTAACAAACGTATACAATGCAAATGTATAGGAAAAACCCATCCTCTGCCTGTTTCAGATGTAGACGAGAGTATACAATGATAGTATTACTGAAACAAGAGGGCCATGGTGGCCCTGAATCGCTCACCTGAGCATTAATCAGTTCACTGGCTCTGGTGAAGATTTATAAGAGTTTTTACCATACATGGGAATGGCGGCCACCTTGGTCATGTGACCAAGATCATTTGAAGAACTTTCAATCCTTTGACCCATGTGCAGGCTCCATATGAAATTTGATCTGCCCAGTGGTTTCAGAGATGTTTGAAAATGTTTATGGATGGATGAAAGAGGCAGCTAACACCAATACTGTAAGGCTCTATCAGGTGAGCTGAAAATGGCAGAGTCGCTTCTCCGAAAAGTTCCCGTTCATGTTGAGTTCCTTTGATGGATTTCAACTAGACTTAACTAGGCAAACACAGATGATAGAATGGTAGCATCATTATCTCACTGTGGTGAAACTAATGTATTCCAAGGAGTTTGTGGCTGGCATCATTGCAATGTTAGTTCTGATTCTTGCAACATAACTTAATTTAAATTTGACCTAGTGACCTAGCTTTTGACCCGACATGACCCAGTTTCAAACCGGATATTGTAAGAAAAAACATTCTGACAAAGTTTCATTGAGATTGGATCAAAACTGTGCCCTCTGGAGCGTATACAAGGTCGTTCTTATATTTGACCTAGTGACCTAGTTTTTGATCCGACACAAACCAGTTTCAAACTTACCTAGATTTCATAAAGGTAAATATTCTGACAGAGTTTCATGAAGATTGGATCAAAACTGTGCCCTCTAGGGTGTACACAAAGTTTTTTTTAGATTTGACCTAGTGACCTAGTTTCTGATCTGATGTGACTCAGTTTCATAAGGGGCATATATATTTGGACAATAAACATTTTGACATAGTTTCATGAAGATTGGATCAAAACTGTTCTTTCTAGTGCGTACACGAGGTTTTTCTAAGATTTGACCTACTGACCTAGTTTTTGACCTGACATGACCTACTTTCAAACTTGGCCTAGAGTTTATGGAGATAAACATTCTGACAAAGTTTCATAAAGATTGGATCAAAACTGTGTCCTCTAGAGCATACAAACGGTTTTTCTATGATTTGACCAAGTGACCTAGTTTTTGACCCTACATGACCCAGTTTCAAATTTGTCCTTCATATTATGAGGATAAACATTCTGATAAAGTTTCATGAACTTTGGATCGAAACTGTGCCTTCTACAGCGTACACAAGGTTTTTCTAAGATTTGACCTAGTGACCTAGTTTTTGACCCGACATGACCCAATTTCGAACTTGGCCTACAGTTTATGGAGATAAACATTCTGACAATGTTTTATAAAGATTGGATCAAAACAGTGTCCTCTAGAGCGTACACAATGTTTTTCTATGATTTGACCTGGTGACCTAGTTTTTGACCCAACATGACCCAGTTTCGTACTTGTCCTAGATATTATAAAGATAAACATTCTGACAAAGTTTCATGAACTTTGGATGAAAACTGTGCCTTCTAGAGTGTACACAAGGTTTTTCTAAGATTTGACCTAGTGACCTAGTTTTTGACCCTACATGACCCAGTTTCAAACTTGGCCAAGAGTTTATGGAGATATATATTCTGACAATGTTTCATATAGATTGGATCAAAACTGTGTCCTATAGAGCGTACACAAGGTTTTTCTATGATTTGACCTAGTGACCTAGTTTTTGACCCGACGTGACCCATTTTCAAACTTGTCCTAGATATTATGAGAATAAACATTCTGACTAAGTTTCATGAACTTTGGATGAAAACTGTGCCTTCTAGAGCGTACATAAGGTTTTTCTAAGATTTGAACTAGTGACCTAGTTTTTGACCCGACATGATCCAGTTTGGAACTTGGCCTAGAGTTTATGGAGATAAACATTCTGACAATGTTTTATAAAGATTGGATCATAACTGTGTCCTCTAGAGCGTACACAATGTTTTTCTATGATTTGACCTAGTGACCTAGTTTTTGACCCAACATGACCCAGTTTCGTACTTGTCCTAGATATTATAAAGATAAACATTCTGACAAAGTTTCATGAACTTTGGATGAAAACTGTGCCTTCTAGAGTGTACACAAGGTTTTTCTAAGATTTGACCTAGTGACCTAGTTTTTGACCCTTCATGACCCAGTTTCAAACTTGGCCTAGAGTTTATGGAGATATATATTCTGACAATGTTTCATATAGATTGGATCAAAACTGTGTCCTATAGAGCGTACACAAGGTTTTTCTATGATTTGACCTAGTGACCTATTTTTTGACCCGATGTGACCCAGTTTCAAACTTGTCCTAGATATTATGAGAATAAACATTCTGACTAAGTTTCATGAACTTTGGATGAAAACTGTGCCTTCTAGAGCGTACACAAGGTTTTTCTAAGATTTGACCTAGTGACCTAGTTTTTGACCCAACGTGACCAAGTTTCGAACTTGTCCTAGATATTATAAAGATAAACATTCTGACAAAGTTTCATGAACTTTGGATGAAAACTGTGCCTTCTAGAGTGTACACAAGGTTTTTCTAAGATTTGACCTAGTGACCTAGTTTTTGACCCGACATGACCCAGTTTCAAACTTGGCCTAGAGTTTATGGAGATATATATTCTGACAACGTTTCATATAGATTGGATCAAAACTGCGTCCTCTAGAGCGTACACAAGGTTTTTCTATGATTTGACCTAGTGACCTAGTTTTTGATCCGACGTGACCCAATTTCGAACTTGTCCTAGATATTATGAGGATAAACATTCTGACAAAGTTTCATGAACTTTGGATGAAAACTGTGCCCTCTAGAGCGTACACAAGGTTTTTCTAAGATTTGACCTGGTGACCTAGTTTTTGACCCGACGTGACCCAGTTTCAAACTTGTCCTAGATATTATTAAGATAAACATTCTGACAAAGTTTCATGAACTTTGGATGAAAACTGTGCCTTCTAGAGTGTACACAAGGTTTTTCTAAGATTTGACCTAGTGACCTAGTTTTTGACCCGACATGACCCAGTTTCGAACTTGGCCTAGATTTTATGGAGATAAACATTCTGACAAAGTTTCAGAAAGATTGGATCAAAACTGTGCCCGCTAGAGTGTACACAAGCAAAAGTTGACGGACGTCCGGACGGACGGACGTCCGGACGTCCGGACGGACGTACGACGGACGACGGACATCAGGGTATCCCAAAAGCTCACCCTGAGCACTTCGTGCTCAGGCGAGCTAAAAATGTGCCCTCTAGAGTGTACACAAGGTTTTTCTAAGATTTGACCTTGTGACCTGGTTTTGGAACCGACATGACCCAGCTTCAAACTTGGCCTAGATATTGTGAGGATAATCATTCTGACAAAATTTCATGAAGATTGGATCAAAACTGTGCCCTCTAGAGCATACACAAGGTGGTTCTTATATTTGACCTAGTGACCTAGTTTTTGAGCTGACATGACCTACTTTCACACTTGGCCTAGACATTGTGACGATATACATTCTGAGCAAGTTTAAAAAAGATTGGATAAAAAATGTACCCTCAAGAGTGTACACAAGGTTTTTCTAAGATTTGACCTAGTGACCTGGTTTTTGATCTGACATCACCAAGCTTCAAACTTGGCCTAGATATTGTAAGGATGAATATTCTGACAGTTTCATTATGTTTGGATGAAAACTGCGACCTCTAGAGCGTACCCAAGGTTTTTCTGATATTTGACCTAGTGACCTAGTTTCTGACCCGATATTATCCAGTTGCAAACTTGGCCTACATATTGTGAGAACAAACATTCTGACAAAGTTTCATAAAGATTGGATCAAAACGGTGCCCTCTAAAGTGTTCACAAGGTCTTTCTTATATTTGACCCTGTGAACTTATTCTTGACCCGACATGACCCAGTTTCTAAAATCTCATTAGATTTTATGGAGATAAACATTCTGACATAGTACCAAAAAGATTGGATCAACAATGCGCCCTCTAGAGTGTACACAAAGTTTTTCTATGATTTGACCTTATGACCTAGTTTTTGACCCAAAATGACCCAGTTTCAAACTTGGCCTGGATATTGTGAGGATAAACATTTGACAAAATATCATGAAGATTGGATCAAAACTGTGCCCTCTAGAGCGTACACAAGGTCGTTCTTATATTAGACCTAGTGACCTATTTTTTAACCCGAAATGACCTACTTTCAAACTTGGCCTAGATATTGTGACGATAAACATTCTGACAAAGTTTCAATAAGATTGGATCAAAACTGTGTCCTCTAGAGCTTACGCAAGGTTTTTCTAAGATTTGACCTAGTGACCTGGTTTTTGACCCGACATGACCCAGTTTAAAACATGTCCTAGAAATTGTGAGGATAAACATTCTGACAAAATTTCATGAAGTTTGAATCAAAACAATGACCTCTAGAGCGTACACGTTTTTCTAATATTTGACCTTGTGACCTACTTTTTGACCCGACATGACCGAGTTTCGAACTGCGCCTAGATTTTATAAAGACTAACATTCAGACAAAGTTTTATAAAGATTGGATCAAAACTGTGGCCGCTAGAGTGTACACAAGCAAAAGTTGACTTACGTCCAGACATACGGACGTACGATGGACATGACCTACTTTCAAACTTGGCCTAGAGTTTATGGAGATAAACATTCTGACAAAGTTTCATAAAGTTGGAACAAAACTGTGTCCTCTAGAGCGTACATAAGGTTTTTCTAATATTTGACCTAGTGACCTAGTTTATGACCCGACATGACCCAGTTTCAAACTTGTCCAAGATATTATGAGGATAATCATTCTGACAAAGTTTCATGAACTTTGAATCAAAACTGTGCCTTCTAGAGTGTACACAAGGTTTTCCTAAGTTTTGACCTAGTGACCTAGTTTTTGACCCGACATGACCTACTTTCAAACTTGGCTTAGAGTTTATGCAGATAAATATTCTGACAAAGTTTCATAAAGATTGGATCAAAACTGTGTCCTCTAAAGCGTACACAAGGTTTTTCTATGATTTGACCTAGTGACCTAGTTTTTGACCCAACATGACCCAGTTTTGAACTTGTCCAAGATATTATAAGGATAAACATTCTGACAAAGTTTCATGAAGTTTGGAGCAAAACTGTGCATTCTAGAACGTACACAAGGTTTTCCTAAGATTTGACCTAGTGACCTAGTTTTTGACCCGACATGATCCAGTTTCAAACTTGGCCTAGATTTTATAAAGACTAACATTCTGACAAAGTTTCATAAAGATTGGATCAAAACTGTGGCCGCTAGAGTGTACACAAGCAAAAGTTGACGGACGGACGGACGTCCGGACGGACGTACGACGGACATCAGGGTATCCCAAAAGCTCACCCTGAGCACTTCGTGCTCAGGTGAGCTAAAAATTGGATCAAAACTGTGTCCTCTAGAGCGTACACCATGTTTTTCTATGATTTGACCTAGTGACCTAGTTTTTGACCCAACATGACCCAGTTTCGTACTTGTCCTAGATATTATAAAGATAAACATTCTGACAAAGTTTCATGAACTTTGGATGAAAACTGTGCCTTCTAGAGTGTACACAAGGTTTTTCTAAGATTTGACCTAGTGACCTAGTTTTTGACCCAACATGACCCAGTTTCAAACTTGGCCTAGATATTATGGAGATATATATTCTGACAACGTTTCATATAGATTGGATCAAAACTGTGTCCTCTAGAGCGTACACAAGGTTTTTCTATGATTTGACCTAGTGACCTAGTTTTTGACCCGCATGACCCAGTTTCGAACTTGTCCTAGATATTATGAGGATTAACATTTTGACTTAGTTTCATGAACTTTGGATGAAAACTGTGCCTTCTAGAGCGTACACAAGGTTTTTCTATGATTTGACCTAGTGACCTAGTTTTTGACCCGACGTGACCCAGTTTCGAACTTGTCCTAGATATTATAAAGATAAACATTCTGACAAAGTTTCATGAACTTTAGATGAAAACTGTGCCTTCTAGAGTGTACACAAGGTTTTTCTAAGATTTGACCTAGTGACCTAGTTTTTGACCTGACGTGACCCAGTTTCGAACTTGTCCTAGATATTATAAAGATAAACATTCTGACAAAGTTTCATGAACTTTAGATGAAAACTGTGCCTTCTAGAGTGTACACAAGTTTTTTCTAAGATTTGACCTAGTGACCTAGTTTTTGACCCGACGTGACCCAGTTTCGAACTTGTCCTAGATATTATAAAGATAAACCTTCTGACAAAGTTTGATGAACTTTGGATGAAAACTGTGCCTTCTAGAGTGTACACAAGGTTTTTCTAAGATTTGACCTAGTGACCTAGTTTTTGACCCGACATGACCCAGTTTCGAACTTGGCCTAGATTTTATGGAGATAAACATTCTGACAAAGTTTCAGAAAGATTGGATCAAAACCGTGCCCGCTAGAGTGTACACAAGCAAAAGTTGACGGACGGACGTCCGGACGTCCGGACGTCCGGACGGACGTACGACGGACGACGGACATCAGGGTATCCCAAAAGCTCACCCTGAGCACTTCGTGCTCAGGCGAGCTAAAAAAAAAGAGAACATCATTGCAGAAACTGTAACAAACGTATACAATAGAATAAGGTAGGGAAAACGCCGAAGCAGGTGTAACGGAAGGTGACAAATGTATACAACTGTGATCTTACTCAAAAAATAACAAGAGGGCCAAGAGGCCCTGAATTGTTCACCTGAGCAAAAAGGTTAAAGGTCACACTAGGGTCATAATTTGAACAAACCTGATAGTTTGCAACCATTTCCAAATGGTTCAGAAGAAGAAAATTTTTGAATGTTTTTCTATGTATTGCTATGGTTCAAACCAAGAACTCTCTGCCCCAGGGCTACTTTGGTCCCTGGGGCCACCATTGGAACAAACATGGTAAAAGACTACTAAGCAAAGCTACATACCAATTGCGGTTCTGAAGTAGAAGATTTTTTAAATATTTTTCTATGTATTTCTATGGTTCAAACCTAGGACTCCCTGCCCCAGGGCCATTTTGGATCCTGGGGCCACCATTTGAACAAATTTGGTAGAGGACCACTAGGCAATGTTACATACCAAATTTCATGCATCTGAGGCAAGCAGTTCTGGTGTAGAAGATTTTTAAGTATTTTTTAGTTTCGAACCCAAGACTTCCTGCCCCATGGCCATTTTGGACTCCGGGGCCACCATTTAAACAAACTTGGTAGAGGACCACTAGGCAATGCTACAAACCAAATTTCAAGCATCTGAGCCCAGTAATTCTGATGAAGAAGGTTTTTAAGTAATTTTTAGTTTCGAACCAAAGACCCCCTGCCCCAGGGCCATTTTGGACCCTGGGGCCACCATTTGAACAAACTATGTAGAGGACCACTAGACAATGCTACATACCATATTTCAAGCATCTAAGCCAAGCAGTTCCGGAGTAGAAATTTTTTTTAATTTCTTTTTAGTTTCGAACCCAAGACCCCCTGCTCAAGGGCCATTTTGGACCCTGGGGCCACCATTTGAACAAATTTGGTAGAGGACCACAAGGTAATGCTACATACTAAATTTCAAGCATCTGAGCCAAGTAATTCTGATGAAGAAGATTTTTAAGTATTTTTCAGTTTAGAACCCAAGACCCCCTGCCCCAGGGCTATTTTGGACCCTGGGGCCACCATTTGAACAAATTTGGTAGAGGACCACTAGGTAATGCTACATACTAAATTTCAAGCATCTGAGCCAAGTAATTCTGATGAAGAAGATTTTTAAGTAATTTTTAGTTTCGAACCAAAGACCCCCTGCCTCAGGGCCATTTTGGACCCTGGGGCCACCATTTGAACAAATTTGTTAGAGGACCACTAGGTAATGCTACATACTAAATTTTCCAGCATCTGAGCCAAGTAATTCTGATGAAGAAGATTTTTAAGTATTTTTTAGTTTAGAACCCAAGACCCCCTGTCCCAGGGCCATTTTAGATCCTGGGGCCACCATTTGAACAAACTTGGTAGAGGACCACTAGGTAATGCTGTATACCAAACTTCAAGCATCTGAGCCAAGCAGGTCTGGAGAGTTTGAACAAACTTGGTAGAGGACCACTAGACAATGCTTCATGCCAAATATCAAAGCCCTAGGCCTTGCGGTTTCAGAGAAGATGTCATTTAAAGCAAATTGTTGACGACGCACGACGGATGACTGACGACGGATGACGGACACTGGGTGATCACAATAGCTCACCCTGAGCCTATGGCTCAGGTGAGCTAAAAACTGATATGTCATTCAGAAAGTGTGACGAATGTATACAATAGATACCCATAGGTCACACCGCGACATGTACCACAATGAGTCCTTTTCCAAGGAGAAGCCGCTGTCCAAGTACAGTGTGGAAGCGGCAACATTCCTGGAACATGCTGACGTTGCAATCGTCCAGCTCCGAAGGAAGGGAAAGCAAAAGGATTGCAATGGTGTGACAAGCAGGAGCTGGGAGAAGATCAAAGTGACAAAGGGACCGGACAGCAAACTCCATCATGCTGCCCACTAGGCTTTCTGGAAGGACCAGTTCAAGACAGCACCAAAGCCAGAATGCCAGCTCGCAGCCATCAGGGAGGCAGTAGAGATCGTCAGGGACAAGAAGCTGACCTACACCAGCCCGATGGATCCAGACAAGCCCTAGTTCACAAGAAACTTCTTTGCTACTACTTCTTTGCCAACACCGACACGCGGCCCTAAAGGAAAGCAACAACACTGCAACGACATCACAGCCTCACAGAACAAGAACACGCAAAGACAGAAACATGACCAGCACCACATCAACGACAGACGCAAGACCTGGACGGACTCCGGATGCCCCAGGGTGGATATGATGCTCTAGTGGCTGTTGACCCTGGGGACCAACATCCGATACGACTAACCTGAAGAACAACATAGCTCATCCATAAGAAGCTTGAGGGAGCCATAATTTTCTTGACCAAGGTAATTAGTTTATAATTTTGTGCTCAATGCCTTTTGATTTTAACAGCTTTATTATGACAGTTTTTGTCTCGCCTGCTAAGCAGAAGTGAGACATAGGTATTGCTTTTCCGAAGTTGCTGGTGGCTGCAGCAGTGGCGGTGTAAACTGTCATCAAGTTTTTGCTTTTAGGTCAGTTTCACAAAGCCCTGACAGGCGAGACACCGCATTCCGCAGAATTCTTGTTTTTTCTTTTCTTTTTTTTTTTTCATTGATGGGTGTAACATATATATTACTGCCAAAAAAGGTTGATACCTGTTAAGTCTGAAGAACTTCTCTGTTTTTTTTTAACCCAACCTGATCAATTTTTAAAACAGCAAAGGGAAATTGTTTATATTTCCTAATTTTTATTATTTTTATGCACCTGTCATTTGCAACCACGGCCCCCCTGGGGCTGGGGAATAACGGGGATATTGACTTTTCATTCTGCAAAGCCCTGGTATATGCCCTGCACTGTGGGGACATTTTTATGTCAAATCCCTGGTAAATGTCTCCCCCCCCCCCCCCCCCCCCCCCCGCCCCCCAGGGGATCATATAAATATAAAAATCCATATTCTGACAATGTGTCGCGGTAAATTTCATTAAACTCACTTACTATTTGCTCCGCTGTTTTGGCGGGAATCAAAGGCCCAGTGTATCCACGGCACTGCCGGGACACCTCTTAGGTAAAAACACTGTACTTAAGCACCGCTATGCCCCCGCTATCCCCGGCCCCATGGGGGCCGTGGTTGCAAATGACTGGTGCATTACAGTGAAATAATGGTTTATGGTTACTCTTTTAAACCAGCTGGAGCATTGATTGATTAATTCAATGATTGCTTTATGTTTAACAGCCCTTTGAGACAATATTTCTGTCAATATCAGGATGTCTCCCAGAGAGAGGGAAAAAGAAGAGTACTGATTGATGAGAGAAAAAGTGTCCAAGCAACCCACACCTACTGCAAGCACAGTAGGCCCTTGCCCTATAATGTTCCAAATCAGTAGGATGCCCCAGGGCTGAAAGTTAAACACAGCTCCATCGCACCACACAACCACCCCCGCAAGCTCCTCAGGCAGCCTTAATAATAATAATAATAAAGGGATCAGTGTACGGTAATCCTTGGACCAAATCACTTGGACCATTGGACCTTGGACTGGTCCAACTCGGACTGCACTGGTGTAATCCTTGGACCAGTTACTTGTTGGACCAAATTTATACAGGTACTTTAGACAAATGAATAAACACTAATATATATAATAATATCTGTCACTGCATAGCAAATGACTACCTGAGAAGCCCTACCGTATTGTTTACTAAATTTATTGATAAATAGCCCTGAAAAATAATGAAAGTTTACAGGAAAATCATAGAAAAGTTTTTGCTGTGTAAAATAGCAAATATATTATTAAAGTAAGTAAAAAGAGAGAATTTGCATTTTCCAACCAACTTGTATGTGCATGAAATTATTTAAGTCCATGATTCTAGCTTCTTGTTTTTTGTTGTTGTTTTTTTTGTAGTTATTTATTTTTTGTATTTATTTGTATATCTATTTTCTAGTTAGGAAAGAAAATGATCATTTAACCATGGGTAAAGATAGGTACTTTGTGATTTGAGCTTCGTGATAAATTTGCTTTGGTTCTTGAAAATTTCAGTTTGGTAATTTTTGTTTAACGGTAAGTTATATAACAATATTATAAGTAAATTATAGTGACATATTTATGTAAGGCCATATAGAAAGTTCACTTTAAATATCAAACTGATTCAACTTAAAAAAAATCAAAAAGCCATTGTGAATACGGTAATGATGTAAGTACTGGGACAGCTCAAAATAATCTTAATTTTGTCCCAAATAGAAAATTAACTATTTCAGAAGTGTCAAATGGCAGATGTCACTGGTAATGCACTTACATTCTGCATTTAATTTTCACGACTGATAGATTGTTTTGGGTTTGACAGCCCTTGGAGCAGTATTTAAGTCTATATCGGGCCATCTCCCAGAGAGAGGGAGAAAGAAGAGAAATAATAGACGAGAGAAAAACTGTCCAAACAACCCCACCCCTACCCTGTCATGGATCCATGGGATGGGCTTTGGGGCTTCAGCCCCGCCACCTGGGCCTGGTTGAATTAAAACACATGTTGTGACATCTCATCAGAATCGCCTCGGCGAGACGATTCTAATGAGTTATCACAACATATATTTCATGGCAAAAACGACATTATCAAAACTTCTCAACAAAACGATTCCTATTTATATTATATATTTTCAAGCCCCACTCACCCCCCAGCCCCCAAAACACACATCTCGGCACCAATGTCCAAACAACCCCCAACCAGTCCCGGATCCATGGGGTGGGCTTTGGGGCTTCAGCCCCGCCACCTGGGCCTTTGTTGAATTGAAGCATATGTTGTGACATCTCATTAGAATCGCCTCGACGAGGCGATTCTAATGAGTTATCACAACATATATTTCATGGCATAAAAAGGACATTGTCAAAAATTCTCAACAAAACGATCCCTATTTATGTTACTGTAAAACACTTATATTTGGCGGTCACTTTATTTTGGCGATATTGGCGGAAAAGAAGAAAATCGCCAAATTAAAATGCCGCCAATATAAACCGATTGTGAAGAAAAAAACTACCATAAAGTCTATAATTTATTGTTCTTCTATATCATCAAAGCCACTACACATCATGTAAATGAGAACAAAAGACAAACCAAAGCATGCAACAAGCGGGAAGAAATTTCTAAGGAGTGTGAAAATGTTAATTAGACATTCCTTACAAATTAGTACCTACATGTAAGCCAAGTTGATTTAATCAGGAGGGAATCTTAAATAGAGGATCTTACATGAGTGCTCATGTATTATTGAATTTATTAAACGAGTTGGGGAAAAAGATAAGATGCGAGGCTTTGCCGAGCATCTTATCGGTTTTCCCCAACAAGTTTAATAAATTCAATAATACAGGAGCACGAATGCAAGATTCTATTTATCATATGACACTAAACTCGCATTTTATTAGCAAATTTTGCACTAAGACGTCAAGATTTCGTCATTAGAAAACGCGACATTTTAATGGACGTCAGCGTATAACGTTACGACGTAATTTGCATATTTAATCCACTAGTGGATTATCGTTTTTAATGCATGCCTTTATTACACTCTCAGATGCGACGTCATATGATAAATCTATTTATTAGGCTAAATTTAACATAACATTATACTAGAAATTATTGTAATTTCTGTATTCAACCTCAAACTCAAGTGGCTCATATGATGTCACCAGAAAACACTATTTCATTAGAAATCACAAATCCGCCAAAATAAAAATCCGCCAAAAGGTCCATCTATTGAAACCGCCAAATTTTGCTGCCGCCAAATATAAGTGTTTTACAGTATATATTTTCAAGCCCCACTAACACCCAGCCCCTCCCCCCTCCCTCAAAACACACATCTCGGCACCTTCCATCCCCACAAGTTATCCAGAACCCCACCAGAACGCGGTGGTCTGGATCCGGGCCTGCACACTTACTGCAAGCACAGTAAGCCCTTGCCCTATGTCCCAATTCAGTAGGACGCCCCGGCATTAGAAGTTATACACAGCACCACCCGACCACCCTCTAATGTTGACAAAGTGGCTTTCAATACAGATTCAATCAGAAATAGGAGATACATCTCCTGTACAGTAATTGGCTTCATATTCTAATTAATTTTCTATTACAAGTGCGTTAACTCAGAACTATTTAGGATAGGATAAGAATCTGTGAAAATTAATTGTAGGGTAGAAGTAGCTTTATAACTCATAGTTTTCCCCTTTTTTCAATATAAACACAGAGAATTAATATCTCAGAATACATAAAATTTAATAGTTTCCACTTGAAAAAGTTTTAGGTTCCAGACCATTAGACTGACACAAAGAAGGACAATAAGATATGCTGGAATTACAGTAGTTTGTTAGTGTCCAAATATTTAGGTAACTGATGGTATAAAAATAGAAGAAAAAGAAAAGAAACAGAAAAAAAAATCCATAAATAAGTGTTATGAAAAATGTTATACAATTAGGTTCACATCTGCGTTTCTCTGCATTTTAACATGATAAAATACTGAATAAAATGTTTCTCTAGAGCGGAATAAACAGAAATATACCATAATCAGGTTGATCTGTGCAGATCTGTCCTTAGTGCATTAAAGTTTGTTCCCAAGTTATACATTGATTTATTTTTTTATATATTCTCAAAGTATCATAATTAAGCATACTGACAGACCAATAAAGGGTGGTTGGTGATGATATTTATAAGATAAATTCTGTTAATATGCTCTATAACAACCCATGTTGTTGTCCCTCATTAGAACTGCCCCATCAAGGCTGCTCTAATAACAGTAGTTTATAATTATGGTTTGGATCAAATCCCATCTCCTCTGCACCTCAGTAACTAGTTATATCAGGAACACAAATGACAATGAAATTCTTATAAAGTATGAACAGTTCAAGTATGATGCAGAAATAATGGCCGTTATGCATGGAAAATATCTTAAAAATATTTTGATAAAAAAATGGACTATTTACAAATTGCATTATCTGTCTCCAAAACAATTTATGACATTTTTTTTATTTAGTTACGATCTCAGAATATTTGCTTCTGTTTGGAATATTTAACAAACACTAAAAGTATATCTGTTGCACAACATAAAATGTGATGTAAAACTTATTTTGAGATAATATTTATGAACAAATATATTTTATCATTGATTTTTTTAAGGAAAAAAGGAGAGAGTGAAAAAAACAGTAATAAAACTGATATATGCACACTAGAAATGTTTACTGTATATATGGTAATGTGCTGTGATTTCATAAATTGACAGCCCCCTACTGTTTATTGGAGTTTTGACACACTCTAGTAGCTGCTACTGTTAGAAAATTACAATATACAGTCCTAACAGGTAGCTTGTCACATACATATTTTGATAATTGCCTAAATCCTGCACTGTAGAACAACAGATATACCATATTAATCCTATTAAATACCCAGGGGGTGTTTCATTTTACGAAAAGGGGGAAGAGGAGTTATTCAGAGCCTAGATTGTAGTATGTAAATCAGTCACTGCCAAAAAAACTTTAAGTAGCAATATATAAGGTGATGGGTATACTTTCAGAAGAAGCAATTAACTCTACTATTTTTGCTCCCTTTTTCAGTATATGGTCAACTTTTTAAGAGAAGACCACATTTCAAAAGCTACTTTAATTATCCAGAGAAACAAACAGGAATTCAAAAAGTTAAGATAGCATTATTTTAGGAAAAGAGGTAGCTAGAGCAGGGGTTTTTATTAGGATGAATATGGTATATGTGATATTTTTTTTTCACTGACCAAGGAAAAAAGAGCAAAAGGACATACTAGTTGACTCTCCCCCATAAATAGGGATAAAATCAATGAAATGTTAAAAAGAACTACAAATACAAAAAAAATTAAAGAACAATGAGACCATTTTTTTTCCTTCACACTTTTGCATTTGCCATTATTGTTCAAATGTAAATATTCGGACTAACCATTATATGCATTGCAGTACATGTCTGTAATTTCCCAAATAAGGTAAAAGCCCATTACATGTATATCTCCTTTCTTAAAAAGATAGGTTCCACAATAGCTCAATCAGTTAAGCACTGGCCTGCTAAGCCAGCGGTCCAGATCCAAATCCCGCTAGAGGTGGAAATCTTTTCAATCTTATTTTGTTTCAGTTTTCTAACATATCTGAGAAAAATATTTAAGTTATGATTAATATTAGCTACGTAAAACTTGTGGCTTTATTTTTGAAGAAAATAAACTAGGACAACCTATTGCACCATTTAATTGATCGACACCCTGATTAAACAAGATATTTTTATGCAAGTTTGTACATTAGTAATCAATGTCATATGATGTGCAGAGAAAAAAAACTGTAATTTCATCTACATTTTATACTGAATTATGCCCATTTGTAATTTTCAGTATGGAAAACATGTCTGCACAATAACTTTAAAGCCTTAGAGTGCAAGTTTCCTGCTTCACAGAGTTGTTGCCCTTGTATAAAATGGCAAATAACTTAATGACTCTACCAGTGTGTTATTTCCAAACAACATATTACATAGAAAGCTGTCATTTTTGTTTCTGGTTGAGGACATATGACTTAAATACCATCAACTGTTCCACAAAGGTGGGCCTATTAGTTACCATGTTAATAGTTTTGGGATTGTTTTGGGAGAGAAAGCCAGAAGGTCAGACACATGACAGATTTACATATTTCATGTACTTCCGGTGAGGGAAAACCTCGTCTTATAACCGATTTAAATATGGTATCAATCAAAGGATAGCTACTGAAATGTAATAAAAGCTTTTAAAAGAACCAGTATAATAGCTTTTAACAGATAAGTTTACATTCTGTTTTGCCAGGCCTTGATGGTGCATTTGGATAGCCTAAATATAATAGCTTTTAATAGAAAGTTTACATTCTGTTCTGCCAGGCCTTGATGGTGCAGTTGGACAGCCTTGGTGCAAAACATACAGTCATAATGACTCATCCCAAGCTATCATGTTCATACATCCAGCTATATGGCAAAATTACTGACCTTTAATCTAGGTCATGCTGAGCTTCATTTCATTATACCTACAAGACAATGCCAAAAGGAGGAGCCATGTCTGGAAAACTATGTATATGTTCCAAAACAGACTTCTGGAAAACATATTTTAACAGTGTCTAAGATTTTGACTTCCAGCCCCACCATGGGGCATGATCCTGGGGCTTGATCCTGGGGCCAAACTCATGGCATGGAAGCAGACCTCTTAAGTGCCATTATCTAGTACTTATGGTCCAAATATGAACAGTTTCTGATGAGGGCTTGGGGAGACACACCCATTTAGAGAAACTTTAATAAAAACTAGGCAATAAAACAAGTAGCCCAAGGGCAACAACCGCTCACCTGAGTTATAAAATGTAAGCTTCCAGCTCAGGTAAGCTAATAAACAGGCTGCAGTTCTATAGGATTCGATGACCCCATGGGGCATGGCAAGTTTGGACCCCAGGGGCTTGATTGGCAGGATTTATGTAGAGGACCATTATACACTGCTACATACTAAATACATAAGCTCTTGGCCTTATGGTTTCATAAAAGAAGATTTTTGAAGGTTCTTTAGCTATATAGCTCTATATAAACAAACAACCCCCTGGGGTGTGGGCAGTTTGGACCTCAGGTGCTTGATTGGCAGAATTTATGCAGGGGATCACTAGACATTGCTGCATACTAAATATGTAAGCTCTGGGCCTCATGGTTTCAGAGAAAAAGATTTTAGAAGTCTTTCCCATTATAAGTCTATGGGAGCAGCATGGCCAATTTGGACCCCAGGGGGCATGGTTGGCAGGATTTAAGTTGGAGACCACTAAACGTTGCTACATATGTACTAAAGAAGTTAGCTCTGGGCCTAATGGTTTAAGAGAAGATTTTTTAAGATTTTCCCGTTGTTAGTCTATGGGAACTAATGACCCCCGGGGCGAGGCCAGTTTGGACCCTGGGGGCATGGTTGGCAGGATTTATGTAGGGGACCACTAGACATTGCTACTTGCAATATATATATACGCTCTTGGCCTCATGGTTGCAGAGAAGAAGATTTTTTTTAAATTTTCCTATTGTAAGTCTACAGGAGCTTATGACCCCCCCTGGCGTGGCCAATTTGCACCGCAGGGTCATGGTTGGTATGATTTATGTAGAGGACCACTAGACATTACTACATGCTACATATATATGCTCTGGACCTCATGGTTTCAAAGAAGAAGATTTTTCAAGATTTTCTCATTGTAAGTCTATGGGAGCTTATGACTCCCGGGGCGTGGCCAATTTAGACCCCAGGGGCATGGTTGGCAGGATTAATGTAGGGGACCATTAGATATTGCTTCATGCTACACATATAAGCTCTGGGCCTCATGGTTCCAAAGAAGAAGATTTTTGAAGGTTCTTAAGCTATATAGCTATATCTAAACAAATGACCCCCTGGGGCATTGCAATTTGAGCCCCAGGGGCATGGGTGGCAGGATTTCAGTAGGGGATCACTAGACAGTGATACATGCTATATATATATAAGCTATGGGCCTCATGGTTTCAAAGAAGAAGATTTTTTAAGATTTTCCCATTGTAAGTCTAAGGGAGCTAATGACCCCCGGGGAGTGGCCAATTTGGGCCCCAGGGGCATGATTGGCAGGATTTATGTAGGGGACCACTAGACATTTGTACATACTACGAGTTTATGTAAGCTCTAGGCCTCATGGTTTCAGAGAAGAAGATTTTTGAAGTTTTTCCCATTATAAGTCTATGGGAGCTATATGTTGCCATGGCAACCAGAGTTCCAACCCAATCTACCCTTAAACCTAATGCAGTCAATCCCCCACCCCAACAAAGTTACACATAAAATTTGATCAAGATTGGCCTGCTGGTTTAGGAGATATTGGTGTTTAAAAGTGTGGACGCCGACGCCGACGGACCATGGCTATACTATAAGCTCACCTTGACAGGTGAGCTAAAAAGGTGACGAATGCCACCACCATATGCCTGACTAGATGAGTAATGTGTTTGGACATATTTGTGTGAAGTTATATCAATATCTGTCAATAAATAAAGGTGCTAGAGGAATGACAAAGTTATCAAAAACTAGAAAATTGTGTCTGTAAGACACTAATGATGCCCCCGTGCAGCGCCCGTCACATGACGTGTATATCCATAAAGCACATACAAAGAATCCATTGAAAACATACCCTACCATGTAAAAAATTGCCCAAAACGACTAAGTTAAAAAGGCTGTGATTCCGTCAAAATTAATTCCAGAAAAATGCCTCATGCATATCTTCAAATATGTCCACAATATGCAGACAAGGTTTGAAAAAGATCCATTGAAAACTGTGAAGCAAGTTGATAACACAACTCCATACTCTACAATGAAAAATTTCCCTCAAATGACTAAGTTCAAAAGGCCATAATTCTGTCAAAATTAATTCTAGGTCCAACAAAAACCCACATGCACATCTTCAATACATTCACAGCATGTATGCAAAGTTTGAAAAAGATCCATTGAAAACTGTGAGAGGAGTTGATTACACAAACTCTATACCCTACAATGCAAAAATTTGCCTCAAAATGACTAAATTCAAAAGGCTGTACTTCAGTCAAAAATAATTCTAGGTCCAACAATAAGCCACATGCACATCTTCAATATGTCCCAAACATGTATGCAAAATTTGAAAAAAATGACTAAGTTCAGAAGGCAGTAATTCTGTCAAAACTACTTTTAGCTCCATCAAAAACCCTCATGCACATCTTCAATATGTCCACAACATGTACGCAAAGTTTGAAAAAAATCCATTGAAAACTGTGGGAGGAGTTGATTACACAAACTCTATACTATAAAGTGTGACGAACAGACGGACAGACAGGGGCAAATCTTAATGCCCCCTGATTATCGTCATGGGGGCATAAAAAAGCAACTGTGTCCTTGACCTTGGATCTACAACAATGAAACCCAAGCTTGTTCAAGATACTGTCATACTTAACATTTGTATGTAGATATATATCAAAATCAGTTCACAAATAAACGGGCTAGAACCAATGACAAAGTTTGTGTGTCCCATAGAATGGAACAGGGAGTGTGAATACTAGCACTCTGTCTTATATTAATTCAATGATTCTCTTGTTTGTAATTTTACAATAGAAATGTTATCGAAAACAAACACAGATATTCAAAACTTTTTGTCCTAGATCTACTTTCGATTTCTACTTTCGAACAAAGCAACATGTTGATGACTATTTTGAAATCAGGTCCATTTCAAGATTGACCGAGGTCCATTTTGGAATTGCAAATTGGACAGGTCAGTTTTGAGATAGGTCAGTGTCGCTGCCCAGTGTCAAAATTACGGTGGTGGGTGCCTACCGACATAGCATACTTATTCATGAAAGTTATTGTCAAATCTTCAACTAGAGACATATATAACAGAACACACTTCAATTTAATCTGCGTCGATTATCTTTTTTAAAGATTTTTCTTGCTGTTTTTTTTCCTCACTAAATATATCATGTCTACATCCGTTACACTTCCTAAGATGGTTTCCCTTTATATGTCTATTGTATACATTCTTTACACTTTTTGAAAGATGGATCTGACCTTTTGTGATTCATCACTGTTGTATACACCTGACTGCCTCTTTTACATATATTTTAGTGGTTTAATTTTCTATGGATTTTCATTGTATACGTTCATTACACTTTTTTGATTGGGCTGATTCCTTTTTTCCTCACTAGATATATTTTGTCTACATCCGTTACACATACTAGGTTGGTTTCCGTATATTTATCAATTGTATACGGTCGTCAAACTTTTTGAAAGATGTATCTTCTTTTTTTTGGGGATTCATCACTGTTGTATACACCTGACTCCATCTGTTACATATACTTTAGTGGTTCCTCTATGGATTTCCATTGTATACATTCGTTACACTTTTTTGGAAAGATGTGCTGTTGTTGTTTTTTTTAAACGGAAATATCCTGTCTACTTCTGTTACACCTCCTGGGATGGGTTTCCCTATATAATACTATTGTATATGTTCGTCACACTTTTTTTGAAAGATGTGCTGACTTTTTTTTTCCTCACTAGATATATCTTGTCTACATCCGTTACACCTCCTGGTATGGGTTTTCCTATATATTTCTATTGCATACGTTCGTTACACTTTTTTTTGAAAGATGTCCTGATTTTTTTTTCCTCACTAGATATATCATACTTGTCTACATCCGTTACACCTCCTGGGATGGGTTTCCCTATATATTTCTATTGTATACGTTCGTTACACTTTTTTGAAAGATGTCCTGATTTTTTTTTCCTCACTAGATATATCATACTTGTCTACATCCGTTACACCTCCTGGGATGGGTTTTCCTATATATTTCTATTGTATACGTTCGTTACACTTTTTTGAAAGATGTGCTGATTTTTTTTTTCCTGACTTCATTAACCTTTCTTGTCTACATCTGTTACACCTCCTGGGATGGGTTTTCCTATATATTTCTATTGTATACGTTCGTTACACTTTTTTTGAAAGGCGTTTTGATTTTTTTTCCTCACTAGATATATCTTTCTTGTCTACATCCGTTACACCTCCTGGGATGGGTTTTCCTATATAATACTACTGTATACGTTCGTCACACTTTTTGGAAAGATGTGCTGACTTTTTTTTTTCCTCACTAG
Organism: Ctena decussata; assembly: GCA_963989385.1. Lineage (NCBI taxonomy): Eukaryota > Metazoa > Mollusca > Bivalvia > Lucinida > Lucinidae > Ctena > Ctena decussata. The sequence goes on from OZ022512.1 coordinate 42,533,224, forward strand.
GTATATCTTGTCTACATCCGTTACACCTCCTGGTATGGGTTTTCCTATGTATTTCTATTGTATACGTTCGTCACACTTTTTTTGAAAGATGTCCTGATTTTTTTTTTGCTCACTAGATATATCATACTTGTCTACATCCGTTACACCTCCTAGGATGGGTTTTCCTATATATTTCTATTGTATACGTTCGTTACACTTTTTTGAAAGGTGTTCTGATTTTTTTTTTCGTCACGAGATATATCTTTGCTTGTCTACATCCGTAACACCTCCTGGGATGGGTTTTACCTATATATTCCTATTGTATACGTTCGTTACACTTTTTTTGAAATATGTGCTAATTTTATTTTTGCTCACTAGATATATCATACTCGTCTACATCCGTTACACCCCCTGGGATGGGTTTCCCTATATATTTCTATTGTATACGTTCGTTACACTTTTTTTGAAAAATGTGCTGTTTTTTTTTCCATACTAGATATATCTTGTCTACATCCGTTACATCTCCTGGGATGGGTTTCCCTATATATTTCTATTGTATACGTTCGTTACACTTTTTGAATGATGAGCTAATATTTTTTTTTTTGGTTTCTGAAAGATATATCTTGGTTACATCCTATTGTCTATATTCATAACGCTTTATAGACAAAGGTGCTCTTTTTTTTTTTCACAGGCAGTGGATGGCTTTTACCTATATATTTTCATTGTAAACATTCGTTACGCTTTTTGGAAAGATAAGCTGATATTTTTTTTCAGATGTCTACATCCGTTACATGTATTTGTGGGTTTTTTTCCCTCTGTATTTCCACTGTAGACATTCGTTACTCTTTTTTTAAAAAAAGATGTGCTTAATTTTTTTCAACAGATATATTGGTTTTCCTATCTGGTAATCCTAAGGCTGGAGTGCATTTGTCTACATTTGTCTACACCGTTACGGTGTGACGAAATGCGCCCTTCCGGAAATCCGCTCTCCTTTTGTGCACTCCGATAATCTGCACATTGTATAAATAGTATTATTTTTACATGTCTCAAGTATTGCAGTTGCGGCAAAACATCCAATGAGCACAAACCCGCTGAAAGAACGTATTTTAAAATTTCAATGTTGACACGATTAGAGTGCATCACCGTTCATACGACGTTTTTTAACATTGCACTTGGCAGTTTACACCCTAAAATTTAAGCGTTCCAATATTCGAGAAATGTTTCATTTTGCGAGCCAAGAGATATTCGCGAATATAAGCGTGAATATATTGTCGCGAGTATTTATATGTAGAGGTGCCTGACTGAGGCACACTGCTTACTCTTATTCTAAGGTTTTGCATACAGAGACAAGTATATAAACGCGGAAGCGCAGACCTGGCTTACTAGTTCAAATCCCGCGTCGGATGAATTCGTCACACCGTAAATGGCATTTCCTTGCGCGTAAAATATCATTATCATCTTAATAAAATGCACCTTCCTTCTTATTATTGTATCAACACCGATACGACTTTCATACACGACAGTAAATGTGGTGTCAAGAGGTACAAAGCATTATGCTTAGTGAACTTGAACAAGAGTGCAAAATTTATTCTACCGAATCTTCTAGTGGACTGATCGAATTTGACAGTGATTGCCAGTGCATATTTGTTACCGCCCTGACATTTCTTTTGGATGAAGGTATATAATGAAACAATTTTCCACATCATGACATGGAATCATAATTGATACTTTTTTCTTCAAAATTAAAGTAAAACTTCAAGGCTCGAACCCTGATGGCTCTTTTACCCTGCCTGAGTAGAACTTGTTCTTGGGTCCCTAGAGTTCAGTTTAAGTAGAAATTAACCCTGGATGGCTGGAACTACCCTTGGCTGGAAGTAATTTTCAGGGTCCCAAGCCTGTTTGAGCCAATGAAGTTCCACTGCATGTGCCCCTTGGATATAGCTGTACAATTTTCTGCAAATTACGAAGTGAATAACAAAAATGTTTTACATTTTTATTCAATTTCATATAACATAATCGTAACACAAAACAAAAACTGTTTCTATCCCATAATTTACTACGTAAACATCACTACAACAGCAAAGGCTACATAACATTGAATTGAGCCACGACACAACAAAACCAACATAGTAGCATGTGTCCCCCAGCGAAGACTCAGATCAGCCTGGGCATTTGCCCAGTCTGATCAGAGTCTTCGCTGTCCCCATGGAGTTAGCTTAGATCCTTAACTACCCTTTAAGTGCACAGCAAAGACTCTGATCAGACTGGGTGGATGCCCAGGCTGATCTGTGTCTCTCTGGGTGCACATGCCACTTTGTTGGTTTTATCACCCAAATGAATTATTTGATTGAGGCATACCAAAGAAAAGGTGTACCATTGCAAGTGCAAAGATATTGATTCATGGATGTTAACTCTGACAATTCAACTTTTGCCTTCCTTTTGATTTTAGGTCAGAATTTGTTCCTCTAGGAAAAAATTGTTTCTTTAATAATAAATCTCTTTCTGAAAGAGTCGCATCACCCATGGAAGCAAACAAGATAATGGATGGCTGGATAGATGACCTGCGATTTTATGTCCTTTTCAACAGTATTTCAGTCATATCAGGATGATGGGTGGGTAATAATGGAAGGCTGTGTGCAATGGAACCCCGTTTACTATTGAAAAGATTTCCACCTACAGCGGGGCTCCAACTGGGGACTGCTAGATCAGTAGGTCGGCACTTAACCTACTGAGCTACAGGGGCTCCAAGAAAACAAGAAGTAACTAAAGTTGTATCCCTTTGTAAAAATGGTTGAAAAACATGGAGGAATATCTATACATCTTAAATTTGTCTGTGCGAAATATGAAGACTGATCAGTTGATGCAACTGTGCGATAACAGTACTATTCTTTCCTGTTGGCTCAGTAACATAAAATGTTAGAATGCTTTAATACTGTACACTGGGAAAGTGTGAGAACGTTTTCCAAAATTTAGTGTTATGGTAAATCAGTACACCTCCAGGTTTTTCCACCATTTTTACAAAAACAGTATTTGTAAAAAGGTGAATGAGTGCACCTCCAGGTTTTTCTACCGTTTTTTTTTTTCAGAAACAGCATTTGTGATAAGGTGAATGATCACCAGGTTTTTTCACCATTTTTACAGAAACAATATTTGTGTTAAAGTGATTGGGTATACCTCCAGGCTTTTCCACCATTTTTACAAACGGAATGAATTTTGTGAATTTCTGTTTGAATTTCTGTTTTCAATGAAAAAACAGCGTTCTAAATGGGTTCTACTCCTCAAGTGAAAAATTAGTTGCTTGATGTCCATGGCAAAGGGAGGGAAAATGAAAAATGACAGAGTTCCTTCTCCTTAAATTGTACCCACCTCACCTTAAAGAAATGTTCACATTTTGAACTTGCAAATCTTATACTTTTCTTTTTATCTGACTGATAAAGGCATACGTCTTTCATGATAGTTTTATTTTTTTAACTGAGACACGTGAAAATTCAACTTACGTGAACATTCCGAACATACATAATTTCTAATCCATGCGATATATCATCACTTCTATCATGGTTCTGTTTAAGATATATCTGTGACGATTATTTTAATTGTTCTACAGAAGACATATGTTGTGGATCTCATTAAAAATGTCTCCTTAAAACAATTACAATGGGTGACAAAATGTTTACATATCGAAATAAAGTAAATACTCTAAAATTTGGTACATTTCATCGTTCAGCTAAAGCATGGAAAAAATGTAGCTTTTTTTCATATTCTTTTTCCAGAAAACAGTTGGTGGAATTGCAGACAGTGCAGACCCTAATCAGACTGCTCCTGAAGGGGCAGTCTGATCAGGGTCTGCACTGTTTGCCATGGCCTTCTTGTAAGAGACATTGGTGTTCAAAAAATTTTAATATCTGTCATAAGAAAATGATACTCCACTCATCCAAAACTGTTCCACTGAGGTTTTCCCATACAGCATGACAAATATCTGAAGAAAAAACTTGCAGACTAAGCTGAAGAAATAGTAGCTGTAATTGAGATGCCCACATTTGCAGCAATTTCTATGTGTCAGACCAAATAAGTTTGTTAGCATTTGCAGTCACATGCCACATGATCAATATGCAGGTATTTTTCTGGTTCGGGCATGTAATTCTGACGTCAGAGCACCTCAACAATATCCAATGAAGTAATTTTGAGACTGGCTTGCATTTTATGAAATTTATTATTTTCTTGGTTTAAAAGTTATTTTTGTTAAATATTATGCTCCTTTAACAGATCTGCAAAGGAATGGACTGATTCAATTAACAAGTATAGAAGAGTCCACTATGTATAACTGGGTTACAGACGTATCCACACGTTATTTGCATTTCTTTATATCTATAGCACACATCAAAACATGTAAAACTGCAAAAGCACCTGAGTATGTGATAAGCTAGAAATGTTTAGTAATCATAGGGCAGTTAAACTTGTGGATTTATATGAATATGTGTAAACAACACAAAAATTAAAAGAGAAGAAAATCAACAAAAGTATATAGCAACCTGTAAAACTAAAATATACTACTTTATATCTATTTACAAGTCATATTAATATGCGACAATGTATTACAGTGTTAAGTAGAAACAACTACCAAGTTGGACAATGTACTTCACGGTCCCATGATTATAACAGCAAATATGTTGTGTCTTAAAAGAAAAAGTATCTCGAACCAATAATGAAAATCAGCCATATCTCAGGCCTTAAAAGTCTGATGTTTATGTTGTAAAGTGCAGTTACCCAACACTAATATCCTTTGTCTATATCAAATGCTATCATTGTATGAAATGAAGCCATTTACCAAGGCACTTTGGAAAACTGACCTCATGGTCAGTTTTCCGAAGTGTCCTGGTAAATGGCTTCATTTCATAAACCAATGACAGTTGCTTCAAACAAAAGACATTAGTACGGGGTAACTGCTTTTTATGACATTATAATAGGCCTAGTAAGATCTGAGAACTAACTTATTTTCTCACCTGGTCTGAGATTATTTCTTTTGAAACATAAGATTTTTATCATTATTAGCACATGAATGTGATGAACATTGTCCAGCTTGACTACATAATATATAAATATATCGTGTAAAAATCACAACACTTGTTAATAATGCAAAAGATATTAACACCTTATTATACACAGACTGCATCTTATAACTAAACTTACTAGTCCTGGAAACCTTAAAAGACTGCTGGAAGCAGTACTGACAAACATTCATGTTATTAACATTCTAGCACTTGAAAATCTGTAAAATCTAACAAAAAACTTCATGAAAAGTCCACTAGCGGAGTACAAGCCATATGAAAATTTTAAAATGACCGTTAATGAAATCACCAATTTGAGATGTCACTTTACTCACTGCATACTTGCCTTTGGATTATTTGCTATCTTTATCAGGGCCCAGTTGTTCAAAACTAACGACGTCGTTAGTTAACGAGATGTTAAAATTTCAAACGCTAATATCTCAAATATGTCAATATTTTTTGTTGAAAAAAATGTGAGAAGCTTTTGCATTACAAAAGCTTCTCACATATTTTCAGCAAAAATATCTGTATATTTGGTTATAAAGTTGCAAATCACTTAACGAGCTGACTTCTTAATGAGCTTGTTAGGCTAACGATGCTTTGAACAACTGGGCCCTGAATTTTATGAAAACAGAGACATGCAGTTTTTGTTTGTGTTGTAAAGAATTAGGGTTTCCTTGTTTTTTTTTTTTTTATCTCCAAATATGGACTGTAAGAAAGCATTCTTTCAAAATTTAATATTATAGAGAGTGTTTATGACATCATTTAACTTGTCACAACACTTTCAATCTCGTGCTTTTCTGGCCAGATATTTAATGTTCTACAGTATTTAACACGGTCAGGAACGCTGCTTAAATTGAAACAATGCACTCTTAATTTGGACAAAATTTTAAATTTCCTGCTGGGGTAGAAGCTTTGACATGGCTTGACAGTACCGGTACTTCCCTGTAACAGAATTAATCCACTCTTCCTTTCATTGTCTCAAAATTGATAGAGACACTTTTAATAAAGACTATACAACCATGATTAAGCCAGCATTCTACTGTAAATTGGAAGGTTTTTAACTTCCCAATCTACAGTTTCACTTAACAACAACATTGAAAGATAAAAACAACAACAAGAAACATGGATCCTCATAAAGGTTTGTCTTCTTCTAGTTCATACTGATCCAAGAACTCAAATTCTTCCTCGATATTAATTTCTTCAGAGTCGGTAGATTTAGTTCGTGGTTTCGATTTAGGCTGAGCAGCCGTATCAACTGTATCAAATGCAACTTCGTCATCCGAATCATGATGAGTATATGCTATTCTAGCTCTCTGAGGACGAGCTCTGATTCTAGTTTGTTTTGTCATTCCAGTCAAATTCTGAAGAGCAGATCCTACCATTTGTTTTAAGGCATTAGCCATCAAACTCTCGGCAAGAGTTTGTGCCGGATCAGTCCCAGTCGCATTAGATGTTTCATCTGCCAAATTTAAGTCATCCCGGACTGTATCTTCCTCAGAACCTGAAGAGTTATCAAAATGCCCAGGTTCAAATCTGATTGGCTCCTCTGAAGATTCTCTGGATGTTGATTGGCTGGCTATTTCTGGAGCAAGAAGTTCATCATCAGTATGATCTAAGGTTTCATCATATGAAGGCATGGCCTCTATTCCTTGAATCAGTTCTTCTTCTAGGTCAACTTGATTTTCTGAAATAAAACATAAGGTGAATGGCCACAGATACACTTGAAGGGAAAGCAACTCTGTCACTTTCATGTTTGCCTCCCTTCTCCATGGGGGGTCAATTTCTAAAGGAAACAATTTGCTCCCGTAGAAGCAAATTCTTTCTTTAAAGAGTAAACCCCTTTTGAAAGGTGACTAAACCCCTTTTTGAAAAGGCTTTGAACCAGGGAAGCAAAAAGAAAGTTACAGAAGTTGTCCTCCTTTGTAAATATGACAGAAAAAAAACAGGTGTACACATACACCATAAGGAACATTTTCCAAACAGTCAATCAAGAGCTTCACAAGTGGCATATAATACCCCCATTTCTCGTCTCAACATATTTCACACATTTTTAACATAACCAGAATCAGATTCTTAGGGGAGGCAGATGAGAAGTTGGAAACATGTCAAACTTGACAAAGAAGATCTCAAATCATATTTTTGTAGCCAAAAGTTAATCATCAAAGGACTTGGTATGATAAGGGCCGTTTTTGGCCCCAATTGAAATTCTCTTAAAATTGCATGATTTCTATTGCTTATTATTTGTGCATATGGGAACAAGCAGAAATAATATGTTTCGAGTTTGTTAATTCTCAGACTCACATGATTTCTGACATGCCTATGTTGTTTCAATTATATGAAGGAAAATTGCAAAAAAAAAATGAGTTTATTACATTTTAGTTTAAAGAAAAAAGTCCTTTACAATAGCTTTTGAAAGCTCTTAGTAATAGGCTTTTGATGATATGCTTATACGTTAGATAGTGCTGCTAATTACCTGTGCACTGCACAAGGCCTCTCCAGGTACCCGACCCACTCAAGTTAAAACTTTGTCTGTATACTAAATATAACATGTGCTGGAGGCTGGGCTCATATATTTTGAAAGCCGCAACGGCTATCATATTCATCATTTTCGTCAGAATTCGCTGGGGGTATGGGTATGTTCATTACAAAAATCACAAATATTTTGTGCAAGAACTGGTTAATTTTGTGTTTGCTGTACATTCAAGGTTTGAACTTTCCTATGAGTACATTTTTATCATCGAAATAGGACTTTTGAAAAATGAGTTTTCTGGGGGCCAAATATAGGCCTTATCATACCAGGTCCTTTACATCTTGACCCTAAGCTGATCACCAAATGTCAATATCATAGCTAACCTACCTGTTCAGAAATACAGGAAACATAATTGCACTTTATGTTTGACAAAGAGGAGATAATTTTAACAGTACAAGATTAATAGGCTGTAAATGATACAGGTCCACTTACTTTTCAAGGCTATTCTATATATGAAATTTCAAACAATGTCCATAACTGGGCCTGTTTGGCTAATGCATTTGCCCTGTCCAGCTGAATATAAGCGCTGCTGATCATATCCCTGCAACCTGATTTGGGTCTACACTGTTTGCATGCAGAACCTCACAAAGTAATATATCTAATAGTAGAGTTGTTTCCCCTGAGGGTGTGCCCAATCACCTTAAGAGAGATAATTCAGTCCTGTCACAGATTCTACCTACCATCATCCCCTGTGATAGAAGGCTCTTTTGAGAAAGTCAACGGTGTTGTTGATGCCGTGAGGGACCCGCCCTCATCCTCACTATCAGTGATAGCTCTAGCTAAGGCTGCAGATATCTTGGGGTCTTCAGAGGGCATGAACTCTTCAAGGTCAACCTCGTTGTCAGTGGCAACAGATCTAGTCATGTCCCCATCCCCACCAGAGTTGTTGTTAGCTGTGGTAAGGTTGCCTGAAACTAAAGTTTTGATAAAGTAGGTAATAATTTCTGACTCAAGAAACTTCAGACTCGCTCTTTTTGTCGGAATTCTTTAAAGAAGCAGTCTGAACTGGTTCTGCACAGGCCCCGAGGTTATAAAACTTTTTTCATGCTCAACTCAGCTGAGCATGAAATTTTACCTGCTTTTCAATAGCATATTATTGATAAATACAGTTGTCTCCTTGCTCAGTTTAGCTGAGTATGAAATTCTCTCTGCTTATGAATATGAAAATGCCAACACTAGTTGGCATTTTCATATTTATCAGCAGAGAAAATTTCATGCTCAGCTGAGTTGAGCATGAAAAAAGTTTTATAACCTCGGGGCCTGTTTTCCTTCAGAAAGCTGCATGAAACATTCCTTGATATACATGAATAGCAAAATACAACATGTAAGCAGGGCCCAGTTGATAAAAGCATCCTAAGCTTAAAGAAGTGATCAGTCCAGGATTTGTCTTCTAGCACTCATAAAACCAATGTGCAATTATATTTTGATGACATAAATGTGAGGAGCTTCTGCACTGCTAAAAATGGCAGCGTTTTAGCATAAAATATAACTGAAAATGCAAAGTCTCGTAAACTAACAATGTCGCTAGTTCTGAACAACTGGGTCCAAGAAGTTTGTGAAACAAGACCTGTCACAGGGCCAGGATAGCTCGCCTGACAGCGCCTTCGCCAACACCGCCGCTGACGCCAGGGGTAGCACAATAGCTCTTCCTGAACTTCGTTCAAGCGAGCTAAAAATGCTCTTTTTGTATGTAATGATTTAAATTCTGCCTGCTGCTTGCACTACTAAAGTTGAAAAGCTAGTCAACTCTGATAAAATGAACATCTATTTTTCAGCTGTGTTAGAATCGAAATAGAACAGCTCTGAGAATGAACTGTTGTGTAAATAGAACAGTTTTATCATTTAGTTGTTACAAGGGTGACAATCTACTTCACAGCCGTGATATTAGAACCATTCTGTGAGCATCCACCTGGATGGATATAAGGAAAATATTTTGTTGAATTAAAGTACACCCTTGAGAAGCAAACTCTTCCTTCCAACAATAGCCTCCAATTTGAAATGGCTTTGTAGCAAAAAAAAAAAAGTCACAAAGTTTTTTTTCTTCATAAAATGGAGGAAAAATGAAAGCAAATGCAAGGTGTACCAATACACCTCAAGACATATTTCTCATGAGAAAGCGTGAAAGACTCAATAAAACTTTGATTACCTGTTGAGTAAGTCCACTTGGATTTGCTTTTCATAGAATAATCGAGTTTCATGAAAATTGGTTCACATTTTAGATATAACTTCTGTAGAAGATTATGGTACTGGACACACGGCCATAATAAAACACTAGTAACTGAAATAAAACAGAACAAAGTTACTTCATCTATTAGTTGTTACATGAACAAGACCTGGGGCCGTATTCATAAAGCCACTTAAGTCATTGCTATGCTGTTGCTAAGGCCAAATATCTATAAAGGAGATTCCCTACAACCATGAAATTTGCTCTGGAGAAACAGTCTTTGTAAGCCTGTTCCTTCAGAGCAAATTTCATAGTTGTAGGGAATCTCCTTCAAAGAAATTTGCCCTTAGCAACAGCATAGCAACGACTTAAGTTGCTTTATGAATACGGCCCCTGTTGCTCACCAGGAGAGCTCACATAAACTCCCTGTAGCCCACCTTACACAAGTATCTCAGTTTAATAGAATTAATATGATAACTATCAATTCTATGCTATTTCATTCTATTCTTTTCCAACTTTTATGTTCAGCAAAATGCACTCATTATTCCCATGTAAAATATCTTTTGACACAGAATCATGTAAGATTGTACAATGAGCCACATCACGCAAAAATGTGTCCTATGATAATTGAGCCGTGATGCGAGAAAACAAACAAAGTGGTTGTGCACCCAGCCCAGACTCATATCAGCCTGGGCATCTGCCAAGTCCGATCAGATACTTCACTAAGCGCTTAAAGGGTAGCTAAGGATCTAAGCCACGTACATGCGTTCAGCGAAGACTCTGATCAGACTGGGTGTATGCCCAGGCTGATATACACCCAGGCTGATCTGAGTCTGCAATGGGTGCACAGCCACTTTGTTGGTATTCTCGTGTCGTGGCTCATAAATTATATGTCCCCAGCAAGAACTCAGATTAGCCAGCCCATCCACACAGTCTGTAATGATTCTCTGTCAGCACGAAAAAGCCTTCTATCCTTGGCTATCTATAGAGCACAAAGCAAAGGCTCTGATCAGACTGTGTGCATGCACTGGCTGCTCTGCTCCTTTGCTGGATGCACATACTAGCAGACCTTTCTTTGGTGGATAGTAGATATCCGAATAGTAGTCTAATACAACAGTCAAAAGGGTTAGCTGTAACTTTTCATAGTATCAGTTTTGATACATGAATAGTAAACAATCTAAGTATTGGGACAGACAGATCTGAGCAAACAATGTAGTCCCAAATCAGCCTGCTCTGTAAGGATCAGGGCTGATCAGGTTCTACACTGTTTTCCATTCCAACTGCATCTTTTGGTTGCATTAATGCATGTTGAAATTGAACTGTTCTAATTACAGTAATTATTGAAGGTGTCTGAATTTTCGGAATTTTTACCATACAGTTGACGCTCATTATCTCAAACACTGATATCCCAAAATACCCACTTATATCAAAGAATATAGTTAATGCACATTTTCTTTTTCTGTTTCTTTACATTTCAACTCATGTTATGTCAAACTACTGGTATCGCAATGTAAATTTTCTCGGACCAGAAAATATACTTTACGATAACAGTAGTTTGAGTTAAACAAACGATTTCCTGACAGCAAGAGCTGACGGTTTTTGCAACCTAAAAACCTTGTTACTTACTTATTATATATGAGAGCATCAGATCAGATATGTACTGGCCCAGAAGAGCTAATAATCCACATATCACACAGTTCAATATACAAAACTGAAAAGAAACAATACAGCATTTCAAATTTTGGTAGGAACTTTGTTGAGGTGTAGAGATCCACATTCAGTGGGCAACTTTGCCATTTTATTTTTCCCGCCCTTACCAAATCGCCGCCATAATTCCATATGTTATAACTTCAAATTGTCAGTTTTTGATATATATGTATATATATCAGAGTGGTCATGGGGTCAAGGTCTAAATCGCCACATGGTTTAACATACTGTAACAATCCACTGAAAAAAATTATTTTGAGTTTCATAATGTCGTATCTATATATTTGCTATTAGGTGCTAAATCTTTGAGCTCATTTTTTCAAAAAAGTAAGAAAACGCCAAATATGACATATGGAATTAAGGAGATGAAACGCAGTAAACTCTTAAAGGAATTTACACCCCTAGGAACAAATTCTTTTGTTTAAGAGCAGACCCAGTTTTGGAAAGGCTTCGTCGTCAGGGAAGCAAACATGAAGCGACAAAGTTGTTCCCCTCATGAAAATCCACGTACCTTGGCCCTGAGCTCAAGACAAAGTGGAGTTTTGAAGAAAATTCTGAGATCATCTCTGCAAGGGCGTAGCTACGTGTACACAAATACGCAGGTGCGTATTGAAATTTTGTCAAATTGACAAAATTTCAAAACGCACCGGCGTATTTTCATTCTTAAATGTGGTTAATTGGGCAAGACTTTAATACAAACTGCCAACTTACCGTAAAAGAAACCAGAGGGCCAATGGCCCTATATCGCTCACCTGAGCACTGAGGCATTGAGGTTACAGCAACAAAACACCATGCACAACAGCAATAAAAAACACCTTTTATGTAGAGGATAATATCACAAACATTTATGAAAAAAAATTAGCTTTATCCCCCATTAATGGCTTCTCAGAAGATCTTTGGCAAAAAAAAAAAAAGTGAAAATTTGGCCTTTCAGCTGCAATGGCAACCAATCAAAATCGGGTAATTGGGAAAAATTCATATGGCTGGTAGAGGACTACTCCAGAAACATTTCTGTGAAGTTTTGTCAAAATATCTGCAGTAACACAGAAATAAATAGCAAATGTCCACTTTCCTCATTATAAGTCTATGGAAACTTTAAGTTGCCGTAGCAACAAATTCACATGGGCAATGATAATATAAAACATACTTTAGGTAGAGGTTAAAATTATTAATATGTATGCTAAGTATCAGCTTCATCCCCCTCATGGCTTCACTTTTCCCATTATGAGTCAGTGGAAACTATAAGTCGCCATAGCAACCAAAGTTCTTATGGGATTGGAAGAAAAAGAATAAAATTTATGTAGAAACTACTGTCATCAACATGTTTGCACAATATCAGTTTCATCCCCTATATGGCTTCTGAGCAGAAGATTTATTTTTTTTTATTTTATTTTTTTCAAAATTTACACTATATTTTGCCATGGCAACCAATGAAATTCAGCGATTTGGAGAAAATTCATATGAATCATAGAGGACTACTCAAGAAACATTTCTGTAGAAAAAAATTTAAATAACTGCAGTTAGTTAGACAGCAAAAATTGCAAATTTCCATTTTCCTCATTATAAGTCAATGGAAACTCTTAGTTGCCATAGCAACCAAACTGCTGGAGCAATTGCCATGAAAAATAATAATTCTATAAAGGCTAGTACTAAGGTTCTTTCTGTAAAGTTTGAGCTTTATTGGGCCACACAGTTTCTGCGAAGATGATTTTTTTAATATTTTTCTATTTTTAACCATTCAGTTGCAATAGCAACCAGCCAAATTGCGCAATTTGCATAAATTTAACATGGCTGGTTAAAGACTACTCAAGGTACATTTCTATGAAAGTTTTGTCAAAATATCCGCAGTGGCATAGCAATAAATGCAAATTTTCCATTTTGCCATTAGAAGTCAATGGCAACTTTCAGTTCCCATAGCAACCAAACTGCTAGAGCAATTGCCAAGAAAAACAGAACTTTTATAGAAGCTAGTACTAAGATCTTTTCTGTGAAGTTTGAGCTTTATTGGTTGCATAGTTTCTGAGGAGATGATTTTTGAATATTTTTTCTATTTTTTAACCATTCGGTTGCCATGGCAACCAGCCAAATTGTGCAATTTACATAAAGTTCATGTGGTTGATAGAGGACTACTCAAGGAACATTTCTGTAAAAGTTTTGTCAAAATATCTGCAGTGACATAGCAATAAATGCAAATTTTCCATTTTGCCATTATAAGTCAATGGCAACTTTCAGTTCCCATAGCAACCAAACTGATAGACGAATTGCCAAGAAAAACAGTACCTTTATAGAAGCTAGTACTAAGATCTTTTCTGTGAAGTTTGAGCTTTATTGGTTGCATAGTTTTGAGGAGATGATTTTTGAATATTTTTTCTATTTTTTAACCATTCGGTTGCCATGGCAACCAGCCAAATTGTGAAATTTACATAAAGTTCATGTGGTTGATAGAGGAATACTCAAGGAACATTTCTGTAAAAGTTTTGTCAAAATATCTGCAGTGACATAGCAATAAATGCAAATTTTCAATTTTTCCCATACAAGTCAATGGAAACTTTAAGTTGCCATAGCAACCAAAGTTCTGAAGCGATTTGGATAAAAAACAGTATTATTGGTTCCCCCTGCCTATAGATGCTATATATGAAATTTGGTAACAATGGGCCTTGTAGTTTCAGAGGAGATGTCGTTTGAAAATATTGACGGACGGACGACGGACGGACGGACGACGGACGGACGACGGACGACGGATGCCTGCCTATACTATAAGCTCACCTGTGAGCCTTCGGCTCAGGTGAGCTAAAAGTCTAAGGGGCTAAAACCCTGGATTTCAACTAAAGGAGTACGGAAACCTTATCGTGTGTATCATATGATTTCCTCTAGCTACGCCCTCTTCTCTGTATGACAAAACAATACTAACTGACTGAAACTTTGTTGGTTAAAGAAAAACAATGACAGAACAATGAAGGCATGCACAGTAAAGGGTTGTGGCTTGGATGCATTCATATATAAATCCAACAGCACTGATCAGAAATCCATACTACCCTTTAATTACTGAGGTCATTTCATATGAAATGGTACATGTAATAAAATTTTCTATCATTCATGAAAGCCAGCAACAGAAGCACATCACAAGAATTCTGCGGAACTTTACAATTTTGCCAGTCAGAACAGTGTCATGGAGCTAAATCAGAATACTTGACTGCTGCTGCTGCCTCATCAACAATTCAAACACTAGAAAAGCAATATTTTACTTGCATTCCACAGTCAAGACAAAATCCCTTGAATTTCAGGCAAAGTGTAAACTGATTTGGGTCACAACACACTAAAAGGTGCATATAGCATACAGGAGCAGCAAAGACTCAGACCAGCCTGGGCATCCATGCAGTCTGGTCAGAGCATTTGCTGTTCACAGACAATATATAAGGACCCTGACAAATCTACAGCCACAAAATGAAGACTCTAGACAGACTGCAAAGATTCACAGACTGGCCCCGAGGTTATAAAATTATTTTCGTGCTCAACTCAGCTGAGCATGAAATTTTCTCTGCTGACAAATATCAAAATGCCAACTAATGTGTGAGCCGTGCCTTTTCATATTCATGAGCAGAGAAAATTACATACTCAGCTAAACTGAGCACGAAATCAACTGTACCCGGTACTTATCAGTAATTTGCTATTTATCAGCAGGTGAAATCTCATGCTCAGCTGAGTTGAGCATGAAAAAACCTTTATAACCTCGGGACCTGGTTTGTGCCTTTGTTGTTTGCAAATAGATCAAGGTGTATGGGTACACTGCCATATTTTACGCCATCATTTTAAAAGGAAGACAACGTTTGTGACTTCCTGTTCACTTTCTTGGGTGATGAAGCTCTTCAAAAATAGGGTCTACTCTTAAAGCTAAGAATTTGCTCCTACAGGAGAAAATTCTTTCCTTTTTGAGTTGACCACCAATGGCAAGGGGATAAATAGAAATGATAGAGCTGCTTCCCTGAAAGTGTACCTATTCACATTATGCAACCTTTTTACCTGGAGTGGCTCATTTTTTACCTTCAGAGGTTTAGTTCTTCTTAATTTGATCCAGCCATTTAACAGGTCTGACATATAGCACCATCCTCTAGCTAAATGTTTACATAGTTCAGGTACGCTCAACAACCGCGGGTGAACTGGGGTCCATCTAGAAAATAAATAAAAGGCCATCGGCCAAGTGTCACCCGACGTTTGAAATGTGTCACAAACTGCAGCCCTTTATTCCGTTTCAGAGTAACTGTATGGCCAAAACCAGAAAATATGTGTACAACAGAATCTGGTAAGGAAATAATAATTGAAGCATAAGCAAAGACATATACCCAATTACTGGGCCTCTATGAGGTTACAAAATACTTAAGTTCAGGACTGGGCGTATGTGTATAAAATCAGGTTACTGAAACTTTAGGCCCTTACAGAATGCCTAAATATCAAGACCATATACCCAATAACAAAATAACAAGGGCCATAATCCTCCTAATATGAATCTGATGAAAAATGAACATTGCATTTATGAAGATTCAGCCCATTAATATGAATAGTTCTTGAGTTATCCTTTTACCTTTAAGTGAATGTCTATTATCTATGAAAGGGGAATAACTCTGTCACTAATAAATTTAGCATATCCTAACAATAATCAGAATACTCAATTTACCAAATGCTAATAGCATACTAAATTTCAGCTCTCTCGGTCAAACGGTTCAAAAGTTGGAAAACTGCCAAAAACGACAAAGGGCCATAACTTTGTAAAATATTGGGCAATTGAAATTCCAAAATCACATGCACATCTTCAGATCATGATGAAACATTCTGCACAATTTCAAGTCAATATGATAAAAGATGTGGCAGGAGTTGCGGGGACAAGGTGTGAGTCAGCAAGGGCCGTAACTCCATCAAAAATGGCCGAAACAAAAATCAAAAACCACATGCACATCTTCATATCATAAGAATACAATCTGTAAAATTTCAAATCAATTCGATGAAAGATGTAGGAGGAGTTGCGGGGACAAGATTTCGGACGGACGGACTGACGGAAGGACGGACGGACGGACGGACGGACTGACACACAGACGGACGAGGGTCATTTCTATAGTCCCCCTCCTCCTACGTCGGGTGACAAAAAATCACTTGTGTTCTAGAGAAGATAATTCTGAAAAGAAAAAGAATAGAAATACCATAGATCAGCTCTAACAGTGATTTGTTGGGTAATATATAACTGCTTGGAGGTCAGTTGTAAAGTAGCTCATATCAACAGCCCAGAGTGCAAGTGGTATGTCTACTAACAACTGACCAACAATGAGTGATATATGAATCAACAAATCACTGTTAGAGCTGAAATATTTCAATTCTAACACATAAAAACAGAAAATTATATTCATTTTCTTTAATTTTCCCCACCAGTCTCCTTGTGTGTAAATAGCCAGTAACTGTGATTGTAAGCATCTGTGCATTTCTTTACCAGGCTTTTCTTCCAAAAACTAGATGCAAAACCATCAAACATTTAATAAGAAAACACTGTCTGATGTTGTTTGTTTAGGCAACAATGTCAGCAATCAACTCCATGCACAATGCTTGTATGTTTGCTGCAGAATAAAGCACAGTAATTATCCACTGCCTCTGAAGGAGGGCTGTGTAAGAATTTCTGCTGATACCCTCTATATGGGGTTGTTCTAATGATGGTCTCAACATATGCTTTTATGGAAGAATTTATTCCAGAATCATTATCAGCTCGTAAAGCATTTAAGATTAATGAGTAAACTGGGTGAAGCTTATGAGGGTCTCAATGGGGTCTACTGATTAGCAAATTTAGGCCTAAAAAATTACTGATTAGCGAAATTTGAGGTGAAATTTTACCGGTTAGCGGCTTTGCCTAGGCTAATGATTAACGGAATCAGCCGAAAAATATACTGATTAGCGAAATTTGAGTAAAAAAATACCGGTTAGCAGCATCACATGCGGTTAGCGGTTACCGGAATCGCCGAAAAATCGTTACTACCGGTTAGCGGTATCACATGCGGTTAGCGGTTACCAGAATCGCTGAAAAATCGTTATTTGTCCACTCCAACTTAATGTTATATGATGATTGATTGATTGATTTGTTGCTTTACGTCCACGGTAAACAGCTATGGTCATGTCGGGACGGTCAGTTAACCTAACCACACTGTTCCGGGGCAGGCTTAGCCCTTGTTATATGATGAAGATTCAATTAAATGAAATTAATGATCGTAACTTCTAGGAAAAGTTGTGTCACATGCTTTCCCAGTAGGTATGTCTGTATAACAATGCGAGCTTTATGTGTGTGGCAGATAGGGATATAAATGAAATACGCCATTCATGAAATCTACTGCACATGTACAGTTACAACTTTGTGTTAGTCAGAAGTGCCTGCATACCCCCATGGCTCGAAAACGAATCCATTTACCTCCTGTTTTCTTCTTGTACTATACTTTGTACTATACCTAAATACACTACTCACAAAAAAATATTTAAAGGAGCACCTGATGATTTTTCTATAGATGACAGTGCAACACATCCCCAGTTTGAGAGTCATTTACTTTCAATCGAAGAAGACACAGAATTTCCGATTAATTTGCCAATTTTTAAAGAGGATCGAAGTTAATGACAGCACAAATTTTGATCCAATATCTATCCTGTCCCTGTCCATTTACTGATTTTTGTAAAAATTGAAATTTTGGTAAAAATCTTGTAATTTTTCAAAAGATGAAAATCATGAAAATTTCAGCCACAATTGAAAACGTCCATTTTGTTTATGAAACTGAATGTCTTACAAGGTGACCCGTTTGAAATGATCAGTTTTAACTCAAGCCTATGAGATTTTATAGACTTCAAGGAAAACGCCACAATTTCAGAAGATTCGAAAAGTGCCAAAATTTGTTCCAAAGAATTGATTAGAACATCAATTCTATCGAATTTCTTGTAGCTTTAAACTTCGATCTTTCCTTAAAATGCTGCAAAAGAATGGGAAATTATCGGCCACTGGCGGTCAGATTTATGGGCCGTTGAAATGGGTATATATTGTAGTAATGTGTATGGGAAAATGTCCACTGCTCCTTTAAATATTTTGAGTAGTGTATTATATCTGACTAGTTTAAACAAATTCTATAGACAGGAATACTTTGGTCTTTTCCAAGATACGTGTACCTATTTACCTTAACAGTATTGTCTCACAAATGTCTCCTGTCAGTAGCTTAGTCACATTAGGTTAACAAGCCTTTGCAAAAATATGTACTTCTTTTCCTTGGTATTTCCACTATATTTAATGGTATCGATGGTGATTAAATAGTAATTTTTTTTCATTAAAATAGGTTTGGTGTTGTCAAAAGACTACATGAATTCACATTCAACGCAAGACTTTACTAATGCCGGGCCGCATAGCGCAATCGGTAGGGCACCTGACTCATAAGTCAGAGGTCCTAAGTTCAAAACCCGGTCTGGCCACATACTGTCGTTTCTCCTTCCGCTGATTCAAGAAGGGCAGTTGTCAGTTACTGGCGAAAGTATGTGCACTTAGTACTGGTTAACCGCTTGGGAGGTCTAAGCCTGCCCAGGAATAGTGTGGTTAGGGTAACTGACCATCCCGACATGACCATAGCTGTTTACCGAGGACGTTAAGCATCAAATCAATCAATCAAGATTTTACTAAATGACTCCAGATAAGCACAACATGAAGAAACAATGTACTACCTCCTCCTCCCCCCCCCCCCCCCCCCCCCCCCACACACACACACACACATACACACACTGAAAAATCCAGCTTTACCGGTATAATTTTACTGATTACTGATTTTTGGGCTGAAATTTTACTGATTACTGATTTTTGGGCTGAAATTTTACTATTACTGATTTCAGAGGTACCCCATTGAGACCCTCAGCTTATGGTTTGACATCCCCTACAAAGTTCAAAAGAAATGCCAAGCCTGATCCCTCTACTTGCTATGGTAATGGAGCATACCTGCCATGGCATATACCGGTAATGCTTGAGTATGCCATTGCACACCAGGGTCCAAGGTTATAAAACTTGAGTATAATCTCAAACTCAAAATAAAGCACACTGATTGGCTGCTTCCGAGCATGTGCCCGGAAGCAGCCAATCAGTGTGCTTTATTTTGAGTTTGAGAATGTACTCAAGTTTTATAACCTCCGGGCCAGAACTGATAGTGAAATGGTAACATGCTTTGTTTGTATTTTACCTTGAAATTTATTTAAACATATAACTTTTTCTAAAATAAATTTATTCTGAATCCAAATTGTATGTTAAAATAGAAAGTGATTGAAATATTACCCATCCTTATCTTCTGGTTCCCGAGGAGGAACTGGAAAGAAAATGAAATCATAACATCAGTTAAGGTGAATGGGTACAATTCCAGGGGAAGCATTTATGCCACTTTCATTTTTGTCTCCCTCCTCAATAGAGATCACCTCTTCAAGGAAAGAATTTGCTCCCATCTGAATGAATTCTTTCCTTTAACAGGCCCCATTTGTTAGGGCTTTGTCATCCAGAGAAGCAAACAGGAGAGCTGTTTATCTTTGTAACAAAAATTCTGCATTGCAAACCAGAAAAACTTGAGAAAAAATTTACACCACCACCAATATCAGAAAAACACTAACTATATCTCACCTTTTGCAGGTTATATAGACAATGGACAGAGCTGTAGATAAGAGGGGTATTTGATGATAATTGAGGGATAATTTTTCTTATTTCTCATTGAAACCATAATTATGTTGAGACCCCTCATCTGAACCGTTTCATCGAGACGGTTCAGATGAGGGGTAACAACATATGTTTTTATGCAGAATTATTAAAAATTATCCCTAATTATCACCAAATACTCCCTCTTATCTAGAGCTCTGCATGGAGGTGTACGTATACACCCTAAGATCTTTCTAGTGGTCATGTCCGTAATAAAAATGGCAATTTAAGAATGCAATATAGAAGTCACACTGTGAAGACAAGCTGGGCAAAATTTGCTACCAGTGAATGTTTCCTAACTACATGTAACTTAGTAAACATTTCCAAACTAAATTATAATAAGTAGGGAAGAGATGAGTATTACAATGATTTTTTTTTTTTTGCAATTTCTGTGACAGTTTGGAGGAACTTCCCAAAAGCATGTACCCCTAAGAAATAGGTCTGCTCTACCAGTGAATTGTTGAGTAATATGGGTTTTACGGCACACCAGCACAAAAAAGGCTATTTTGTACCATTCACTGTTTGGAGGTCAGTTGTGAAGAAGATAATACCATGAGCGCAGAGCTACTTTCAACAGACCTACAAACAGTGAACTATTATTCCACAATTCAATGTTGTTTCTATTCTAACACTCAAAAACACAGAAAATTGTATTCTTTTCTTTGAAATTATTCCAACTTTTCCATCAGTACATCCATGATTTCACCCATACTGTTAACTGCATCACAAATAAATTTATATTTTTATGATGACTTTAGAGAGAAAAAGATTTGTTACACCATCTAATGCCAAGGAATGTCATCAAAACATCACAATACTCAGCTCCTGGAATTTATGGAAGATATCAGTGAGGCATTGGATAATGGGGAAGAAGTCGATGTGATTTACCTTGACTTTTGCAAGGCCTTTGATAAAGTGCCCCACTTTCATCTTCTGAAAAAAATCTTTGGGTATGGAATTCAAGGAAAAGTATATGAGTGGGTTAAAGATTTTCTGTCGAACAGGGTTCAAAGGGTGGTTGTTAATGGTTCTGAATCAAATTGGTCGGAGGTAACAAGTGGAATTCCTCAAGGCAGTGTGTTAGGGCCCATTCTGTTTCTAGTTTACATTAATGACTTACCTGATGTAGTGGAGGTGCTTATGAAACTTTTTGCCGACGACGCTAAACTATACCATAAAGTAACAAACCATAAAGAAAATGAATTACAGCAAAGTCTTGATAGTGCAGTCAAATGGGCTAAGGATTGGGAAATGTTCTACAATACTGATAAATGTCATCAGCTTCATATTGGAAAACATGAAACAGATTTTGAATATACCATGCAAGTAGGAACACATCCAACTCAGCTAGAAAGGGTAGAGAAAGAGAAAGATTTAGGAGTAATAGTCGACAGCAAATTAACTTTCAGAGACCATATCAATGCAAAAATAAATTTGGCAAACAGAAATCTAGGGATAATTTTTAGAACCTTTACATATCTTAGTCAGGAAGTATTTTTAGATCTATACAAATCCCTAGTTAGACCTCATCTAGAGTACTGTACGCCAGTTTGGTCACCCTACTATAAAAAGGATAGAATTATCTTGGAAAACGTGCAGAGAAGAGCTACAAAGCTGGTCAGTTCTTGTAAAAATTTGTCTTACTCAGAGCGTTTAAGAAAATTAGGATTGCCAACACTAGAGTACAGAAGAGAAAGAGCTGACTTAATACAAGTATTCAAAATTTTAAATGGTATTGACTGTATTGACAGGGAAAAGTTTTTTAAAACAGCGCAGTACACAGCAACCAGAGGCCATTCATCTAAGTTATACAAAGAAAGATCAAGACTCAATGTTCGTGCAAATAGTTTCTCCAACAGAGTAATAAATTCCTGGAATAGTTTGTCACAAACTGTAGTAGAAGCACCCTCCCTTAACGTGTTTAAAAGTCGCTTGAACAAACATTGGAGAAATCACCCAGAGAAGTTTGAAGCTGCGTGCTATAAAGCAGGTCCTTCTAATGGACAGTACTATCGAAAAGCGCCTCAAGAAGTCAGAGAGACTTATCTTGGTGTCGACGACTGGTAAAAGACTGGTAAAAGGTAAAAATAATTGTCAGCAATTGCCTAAAATGTCAGCAATTAGACTCACACGCTCTGAAATACTGAATTGTTGTAGAATAAAACACAGAAACTTTCCATTATTTCAAAAAGCGAACCATGTTAGAATTAGTTATAATAAGAGTTCTGTGGAACACTGTATCTAGCGTGCTGGGCGTTGTCACAAAGAAGTCCTATACTGCTAAATCAGAACACTTGACAGGAAAACCAGACCTATGTCTTGCTTCCGCTAGTCACAGATGAGGCAACAAACTACTTTAGAAAAGCAACCCTAATGTGTTCTTATTAGAGCAAGGGCACTGACTACTGGAAATACCATAATATTACCTCTGATCTCTGGCCATATTTTTCTCTTCCATGTATGTATAAAATATATCACAATAGCTATAGTACCGGCAGTGGAGTAGAAACGACATCCTGAGCAGGTGAAAAACCTGGAAATAATATGGTACAGTCAACTCCTGATATCTTGAACACTGATATCTCAAAGTATCTTCTTATATCAAAGAATGTTTCTTTTTCCGATCTTCGTTTACATTTCAACTCCTGCTATCTCAAACTACTGATATCTCCAAGTAAATTTTCTGGTACCAGAAAATTTACTTTGATATATCGGTAGTTTGGGCTGAAGTTCAACATCGAGATATCGAGAGGTGACTGTTTATTATATTATAACTTAAACTATGAGTATGCTTAATGGATATACTTGGAAATCTGCTAAACAATCAGCATGCTATGGAGCATCTTTTTTTGTCTTTACTACTTATTCAGCATGCCTATTCTGTGCTATAAAAAATGGGAGACAGAAGACATTAATCCTAAACCTAAACTGGAGCCTAATGCATTTACAAGTGCATCTATGGATGTGGGCATGTTATGCCATACCTAAACATGCACTTATAATTGTCCCTGGCTTTGCCTGACAGAGGTACACTAAAAACATTATATCAACTCAATTCAACAGTGTCCAAAGTACACTGATGTCCTCCTATCATGTCTTGCTAAAAGACCCTGAACCTAACAAAATCATTGAATCATGAAATAAAGCTGAACCATGAAATAAAGGTCACAGTAACCTACACAACAGCACCAGGATACTTGCAGTACCAGACTGATCTAATACCCCAATAACACCCAAATCCATTTAATATTTTTTAAAGAGTGTTGATGGTAAAATGCAAACCCAGTTAACCCACTGGACTACGACATATATGTCAGAGTAACAGTGACAAACAGTATCAGTTGTGTGGAGTGTAAAACATAAAGTATTTTATAATATAAATGTCCAAAGTACATGGATGCCCTCACCTTGTGTCTTGCCAGAAGACGTCCTCAACCTAACAAAACAACTAAACCATGAAATTAAGGACATAGTGACGTACAAGCAGTACGAGGACTGCGAGGACGTACTACTTTGTTCGTGTCAGACTGATCTAATATCCCAATAATAATGTAAATGAATCCATTTTAAATAATGTTGGGGGTACAAGGCCAAATCAATGACATATACACATGTATGTCACAGTGACGGTGGCTACAAGTATACAGTATGAGTTCATTTGCAGTGGAAAATTGATCCACTATCCCAAGAATGATAGACAGGGGCCAAAGGGGTCCTCCATGGGAGGGCATAGTTTTAAACATGGAATGGCATCAAATGGAATGCACTAGCAGTGAATATCTTCCCTTCTTCATTCCATTAATTGGGGATGGCACTCTAACAGGAAAGAATTTGCTCCCAAAGTGAGGAAATTCTCCCACAAGAGAACAAATTCTTCCTTGTATGAGTACTATCCCTGGCTGTAGGAACAAATTGTAGCCAGCGAGATTTAGTCAATCCCATTCCATTCCATTTTTACAAAGTGCATTTTTTTGTTTAATATAAATCTATTCATATATCTTTTAAACATTTAAATTTCAATCATTTTTTATGTAATTGTTGTATTATTGTTGTACATGTATGTTGTTTTTACCGAATAAAAATCAATCAATCAATCAATTAGGTTTTAAACTATGCCCTCCAGAGGAACTCCAGTACAGATAAAACATGATCATGCAATCAAATGATTACAACAAAATGTACTGAAACCTGTTGCATTTTCCTATACTTTTGGTGTAACATTTGACCAACAAAGAGAGATAGGGATGATGAACCGAAAGGGTTCAATGGTTCCCTCAAGATACAGTATACAGTAAAGTTTATGGTATCAAACTAATCATGGCCTGCATTTAGTTAAAATTACTTTCTTTTGCTAATGCCAATTATATGTGGAAATGAAATATTGTTTAAATAATGGTAAGATAATTATGTCACTGGACAGTGCACTGAGGAGTTTATTTGTTTATTTTGCTAAATGGATTTATGGCCGTTCAAGAACATTTCATGAACAGGACCTCCTGTAGTAGAACTTGTTTTTAGTCGGTGAATTCACGAAGTGAATTCAGAGACTATAGCTATCGTACGATGGCACTTTCAATCTTCCGTCTATTGAAATAGATTTCAATACTATATAGGTATCGTTCTGGTGCTTCCGCCTTATTACTCAAATTATTATTTTGCAATACTGAAATATTTTGATACATTCTTTGCATAAAGTTACACTTTGTTTAGAATAATCTATTTTTGTGGTAATTAAAGACAGTGTAACTGAAATATTAATATGAGAAAGAAAAGACTCGGGTACTATATTATGTGCGGATTACCGACTATGTGCGGATTACCGATTAAAAAACCGTAACAACGCGGATGAATACACAGAGGTCAGACTCCAGAAATATAAAGCATTCGACAGTTCTGTGTTTGTCAGTCTTATAACCGGAAGAGCCGCTAGCTGTTTACACCTTTTTGTATTTTGTTTGATTCTGTCCAGATCTCGTGTTATCAAATTATTGGTCTAATTGCTCTAGATTAGAGGATACCGATCCAAATATACAGTTCAACTCTTTAAGCACCAAAAAGCAGACGACAAAATTTGTGTCTGCAAAAAATAAAAAACAAGCAAATTCAAGGAATTTATGTCCCCCGCCTTGGAAACTAGGTGTCCACTGTATATACACTTAGTGTTTGATCTGGAAAAGCGGCTAAATTAAAAATGTGAAAAAGTAATAAAAAAAAAAATAATGTGAGGATTATATCCAAACCACATGCATATCTTCAGACCATGATTAAAACACCTGTGAAGTTTCAAAGGAATCAGCATAAAACTGTAGGAGGAGTTGCACACACAAGGTACCCACTATCTAGTCACTTTGATAGTAAAAATGTATGAAAAATGGCTAACTTCAATTTTCGAAAAAAGTAATAAAAAAAAATATGAAGATTATATCCCAATCACATGCATATCTTCAGACCATGACCAAAACACCTGTGAAGTTTCAAAGGCATCGGCATAAAACTGTATGAGGAGTTGCGCACACAAGGTACCCACTATCTATTCACTTTGATAGTAAAAACGCCCATAAAATGACTAAGTTCAACTTGTGGAAAAAGTGACAAAAAATACTGTGAGGATTATATCCAAACCACATGCATATCTTCAGACCATGACCAAAACACCTGTGAAGTTTCAAAGGCATCGGCATAAAACTGTTGGAGGAGTTGCGCACACAAGGTACCCACTATCTAGTCACTTTGATAGTAAAAACGCCCATAAAATGACTAAGTTCAACTTGTGGTAAAAGTGACAAAAAATAATGTGAGGATTATATCCAAACCACATGCATATCTTCAAACCATGACCAAAACACCTGTGAAGTTTCAAAGGTATCGGCATAAAACTGTTGGAGGAGTTGCGCACACAAGGTACCCACTATCTAGTCACTTTGATAGTAAAAACGCATATAAAATGACTAAGTTCAACTTGTGGAAAAAGTGACAAAAAATAATGTGAGGATTATATCTTAACCACATGCATATCTTCAAACCATGACCAAAACACCTGTTAGGTTTCAAAGGCATCGGCATAAACTGTTGGAGGAGTTGCGCACACAAGGTACCCACTATCTAGTCACTTTGATAGTAAAAACGCCTATAAAATGACTAAGTTCAACTTGTGGAAAAAGTGACAAAAAATAATGTGAGGATTATATCCAAACCACATGCATATCTTCAAACCATGACCAAAACACCTGTGAAGTTTCAAAGGCATCGGCATAAAACTGTTGGAGGAGTTGCGCACACAAGGTACCCACTATCTAGTCACTTTGATAGTAAAAACGCCTATAAAATGACTAAGTTCAACTTGTGGAAAAAGTGACAAAAAATAATCTCAGGATTATATCCAAACCACATGCGTATCTTCAGACCATGACAAAAACAGTTGTAAAGTTTCGAAAGAATCGGCATAAAACTGTAGGAGGAGTTGCGCACACAAGGTACCTACTACTTTAGGGGGACGGAAGGATGGAAATAAGGACAGAAGGACGGATGGACGGAAGGACGGACGGAAGGACGGAATGCCGAAAACTATGTCCCTCCGCTTTTCTTCGAAAAGGCGGGGGACAAAAAAATGCTTTGTCCAAGACATTTCATATTAGGAATTCAAAGACTAGAGGGCAAACAGTGTAGATCTAGATGAGGCGGCTCATTATGAGCCATCTGTGTTGTTTGCAAATTTCGCTAATTTAATCACTGGGGCTTAAAGAGTTAATGCTTGTAGCTGAGAATATATCAAGTAAAAAGGTTCATTTAACCCTGTCATTATTGAGTCGTTATAGGGTAGCAATTCCGATAAATTCAGACAGCGGGGGTAAACTTGGACCATAGCAAATTAACATGTCTGTATTTACTCTTCTACTTACTCGGACAGAAGGGTAAGTACGGATATCTCTAGAAAGGTATGTTTTTATATTTGCCTTTCTACTAATTCAGACAAAAGGGTAAAAAAACTGCAGCAAATCAAACCTTACCAGTTTTTAATAGCCTCCCTGAGCCAATGATGATGGATGGATGACTTGTGATTTCACCAGTATTTCAGTTATATCAGGACAATGGGAGGATGATAATGAAAGGCTGTGTACAATGGAACCCTGTTTACGATTGGAAAGCCAAAGGCTCTACGGGAGGATATATAGGTGGGTGGCCTACGGCGTCTCATGTCTTTCATTATTTTCAAAGGACTTCTCCTCTGAAACTACTGGGCCAATTTAAATTTAACAATTTTTTGCATCCTCCAGGCAGAAGGGGAAAGAAAATTTATACAGTTGGTCCGGGTCTCATGCTCATATATGCTAAAAAAAAACTTCTTCTCAAGAACCACTGGGCTGATTGCCTTGAAATTTGGTATGTAGCATATGGGACACTTGTACTTAAGTTATAGAAATGACAACACTGGTATAACCTTGACCTATTATAAAGCAAGGTCAAAGTTTGTTTCTGAGGCAGATAAACGATAAAAACAAGTCGCCCAAGGGCAACGATCGCTCACCTGCCAGTATATGCTCAGGTCAAGTGGCCAAAATGTAAGCTTTCAGCTCAGGCAGGCTAATAAATAGGCTGCAATTCTATAGGATTGGATAGTGAGTGTGTAAACTGTTCCACCATGGCCACTTCTATAAAATCACTAAATGACCTTGACCTCTAGTATTTATAGAGGTTGAAGTTGACTGCATTTCCATATCACAGAGTTCAATAGCAACAGAAAAATGCACTTTCTCATCTTTTCCCATTCAAAAGCCTAAGGGATCAAATTTGACCTTGCCATAAAATAGGTCAAGGTCAACCTAAGGTCTTCATTTATATAAACTTTGTAGTACTGGAGTCAAAGATGCTACATACCAAGTTTCCAGGCAATCGGCCCAATAATTCTTGAGAAGAAGAATTTTTAAGGTTTTACCATATATGGGCATGGTGGCCATCTTGGTCATGTGATCTGGGTCAAATATATAAACTTTTGTTTCTTTATACTGTTAAGGCTCTATATGAAATTTGGCTTCAATCAGCCCAGTGATTTCTGAGGAGAAGTCCTTTGAAAATGTTGAGGATGGACGACGACGACAATGACCTTGACCTCTAGTATTCATAGGGGTTGAAGATGAATAAATTTCCATATCACAGAGGACAATAGCAACAGAAAAATGCACTTTTTCAGCTTTTCCCAATCAAAAGCCTAACGGAAAAAAACTTGACCTTGCCATAAAACAGGTCAAGGTCAACCTAAGGTCATCATTTATATAAACTTTGTAGTACTGGAGTCAAAAATGCTAGTATCATGCTACATACCAAGTTTCAAGGCAATCGAGCCAGTGGTTCTGGAGAAGATTTTTTAAGGTTTTTACTGTATATGAGCATGGTGGCCATCTTGGTCATATGACCTAGGCCAAATATATAAACTTTCGTTCCCACATCCTGTTAAGACTCTATAAGCAATTTGGCTTCAATACGCCCAACGATTTCTGAGGAGTAGATGTTTGAAAATGTTGACACCCAATGGACAAATGACCTTTGGTCAAGGTCAATAAATGACCTTGACCTCTAATATCCATATGTGTTGAAATTGACTACATTTCCATATCACAGAGCACAAAAGAGCAACAGAAAAATGCACTTTTTTCAGCTTTTCCCATTCAAAAGCCTAAGGGACCAAATTTGACCTTGCCATAAAATAGGTTAAGGTCAACCCAAGGTCATGATTTATATAAATTTTGTAGTACTAGACTACAAGATGCTACATACCAAGTTTCAAGACAATCGGCCCAGTGGTTCTGGAGCAGAAGATTTTTAAAGGTTTTTACCATATATGGGCATGGCGGCCATCTTGGTCATGTGACCTGGGCCAAATATATAAACTTTCGTTCCCCCATCCTCTTAAGGCTCCATATGAAATTTGGCTTCGATCCGCCCTGTGGTTTCTGAGAAGAAGATGTTTAAAAGTGTGGACACCGACGACGGACCAAGGCTATACTATAAGCTCACCTTGACAGGTGAGCTAAAAACTGAAAAAGTGTGTTGTTCTGCTGCTATTTTACTCTGTTATATAGAAATGCAGTCAGCTTCATTCGTAATTCCAATTTGCATAAAAATTGTTTAATTCACCGACTATGAGGGCTTTCAGCCCTTTGATTTTCATATATGACCCAGCTCTCGAACAGCAGTGATGACAGTAGGGTCGATTCAGGTAACTTCGGACAGCTGGTCAATTCAGACATACCATTGCAAACAGTGAAACTCCAGATGAGATGGCTCAAAATGAGACGTCTCATAAGGATTTTTACTGTTTGCCCACTTAATTTTGTTTTATTTCCTAACAACTGAGATATAAAGGAAATGTCACTGTCTGAATTTACCCACTGTCCAAATTTGCCCTTTTGATGATCAAGAATCAACACTCTTAATTACCACTAGGCCATGGGGGGCCTGCTTGGTGCAATTTCATGATCCGAGAAATGCCTTGACACTTACAGGCCTAAATAAATCCGGGTTTTCGCAACTTTTTCAACGGCCAATATTTGAGCTGATACGCGGTGCGTAAATTTACTGGAACGGGCCTAATTACCGGATCAGACCGGACCCATATAATTCCTATTTCCAGCCGATTTTTAGATATTTTGATACAATCTGCACACGCATATTAATTCCAGGCCCTACCTATGACTAACATGTATTACCTGAAGTAGCAACGCCCTGATTTCATCTACCGACTTTATACATGTAAATCTACATATTTCCTATGGATGAAATGTTGGTCATGATATTATGGAACAAAATTTCAGGAATTTATGTGTTTTATATTCTCTCTAAGTCTTAGAAGCAAGATAACCAGATTTTTATATAAAATTATGAGATTTTAAGATGAAACACATATGCGTGGATTATTAAGAGGCCTATCCATGGCGAAAAATGCTCAAAGAGTATTTTGACTAATATCTCTAATTGAATTTGCACTAGACGGCATACAGAAATACGTATAAATATGAAATAAGCGTGTATTTAATAAAAATGTTACAAATATCAACTTGAAGATGGGGAAAACGGATCCGTTCCGGTAATTCAGTCCGTTCCGGTAAATTTACGCACCCGCTGATCCATGGTCAAACCAAGATCAAACACAATCAAAAGCTCTGTCAACTGTTTCGCAGAGATCTACATGGTTAAGTATGGTTAGGTTAGGTGTGTAGAAATTAACCCTCTTGAAAATTCGTGCCTTGTTTTATGATCCGAAATATGATTGATAATTGCTCAGAACCCATCAAAAGCATGTCATTTATGTTTGATTCAGAAACTACGGAATAGGGACTGATTAACCCATATCCAGAGCTGACCTACTGACCAAGATTTGGTGTATTTGACTTTCACATACCAAAACAAACCATGTACACAAATAAATAACACTGCGCTTCGTTTAGGATTTTCCCACACAAGTAGACTCTGTAAACGCATAATCCATGGTTCTGCCGGACTAAACACAGACTTAAATTGTTCTTCTATTTGTATAATGTACGTCTCCTTCTCTTCGTCATTCCTATTTTCCATTTCTCTTCTTTCTTTCCCCTTCGTAGAAGTTTGACAGATTGCCCCAGTTTTGTTTTGATATGACGTAAGGCATACCACGTGACAATTGCAGGAGTTTCCCCACGGAAACTGCTGTATATTTGCTAGCTAACTGTTCGAAGAAGCAGTTATGACCATTTCTGACTAAATTGAGGCAATAGAATACAGTTTAATGTTAAAATAATCAGGTAATTAAAAGTGAAAGAAAAACGCGTGATTGACTGGCAATGAGTTCATTATCTACTTTCGGTTTGAATCGGTCTGGTATATGGTCAGCGACAGAGATATGGTCAGCGACACTGGCAACAACAACAAGAAGCTTTACTCTTACGTCAAGAGTATGAAGAGTGACAGTTCTGGGGTGGCCTCACTGAAGCGAGACGGAGTCAGCTATTCTGATGCTCAGGACAAGGCAGAGATCCTCAACAGCCAGTTCTCATCGGAATATACCAAAGAAGATACTTCCAGTATTCCTGTACTCAGCCCAGGCGTTTCTGCTTCAGTTCCTCCTCTCCACATAGAAGAAAAAGGTGTCAGGAAGATCCTGGAGGGTTTGAACCCCCATAAAGCTACAGGACCAGACCAAATTTCTGCAAGATTCCTTAAAGAGATGGCAGGTTCAGTCTCACCAGCACTTACTCTTATCTTTCAGGCATCTCATAACCAAGGCCAAGTCCCAGACGGTTGGAAAAATGCATTTATCACTCCATTATTCAAGAAAGGAGACAAGGGTAAAGCCTCAATCTACAGACCTGTTTCTCTCACCTCGGTCACCAGCAAGGTCATGGAGCACATAGTCCACAGCCACATTATGAAGTTCCTGGAGAAGGAAAAGATCCTCTCAGACAACCAACATGGCTTCAGGAAAAGAAGGTCCTGTGAGACTCAATTGATCAACACCATCCAGGACCTTGCAACCGGCCTTAACAACCACCAGCAAATTGACGCTATCCTGTTGGACTTCTCGAAAGCTTTTGACAAGGTTCCCCACCAGAGGTTGGCAGCTAAGCTACACCACTATGGGATACGTGGAAGAACCCTGGAATGGATAAAGAGTTTCCTTGAAGGGAGAGCCCAACAGGTAGTCCTAGACGGAAAGACATCTTCATCTTCGCCAGTCACTTCAGGAGTGCCCCAAGGCACAGTTCTCGGTCCACTACTGTTCCTGGTGTACATAAATGACCTCCCAGACAAAGTCAGTTCTACAACACGCCTGTTCGCCGATGACTGCCTGATGTATCGCACCATCGCCACTGACAAGGATGCCATGGCTTTGCAGGAGGACCTCGACCATTTACAGAAGTGGGAGCAAGACTGGCAGATGAAATTCAATCCAAGCAAATGTGAAGTAATCCGCATTACCAACAAACGCAAAGTAATCGACAAGGCATACAAGATCCATGACCAGACTCTTCAACGTACTAACAAGGCCAAATACCTGGGTATTACAATTGATAGCTCCCTAACATGGAATGCACACGTTGACGCCATCGCCAAGAGGAGTAACAACACTGTGTCCTTTCTACAGAGGAATTTATCATCCTGTCCAAAAGATGTAAAGGCCAAGTGTTATAAGTCATTGGTACGACCCCAGCTGGAATATGGTGCAACTGTATGTGACCCCTTCACCAAAAACAACATCAACAAGTTAGAAGCAGTGCAACGACGTGCAGCAAGATTCTGCCACAGCAACTACCAGCGTACAAGTAGTGTATCAGCTATGATTCAGGATCTGGGCTGGGAGCAGCTGGAAACTAGACGCCAACAACTAAAAGCTGCCATGCTGTACAGGATCATCAATCAACTTGTTGAAGTTCAGGTTCCGCCTTTGCTCATACCAGCAGGTACCCACACCAGGGGCCACGCCAATAGATTTCTCGTCCCATTTGGCAGTGTCAACGCCTTCAAGCACTCCTTCTACCCATCCAGCATCCGACTCTGGAACAGCCTGCCAGCGGAGGTCATCACTGCGCCGTCCCTAGACGTCTTCAAGACGAGGATGGGTGCAGTACTTCCATAGCTCGAGCAACTTGTTTTTAACCTGTTTTTAACCTGTTTTAAATCTGCACCGTGGACTTCCGTCGCACATGTACATAACACACATGAGTGAGAATGTTCCAGAGGAACCCAACTCATTATTGGAAGATGAAGATGGTTTAAAAAGTCACAACAATTTGCCCAATGCGTGTGAAGAAACGCAAAATTTCGTCAAGGTACGGACCGTGAGTCCAGGAGGGTACGTGTACTCACCGGATCGGACCGGATCGGGCCTAATCACCGGATCGGACCCGAATTTTTACCATTAATAGCTAGTTTATCATACTTTCTTTGAGTATTCATGTTTATACTTTACATAATATAGTGAATCTAACAGATACATTACTTTAATATGCGTGTTTGAAGGTTTCCTCATCCCATTTAGGACTTGCTAACGTGATGTATCCAGCAGGTTTTATTTCTGCTCTAACTGCCTCTGTAGCATGTACCCACAATTTATGTTTAGAATCTGAATCTGAATTGTTTACTGGTGATACGCCAAAATTGACAATCTTTCACCAGGGGGGCGTGACTGGAGGAAAATTAGTCCCTAGCTCTCACGAGAGATGAGAACTTTGACACACAATCATCTGACATTTCAGCAGAGGAAATCAGGGAATCAGGGAGGTCATTCCAGTACCTGATGGTCTGGGGAAAGAAGCTACATTTATATGCATCTAAACTAGCAATGGGTATCTGAAATGCCATGGAATGCTGATTTCTGCAACGCCTAGTTTTGGGGACAAGGTCACCTGTAGGTATTCTGGCTTTACCTTTCAGACCTTTGTATAGCAATATGAGTCGGTTATCCTTCCTCCTCTTTTTGAGGCTTTCCCACTTAAGTTGCTCAAGGATGCCAGTCATGCTACCCGCCTCTCGGGTGTAATTCCTAGTTACAAACCTAGCTGCACGGTTTTGCACCTTTTCTAACTCTTCCTGAAGGCCTTGTGTATAGGGATCCCAGACCGAGCTTCCATATTTGAGGATGGGACGAACCAATGTCTTATAGCCTACTTCTTTCACTTCTTGGGGACAAGAAAACAAATTTCTCCTTAAGAATCCTAGGGTTCTGTTGGCCTTAGTGCAAATATTAATGATATGGGTATTCCATTTCAAATCACTTGTAATTGTTACTCCAAGGTATTTGATACTTTCAACATTTTCCAGTACTGTACCCTCAAGGGTGTAAGAAGCCTGGATTTTGTTGTGCTTTTTTGTCAGCTGCATCATGTTGCATTTGACAGGTTGAAATCTCATACCCCATTTCCTAGCCCAACATCCTAAACGATCAATGTCTTCCTGAAGTTTCACTGTATCATCTATTCCTTTTATTTCACGGTAACAAACACAATCGTCAGCAAAGAGTCTTATTTCAGACTCAATGTCTGCAGAGATGTCGTTTATGTACAAGGAGAACAACAAGGGACCAAGAACGGTGCCCTGTGGGACACCAGACACAACAGGGACCCAGTCTGACATAACACCATTTACTACTACTCTTTGTTGTCTAAAGCATAGGAAAGCGTTTATCCAATTCAATGTTGAACCACCTATACCGTAGCTAAATAGTTTGCTTTTAAGGAGTTCATGTGGGGGTGTATCAAAAGCCTTTTCAAAATCTAATATAAAAGTGTCAACCTGACCCTTATTGTCTAACACTTTTGCCCAATCATCTATCACCGTAGTCAACTGAGTTTCACAGCTATGCCATTTTCTGAATGCATGTTGTTTGTCTGACAAAAGTTTATGTTCATCAAGATGGGCCATTATATTCGAACACACAACATGTTCAAGCAGCTTGCAAGGTATGCAGGTCAAGGATACCGGACGATAATTACGGGCAAGAGACCTGTCCCCCTTCTTGAACAGGGGGCAGATGTTCGCAAGAGACCATTCACGAGGGATTTCACCTCTATCAATCGATTGTTGAAAAAGATGGGCAAATACCGGACCCAACTCTGTCGCCAACTCCTTTAGAACTCTAGGATGAAGTTCATCAGGTCCTAAGGCCAAAATAGAAATAATAGAACAAAAATAGAAAAAAATCACATTATTTCATCTGACAATTTTTATTTTCATAGCCATTTAAACCACAAAGAATTTCATATATGCAATGCTTACGTACCTGTCTCTGTGAAATGTCAAACATGCTTACCCAATAACAACAGTAAGTTCATTAAGTTCGAATCCTACTGTATGTTGGATACACTATCTTATGCAAAATATAAACATTAACTGCCAAAGAAAGTATGATAAAACCACAGTGGATAAAACAGCTACAAATGGCTAAATGGGTCCGATCCGGTAATTATGTCCGATCCGGTCCGATCCGGTGAATTTACGTACCGGTCCAGGGGAGATAACATTGTAAAAAAGGACTATTAAAGGCGTCGTTTTCACACCTTTCTACTGATGGTGTTAACAGCACACGATTAATTGGTCCATTAAGAGCAATAAACAAGGTGATTAAGGTTCCGGGACGTTTCGCCCTAAATCCCCCGGACGTTTCACCTCCAGGACGTTTCGCCGCTGGTCGTCTCGCCCTTGGTCGTTTCGCCCCTACTGGATGTTTTGCCCCTTGGACGTTTCGCCCCCATCCCCGCCCCACCCACACTATATCGTCAAGAGTAGCCCTTAATGTGTGTTTTTTTTATGCCTGTAGCATTATGAAATATACTAATATCTGCACTTTTTGATTTGCAGCATCAGTTAAGACAGATGTATCATATATATTGAAAATCATACCAATCCATTCCTCCCTCTGATCATATATACAAAGTACAAAGGAGCTTTATATCCGGTATGAATGTTTAATTTCACATAGGATCATATCTAAATTTATAAATAATTTACAGCAGCTGTATAGCTCCGGTGTTATTTTTGCTTAAGTAGAACATGCATGCGTTTTGGCAACATAACTCTGTGATCGCCCTGTCTCACGACAGCCTATTGGTATTTCATCCTTAGTTGGCATCGCGAGGAGGTGTGCCTAGAACTTGTAACAGTAAAATTGTGTGTGTGTGTGTGTGTGTGTGTGTGTGTGTGTGTGTTTTCACCCTTCAAAAGAATTAGAACTAGCTCTGTTTACTGACCCTTTTTTTTTCTTTTTTTTTCTTCTATCCTTTTCAACTCTTGACTCTTTTATGTATTTTTACTCTTTTTTATGTCTCTCTCTCTCGCTCTCTCTCTCTCTCTCTCTCTCTCTCTCTCTCTGAGTTTCAGCCCTTTTTACATAAAAGATAACGATTCGTTCACGTGCCCAAAAAGAAGAAACAGAATTAAGTACTTGTCAAAATTAAAGAGCGTAAACGTGTTTTGAGTCAGGTATTTGTATTCCGTTGCCAGCGTAGACTCAGACCTACATGTATAACCATATCTTTCAATGCGTATCATTGAACAAAAGACGTCGTTTTCATACCTTTCTACTAACCTTTCTAACAGCACACGACGATTAATTGGTCAATTTAGAGCAATAAACCAGGTTATTAACACCTAGTCATATCAGATTAACTTGTTAGTTAATTTCATCAAAGATTAAACAAAGCCGACATCGCAGACTGTGCCAGGTGACATATAGTGGGATTATCCCTTAGTATCATAACAAATTAACTAGTTGGTTAATTTAACCCGACATCGTTAATTATCTTTTGGCCAGTTGATAAACATATTTTCCTTTTTCGTCTCGTAAAATTAAAATAAATTTAAAATACTACAAGTTGTTCAGATCTATCTATTAACAGAAAAAACATACGTTTAATATATTAGGGGGCGACACGACCATGGTGTAGGGGCGAAACGACCAGGCTCTATTTTAGAGGCGAAACGACCAGGGGCGAAACGACTAGGGGGGGGGGGGGTGGTTTGGGGGCGAAACGTCTTGTTACTCTAGGTGCCATATCAAATGATCTTGTTAGTTATTTTCATAATCTTAAAAATTGTCAGTGGACAAAAACATTGTACCAGAGTAACTGGTTTGCTAATTTGATTAAAGAGTTATAAATATCGGACATTGTTTCGGCAAGTTGACAAAAGCTTATAATATTATTTTCTTTCCTCTTGTAAAATGAAAATTAAAGATTTAAAACAACTCTTATTATGAAGGGTTTGTGAATAATGTAACGATGAATCTCTTTATTTCAAAATGACAAACAGTGTAAGAATCCATTCTGTTTCTATTCTATTCTATCCCATAACCTCACTAGGTCGTTGGGGCACCACAGATGACTTCGAAACAATCCCTTACCACCTTGTCCTGTCTTCAGCTGCCCTTTCCACCTTGTCCAGACTTCAGCTGCCCTTAGCATAGGTGGCAGAAACATAACCAATATGCGGTTTGCTGATGACATAGACGCTCTAGCTGAGGAAAAGCAGGAACTAGAAGCTGTAGTTAAAAGTCTCGACCAAACCTGCACAAGGTATAAGATGGAGATCAGTGCTGAGAAGACCAAACTGATGACGAACAGCGCAGATGGCATCCAGAGGGAGATCAAGGTAAAAGGGCTGAAGCTTGGTACTGTAAACAGCTTCAAATACCTTGGAACAGTTGTCTCACATGATGGCTCAAAACAGGAGGTTCTCTCGAGGATTGCACAAGCCACGTTAGCTCTTACCTAGCTGAAATCAATTTGGAGAGATAACAACATATCTCTTGGATCAAAGGTGAAACTTATTGTC
Source organism: Ctena decussata (assembly GCA_963989385.1). Lineage (NCBI taxonomy): Eukaryota > Metazoa > Mollusca > Bivalvia > Lucinida > Lucinidae > Ctena > Ctena decussata. The sequence continues at coordinate 42,570,678 of OZ022512.1, forward strand.
ATTTCCATATTTCTGTATGCTTGTGAATCGTGGACCTTGACAGCAGAGTCTAAGTAGAAAGGTGTGAAAACGACGCCTTTAATAGACCTTTTTCACTTTGAGCGGGCAAAATCCATTCCTGTCCGCTCCTTGATATTGTCTTCCCACCTCTTCTTCTACTTTTCACACATGATTCTAAGGTTGAAGATCTGTTCTGTGGTGCTCCTTCTTGCTCGGAACCTAGCCTGTTCCTCAGCTATTATCTCTTCGGCTTGTGGTTTAAGCCTGTTCAAGATGACTTTCAGCATAAAATTGCTTGAATGACTGATGAGGCTGATGGTTCTGCAGTTCTGGCAGAGCTGTAGGTTGCCTTTTAAGGGAGCGTAATAATCAATGACTGAGTCCATGGGGTAGGCCATTCTCCTGTTTTGAATATCCTGTTACAGATATCTGTTAAAACATCAATCATGGTCTCCCCGCCAGCCTGTACAAGTTCTGCTGGTATATTATCAACTCCGGCAGATTTCCCCTTCTTAAGTGCTGCTACTGCAATCTCAACTTCCTCACGAAGGATCGGTTGTAGATCTTCGTCTGGGGGCTGATTGCAGTCCAGAACCGCATTGTCACCGTAAGTCTCATGGTTATATAGTTCTGGGCAATATTCTGTCCATCTACTGAGAATCTCTTGTTCCTCTGTAAGGCATTTCCCAGACTTGTCCTGGATAGTTGTGGATCTACCTGTTTCTCTGAAGTCAGATCCTTCACCAGCTGTTATGCTTTCTTGCAGTTGTGTTTGTTCAGGCAAGTTTCAAACTCCTCGCACTGACTAGCTATCCAGTCCTCATTCGCTTTCTTCACTGCCTTTTGAATCCTCTTGTTTGCTTCACTGTATTCTTCTGCTCCTCCTGCTTCATGCCTCTTCTTCTTCAAATTTCTCCTCTCATCACAGAGGTCGAGAACATCTCTGGTGACCCAGGGCTTTTTCCTGCGACGTTCCTTCCCAAGTATCTCACTGGCTGCCTCAGTCACTACTGTATTGTAGGTGGTAAGCATGGTATCTATGTCCATGTCATCATCCCTCAGACCAATGAGTGGTGCAAATTTCCCACCTATTGTTGCTTGAAAAGTGCATGCCACATCTGGGTCCCTTAGCTTCTCAAGATCAAACTTAAGTCTTGGCTAGGTTGGCTTTCTAACCTTCCTTAGACGAACTCGGAAGGTCATCATCACCAGGTCATGGTCACTTCCTATGTCTGCTCCAGGAAAACTCCTTGTCCTATGGATGTTGACTTCTGATCGGAAGCGCTTCCTCACCAAGATGTAATCAATCTGGTTGTGGTGTTTCCCATCTGGACTGTGACATGTCCATCTTTTTGATGATTTGTGAGGGCCAAGGGTGTTTGTCAGTACTAGGCAGTTACAGGTTGCAAACCCTAGAAGACTGAGAACTCTCTCATTTGTCTCGACATTGCAGTAGGGTCCACAAACGTTTCCCCAGTCTGCCTGTGCATCCTTTCCAACTTCAGCATTCCAATCCCCTTGTACAACCAGAATGTCCTTCTTGGGTGTTTGGTCTATGATTTCCTGGAGTTGGTAGAAGTGTTCTACCTCATAGTCGTCATGCCCAGATGTTGGTGCATAAACCTGTATGATGGTGATGTTGAAAGAAGCTGCTCTCAGGCGAATTGAAATCAATCTGCTGGAGACTGGTCGGCATCCCAAGACAGTACTCACCATGTCTTTATGCACAAGAAATCCAACCCCATATTCATGCTTGTCCTCTTCCCCACTGAAATAAACCTTGTCTCTGTCATCTGTTGACATCTCACCAAAGTTTTTCCAGCGCATCTCACAGAGCCCCAGTATGTTCCAGTGATATCGGTCCATTGCATGTATCAGCCCCTCAAGCTTCCCAGCTAGCCTCAGAGTCCTCACGTCCCAGGTTCTAATTCTCCCTACCTCTGAACTTCCTAATCTGTGTTACACCAGTTGCATACTTGTCACCTGCATCCCGGTGGCCAACAGTAGGCGCGGTCATTGTTAACCCGGGCTGCGACCGATCCGGTATTGTGGCATTGTTTAGGTTGTCTACCATGGTGTTTCTAGGGCAGAGTTCAGCCTGACGGAGCCCATCCCTCTCCTCTCCATAACCTTTTGAATTGCTTTATTTGAATTAGTTACTTGGCCACAAGAAGTCGCACTAAAAGTAAAAAGATAGGCAATGATCAAGAATTAATACAGTTAAATCCCACATCCCTCTCTCAAAGCCAATAAGGAAAGAAGCTCACACACACGGAAAAATTGACACAAGTTCACGAAAGACACGCACGGTAAACCGAATGAGCATCTCTTTCCCAAACAGGTGGTCATTCAGCTACCCTAATCAAAACCAACATCAACATCTATTTTTATCTACATGTACATGTTTTTTATTTTTAACTTACAAAACAAAACAAAAGGCAAATTGGGTACTGAAAAGTGATTGCAAACAACTCCTGAGGATTGGAATAATAAGAGCATTAAATGAATGTACGGCCCAGCTAACAAGAAACGTTTCCGCAACGTTTGTGTTTGGTTGTATGAAGGTTTGTTTGAGACCAACGTTTAGTAAACGTTATTTCAGCGTTTGAACATGTTCCACGCTCTACGGTATAGTTGCAGTCAACGTTTTATGAACGTTGCTCCAACGTTATATTTTTGCGCCCTGATAATCGTATCCCATTGGCGATATCATGAATATGTGATATAATGTGTGGGCCACATTTCATGCCATTTAGATGAATATTGCCTAATTAATGCCTTTTTTTATTCTGAAATGTGTATTTCCTTGATTTCGATGGGTACCAACTTATTCCAAATAAGCTGCACGAGCCTTCTTAATTATGTAAATATAGGTAATCTAAAGGTGTCTGGTTAAGATAACAAAAGTCTTGAAAGAGACAGAGAGGGGAACGGACAGCTCTTATCCGTGATTTTATTTGAATACGATCTCTCTGGGCACAACGTTTTCGTAACGTTTTTTAAACGTTGGCTAAATCCATTAGAGCACGTGGCTAAATCCTTTAGCGCACATGGTAGATAACTTCACCACAGTTTCGTATTTCAAAACTTTCTCAATTCCAAATTGAATTTTGATTAATCGAATTTAATTACTAAGATAAATCAAGTGTGTTTAATAATGCTTATTTTAACGCAAGCGTACCAAGAAAATCTGCTTTTGAAGCCGAAATTAATAATACAAAACTACCGACTTCCTTCTTTCCAAATTTCAAATTTTGAAATTGGAATTCAAATCAGGTACACAATTAGCTATTTTATGCGAGTATTTTTTCCAGTAGCATGTACTCTAATAGATTGTAGGTCATGAATAAGCATATTTCCCGATCGGCCTGTTTGCTTGTAAGGTAATTTTAGCTGCAATGCCGATTCTAACGTTTTCATCTTATATCATTTAATATTGTCACACATTTTCGCGACCCTTTATTGCGTGCATGCCAGCATTCCAATACACGGGATACAGAGGAGCCTCATCATCGGAAGTTCCACTCATTTTCTTTTCTTAATTTTCAAAAAAGATCTGAAAATTAAAATTGTTTTTTGCCAGCTGTGTTTTTAATTAAAGTTAATAATTAAGATTTAGACTGGAGAAACGTTTCCTAAACGTTTCTGCAACGTTACTGCAAAACTTATTTCTAATGTAGAAATGTTTATCATAATTGAGCTGCGACACGACAAAACCAACAATGTGGTTGTGCTCCCAGTGAAGACTCAGATCAGCCAGGGCATCCGCCCAGTCTGATCAGAGTCTTCGCTGTCCACATGGAGGTAGCTTAGACCCTTAGCTACCCTTTAAGCACTTACAGAATAGTCTTTTCAAACGAAGCGGATGCCTAGACTGATCTGAGTCTGCGGTGGGCGCCAACCACTTTTATATTCTTTTATAGGAATGAATTGCCACATCGATAAAATCCAACCCAGGAGAGGTTATTCATTCTTTATAATCCCATTATAGCCTGTTTCAAGGTCTTAGAGTCGGAAAAAGATCCAAAATAGTCAATGTTTCGACGTAACAAACATTGTCGAGGAGGCCGCCATTTTGAAGACGTTACCAACTGACGTTTGAAATGACGTTGACGTTACGTCACAATTAACGTCATACACGCGCTTTCTGTAGTCGTCTCAATACAAACTTTGCTCTTTAATATAAATTTCAATTAGAAAATCTAAACATGCGGATTTGTCAAGGACCTATTTTTTACTTGTCTGTTCACTACAGCAGCCATGAGGGTGACACGGTTGTACTACTTACACTTGTACACGTTCGCATGAAATAGGCCTATTAGTTCCCCGTTCAATTTTAAGTAAATATTATCGTAGGTAAGAAAAATAATCAATCATTGGTCTCCGATGCGGACAGGGAAATCCCAACCCTCGGGCACACGGGGTGTGTCGGAAACTCGGCAAGCCTCGTTTCCGACACACACCGTATGCCCTCGGGCTGGGATTTCTCTGTCCGCATCGGAGACCAATGATAGATTCTATTTATCTTGCCCATTGGCTGGGACTACTCACACGCGCTTGAATTCCGTGTATCACTACTCGCTCAATGAAATGCGACAAGCCCAGGTCGGCGATTCTATATTTTTTAAAGCAATGAATTTCCTCAATAAAATCCCAAGAAAGAAATTCATTCTTTATAATTCCATCATAATCTGTTTCTATGTCTTAACGTCGACAAAAAATCCAAAATAGGCAATGTTTCACACAAACGATGTTGAGGGTGTCGTCATTTTGAAGTCGTTACCAACTGACGTTTGAAATAACATTGACGTTACGTCACAATTAGCGCCATACATGCGCTTGTTGTAGTCGTCACAATACAAATTTTGCTCTTTATCATGAATTTCAATTAGAAATTCCAAAAATGCAGATTTGTCAAAGATGAAGTCGGAAGAGAAAATGCTGATAAGCAGTTATTTCTTGATTGTTCACACCACGAGCCATGTGGCTGACACGGTTGTACTACTTACAGTTGTACACGTTCGCATGAAACAATAGTTCTCCGTTTAATTTGAAATAATTATTATCGCGGGTAAGGAAAATGATAATAAAATGATGCCAAGATGCGGAGACATCTTTTCGTTTTAAAGCCGACACTGCAAACCTTCGACAATCTATCGGCGCACGCTAAAACCAGTCGGCGACCAGTCGCCGATCGTTCGGCGATCTATCGGCGCACGCTGCAAACCTGCCGGCGACCAGTCGGCGACCAGTCTCCGATCGGTCGCCGATCAGTCGCCGTCTCACCAGTGGTCAGTCGCCGATAAGTCACCGATCAGTCGCCGACAGATCGCCGATAGGTCGCAGCAAGGTTGACATATTTCAGAGCCAAAGTGTTGCTGAAACCGGTCGGCGACTGAAATAATTTGATCGGCGACTTCCAGAAAACCATTGCAACCAGTCGGCGATCAAAATCAGTCGCGGCTTGTCTTTTGTGCTTGCTCAAAAGACTGGATGCGACTAATTTTGATCGGCGAGTCCTGCTCGGCGACCTTGTTGCGACCATTATAAAACCTCTCCGCGACCTCTGCAACCTCTCTGCGACTGTTAGTTTTAGTCCCCCCTTATACTTTCAGAGATATGCTTCGGACAAGCAAAATATTTTTAAAAAATGGAAAGGGAGCTAACTTCGTAAATACTTGTGACAGGGTTACGATTCTTGTGCACTGCACTTTCCCTCGTTGCCCTCTATCAATGTGGGAAGTTTCATTTAGTTCCTCCTTATACTTTCAGAGATATGCTCCGGACAAAAATGTGACCGACGGAAGTACGGACAGACAGACGGGCGGACAAAATAGCAACTATATGCTCACCCTTCGGGTAGCATAAAAAGTCATAAAAACGTACATAATACCAAAAATCAAAACATTTTTGTAACCAAAAAACAACGTTTGTTTGCAACGTTTTATGAAAACGTTTAGAAATCCCAAATAAAACCATCCAAAAACCCTACATAAAACCAAAAATCAAACCGTTTTCACAACCAAAATATAACGTTGCACAAACGTTGCAACAACGTTATTTTGTTAGCTGGGGGTAGATGTTTTGGGGCGCCACACAGCATAACCACCATAAGAGCTAAAGTAGTGGAAGAAAAACTATAGACAGAGAAGACGAATTTTCGGAGCTCGTATATTCTATGTGAACAAGTACAAGTAAAACGGAGCGAAAATTTATCGGAATGGACCGGAATGGACTTAATCGCCTGAACGGACCCGTTTACCACTATTTCCAGTTGATTTTTGTAATATTTATTTAAATATACTATAACTTGATATTTTGACGTATTTTATATGCCCTCTTGTATAAAACAATGTCACTTAGTAGGAGATATTATTCAAAATACCCTTTGAGCTTTCCTCTATGGGCAGGCCTGTAATTAATCTGCGCATATATCTGTTACATTTTAATTTCACAAAATATTATATACTCATCTTGATTGATTGACTGATTTTTATTCGGTAAAAACAACATACAGCAATAATACAACAATTACATAAAAAATGGTTGAAATTTAAACGTTTAAAAGATATATGAATAGATTTATAAAAATGCACTTTGTAAAATGATTTTTTAGAAAATAATATATATGTGTATATCTATCTGTAAAATAGGAAAATACGTATTTACTGATTTTTTTATGATTCAAAGTATTTTAAAATATCACAATTCTGGATTTTATATTATCACAGCTCTGTTGATAATCACAGTTAGTTCATAAGGAAAAAACTAGAGTTACATACGAAGAACTGAGTTCAATAAAGAATTAAATTTTTGTGACTTCAAACAGATTGTAAATAACTTTCACCACACACACTCGCAGACCATGGGAAAAATACAGTGAGTCTTCATAGACAATAATGTCTCATCGATGGATCTGACACCGGAGTGTTACCGTCAGTGAGGCTTCTTCACGAGGCACCGCCACCTCCCGAGGAACAGTGCTACCAGAACAGATGGTGGAACATGGGTGTGAATGGTGAAAATCAAAAAAATGAATTGAAATGCCAACTAGGGTGAATTTGGAGGCCAAAACGAAGAGAAAATATGTACGAGCCCTAAAATAAAATGGAGCTTGAAACTAAGTACCGAAGTAGTATGTATGATGAAGAAACCTATGATAACCCCTGAAATCCTTCTTCTAAGACTTTGAGTGAACACAAACATAAAATTCCTGTTTTTTTGTTCTTATTTCATTAGTATCATGACTAACATTGAACCATGGGATATAGGTACAGGTATATGTATCAAGTGATCTCAACGGAATCAGGTTGTTGTTTGTTAAGGGAATACTTGTAACTGATTGGACTTGTGTATATTATATCGAAATATTAACAAAACATCAGCTGGAAATAGGAAAATCATGAGTGCCTGTGATGAAAAAAAATCACATCTATGAGCAGCACTATCTCAAAAAGACTAGCTCTTTACTCTTATTCAAATCAATATTTGTTAGAGGCAGGATTTCTGAACCCCCGGTAGAGGATTAGCTACCTGTATGAGGCAGTAAGTGGGCGTGGCTTAGCTACTGTGCAGATTAGACCATGGTCCTGTTTTAGCTGATAAGAGATAACCCTTAGGCAATGTGTTACCTTGTCATAAAATTGGTCTAATTCTTATATTGATTTGTATGTGCATGAAAAAATACTATGGAATTTGAAGGCTTTGTAACTTTATTGAGAGTAATGTCATCAACGCAAAAGTAGGATATTTTCGGTTTTACAAATGAAACATGTTTTTTTGTCAAAATACTAATTAATGATATTCTAAAATTAGTAAAATAAAAATAGTTTGGTCTAGAGTTCGTACTTTTTCTTTCTTTTATGAAAATTCAAGTAATAAGAATCACTACTTATTTCACTGTAATAATAAGCAGTCGAATTTTCAGTTCATATTGAGCACTGATATTTACTTGTAGCACTAGTATCCCAGATGAACAGTTGAATTATAATCCAAATATAATATGAGTCCAGAATATAAGAAGATAACAGGAATCAAATTTTAATCGAATATCAGTATTAATTAAATACTTAAGTAATCAATTTATTTATATGAAATGTTATTTTAATATTGTCTATCAGTTGTCTGATCACTTTAAAAAATAATAATAAGTATGTTATTGGTAGATTCTCATTATGAAATTTTTACTATTTTTTTTCTTCAGGAATTTGACATGAAAATAACAAAATCAGCTTCATCCGTTTTGAAATTTATATGTATCTAGATGTACTTTTATCTAAATTTGTAGATGAAATTTCTATTTTTCGGTGATTAAGATTTATATCAACAAGCTTAAAAATGAAATCAAATATATATTGTGTATACTGATATGCTTTCTATGTTTATTTTGCAATGTATAAAAATTATCCAAATAAATTATAAAAAAATCTCATCATATATTGTGTGGTTTTTGCCTCACTTTTCTAATTATTTATCATATTTGCATGAATCCTGTGACAAAACAACATAGTCACTAAGCTGATAAGAGCTGTCAGTCATTTTACAGGTAAACACCCCGGCAAATCAACAGCCAATCAAATTAGAGATAAATCTACAGGAGCTACTGTAGATGTTTACCCTTTGGTGGCAATTGGAAAACTGAGAAAAGGTAGCTAATTTTGCATTTTATAGTCCACTCCTGCCTTTAAACCACCAAAATAGTAATTAATACTTTGATGATATGTTAGCTAGCCTATGCAGCTGACATTTAGTAACAAGAAGAAAGTTTTATCATTATTTCAAAACAGTAGGCTTTTTGCGAAAAATACATTTAATATTCTGTAATAAAAAAGAAAATATTTTCTAGAAAATATTATTGTTTTAAGTAATTGCTATCTGCTCTAAGATACTTACATTGCACGAATTGCACCTTTAGTAGGAAGCACAAAATCATATAGAATTTAAGCATATTTGTTTAAAGTTTCAGTCAGACCTAATATGTATAAATTTTGCCAGTTAATGCAATCCACTAATAAAACTACGTTATCAAAACTTAGTAGCTTCGTGCAAATAAAAATTAATAATTAGTACCTAAATACCGGAATAAACATTTTCTATCTTATTTTTCGGCTTAGCTATAGAACTGTTATTATGCATAATACTTATAAACGTACAGTCTTTGTTTTCCACAGTATCATCTAGTGCTATCTGGGTATTTGGAGAGAGAAAAAAAACCAGTGTCTGCCGGAGCCCTGCAGCATGATAGGGATATACTCTGTCATGCTGCAGTGGTCTGGCTAGTGCTGTTTGGACAAATAATAGACATAGTGCATGATGTAAATCACATTTACGAAATATGTATTTCCATTGCTATATTTTACAGTTGATGTCATTTGATATCCTTATAACTCTCAAATATGTATACTTAACAGTATCTGCCGTGGCCCTATAGAATGACAGGGTGTGGATATACCCAGTCGTGCTGTAGTGACTCGGCCGGCACTGTTTGTACTGTTTGAAGATTATGGACTAATAACGGATACGTTCACTAGTTATGAACTCTGATAGTGAATATTTTGTATCCTCCTCCTCAGTCATAGAACTATTTGTATAAACATAGTATATACATAGAATATTCCTACTGTTTTCATTTTCTATTTCACTGTTTAGATCTACTTGCCATCTGAAAAATATACACGGTATTCGCCGAGATCCTATAACATGGGAGGGTGTAGAGATATACCTTGTCGTGTTGTAGGATTTGGCCGGTACTGCTTAAATTCTCTATTACTCAACTCTCAACTCAACTCAACCTTATTAAGCTCAGTAGATATGAGGTATCACGTCACGTATTACATGTATGAAATTCCTCTACTCTTCCCTTATGCCACCTGCGTGTGGCCTAGGGATTTATATGGAAATAAAGAATACTGTATTGTATTTATAATTTCATGCCTTAGAAACGAAAAGGACCAGAGTGTTAAAAACAATTGCTTTAATTTATCAATTTTTATTTGATTTGATACAATAGAATAATAAAATTATGTAAAATATATTTATATATATTTTTTTATTCCACATATATATTTTTTCTTTTGTTCCACAATATGAAATTTCGTCTAAATTTTCTTCTCCTTTTCGCCAAAAAAGCTTAGAAAAAATAAAGGATGAAAAGCTATTTTGGTACTTGGCCATTTTTACTATGTAAGAAAATTTTAACTTCTCAATTTCAATACATAATTAACTGACACGGTACCTCGGTCGGTAGCCTTGCCCAAGGCTTAGAAATATACACATTTGGATTTTTCATAAATTTTCTTGAATACACATTTTTTCTTTGTGCTAGTCTATAGTTATGGGGCTGATTTGTAAGCCTTGTTACAAGCAAGGATGGACCCTCAGATTCCTGAGGGCATCCCAGTAGAGCTATAGTGGTTGTATTGAAAGGTTTATGAGCTTGTGTTTAGACAGGTAATTGATAACATCTTGCAGCTGATAAGAACTGGTTCCTGAATTTTACAGTTTTAAAGTAATATCTGTCAGTTTGACCTGGTCATTTAACCCTGTGATAAAGAATTGGAATCAGAAATAAAACCTTGAAGAACTTATTCCAGGCGTAAACAAATTCAAGGGCCGATAGCTCTGAAAAGAAGAAAAGATTCTATGAAAATAGAGCTGGTCACTAGATCTGAGACAGGTTTTACTGTATGCTATGTAACTCTAATACATAAAATAGATTTTTGTAAATAAGCCTTTAACGCACATCAATTCTTATCATACACCTGCCAAAATGCTTTATCCTGTATGTAAGTACTGTGTGCATCCTGACAGCAATAACAAGTTTTCACTGACTTTTAAGTACAATTAGTGTTGCCGGCATTTCATATTCACCATGGACAAGTGCAAAAGGGTGCCCATTTCAGGGCCTGGGATGGTCGACAGCAAACCTGTTAAGCCCCCCCCTCGGCCCACACCCCCTCAACCTGTTAAGCCAACCCCAACCCCCGCCCCAGCTATTTCATTGCTGGCCGTCCAAAGGCAGCACTTCTGTTTTGAGTTTTCTTAGTTGTTTTATGTGTTCTTTGTTTGTTATTAATGTCGGTTGTTTGAGCTGTAAAGGCTAGCCCGGTGACCATCTACATGGGAAAGGGCTGCTCGGCTGCCACTGGTGATATCTGTGGTGGTGCATATTTTTGTGTAGTCTTTTCCCACATGGTTTCTTGGGCGGGATATCTGGAATTGTTGTTGTTGTGATTGTTTAACGTCCACGGTAAACAGCTAAGGTCATGTCGGGACGGACAGTTAACCTAACCACACTAATCCTGGGCAGACTTAGACCTCCTAAGCGGTTAACGGGCTGCAGTTAACCAGTACTAAAAGCACTTACTTTCACCAGTAACTGACCACTGCCCTTCTTGAATCGACGGAAGGAGAAATGAAAATAAGTGGCCGGACCGGGTATCGAACCCAGGACCTCTGGCTTATAAGTCAGGTGCCCTACCGATTGCGCTACACGGCCCGGCATATCTGGAATTGAATTGAATTGTTTCAGTTTCTGCATTGTCGCCAACAGTACGCCATGTGTTTTGTTCAATGGATAGCCACCGATAAACATATAGCTGCCGTAAGATGTCCGATAGATCGTCCCCGGGAGGCCTTAAAAATATGAAGAAAAAAAAAATACATTACATTCCCTGCATTTATTGATAAACTTAGAATATAATTTTAAGCAAGTTTACATCTTTTCAACAGTTTTTAGGGGACAGCTAATTTGTTTTACCTGAAAAAAAGTAAAGGGGCGAATAAGGTAATGTAACCACAATTGGCGGATTGATTTCTAATATGCACTTTGTTTTCACTACAGTTTTTGGCCCCTGATTTCATTATTCGGATTTCATAAAACATTTAAACATGCACAAAAGTTCTCATTCAACTGCGTACATTCCAGACATTCTCAGCAAAATGGTCTTACGAGCACCTCATTGTACAGCGGAAGCATGCAACTGTGACAGCCTTGAATGACATTTCGGCTAAGGATATGGGGGCGGGGGTAACGTCATTACAAAAATTGAAATACACACACCATGAATGAAAGATAGACTCTGACATTAAAAATGGTTACACAGTCTCAGGTCAAGACCAGTCTTCTCAATGGGAATGTCTCATTGACATTTCACCTTAATCATTCAGATTCAGACTTACATATAAAACTTTTTTTTCAGGCTAGGGGGACATCTGTTTCCACGAAGTGCAAAAAAAGAGATATCTGTATTTCAATCTTAAAAGCAGATATTATTAATATCTTCAATACAGATATCAAAACAAGAAATCCAAGTGATTCTATTTAAAGATAAAACAGATAGCTGTATTTGAAGCAGAGGTATCTATATTTTAATTAGAGATATCTATATTTTCAATAAAGTATTACAATGTATAATTATGTTGAGATATCTGTATAAAAATAGAGACATCTCTAATTTAAATACAGATATCTGTATTTAAAATATAGATATGTCTATCTTCATATTAGAAAGAGATGTCTCTAATTAAAATTTCGATATCTGCATTTGAATTAGAAATATCTGTAGTGAAATTAGAGATATCACTAAATGGAATAAAGATATCTGCATTTATACTTAAATGCAGATATATCTATTTATAAATAGAGGTATCTGTGTTTTAGATAAGATATCTATATTTAACGGGTACACACCCAAATTGATTGCCATGTTTAATGGATAAACACTATTGGCGACCGAGAGGTAAATAAAGATTGTAGCATGTGAAATGAAAATGTCTGTATTGCCAAAGGAGATATCATGAGATGTCAGTATTGCAAAAGCAAATATCTCCATGCTTGAATACTTGTATCTACTAGATATCTACAATCGGGAGGAATACAGCTGTATATCTCATTTAAATACAGGCAACGACATGTATGTCTGAGAATGATATAGTGATGTCGCTTTTAAATAAAATGCAGATATTTCTACAATAAATTAAAGACACTTCTAGTTCAGTTAGATCCCGGAATTTGAACTACCTGGAGTTGAAGTTTAGATATCTAAACAAGGTACAAAACACAACCATTTTTACACCAGTAAATGGTATTTCTGAAGGGGAATTATTTAGCCTTTTTCAACACATGAACTCAAATCCTAAAAACACAGACTGCCTATATTGATTCTGTAACCATGAAATAAAATTGTACCATGAGGAAACACTTCTGCAGTAGAACAATTTTATCAGCTTGATATCTCAGGGTTGTGGGGCTGTTTAACAATTAATGAATAGTTATGTAAACAAATTGATGCTGAGTTCTATAATCTGATCATCTAAAAATTAGCTACAGTCAATTTAATAGCCATAAACTGTCAATGACCTCTCCTAGAACATTTCGCTTAGCACAAGTCAGATATATCTCAGACAAACCCACAAGAGAAAATCTCATTTCTAGACTAGCCAAGCATCGGCCATAAAAAGAAGTGAAATATCAAGTATGATAAAAAATACATATATGTGACAATTTTATATATCCGACTGGAGCAAGTCTACTCGGTCGGGAGCGTGTCCACTGCGAATGCTATCGACACTGAGTTTGATTCTCGCGTCCGCTACGTTCTTTCGATAATTCAGTCAACAGCTTGATAATCCATACCTGTTAATTATTTGATTTTGACATGAAAGAAAATTCCTATTGTCCTTTTCTTAATAGTTGTATTTTCAAACAACAAAACTTGAAATATTGATATGAAGATCGAAAATAAAGACACTTTCAAGGTGCCTCGTGCAACGTGCACTCGTATATAGACAGCCCAACAGGCTAACTGCGTTGGATCGACCTCCGATCAGCGTTGATTCAATATTAGACGTTGAATCGACGTTGATTCGATGAAGATCAAACGTAGTGTGCCAGGTGAGAACGGTTTTAACTTGTCTTCAGTTCTGAATGTAATTAATTATCCGAATGTGTAAAGGCATAATTTTCTTCACTTTACTTAAAATTCTTAAAAATACCCGTATCATTTTCATATTTAAGCTGTTTATATATGTAAAAAGCCTCGAATGAGTAAAGCAAGCAAGACTCATCTTCTTGCAACATTACGTCATGCAATGACAACTCGTGCGCTAATTCATGAAAGTCACGAGCTTGGTTACATCACTGACCCATTTATAGCTGAATACACGTCTTAACATGGCTTATTAAGAAGCGTGAAAATGCATTGTAATCAAAGGAATACTCAGTAAAGAGATAGCTGTTTTTGCTTTTATCAGCTCTTGTTTGAAGCATTTATGTTTCCAAATAGAAAGTGGATTAAATTCGTGTGAATTGCTGGCCCCATAGTGTACGCTCAGATCTGTCTGCCTACATTATACTGATTATAGGTTATAACCGATTGGGATTTTTGCTTTGCCACACGAGTTTTCTGGAATTCATTGACTGTCCATGTAAACATGGAGGGTTCTGACTTGACCCCGCATAAGCGTGACCCGGTCTGAGCCCTCCCTGTTTCAATGTTCTTTGGGTACCGTTTCACACGATCCCAAGCATATTAGGTATGGCGCACTCAGTTATATGTAATTCTTCGAAATGATTGCACACTCCTAACACATTCTTCAAGTCTATTATTCACCTTATTATGTTTATTACTTACTTTACTATCTGTTTGTCGCCATGTTCTGTTCTGTTCTGTACATAGATTGTCCCAATTATGGAACACCTCTTCTTCAGAGTGGAACACTTTTACAGTTTATAATACTCCGATTTTAAAATGATGAAATTTGTGCCCATCACCCTATTTACAGTTTATGAACCACCGTATTTACAGTCTATAACACTCTTAAATGTTTCTATAAATACTTGTTAAGAAACCTGCTGGGATGTGTATCGGGTTGCCTTCTTACTTCTTTCTTTTAGCATTTCTTCTCCGTTTAGGTATTAATGACAGCCTCTTGTAACGCTCACAGTGCAATGAGTAACACAGTCTTTTACAGTGGTATTCAATGTTCATAGTTTGTTCAACACTCATGTTCAGGTTTGTTATAGCACGACAGTCTATTATGGTTTGAAGCAGGATACTAGCATCGTTAGTAGGGTTATACAAGCCACTACAGGATTCTAGGATGGGTGTCCAGATCCAGAGACCTCCTTACGTCTATACCAGATATATGTAACCCCAGTATTGCTGTATGGGTTGGAGATTTTACTTCCCAATCAGAAGTGTATCGATATGCTTGAGAAAATGAACAAGAAATTCCTAAAACAGATTCTTTCATTATCTACAACTACTGCCGATCCGGCGGTTTATGTTCTCTCAGGAACCATACCTGTTGAAGGGTTGATACATAAACGAGCACTGTCATTTTTCGGTAATACTAGAAAAGAGCTCGCGCAAGCGCGGAAATATTTCATGATGGTCAAGTTTATATAAAAAAAGCGAGTTTTAATTTTAATTTTTCAATGTAAATGGCCTTAGGCCCAGGTGAAGATATGACCTTTACCATGAATACTCACTAAAGCTTCATTTACCTAATTACTTGTCTGCATCTACAAACTTTCAGATAGCAGACTGCATTGTTTCTAAAAAAATCAACTTTTTTCACTTTTTCCTATAGAAAAAGCCTAAGTGACTCAAAAGTTGACCTTGCCGTAAAACAGATCAAGGTCATCCCAGGGTCATCATTTATATAAATTTTGTTGAGCTTTTGAGTCCTTGATGCGACATGCTAAGTTTCAAGATCATAGGATTTGTGGTTCTGGGGGAGAATTGGTTGATTTGATGCTTAACGTCCACGGTAAACAGCTAAGGTCATGTCGGGACGGTCAGTTAACCTAACCACACTATTCCTGGGCAGGCTTTGACCTCCTAAGTGGTTAACCAGTACTAAGTGCACATACTTTCGCCAGTAACTGACAACTGCCCTTCTTGAATCAGCGGAAGGAGAAACGAAAGTATGTGGCCAGACCGGGTTTCGAACCCAGGACCTCTGACTTATGAGTCAGGTGCCCTACCGATTGCGCTACGCGGCCCGGCGTGGTTCTCGGGGAGAAGATTTTTGAAATTTTTTACCATAATAAATGTTTGCCATCTTGGTTATGTGACCTGTCCTGGGTATTTTTTTCTGGAAAAATTGGGTCCTGGAACGTTTTGGGGGAAATATTCAAGCCCTCTGAAGACTAAAGGCTTATTTAGCTTCGTTGAATCATTGAAATTGATTTGTCTGCTTCGCTGGAAAAAAAATGCCCTTTCTTACCTGGCGCATGTATGTTAACCTTAGACATTTTTAATTTTTGTCTTTTCGAAAGTTCAGTTCAGTTTGAATTCTCCTAGCGACGTTCCCCAAGTGGCTCAGCGGTACGTAACCATAGCCGCACACACTTGGCGCCGTGTGTCCGTCCAACTTTTCGAAAGACCATGTGCGTTGAGCTTTATTCTTCAATGGGCGAGTTCGATTGGCTACTCGTATTGACTATCGTTCTGGAAGAAAATGGGTCGTTTCGAGCCAGGGCCGTCGGAACTATGACCATTTAGTTCTTCATCCGTTTGAGAAAATGAGCAAAAATACAAAGATAAATCGTTATTTATGGGGAATGACGTACGTTCATGGGTCGGATTTTTGCATTAGAACCTGCTAAATTTGGACTTGCTAAGCAGCGCGCCGATATAACGAAGCAGAACCTAAACGACCGGATTAATTTAAAACGTGTATTCGAGTACACGATAATTTCACTCGAACGCACCCATTGTTGACAAAAAAAATCGACCAATAGTCGAAGTTTCTAGAAAAATACTTGGGAGAATTTAAAATGAAAGACGAATTTAATTCCCAAATTCTTTAAATCTACGTGAAACTAAAACACACTCTAACCGAAATTATCAATGACAGCAATATGCGAAAGAACCAGTATAGAAATTACGCTTGAAAATGCCACCAATTTTGCAGTTTATGCGTTACTTCGTTTATTTAGTATTATAGATTTGCCGTCTGCAGTAAAATTCGGTAAAGAAGCAACTAGCGGAGAGGCAGCTTTCTGTGAAAACGCAAAAAGCAAGTTGGTTCATGGCTGTGAAAGGAATCCTGTTAAAGTATGGGTTACCTGATCCTCTTATGATACTGAGAAACCCTCCATCGAAGTATTCTTGGAAAAGTACGTTGAATCAGATGGGGAACCATTACTGGACAGACAGAATAAGGCATAGTGCAACCCTGTATACGAGCCTAAAATACTTATTTATTGATCCTCTTATGTTACTGAGGAACCGTCCATCGAAGTATTCCTGGAAAAGTACGTTGAATGGTTGAAGGGTTGATACATAAACGAACACTGTCATTTTTCAGTAATATTTGCCGTCTGCAATGGAATTCGGTAGAGAAGCAACTAGCGGAGAGGCAGCTTTCGGCAAATATTACCGAAAAACGACAGTGCCCGTTTATGTTACTGTATTTTGTTACATTTTTCTCATATGCCACCTGCGAGTGGCCTGAGACAACTTTCATAATAAAGTTGAGTTGAGTTGTGCTGATAAATTATCGTAATTTTTTTATGTGATGATATGAAACAATATACCTTAATAAATAAATAAATAAATAGATAAATAAAGTTCATATTAGACTTAGATGTAAACTTTTTAAGTAAGCAACGTGGAGTTTGTTAAATTTTTCAAAATGACGTCCATATATAATGTCTTTTTTTTGTCAATAATATTTATTTATTTACTTATTATTTTCAGAATTTTTTTAGGCGAAAAAGAAATAGAAATTATGAATAAAGGACCTGGTACGATAAGGGCCGTTCTTGGACCTCATTCAAATTCTCGTAAAATTGCATGGTTTCTATGGCTAATTATTTGTGCGTATGGGAACAAGCAGAAATAATATATTTCGTGTTTGCTAATTCTCAGAATAACATGATTTCTGACATGCCTATGTTGTTTCAATAAAATGAAGGAAAACTGCAAGAAAATTTGAGCTTAGAACATTTTCCTGGAAAGAAATAAGTCATTTACAATAGCTTTCGAAAGCTCTTAATAATATGCTGTTGATGAAATGCTTACGCGTAAGATAGCACTGCTAATTACCCGTGCACTGCACAAGGCCTCTCCAGGTATCCCATCCACTCAAGTTTGCAAGTCCAGAGACGCTTACCAAAAAATTCCAACAGATCAAAATAAAATGTATACCAAATTATTTTTTGTGTTCTAACTAAGAAAATGAATACCCACAACGTACGTTTATTTTGTCTATGAGCGGAGATATGGGCATTGTTAGGTTGAGAAAACAGGGAAAATGTTCTAAACGCTGCCAGTTTGGTAACAAAAAGTTAAAAATAAACATAAAGCCCTGTCTCCAGCACATTTAATATTGATTTTCATGGCATGTAAATATATAAAAATTGTGTCTGTCAACAAAATATAAAATGTGCTGGAGGTTGGGCCCATATATTTTGAAAGCCGCAAAGGCTACCAAATTCATCATTTTCTTCAGAATCCGCTGGGAGTAATGGTATGTTCAAGTTAAAAAACACAAATATTTTACGCAAGAAATGGTAAATTTTGTGTTTGCTATTACATTCAAGGTTTGCACTTTTCTATGAATACATTTTATTATCGAAATAGGACTTTTGAAAAATGAGTTTTCTAGGGGCCAGATATGGGCCTTATCATACCAGGTCCTTTCGTATTATTGAAAACTTGCAAATTAAAATAGTGTAAATTTAAAGCAATGGCTTTTAATATTCATGTCCTTTTCATTTCTATGGAAAGGGCGTTGCAGACTTTCCTTACAGGATACTAAAACTTAAATAATTATTGTATAATTTCATTTGATTTTGTGCTGCATGTCAACAAAAACAATTTATGTAATGTAAGCATTTTAGAGCAGAAAACTATCAATGTGAATGTGTATATTAAAATATAGATAAATTAAAGCAGTTTCTTTAAATATTTAGGTCCTTTTCATTTCTCAGTCATGTAGCGAAAAGGAGTTCTCGGGCTTCTCGTACATGATACTAAAACTCAAACAAATAAGCTGAAATTTATTTAATTTTCTGTTTCATATTAAGAGTGCAACTTGTGTAATGTAAGCATGTAAAAACAGAAAACAATCACATAAAATATTTATATTTACACAAAAAGTTTGTCTTTTTTGGCTACAAAAATGGCCTTTTGCGAAAAACCTTCCACTTTGAAACTTTGATTAAAGTTTTCTTCTTGTTACTGAATGTCAGCTGCATTGTTTACCTAACATAATAAAAAAGTATTAATTTCTGTTTTGGTATTTAAACTGATGTTCATTTTTAATAAGAGAACGTGTAAAAATCTAGTCTTTTTGAGATACTCATGAATGCGAAATTGTTTTCATCACCGGTACCCTTTTTCTAATCAATAACAAACTCATAAAAATCTTTTATGAATATTTATTAAAGCACCCACAGTAATTCCACTTCTAACAGATATCAGGATTCCTCACATCAATTATAAATTATTCCTTTTCGTGAAACTTAAGTCCTTTTCGCGAAAAAGGGAATCAGGACAACTCGCCCCAAAGACAACTCGCCCCAAGAAAACTCGCCCCATAAAAATCTCGCCCCAAGACAACTCGCCCCACTTTCAGAAGACAACTCGCCCCACATTCTCAGACACTCACCTTACTTGAATATCTACGTTCTTGTCCCAGATCCAGAACAGATGTCGCCCCAATTTTGTATACTTCGTCCTGAAATTAAACTTGGACACTGGGAAGGAATCAGGACAACTCGCCCCAAAGACAACTCGCCCCAAGACAACTCGCCCCATAAAAATCTCGCCCCAAGACAACTCGCCCCACTTTCAGAGACTGTAATTCTGGATTTTTTGGGCACCCCATAAATCTGATATAAATAAATAAAAGATTTTTTATAAATCAATCAATCAATCAGAATCAGAATCAGATTCATCAAGTCAATGAACAAACCTTGACGTGTAGCTGACAATTCTGCTGCGGGATTATATTGTCGTGCCGTACTTTATAAAAAATCAGCATGTTAGGGAAAATCTGAAACCAGTCAAGTTTATAGTTACCGCCGTGATTTGATCAAGTTTTGTCAAGAAAATAAAACTTTAAAGCGTGAATCTACTATTTCTTTTAGCCATGCCTCGAGAAATAATAACCCTACAGCTTGGCCAATGTGGCAATCAGAGTAAAGTATCGTTCCCACTGTTAGATGTTCTTGATAATTGGGACCCCTAACTAAGGAAGTGGGTGGGGTTAAGACTGGCAGATTCATTTCTTTCTTTCTTTCTATCTTTACTGTCTCGGTCAATCATGACCATGATGACAGGTTTCGGTGTGGCGCATAAGTTGTCACAAAAAAAAATAAAAAAATGAATTTGTGACAAAGCCACCAGCAGGTTAGAACTATTTACAAGAAGTCCTCAGGGGCAGGCATTCCATGCCTAACCCCTGCCCTACCCTAGGATATTAAATTTTGGCCTTAAACCCATCAACTGTCTCCGAAGAGACAGCTTCGGTTGTAAGGCCATTCCAAGTTGCAATTGTCCTGGGGAAAAAGGAATTCTTAAAACCGTCCGTGTAAGCGTTTGGACGGTGATACTGGAATGGGTGGGACCTAGTTCTCCTGCTCCCTTCACCAACCTCAGATAGGTACTTATTCTCATCTACAATGGCAAGATTATTATGGATTTTGTAGAATAGAGACAGAGAAGCCTGCTGTCGTCTTTCCTGCAGGTCCGGCCATTGGAGTTCTTCTAACATTTCTCCCACATGGCTTTGATTGCGCCAGCGCCTACAGGTCCAATGGGCAGCAGTCCTCTGTACTTTTTCTATTCTGTTAATATCAACTTGGTGATGGGGCATCCAAACTGGCGCTGCATATTCTAATTTGGGCCGGACCAGAGTTTTATATGCAGCAGCCTTGATTTCCTTCGATGCAAAAGTCAAGTTTCTACGAAGGAAACCCAAAGTCTTAGTAGCCTTACTGGTAATTTCATTGATGTGCTGACCCCACTCGAGGTCATCCGTAATTTCAACTCCTAAATATTTGGCTGACGATACATTCTCTAGGACTTGGTTATGCAATGTATAACCATGGATTATTTGCTTTGGAGGGGGGTGCCTAGTCACCCTCATAGAGTGACATTTGGCAACATTAAATTTCATGAGCCATGCCTCTTCCCAAAGTGCCAATTTATCTAAATCATCTTGGAGTATCTGTTGGTCTTCGGACCGTCTAATATTTCTATAGAGTACACAGTCATCAGCAAAAAGGCGGACTGTGGAGCTTATGTTGTCTGGCAGGTCATTAATAAAGATTAAGAACAGGATGGGCCCTAAAACAGAGCCCTGGGGGACACCAGACAACACGGGGAGAGGGTCTGAACAGACACCATCCAGAACAACTTTTTGTGTCCTTCCAGATAGCCAGGCAGAGATCCACCGGAGGATATCATTTCGGATACCATAATACTCCAGTTTGTAAATCAATCGTCTATGGGGGACCTTATCAAAAGCCTTCGCAAAGTCCATAATTCAGTTCGACAATTACAACAGATACAAGAACCTACTGATTTTATCAAATTTTACATCCCAAATTTCGATTAAATTTCACCAACTTACAAGACAATACATAGAGAAAAATTACCAGTGTGCAAAATCATACAAAGAGCCTATATACAGAAGAGTTCAGTACTGCCTGTAACGGCTGAAGATTGAAGATATTTCTGATCCAATCCGGCAGTCATTAATAATATGAAAATAGGCACTGCCTATTGGCGAGCATCGCTGTAGTCCTTATTCATGAAGGGCCGTATATTCTATTCTGTTCTATGTCGATGTAGGATTTTTTACGATAACCCGTCAACGTCGCAGCAATCGGAATCCTCGCCTTTGGAATTGACCGAAGTGTTACGATTGCATCACAGTTTATTTTTCAGCTTCCGGTCGAACGTTAAAATTATTTACGTACACATATCAGGTTTTGTGAATAAGAATGTGTTTATCTTTGTGTCTTTGTGTCTACGGAGAATAGCAACCATGAGTAGTGTTCAGAGACGAAACAGAGAGACAGTTTGTTGAAATCGATCAAACTTCCTGTTTAATCATGATGGCAGCCCCCATATGGAGGTAAATTCCGGAGATCGAACGATGGATTTCTGAAGCAACATATGCAACATCATCTACATTTTCTTTTTACTAATGTCCTACCATAACAGTGCTGGAAACTCTCAAGTTTAATGTGGTGGCCCAAAAGCTTAGCAGGCTTAACTTTTAGTGGCCCAAATTATCCAATAGCTAAAGTTCCCATTCATTTAGTATTGCCAGAAAGATAAATTTGGGCCACTAAAGGTCATATTTTTTAGATTTCTGGTGGCCCAAAACAAAAATTAGGAGCATTTGGCCACCGGGCCACTGGCCGTTTCCAGCACTGCCATAAGAGCTCGCCCTTCGGGCTAGCGGGCCCTTTGGGCCCGCTCGAGATGCTCGCTATTACACTGCTGCAACTATGTACGGCCTATTTATGCATGACGTCGAAGCTATAGGGGCATTGTTGGCTTTGTCGAGAAGCGCCGTGGCAGTCTTCACTATAACTGTCGGTCTGGTGGACAAAACCGGCAAATTTGGAAAATGTCCGGCAATTTTCGACTAGGCACCGGCCCCACAGTCTGACACTGACAAAAGTAGGCAGTTTTCAACTCGGTAAAATCAAATTTATTGTCGGAAAAGTCCTCTTTTGGCCGAAACAAAAACGAAAGTTTCCCCAGTTCATATTTACAACAGCATTGTAATCGTAGCCCTATAATGGCTTCAGTATCTCGCGGGTAAAACGTATCTTCTATAGTATAAAACCCGGTACTTTCTCGCCGGTACAGCGCTTATGCAATGCGACATCTGATTGGTCAGTATATGCCTTGCTATTTATATACAACCAATTATTACGAGCGTTACAATTTTCAGCCCAGAGTCTGAGAGAGTGTTCGCAACGGTTGGTTTCGGTCTCGGAATGTATGTCAATCTCCTCTTCATTTTTGGCTTGCCGTCTCAGCGGCAAGCCAGTATTCAAGTGGTTTAGTGATTTAGTTATTTTTGGAAGAAATGATACGTCACACTTAGTCAGAAAATACCTGGAGAGTGTGTACTGCAACGAGTCTTCTAAACTTTTTTAGGGACGCAATATTAAGCCAAAGAGATTGGAAAGCTCGTTACGGTTTGAGACTGCATTTCTTCATTATTTTTTTTTCACAGACATATTATACAAACAAAGACCTTGTCCGATTTTGTCTATTTTTATCCATATCCGATTTACCTCATCTGCTAAAAATAACCGATGGAAACTTTTCTTCTATTTTTGATAGTACACATACTTTTTTAATATTTCCTTTAAAAAGCATGTTTTTCTTTTACAAGTGCCTTGAACTTGGCCACATTTCTTTTGCTTTTTATAAACTGATTGCATAAAAAATGAAACTCTGAATTTTATGCAAAGTATTTGGTTTTGCATCCGAAGAAATATACCAAAACCTGTGTAAGAAACAGTGTTTATATATAGCAATAGCCCAAAGCATTAGCTTTTTAAAAAATCATGCAGGGGCATCGCAAAAAATAGGCCTTAGGGCATCGCATAATCTGACTGGTCAGAGCAGCCGGCACCCTGTCCAGCGCCGGTGCATTCATGGCATTCATGATACTTATTCATGGGTCACTAGCGCCAGTGCATTCATGTCATTCATGATACTTATTCATGGGTCACTAGGTCATTTCTTAGAAAAACAATGTAAACACTTTAGAGGACGCAGTTTTGTTCCAATCTTCATGAGACTTTGCCAAAAAGTTTATCTCAAACAAATCTGGACCAAAGGTGCAACTTAGTCGTGTTGGGTCAAAAACTAGGCCACTAGGTCAAACTGTAGAAAAACATTGTGTATACACTAGCGGGCACATTTTTGATAACTTTGTCAGAATGTTCATATCCAAGAAATCTAGACCAGGTTTGAAACTGGGTCATGTGGGTTCAAAAACTAGGTAATTAGGTTAAATCTTATAAAAACCTTAGGTACACAATAAAGGGTTAATGTTCCATTAAATCTTTGTGAAACTCTGTCTGTCATTCGTATGGATGTCTCTGAGGTTAAGTTCACAGGATACTCAGGTGCAGGGCTTCCACAAACTTTCAAAATTTGGAAGTCCAGACTTCCATGGTGTCAGATTTGGACGCATTGAGAGAATTTTTTGGAAGTCCGAAGTTTTTAGGAATGACTTATGCATGGTTATTTTTACCTCCCCCCCCCCCCCCCCTGCTTACACATCCCTCTCTCTCCCATACTGTAGTGAACTTTTTGTTCTACGAAGGGGCGCCTGAGCATTTGCGCAGTCTAATCAGAGTCATTACTGATTGTTTGTGAACAATACGCTAGTCCTGGGCACTCTAAAAACTGAAGACTTGCCTAAGTTATAATGGTAGCACTGTCTGCTATTGCATAATATTCCCTTGCATTGCCGCCGAATGGGCCGCGTCGGAAATACGGTGACTTACGGAATGTATAATGACACGCTTCCACCGAAGAACTCGGTTGTCGCCAGGTCGATGTTCATTATTATTCATGTTAGATGTGAACAAGAAAGGCTGGTCTGACTGCCTAGTTGGGCTGGCTGATACGATTGTTAGTTATCGGTGTGTGTACTGAGATACCTTTAGCCATCTCACGGTTAAAGTGACACTGCGTATGGCACGCGTATATACTCGCAGCGGCGTCTTTGATCTTTATTTCAAAGAGAAAACGTGCTTGACCCATAAATGAGCAGGTAATTGCATATCAACGCTGCCGTTAGTATTATACCGAATATATAATCGCGTAGACCCTGATCAGAATGCGCTATTTCTGTGCACACTGTACGGCATTATTTTCGCACTGGGTTGCATGACGATATGACGATACAACTAGAAAATCGGTGAAATGGGCGTTTCAGTTTTCGTATTTTAATAGTACTAATCCAAACAATGTATATTACCAGAGCGTAGACCATAGACCACTCTTAATTTAAAGCTCATTAATATTAATATGATACCAGAACGAGGCTATGCTGGCAAGCTAAGCTTGCTCACAGATAAAGCGTTCCTAGCAACAACATGTCTACATCATTTAATTGCTATTCTCACCATTTTATTTGCTGAATAATATGATAAATCCAAAAAGGAATCTTCAGATGAAAGCCATATTAGTAAGAAAACAAGTTTTTTAGTGAAATGAATATCCATGAACTGAGTTTTCTCACCAAATTTTTTCTTGCCTGCTATAAAATTAAGCCTATACCCAGTACATAGGGACTAATGTACCTTTTATATCTGCAAATATATACATGTATGATTCTTGGTATAGAACCCTTTTCTTTTTGCTTTTCATCTCTACAGCTTATCTGCATTTAATCTCTGTTTTTATGCATTCCAGACTTTGAAATGGCTGAAACTAGAGCAAATGAATTCGGGAAAGCCATGGGGGGATGAATGTAAATATAAACAAACATGAATCAGCCTATCTTCAGAATTTGCAACTTGTTGGTTTCACATTACATTTTAATGTAAAAGAAACTCTGGCCCTTACCATAGCTTCTCTAATTAAGCACTAATAATTCCGTTTTCAGTTCAGATATAAAGCAGACTGGAGTGGTGCTACTTTTCGTGTCACGTAGGAATGATTTTCAAATGGAAACAGTTTATTTCTCTGAAGATGTGTTGCAGCATTTAGGTGATGGATAAAATAGATAGACTTTTTCTTTCAATACTCGGTTTGAACAGGTCTCTCCTACAGTTATGATTGGTTTATGACTCTTTATATAAGTTTAAAGAAATACATAAAACCTGAAAGCATCACCATGTACATTCTTAAAATTTAGATCCTTTGGAAGCAAGGAATACACCACCACCAACAACAAAAAAACCCCAGCAGACTCAGTTTGAATGAGTCTGTTCATCGCCAGTAATGAAATGTGCAAAGCAATCTGACATTAGCTCTTGAATGGTACCTTTTGACAACCAAATAGGAATGCTTCTGAGAGCAAAGTATGGAAAATTAGCGCAAGTGACAATTTTTCACTTTACTCCTGACAGAGAACAATTCAAACAAACACTTAGATCATGCTGTAGGAGACCACCTCTCAACCTGCATAAAAACATAAAAAATACATATTTTGTGTCTAGCTAAACTATTCCCAACAGGCACACAACCTTGAATCAACATTGATTCAACGTCATGACATTGAATCAATGTTGATTCAAGGTTGTGTGCCCAGTGGGTTATATCACCAGCTTTCTAATATGCACTTTGCATGTTAGAAACAGTTTGCTCAATGCACTTGTAAAAAGGCTAGGAATGAAAAGCATGTATAAAAGTTAATAAGGGTATTGTTAGTAGAAAATCCTGTGACACCAAAAGTTTCCACTTGCAGCTTTTTTCACAGACTCTGACATTCTGCAGTGGACTGTTATAGCTGTAAGAAAAGTTTTTAATAAAAAAACTGAATCATCTTTGGGGCTGTGTCAGTACAGTTGGTATGGAATGAGGCTTAAGGGTTGGTCGACCACAAACAGGTTAAGCCCCAAGTAATTTCATTACTGGCCGTCCCAAGGCGGCAGTTCTGTTTTGGTGCTTCTTGGTTGTTTTATGTGTTGTTAGTGCTATGTCTGTTATTGATATATTGTTTGTGATGTTCAGACTAGCCCATTGACCACCTACATGGGAAATGGCTGTTTACATGGCTGCCCCTAGTGTTGTCTTTGGTGATGACTAGTTAAGTCTTGTCTCTTTCCCACATGGTGTCTTAGGCTGGAAATAGAACTGAATTGAGTCAGTTCCTGAGAATTTTCCTCTTTACTTTAGACTATGCCTTATACTGCACCAACTCTTGTGATCATCTTTGGTGAAGTACTTTGAACATACAACTCAGTTAAAAAGTATTCTGTTATTGGGTGATATGTGGTGTATTTATATATTTGTAGATTACATATACGTGTATATAAATGGAGTTGGCATTTTGAAATTTTGTAAACCTTTCATGTCCGGATGAATAAACCTAAGAGACTGTTTTATGTGGTAAAATACGGTAAAACTAGAAAAGTATGTAAGCCTCTTACAAGGTGCCTGTTTAAGCAAATAAAAATGGAATCAAAAGGAATTGCTGGTTTTAGGTAAATGTTTGTGCTTTTTTTTTCATTTGATTATTTTATTAATTACAGTCATCATCTGACCTTCATCTCTTCAGATTTTTATAATTCACTGTTCCTTAGGGTGTCATCCTTTAAAATTCAATGAAAACACAATGTTTCCTCATATCTGCCATCTGATGTACAGTTTGGAACACAAAAACGAAAATGAGATTACTGATTTAGAGAGTTAATCAGAAGCCATCTTAACAGCTGTATTTGTTTGCCAGCCTAGCCTCGTTCTGGTATTGGAATGCTGTGCATGCATATAATTTGAAAGGGAGCTATAACACGTCGGAAATAGCGACTATTAATATTAACGGTGTATCTTCGCTTTAAATCAACACTTTTCGCGGAAGACGTTCATATACCTAAAAAGTCCATTGACGACAGTATGGATCATGACAAGGCCTTCCTTTGTAAGGACAAGCGTTAATATGAATGTTGTGTTCGTAAAAACTTCGGATAGAGTTTGTCAATACATGCTTCAGTATTCGTGTGTTGTGGATACATTCACAAAAACTTTTGAAGTCGGCATACGCCCTACACATACATTCTCGCGATCGTAAAAAAAAAGAAAAAAAG
The DNA here is from genome assembly GCA_963989385.1 of Ctena decussata. Lineage (NCBI taxonomy): Eukaryota > Metazoa > Mollusca > Bivalvia > Lucinida > Lucinidae > Ctena > Ctena decussata. The sequence continues at coordinate 42,598,435 of OZ022512.1, forward strand.
ATGGACACCTTTCATTCAAAAGCTCAGTCATCGTGATTTGATATGTTGTTTTGCAGACTGCCAAAAGAGGTTGATTCTACGAGTGGGCGTTATTTTGATAATCGTTTTTGACAGGTAGGCTGTCCGACATGTGTTACCTGGTTCAGTGCTCCATACAGACAATCTCGATTGGCCCGTAGGCGGTCTTTTCGTCTGGCTGACACCTGCGTTAATCCGATTAATTATGACACGCGCTAAATTTTTTTTAAGACAGTTGCGATATTTTATACGTCGGGACAACATCAATCAGCCATATGTGACAATTATCGGGCGTATGCCAGACGCCAGAGGTCCCATTTCTCGACGTACGGGAGCAAATCCTGGGCGTAATATACGGCCATACGTCCGTTAACGGAAGCCCTGCTCAGGTGTGTGATCCAGGGCCATCATGGCCCTCTTGTTAAGTTTTTCCAGCGATCTGATCTGCCAGAGATATCATCATTGTTGAGAAACATAATAAAAACCCAGATATGTTGCATCTGGAACTCTGTTTTAAAAAGTTGACTTTATTGTATACTTATGTCTAATGGCAGCCAAACCACAAAAAACTCCATGAAAAAAAAATTGGGAGTGAAAAAACTACCAGATGTTGCAGAAAAACTCCCTTGTCACAAAGTGAGGATTCAGCAACTCCCTTCTGAAAAAAGTTATCTGGAGCTCTGTAAAACATATTATTCTATTTTCAGTTGGTATGGAGTTCTGGAAGCAGCTGTGTGCTGAACATGGAATCAGTCCAGGTAGGTGATATATAGAATACCATATTAATCCTATTATACTCCCTGAGGGCCTTGCATTTTACGAAAGGGGGACATTATTTAGAGCATAAAGTATAGTATGAGGGTCATCCAATAAGTCCTGCAAATGGCCGAGTTTCAGGCAAATGATAATTAAAAACGAATCAAGCAATCCACATTCCTACATTGCATCTTTCCTTCTTTCCAGTCAACAATTTCCAGAAACGTCATAATCTTGCAAATGGCGTTGCTAGGCAACTGAAGAATACTACCATTATGGGTGCGGCGGTGGCTTCTAGTTGTCTGTTTAAGATCCCCTAGCTTAGTTCAGAACGTTTGTAAATATCTGAAAATTGCTGGGAGATACGGAAAATAATCCTGAAGTATGTACACGGTACCAAGGTTAAGATATTGCCATCAGTCAAGATATAATTATTGTTCAAAGGAAGATCACCATCTTTTTTGGGCAGCTAATATATCATATAAAATGAGTATATGAAGAAGAGGCTTTCACAGCAGATGAAGTGTTTCCTAAACTGCCATAAATTTGTTATCAAAGAATAGTCCCGAGATGCTGAAATGTAGATATAAGAGAAAATATAAGCTTCGAGCCTTGTTTAATATCGTTTGCAGCCTTGAGAACCCAGAGGTAGACATCAAAAACTAAAATTTTGCTAAAATTCTGTAATATTCTCTTGTTGCCTGGCAACCACATTTGTCTGGTAATGTGAAGTGACAGTTGTCTCTTATTTGAATTCTTAAATATAAGGCGATTACTTTAGAACATGAATTCTTGTAATTTGAAAGAATGATAAACATGTATGCAGGAATTTTCTTCCCCTAACCTCTTGTAAAAACCGTCATGTTTGTGCAATTTCACCGCCGGTATCGCTTACACCTTAGCGTTCAAAAACCTCCCATATCTGAGAAAGGAATAGCACATGTATGATTTTTAGCACATATGTGTATTATATACGTAAGCTGTTAATGGTGTAATTTGATAACCCTACCTCAATTAATAAAGCAGTAATGACAGCGTTTGCAAGACTTATTGGATGACCCTTGTAAATCAGCCATTGCTAAACACCTCTTATAAACAGAATCAAGGTGAGTGTGTACACTTGCAGATGAAGCAACTCTACTATTTTTAGCCACCCTTCTCAGTAGGAGTCAACTCTTAAAAGAAAGAGTTTGCTCCTCTAGGAGCAAATTCTTTCCTATAAGAGTAGACCCCATTTCAAACAGCCTACTCATCTAGAGAAGCAAACAGGAATTCATACATGTTAATATAACATTATTTTCGAAGAAGAGGCCAAAGGCAGTTATTAGAGCAGGGGCATTTATTAGGAATAATATGGTAGTCATAGTATTCAAATCATCAAAAATGCATACTTTTAAAAATGGACACCTAGAATAATTACCATAAGTGAGTGGAAAATGGAACAGTTTGGTTTTATGATGCAGAAATGCATCCAAAAGATCTGCACTATTTGCTCGGTTCTGTCTGTCCCAATACTTAAAATTTGTATGGTACACTGCTTGTTTCAAAGCCTAAGCACGATGCAGGTTTGCTGGCAGCCCAAGGCACCAAAGCAGGTTGAGGCTTTGATTTAGCCTGTTTCAAAGTAAATTAATGTTGCACATATTTCTCTCATGGTCAGAAACGTTAATTTAATTTAAATACTGGCATGGTCAGAAACATTAATTTAAACTGTATTTACGTCTGTTTCTGCGTTACACGGATGTACAATGTGAAATATAGTTTTTGTATGGGCAGTACATAATATTGATTGCTGTCGAAACAGCAATGAGCAATATGCAATTCAGGTTTTAAAGCGATGAAAAATTTGCAAGTACCATCACTTATTCAAATTGAAAGCTTACTGAAAAGAATCACATCTGTATATCGCAAATGGGGACCTGACCTCAACATCAGAGCTTGTTACATGTGATATTAGCGTTTATCATGTGGAGTGGCTTGTTTATTTGACATTATTGCTGTAGTGTTTCCCCCAGAAATGAAAAAGGGCATGGTAAATTTTCTCAGAAAAGGGCACTTAAGTGTGTGAATTTTCGCAAAAAGGGCACTGTATATGCTTTCATTAGAAGGCCGCTGTTTTAATGGACATTAGCTTACAGAGATTAATACTGCTAATAAAGCATTAAATCATATTCTTTTTTCATTTATAGCTGCAGCAGCATCTTTCTTAAAATACAGTACATGTAATTTAGAAAACTTTTTTGACTCCATAATAGAGCCTGGATATGATGATAATACATAAAGAATTTGCATCTGCTCTCTTTATGTTTTGTGTGTGTGTGTGTGTGTGTGTGTGTGTGTGTGTGTGTGTGTGTGTGTTAAGTCCTTTTACCTACCTGTTCTGTATTAAATTCTTTTTGGTGTGTGTGCCAAGTCCTTTTACTACCTACCTATTCTTTTTTTTCTTCCAAATATCAAGAAACATAAATAGTCTGAAACATTTCAGTATCCTAATTATTATTACAATTTATATTTTATTATTTATCCTTCTTTATTTACAGTACTTCTGTATTTAAAAAAGGGGCACAGAATTGCCTCCCTTTAACTTGTATTTATATCTGTTTCAGTTAGGCTATTTATTTGCTTCACACAAGCGAGTTTTGTTTAGGGTACCCAGAGCTGTTGAAAACTATTAAAAAATATATATAACATTGTTCAAAAATTGATTTTGGACACAAAAATCGGCATATACAAGACCAAAATATCAAAACATACATAATATTCGTAATTATTTTTACACCATAATTTATCAAACGTCTCGAATGTAACTCATATATAATACGCATATCGAAGAAAAAAAACTTTACTTGTCCAGGTGGTACGGATTACCGGAAAAAATGATCCGTAACGGCTTGAAAGTGTCCGTACCGGGTACCGATAAAATTTCCGATAGCTCCGTATCGGCCAAAATTGATCCGTAATATACGGTGATACGGACGCTATCTGGAGCACTGAGGGGCATGGCACGGCGCCATGCTAAAAGGGGCTGGGGGAAACACTATTGCTGTCAACCCACTACAGACTTACTTTGTATGCCAAATGGTTGAAACAATCTGAATAGACTACATTATGCACCAGTCATTTGCAACCACGGTCCCCCTGGGGCCGGGGAATAGCGGGGATATTGACTTTTCACTCTGCAAAGCCCTGGTATATGCCCTGCACTGTGGGACATCTTTCAAGTCAAATCCCTGGTAAAGGTCTCCGCCCCCAGGGGATCATGTAAATATAACAAGACCTGTCAGGGGGACAGGATAGCTCACCTGACAGCGCCTTGCCCATCACCTAAAAACGTTAACATAAAATTTTAACATTTTGCTGACGCCAAGGCCGGGGGGAGTGCAATAGCTCTTCCTGTACATGAATTCGTACAGGCGAGCTAAAAATCCATATTCTGACAATGTGTCACTGTAAATTTCGTTAAAAACACTCCACTATTTTCCCCACTGTTTTGGCGGGAATCAAAAGCCCGGCATATCCACGGCACTCCCGGGACACCGCTTAGGTAAAAACACGGTACTTAAGCCTCGCTATGCCCCCGCTATCCCCGGCCCCATGGAGGTCGTGGTTGCAAATGACTGGTGCATTATACATGACATGCACATTGTATTGTATGTTAACTTTTGCCTCGCCTGGGACTAGCAGAATCAAGCCATAGATAATACATGTACTTTTCCTGTGTCAGCGGCGTGAATCATGTATCATTCTGGTTTAGCTCTGTTTTGTGACAATGAATAGACAGTACAAGGATTCTGCAAGGAGAGATACTGCTTTCTGCAGAATCCTTGTACTGAGTAGGGTAAAGTCGGGTAAATTCAGACAGCGAGTAAATTTGGACAGTGACATTGTTTCCTTTATATGTCAGTTGTTTGGAATTAAAACAAAATTAACTTGGCAAAACAGTGAAAATCCTGATGAGCCGTCTCATCTGGATTTTCACTGTTTGCAATAGTATGTCCGATTTTACCCGCTGTCCGAAGTTACCCGACTTGACCCTGTAAGCTTTAGAATTTAACTCAAATAAACGAACTTAATGAGCATGATAGCTATGATCACCATTGGCATTGATATAACACGGTATGTTTAATTAACACCATCTAATGTGCGGATATCGACTTACATGTTGCGTTGGGGTTCAGCTGAATCAAATAATCACATTTTTATCGATTTCTGTGAGTAAAATTACTAGTTTTTGTCTCGCATGTTACTAGCAGAAGGAAGATATACATGTAGGAAGTACTCCTTCCGGGGTATCAGCATCAGCATAAACTTTCGTCAAGTTTTCTGGTAGCCAGTAGCTCTTTTTTGTGACAATGCCACCACCTTCCACAGAATTCTTGTTGATAGATTTATGCCATGTTTGTTTCAGAGGGAATGCTTGAAGATTTTGCCACTGAGGGCACTGATAGAAAAGATGTCTTCTTTTATCAGGTGAGTTGTTACACACGGCCGCTTATCTCCGTCAGCACAACACCGTGTTGTGTATAGGAAAATGTGCAGGAGATTTCCGGTGGTTCTGCAGGCGATTCGAAAATAAAGGTCACGAAAGGTAGGTGTCTCGGTTTAAAAGGGATATATTCTTTTCCAGCGTAAAACAAAAGAAAAGGAAAATGTCATGCAACCCTCCAATCGTTTTTCTATGAATACGAGTCTTGATTGAAGCCAGATTCTCAGTTATACAACAGATTTCCATTTTTCCCCGGAGCGAGGTGGCCGTTTTGTTGACATGCAAACATTTCAAATTTGCATTCCTGAAGTCGCCGAGTATTTATGTTCTCATCTATCACCTGTATATTAAAGGTCTCTCATATAAGTACCAGTTACGAGCCTAAACAGAATTTGCTACCTTCCTTCAGCCCAGATAATGAAAGTTGTTGTGGAATTCGTGATCCAGGAGATCGGTGGTGCTGAAGGCGATAGGTGGCGGTGCAGGAGATTGTTTTATGTTGTGCCACCAATGACCGTTTTTAACTATTTTATAACGTAAATAATGTACAGTCAAACCTGCTTATGTGGTCACCTCTATTAAGGGGTCACCTGCTTTAAGCAGCCACCTTTTCTGGGTCCCTTGAACCAAAATACAGTGCAAATGAACCTGTTTTAAGGGGTCACCTGTCTTAAGCAGCCACTTTTTGTCCTTCCCTTGGGTGACCCCTTAAGACAGGTTTGACTGTAGTAGCATGGCATGGTACAGATTCGCACAGCTTTCAGATTCGTACACTTGGCTATACAATGCCTCTGCTGCATTAAGCATGCTAATTAAAATGAAAATAACGACTCTAGCAATCAGGGGATTGAATTATCAGTCAATCATTTGCACTGCAAAGCTTCTGTTAGAACTAAATGGTACGAAAGTAATGCTAGTTTGTCAATTGGGTACTTACATTCGTCCCACTTTCTTTGTTTAATTACATTGTGCACACGGCCACCAATCCAGCTCATTCATCGTATATATCAATGGGGGCAAACCTTTCTATTCCTTCTTTCTAAGACTAAAATCAGATATCGGCAATGCTATGCGATGAGAAATCCATTGGACTTTTGGATACTGGTGTTGTTTTATAAACGATGTTATACTTGGCGGTTTGAGATGTTTTGAAGTGTGGAAAATGGCACTTTCGTCAACTTCATTATTTTTAAGGTAAGTTGTAGGTCGTAATCGAGGTAATCACGTCGCACTATCGGATTTAAAAAATTATTCACTACCAAGAAAATTTAAAGCTTTTATAGAATTTAAGGTCTATCTCACTCATTGTTTGCAGTATGAATGAGATGGACCTTGAATTCAATAAAATTGCTTTTTTTTTCTTGTTAGTAGCCACTTTTTTGAACCCGACAATGCTATGCGATAACCTTGATTTCGACCTACAACATCCCTTAAAAGTAATGCTCTGGATAACAGACTGAAAGGAGAATCTGCGTTGAAGTTGGAGAAAGTGCCCTTTTCTCCGCTACAAAGCATTTCAAACGATCAAGCACAAAATTCCTTATAAACCAATACCTGTGTCCAAAATTCCAATGAATGTCCCACCGCATAGCATTGCCTGTTTTATCGAATTTTGGTCTCAAAAATAAGGAACAGAAAGTTTTGCCCCATTGGTATATGCGATGAATGAGCTGGATTGGTGGCCGTGTGCACAATGTAATTAAACAAAGAAAGTGGGACGAATGTAAGTACTCAATTGACAAACTAGCATTACTTTCGTACCATTTAGTTGTAACAGAAGCTTTGCAGTGCAAATGATTGACTGATAATTCAATCCCCTGATTGCTGGATTAAATTAAAATCGTAAAAAAAGTTCCTTCAAGGGCAGAGAATACATACAGAAGTAGGAACATGGGTCAGACTACGTAGTTTCGGCTAATAAAGCCTCGTCAGTGACCCTGACAATATCTGGTGACGAAACCAGAAAAAAAAAAAAAAAAAAGGCATACTGTAATTTCTTAATTTTAATTGGGCAGTCGATTCAAGACTGATTAATTTCAAAAGGATCCAAATAATATAAAAGACGATGATCTAGAATAATAGTCTACATCGATCTCAAATTTTAGATTTCTCAGAATCTATCCTCTGATCTCAAAGGATGTAAATGAAATATAATCTGCACTATGGATGATGTACGGGGAGACTTTTTACGGCCGCCACACGGCACAACACCAGCTGCAGTGAGGTAAAATTAAAATCTTAAAAAAGTTCCTTCAAGAGCAGAGAATACATGCAGAAGTAGGAACATGGGCCAGACTAGGGTCGTTATTTTCATTCTAATTAGCATGCTTAATGCAGCAGAGGCATTGTATAGCAAAGTGTACGAATCTGAAAGCTGTGCGAATCTGTACCATGCCATGCTACTACATTATTTACGTTATAAAATAGTTAAAAACGGTCATTGGTGGCACAACATAAAACAATCTCCTGCACCGCCACCTATCGCCTTCAGCACCACCGATCTCCTGGATCACGAATTCCACAACAACTTTCATTATCTGGGCTGAAGGAAGGTAGCAAATTCTGTTTAGGCTCGTAACTGGTACTTATATGAGAGACCTTTAATATACAGGTGATAGATGAGAACATAAATACTCGGCGACTTCAGGAATGCAAATTTGAAATGTTTGCATGTCAACAAAACGGCCACCTCGCTCCGGGGAAAAATGGAAATCTGTTGTATAACTGAGAATCTGGCTTCAATCAAGACTCGTATTCATAGAAAAACGATTGGAGGGTTGCATGACATTTTCCTTTTCTTTTGTTTTACGCTGGAAAAGAATATATCCCTTTTAAACCGAGACACCTACCTTTCGTGACCTTTATTTTCGAATCGCCTGCAGAACCACCGGAAATCTCCTGCACATTTTCCTATACACAACACGGTGTTGTGCTGACGGAGATAAGCGGCCGTGTTACAGAGCTGTAGATAAGAAGGAGTATTTGATGATAATTAGGGATATTTTTTCTTACTTCTTATTGAAACCATATATTGTGACCCCTCATCTGAACTGTCTTGATGAGACAGTTCAGATGAGGGGTCACAACATATGTTTTTATGCAGAACTAACAAAAATTATCCCTAATTACATGTATCATCAAATATTCCCTCTTATCTAGAGCTCTGTAACAGTTAGTTGCTTCATCTGGAAATAATATCTGTGGACAGAACTAATTACACACTATACAAAATAATCAGCCACTGCACAGAAAGTTTTGAACTTGTTACTATTGGCTGTTGTTAGCACAGAGCTCCAGATAAGAAAGGGTAACAGGGATAATTCAAAGATAATTGTTCTTTTTTCTCAACAAAAACAGACATTGTGACCCCTCATTAGAAGTGTCTCGCTGAGGCAGTTCTAATGAGGGGTCACAATGTATGTTTTAATTGAAAAACAAGGAAAATTGTCTCTACATTATCCCTTTTGCCCCTTCTGATCTGGAGCTCTGTAATAGCAGTTGTCAGGTAAATGATGAGCAATAGAGCACAGATTGTCAGTCATATGAGATTAAGAGCCCAGAGTGATGAACATTACTGTAAAAATTCTTAGTTTTGGGGGATTGGCATGAGCAAACAGTGCAGACCCAGACCAGACTGCTCCTAAGGAGCAGTCAGAAGGGTTCTACACTGCCATTCCATCTGCATGTCTTAAAAGATGCATTTAAGCGATGTCTGACAGGGCGGATCCAGGAATTTTGGATAGGGGGTTCAAATTAGCCTATGGGGGGCGGGGGGGGGGGGGGGGGGTTGATTTATGAAGTTTGACCATATTTTCCTGAAATTCCCCATGAAAATAAGATATAATTTGGGCTGAGAAGGGGGTTCGTTTGAACCCCCCGAACCCCCTCTGGATCTGCCACTGTCTGATCAGGGTCAACACTGTTTGCTTACAGAATTTTCTATGCAAAATACAATAAAAGTGAAAACATTCTGAACACCAGAAATCTTTAAAACTAAAAGTGGACTCATCTCATTCATAAGGATGGGCAAGTCCACTGGTCAGAAAACTGCAAGGGTTAAAGTTATGTTTTATCATGAGTGTGCTGCAAAATTCAACTGATAACAGGGGTATGATAACATGATGTGATATCATGTCACTTTAGAATTGTGCTTGCGTGAATGTTATCAGGGGATGCCTACAGAAGTGGTCTTTGAAGGCGATTGGCTACATACTGACGTTGGCCTTTATAACAACATTCGATTGGTTAAATGACGTCACCGACTTACGTCACAATGCATTCGCAACGTCAACAAGTTCAAACAAAACTGCGTTTACTTTTGTTTGAAGCTCTTTACATCTGAATTATTCTAATGATGCATGATAAATAGAAAACCATGTAAATGTCTTTTGATATGAAGTTAATCAAGCTCGACCAGAAACGCGTCGGAAGGCTCGGCAAGCCTCGCCATTCCTACGCTGTTTCTGGTCTCGCCTGATAAACTTGATATCAAAAGACACTAACATGGTATTCTCTATGTATTACAGGCAGATGATGAACACTACATACCCAGGGCAGTGTTGTTAGATCTAGAACCCAGAGTTATCAACACCATAATGAACTCACAGTACAGTAATCTGTACAATCCTGAGAATATCTACCTCAGTAAACATGGAGGAGGGGCAGGGAATAACTGGGCCAGTGGTTACACACAGGTAAGCTGTGACTGATACCATGTATGAGGTTATTTATGTGGGTTACCGTTTACCAGCCAAGCTATGTTGTATAGAAATAGTTAACAGTTAATTGCATTTATGACCAGACTTCACAAATGTGTAGGCATATTTGAACATGTGCTTTGTTCATGAACTGTAGGAAAGACATTTTGAGGCTCAGATTCCAAAATTTCTGCGATTTAAGACACTAAAATTCTGTTGTATAGGTTTATACTACATGTATGTAGTTTGTGTAGCAGCTCAGGCTCGATTACGCTGGCATTTGCTCATACTCAAATGATTCAGATTCACTGGAATTCTCAAACAGAAGGGATACCAAAATCAGAAAAGAATCTGTGAAAATCTGTTTACTCATCAAAGAAACTAGAGATTAAGGTTTATCCTGAAATCATGCTGGGTAAAAAACATTCTTTATACAGCTCACAGACCCTCATTAAGACAGAATGGTGAGGCAGTTTGAATGATTGGTCACATTTTTCTTTTTTTTTTTTTTTTCAAAAAATAAAAATAATTTACATGTATACTAGATTTATTATCACCAAATAGCCCAAAGACCCAAACCTGTTTCAAAAAGTTACAATGTAAATTTCAGGCCGAGAGACTTTATGAAGAAATATTTGACATAATAGACAGAGAAGCTGATGGCAGTGATAGCTTAGAGGTATGATATTTGTTTCTTAATTAGGGGATAACAGTACTCAAAATTGTCATTTGGGGAGGTAAATCGTTGGTTTTATGGTCTGAAATTCTGTTTTATGGCTCCGCTGGCAGGTCCCTGTAAACACAATTTTCGACCATAAAACCAACAATTTACCTCCCCAAATGACAATTTTCAATACAGTTATCCCCATTCTAATGCACTTTTCACATTTTCACCTTTAAAGGTGTGCTACTTTGCACCCATAGCAAATGCTTTCAGCGACATATAACCAGACATCAGCCAATGAGAAGCGATGTAATGTAATGCCGTCGTGTTTCCGACTATATCGCAGGATATACTGTCGCAAATTTTTGTAGTTATCCAATCAGACGTCACGTTACATATGTAAATGCATTAGAATGATAGATTGGTGAATGGGTTGGATACAGAGAATTTGGGTTTAGTCTCACACCGGTGAAGGTCATAATAATTGTGGAGGTTGAGGTCTTGATTTAAAGTTTCATCCAAAAAAACCAGGGGCTTGAACATGAGATGCCTGGATTGGTAGTCTGGAGCACAGCCACTAGACCACCTCTGTTCCTGATGGGTTGGAAGCTTAGATTTTTATAGGCTCATTTGCAAAGTTGTTAAGCAGTTCTCAAGATAGATGAATACTCAAGTCTTGCAGTTATGAAGTCTCTGCATGGCCGAGTGGTTAGTGCTTCCAACTTTGGATCTAGGGGTTGTGGGTCCGAGTTCCTCTATAGTCACTCTCCCATCATCCTGATATGCCTGAAATACTGTTGAAAAGGACATGAAACAGCCAAGTCATCCATCCATCCATAATTACAGCTATTTAATCTTCAGGGTGTGGCAACAAGTTTGCAGTGTTTATCATTTCTTCATGTAAGACTGCCACCCTCTAAAATATAAAGATTATCATGTGAATCATTTTGAGGTGAATGGATATTTTTTGGTGAGAAGCAGTTCAGGACCCAATTATTCAAACAACATTGTTAGTTAACGAATTCAGGGCCCAGTTATTCAATAACATTGTTAGTTAGCGTGACGTGAAATTTTTAAACATATTATGTGTAAAAACACTGCCATTTTTTGCAAAAAATCTGTGACCAGCTTTTGCAGGGCAAAAGCTCCTCACAGTTTTTCAGCAAAAAATATTACTATTGTAAGACTTAACATGTCTTCAACTAAAGAGTTTGTAAAGCTAACAGTGCTTTGAACAACTGGGCTGCGCGCTATTTTCTTTTTTGCTTCTGTTCTCTAAGGGGTCAACTTTAAAAGGAAAGAATTTGCTTCTCTAGGAGATCTAGTTTTGTAAGGGCGATATCATCCAGGGAAGCAAACAGAAAGTCATAAAAATTGTTCCCCTTTGCAAAAATGGCAGAAAAAACATGGAGGAATACCCGTTCACTTCAAGTGATTTTATAGTGATAATGATGTTCTAATATTTCAGGGTTTTGTGATCTGTCACTCTATAGCAGGCGGTACAGGGTCAGGTATGGGATCATACATATTGGAACGATTAAATGATAGGTAAATAACCCTTTGTGTCAAGCTAAAGTTTTGATCTGTCACTCTGTAGCAGGTGGAACGGGATCAGGCGCCGAGGTTATAAACTTTTTTCATGCTCATCTCAGCAGCGCTTGAAATTTTCTCTGCTGATAAATATGAAAGTGCTTGGAATTTTCATATTCATTAGCAGAGAAAAATTCATACCCAGCTAAACTGAGCAAGAAAACATTTGCTATTTACCAGCAGGTAAAATTTCATGCTCAGCTGAGTTGAGCATGAAAAAAGTTTTATAACTCGGGGCCTGGTATCAGATCAAACATATTGGAATGATCAAACAATACTCAAGCCACACTGATAGTGGAGTAACCCAAGTCAGGAGGAAATACTGAGTTCTATGTTGAGAAGCTTTCTAATTTAAGATGAGAAGCTGTTTACAATATGTCATATATTTGAATGTTTTGTTTGTTAGAAAAATTGAACAAGCTCATAACAGTTTGTCTTCTTCCAGACCCTGCCTTTGTAGGGTACATCCCGGCACCTTGAGTTACTGCACTGCACCCGGATGGTTCAGGCTAACTTGCATCCCTGCTCACGTGTCTAAAGTATCAGTATTCGGAATAGCTGAAGGAAATTTTTTTTACCAGCCAATGCCCAGTTAGTTTAAAGTTTTAATCATGTTCTCTGGAAGGCGCTTTGATTATTTTACTGGAAGAAAAATCAAAGCGTGATATCCTGGAACTTGGCAGATATGCTTATGTAGAAAGTGCTGAAGAAACTGACAGATTAAAGTCAGAGGTATGTAAAATAAAGGGTAATGAATTGATAATGCAAAATGTTCGGCTCTCTGTCATATTGGCATGGACACATTCACAAGCTCATAGGTCCTCCGTCATATGAACTTATCCAGATACTGTCAGCATCAATTCAACAACCTGCAAATATCTGCTGAAGTCAAAGTTGATGTGTGATTAAATAAGTTGAAATTTCTGTCAGTTCTTCATCTTCTGTTATGTCAAAGTTTTATTATCTTGGAGTGGGTCTTTTGATTTTGAAATAACTGAAGTGGAGTGCATCTATTATATGGGTCAGTTTGCTTAAGTTTTCATGTCATTTTTAGCGCGCCTTTGCGAAGCAAAGGAGGGCTTATGCGATACCCCCGGCGTCGTAGTCTGAGTATCCGTTAGCGTTAGCGTCCACGTTCGCGTTCACGTTCGCGTTCATGTCTCCGTCAGCGTCCTCGTCGGCGTCCGTGATCAGGTTAACCAATGTTAACTTTTGCGTTTAACTCGATGTTTAACACTGTATCTTACAAACTACAGTAGCTACAGTCATCATACTTGGTACATATATACATCCATATGACTGCAGCAGCAGCATCACACAATTGTGTGTCCTTGACCCATATGTTACGGTTGATTGACTTTGCTGTTTGGCACTGTTTTGAAGGCAATATTTTCAATTTTCATAATACCTTTGAGAAAAGAGAGTTGATACTTGGACAAACAAACATATCCCTACAATTACAGCTGCTGCAAAGCATCCATGCTAACTCATGTGCCCTTGACCTTTATTCACGGTCTATTGATTTTGCCTTATATCTCTAACACTATTTGATGAATTAACATTATACCTGGCATAGTGGATCAGCCTGACATTGCGAATGACCTCATACTATTTATAGATCACTACCTCTTCGTATTTGGTCAGGACTGTCCCTGGAGCATTGGGTTGCAGCAGCAGCAAAGCATCCATGCAGACTCTTGTGTCCTTGACCTTTATTCATGGTTGAGTGATTTTGTGCAATATGAATATACATTTCTCTTCGAGCTCATAACTTCAATACCTTATATGCTACAAAGTTTAGATGTAGTATGATACTTACCCAGACCAACATCTTTGACTTTATTGTAGAGTTCCCCTGGGTGGGGCCAGGGGTCAGAATGTATAACAGGTCATATTAAACACTTGCAAAATGGGAATAAAATCATAAGTCTGGTACCATTACTTGCCCTGGAGAATAAGAAACTGGACATAATGATCATAGATGAAATAGTTTATATGGAGACCAGGCTTTGACAACTGGTTCAGCTTAGGGGTGAGGTTATGGGGTGGGGCCAAAGGAAACATGAGAAGTCTGCAAAGGGTAAGGAGGTGTCATCAGACCGACTTAGTACTGGGTAAAGGTGGTGTGAAAACCCATACTAGGAACCACCCTTGTGAGTTGGTATCTCTCCGTCTAGTGCACGAGGACCCGACCCTCAATGTCCGCAAAGTGTCCAGATAGTGGCATACATGTTGGCCCTGTATGCCAAAGGGAACAACTGACATAGTCTAGCTTCTGATGCAAACTTCATTTGTGCACTAGCTACCACATTCACCCCTGGTTAATTATGTTATCAATATCAATGTTTTGAGTCAAGATACTTGTAACCTTGAGAGGCAGGCACCCATTAGGCGCGCTTCGTTGTCTTCTGACAACTCTTGTTGAGACCTTGTAGTAGGTCAAATACCTCATAACAGCTACAGAAATTTATTGCAGATTTCCAAAGAAATTAATCCAAACCTATTCGGTGTTCCCAAACATAGATGAAATGTCAGATGTGGTGGTACAGCCTTACAACTCAATACTCACGCTTAAAAGACTTACACAGAATTCTGATTGTGTGGTGAGTCCTTTTGTAGATTTTCTGAATAATGAATAGACCTTGTAATATTTAAAATATTCAGGCAGACTTGACTGAGGAAACAGTATAGAACCAGACAGAGCTTCAGATAAGAAGGGGTAACAGGGATAATTTAGGGATAATTTTCCTTATTTTTCCATTTAAACATACATTGTGACCCCTCATTAGAACCGTCTTGTCAAGACGGTTCTAATGAGGGGTCACTATGTACGTTTCCGCTGAGAAATAAGAAAAATTACCTCTGAATCTCTGTTACTCCTTCTTATCTGGAGCTCTGGACCCAGATCAAACTACTTCCACATTTGGGAGCAGTCTGATTTGGGTCTCCACTGTTTGGCAGCAGTTTGCAAAACTTGTTGTGTTGGGATAAGAAGAGTTGGAAGGTGGAAAAATCCATTGCAGTAGTGGTTGCACATTGTGGTTTAACCCTTTTCCATTTATGCTAGCAATACCCAGATCTGTTAGGAAGACTACTGGGGGAGGTGCCGGGCTGTGTAGCGCAATCGGTAGGGCACCTGACTCATAAGTCAAAGGTCCTGGGTTCAAAACCCGGTCTGGCCACATACTTTCATTTCTCTTTTCGCTGATTCAAGAAGGGCAGTTGTCAGTTACTGGCGAAAGTATGTGCAGTTAGTACTGGTTAACCGCTTAGGAGGTCTAAGCCTGCCCAGGAATAGTGTGGTTAGGTTAACTGACCGTCCCGACATGACCATAGTTGTTTACCGTGGACGTTAAGCATCAAATCAATCAATCAAAAAACTGAGGGAGGTTCTTGTGTGAGCTTGAATAACATTTAAGTTGATATAATAGCGCATAGTATATTTACAAATGTGGTTAATTCTGTCAAAGTTTTCTTTAATGGCAGTTTTGGATGACCATTTTAAGATAATTTCTGTTACAGTTCTCCATCAGAATGTTTGAAATGTCATTAGAACCATTTCTTTGTGTTTCAGGTAGTATTAGATAATACAGCACTGAACAGAATAGCCGCAGAAAGACTACATATAGATGCACCTTCATTTGAACAAATTAATCAGCTGGTAAGCATCCAATACTTTCAACTGTAATCTTTCATATGCTCCAAACTAATCCAAACATCAGACTGGCATGGAGCACGTAAAAAGTTGTTCTGATAATGGACTGTTATTGACTGTATCAAGACTGGTGATGATCAGGTCTGATCCACACCAGTCTTGATACAGTCAATAACAGTACATTGTCAGAAAAAGTTCTTATATGCGCAATGCCAGTCTTATCTTTGGACTGGCATGGAGCATATGAAAGATTATTCTGAAAATGGCCTGGTGCAGATCAAGTCATAACTGGTGTTGAATGTATCTGTTTACATTCTAGTGTATTGGGTGGTAAGTAGAACATGGTTTATCAGCTTTAAGTATTACAGTACAGGCAATTAAGCCATGCAATAAATTACTTAATGCCACCCTCATCACTGGAGATTGTGCATGTTTTGAGGAATTTCATGTTAAATTGTGCATATTTTTAGCTCACCTGAGCCTTTAGGCTAATAGTATAGCCAGGCATCCGTCGTCCGTCCGTCCGTCGTCCGTCGTCAACATTTTCAAACATCTTCTCCTCTGAAACCGCTTGGCCGATTGAAGCCATATTTCCTATGGAGCCTACCTAGGTCGGGGGAACGAAAGTTTGTTCCGGGTATCTGGGTCACATGACCAAGATGGCGGCCACGCCCATATATGGTAAAAACCCTTCAAAAATCTTCTTCTCCAGAACCAAAAGGCCTATGACCTTGAAACTTGGTATGTAGCATTGGGCATGCGGGCCCATCATAGTTTATACAAATCATGACCTTGCGTTGACCTTGACTTAATTTACGGCATAGTCAACTTTGGTACGTTAGGCTTTTATATGGGAAAACGCTTAAACAGTGGACTTCTCAGAAACTATTTAATTCTAAGGTACAATACTTGGTATACATGGTCGACTAAATGACCAGATGAAGATATTATGTCACTGAAGGTCAAGGTCATTCCGTCGGACCATCCGTTGTCAAGATTTTCAAACATCTTCTCCTCTGAAACCACTGGGCCGATTGAAGCCAAATTTCATATGGAGTCTCAGTGGGATGGGGGAACGAAAGTTTATACCCGGGGTCTTGGTCACATGACCAAGATGGCCGCCATGCCCATATATGGTAAAAACCCTTCAAATATCCTCTTCTCCAGAACCAAAAGGCCTATGACCTTGAAACTTGGTATGTAGCATCGGGCATGCAGGCCCATCTTAGTTTATGCAAATCATGACCTTGCGTTGACCTTGACCTAATTTACGGCATGGTCAACTTTGGTACGTTAGGCTTTTATATGGGAAAATGCTTAAACAGTGGATTTCTCAGAAAATATTTAAGTCTAAGGTACAATACTTGGTATACATGGTTGTGAGTGAGTGAGTGAACTCCGGTTTAACGTCCCACCAACAACGAGGTCATATGGAGACGGGACCTCGGTTTAAAGTCTCATCCGAAAGACCGGAGAAGCGGGGGATCGATCTTGCGACCCCTGGATTGGTAGTCCGGAGTGTTATCCACTACACTACATCCGCTCCTGTATACATGGTCGACTAAATGACCAGATGAAGATATTATGTCACTACAGGTCAAGGTCATTCCGTCGGACCATCCGTCGTCAAGATTTTCGAACATCTTCTCCTCTGAAACCACTGGGCCGATTGAAGCCAAATTTCATATGGAGTCTCAATGGGATAGGGGAACGAAATTTTATACCCGGGGTCTGGGTCACATGACCAAGATGGCCACCATGCCCATATATGGTAAAAACCCTTCCAAAATCTTCTTCTCCAGAACCAAAAGACCTATGACTTAGAAACTTTGTATGTAGCATCGGGCATGCGGGCCCATCATAGTATATACAAATGATGGCCTTGCGTTGACCTTGATCTAATTGACGGCTTGGTCAACTTTGGTGCGTCAGGCTTTTGTTTGGGAAAACGCTTAAACAGTGGATTTCTCAGAAACTATTTAAGTTTAAGGAACAATACTTGGTATACATGGTCGACTAAATGACCAGATGAAGATATATGTCACTAAAGGTCAAGGTCATTCCGTCGGACCATCCGTCGTCACGATTTTCAAACATCTCCTCTGAAACCCCTGGGCCGACTGAAGCCAAATTTCACAAGGGTCTGGGTCACATGACCAGGATGGCCGCCATGCCCATATATGGTAAAAAGCTTTCAAAAATCTTCTTCTCCAGAACTAAAAGGCCTATGACCTTGAAACTTGGTATGTAGCTTTGGGCATGTGGGCCCATCATAGTTTATACAAATGATGACCTTGCGTTGACCTTGACCTAATTTACGACATGGTCAACTTTGGTATGTTAGGCTTTTATATGGGAAAATGCTTAAACAGTGGATTTCTCAGAAACTATATAAGTCTAAGGTACAATATGTGGTATTTATGGTCAACTAAATGACCAGAGGAAGATATTATGTCACTGAAGGTCAAAGTCATTTTGTCGGTCTGTCCGTCATCAAGATTTTCAAACATCTTCTCCTCTGAAACCACTGGGGAGATTGAAGCCAAATTTCATATGGTGTCTCAGTAGGATAGGGGAACTAAAGTTTATACCGGGGGGCTGGGCTACATGACCAAGATGGCCACCATGCCCATATATGGTAAAAACCCTTCAAAAATCTTCTTCTCTAGAACCAAAAGGCCTATGACCTTGAAACTTGGTATGTAGCATCGGGCATGCTGGCCCATCATAGTTTATACAAATCATGACCATGCGTTGACCTTGAATTAATTTACGACATTGTCAACTTTTGGTATGTTAGGCTTTTATATGGGAAAACACTTATACAGTGGATTTCTCAGAAACTATTTAAGTATAAGGTACAATACATGGTATATATGGTCAACTAAATGACCAGATGAAGATATTATGTCACTGAAGGTCAAGGTCATTTTGTCGGTCTGTCCGTCATCAAGATTTTCAAAACATCTACTCCTCTGAAACCACTGGTCTGATTGAAGCAAAATTTCATATGGAGTCTAAGTGTGATCAGGGAATAAAAGTTTGTTCTCAGGGTCTTGACCAAGATGGCCGCCATGCCCGTATATGGTAAAAACCCTTCAAAATCTTCTTCTCCAGAACCAAAAGGTGTATGACCTTCAAACTTGGTATGTAGCTTTGGGCACTCAAGCCCATCATAGTTTATACAAATGATCGTGCGTTGACCTTGACCCAATTTATGACACTGTCAACTTTGGTACATTATGTAGTCTTTTATATGGGAAAATGCTTAAACAGTGGATTTTTCAGAAACTATTTAAGTCTAAGGTGCAATATTTGGTATATATGGTCGACTAAATTACCAGATGAAGATATTTTGTCGTTAAAGGTCAAGGTCATTCTTTGACTTTTGTACAAGGTCATTGATATTCTGTCACCCGTCAACATTTTCAAACATCTTCTCAGAGGCCACTAGGGTCAATTGAAGCCATATTTCATATGGAGCTTCACCGGCTTAAAGGAACCATAGTTTGTTCAGATGGTCTTGGTCACTTGACCAAGATGGCCACCATGCCCATATATGGTAAAAACTCTTCAAACGTCTTTTTCTCGAGAACCGAAAGGCCTATAACCTTGAAACTTGGTACCGGTATGTAGCATTGGGCACTCAGGCCCATCATAGTATATACAAATGATTATTGTATTTCATATGGAGCTTTAATACTGGGTCAAAGGAATCAAAGTTTGTTCAGATGGTCATGGTCGTATGAACATGGTGGCCGCCACACCCATTTATGATAAAAACCCTTCAGAAATCTTTGTCCAGAAACAAAGGCCCAGTAACCTTGTGTCTTGGTATATAGAATTGGGACTCAACATTAATCCCCAAGGGAGGGGGCCCCTGCCCTGGTGCTATATACATGTATAAAAGCATGAAAATATATACCAGGACCAAGTGTCAGGTGAGCTACAGGACCATTGGTCCTCTGGTTGGACTTTGTGGTATAACTAAATTCATGAAGATTTTGCAAGCCGAATATATTTTTTTGCCACTCAAATCGGAAAATCTCTTGGTGAATTATTCTCAGGGGGCTGGGTGTGGGATGATAAATGTTTACCTGATATGCAGTTTCTACAGATTCCCATCTTTTAATTTGGAGAGATCCATTCCTGGGGTAATAAATATTGATAAAAATCACAAAGAGAATGGCTTATGAGCTGTATCAAGCGAAAATGTGTATTATGGTGGGCCTAGCAAAGACTCAAATCAGACTGCACATGTGCACAGTCTGATCAGTGTCTTCACAGCCCCCATGAAGAAACCTTGGATCCTAAGCTGTCATCAAATTATGCAGATACACAGGCTGATCTGAGCATTCCCTGGATGCATATGCTTGAAGACATATTTTAGTGTGATGTAGCCCATATTTTTAGATCAAGATGAGATGGCTCATGAAGAAGCATCTTATTGGAATCTAATAGGTTTCTAAATTGCTAAACATTCAAGGTGTCTAAAATGCTGTAGGTTGAAGCAGTCTGAGTCATAAAGTGGTAGTTTTCATTTTGTCTATGTAGGTTTCCACGGTGATGTCGACCAGCACCACAACGCTGAGATATCCTGGTTATATGAACAATGATCTGATCGGTCTCATAGCTTCCCTTATACCTACTCCTAGATTACATTTTCTCATGACAGGCTACACACCTCTCACTACAGATGCACAGGTAATTACTCCCCCTTTAGATGCACATAAGAATATAACAGGATGTCTGATTGGATAATGTCAGAAATTTGCGGCAGTATACCCTGTGATATACCTTCGGAAATGCAAGATCATTTGGAAACATCCCTTCTCAGTGGCTGACATCTGGTTTTTACTGTGCTGAAAAGACTTGCTTTGAATGCAAAGTACTTATTGTGCCTAAATTTTGGGACACCTAAAAATATTTAATTTTAGGTGTCCCAATACTTAAGCACATTACGGTAGTACACTTTGAAAGGTGAAAATATGAAAAAATGGAGATCATTGTATTAAAATTATCATTCAGGGAGGTAAATTATTGCTTTATAGTGGTAAATTGTAAAAATTTTGACAGTAAAACTTAAATTACTGATCCAAATAACAATTTTAAATACAATATCCCCTAATTGGTGTTCAGACCTCCAGATTTGATGGGGCAAAAATTGTGATTATACTTTGTGGTCCTTTGAAGGCATAGCATTAAAAGGGACTAGTCTTATACTGAGACTCAACTACAAGACTACAAGAGCTTTAAATGCTCTGACACTTGCATATATTTCCTTGTACTGTAGTATCCATGGGAGCTGTTACATGATAGTGTTAAAAAAAAAACGTCATAAAGCTTAGTGTTACGATAAGACTGCCTAAAGAAAGTTACCTGTTATTACCTGTCTTCAGTGTCATAGTTAAGCTTTAAGCTTCTTCAGTTGTTTAGATTTGTGGTAGACAGACCTGCTTCAAACTTGGTTGGGTAGTTGTGCCAATGTTTATTCAAGCGACTCTTAAACGTGTTGACAATGAAAATGTTAATCTCTATATATCTACATTTGGTTTGCTGTAATAGGTAAATTATCTTATTCATTGGACTATAAGGCAGGAGGATTTCCCTACCAGAATGCATGTATGAGTGTGATGCGACAAAACCAACAAAGTGTCCTGTGCACCCAGTGATGGCTCATATCAGCATGTGCAGTCACCCAGTCTGATCAGTCATCCCTGTCAGCTTGGAGGTAGCTTAGACCCTTCGCTACCCATTAAGCGCACAGCAAAGACTCTGATCAGTCTGGGCGAATCTGAGTCTTCGCATGGCGCACATGCCACTTTGTTGGTTTTGTCCTGACTCGGCTCATATCAAGCATTCTTACGTAATTTTGATATACCATGGGGCTTTTCCCTCCAAAACACTACAGAATCTAGACCTTGATTATAAGACGGATATAGATTTTTGGGGTTGGTTTGAAGGAGAAAGCCCTGTCTCGTAGCTGAATAAATATGTACAGGTATACTTTTCTTAAAGGTTGCATCAGTGCGAAAGACGACAGTATTAGATGTGATGCGGAGGTTACTTCAGCCTAAGAATATGATGGTATCGACCCCAGTCACAAGACAGGCCAACCATTGTTATATCTCCATTCTTAACATCATACAGGGAGAGGTGGATCCTACACAGGTATCAATAAGGAGAGACTTAAGTTTAAAATAATTTTTGTTTACCATGATGTATGATTAACCTAGGAGTTTGGAGGGCAGTTGCAAGTACAGTGTGTTCCTTCACGAAGGGGCAGCTGGAGTGAGGTATTGTCTAGCTGATAATTTGTGTGGATTACAATATCCGAGGCGCCGTAGTCAAGTGGTTAGAGTGGCTCCGCTATTGTGCAGAAAGTCACTGTAAGGTCGTGAGTTCGCAGCGCACTGTCGCCATACGATGACTGGAAAACTCTCTCTGTCAACCCGGCAGTAAATGGGTACCTTTTTCGAATCAGGGAAGGATAAGGCAGCGAAAGGAGAGGGATGGGCTCAGCCTTTCATCAGCTGCTGCTACGGCTATTAGACTATGGGAAACCTTTACCTTTACCTACAATATCCCAAGATATTAAGATAAGATTTCCACTATTTTAACCAGTGCTGGGAAATCTTATTTTACAGTCCTAGATAAAAGCCAGTGTGTAGGTGGTCAGGTATCTGCATCGTGAGGTGATATTGATTGTACAGGTGATGACAGCAGGAATACTGCAAAGTGATGTCTGTTTATTCCACACTGGACAAAAATGTAAAAAGAATGTCAGTCATCGATAGTGATGGCTTCTTTCAAAGTCAAATAGAAATCTATGAAATGCTGAAAATTATTAAATATAACAAGTTCTACCTTTAAAATCAAACATAAATCAGAAAGTATGCAAAATGTAGTAGGTGTCATGAGCCACCTCATCTGGATCCACATTGTTTTGAACTATCAATATGACATGATTGTAGCTGGATGAAATGTTTTCAAAATTTTGCATGCGTAAATATTGTTTTCTGCATTTTAGGCACTTTCAGGGTTAGGGTAAATATGGTAAACAATGAAAATCATCTTTTAGAAAAAAAATTAATAGTAGTCATTAATCCATGGTTAATTTGCAGGTACACAAGAGTTTACAAAGGATAAGAGAGCGAAAGTTAGCCCAGTTCATACCCTGGGGCCCAGCCAGTATTCAAGTGGCACTGTCTCGGAAATCTCCTTATATACCTTCAGCTCACCGTGTCAGTGGTCTTATGTTGGCGAATCACACCAGCATATCAGGGGTAAGATTGACAGCCTATATAGCATAGCTCATTAGTCTGGGTATGTTTGCTATGTGTACAGGTTTACTGGATTTATTCGAGAACAAATTGGTGCTTTTCCATCTCTGGAATGACCCCAGGCCCCGAGGTTATAAAACTTTTTTCATGCTCAACTCAGCTGAGCATGAAATTTTCTCTGCTGATAAATATGAAAATGCCAACTTATGTTGGCATTTTCATATTCATGAGCAGAGAAAACTCCATACGCAGCTTAACTGAACCAGAAAACGATTGTACTTATCAATAATTTGCTATTTATTAGCAGGTAAAATTTCATGCTCAGCTGAGTTGAGCATGAAAAAAGTTTTATAACCTCGGGGCCTGATATCTAAGTCTTTCTCGCCAAAATTTGCTGAGATGGGATTTTCTCTTCTAAAACAATCCCAAAAATCTAGATCCATCTTGTAAGATGGATTAAGATTATTGGGATTCGTTTGGAAGAGAAACCTCCCCCTCTTGAAACTGAAGAAATGTGGTATAGTATGGCTTACTAGTTTGAGCATGTTGGCTTATAGATTTACGTGGAACAGCTTTATCATAATCTCAGGTCTTACTCTTCCTACCATTGGCTTGAAATGACTACTATTGAAAGTGCTGTAGAATGAAAATTTGCCCATTCTTCTATCCTGTCACTTACCCTAATGTAATACCTCAAAATACATATACAAGGATCATCAAATGCTGCAAGCTCTGTCATACTTTAGTTACTAAATGAGCTATAGAAACCAAATTGTAGTATGAACAGATCATGCATTGTATACACTTCCACAGGAACTGACAGACATGTTAATGGCTTTAGGAGAAACAGGAAGTTTTGAATGCAAATGTGTATGCAGACCAGATATTAAACTTTTATTCCAAACCTTGCTTTTGTAGCTCTTTGGTAGGACCCTGCAGCAGTTTGACAAGCTTCGTAAACGTGAAGCCTTCATGGAACAGTTTAAGAAAGAATCAATGTTTAAAGATGGTTTAGATGAGTTTGATAATTCTCGAGAAGTAATACAACAGTTAGTTGACGAGTACCAAGCAGCAACAAAGCCAGATTACCTTTCATGGGGATCACAACAGGTATTAGCTTACGGTAAAATCCTAGAAGTTGGGGCACCTTAAACAATTGCCGTAATAGCCCTAAAACTGAAACAGTTTGATTTTGATTTTACAGTGTAGTAATGCATCCAAAAGATGAAGATGGCATAGCAAACAGTGTAGACCCTGATCAGACTGGGTCTGTATTGGTGGCTTTGACAGAACTAAGAATTTTTAGGGTGAAAGGAAACTATTTATTCACCTTTATATAGAGCTGAAACAGAAGATTTGCTTTTCTGGCGTCAGCATACTGTATTTCTTTGGTTATAAGACCTCGGTTTGTCCATTCCAAAACAAACCAAAAATCTAGATCTATAAAGGATGGAGCTAGATTGTTGGGATTGTTTCGGAGGAGAAAAAAATGTCTTATAGCTGAATTACACCACTGATTTACATAATTGGGGTACTTTATGGAGAGGTATACCGCCATCATATAGCCAAATAGATAAGGTAAACCTGTTGAATTTCTGGTTTCGGTCTGTTAGCAGTATATGGATGCTGTGTGACAGTGTAGGCAGGCAAGAAACAGCTTCATGTGGAATTTGTGTTTATTAAGATTCTTCTAAACAGAAGAGTCAAGCCCAAAGTATCTGATACCAACAACAAAAGCCCATACTAGGGATACACAGCCTTGCAATATGAAGCAGCTCTCAGAATTTTGTAAAAGTTTTTTATAGATTAATAAGCTCAATTCAGAACGTGGATGAGCATGCCGTTGATATTATAAGGAAGGCTGCATTACTCCAGGGGTAGGAAGGGTAACGGGGACAACATAGGGATAATTTTCCATATTTCTCATTAAAAACGTGTTGTAACCCTCTTTAGAACTGGAGACTGTTGTAATGAGGGGTCACAACATATGTTTGATAAATAAGATTTTTTTTTTACCAGAATTATCCTCAAAACCCCACCTTGCTACTTGTGTTTCTGTAAACTTTTTATGTATGCAGAAATGAGCCGCGACACTAAACCAACAAAGTGGTTGTGCGCACAGCGCAGACTCAGATCAGCCTGGGCATCCACCCAGTCTGATCAGACTCTTCGTTAAGGGCTTAAAGGGTAGTTAAGGGTCTGAGCTACCTCCATGCGGACATCAAAGACTCTGATCAGACTGGGCAAATGCCCATCCTGATCTGAGTCTGCGCTGGGCGCACAATTACTTTGTTGGTTTTATCGTGTGGCAGATCAAATTTACTGTTGTATCTCATCTTGTAGGCTGGTGGATCTGCAGATTAACTGAGGAAGACAGCATTTTGTGCTTGGAAATAAAGTGATTATTGAGCCAACAGGACAGAACTCTCAAAGAACTATATGTGCAATATGATAAAGACATCAAACTGTCAGAGAGCATGTGAGATTTTTAAGTGATAGAGCTGAAAACTGCAAGTCCTGTAAAACAGACTCCTGCTTTAAACGGCTCATGGACATTTCAACCAGTTAATCATTATCTGCAGTTGGTTAAGCGTGGCTTACTGCACTGGTGGCGGAATTCTTTGCACTGTAAATGGGGTTCAGGTGCCAACAGCCTTTCATTATCACTCTACCATCTTCACAGTATGATGGAAATACTGTTGAAAGGAACATGAAACTGCATGTCATCCATCCATCATCCGCTTATTCTCAGTTATGAAAGAGTCAATTTAAATAACTCTGGGCTTGGTTTATCAAAGCTTAAAGTGGTTAGTCAGGAAACCATTAAGGCCTCCAGTACAGATAAAATTAAGTGGGCTGCTATTTTCTTTGCCAAAAAATGTTGTTGTTTTTCTTTGCCGAAAAATGTTGCTATTTTCTTTGCCGAAAAATGTTGCACTGTGCAAGCTCTGCATTTTTTTCTGGTATATGGCAGCGTTTTGCGTATGTTTGAAAATATGGCTTGTTAACTAACAAGGGTTTTAGTTTTGAAGAAATGGGCCCTGCTGCTGTGCTAGAAAATTACTGACGGTATGGCAAAATATTGCAGAGCAAACAGAAAACAAATATCTTCACTTGGAGCAGTATGAGCTGAGTCTTCACTTTCTGTTCTGATATGATTGATGTCATGTAAAAGGGACCTTAAGTTGAATGGGTACAGTTTCAGAGTAAGCAGCTCTGCCATTTTTATACCCCGAACATACGAAGTATGTCAGGGGGTATATAGTTTTTGTCATTCCGTCCGTTCATCTGTTTGTTCGTTCGTCCGTCAACTTTACGTCAAAGTTTTGCATTAAACCTTTTTGATTGCCCATTTCTCTGTAAATACACATCAGATTGTTTTCATATTTGGTTTATGATATCGCTATAGCATTGCCTTTGATGTAAACTATCTTAGCCCCCGGACCAGGCCCCAGGGTGGGGCCAGGGGTCAGTAATTAGGACTTGGGCATTTTCATTATGTCAAAGTTTTGCATTAAACCTTTTTGATTGCTTATATCTTTGTAACAGCATTTAAGATTTCTTCCATATTTGGTTCATGATATCTCTGTAACATTACTTTTGATCTGGACTACCAAAGCTGCAGGGGCAGGCACATGGGTGGGGCCTGGGGTCAATAACTAGGACTTAGCCATTTGTTGTATTATACAGTTTTGGGTTATTGTTCTAATATACTTGAATACAGTCTAATGATACATGACTAGGTTTATTTCATACTAGTTTACACATGGATGCTGCTGCTGACATAAGGTCAAGGTCACAAACATTTAAATTTTGTACATGTATAACATTTGCATTGTAGTTTTGTGGTAAAGCATGCTTTCATTAGGCGGTGGCACTGGTCGGGGGTATACGTGAGCCCCTGCTCACTTGCTCTAGTTGTTTTGCCTCCCTTTGCAGTCTGGTCAGTTCTTTAACAAAAGAATTTGCTCCTCTTGGAGCAAAACAGTTGTCTGCCTTTGAAAAGCTGGTGGAAGCTGGTGGAAAAACACAATAGTGTACCCATACACTGTAAGCCATTTATGTACAGCAAATACTCAAATCAACCAAGAAAAAGTTTGAGACAAAGAAGTGCTCCAGATAAGAAAGGGTAACAGGGATAATTTAAGGATAATACACAGTTCCGAGCCACACCCAGAATGTCACACAAAATCACATGATATCGCATATCTGGCCAATGAAACGACAACTTAGCATGTGACATAGTCTCACAAACAAATCGCACGTGGTCAATACCAATATAAGTCCGTGATTTTACCTTTCAGTTAATGAAGGGATATACACCTGTTTAAAGAAAACAAACTAACACCACTTTTGATAAATTTACCCTGCTTTGCAAGAACAGAACGCATCGGAAATGCATGATGCGCCAACTGCCATGTGTAGGCCACGAGCAGGCTGATTCTTGCCATAGATCGCCAACATTTAGCAGGCACTTGCATTTGTCATTTGTTTTTCCGCCATCTTTGTGTAAGCTTGTGAGACATAGTAACAGTAACTAAGCAGGCGGAGCTTAGCAGCTATTCTCGGAACTGTGTATTTTACATATTTCTCTATGAAAACGTATGTTGTGACCCCTTATTAGAATGTATGTTTTCATTGAGAAATAAAAAAATTATCTTCAAAACCCATCCTTATCTGGATGTCTGCAGTGATGTGAAGAGCAACATCTGGTCGGAACATGTCTTTTACGGAGACAGTCTACAATAGATTTTGTAATCCAGTTTACAATAGATTTTATAATCCAGCTGCAGGCCCCGGCCAGTCTGTGTGTGTTATTGTTTAACGTCCATGGTAAACAGCTATGGATATGTAGGGACGGTCAGTTAACCTAACCACACTATTCCTTGGCAGGCTTAGACCTCCTAAGCTGTTAACCAGTAATAAGTGCACTTACTTTCACCAGTAACTGACAACTGTCCTCCTTGATTCAGCAGCAGGAGAAATGAAAGCAAGTGGCTGGACTGGGTATCAGACCCAGGACCACTGGCTTATAAGTCAGACGCCCTACCGACAGCGCTACGCTGCCCGGCTCCCTGACCAGTCTGCAAGGAGGAATAGCTGATCCACCAAAGATCCATTTGGAAATTCTGGACTGTACTGTTGACCCAGATTTGACAACTCTCATCAGTAGTCTGATCAGGATATGAACTGCTTGCCAGTATATAGAATCTCAGATAATTAGTTTTGGCAGATTTAAACTGTTATAACACATTTTTCATGCTCAACTGAGCCGATCATGAAATCTTGCCCATTAACAAATAGCATTATTGATAAGTACAGTGGTTTTCTTCCTCAGTTTAGCCTGTTCTCTGCTTATGAATATAAAAAATGTCAACATTTTCATATTTATCAGCAGAGAAAATTTCTTGCTCAGCTGAGTTGGGCACGAAATTTTTTATACGCCCGTTTTGAAAAAACGGACGTATTATGTCATGGCGCTGTCCGTCCGTAAACATTCTTGTGCGCGCCATAACTCATTAACCGTTTGGGATATATTCATGATATTTGGTAGGAATATGTATTAGGTTGGGGGAACGTGTCGCGTACAGAAGTGGTTGCTCCCCCTTCCTTAGTTTCCAAGTTATGCCCCTTTGATTAATTTTTTCCCTGCAAGTCTTGTGCGCGCCATAACTAGATAACCTTTTGGGATAACTTAATGAAACTTCATAGCAATGTGTATGAAGACCCAACGATGTGTCTCGTACAACAATGGCTGCTCTCCCTTTCTTCATTTTAGAGTTACATCCCTTTCATTAGTTCTTGTTGACTATTTTTGTGTATACTAACCTTGTGCATACCTAAACTTGGTAACCGTTTGGAATATCATGATGAAACTTTATAACAATGTGCATGATCACAAGACAGTGTGTCACATATAAGAATGGTTGCTCCCCCTTTCTTAATTTTGGAGTAACCTCCCTTTGATTAGTATATTTTAGGTGTTTTTCATTCACTCCATATCTCCTTAAACTTTTGAAATATTAGAATGAAACTTTGTAGGAATGTGTATAATAATGAGGCAATGTATCCTGAGCAAGAACCACAACTGTGGCTTACTTACTGAATTACCTGCCCTTGCATAAATAACCTGTTTACTCTGTAACATTTCAACTGTTTAAAATATTGTAGTGATGCCAAGGGAATGTAATACAACCAAGAATGGTACATCTAGTATATTAAGTTTATCTCCCTTGACGATAATTTAAATATAATGTTGAATTCATTTATTATAGAGTGGTTGCCTCTGTTTGTCTGTCTGTCTATCCTTTTGTAAACAGTCTTGTTCATTGTGTAACTCCTTTATGACATTTAAACGGGCGTATTATGTGCCGCTTGCGAAGCCCTTGTTTACAACCTCGGGGCTTGGTTGCATATAGCTTTTCATATAGCTTTTCTTTTTGCTTTATTCATGCAAAATCAAGCAGTACCTCGTGTCAGTGTAAATAAAACATTCATTTGATGTAAATAAATTGTGTACAGTTTATTGTTTCTTAATCTGTTTAATTTGTGCTAGTCTGTTCAGGGTCTGCACTGTTCGACAACTCTTTGGAGACAATTGTTGTGGTGTTGCTTTACATCCATGGTAAACAGCTATGGTCATGTCGGGACGGTCAGTTAACCTAACCACACTATTCCTGGGCAGGCTAAGACCTAAGTGCACATACTTTCCCCAGTAACTGACCAGTGCCCTTTTTGAATCAGGGGAAGAGTAAGTGGCTGGACAGGGTATTGAACCCAGGACCTCTAGCTCTCTAGTCAGATGCACTACTTTGGAGACAAGTTGACTTCGTCCAAATTAAACCAAAATTGCCAGCATACAAGAATCAGGTAAATGAGGTGTGTGAGTGCAAAATAGATGCAAGGCTATCTGTGCATATATGCACGTCATTTTTAGCCCCCACTGTGGTTACAAATGACAGATGCATAACTTACTATTCCCATAGACAAAGACTATAGATTTAATGATTCATTTAAATCAGTTTGTCTGGGTTAAACATGCTGTTAAGATGTATGGATACACCGCCATTTTTTTTTAACGAAGGGGAACAACTTATAAGACTTTCTTTTCGTTGCCCTGTGTGATATCAAAATGGAGGTTTACTCTTAAAGGAAAGAATTTGCTCTTGAGGAGCAAATTCTTTCCTGTAAGAGTTGACCCCATTGAGAAAGGAGGCAGAATGAAAATGGCAGAGTTGATTCCTTTGGTAGTGTATCACCACAAGCTTATCATCCACCACTAAACTACAGATATTCCCACTATTTATGTGCATTTATGGTACACCTACATGCCTCTGATGCATAATGACCCAGGATATGAATGTAGAAAAGCTCAAGCAATTGGCATGGCCTAGATCAGGAAGACCAGCCTGATTCGTGTCTACACGGTTTGTCATTCCACGAGCAATATTTTGCTAAGAAAACAAAATTCTACAGAAATCACTTGAGGTTCAACACTTAGAGCAAGTGTCTTCAGTAAGGATACAATATTGATGTTACCCAACAAACTGCATGCTAAGAAGTTGACCCTATTGAGCAATTATCCAAGACGCTCTTTCCTTTTAAATTGCATGACAGCGAGTCTGGCTGCAGCAGACAACTGACAGCACCTACTACATTTTACAGAAGGTTGGCATTTGACTGCCAGTATTTGGTCACGGTCAGATTACTGTGGTCTAATTAGTGGTTTTCTTTTGCTCTGACTTCGGATTATATATCTTGATTTTGATGATGATATGTGTCTTACTGATGTCATTTGGTTTATGGTGAATGGGTAAACCTAGAGGAAGCAACTCTGCTGTTTTCAACTTCCCTTCACCAGAGCTCTAGATAAGAGGGGTATTTGATGATAATTGAGGGATAATTTTTTTTTATTTCTCATTGAAACCATATGCTGTGACCCCTCATCTGAACCGTCTCGTCGAGACGGTTCAGATGAGGGGTCACAACATATGTTTTTATGCAGAATTAACAGAAATTATCCCTAATTATCACTAAATACTCCCTCTTATCTAGAGCTCTACCTTCACTTCTCAGTGGAATTCCACTCTTTAAGATGCATAGGCCCCATTTCTTGGTGGGCAGCCACTTTTCATAGTACCAGATCGGTCCAAAGAATAGGTTGTGTTGTGTTATTAACG
This sequence comes from Ctena decussata, assembly GCA_963989385.1. Classification (NCBI taxonomy): domain Eukaryota; kingdom Metazoa; phylum Mollusca; class Bivalvia; order Lucinida; family Lucinidae; genus Ctena; species Ctena decussata. The sequence continues at coordinate 42,629,764 of OZ022512.1, forward strand.
TCCACGGTAAACAGCTATGGTCATATCGGGAAGGTCAGTTAACCTAACCACACTACTCCTGGCAGGCCTACATCTAAGCGGTTAACCAGAACTAAGTGCACTTACTTTCACCAGTAACTGACAACTAATCAAATTGACATTTCTCCCTTGGGAATGTTTCTCTACCCAAACTTGTGTTTTAGCTCATCGGAACCCACTAAATACACTTTGTTGAATTTTTATGTCCTATTTCATGTCACCTTAAAATGCAGACTATCTTTTAGTTATCATTGAATGGTTTACCTTTATCATTATGCAACACTGGAATTGATAAGTGCTTAAAACATGATATAAGGCCATGTTAAATCATCCTTAATTAAAACAATAAAATAAAAGGTTGTTTGAAGTTTTTAATACGACACTAAGATACATGAAACAGACTAGGATTCTTTCATTTCTCTTAGACGTCGTACTTGACTTCTTACTGTGGCTGCTGCTGTCGTGCTGAAAAACAGAAATCGACAAAACGTAGTTATTCAACGTATACAGGGTAATCTTCCCCACCAAAACAACCCCAGAAATCTAGATCCGTCTTATAAGACATCTAGATTTTTGGGAATGTTCTAGAAGGGAAACCACTTTGTTTTACCATAATTACCCTATTGTGCTTAAATATTGGGACACCTAAAACCATTAATTTTCCATTTAAATTGAAAATTAATGGTTTTAGGTGTCCCAATATTTAAGCACATAGGTAAAAGGTTAAGGTTTCCCATAGCCTAATAGCCGTAGGGGCAGTGGGGGTTAGAGACTCGCTGTATCTTGGGCACAGCTGATGAAAGGCGGAGCCCATCTCTCTCCTTCCGCTGCCTAGTCCTTCCCTGATTCGAAAAAGGTACCCATTTACTGCTGGGTTGACAGAGAGAGTTTTCCAGTCGTCGGATGGCGACAGTGAGCCACAAACTCACGACCTTCCAGTGACTTTCTGCACAATAACAGAGCCACTCTAACCACTCGGACTACGGCACCTCTGTTGAGGCACATAGGGTAGTACACAACTGATCAGGTAGTTTCACATCCCTGTCATACAACCTTGTATCTATGATAACTGAACTCCAAATATCATAAATACCAGACACCTATTCTATATCGTGACATCTCAACTATATAAATCTGTAATTCTCAACTATATAAATCTATAACGGTGTCTTCCATCTTCCAAGTTTAAAGGTTTACAGGCATACTTCCCTATTTTTCTATATTTTCACAAAGGGTGACAACTTCCCAATTGCTTCCCCGGCTGACAAAATCCTTTCAACTGGGGGTCTTCTGTTAGAAGATTCTCCTTTAATTGCTGACCCCAAACTGAGGGAATGGCAGTGTTGCTTCACCTGAAAATGTACCCATTTGCTCAGGCCCTCAATTCCAATACATAGGATTTTTATGGTAATTTTTCATCAAAATTCAAATCGCAATAACCAGTTTCATTCAAACTGACCACAGTTTAAAAAATAATAAAATATACCTGTAAACCCATGCACCACCGGCCACTGTTTTCTTGCACCGTTGACAGTTCCAGATTCCAACAGCTTTCCTCTTCATGGCCTCCTGAAAGCATCATAAGACACAACGGTCTTTAAATGGGTATCCAAAACAGTGTATTACAATGTTCCCCATTCCAGCCCCTGATTTTTTGGGGCCTGAGTCTCAAGAATAATTCACATATCAAAATGGTCATTTATCATAGATGAGCCCAAAGCCAGAGTTCACGAGGGAAAAATACCTGATCTTTTGCATGAAAAACTTGCTTTTTCAGTTGTGATCCAGGTAAGGCTAGTGAGAGGCCTAAGGAACAAAGAGTCTGTTTCAGTGCTCCATAGAAGAGGGGGTAACAGGTATAATTTAGGGATAATTTTCCATATTTTGCCCCCCCCCGCCCCCCGAAAATATGTTATTATCCCTCATTACAACTGTTTCTGACAGTTATAATGGGGGGGGGGGGGGGGGGTCAACATATTTTGCCATGAAAATGTGACCCCTCATCTGAAGTGTCTGAGGGGTCACAACTTATGTTTTTACTGGGAAATAAGAAAAAATATCTTAGAATTATCCTCACAACCCCTCATCTGGATCTCTGTGTTCTAAACCACCAGGTCACTGAGGCTCATCCTAATGTCACTACTGTCTCTGTCAGGGTAAACAAAGACCCAAATGAGACTGCAGTCTGATCATAGTTGCATGGTGTGAGTACCCATCATGTTTTTCTTAACAAAAATTCTCTGGAAAGCAGTATCTCGTCTGTCTGCACTTTGTCACAAAACAGAGCTTACCAAAAAAAAACTTGACACCAAGAAAAGTAATACCTGCTAGTAGCATGTGAGACGAAAAGGGAGACAGCTTTTGTGACTTCCCCAGAGCTCTAGATAAGAGGGGTATTTGATGATAATTGAGGGATAATTTTTCTTATTTCTTATTGAAACCATACATTGTGACCCCTCATCTGAACCGTCTCGACGAGACGGTTCAGATGAGGGGTCACAATGTATGTTTTTATGCAGAATGAACAAAAATTATCCCTAATTATCACCAAATACTCCCTCTTATCTAGAGCTCTGCTTCCCCTTTGCTTCCCTGGGTGAGGGAACACTTTGAAAGTGGTCTTCACTTAAAAGTATGAACCTACTCCTAGATGAGTAAATTTCCTTTAAGAGATGACCCCACTGAAAAGGAGGTCAAACAATATTTCCGTGGAAAATGGTGTCTTGCCTGTCTGTGCAATACTTCTGATCTACTTGTAAATTGCACCAAACAGAGCTAAACAAGGAAACTTGAAGAAAATTTACGCCATCAACACCAGATTCACAAGAAATGCAGGAAATTCCAGTACAATGATTACTTTGTGGCTAGTTTTTTTTTTTTTTTTTCAAGATAACTTCTTTGTTGTCACATGCAGTCTTATAGAATAAAGAGCAGTAAACGCGTGCTCATTAAGTACTTTTAACTGGTGTTCTTGTTTTTACTGAAAGTTCACTTGTTTTCAAGTTCAAACCTCCCCCCATTTTGGAGCAACATCATCATTCATGTGCCACAGCCTACTTTCAGTTTTGAATGTTGTGGGACAATTGAATATGAAATTATGAAACTTAAGACAAAATTGCAAATATTGTCTGAGGGTACTCCTGATTACACATTCACCGTGTTGAATTTTGAAAGAATGCATACAGAAACAATGGAATTATTCTAACTAAAATGTGAAGAATTCACTGGATTTCCTTGTTCAGAATGATGTAAGAAAATGATGCAAGAAAGCATGTGATCATCCACCCTGAGACAATGCAAGTTAAATACAATATCCAGCCCTTCTCTCTGCAAAAAATAATAAATATTATCATATGACGTGGCATCTGAGAGTGTAATAAAGCCATGCATTAAAAACCATAATCCACTAGTGGATTAAATATGCAAATTACCTCGTAACCTTATACATTGACGTCCATAAAAACGTCGCGTTTTCTAATGGCCAAATAGTGACGTTTTAGTTGGTTGGTTGATTTGATGCTTAACGTCCACGGTAAACAACTAAGGTTATGTCGGGACGGTCAGTTAACCTAACCACACTATTCCTGGGCAGGCTTAGACCTCCTAAGCGGTTAACCAGTACTAAGTGCACATACTTTCGCCAGTAACTGACAACTGCCCTTCTTGAATCAGCGTGTTCCCATTCACGTAGAATTGTGCGTGAATCACGCGGAAATCATTCTAATCACGCATAAATTTTGGGGCAAGAACGTGCATTCACGCGCATATGTTTCTCTCAAAAATATAAAAAATCATCATTTTTGTTCATTCTATTGCGAGTCTGCCAGGCCAGATGATTTTTGTAGCCGAGAAGAGAGTCAGAAGTCGCTGTTTTGATCTGAAATGCGGGCCGTAGTAAGATACCATGCTTTCATTCACGTCCGTCACATCCGTTCTACGGCCAATCAAATTCATTATTGGAAAACACTACCACTAATCGGCTGCATGAATATTAATGACATGTGCGGTCATGTTGCGCACTAGAACTGTCATAATGGCCGACAGAATTTGTCCATATTTTTGCGTTTATTTTCGCTGTTTCTGTTTGGAAACGGCACTTTATATTTTTCATTTGGAAAGGAATCCATCAAATGATTAATATTGGATAAAACGAGGACCGGAAAAAGGCATGACAGCCGTTTTCTTCGTTTTTTCAGGCTTCAATTGGAAACACATCGGCACTTTAGTGTTTGTAAAAGAGGCGGACCAAGGGTTAAGGGTCATTTCGGCCCATGTCCATTTCGGCCCATAACTTTTTTTAGATAAAAAGTCATACCCATAAATTTTACTTCATACCCGCAAATTTTATAGATAGGGGGTATAAAAACCCTCAGTTTAAAATTTGAGTGGGAACACTGCAGCGGAAGGAGAAACGAAAGTATGTGGCCAGACCGGGATTCGAACCCAGGACCTCTGACTTGCGAGTCAGGTGCCCTACCGATTGCGCTACCCGTGCAAAATTTGCTAATAAATGCGATTTCAGTGTCATATGATAAATAGAATCTTGCATTTGTGCTCCTGTATTACTGAATTTATTAAACTCGTTGGTGAAAACGATAAGATGCTCGGCATAGCCTCGCATCTTATCTTTTTCCCAAACTCGTTTAATAAATTCAATAATACATGAACACTTATGTAAGATCCTCTATTTCAAAAATAACATATTCTGACATTTAAATTTGGCACAGTAAAGGTAAGCTAACAAGTTATATACCTTTCCACAGAATGGACATGTGTATTTGGCATGCTGTGAAATTTCCATCTTTTTCACTGTCTTTCTCAGTGAGGCACCATATCTGGTACCATATTTTCCACAAATCCCAACCTTCTTGGTGCGCTTGGCCTGAAATATTCACAACTTTTTAACACAAAATTGCAAACAAATCACTGTGTCCAAGTTCCAACTGAGAATGTGCAGAGGACTACAGTCTGCTGGACATGTAGGACACATAAGACATGCCAGAGACATGCTTCACACTTTAAGCCAGAGAGAAGCAGTCCTAAATTCACACAGAGGCTGTACCTACTGATAAAATCAAATACCTGACCTGTGCAACTTGGCTGAGGCAGACAAAACTCATAATACACAAGATACCTGACAAACACTGGAGTTGTCAAGCAAACCCAATGACTGAAGTATGTGATTTACCATACTTCTGATCTATTTGTAAATAGTTTCAATGACTCATCTTCCTTTTCTTTTTTTTGTTATGCTAGTAAATTTTGATCCACACATCAGAAATGAAGGAGTCATGAAGACAGACAGTTTTCAACTCATTTTGTGAAAACCGTCTTAGGTTAAAAACTTTTGTTCTTTAAGCAACAAGCATTTGCAAACATGGATACTCTAGGGCTGAAGAACTGCCGAGGATTAGAGACTCTAGTAAGGTGGTTTTCCATTAGCATCGTCACTGCGGAGCCATGCAAGGCTTTAGCTTCGCTGTCAAAATAACCATGAAAATATTAGCAACCATCTGAATTCAAATGATAATCACACCCCTTAGCCTCTTTGGATCAGCATGGTGTGTGCTTTCCCAAGGAGCTAAGGTAGTGACTATCATTTCTACCATCTGAACAGCACAGTCCAAAAGGGGGGGGGGGCCTCTTTGGATCAGCATGGTGTGTGTGCTTTCCCAAGGTAGTGACTATCATTTCTACCATCTGAACAGCACAGTCCAAAAGGGGGGAGGGGGGGGGGGGGCTTTTAACTGGGATCTGATCTTACATTGTCCCCACCGTTGATTGGTTGGTTGATTTGATGTTTAACGTCCACGGTAAACAACTAAGGTCATGTCGGGGCGGTCAGTTAACCTAACCACACTATTCCTGGGCAGGCTTAGACCTCCTAAGCGATTAACCAGTACTAAGTGCACATACTTTCGCCAGTAACTGACAACTGCCCTTCTTGAATCAGCGGAAGGAGAAACAAAAGTATGTGGCTAGCCCGGGATTCAAACCCAGGACCTTTGACTTACGAGTCAGGTGCCCTACGGATTGCGCTACCCGGCCCGGCCTGTCCCCACCGAAGAAGGCATTTACTGGGGCTCTGCAGAAAAGAAGTTAAAGTGCACTCCATTCTCTGACCCTGGGGTAGCCAGAGTTGCAAATGACTGATGCATCCTGCATGTTGATAACTATTTTAGGGACTAAAGATTCTTTACAGGTTTTTCTACGGCGGCCCGAAAGTAAAATTAATAGAGTTGGAACGTTCAAATGGCAAACTGACGCCAAAATCATTTTGTACAGGCATTTCCCTTATAATACACATAAAATTCAGTGTGATCAGTCACTGAGGTGCATTGACTTCACATATTTAAGTATTTCATTTCAGTTGGTGGCTTGAAATTGTAGATGTAACAGGATTTATAGAAAGGGTGTCGTAAATTTGTACCATTTTGTAGTGCTGAAGCGTTTGAAAGGAAGTTGATACAATTGGGTAGCTGTATTTACCGAAACGTACCGAAATACCGAAACGAACTGGAAATACCGAAACGAACAATTAAATATATAGGGAAATGGCATTTCGGTAATTGATTAATTATACAGGTATAGAATAGGTGTTAAAGAATGTTTTCACAAGTGCAATACATAGGTTAAACAGTTTAAAGAGATTAAAGGGGCTGTATAATAATTATCTCCTAGCGCTCATATATACATTGATATGCATTATTGCATATTCACCATTGCATAAAGTATACAATAATTGCAGATATAATTCTATGCAAGTAGACCATTCAGAAGGCTCAATTCAACCTTCGCATGCGTGCGTGCGCGTGTGTATGTGCGTGTGTGTGAGAGAGATTATGAAGTGATAATTCTGAAAAAAAAAACAACCTTATTCCTCCTTTAGCCTACTGATGAGGTCTTGTATCTCAGAACGGAACCGCCTCATTATAAAGCATGTTTTATTAGAAGTGGTTCTCGCACTTATCAATGAACACCATTATCTAGACAGTACTTCACTTTCCACAGCATAAACATAACCTTTGACCTCAAATACCAATAAAGGTGATTTACAGGCGAATGTGTTTGTTTACTTCCACAGTGTGGAAGCTGAGCTTGGGGGAATGTAGGATTGTAGAGACGCGTTATAAGCTAAACCTATTAAGGGTACCTGAAATATTGCTGATTAAGTATAATGAATATGGGACACTACTTATGTCTTAAAAAGCCTTCTCTCCATAGAACATACAGGACGTCATCTCAAAAGAATCGCCTTGCCAGTGATATCACAAAATTAAGTACCCGAGATTACTGTTTTATCTCAAGCCGGGAATATGGCTAAATATCACAACTGGATAACTGAAATATCGTTTTGAGATATTTCTGCTTCTAGCTACAGTTTCAAGTCTATTTCTGAACCATAAAGATTTAAGAAGGAGTTGGTGGAAAGGGATTGTTGTAGAGTCATCTGTGGTGGTTCGACGACCTCACAAGTTTATTGGATAGACTAGACTAGACTAGAAAGATTTCAATTCCACTAACATTTAAGATGATAATCTGTACAATTAAAATGAAAATAAGATTATCAATAATTTAGAATAAACTTTAAAAGAAAAGAAAAGAATTTTGGCGAAATATGCAATATAATATTCAAACAACAAACGATTGTGTCACTCAACATATTAAAGCCAAGCAGGCACAGGACGTCAAAATGACGTCGTATTTACATCTATGCGACGTAATGACGTCACGTCGACGTCAGTACGACGTCATTTTGACGTAATGTGCCTGCTGGGAGGTCAGTGGAACTAGAATCTTTCGATGCGTGAGTCAAAGTCAATGAAAGTTTTTATTATGATTATTATTATGTGCATGATGCACGAGTTGGAGAATAAGCTTAAGAATGGACAATCAAATAAGATACAGTTTCTTCAACAATTCATTTGGCATACAAGTTTAACGACATATATTCATAAAAAGCATTAGTCAGATACATAATATTGCGACTCTCCCTTCGGCACATCCGTAGAGAAAGTGCGTTTGTGGCTACTGATTCTAAAATCTTACATCTTGCGATACATAGTGGGTGCAAATAAACCAGCGGAGCCGCAGTAGCTCAGTGGGTTAAGCTCGGACCTGCTAAGCTAGCAGTCCGGGTTCGAATCCGGAACTCTTTGTTACAGTGATCATGGCTTCCTTGCACACAGCCTTTCATCATCACTCTTTCGTTTGCCAGATTGACTAACTAAAATACTGTTGAAAGGGACATAACACCGCGCCACATATTTGCACGCTAGGACAAAAAAGACTGAGACTGGACTGCGCATCCAAGCAGTCTGGTCAGAGCTTTTGCTGTTCACACTCGGCAAGCATGAACCCTTACGGTATGACGACGATACGACGTTGTTCCAACGTTTTTTTTTTTTCTCTCTCTCTTTTAGCATAGTGTTCCCCGAAAAATATATGAGTTGCCATGCGCAAAAAATGTGCTGAACTCATATGCAAGCAGCAAAGGTTCAAACCAGAGTGCGCATTCATGCAGTCTGGTCAAAGCTTTTGTTGTTCGCACAAACTATATATGAATCCTTACGTCATTATGATATGTTACATCGTTGTTCAAACGTTTTTTTTTTTTATACAGCAGCGAATTCTTACACCATTATGATGATACAACGCTCTTCCAAATTTTTCTGTACAACATTGATTCAACTTTTTTATATACTGTAGTGGAACCCTTACGTCATGATAATGAATCAACGTTGTTCCGGCGTTTTTATATATACAGTAGTGATCAAAAGAAGTATATGAGATTCTATACGCATTTATAGAACGCTATTCCAAAAGGGTGCTTAACGTATATGCGAAAAGCTGAGGCTCAGATCAGTCTGCGCATCCACGCATTCTGGCCAGAGCTTTTGCCGTTCGCACACCATATATAGACGGATTCACAGACTGGTTTGAATCTTCACAGTTCGAAGATACGTTAAGCTCCCGATTCTGAGTCTTGCGGATTTGAAGCTGTATTTTTCATTTGAATCCCCTATGGAAAAAAAATATTGTTGGTGGTGTATACCTACCTAAACACACTGGTTCTACCTACCTACCTACCTACCTACCTACCCAGGCATCCTCTGGCTCGAAGTTTATGATCTATCTATCGTCCGTCTTCTATCCGACCGCCCATCTGTTCGGCAGTCCACCCATGAGAGGTAAGCCTTATACTAAACCTGACCCATGAGAGGTCCGCTATGTACTAAAATCTATCTCTATTTTAAAGTAATATTTTAAACACAAAGAGCCACTTTAATATACCCCTTTAATCACATCAACCTGTATATTATACTTGTGAAAACATCTTCAACACCTTTTCTATACCTGTACAAACAATCATTAACACCTATTCTACACCTGTATACACAATCAATTACCGAAATGCCATTTTTCCCTATATATTTAATTGTTCGTTTCGGTATTTCCAGTTCGTTTCGGTATTTCGGTACGTTTCGGTAAATACAGTCACCGATACCAATGGGATTGTGGGAAAACTTGTTATGTAGGCGCTTAATGTCTTATCGGTCCTACCAAACACCGCAGGAATTTTTGGGACAGAATTTACGTACCTGATAACGTACTTGATCCAGCGGTGAATCTGTAAGCCCCGAAGGCTTTTCTTCCACACCAATATTGTTACTTTAATTCAGAATCAGAATCAGAATCAGAATTGTTTACTGGTGATACGTCCAAAGACAATCATTCACCAGGACCTGTGAATCAGGGAAGCTAGTCCCTAGCCCTTATAAGAGAAGTAAACTTAGTAACTGAATCCTCTGCACACTCAGCAGCAGAAATAAGTGAATCTTCCAGGGAATTCCAATCTCTAATAGTCTGGGGGAAGAAACTGGACTTGTAAATGTCAGTCCCAGCCAATGGGATTTGAAATGTCAGGGAATGATGATTCCTGATGATGTGATATCAGGAACATTGAAAATTTATGTCCCCCCAAAAAAGAAACCTCGGAGGAAAGTGTTTTTGTACCAAAAGGGAGATTTTGAATCAATGAGGAAAGAAGCGTCAGACTTCGCAAAACATAGATACTTCAATGGCTACTCGGACAATCGCTCAGTTCAGGAAAACTTTGACTTGATAACCTCCTTTATTCAGGAGTCTGCTGAAAAGCATATCCCCTCAAAAACCAGTAGGTCAACCTCTTCTGTTCCTTGGATAACCCCTGAGATAAGAAGGAAGATTCGTAGAAGAAATAAGACACATGCGAGTTGTCGAGTATCTAGACTTCCTATCAATCATGTTGTGTTGCTTATTATCCGGTGTGATGTCACTAATGTGCGACCTTAAAATTTTCTATATCAACCCCCATTAATACACATCCTCTTATCTGTAGTGCTGATTCTTCCTCTCCTTATCCCACTGTGCCTTATCCAGTTGTGATTTAAATTCATTGATAGTCTGCGAATTAATAACTCTAGCAGATAAACTGTTCCAGGGATCAATTACTCTAATGGCGAAAGAATGCTGTCTCAAACGTTTGTTACACCTTGATTTAAATAATATGAAGTTATGTCCCCTCGTATAAGTGGTAGAGTACTGAAATGAATTTTCAACTGTAATGTCCTCGAATCCTTTCAGAAGGATTCGAGGACATTACACTTGAAAATTTATATATCTATTTCCTAACTGTTAACGTGTTTCATTAATCTTCTTCCCTAACAGAAAAAAATAGTTGCACGGATATGTAAATAAGGGGGAGGGGAGGCTGGGGAATTGCAGATGACCATCTAATCCCCATCACAGAAACCTTTGAATCTTACTTCATTTTTTTAACGTCGGGTTTTACATTGGAAGTCAGAAGACATCGATCGAGGGAAAGGCATTCCCATGAATACACGCCTGGTAAACTATCACAAGTACCTCCGGCAGAGGTACCGATAAAAAGTTGTGACAGGCATCTGGGGCTGCCTGTGACTGTCAAAAATTGACAACGAACGGTAGGTATTCCTCTTTTTTGACAAAATATAAAATAACCAGGGAGTTTATTAAAAATCAAAAAGTGCTATTCGACCCTCTTAGATATACAGTTTTGTCAGACATCATATCCCCCAGAACCATATTAGCCAAAGATACGACTTTTGAAGTGGCTTTGGTGTCAGCCCACAGTACTCAAAACATAAAGAATTCGGTCGTTTTTGATCTCAAATGCAGTGATCTTCCATATGAATCTGTTTTTCTCGGCACCCTGACGTTAAAGTACCCCCTTGCCCAAATATAAATGTCGATTGACTACAAATAAGGCTTGATTCTTCAAAACAACAGCTGGAGGTGCCTGCAATGGTGTGGAGGTGCCTGTGATGTAAGAAAACATAGTGAAAATCTGAATAGTTATTGCAGCTGGAAATATTGACATACTTCTTCAATAAACCAATGCCCGGAAAGAATCATTCATTCAAGGTCCCAATAAGCTATTAAAATGCGTATATCATGAAATTCCATGTTAAAATTCCTTAAACCATCTCAAAGAGTTATTGCCCATTTTGTTTCCGCTTCTATTAGTCAAACCTTGACAAATTTCACATAGTTGCTGAAAATTAACTGTCTAATTCAGTGTTAGAATCCTTATAAAATGCACGCTTAAATAAGAGTCAACATTTTTGTGAATGGTGATGACTGTGATCGGGAGGTGTTGCCTGGGAGTCATTCCAACTCGTTAGAAATTGTCAAGGTCACGCGTCATGCCAGCTACACGTATGGTGTATCAAATGGGTCAAAATTACCGATATCCGTCAACAGGCATACACGTACAGGTATCTATAGTGTTGATCCTTTTGGTACTTCATATGCGTGTCACTCGCATGTGTCGTATGACGCTCGCTGTACGTGTTAACTTTGTGGTAACTGAAGTGATCCAGTCTGGCTGTTTTGGAATTGCTGGCGCTAGAATTCAAATACATCCGTAAGGCCTACAGATTACGTCATCGGCAGGTGACATATTCTCAACATTTCACTTTTTAGTATGTTGTAGTGATCGGAATCTTACTGTAAATTATGTGTAATTCAAAGTTTCCGCTTAGCCACTGCATCAAATTTGGTAACAAAAGAGCACTTTTACTACATTAAAGTCATCTTCCGAAACATTGTCGTTTTTGCAAACGTTTCGAGTAGCTGGCATGGTGTGTGACCTCGACAATTTCTAACGAGTTTGAATGACTGACAGACAGTCACCATTATTCACAAAATCGTTGTCTCTTACTTGAGTGCATTTCATAACTATTCTAACACTGAATTAGGCAGTAAATTTTCAACAGCTACGTACAACTCGTCAATGTTTGACCAACAGATATGGAAACAAAACGGGCCATTTGCTTTCTAGTTTGTTTTGTAATTCAAAATATAAAATAGGTAAAAACAGAAGTTAGCGTTGTTTTCATTTGGGGTAGGTGAATAACCACCTGTCTGGGAAAGAGCTGTTTATTCGGTTTACCAAGCGTGTCTTTTATGAACTATTATCAATGCATACTTACTTCCATCTTGGTTTTGAGAGCAGGATGTAGAATCTGATTGTATACTGATGAAGTTCATGATCATTGTCTGTCGTTTTAACAAAAATATGCTTGATATACGCAATATGATAGATTATTGCGACGTTGAATAAACGATTCTTTCAAGGCAGTGCCTAGAGATGAAGACTGTCAATATTTGCGACCGCAATAAATCTTCAGATTTTCGCTATATTTTCTTACATCACAGGCACCTCCATGTCGTCACAGGCACCTCCAGTTTTTTTTTTACAGAATCCAGCCTTATTTGGAGTTTATCGGTATTTATATTTGGGCAAGGAGGTTTACTTTACGTCAGCGTGTCCAAAAAAACAGATTGTTATGCAAGAAAAGTGCATTTAGGACCTAAAACAACCGATTTTTTTCTTGTTTTGAGTACTTTCGACTGATTTTAAAGCCACTTCAAAAATCATATCTTCCGTATATATGTAAAGTTCCCGGGGATATATTGTGTGACAACTTAATGTATATAAGGGTCGAATAGCATTCTTTGATTTTCAATAAACTCCCTGGTTATTATGTATTTTATCAAAAAAAAGACGAATACCTACCCTTTTTGTCTGTTTTTACGCCGTCACAGGTAGCTCCGGATGCCTGTCACAACTTTTTATTGGTACCTCCGCGGAGGTACCTGTGATAGTTTACTAGGCGTGTGAATAGTCTTCTCTCTTTTTATACATCTGTAAATAATAGCAAACTCCTGGCCTGGCCCGTAATACTCATATGAGGGTGTATCCGTATAAAGAGATAGACAGCTCTCTGAAGCTAAATAAGCATTGTTCAAGATTAAACATCAGGCAGAACTTCTTTGGGCATCGAGTAATGAGTGCTAGGAATTATTTATCAACTTCAGGAGCAAATAATAGCTAGACCGTTCTCAATTTATACATAGAAGCAAATCGCAAAATTTGTTCCCCTTTGTAAAATGGCGGAAGAACACGAAACTGCACCCAGACACCTAAACGTGTTAAGCTATACCACTATGCATTGTGGGTTAGGAAGGTAGGTGAATTCATTCATGGTAGATATCTATTTAATCCAAGCATATAAGATATCTGATAAAACATATAAGATTTCATATATACTAAATTTGATATTTGATATATTAAATAAGATATCTTATGTAATATATTATCTGATATAGTATATAAGATATTTTATATAGTATATACGATATCCTATATTCTTGAAAGTATAATATACTTTCTTTTAAAAATCAGATATTATACTGTGCAAGGTACCACATAAAATATATAGGACCTTTTCTTGAAAATATATTAGATATCTTAATTACCAAATAAAATATCTTATATACTTTGAAACAAAAATCAAAACTTAAGTAGATAATGATTCCTTCCTCTCATGTATTCATTATGTTACATCAAATGAAATGCACAGTAGCAACATGCCGATTTCCCCTTCAATGCTTGCTTGGAGGCTGTTAAGCATTGCCCCGTACTTTGATATAGTGTTGTTTCGTAAATCTTATGATTCTGTTGGTTATTACGCCTATGTTAAATGGTATAAGAGAAACCTGAATTATCATTCATGAAAATACTATCGACCAACTGGAATCTCTTTAACTCCAAAGGATCTCCTTTTTTCAGATTATTTTGTTATTATCGATATGTTCGCGTACCATGTGGTACAATCTCGACTTAAAAATTCTAGAAAAACTTACCAATAAAGGATAATTTCAGGATCATGACTGAGTGAAACAGTAGGGTCAACCAAACGCTTCGGCAAAGTAGCAGTAGCTTTAATATTAAAGTGGCTTTATCTCTTGTAGTATCCATTAAGATGTAGCATCCTAGCCCCTGAACATCCGAGCACAATATACTGCATAGATTCTTTTACAGCCTATAAAGGCATGTGTATTGGCTATTACCATTACACGAAGTAATGCCATTCAACTCTTCTCGAAGGAACTCCTGAATGGCATTGTAAAAGTCTACTTTTTTAAACATACACGAAGCGTGACAGTGAAATGTGAGTCAAAAGTGGTTGAAATTTTACCTTCTTTGAGATCGAGACAAGGTTCGGCAGTTATGTTGTTAGAGTGATTCGTGGTTTTGCATTATGGAGGCTACATTATTTTTTACAGGAAAAAAGATATCTTATATATTTTATAAGTTACCTGATATGGGAAACTTAAGAAGATATCTTATATATCATATAAGATATCTTATATAGTATGCAAAACATCTTATATGCTATACAAGATATCTAATGAGATATATTAGATATATCATACGGATAATCATGAGATATCTAACACGGCATATTAAATACCTTATATGACATGGTGGATATCTTATGTCGTATATAAAATATTTAATATGTCATACAAAATATCAAAAATGATAAATTTGATACCTGATATATTAAATAAAATATCCTGTATATTCTGATATATGATACCAAATTTAACTCATCAGATGTCTTATTCCACTTATAAGATATCATCTTTCGTATTATAAGATATATTTTAATTCTTATATAAGGTATCTTCTTTAATAAATAAGATAACTTTATTTGAATGTAAAATTCAGATATCATATATATTAGTTAGATATCTTATATCCCATATTAGATACCTTATATATGATATAAGATATCTTATTCCTCAAAGCAGATATCTTTTTTGCTATATCAGATATCTTAGTTGACATGTAAGATGTCTTATATGGTAAATAACGTAACTAGAATAGTGTATCAGATATCTCGTAAGGAAGATATCTGATCTAATATATTAGATATCTTATATACTGTATCAGACACCTTATATATGATATCAGATATCTATTTTATAGGATAAATAATAAAAAGGGCTTGTAATACAGAATGCACAAATTCACGCCACAAACTTAAATTTTATGAAAGCATATATCAAAGGGAATTTAGATTGCCATCACTAATTGTACCTCTGTCACAGATCACAGACTTATCTATCTATCTATCTATCTATCTATCTATCTATCTATCTATCTATCTATCTATCTGTCTGTCTGTCTGTCTGTCTGTCTGTCTGTCCGTCCGTCCATCCATACATTTATGAATGGATGGATGGAGAATGGATGGATGGAAGGACGGACGAACAGATAGACAGAGAGACAGACAGACAAGCAGACAGAGAGACTGACGGACAGATAGATAGATAGATAGATAGATAGATAGATAGATAGATAGATAGATAGAAAGATAGATAGATACTGCCTCAATCCCGTAGAAATGACTTTCGGGAGGATTTTTTTTCACAAATCACAGTTTATAGATAAAGCCTAACCACAAGTCGCTGAAAAGGGTCTTCCCCTGTCTCCACCTCTACTATAGGTTATATCAGCCGGGCCGCGCAGCACAGTCGCTAGGGCGCCTGACTTGTAAGCCAGATGTCCTGGGTTCGATACCTGGTCCGGCCACTTACTATCATTTCCCCTTCCGTTGATTCAAGAAGGGCAGTTGTCAGTTACTGGTGAAGTAAGTGCACTGAGTACTGGTTAACCGCTTTGGAGGTCTAAACCTAGTGTGGTTAGGTTAATTGACCGTCCCAACATGACCATAGCTGTTTACCGTGGACGTTAAACAATAACACAACAACAACAATAGGTTATATCTCTTGTTGCGGAATTTAGCTAGACTAGTGTTGCACAATCGATCTTGATCCTAGAAGCGCTTCATTATTGAGAAAAAAAAATAAAAAAAAATAAATAAAAGTATGTGCAATTTATTCTGGTTTAACGCAGGCTTAAAACGAAACCAATATATCTTTTCTCTTTACCTGTATTTTCATCTTACAGCCATTAACAATGACTGTCAGCTGTTATATTGATTATTCAATGGTGTAAAGTGAGCTAATAGCATCTGATCGAACAGAACCGTAATTCGTAAATTTGGATGTCCTTGTTGTCGTGAAACTTGGAATTTGAAAAATCTCGAGATTGCTCACGGTCAATCTTGGAATTCTAAGTTTACTCGAGCAATCTTGAGATTTTTCATCGATTACGGCATGGACTTTGAGATATTAATAATCGTGTTTATATTGTTTGAAATAGCTAAAGACTGCATCTGTTAGTGATTAATATTAAGTTTATGGGAATTTATTAATATAATATCCATATTTCCGTTAATTGAGACAATTTCAGGCAATAGCGGAGATGGCACATTTCATCACCAATGTTTTCATTTAAGATTTACCACACCACTGTTTTCATTTAAGCTATCTAGAATTAATACTAAAAAAAAAAATAAGAAAATAAAAAAAAATAATGGGGTCCCACACTGTAGAGGCCATAAGGCAGTTGGGTCATAGGTCACTATATCTTAAAAGGTGGGGCTCATCCCTCTCCTTTCACTGCCTTATCCATCCCTGATTCGAAACAAGGTAGCTGTTAACTGCTGGGTTAACAGAGTTTTCTAGTCACCATCTGGCCCATCCCGGATTCAAACCTATGACCTTCCGAATCATAATTAAACTGCTTTAATTAGTTGACCACATGTGTCTATGGTGTACCAAAAGAGTCCAAACTACTGATACCAGTCCTCACATAAAAAATATAGGTGCATCGTTTAATTTCAGTGGCACGTGCATCTGTAAATTTTATCAGTGTACCAATAAATTTCATACTGTAGTTGGAGGAGAATAATCTGCAAAGAAAATTTCATCAAGCGCCCCAACCGGGGAACCGATCTCAGGACCCCAAGATTATAAAGCAAGCACACAACCACTAGGCTAAAATGTCCAGACCAGTTAGACTGGTCAGTTATACACTCTATATTCCCATATATATATTAACACATCATTAAAATTGGCTGTACTACTCACCCTCCATCCTACCAAAGAACATTTTACCAATACAGGTCTATGTATAAAAAAAATATAGGTGCACCACTATTTTTCAGTAGTGGTGCACCTGTAAATTTTACCAATGGACCAATAAATTTTAAACACTGACCACTAATTTACAGCTCCACCAATATTTTATCAATCCACCGACATCAAGCATGTATCAGTGGACTGATAGAATTTACTGGTGCATCAATAACTTACAGGTGCACCTTTAGAAGTATTAGTGGACGGATCAATTTTATCGGTCCATCGATAACTTTTTCAGGTCCAATGATAAAATTATTTGTCAGTGATAAATTTTTCATGACCCATTTTGGCGGTGATCTTTTAAATATCAAACAGCCAATTAGATGTCTATTCCATCTGATATTGAAACCTGGTTGGGCTAATTATGAGAGTTAAAATCACTACTCTTATAAAATATGTGTGCTGCGATAATATCAGTCCACCCAGAGAAATATCTACAAAATTTAATAGGATATTCCAAGTTTGCTCGCGATCAATTTTGGAAAATTTGAGACATTTGTCATTCTGTACTTCCCCAAGCCCATAGACTCATATCAATGGTGTCATACCATTTATTTCAGCCTATTTGTTCAAAAATTTTCATTGTGTATGAAATATCTATGAAATTTAATAGAACATTCCAAGTTTGCTCATGATAAATTTTAGAATATATGAGATATTTGGCATTTGCTACTTTGGAAAGCTCTTAACAAGTATCAACAATATCATGCTATTGATTCTTGTCTATTTGTTAACACTTTTACATTACATGTCATATCAGTCAACAAAATTTAACAGAAATTCCATGTTTGCTCATGATCAGTTTTGGAATATGTGAGGTATTTGGCATTCTTTACTTCCCAAAGCCCATGACTCAAACCCTTGGTGTCATACCATTACTTTCAGCCTATTTGTTTAAAATTGTTCATTGTATGTCAAATATCTACAGACGGAAGTAAAGACCCCACAGCTAAAGCAGCAGGGGCAGCCTTTGTTGTCCCCGAGATGGACCATGTCCACAAAATTAGACTAAATCCTGTCCTTGCGGTCTTTACCACTGAGTTGATAGCCATCGAACATGCCATCATCTGGATCCTTGAGAGCAGGATTCCAAACTCAGTTATTCTCACTGACTCCCTTAGCTCCATACAGACCCTTCAATCGGGTAAATCAAAAACGAGGCTCGAGAAGGTAAACAAAATCCTATCCCTACTTAATTTAGCCGCCACAGTAAACTTCAACATTTCCATGGAATGGATCCCTGCCCATGTAGGGATTGATGGCAACAAAAAGGCGGATGGGGCGGCAAAGACAGCTATGACCACAGGCACTTACAACCACACCAAACCCTCAAAAATGGAAGTTTACCCCCTAATAAATGAAGCAATAGCTGAAAAATGGCAAATCCAATGAACCAATAGCAACAAGGGCCGCACCTTCCATTTCCTCCAACCTTTCCTTCCATTTCCTCCAACCAAAGGTTAAACACCAATGTGACATATATAGTCCCAATAGACGTTTTGACATCGCCTACTCCCGACTAAGGCTAGGACACTGCGGGTTAGGCTGCCATCATTACAGCAACCAGTTCGGCCTATGTCCCAACTGCAATGATGCTGATGACCTTGACCACATCTTCTTTGACTGTGTAGCTCACAGCAACCAAAGGCGAGACCTCGAATCCACCATATTTAGGCTAGGATATCATACAATAGACCTGAGACTGCTCCTGTCCCCCCCAAAGAAACATGCAAGTGCAATACAGAAGGCAGTCTTTGAATATTTGGACAAAACTAATATCATTGCCAGGATATAGGTAGATCCCAACACAATAAGGAAAAATCACCCCCGAAACCTCCTTAATCTCACATCCAAGCCTGGTCACCTGGAAAATAACTGAATCATTATAAGGTTCAATAAACTAGCCCCCTATAGTCGTACAAATAACCTCTGTACGACGAAAATGACTAAAATTAAGGTGTATCCAACCGCCTTAATCTCACATCCAAGCCTGGTTACCTGGAAAATAACAGAACCATTACAAGGTTCAACACATTTACTCCCTAGAAACAACAGAAAGAAACCACCCTCCTTTCCCAACAACTCACAATAAGAAATAAGCTACAGTCCTGTTGTCCATCAATAATACTCCCCACTTCACCCCCAAAAAATAATGTGTGCCCTGGCCCCCTCAAGTTTACAAACAGGCTTGGTATCTTTGAAATCAACTGAGCCATTATAAGCCTCAATACATTTTCACCCTAGAAATATCCAAAAGAAACCCCCCACCCTCCCCAACAACTAGCAATGAGAAAATAGCTACGGTCCACTTGTTGTCTCATTAAATTCTTCACTTCCCAAAAGATTGGAATACTACCAAAACTCCCAGGACCAGACAAATCCCTAAAACTCTAAATATGCAATATATTTTGAAAACAACTAAACCAAAATAAGGTTTAGACCAAATGCTAATGATTTAAGTCCTAAATGGAATCTTGACCCCACCTACATCCACAAAAACAAAATTTAGCTACGGTCCTCTCTGTGACCAACAGGCACAGGCAGCTTCTTGAAATCCGGGCAAACTCAGTTACAGGTAATGGCCGCAGGGACGGAGACGGTTGTAACCTAGATCACCACCAATCCCATGTCCCCCCGCCCCCCCACAGCCCATGGCACTAGCAAAGATGGGAATTTGCTCCCTACCCAAGAATTTGCTCCCTATTTTCCTCTTCTTTTTTTTTTCCTATACCTGCCCTGGGCCCAGCCAAGACAGGGGGCTTGTTCCATCAGAACCAATAAAGCGAAGTCTGATGGAGGCATGCAGTTTGGGGAAGACAGAACGTATGTTGACAACAGCCCAAAGAGAGCCCGCGAAGGCTGTGCGCATGGGAAGTGATTTATGCGGAACTGCGTACAGGCCCATTTGGGTGAGTTCCCACTGCCACTTGATTTATTCCTGGGATTTTTCCTTTTTCACTCTCCTTTTTATATTTTCTGTCCCCTACCAAAGAACTAGACCCCACCTAAGAATTAGCATCCTGACATGTTCCAGGCAATCCCTAATTACTTATACCACTGCAAATTGCATTAGTTAACAACAGAATTTGCCCCCCACAAAAATTTGCTCCCCAGCCAAGAATTTGCTCCCCAACCAAGAATTTGCTTGTATTGACAATGTCATGCAATTAATACTGGCCT
This sequence comes from Ctena decussata, assembly GCA_963989385.1. Lineage (NCBI taxonomy): Eukaryota > Metazoa > Mollusca > Bivalvia > Lucinida > Lucinidae > Ctena > Ctena decussata. The sequence continues at coordinate 42,650,386 of OZ022512.1, forward strand.
ATTTGTTAATTATTTTACACTTTATGTCAAATGTTGACCAAATTTAACAGAATATTCCAAGTTTGCTCGCGATCAATTATGGAATATGTGAGATATTCGCCATTCTGTACTTTCTAAAGGCCATGACTCAAATCAATGGTGTCATACCATTTATTCCAGCATGTTTGTTCAATATTTTTTTGATGTTTGTCCATATCAACAAAATTTGATAAATTTGATAGAATATTCCAAGTTTGCTCGCGATCAATTTTGGAATATGTGAGATATTTGGCATTCAATAGTTTCCAATGCTCTTAATTTGTATCGACAATGTCATGCCATTAATTCTGGCCTATTTGTTAATAATTTTACACTATATGTCAAATGTTGACAAAATTAAAAAGAATATTCCAAGTTTGCTCGCGATCAATTTTGGAATATGTGAGATATTTGAGATTCAGTGCATTCAAAAGCTCTTTAATTTGTATCAAGAATGTCATGCTGTTAATTGCAGCATATTTCTTAATTACTTTACCTCATATGTCAAATGTCAACAATTTTTAAGAGAATATTCCAAGTTTGCTCGTGATCAATTTTGGAATATGTGAGATATTTGGCATTCCATAGTTTCCACTGCTCATAACTTGTATTGACAATGTCATGCAATTAATACTGGCCTATTTGTTAATTATTTTACACTTTATGTCAAATGTTGACCAAATTTAACAGAATATTCCAAGTTTGCTCGCGATCAATTATGGAATATGTGAGATATTCGCCATTCTGTACTTTCTAAAGGCCATGACTCAAATCAATGGTGTCATACCATTTATTCCAGCATGTTTGTTCAATATTTTTTTGATGTTTGTCCATATCAACAAAATTTGATAAATTTGATAGAATATTCCAAGTTTGCTCGCGATCAATTTTGGAATATGTGAGATATTTGGCATTCAATAGTTTCCAATGCTCTTAATTTGTATCGACAATGTCATGCCATTAATTCTGGCCTATTTGTTAATAATTTTACACTATATGTCAAATGTTGACAAAATTAAAAAGAATATTCCAAGTTTGCTCGCGATCAATTTTGGAATATGTGAGATATTTGAGATTCAGTGCATTCAAAAGCTCTTTAATTTGTATCAAGAATGTCATGCTGTTAATTGCAGCATATTTCTTAATTACTTTACCTCATATGTCAAATGTCAACAATTTTAAGAGAATATTCCAAGTTTGCTCATGATCAATTTTGGAATGTGAGATATTTGGCATTCCATAGTTTCCACTGCTCATAACTTGTATTGACAATGTCATGCAATTAATACTGGCCTATTTGTTAATTATTTTACACTTTATGTCAAATGTTGACCAAATTTAACAGAATATTCCAAGTTTGCTCGCAATCAATTTTGGAATATGTGAGATATTCGCCATTCTGTACTTTCTAAAGGCCATGACTCAAATCAATGGTGTCATACCATTTATTCCAGCATGTTTGTTCAATATTTTTTAGCTCACCTGAGCCAGAGGCTCCGGGGGAGCTTATAGTATAGGCAGGCTCCGTCGTCCGTCGTCGTCCGTCCGTCGTCCGTCGTCCGTCCGTCGTCCGTCCGTCCGTCAACAATTTCAAACGACTTCTCCTCTGAAACCACTGGGCCAATTGTAACCAAATTTCATATATAGCCTCCTGGGCTTGGGGGAACGAAATATTGTTCAAATGATTTGGGTCACATGACCAACATGGCCGACATGTCCATATATGGTAAAAACCCTTAAAAATCTTCTTCTCCAGAACCAATAGGCCGATGGCCTTGAAACTTAGTATGTAGCATCGGGTACACGAGTAGTACCAAGATTGTTCAAATTATGACCTTGGGTTGACCTTGACCTATTTTACGGTAAGGTCAAATTTGGTCGTTGGTCCTTTTATATGGCAAAATGCTAGAACATAAGATATCTTGGAAACTGTTGAAGATTTTGGGCTAAAAATTGGTATCTGGAATCATCATAATGAGAGCATGAAAATCTATGAGTTCAAGTGGTCGAGGTCTTTCTTTGACCTTTGACCAAAACTCTTATATTTTGACAATTTCAAACAATCTCCTCATAAGCCACTGGGCCAATTGAAATCATATTTTATATAGAAGTTTCAGGGGTTGAGGGAATGAAAATTTGTTAAAATGGTCTGGGTCACATGACCAACATGGCTGCCATGCCCATATATGGGAAAAAACCTTTAAAATCTTCTTCTCCAGAACCAGTTGACAGATGGCCTTGAAACTTGGTATGTAGAATTGAGTACTCAAGTACTGTCAAGGTTGATCTAATTATGACCTTGGTTTGACCTTGACCGTTTTTATGGCAAGGTCAAAAATGGCAAAATGCTAGAACTTAAGATTTCATAGAAAGTTCTGAAGATTTAGGCCTAAAACTTGGTTAATACAGTCATCTTAATGAGTACATGAAGATTTGTGAGTACAAGAGGTCAAAGTAATTCTTTGACCTTTGGCCCAGATTTCTCATATTTTGACAATTTGACAATTTCAAACAATGTCCTCAAAAACCACTGGGCCAGTTGTAACCAAATTTCATTTAGAGCCTCCAGGAGGGAATGAAAATTTGTTCAATTTGTCCAGGTCACATGACCAACACGGCCCCCATGCCCATATATGATGAAAACCTTTACAAATCTCCCTCTCCAGAACCAATTGACTGATGGCCTTGAAACTTGGTATGTTGCATTGGTTACTCCAGTACTATCAAGATTGATTAAAATGATGACCAGGGTAGACCTTGACCTTTTTTATGGCAAGGTCAGATATGGGAAAATGCTAGAATATAAGATTGCATGGAAAAATTTTAAGACTTTGGCCTAAGTATTGGTATAACCAAACAGTCCAAGCCACATGAGCAAAATGGCTGCTATACTCATAAATGGCAACCAGCAACTAGTTGAAAGTGGGATATTGGTATAGCTTTTCCAGCATAAGTGTTGGGATTGTCAACTTCTGTTGAATGTACTGGTTTAGCCCTGTTTTGTGACCTTGCGCTGACACAGAAAGAGCATTTAATCGTTCTTCATATATTTATGAAACTGGCATTTGCAAACTATACTCAAATAACTTTTGCTGACTTTTTCCAGATCACAGATAACAGAACTTTCTAAAACTATAAAATGCTTTATTTTCACATGTTCTTAATTTTATTATTATTATTATTTTTTTGGGAGTCTTTATAACTCCAAAACTAACTGTGATAGTACTATGGTTCTAGGTTACTGCACTTTCTCTTATTGCTCTCTATGATATGTGAAATTTCATTCCTTCCCTTTTATGCTTTCAGAGATTCAATGATCTGAAGTCAGAAGTGCTAATGACTGGATTGCAAAACCTAAATCAAATTAAACAACGTGGGCAGAAGATGAATTCAAGAACACTTCTTGTCCAAGCCTTTAGAAGTCATTAATGTCTTGCAATGGCTGATTGAAAAGCGTACCCATGGAGTTATCCATATAACAGTATCATTGTAGGAATGCCTTTGCCAGGAGTCATTATTGCAGATTTTTTTTTGGATTTTTTTTTGACATTGGAAATTTAAAATATTTGAAATCTTAAATATTTGAAATTTTATTGCGTCTACCAGAATATGATTTCTACAAGGATACTGTTATAATATGTACCAGGTAACAAAGTGCCACTGGTGTAAAAATAATACATGATTCTGACTTTATTTCAAACAATTTCTCTTTATTACATCAGCAGCAACTGATTTTATTGTTTAAAACAGTTGTAAATTAGTGTTGCTGAATAATAGAGATGATACTTCCACCAGTGCAGTCAGTCTCTGGGTCTCCTCCTGGAATGTAATCGCCTTGCTGATCATGCAGAATACTTTTACTATTTTTTTTTTAACTGTAAGAGCTTACAGTATACATAATAATACTAATCATAGAAACAATAATAGTCATAATGCTTTTGATGCTGCTGCTGTTGCTGTTTATATTTTTCCATGAACAATTTATTATGACAAGTTAACTCAATTTTTCTGTAAAATAGCTCTTGTGCTCTAAATATGTCTTTACATTACAACAAGCAAATGGTCAAATACAGATATGTTATTAATTTTGAAAAACACAGCATGAATAATTTCATACAGTTTCATTAAGCCTAACATGAGCTGTTCTTTTCAACAAATTAAAATAAAACAAGTATGATAGATTCTGACCTTCTAAACTATGGAATGAATGAGTTGTTCTGTATGATAATATCTGTTTCTTTTATAGGTATCGCATCAAGTTTTATATGAACTATTGTTTTCAACAAACTACTCTAAAAGAGTGAGATATATTATTGGATTGTGTTATATTCTGTGGTTGGAGGGTGTATGTTTTATCTTTTCTGGACATAGATTGGCTTTACAGTAGTGAACTCTTGTTCTGTATTACTGAGGAAGAGGACAGTGGTAGTGCAGAATGCCTAGAACAAAGAACTGGAGACGGTCTGCAGCCCGAAGGACGGTTTTGGATAGAAGCTGCAACTTCCAGACTGGGTTGACTCCTGAGTCAACTCCAAATGTCATGCAGACTTCAGAGTCTGTCATGATCGGGTTGACTCCTGAGTCGACTCCAAATGTCATGCAGACTTCAGAGTCTGTCATGATCGAGGGCCTCATAGAGGCAAGTCCTGTCAGCGTGCAGGCACATCAAAGGAATAAACAATGTCTTATGACCAAAGATTATAAAATAGACTCACAAAGTACAGATCATAAGCAAAGAAATGAACAATGTCATTTGACCAAAGATTATAAAACAAGTATTGAAGAGAAGCATATTCAAATAGACTCACAAAATACAGATCATAATACATGTACTTCATTATACAGTTCGGGTAGCAGTGCTTTCCCAGATATATTGACCAAATCTAAGGGTCCTTTTTCAACTGAATGTGATAATGGAAGTCAACCTTCTCAGGAAGTTTTATTTTCAACATCATTTGAGTTAGATACTACTAAGAACACATGTATTGCCACAGCGGTTACTGATAATATTCTACCTGGCCCTTGCAATCTTTGTTTTGAGAGCCTAACACCATTTTGTTCACACTCTTTGATCTGTGGCTCATTTCATCAAGGAAGTGACAGATTCAGTGTAGAATCTCGGGGAAGCCAGTGTGTGTCAATTTCTCTTTGTGCCCTTATTCATGCTCAGTTTTTAAATACTTGTTCAGGTACTGAGGTGGACCAAATACTTATTGAAGGAGATATTCTATATAAAAAAATCTTAGTTTCATTGAAAGCTACACAGAAATACACCAGTAGATTGTTAACTTTTGATGAAATTCCAGAAAATGTATATGTTTTTAAAAGAGATATATATATCATAAAGTCAGATGTTATTTCTGGCATTGCAGTACAGCAGTTTGGCACAACATCATCTCCAACTCTTCACCAGTCAATGCATACAGCATTTCAATCTTCTTCATATGTTCTGGTTATGATTGGTGCAATATGTTCTGCAGTATACAAAAAAGATGGCTTGTACAGTTTTTGTCTCGCCTGCGAAGCAGAGGCGAGACTATATGTATTGCTTTTCCGGTGTCGTCGTTGTCGTCGTCGTCGGCGGCGTAAACTTTGTCGACTTTTCGCGTTCAGCTCATTTTCTCAGAAACTATAAGGGCTAGAGCCATGAAACTTGGTACATGCATACATCTGGAAGAGTAGATCTCAAAGCCATTATCAATATTGAGTCTTGACCTACATTTTACGGTTGACTGACTTTGCAATTTTTTGTGGAGTTTTCGCGTTTAGGTCATTTTCTCAGAAAGTATAATGGCTGGAGCCATGAAACTTGGTTCGAGCTTACACTTGGAAGAGTAGATTTCAAAGCAATCATCAATATTGAGTCTTGACCTACATTTTACGGTTGACTGACTTTGCCATTTTTTGTCGAGTTTTCGCGTTTAGGTCATTTTCTAAGAAACTATAAGGGCTACTGCCATGAAACTTGGTTCATGCATACTTCTGGAAGAATAGATCTCAAAGCCATCATCAATATTGAGTCTTGACCTACATTTTACGGATGACTGACTTTGCAATTTTTTGTTTAGTTCTCGCATCTAGGTCTGTTTCTCAGCAACTATAAGGGCTAGAGCCATGAGACTTTGGTCATGCATACATCTGGAAGAGAAGAGCTTAAAGTCATAATCAATATTGAGTCTTGACCAACATTTTACGGTTGACTGACTATGCAATTTTTTGTCAAGTTTTGGCATTAAGGTCTGTTTCTCAGAAACTATAAGGGCTAGAGCCAAGAAACTTGGTTCATGCATACATCTTTGCTGATTTAGCTCTGTTTTGTGACAAAGCGCCAGCAGGCGAGACACCGCATTCCGCGGAATTCTTGTTTTGATTCACATTCTCATGGTCAAAATGGTCTTTCATCATGCGATGGATATTCAGTTTTGATAAGATTCGGTTCCTTAGATGATTTGATCACTTACATGTATGCATTATATGAAAGCATGCAAATAAACATGACAACACAGTATGATTTGCTGCCAGTAGCTCTGACATTTACAGAAAATTTTCATGTTGGCGTAGATCAGATTGACAGTGTGGTTTCTTCTCAAAAGCTACCTCTAGCTCAGTCGAGCAATTTAGGACCATCTTGTAAATGTTCAGCAATTGGTAGGAGTTTGCAGTTTGATGTTTTACCTGAAACAATATGTGGAAAGGAGCTTGAATATAGGGTTACAGAGCATGCAGAAAGTCTTCTTGTAAACTATTTTGAGGATCAAAATTTTAGACAACGGAAAAAAGAACAAGATATTGCTGTTGAAATGAACATACAGAAGAAAACTTGTGGTAAGAAAATAAAGAAAAAATGCACTGAGTACCATGCTGCATTCAAAAAAAAACAAAGAGTTAACTTCGCTTTTAAAGCAAAAGAAAAATTAGATCAGCTTGCATCAAAACAGTCTGCTAGAATGAATCCATCTTTTAAAGAAAAAGAAAGGGTAAATCAGCTTGCATCGAAACAGTCTGCTAGAAAGAAGCCAGCTTTTAAAGACAAAGAAAGGGTAAATCAGCTTGCATCAAAACAGTCTGCTAGAAAAAATTTGGATGTGTTAGCTAAAGAACGTGCTAAAAAACAGTCTGCTAGAAAGAATCCAGTTTTGAAAGAAAAAGAAAGGGTAAATCAGCTTGCATCAAAACAGGCTGCTAGAAAGAAGCCAGCTTTTAAAGACAAAGAAAGGGTAAATCAGCTTGCATCAAAACAGTCTGCTAGAAAAAATCTGGATGTGTTAGCTAAAGAACGTGCTAAAAAACAGTCTGCTAGAAAAAATCCAGTTTTTACAGAAAAAGAAAGGGTAAATCAGCTTGCATCAAAACAGTCTGCTAGAAAAAATTTGGATGTGTTAGCTAAAGAACGTGCTAAAAAACAGTCTGCCAGAAAGAATCCAGTTTTGAAAGAAAAAGAAAGGGTAAATCAGCTTGCATCAAAACAGGCTGCTAGAAAAAATCCAGTTTTTACAGAAAAAGAAAGGGTAAATCAGCTTGCATCAAAACAGTCTGCTAGAAAAAAAATGGATGTGTTAGCTAAAGAACGTGCTAAAAAACAATCTGCTAGAAAGAATCCAGGTGTATTAGCAAAAGAATTTGCACAGAAAAGGGCAGACAGACAAGATCCAGATTTTAAAGAAAAGGAGAAGATATATCAACTTGCAAGTAAAAGGAAGCAAAGGCAAAAACCTTTCGTTTTGGAATGTGAAAGGATTGCTCAGCAGCAGCGTAGGCAAGAAAAAAGAAAATTGGAAGATACACTTGAGCTGAACAGGGAAAACAAAAAGCCTAAAATTGCTGATCAAAACGTTCATAAAATTGAGCCATGTGAAGTACTTGAGAGAAAAAGACATGGAAGTGTAGAAGAATGTCTTAAACAGTTTCATGAAAATATTGCAGTAGGACCTCTGTTTGTATGTACTTGTTGTCACCAAACATGGTTTAGAAAAAGTGTATCAGTGCTGAAAAACACTAACATTATGACATGCAGTTTGAAATACTGCACAAAACTAAAATCAATAAATGATAAAGAGTGGATATGTCACACTTGTTTGGCAGCATTAAAAGATGGTAAAGTTCCAAAACTGTCGGTCGCCAATGGCATGAAATGGCCAAACAAGCCTTCAGAGTTAGATTTGCACCAGCTTGAAGAAAGATTAATAGCACTGCGTATTCCATTCATGCAAATTAGAGAGCTGCCCCGTGGTGGTCAGTATTCACTTAAAGGAAATGTAATCAATGTACCTGTTGATATTCAGCCCACTGTGAACTCTCTTCCAAGACCCATGGATGAAAATTTTACAATTGCCATCCAGCTGAAGAAAAAACTGTCATATAAGAAAATAGATTTCAAAGAAAATGTTAGACCAATGAGAGTTCTGACAGCATTACACTGGCTTCTAACTAATAGTGATATGTATAAAAAATCAGGCATTACAGTTGACAACAACTGGTTTCAAGCAGTAACTGAAAGTCCTGAGAATACTGTGAGAGAGTTTCTGGAAAATACAATTCCTAAAACTGACATAAATAATCCAGTGCTGGACGAAGATAAAATAGGTCCTACAGTACCTAAAGATAGCAAAAAAGGAGATGGATATGAATCAGATGGGTTCAGTGAGGTAGATAATAATGAGCATGTTGGAAATGTTGATACCTTAGTGGATGATGCTAATATTGAAAATAAGATTGATCAAGTGTTGACCTTTGCTCCTGGAGAAGGACGACATCCCCTTAGCTTGTATCAAGATACAGATGCAGAGTATTTATGTTTTCCTACTATATTTTGTGGTCAGAGGCGTCCTGATAAGAGTGAGAGAGCAACTTTAGTTCATTACAGTGACATTGTTAAATGGGAGCTACGTAGTATTGATAGAAGGGCTGCTCAGTCTGTTCCAAACATTTTCTTTAAGCATAAAAAGCTGCAAATGAAACAAATAAGTGACAAAGTTAACTTAGCTGTTAGAAGATGTAAAAGTAAAGGCAAGAAAATTACTGCAGCTGAGGCAAGAGATCCAGCATACTTGGAGAGACTTGTGAAGCTTGATGAAGGTTATTGTATATTTCGTCAGCTTAGAAATTCTCCAGCTTATTTAGAAAAAAGGAAGAAAGACATATTTGCAATGATCAGGCAATTGTCTTTACCTACTTGGTTTGTATCTTTGTCAGCAGCTGATACCAGATGGAATGATCTTTTGAAGATGTTAGCAAAGTTGAATGACACAATTGAATATTCAGACAAGAATGTTGAGGCTTTAACTTGGCAAGAGAAAACAAGACTTGTTCAGAAAGACCCAGTAACTTGTTCAAGATATTTTGATCACAGAGTACAAGAATTCTTGAACACTGTCCTTAAAAGTCAAATTGAACCCATTGGGAAAGTGATAGATTTCTTTTATAGAGTGGAATTTCAACAACGTGGGTCTCCTCATATCCACATGCTTATTTGGATTGAAAATGCTCCTAAGTTTGGAAAAAACACGGAGGAAGAAATAATTCAGTTTGTTGATAATTACCTAACATGCAGTACTGATGATGAAGAAATTGGGGAGCTTGTTGAACTTCAGTCACATAAACATTCAAAGTCTTGCAGAAAGAAAGGAAAGGCAATCTGTAGATTTGGATTTCCTTTGCCTCCCCTTCCAAGGACAATGTTATTGCATCCTCTGGATGAAGACATAGAAAAATACAAAAAGAAACACTCAGAACTTCAAAAATCAATGAATGAGTACAAAGATGTCTCTGAAATTGCATTTGATGAGTTTTTGGAGAAAGTTGCAAAGATGGACTTTGAAAATTACATCAAGTGTATAAGAAGTTCACTTAGTGCTCCCAAAATTTTCCCCAAGCGGAAACCAAATGAAATGAGAATTAATTTGTTTAACAAAACAGTTCTTCTTGGCTGGAAGGCAAATCTTGATATTCAGATAGTTCTTGAACCATATGGTTGTGCAGCATATGTAGTTGGTTATATAAGCAAATCACAAAGAGGCATGAGTGCACAGCTTGATGCAGCAGCAAGAGAAGCTCGCAAAGGAAATTTTGATGTAAAGAGACAAGTAAGACATATTGGAAATGTGTTTTCAAACTGTGTTGAAGTGAGTGCACAAGAAGCAGTATATCTTGCTTTGCAGATTCCTTTAACAAAAGCTACAAGGGACATTGTTTTCATCAATACCTCCATCCCAGAAGAAAGAATATTTTTACTGAAATCTAAAACTGTGCTTGATGAACTTCCTGCTGAGTCGACTGACATAGAAGCTGACAATATAATTCAGAGATACGCAAAACGACCTAGACAGCTTCAGAAATTCTGTTTGGCAGATTATGTCTCTACAGTTGATGTTGTTTATCCTAAAGGGAATAGGCTACCTGAGAGGACTGATGATGTAAATGAAGATGATGCCAATTCATGTGATTCTCTTGATGAAAATGATGAAGATGATAATGACGAGAGTATTGGATCTGAATATCATGGATCAGACTTGTTATATGTGGCAAAGAATGGGACAAAGTATAAACAGAGAAGAAATCCTAGAATAATACGTTATGTGAGGTATGATGTAAAGAAAGACTCAGAAAATTACTACAGAGAACGACTTATGCTGTTTATGCCCTGGAGAAATGAAGCAAAAGATTTGTTAGGTTCATTTGAAACATATGAAGCTCATTACAATGTCTTGAAAGATGCTCTTGAATGTAAACGCAGTCAGTATGAACATCATATTGAAGAACTAGAGCTTGCAAGGCAAATGGCAGAAGAAGAAGATGCTTATGATGAGATAGCACCAAATGCAGAACATGAAAATAGAGAAGCCGAAGAAGAAGGTGAAAGAGAAGCTGAAAATTTTGTATATTTTAATCCAGATAGAGCAGTAGAACATCGACAGTACGATATTGGTATAGAGATACAGTCTGCTTGTTCAGTGCCATCTGTAGAAATAAACGGAGTTATGTTACCTGATGAACAGTACTTAAATTTGCTTAGGAGTTTAAATTTGAGACAAAGAGAATTTTTCAATCATGTTCTGTATTGGATAAAATGCAAAGAAGAACCACTCTATGCATTTTTGTCAGGTGGAGCCGGTGTCGGCAAATCAGTTCTAATTAAGGCACTGTATCAAAGTCTGTATAGATTTCTAAATTTGAGAGAAGGAGAAAATCCTGATGATATAAGAGTTCTTCTATGTGCCTACACTGGCAAAGCTGCATATAATATCAATGGTGTCACTATTGCGTCAGCTTTTTTAAAGAAGTTCAAACAAGGTAGTGACCTTTTGTCAGCAGATGAACTAAACACATTCAGAGTGAAATACAGACACTTGAAAATGATTATTATAGATGAAATCTCCATGGTAGGAACAAACACACTGACTTTTCTAGATACGCGTTTGCAACAGCTTACTGGAACAAAAGCAAGTTTTGGTGGTTTAAGCATTATTGCTGTGGGAGACTTGTACCAGCTTATGCCAGTGTGTGACAAGTGGATATTCAGTGACCTGTCAAAGGGTGCTTCAGCTCTAGCATATAATCTGTGGAAGGGTTACTTTCGATTGTATGAGCTGGTTGATATCATGAGACAGAAAGATGATGTGGACTTTGCTCAGATGTTAAATCGGCTTCGACAGAATGAGCTGACAGAAGATGACAAAAATGAGTTAAAGAAAAATACTATCAGCCCCCATATAACAAATTATCCAAAAGAGGCTCCTCATTTATTCACTGAAAACAAGTTTGTAGATAGACACAATGAGAATTATTTGAATAGCTTGTCAGAAGAAAAAGTTGTTATCCCATGTCATGATACGGTTGTTTCTGCAAATATTTCCATTAAAAAATGCAGGAAACTCATTGAAGCACTTCCAGATGATTCGAACAAAACTGCTAATTTACAGAAGCTGTTGACAATAGCAGTTGGGATGATTTATGATATTACAGTCAATGTCAATGTAGAGGATGGTTTGACAAATGGGTCGACATGTGTTGTCAAATTTATTGAATACAAGATGGAAGGCACAGATCGTCCCAGTATAATATGGGTTTTGTTTCAAGATTCTCAAATTGGCCAGTCAACTCGTGAGAAATTTTCTAATAGGGGTTTGTACAGTACAAACATAGATAAAGCCTGGACTCCAATATTTGATATAGAACGAACATTTATATACAACTTCAAAACATACCAGAGAATTCAATTTCCTTTAAAACCATCAGCAGGGAAGACTATCCATAAGGCTCAGGGCTCTACAGTTGATGAAATTGTCGTAGACTTGTCTCAGACACGAGTCAGGAAACAACCACATATTCACTATGTTGCTCTTAGTAGAGTAAGAAAACTAGAAAATTTATATATTTTGAATTTAAATGAATCTGCCATGGCTGTAGATGAGCAAGTGAAAATTGAGATGCAGCGGTTAAAAACTGAAGCACTTCTTGAACTCTGTTATGTTCCTTTATATAAAGTTGATTCATCCAAGATCAAAATAGCATTTAATAATGCAAGGTCCTTACATAAGCACTTTAAGGACATTGAATTTGAGCCAAATGTTTTGTCTGCAGATGTGATTGGGTTCGCAGAATCAAGGCTGTGTGCAAGAGATGATAGTAATCACTTTGCTCTGAAGCATTTCAAACTGTTGAGAATGGATGAAACAAGACATAATTCTGAAATTAGGCCCTACCATGGGATCGCTTTGTACATTAAGGACTATTTTGAAATTCAGAGAATAGAAAAATTCCATTCTGACATATGTGAATTTATGTTGGCTACCTTGTACAGCAACGTAAAGGAATATTTCCAAGTTGTATACTTCTACAAATTCCCTAAAAGTATGCAAAGGGATTTAAAAAATGATATTCAACGTCATCTCATCCCGTTGGTAGATATGAATACCAAATTAGTGATAATTGGTGATTTTAATATACAAGCAAATGACAATACTTCAAGTTTTGTAGATTTTATGATGAAACAATTTAAATGTGAGCAACATGTTAATCAGTCAACTACTGATTCTGGATCAGTGATAGATCTGATTTTTACAAACTGTCCAGCATCCAGTGATGTTATTGAGGCTTACTGGAGTGACCACAAACTTGTTTATTGTGCACTAGATGGATAGATTGTATTATGCATGTCAAAGAACACATAGAATTCACCCACAAGGTAATAAGCAATACCAGCCTCCAGTCAGAGGTTGGTATTGCTGGTGGTTATAGCAAGGATGGGTGGCCACCAAACTAAATTCTGTTATTTGCCATCATATGCACTATACAATAATTTTCACTGCTTTTAGCATTACCATATTTATTTGTTTATAAGATAGAGGTTTTTCCTTTCCAATCAATCCCAAAACCCTAGATTCTTACAATTGAATCTAGATTTTGGGGATTGTTTTAAGAGAGAAAACCTATTTAAGAAAGTTTTATGATTAAGTGGTTAGATATGGTAATCTGAAATGCAGAAGGTTATAGGTTATAATCCAAGTTCAAAAATAGAGGTTTTCCACTCCAGACCAGTCTCAAAATCGTAGATCCATTTCACATCTTGGGGTTGTTTAGGAGAAACCTATTAAGAGAGGTGTCATGGTGAAGCGGTTAGAGATGATCAGTTAAGGTACATAAGGTTATGGGTTAGAATCCAGATTTGGCCAGCCTGTGACTGGAAAACTGTCTGTGTCAGTCCAGCAGCAAGTGGGTACTTTTTATGCCCCAGCTTCAGGGTATAATGGTTTGGGCTTGTCGATCCGTCCGTCCACCCGTAACACTTTTTGGCAGCTGGGAAACTCAAGAACCGCGTACACTAGGATCTTGAAATTCTATATGTGGCATGTACATGAAAAATAAGTGGACCTGTATTTGTTTATTTTTTCCACCGTTTGCATATTTCAAGAGTTATGCCCCTTTTTGGACTTAGTCTATGGAACCTTGTGAACAAAATATCTCAAGAACCCCTGATGCTAGGATATTGCTTTTTTTTCAGGAAGACAATGCCCAAGGTGTAGATGACCTGAATAACTTTTGAAAAAAAAAATCGTGAATTTTTGACCGAGTTATGCCCCTTTTTGTGCATTGTAAGCCTATGGAATCTCGTGAACAAAATATCTCAAGAACCCCTGATGCTAGGATCATGATTTTTTGCATGATGGCATTTGAAAAACATTGGTGAATTTTTGACCGAGTTATGCCCCTTTTTCAACTTGGTGCATTGTAAGCCTATGGAACCTTGTGAACAAAATATCTCAAGAACCCCAGATGGACCTGATTAACTTCTGAAAAAAAATGGTGAACTTTTGACTGAGTTATGCCCCCTTTTTGACCTAGTGCATGTAGATGAACTTGTTATCTTTGAGCCTATATTGTAAACTTTTGCTTGAATTATTCCCCTTTTTTGGACATGGGCATTTTTTATGAGAACAAGCTTGTGAACAAAATATCTGAAGAACCACATAATCTAGGATCCTTATATTTGGCATGCAGGTTTGAACCAAGGTGTAGATAACCTGATTAACTTTAAAGCTTTTCTTTATAGATTTTTGGTAGAATTTTTTTCCCCATTTTCAGACATAGGCATTTTGTATACAATGAAGCTATATGAATAACATTGTCAACAAAAATTTGAACAACCACTAAGCTGTATTTCATAATTTGGCATACAATTACAGGCTAAGATGTAGATGAACCAATAAAGTAAATATTGTGGGATGAACCTTCTTTAGAGTTCGGACTTATGATTTGGGTACCTTGACCACTATCATTTAGAGGCAAGCATACAGTTGGGGACATAGTGTTTCATAAACACATTTTCTAGTTTGAATTAAAATCTATAAGAAGTCTGGGTAAAGGATATAGCAGGTGGACTTTGCCTTTCATATGCTATATCCAAGATTCAGGAGTTCCTTAGCTCAGTGGGTTAAAAACTGTCCTGCTGGTTCAGCAGATTTGGATTTGAATCTGGCTGCATGCAGAATTCTTTCCAACCATAAATGAGGTTGCATAGTATGCAGCTTTTCATAACCACCATTCCATTGTCCTGATATGACTGAAATCCCTTAATTGCAAGTCATCCATTATTCATGTATCCAAGATACAATGTGCCTCTAACCCCTACTGCAAATATGGGCAGGAGGTTACTGGAAACCTTTGCTTTTACATTTATGTATGAATAGACTGTAAATTAGTCAGCTCATCTTTTCATCATTCAGTTTACATTTTACATTTCTGGACTTATTCCTAATTTGTTAGGTTGTTCTTTGGTTATAAGAGAGAGTTTCTTTCCCTTCCAAAATAATCCCAAAAATCTAGAGCCAGCTAATAAGAATGGTCTAGATTTTTTTAGACTGTTTTTGATGGGAAAACCCATCTAATAACAGAGTTTCATAAGACTGATTAACATATATGGGTCATTCAACAGTAGGAAAAAAAAAAACATTTCATAGCCAAAAAAATATGATACCTATTATCTTAAGTAATAAGATTTAGTTAGGGCGCGTTTACACGACCAAAGTTTCTATGACAAAGTAGGTTTGTCACAGAAAAATTTGATCGTGTAAATGCCAAAATATGACAATGTTTCTTTGACAAATATATATGATAAAGTTACTTCGATAAATTAAAATTGTCCGTGTAAACGGAGAACTTTGCTAAAGATTATGTAACAAAGAACATTGCTACAAGCGTGGAAAATGTGACAAACATTTTGTTTCGTCGCTGCAGGTAACTTTGACGAATAATATTTGGTCGTGTGAACACTGCAGCAAATATTTCATTGCCAAAGTTTATGTGACAAAGATTCTATGGCACATTTTCTTTAACAAATAATTTGCTCCGTGTAAACACAAAATGTTTGTCATATGTTTGTATATTTACATGTTTTATCCAAAATTAACAAAATATTTGTTATTGTAATATGTATGTTCATGCAATTTATAGTTAATTCTATACCATGAAAATGGTCCATAATTGGCTAATAAATATCTTATCTTATCTTATCTTACTTTCTTTGTTAAATGTTCAGTGACATAGAAACTTTGCTCGTGTAAACGCGCCCTTACATTGTTGAAGGGCATTTTAGCCCATTTATACTTCATACCAGAATTGATGTGCATGTTGATTTCCTTCTGTGTTATGCATTTGTAGTTGTATATAAACACAAAATATGGTAGTACAATTTTTCAAGATACTGCATAAGTGACAAGCAAGTTGGACTAGGATTTTTATGCCCCCGAAGGAACTTTGGGTGGCATATTAAAATCGCACCGTCCATCCGACTGTCCGTCCGACTGTCCGTCCGTTACAAATCGTGTCTCAGGGATAACTTTAAAACTACTGAAGCAAATTTGATGAAACTTCACAGAAAGATAAAGCATAATGAGAAGGTGTGTCGCACGCAAGACTCCAGTCCCTGCGCCTAAGGTCAAGGCCACAGTTGGGTCAAAGGTCAAATTGTGTCTCAGAATCGTGTCAGTAATAATTTTAAAACTACTGAAGCAAATTTGATGAAACTTCACAGAAAGATAAAGCATAATGAGAAGGTGTGTCGCGCACAAGACTTAGGTCCCCACGCCCAAGGTCAAGGCCACAGTTGGGTCAAAAGTCAAATTGTTTCTCAAAATTGGGTCTCAGTGATTACTTATAAACTACTGAAGCAAACTTAATGAAACTTCACAGAAAGATGAAACATGATGAGTAGGTATGTTGCACATAAGATTTGGGTTGCCAAGCTCAAGGTCAAGGTCACAATTTGGGATCAAAGGTCAAATATCGCTTCTGTGATAACTTAAAAGCTGCATGTCATCAAACTTCACAGAAAGGTAAATCATTATGAGGAGGTATGTTACACACAATATTTATGATCCCGGATCCAAGGTCAAGGTCACAATCTGGGGTCAGAGGTCAAATTATGTCTCGGCAATTATTCAGAAAAGTACCAAAAGCAAACTTTAAAGAAAGATAAAGCCTAATGAGAAGATTTGCCTTGCACAAGACATAGGTTCCCATACCCAAGGTCAAGGACACAACACAGTTTGGTTAGTGGTTGAATTAAGTCCCCTCGAATCCTCTTAAACTTCCAAAGTGCATTTAAACGTTACAGAAAAGAAAAACGAAATGAGAATGTATATCATGTGCAAGACCCAGGTTCTGTGCCCAAGGTCAAGGTCACAGCTAGGGTGAGTTGAAGGGGCCTTCGGGGGCATTTGTTACACACTGTAACATTTCTTGTTATCTTCTTTAACACTGCAGTAATATCTTAGTATAGTTCCTGAATAATATCCAATCCCATATTAGGATAAGCATAAAATTTCTCCACTGCTTTTGTTACCATAGTAATCCTACTAATTGCCCCAGGGGCATTTTATGAAAGGGGTGGGGGCATTAATTAGAGCCTAAAGTGTAGTAAATCAATAACTGTCAGTTAACTCCTAGAACCAGTATTAAGTTGAATAGGTATACTTACAGAGGAAGCAACTCTGCTATTTTTGACTCCATTTTCAGTAGGGAGCAACTCTTAAAGGAGGAAATTCTTCCCCCTAAGAGTAGACCCAATGTCAAAAGGCTACTGTATCCAAAGAAGCAAACAGGAATTCATGCAAATTAATAAAACATTATTTTCATAAAAGAGACAGGGGGCATTTATCAGAGCAGGATCATTTATTAGGATTAATACAGTACACTGTCTTTGTCATGCCTGCAAGTATTAAAAATTGAGACTTAAATATTACTTTTCAAGTGGTGATAGTTGCAGCATAAACTTTAGTTTGCGTTTTCTGGTTTAGTTCTGTCTGTTGACAATGAGACACAGCATCCTGCTGAATTTTCATGAAGTAAGAGTAGATGCACTGTTTTCGCGGTTGAACCAGGAACAAATTTATATATTTCTACTGTAAACTATTTTCATTTCTTGTAGGTATGATATTTTTAAGAATCATCTGTTAAGGAATACAGGCAAACCTGTCTTTAAGGCCACCTCTATTAAGCAAAAAACCTGTCTTAAGAGGCCAAAATCCCATACCCGGAATTAATACTTACAGTATAAATTGAACAGTATTTAGCAAGCATCAGTTTTAATCAAGCACTTTTAGATCTTCCTTTAGGTACTTAAATGCTGAAGACAAGTTTGACTGTATTTGTCCAGCTGTTCAAGTATCATATTGACTTTTGTGAGAAAGGCATTTTCTATATAATTTCACTATCTAAAACAGTGATATCTCAAAGTTCTGCACCTAATCAAACAGATAAAACATTTTTATTATGCCTCCGCATCATATGATGCCTGGGGCATATAGTGTTTCGATTGTGCATACATGTGTACGTTATTCAGTACGTACGTCCATCCATCTGTCTGTCTGTCCATCCATATGTATGTTCATACATATGTGATCCTGTTAGACTCCGCTTAAGTTTTTGTAAGAGGTAGATTTCAGGGTTCCTATCATTGTAGCAACATGAAATTTTGTATGAGGATTTATATCTATAAGCACAACAGAAATATACAAGAATCAGGCCATGATGACCCATATGTCACTGTCCACTGACTTCGGACTTTGGCTGATTTTGCAAGGTTAAGATTTTTGTAAGAGATAGATTTTAGGGTTCCTGTTATTGTAGCAACTTGAAATTTTGTATGAGGGTTTATATCTATGAGGACACTAGGAATATGCAAAAAATCGGGCCATGCTATCCCGTATGTCACAGTCAGACTTAGGCTGATTTTGCAAAGTTAAGACTTTTGTAAGAAGTAGAATTTAGGGTTCCTATTATTGTAGCAAGTTGAACTTGAAATTTTGTATGAGGGTTTATATCCATAATTACAACAGGAATGTACAGGAATCAGGTCATGAAGATCCATTTTTCCGACTCAGCCCATTTTTCCAAGGAGTGGTAGATTTTAGGGTTTCTATCATTGTAGCAACTTGAAAATTTGAATGAGGGTTTATATCTATAAGTATAACAGTAATCATGAGTGTACAAGATCCATATGTCATGGTCCACTGACTTTGGCTAATTTTGCAAGGTATTATACAAGTCTACCTCTATGAACCTAGTTATCCTACAAGTGTCAGTATCTTAATCAAGGCACCATCTTACTCAAAACACTAGGTGGGAGCATCTGTGTACTGTGGACACGTTTCTAGTTTACATATATTCCTTATCTCAGACCAGTGGTATGTGTGTCTTGGACTTTGCCCCTAATGAGAATGGACTGTAGTATACTTGCTCAAAGAAAGAAATGATACCAGGTTACAGTGAGATGACACTTTTAAAGATACCAAGTATTAACAATTGATATACCAATATCAAGCACCTGTTTCTAATTAAGTGAACTGTGGACGTGAAATTTGATCTTTGGCCAGCCGTCTGTCTATAACTGAGATGGAAAGTATTGGATAATGAACATGTAGAACACCAGTGTGAAGTACAGAGCTTGGATAATACACCAACAAAACAAAGATTTAAGGTGGATTGTAAAGAACCCTAGCTTGATGGAATCAAAATCACACACTTCATGCTGTTGGAATGTTGGAATCTAGCATGCATCATTGTGAGGTACTCAATTTTCTATGAGGATGATACACTATTCACAGAACAGTTGATAACCATTGCCAATAAGAAGGCCATGCTCAAAACTGCTTCATAAACATATTTTATTTAAGTAATTATGACTGGGTGCAGTAGGCATAGCAGCACATCCAAAAGACTCAGAACAATGGAAGGCCAGTGCTGTTTAATGCAGAAACAACATTCTTCTTTTGAAAATTGTCATGACATACTCAACAGGTAATGCAGGAAACACAGTGAATGCTTCTCTGACCCATAAACATACTACAGGATATGGAATGTTATGAAGATGTCTTGGTGTTGCATGCCACATTTTTACAACTGTTTAAGATAAATGTCATCTTATTAAATCTAACAGATCAGTTGTCACAACATACAACATGCTGGTGACAAGACAAGTGACTGCTATTCCAACAATGCATGTTATGATACAACTATTGTCAGCAGTACTTTCTTCTACAACATCATGTGAATGTTCTTCCATGTGGAATATTTTGTGTCATTCTGATAGATATCAATAGCCAGAGATATTGTTTCATTGCAGGTCCTGATTTAGTGCTGAAATGCCATATAAGGGGGACACATTCATAACTTCTTCTTGTGTTTCCACTATGGCAATGCAAATGAAGCACACACCCAGTATACTAGTTTCATTTTGACTGTGTTATTATCTCTTGAGCCTTGTTAACAAAATTTCACTCTATGATTTCAAATTGCCTCTGATGAATAAGAGTATCTCAGCTTCTGGATTAAGATGGCATAGAAATGGACTGAATTAAATGATCATAAACCTGTTGACAGTCGTTATTAGGTACCATTTCTTTTCTGAGACAGTATACTACCAGTCTAAAAATTATTGTATCTTATTTGATCTATGATTCAATGAATATGTTATGTAGAAGTGTCTCTGTAAACTTAATTGTTTCATTCTCTTCATAGCAGGCACACAACACTGAATCAACATTGATTCAATTGCATGTTGAATCAGTGTTGATTCAATGTTTATTCAGTGTTGTATGCCCATGACGGTTTCTTGTTCTAAGTTTTGAATCATGAATTTGACAGCAGGAAAATTAGCATTGCATGTCTTAATTTGTAAATTTAATTAATAAAATCACACAATGGGGAGTTGTGTGATATTTTCTACCTATATTCGGACAGAACAGATAAGAAAATTTATCATTATGTTAATACTCAATAGATTTTTATACAGTAAAATGCAGATACCTTTTTACTTTTGCAACAAGCCAGTATCTAACAGCCATCCAACTAGCTAAGGAGTAAGTCAGAAAACCTGAAGTTTGATATATCGTATTGATGAAAACTATAGCCTGTAGCACAAAAAAACAAAACTAGTTGTTTTCTGCAAATGAAGCCAAAGGTATTTCCACTTTACCGCATGAAAAATTGTTGAGTAAATAATGCATTTCTTACCCATTCTGCCCAAATACAGGTACAAACTAACCAAGGAAAGGCACAAAATAAGTGAATAAAATAAAAAGACAATTTAATTTCTTCTGTTTCCTTCTGTTACCTAGTGCACAACTATCATTCTCATCCACCTGTAAGATGAATGGCTTCCCTTCCAAAATAACTTTTAATACATGTCTATCATCTGAAAGGACTCAGGAGAAAGTATTCAGTGCAGTACATTCTTTATGAATGCATTTGGAAATAAAGACGTTGTCTGGAAAGAAAACAAGAATCAGTCTTTTTGCTGGGAATTCTCACATTATGATATGTCCTGTATTAGATATACAGCCTAAATTGAATATATCTATTGGTAGTCAGACATGAACTGGGTTACGTCACTAAGGTGGCCTTCTAGCCAATATATGGTAAAACCTTTGGTCCAGGATCCAAGATGGCAGCCGGCTCAATTAGTCTCACATATTTATTGTGATAATGTCAACTCAGGTGAGCAATTCAGGGCCACATGGCCCTCTTGTTTGATGTTTGTCCATATCAACAAAATTTGATAAATTTGATAGAATATTCCAAGTTTGCTCGCGATCAATTTTGGAATATGTGAGATATTTGGCATTCAATAGTTTCCAATGCTCTTAATTTGTATCGACAATGTCATGCCATTAATTCTGGCCTATTTGTTAATAATTTTACACTATATGTCAAATGTTGACAAAATTAAAAAGAATATTCCAAGTTTGCTCGCGATCAATTTTGGAATATGTGAGATATTTGAGATTCAGTGCATTCAAAAGCTCTTTAATTTGTATCAAGAATGTCATGCTGTTAATTGCAGCATATTTCTTAATTACTTTACCTCATATGTCAAATGTCAA
Source organism: Ctena decussata (assembly GCA_963989385.1). Classification (NCBI taxonomy): domain Eukaryota; kingdom Metazoa; phylum Mollusca; class Bivalvia; order Lucinida; family Lucinidae; genus Ctena; species Ctena decussata. Next base: position 42,672,282 of record OZ022512.1, read on the forward strand.
CAATTTTAAGAGAATATTCCAAGTTTGCTCGTGATCAATTTTGGAATATGTGAGATATTTGGCATTCCATAGTTTCCACTGCTCATAACTTGTATCGACAATGTCATGCCATTAATTCTGGCCTATTTGTTAATAATTTTACACTATATGTCAAATGTTGACAAAATTAAAAAGAATATTCCAAGTTTGCTCGTGATCAATTTTGGAATATGTGAGATATTTAAGAATCTGTACATTTGAAAGCTCTTTTGCTTGTATTTACAATGCCATGCAGTTCATTGCAGCATATTTGTTAATGAGTTTATCTCATATGTCAAATGTCAACAAATTTAAGAGAATATTCTAAGAGTGCTCGCAATCAATTTTGGAATATGTGAGATATTTTCAAGGATCCAAATTATAGCATGTTTAATAGCAATCAATTCAATTCATGCAAATACAATACAGAAGGCAGTCTTCGAATACCTGGACAAAATCAATATCATTGCCAGGATATAGATTCTAATACAATAAGGAAAAAAATCCCCCCAAATTTTCTCTAATTCAAGCCCTTGTTGCTAACCACCTACCCAACCCATGTCCCAAAATCCCTGGACCCACATTAAACACCTACTAAGTACAATGCTCGTGACAAAACTACCAATCCAGTAAAAGCCCTAGAACCCATCTGTACAACCACAATCCAACTTTCCCTACTGTCGTATAAATAACATTTGTCTATTGATAATAAGGCTACAAGACCTGTCAGCGGGACAGGATAGCTTGCCTGACAGCGCCTTGCCCATCAACTAAAACACTTTAACGTAAAACTTTAATATTTTGCTAACGCTGCCGCCGCCGCTGACGCCGACACCGGGGGTAGTGCAATAGCTCTTCCTGTACATTCATACAGATGAGCTAAAAATTAATGTGTATCCAACCTCCAAAATCTCACACCCAGGCTTAGTTACCTGGAAACTAACTGAACCATTATAAGGTTCAACACATTTGCTCCCTAGAAACAGCCAAAAAGAAACCACCCTCCCCTCCCAATAATTTGCAATAAGAAATAAGCTATGGACTTCTTGTCCATTAATAGTATTCTCCATTTCCCAAAAAATTAATGTGTATCCAACCTCCTTAATCTCACACCCAGGCTTAGTTACCTGGAAACTAACTGAACCATTATAAGGTTCAACACATTTGCTCCCTAGAAACAGCCAAAAGAAACCACCCTCCCAATAATTCGCAATAAGAAATAAGCTACGGACTTCTTATGCATTAATAATATTCTCCATTTCCCAAAAAATTAATGTGTATCCAACCTCCTTAATCTCACACCCAGGCTTAGTTACCTAGAAACTAACTAACCATTATAAGGTTCAACACATTTGCTCCCTAGAAATAGCCAAAAGAAAGCGCCCTCCCCTCCCAACAATCAGCAATAAGAAATCAGCTACAGTCCACCTGACCACAAATATTATTCTCCATTTCCCAAAATATTGGAACACTAACAAAATTCCCATGAACATAGAGACCCTTAAAACTTTAATTATGCAATATATTTTGAAACCAACTAAACCAAGATAAGGTTTAGAACAAATGCTACAGTTCTAGACCCCAAAAGTAATTTTTACCCCGCCTACCTCCCTCTCAACAGAATTAAGCTATGGTCCTCTCCGAGACCATAAGGCACAATTCTATGTAACCCAGGCAACCTCAATTACACATGAGGGCCACAAAAACATGGGACAATCGCATTCCAGATCACCCTCAATCTCTTATCCCCCACTGCCCACTCCATTAGTTAATAAGGGAATTTGCTCCCCACCCAAGCATTTGCTCCCCCTTTTTAGCTCGCCTGAGCACGAAGTGCTCAGGGTGAGCTTTTGGGATACCCTGATGTCCGTCGTCCGTCGTACGTCCGTCCGGACGTCCGGACGTCCGTCCGTCCGGACGTCCGTCAACTTTTGCTTGTGTACACTCTAGCGGGCACAGTTTTGATCCAATCTTTCTGAAACTTTGTCAGAATGTTTATCTCCATAAAATCTAGGCCAAGTTCGAAACTGGGTCATGTCGGGTCAAAAACTAGGTCACTAGGTCAAATCTTAGAAAAACCTTGTGTACACTCTAGAAGGCACAGTTTTCATCCAAAGTTCATGAAACTTTGTCAGAATGTTTATCTTAATAATATCTAGGACAAGTTCGAAACTGGGTCACGTCGGGTCAAAAACTAGGTCACCAGGTCAAATCTTAGAAAAACCTTGTGTACGCTCTAGAGGGCACAGTTTTCATCCAAAGTTCATGAAACTTTGTCAGAATGTTTATCCTCATAATATCTAGGATAAGTTCGAAATTGGGTCACGTCGGATCAAAAACTAGGTCACTAGGTCAAATCATAGAAAAACCTTGTGTACACTCTAGAGGACGCAGTTTTGATCCAATCTATATGAAACGTTGTCAGAATATATATCCCCATAAACTCTAGGCCAAGTTCGAAACTGGGTCATGTCGGGTCAAAAACTAGGTCACTAGGTCAAATCTTAGAAAAACCTTGTGTACACTCTAGAAGGCACAGTTTTCATCCAAAGTTCATGAAACTTTGTCAGAATGTTTATCTTTATAATATCTAGGACAAGTTCGAAACTGGGTCACGTTGGGTCAAAAACTAGGTCACTAGGTCAAATCTTAGAAAAACCTTGTGTACGCTCTAGAAGGCACAGTTTTCATCCAAAGTTCATGAAACTTAGTCAGAATGTTTATCCTCATAATATCTAGGACAAGTTTGAAACTGGGTCACGTCGGGTCAAAAACTAGGTCACTAGGTCAAATCATAGAAAAACCTTGTGTATGCTCTACAGGACACAGTTTTGATCCAATCTATATGAAACATTGTCAGAATATATATCTCCATAAACTCTTGGCCAAGTTTGAAACTGGGTCATGTAGGGTCAAAAACTAGGTCACTAGGTCAAATCTTAGAAAAACCTTGTGTACACTCTAGAAGGCACAGTTTTCATCCAAAGTTCATGGAACTTTGTCAGAATGTTTATCTTTATAATATCTAGGACAAGTACGAAACTGGGTAATGTTGGGTCAAAAACTAGGTCACTAGGTCAAATCATAGAAAAACATTGTGTACGCTCTAGAGGACACAGTTTTGATCCAATCTTTATAAAACATTGTCAGAATGTTTATCTCCATAAACTCTAGGCCAAGTTCCAAACTGGATTATGTCGGGTCAAAAACTAGGTCACTAGGTCAAATCTTAGAAAAACCTTATGTACGCTCTAGAAGGCACAGTTTTCATCCAAAGTTCATGAAACTTAGTCAGAATGTTTATTCTCATAATATCTAGAACAAGTTTGAAACTGGGTCACGTCGGGTCAAAAACTAGGTCACTAGGTCAAATCATAGCAAAACCTTGTGTACGCTCTATAGGACACAGTTTTGATCCAATCTATATGAAACATTGTCAGAATATATATCTCCATAAACTCTAGGCCAAGTTTGAAACTGGGTCATGTAGGGTCAAAAACTTGGTCACTAGGTCAAATCTTAGAAAAACCTTGTGTACACTCTAGAAGGCACAGTTTTCATCCAAAGTTCATGAAACTTTGTCAGAATGTTTATCTTTATAATATCTAGGACAAGTACGAAACTGGGTCATGTTGGGTCAAAAACTGGGTCACTAGGTCAAATCATAGAAAAACATTGTGTACGCTCTAGAGGACACTGTTTTGATCCAATCTTTATAAAACATTGTCAGAATGTTTATCTCCATAAACTGTAGGCCAAGTTCGAAATTGGGTCATGTCGGGTCAAAAACTAGGTCACTAGGTCAAATCTTAGAAAAACCTTGTGTACGCTGTAGAAGGCACAGTTTGGATCCAAAGTTCATGAAACTTTATCAGAATGTTTATCCTCATAATATGAAGGACAAATTTGAAACTGGGTCATGTAGGGTCAAAAACTAGGTCACTTGGTCGAATCATAGAAAAACCGTTTGTATGCTCTAGAGGACACAGTTTTGATCCAATCTTTATGAAACTTTGTCAGAATGTTTATCTCTATAAACTCTAGGCCAAGTTTGAAAGTAGGTCATGTCAGGTCAAAAACTAGGTCACTAGGTCAAATCTTAGAAAAACCTGGTGTACGCACTAGAAGGAACAGTTTTGATCCAATCTTCATGAAACTATGTCAAAATGTTTATTGTCCAAATATATATGCCCCTTATGAAACTGAGTCACATCAGATCAGAAACTAGGTCACTAGGTCAAATCTAAAAAAAACTTTGTGTACACCCTAGAGGGCACAGTTTTGATCCAATCTTCATGAAACTCTGTCAGAATATTTACCTTTATGAAATCTAGGTAAGTTTGAAACTGGTTTGTGTCGGATCAAAAACTAGGTCACTAGGTCAAATATAAGAACGACCTTGTATACGCTCCAGAGGGCACAGTTTTGATCCAATCTCAATGAAACTTTGTCAGAATGTTTATTCTTACAATATCCGGTTTGAAACTGGGTCATGTCGGGTCAAAAGCTAGGTCACTAGGTCAAATTTAAATTAAGTTATGTTGCAAGAATCAGAACTAACATTGCAATGATGCCAGCCACAAACTCCTTGGAATACATTAGTTTCACCACAGTGAGATAATGATGCTACCATGCTATCATCTGTGTTTGCCTAGTTAAGTCTAGTTGAAATCCATCAAAGGAACTCAACATGAACGGGAACTTTTCGGAGAAGCGACTCTGCCATTTTCAGCTCACCTGATAGAGCCTTACAGTATTGGTGTTAGCTGCCTCTTTCATCCATCCATAAACATTTTCAAACATCTCTGAAACCACTGGGCAGATCAAATTTCATATGGAGCCTGCACATGGGTCAAAGGATTGAAAGTTCTTCAAATGATCTTGGTCACATGACCAAGGTGGCCGCCATTCCCATGTATGGTAAAAACTCTTATAAATCTTCACCAGAGCCAGTGAACTGATTAATGCTCAGGTGAGCGATTCAGGGCCACCATGGCCCTCTTGTTTCCTCTAGACCTGGGGCCGAAGTGTGGAACAAATTGCCATGCATCTCCAGTAGCCCTGAATTGTATTGCTAAGGCCAACCTACAGTTTGTGAGATATTTGTCATTCTGTTTGTTCAAATGCTTGTTAATAGCACTGATAATGTCATCTCATTAATTTGAGACTATCTGATAATAATTTTACATTCTAAGTACCTTTCTGGCAAAACTAAGGCGAATGTTCCAAGTGGGGTTGCAACGATCATAATTGTCATTAGTTCATTACTAGCAACAACCATAGAGGATAGGGATTGGGAGGGGCCTAAATTTGTTAATATCTTCATCTGTTCCTTCTGTCTGCTTTATCTGTGGTAGCTTTGAACTAGGCCCTTGAAGGACCATTTAGTGTTCCTTTAAAGCTATTTTCTTCGCTGAACCTGCAAAAGAAATACACTTCTTGGTCTGGAAATAAGAAATCCCGCAAATTTGCTCCCCATTTCCCTGGGGGAAATGGGGAGCAAATTCTTGGGTCGGGAGCAAATCCCTGCTAATGCCATGGGCTGGGAGGGACATGGGATTGGTGATGATCTAGGTTACAACTGTCTCCGTCCCTGCGGCCATAACCTGTAACTGAGTTTGCCTGGATTTCAAGAAGCTGCCTGCGTCTGTTGGTCACAGAGAGGACCGTAGCTAAATTTTGTTTCTGGGGATGTAGGTGGGGTCAAGATTCCATTTAGGGCTTAAATCATTAGCATTTGGTCTAAACCTTATTTTGGTTTAGTTGTTTTCAAAAAATATTGCATATTTAGAGTTTTAGGGGTTTGTCTGGTCCTGGGAGTTTTGGTAGTGTTCCAATCTTTTAGGAAGTGAAGAATTTAATGAGACAACAGGTGGACTGTAGCTATTTTCTTGTTGCTAGTTGTTGGGAAGGGAGGGGGGTTTCTTTTGGATATTTCTAGGGTGAAAATGTATTGAACCTTATAATGGCTCAATCGATTTCCAGGATGCCAAGCCTGTTTGTAAACTTAAGGGGGTTGGGGGACACATTATTTTTGGGGTGAAGTGGGGAGTATTATTGATGGATAACAGGAATGTAGCTTATTTCTTATTGTGAGTTGCTGGGAAAGGAGGGCGGTTTCTTTCTGTTGTTTCTAGGGAGAAAATATGTTGAACCTTGTTATGGTTCAGTTATTTTCCAGGTAACCAGGCTTGGATGTGAGATTAAGGCGGTTGGATACACCTTAATTTAGTCATTTGCATCATACAGAGGTTTTTTGTACGACTAGGGGGCTAGTGTGTTGAACCTTATAATGGTTCAGTTATTTTCCAGGTGACCAGGCTTGGATGTGAGATTAAGGAGGTTGGATACGCCTTAGCAACAAGGGCCCAAAGTAAGGAAATTTCGGGGGTGATTTTTCCTTGTTGTGTTGGGATCTACCTATATCCTGGCTATGATATTAGTTTTGTCCAGATATTCGAAGACTGCCTTCTGTATTGCACTTGCATGTTTCTTTGGGGGGGACAGGAGCAGTCTCAGGTCTATTGAGTATCCTAATTTGAATGATCTTACATAGATAGCTACTCCGCCTCCGGATTTATTTTTTCTGTTTTTAATTAATGGCTCTGAATAGTTAGGGATATTTGGAGAATTTTTCTTATCAGAGAGCCAGGTTTCTTTTAAGCCTTGTATAGGGGATGAGGGTGGGGATACCTCATAGACAAGTTCCCCTGTTATGGTGAGGGGAGGGGTAGGTGAGTAAAATATGACCTTCACATTTTCTGTAGTTCTATTGTTGATGAATATTCTGTTAATTTCTTTAACCTGGGGGGAAAGTGAATTAAATGTATGTTTTAACTGTTGTAGATTGGCATCCCTCACAATGTTGCGAAGGATGCCCATGCTCGTGGGTATGGACTCCTTCGATTTATTAAATTTTACATTCCTGCCTACCCCACTGGCAGGACGAAGGGCAGACTCGAAGTCGATAATATCCAAGGATAGTTTGTGTGATGTTTTGAAGGACCTGGCCTTAGAAAGGTGCAATTTTGGGATTTTGAAAGAGGGGCCAAGCCTATCCAAAGGTTGGTATATTAGGGATATTTTGTCAGGTCCAAGGTGTTGGATGAAGCCATTAACAATGGCTTTCGTTTGATGGGCTGATGGGGCCTTATTTGGTAGGGATATGGTGAACCAGATAAATTCTGGTTCTGGGGATTTTGGGTTGTTGTATGGGCTAATAGGATCTGGAATGTCCATGAAAAAAATAAAAGGAGGAGCAAATTCTATGCTGGGGATCAAATACATTCCAAAATTCATGTTTCAATATTTGATGACCACTCTGAGTCCACCATTCCCAAGGGAACTATAGACCGAGGGCTAAGCACCCAAACTGCTCTGTGTGTCATACCACATAAATCGTTGCCCAGGTACACAGGCTCGGCTGCTCAAAGGTAGACAACTGGCACCAATAACTGAAGAAAGAAATGTCCCACAATGGCTTTGGGACCATGCAGCATTTACTGAATTACGACCATGCATGACCCTTCTGCCTCTGATAAGCATCTTCCTCAGACACCTGCCTGTGGTCAGACTTGTGGCAAGGAGAAATAAAGAAGTGGGGGAGGGGGAGGGAAGAAAATTCTGAATTGGGGGTCAAATTCCAGGTAGTTGTAGTAATGACAGAGGGAGAGGATGGTAGTGGGGAGAGTGTGGTTGTGGGATAGGGTTTAATAGTGGTGTAAGTTTGTGTAAATATTGCAGATTTTATTTGTGACACATGGGAGATAATCCTGTTAGTCTTATAGAGATGTATTGGTTCTGTAATTAATGGATTTGGATGCCTGTTAAATGTGTTGGGCATAGCTGTATTTGTGCAATATGGGTGATAACGCAATGTTAGCATGGGGGTAATACCATTTTGCCTCCCTGTCCTTTCGACCGAGCCAGTCAATTACCATACATGCAAAAGTGGCTGTCGACCGAGACAATCAACAGCAGTATCAGCTCGGTCAACAGCTATAACAATAGTACCTTTTATCGTTATTGGTAGTGCTTACGATTGTATTCTCAGTCGAAAGCCACTTTGTATAGTACAGACTTGGTCGAAAGCACAGGTAGCCAAGTTGGTATTACCCCCCGTGGTTAGTGACAAAGCCAGGCTGAATGGTGTTGAGGGGTCAACTGGAAAGTGGACAGAATATCAGGAAGTGAGAAGTCAGGAATCAAAGGGGAGTTATTAAGATATCAATAATTAGGCTAAATGTTTCCTGGGGATGGTGAACTTGTCTGGGTTGGGTGCAGAATTAAGAAAGTGTAAAATGATGGAATAAGGAAGAGGTTTGTCTATTAGAGATGCATCCCTGAAAAGAGACAGCAAAGAAGAACCATGGTATGCTAGTGGAAGTTTACCCTATTTTCCTGTGGAAAGGGTAAAAGAAAAAAGGACCATAGTGAAAATCTGAGAAATGGCTGCTATGTAGGAAGAGAAATGATTTTTGTGTCTAGAACACTGATATATCCCCTGTACCTTATCATGGTTTAGGTAGTGCCCAAGTATTGTAGTTCTCATGTATAATTAAGATTGCCTGACACTGGTAAAATTTTACCTAAAAAACTGTTAGAAGAATTATAGGGTGACAGTAGCTAAATTCTGACTGGAAGAAAATAGTCGGAGAAAGAGATTCTTTTAGGGCCTGGAATTGTAGTATGTGTTCTAAACCTTGTTATGGTTTAGTAGTTTCAAAACACATTGGTCGAAATGTGATATTAAGGTGTCTGGATACACATTCAATTTATCCCTATTGTCAGTAAAGAGAAAATACTATGGGACAGTAGGAAAATTCTAATTGTAATCAGGCAGATAGAGCTGCGTAGCTTTTATAAGGTTCATGATCTTAGTACAAGTGTTGTTATTAACAGAAAGTGCTGTTATTAACAGACAATTGGTTGATGTCCAAATATTTTGGTAAAAGAGAGATAGTTATTTGAGAATAGCATGACCATAGCAGAATTCTTATTGTGGGCTAGCGGTTGGAGAAAATATTTTTTTGGTTATGGTAATGTAGTAAGAGTATTAAACCTTATTACCGTTTAGTTAGTTTCAGAGAAATTAGCCTAGGTCTGTAATTAAGGTGGCCGGATACACATTGATTTTCCCCCTACTGTCAACAGAGAGAGGTATTATGACAAGACATAGGAAAAGTCTGGTTTTAGTCTGACAGATGGAACTGGTGGTTTTTATTGGGCTCAGAATCTTAGCATGAATGTTGTACTTAACACAGATTTGATTCGTGTCCAAATATTTTGGGAGAAGAGGCATAGTTATGAGTATTTGAGAATGTTTGTTAGTGTTATGGAGAAGATATGGTGACAGAAAGCTTAGAAGGCCAAGATATAGATTTTGGAATATATGCTGTCCTACTGCTGGTGGTAAATATGGTAAATAGGGCTCGAAGTTGTTTTTGGGGAGTTGGGATGAATTGTTGAAGAGGAGACCCGGCAGCTAAGTAGGCTAAGTGCTGGCCTGCTGATCTAGCAGGTATGGTCATGTGTGCCGTGGTTATAGCTGCCTGCCTTTGCTGCATTATCTGCCATAATATGCCATTTCATTACCATCAGTTCCTACATGGGCTGGGATCCATTTCAAAGAAATATTGAAATTTACTGTAGCAGCTAGGCTGAGTAAAGTTTAGGATTCTGTTTACTTTATCCAGACTAGTTTTTGATTTGCCTGACTGCAAGGCCTGTATTGAGCTGAGGGAGTCAATAAGGATGACTGAGTTTGGGATCTTATTTTCAAGGATCTAAATTATAGCATGTTTAATAGAAATCAATTCAGTGGTGAAGACAGATAGGACAGGATTGGACAGGACCTGTAAAATTCATGTGTGGACTGCTAATTTATAGGTCCACCTACATTTTATTGGTCCACCGATACTTAGAATTTATCGGTTGACCAATAAAATTACATTGCATGGACTAAAATGCAGATGCAATTTGCATCTATAAAAATACTGTGCATCTATAAATTTATTGATGGATGGACATTATCCCCGGTTGTATATATTTTATAAGAGCTGCGATAATAGCCCTCTGTATAGTTAGACCAGTCAGACATTAATATCAGCTGGAGTAGACAACTAATTGGCTGATATATACAAGAGCTGTCACCTGACAACAAAGTTTTCCTGAATTTGTACTTGCCTATCTCACAGGCATTTGTCACTATGGTTTGCACTAAAGAAACAAAAGCTTAAAGACAAAATTCTATATCAATGACCTTGACTTCAGGGTCACCCAGTGCTATGGGGTGGGGTAGTATTTTGTAAAAACACAATTAAGCCAGTATCTAACATCAGTTCAAGTAAAGTGACTGTGACCTAATTTTTGACCCTATGCCCCACCCCAAGGCCTCATCCAGGGGTACGATGATACAGAATATAAGGATATGCTGTGATATGATTATATTCCAAATATAAAAGGGTTATGGCCAGTGGCTAATTGTTTAGATTTAAGATCACTGTCAAAGGAGGTCATGAAAAATTTATACTTGGATCAATAATTTTGTCGTTGGACATGTAAAATTTACCAGTGGACCCATAGAATTTATCAGTGGACCAATAAAATTTATCGGTCCACCCATACTTTTATGGGTGCACCTATAGTTTATTGTTCTGCACCTGTAAATTTTATCAGTCCACCTTCAAATGCCAAATATCGATGGATCGATAAAAAATTGGTGGAGCAGTAAATTAGCTGCATTGTATGAAGTTTATCGGTCCATTGAATAAAATTTACAGGTGCACCACTTAATTTTAGTGGTGCACCTATGTTTTTATACTTGGACCGGTCAGTTAATTAGAGCCACTTGGTTATGGTGCAGAAGGTTGTGGGTTTGAGTCGGGGGTGGGCCAGACTGGAAAACTCTGTTAATCAAGCAGAAAACAGGAATATTTTTTGGAATCAGGAAATGTTGTTGTTTTGTTGCTTTATGTCCACAGTACATGTAAACAGTTATGGTCATGTCGGGATGGTCATTTAACCTTACCACACTATTCCTTGGCAGGCTTAGACCTCCTAAGCAGTGAACGTGTACTAAGTGCACATACTTTTGTCCATTAAACTGACAATAGCCTTTCTTGAATCAGCAGGAGGAGAAATGAAATTATGTGGCCAGACTAGGTATCGAACCTGGGACCTCAGGCTCTTGAGTCCGACGTGCTACCAACTGTGCTATGCCATACGGCTAAACAGAGAAGGACTAGGCAGTGAAAGGAGGGGAATGGGCTTCACCTTGCATATGCTGTGCTCAAGATACATTGGACCTTTAATCCCCACTGTCCTACAGCCACTGCACTATGGGACCCCACTTTATTGTTTTGTATTGTAGCGTTAGCCGGGTCGTCCATAAAATCAAGCAACCGGTCACCCATCCAGGTACTAACCGCAATCTCTGTTGCTTAACTTCGTGAAAGAGCCTTCCACTCTACCCGTGTCGCCATAAAAGCCGGCTTCTACAGCAAGGCTGTAGAAGTGTTTATATACCTAAACCGGTTACATTTCTCCCCCTCTTCTCTTGACTTCATCCCCAAGTCACCAACTGCTCACTTAGCAGACCCGAGGACGGAGCCTATGCAACGCAACCAGGGACGCCTTTTCCTGTACACCTGGGTCCGGAGATGATGGTCCTGTCATCTCCCATCCCACCGCTGCCACCAAATGTAGCATTAGCCAGGTTGTCCACCAAGTCAAGCAACCAGTCACCCATCCAGGTACTAACCGCGATCTCCATTGCTTAACTTTGTGAAAGAGCCTTCCACTCTACCCTTGTCACCATAAAAGCCTGGAACAGACTACCAGCCTCTACTACAGACAGCCCAACTCTGGAGGAGTTCACAGCTGCCATTCAACATAATGTGGCAGCTGTCTTCGTCGTTCCATAAACAGCCGGTCTCCATGTTATTAACCTGTACATACAAACTTTTAACTATTTTTATCTGGAAGGAGACGACTGTCCCATCCTCCTTATCAGGTCAACCTTACAGTCTAAGAAGACTTCTGACCTTTTTCCGGAAGACGAAGACGAAAGCCGGCTTCTTCAGCAAGGCTGTAGAAGTGACTATATACCTAAACCCGTTACATTATTACTCTATCTCTCAACTTGAATGAAAATAGTGGTGTAATAAATCTGCCAATTAACTAATTAAAAAGATAAAGGTTTCCCATCTAACTTATTTAGCAGCATATTAAAACATCGTTGTCATAATTGTGTCAAAGAACAACAACAAAAACTGTTTATTTTGCCATTTAGTGCCATAACTTACCACAGATCAAGTATACCAGCTCTGCTATTACATGAAAATGATTTAATTAACGGAAATATATGGGCATAATATTAATATATTCCTATATGCTTAATATATGCAGTCTATAGCTATTTCAAACAATACAAACACGAATGAAATATATTATCTACGCCAGCGGACAATCTCGAGATTACTCGATCAATTTTGGGATACCTCGATATTCCAAGTTTGCTCGTTATCCCAAAAAAGTTCACATCATCCTTAAAAGGCTATATCGTCATTCTTCCCCGTATTATAACGGAATAAAGTGCAACTGCCTTCGGCAGTAATACAGTAGACTAGAGAGTGTGTATATACTGATCGTGATTCTTCCCCATGCGGTTTATTCCGTATACGGGGAAGATTAACGATATAGCCCCTTAAAATACCTTACTCAAAATACCTAATTTAAAATAATCTCTAAAATACCTAGCATTGTGCCCTATTTTACCTTAATTTTCCCATAACAAACTGGTATGGTATATTAGTGAATCACTAAAATAATAAAGGCGTAAATGGAAGAAAGAAAGAAAGAAAGAAGAAGAAATACCTAACAAATTGGTAGCAACATACAACCTGATGTCATCATCGTCATGTCATAAAATCGTTTGTCTTTTGATACATTGTTACAGTGCTACATTGCTGCACAAAGGATATCCCTTAAAGAAGTTAGTGGAGACTTAGAATGAGACAAGACATTCAGAAGAAGTTTGGATTCACCAGGGGTCTGTTTACCCATATAATTTGAACATCAGAGATGAAAACAGAATTATAGATTCTGACATCATTGAGCCAGCAATTGTAGATGATTGCTGGCTCAATGATGTCATTGACTGGAGTATGGGGTTAATCAAATATAGGTTCCCAGAAATAGGTTGGCTTCAGTTGTGCTTGAATGCATCTAGCAGTAGATTCCAGGCAGATACAAGAGAACTTCTACAAATCATAGACACAGACCCAAATGGCAGTGGCATTCACTAGTTTACATTCTCAACACTGAGAGCAAATGCAGGTGTTTTAAACATATATAATAGAGCATCACAACCAGGAAATCTTAGGTCTACAGACCCAATGCTGACATAAGTGGTGGAACGATTAATCAATTATAATTGAAATTTTCAAAAATCTTCCTTCGATAGTATATATTACTTGGTTAAATGATCTTAATTCCTGAATAAATCTAAGTCATTTTTGGTAAAATTTCCGATTATCAGTTTCATTTTCAGAGTTGATTAAATCAGAAATATATAACCAAGACAAAAACACAAACAAAAACAAAGGACTATGATAGTTTATTGAATGAAAAGCATTTTCTTCTTTATAATTCCACTTTGCAGCATGGAAAAACTGAGATCTTAAAGTGTTCCAATAGAATTTCATATGCACTGAATTGAATATGTAGTATTATATAGCGAAAAATTAGCAGCTATTAACTCTTTATACACCAAAAAGCAGACAACAAAATTTATGTCTGCAAAAATTAAAAAAATGCCTTGTCCAAGACATTTCATATTGAGAATTCAAAGACTAGAGGGCAAACAGTGTAGATCCTGATTAGGCGGCTCACGATGAGCCGCCTAATCGGGATCTACGCTGTTTGCAAATTATGCTATTTTCGTCACTGGTGCTTAAAGTGTTAAATAACCAACGATCAATCAGTGTCCGTTTACCAATACAATGTAATCAATTGAGAAATTTTTGCCGATTCCTAACACTAGCTGACATTGCACTTCATGGAGGGCCAGCATTAGGAAAACACCAAAGACTGTGGACTTTTTGCAATTGCAAATGCAACCGAATTAGCTTTAACTGTGATCCATCCATATTCAGGTATGAGAGCGGAGATATTGTGTGGTTCCATCCTAATGAATGCCTTGAAGCTAAACAAACTGATCCTTTTTCAAAAATTGGGGTATGGGAACATAAAAACCAAATAGAACTTAGTCAAAAAGTAGAGTGCCTGTGAAAGAAGAACTTTATTTCATATATTGCATATGCAAAAGGTGGTTTCACACAGTTTGCAAAGGCTTGGCCCACCTCAACAGAACAAAAGTACAAAAACCCAGTAAGCTGTACTGTGTGAATTGTTCCCTTAATCAGAAAAAGAATAAAAAGAAAAGAACTTGCTCTGAAATTGTTACATTTGCTGTCTTTCCTTAATTATCAATCCCTGCCTCAAGCTAAGTTGATCTGAATTTTTGTAAGACCTAACCTAAAACATTCCTGGCAAATTCTAGGCTAACTTTTTGTTGATCTAACTTAACATTATGCTGTTCTAAGTAAAATTTAATCTAACTTTTTGTTGACCTAATCTAACATTCTGCTGTGCTAAGTAAAATCGAACCTAACAAAGCAATAAAACAGTGAAATATGTGCACTTGTAATCTTTTCTAAGGGCCCATAGTGTGCTCTTATTAAAGCATGTGCGGTAAATTAGGTCGAATATAGTATTACTTTTCCGGTGTCAGCATGGTCTCCGGCAAGACATAGCATTCTGTGGAATTCCAGGTATTTAAACAGAAAACCTATAATGTTTTGGTACAGAATTTGTATGTGGTGAGATTCATTTAAAGTTGGCAAGTTCTTCAGCAACACACACATTCCGTGACAAATATATTTTCCTTTTTTTTCAGAAATCATGTCAGCATTCACGTGTATCACCTGCCGTGTGGTGTTTGTGGATGGAGAGAGCCAGCGAGAGCATTATAAGACAGACTGGCATAGGTACAATCTTAAACGTAAAATTGCCCACCTTCCACCAGTGACGACAGAAAATTTCAAACTGAGAGTTCAGAATGCTCAGCAGACTCCTGTAAGTATTTAGCCAAATGGACATTGCCAGGGTTGGCGCTTCTGCTCGCCAAATGCGATAAAATAACTTTTTTGCTCCAAAAATATTGATTTGGCGAAAACAAGTGGGGAAAAAAGATCTAAAAAAAACCAAAAAAACGTATGGCAAAGTTTTACGGTATCAGAGACGATCTCCACAATCAATAATCAACACCTTCAATTACCGTTAATCGGCTCCTCAAGCAGTCCACAGTGACAGGACACCAGGCAGACACTTCATGCCTCAAGGCTCAATGCATAATCATGTTATGTAAACTTGAACACAAGTAGCTGTCCCCATGTCTATTCATGGCATTATTTTGATAGCTCAGGTAAACACATCATTGACATCTTACGAGCCAATAAACTCACTGATCTGTGAAAATACCCCGCTGTTTTACCTGCCAATTGTTGATAAGAAAACAGTACAAAAGATCAAAGGACATACCAACGAATGAAGGTTGACCATGTGAAAAGGGGATTAAGCCACGTGTCACAATTATACAAATCAACATGTGCAGTACGTTTAAGAGACTTTCGTTTTTACTTTTCAGATCATAGAGTTCATAGATTGCATATGCGAAAGTCTTCTAAGAATACGCAGTCTGATCAATGTCTTCACTTGTCGCAAACGCAGTAAAGTATTTGTTCGGGGCTATTTATCCAAACTTTATTAAATTATGGTGTAAAACTTATACATACTGTCGATATGTTTTGATTCTACTATCTTACAAATGCCGTTTTTTTTTTAATGTCAAAACAGAATTTGAACATTGTTATACATACTTTAGTCTACAACAACTCTCAGCTCACTGAAATAAAACTCGTTTGCATGAAGAGGATAAATAAAAAAACATATCAAAAACTGATACCGATAGTAAGGGGAGGCAACTCAGCATAAAGAGGACTCACAAGTACTAGCTTTTGCAAAGCTTCTCAAGTACTAGCTTTTGCAAAGCTAGTTTCTGGGCCAGATTGTCTCAAAAAAATAATAGCTAATTATCATAAATAAATAATGATAATAACGGAACAGTGATTATAAAAAATTAGAAATAAATAATCATTAGGATATTTAAAATGTTTTAGGCTATTTATATTGAGATAAGTTCCTAAAAACAAAATAGAACTGGGAAAAGAGACTACAATTCATGAAAAACAGAGGGTAGATGAAAGATTTCAATACAAGATTTAAGCTTTATTAGCAGTGTTAATCTCTTTCAATTGTCAGAGTAAAATGATTATATAATGTTATAGACTTAAACCAGTCTTAGCAACTGCAGTAAACTGCAGGTTAAGGAATGTGTGGGTGGTGGGGGTGGGGGGATATTTTCAAAGATTTCTTCAGTAGAACTTCATTGGCTGGAACAGGATTGGGACCATGAAAATAAGTTCCAGCCAAGGGTAGTTCCAGTCATCTAGGGTTAGTTTCCATATAAAAGGACCTCTAGGGACCGAGAAAAGAGTTCTAGCCAGGCAGGGTGAAAGAGCCATCAGGGTTCGAGCCATTGAAGTTCTACTGTATTGGGAAAAAAAATAATCTGGCACAAACAATACAGTATCAATTTGGGGAAAGTGGTGGCGAAAGAAAAAAATATCCAAGCGCTAACCCTGCATTGCCATTTTAATACAGGGACAGTAGTACTTGAGCAAATAGTTGAAAACACAATTTTTGGAGAATGAAAATAAAAGTTTCTTAGAATTGTTATCTAGAGCTCTATGGCAACTACAGCTATTTAATATGTACCGTAATTCTTCGGCTATAAGGCGATTTGTTTATAAGATGGGTGGTAGCTTCTGGACTGTCTGGGCAAGTATTTAGCTTAGCCTCGCCTATAAGACGGGCCTTTTTTGCCATTTCCCCAAAGGTCATCACCAGTCCCCGATGTGTACGTATATTCAAACTGGTTATGCAGTTACCGTAATATGCATAAATATCTTGGAATACATAACTCATTTTTACCGTATGTATATTTCCATAAGTTACACACATTAAGCTTTGCAGCCCAACTTGGATGTACACAACTGGAGAAAATATATTTATGTATTCCAATTTGAAGATGAAAGGATCATCCATGCTAAACAGATTTTTTTCACAGGCCGAATATTTAGCGTACATAAGGGCAAGCCTTCCTGCTGTGTATCCAAACTACTAGCACATGGTCAGTCTAACACACCAGTACTTCAACAAACAAATTGTGTCACCTCAAGGTCATTGACCGCTTTGATCTTCTTGTGTACTCCAGTCCAATAATGCAACTCGAATTACATAATTGACCCAGGCAGTTTTGACAAGTCACAACTGCCGGGCCGCGTAGCGCAATCGGTAGGGCACCTGACTCATAAGTCAGAGGTCCTAGGTTTGAAACCCCATCTGGCCACATACTTTCGTTTCTCTTTCCGCTGATTCAAGAAGGGCAGTCGCTGGCGAAAGTATGTGCACTTAGTACTGGTTAACCGCTTAGGAGGTCTAAGCCTGCCCAGGAATAGTGTGGTTAGGTTAACTGACCGTCCCGACGTGACCATAGTTGTTTACCGTGGACGTTAAGCATCAAATCAACAACAACAACAACAACAAGTCACAACTGGGATTACCGATAAGTAAAGAGAAAAAGTGCTTTATATTTTTACATCTAGGTTACAGGAAAATACCTGAGAATGTTTAGGAAAATAAAAAAAAACCCAAAAAACAAAGGGATGATATTGTAACACATTGTTTGCGGATTTGGAATTCAAACGAAGAGTTTAATCAAGGCATACAGTAGTAAAATTCGGGTTTGCCAGATGCAGTCACTGTTGGCATAAGGTATCATTTCATGTGATCGGTACCTGATGTATTGTTTATGCCTCAACACCTGGACATAACTTGCGAGCAGGAATAGTGGACAGTGACCAGCTGCACTCAGGGACTTTGTGGAGAAAAAAACGTGGTGTCCAAAGCCTCGCATATAAGATGGGTGCAAATTTTTGGGGTCATTTAGGTGGGAAAAAGCCCTGTCTTATAGCCGAAGAAATATGGTACCAATATTAAAGGTAATTTTTGTAGTTTAAGCCCCACTCCTGATAATGCTGGGTTTATTAAAAATATAAAATACACATGTATTGCAGTCCGTACCTGTAAGTTGTAATTTTTCCAGAACTTTTTTTCACCTGCAATTATCAGATTCAGAAGGCAAGACTTACGGCATGTAGATATTAGTTTTCTATTATCAGCTGCAGAATAAATTGTATTGAATTTGCTAGTCTATCTGTGTGCCTGTTAATATTCTATGTTTTATTATTGTTGTGTTGTTTGGGTTACAGGGCTTGAGAAAACATATTTTTACACAGGTTGGTGACGACAAGCCTTCTACCCAATGTAGCCTGTGTCGAAAACACTTCAGCTCGCAGAATCAGCTCGAGAACCACTTCCTGTCAAAGAAACATCAAGAACAGGAAGCAAAGGAGGCAGAACGAGTGAAGAAAGAAGTAGAAAAGAGAAATGAGAAAAATGAGGAGAAAGGTTTAGAGGTCTGTGGAGTCATGATGCTGATTGATTAACATTGATATGCTACACATTTGTCATCTAATTTCTCTTTTATGCTGCACATTCCAGCAGATTTATAACCAAGCTGTAACAAACATGTTAATGTAATTAAGGTGTCTGGGTACACCTCCATTTTTTCTGGCCCACGACTAACAGAAGTGAGACTAAGGTATTATTTTTCTGGTGTTGGCATAAACTTTGTGTCAGGTCTTTTGGTTTAGCTCTGTTTTGTGACAATACCCTGGAATTCTTGTTTTCCTGCCATGCTTAGAAAGGGTAACAACTTTTGTTACTTCCTCGGCAACACTCCTCCAAAGAGTTTATGCTTCAAAGAGGAGCAAAGTCTTTTCTTTAAGAGATGACCTGAATTTTGAAAGAAGGAAAAATATGTAAAGTGCAAAGTTGATTCCTGTTTACCTTCAGACAAGAGACAAGTCTGTGATCCATAGTATTGAATATAAAGTACAAACTTATGCATGAGAAAGAGATACAAATGTAATAAAAATAACATGATTTAAAAAGAAATGTAGTCTAATGCATTTTATTGATATAGTGCAGTGTCTGATTGAATAATGTCAAAAAATTTGTGACAGTATATCCTTGCGGGAAACCTGGCACCATTTTGAAACGTCGCTTCTCATTGGCTGACATTTCATTTATCTTGCTTAAAGCCCTTACTTTGAATGCAAAGGACTAGCTGTTAAATGTGAAGATGTGCAAAAATGCATAAGAATGGGGATAATTGTATTGGGGAGGTAAAATTCTCTCTTTTATGGACCCCAATTGCATTTAACGGCTCCACTGATTCATTGCCATAATAAGAAATTATAAATAAGATGAAACAAATGATCCAAATAAAAACCTAGTAGGACAAGTACAGATTGAATTTACAAGTGACTAAATAAGTGGGCATGTCAACCAGTTCACCATCCGTTGTTTTTGAATTCCAAAAAATAGTCTATTATGTTTAAAGGTAGGTTCCTGGACTAGCCATAACAATTATGTCCACAAAATAATTTTGTCTTTTTTCTGAGCAGTATTGAATTCTCTTATTTTTCTGAATTTGTTACTACTGAGAAACTCGTCAGATGTTAAAGAAAATAGTCGTTTTCCCCTTTGGTTTATTTTCTTTCGTTGGAATTCCAGTTCTAAAAATAACTATGTTTATTATGTCTACAAGTGCGCGATTTCTGATGCCATTCTCCAATGGCCAGTTTTCCCTTGTCGTGAGCTCTCCTAGAGGTACTGGCATGGTGGATGGGTTAAAACTATCCCAAAATGCAATGCAACATGACGTCAGCTGCGTTATCTATTTTTGACGCGAACTAAAAATAGCGCTATCTGGTGTGCGAAGCAGAGTTAGGAAATCCCTTGCAAAACAACTTTTCTAATATTTTTTGATTTACACTTTTTAGTGAAACTTATTCATTCCATTTTATAAGTGCTTTCCAACAACTTGAATGAAAGATCATCAAAATTATGAAGCATTCCAAAATGCAGGAACCTACCTTTAAGGTGCATGGATGCACTACCATGCTTTTTCGCCATCTTTACAGAAAGGGAATAACTTACGTGACTTCCTGTTTGCTTCACAGGAGGACAAAGGTTCTCCAAATGCGGTCTACTTTTAAAGAAAAGAATTTGCTTCTTGTGGAGCAAATTCTTTTCCTTTAAGAGTTGACCCCCATTGAGAGGGAGGCAAAGATGAAAATGGCAGAGTTGCTTCCCATGAAATTATATCCATTCACCTCAACTACAGTTCGCAAGCAGAGAAGGCCTTGCTAATACTGATGCTTAGTAGCAGTCTGATGCATGTCTTTACTGCTACTCTGGCATTTCTTTCCAGATATTGTGGGGATGCAGTGCTCTGGAGAAGGAGGAGTAAATTGTTCATATATTCCCATAAAGACACATGTTGTATGTTGTGACAACTAAAATAAACTATCTCAAAATTCCACCTTACCTGGAGCTTTGTTGTGGGTGAATGCTCCACAACATTACACCCCCCTCCCAATATTCCCAATTTGAGCACTCACTATCAGATTGTGTTTACAGGTTTTGCCTGATAATGAAAAGAGATTGACAAAAGATCTAGCTAACCAGGCTCTCAAAGATAAACTGGGGACAGCAGCGAAGACCCCCACAGAGCAGGGGGCAGCAGGAGGGACAGAAGAAATGGATGATGGTATGAATCAAAACTTTAGAAATAGGGAAAATGGCATTGTTTAGAGATACAGTCAACTCTCGATACCTCAAAGTCAAATTGCATTCCAAACTTCTGATATCTCAAAGTAAATTTTCTGGTTTCTTTGAGATATCAGTACTTTGAGTTGAAAGGAGTTGAAATCTAAATCAGTATATGAAATGTGTCCAAACTATATTCTTTGATATAAGAGGTTACTTTGAGATATCAGTGTTCGAGATATCGAGAGTTGACTATACTTGGATTGTTGTTTTTGACTGGGATAGGGAAAGGATTTCCGAAAAGGAAATATTATAACACTACAGGAACTGACAAATCCTAAATTCGGCAGACAAAATACGTATCCTCTTAATTTTTACATGTAGGTAGTGTTGCTACATTATATTACTGCACATGAACAGACTGAATTTAAATCAAGTCTGCTATTTTCAATTTTAGAGGTGTTCTTTGTTTCCAGAGGATCTACCATCAGAATTTACCGTGTATGCAGTAATTTTCGCGGGGTTTAATTTTTCACAGTATTTGGCGGTCACTTCGAAATCACGAATATTAAAATTGCAAAATAATTTCTTGTTTCTGACAAAGTATTTATACCCCCGGTATATACGAAGTATATAGTTATACCCCCGGTATACGAAGTATATAGGGGGTATATAGTTTTTGGTCTTTCCGTTAATATGTTTGTGTGTGTGTGTGTGTGTTAACATTTTTTCTGTCACAGATTTCTCAGGAACCACTAAAGCTAGGACTTTGAAATTTGGTACAAACGTTGGGTAGGACTAGTTGTACCGTGTAAGAGAGAATCAGCCTTCTCCTGCTTATCAGTCCCTTTGTTTATCCATTTTTTCTTTCTCTCCAATTAATTTTTTGTCACAGATTTCTCAGGAACCGCTATAGCTAGGACTTTGAAATTTGGTACAAACGTTGGGTATGACTAGTTGTACCGTGTAAGAGAGAATCAGCCTTCTCCTGCTTATCAGTCCCTTTGTTTGTCCATTTTTTCTTTCTCTCCAATTAAATTTCTGTCACAGATTTCTCAGGAACCACTGAAGCTAGGACTTTGAAATTTGATACAAACGTTGGGTATGACTAGTTGTACCGTGTCAGAGAGAATCAGCCTTCTCCTGCTTATCAGTCCCTTTGTTTATCCATCTTTCTTTCTCTCCGAAGTATATAGGGGGTATATAGTTTTTGGTCTTTCCCTTAATATGTTTGTGTGTGTGTGTGTGTGATAACATTTTTTCTGTCACAGATTTCTCAGGAACCACTAAAGCTAGGACTTTGAAATTTGGTACAAACGTTGGGTAGGACTAGTTGTACCGTGTAAGAGAGAATCAGCCTTCTCCTGCTTATCAGTCCCTTTGTTTATCCATTTTTTCTTTCTCTCCAATTATTTTTTTGTCACAGATTTCTCAGGAACCGCTATAGCTGGGACTTTGAAATTTGGTACAAATGTGGGTATGACTAGTTGTACCGTGTAAGAGAGAATCAGCCTTCTCCTGCTTATCAGTCCCTTTGTTTGTCCATTTTTAGCTCACCTGAGCCAGCGGCTCCGGGGGAGCTTATAGGATGGTAAGGCTCCGGCGTCCGGCGTCCGTCCGTCGTACGTCGTCCGTCGTCCGTCCACACTTTCAAACGACTTCTCCTCTGAAACCGGTGGGCCGATTGTAACCAAATTTCATATAGAGCCTCCTGGGACCTTAGGAAAGAAAAGTTGTTCAAACGGTCCTGGTCACATGACCAACATGGCCGCCATGCCCATATATGGTAAAAACCTGAAAAAATCTTCTTCTCAAGAACCAATAGGTCAATGGCCTTGAAACTTGGTATGTAGCATTGGGTACACGAGTACTACCAAGATTGTTCAAATTATGACCTTGGGTTGACCTTGACCTTTTTTACGGTAACGTCAAATTTGCTTCCTTATGCTTTTATATGGCAAAATGCTGCAACATAAGATATCTTGGAAACTGTTGAAGATTTTGGCCTAAAAATTGGTACATACAGTCATCTTAATGACTACATGAAGATTTATGAGTACAAGAGGTCAAGGTCATTCTTTGACCTTTGACCCAGAACTCTCATATTTTGACAATATCAAACAATCTCCTCAAAAACAACTAGGCCAATTGTAACCAAATTTCATATAGGTCCTCCAGGGGTTGAGGGAATGAAAATTTGTTCATACAGTCCGGGTCACATGACCAACATGGCCACCACGCCCATATATGGTAAAAACCTTTAAAAATCTTCTTCTCCAGAACCAGTTGACCGATGGCCTTGAAACTCAGTATGTAGCATTGGGTACTCAAGTACTATAAAGATTGTTCAAATTATAACCTTGGGTTGACCTTGACCTTTTTTACGGCAAGGTCAAATATCGGAAAATGCTAGAACATGAGATTTCATGGTAAGTTTTGAAGTTTTGGCCTAAAAATTGGCATATACAATCATCTTAATGAGTACATGAAGATTTGTGAGTACAAGAGGTCAAGGTCATTCTTTGACCTTTGACCCAGAAATCTCAAATTTTGACAATTTCAAACAATTGGCTCTAAAACCACTGGGCCAATTTAAACCAAATTTCATGTAGAGCCTCGAGGGGTTGAGGGAATGTAAAAATATTCTTACGGTCTTGGACACATGACCAACATGGCCGCCACGCCCATATATGGTAAATACCTTTAAAAATCTTCTTCTCCAGAACCAATTGACCGATGGCCTTGAGACTTTGTATGTAGCATTGGGTACTTGAGTACTATCAAGATTGTTCAAATGATGACCTTGTGTTGACCTTGACCTTTTACAGCAAGGTCAAATATGGGAAAATGGTAGAACATAAGATTTCATGGCAAGTTTTGAAGATTTTGGCCTAAAAAATTGGTATATACAGTTGTCTTAATGAGTTCATGAAAAGTTATGAGTACAAGAGGTCAAGGTCATTTTATTACCTTTGATCCAGATTGCTCATATTTTGACATTTTCAACCATTTCCTCAAAAGCCAAAGGGCCAATTGTGAACACATTTCATATAAAGCCTCCAGGTGTTGGTTGAATGAAAATTTGTTCAAACGGTCCAGGTCACATGATCAACTTGGCCGCCATTACCACTTATGATATAAATCTTTAATATTTTTCTTCTCCAGAACCAATACACCTATGGCCTTGAAACTTGGTAAATAGCATGGAGTACTAGAGTACCACCAAGACTGTTCAAATGGTGACCTTGGGTTGACCTTGACCTTTTTTGCGGCATGGTCAAATATGGGAAAATGCTAGAACATAAGACTTCATGGAAAGTCTGAAGATTTTGGCCTAAAAATGGTATATATGGTTGTCTTAATGAGTACATGAAGAGTTATGAGTACAAGTGGTCATGGTCATTCTTTGACTTTTGACCCAAAACTCATATTTTGACAATGTCAGACATGATAAGTAAAAGCCACCTTGCAAATTGTTCAGGTGAGCGATTCAGGGCCTCATGGCCCTCTTGTTTCTTTCTCTCCAATTAAATTTCTGTCACAGATTTCTCAGGAACCACTGAAGCTAGGACTTTGAAATTTGATACAAACGTTGGGTATGACTAATTGTACCGTGTAAGAGAGAATCAGCCTTCTCCTGCTTATCAGTCCCTTTGTTTATCCATCTTTTCTTTCTCTCCGAAGTATATAGGGGGTATATAGTTTTTGGTCTTTCCGTTAATATGTTTGTGTGTGTGTGTGTGTGTTAACATTTTTTCTGTCACAGATTTCTCAGGAACCACTAAAGCTAGGACTTTGAAATTTGGTACAAACGTTGGGTAGGACTAGTTGTACCGTGTAAGAGAGAATCAGCCTTCTCCTGCTTATCAGTCCCTTTGTTTATCCATTTTTTCTTTCTCTCCAATTAATTTTTTGTCACAGATTTCTCAGGAACCGCTATAGACAGGACTTTGAAATTTGGTACAAACGTTGGGTATGACTAGTTGTACCGTGTAAGAGAGAATCAGCCTTCTCCTGCTTATCAGTCCCTTTGTTTGTCCATTTTTTCTTTCTCTCCAATTAAATTTCTGTCACAGATTTCTCAGGAACCACTGAAGCTAGGACTTTGAAATTTGATACAAACATTGGGTATGACTAGTTGTACCGTGTAAGAGAGAATCAGCCTTCTCCTGCTTATCAGTCCCTTTGTTTATCCATCTTTTCTTTCTCTCCAATTAAGTTTTTGTCCCAGATTTCTCAGGAACCGCTACATCTAGGACTTTGAAATGTGGTATAAACGTTGGGTATGACTAGTTGTACTGTGTAAGAGGGAATCAGCCTTCTCCTGCTTATCAGTCCCTCTGTTTGTCCATTTTTTCTTTCTCTCCAATTAAATTTTTGTCACAGATTTCTCAGGAACCTCTACAGCGAGGACTTTCAAATTTGGATTTAACCTTGGGTATGACTAGTTGTACTGTGTAAGAGAGAATCAGCCTTCTCCTGCTTATCAGTCCCTTTGTTTGTCCATTTTTTAGCTCACCTGGCCCGAAGGGCCATAGTGAGCTATTGTCATACCAATGCGTCCGGCGTGCGTAGTGCGTCGTGCGTCGTGCGTCATCACGGAATTTGTCCGTCAACACCTAAAAACAAATATTCAAACATCTTTTTCTGTAAAACTACTGGTCCCATGGTTCTCAAATTTCACATGGAGCATGACCTGACTCCAGGGTCTCAGAATTGTAAAATTGGGTCAGGTTGAAAATCCAAGATGGCCGCTGTTACTAAAAATAGCAAAAACAACAAAATAAACTTCTTCTCCAGAACCACTGGGTATATTTCTCTGAATTTTGGCATGGAACATCAGTGAAACCTTGGTATTCAAAATTGTAAAAATGAAAAAAGTCTGTAGCGGAGTTTTGTCACAGTGACCTACTTTCTGTTTACGTGTGTAATTTTGCTCAAATGCCAATGTCAAAAAATGACCTATTTAAACAACTTCAAACAACTTCTTCTCTAAAACTACTGGTCCCATGGTTCTCAAATTTCACATGGAGCATGACCTGACTCCAGGGTCTCAGAATTGTAAAATTGGGTCAGGTTGAAAATCCAAGATGGCCGCCGTTACTAAAAAGAGCAAAAACAACAAAATCAACTTCTTCTCCAGAACCATTTGGTATATTTGGTTGAAAGTTTGCATGGAACATAAGTAGGACCTTGGTATTAAAAATTGTAAAAATAAAAAAAATCTATAGCGGAATTAGGTCACAGTGACCTACTTAGAGTTTACAAGGCCGATTTTGCTCAAATGTCAATATCTAAAGAAAATGCAACCAATTCTGACCAGATTTGGTCAGAAATGGTTCTTGAATGGAATTATTTCAATTTTGTGCCAGCTGACTATCCAAGATGGCCACCATGGGGGCCGTTACTAAAAATAGCACAAACATAAAAATGACAATTACTCAAGAACCCTTGAATGGAATTGGACCAATTTGTGTCAGAATGTTCCTTGCATGAAGCCGTTTCGATTAATTGCAATTTGGCATTCCAAGATGGCCGCCATCTGGTGTTACTTAAAATAGCACAAACATAAAAATGACAATTACTCAAGAACCCTTTAATGGAATTGGACCAATTTTGTGTCAGTATGTTCCTTGCATGAAGTCGTTTTGATTAATTGCAATTTGGCATTCCAAGATGGCCGCCATCTGCCGTTACTAAAAATAGCACAAAACATGAAAATGACAATATCTCAGTAACCGCTGAATGGATTTTGACGAAATTTGTGTCAAAATGATTCTTGCATTGAGATGTTTCAAAAATATCTAACTGTAGACCCTTCATATTGGCCTCTGTTACTAAAAATAGAAAAATGTGAAAATTAGAAAATCTCAATGGAGTTGGATTAATTTTGTGTCAGAATGGTCCTTTAATTAAGTTTTTTCAATTTTTTGCATTTTGGCATTCCAAGATGGCCACCATTTGCCGTTACTAAAAATAGCACAAAACATGAAAATGACAATATCTCAGTAACTGCTGAATGGATTTAGACAAAATTTGTGTCAAAATGATTCTTGCATTGAGATGGTCCAAAAATATCTAACTGTAGATCAGTCATATTGGCCTCTGTTACTAAAAATAGAAAAATGTGAAAATCAGAAAATCTCAATGGAACTGAACCAAATTTGTGTCAAAATGGTCCTTGCATGAAGGCTTTTCGATTTTTTGCATTTTAGCAATCCAAGATGGCCGCCATCTGCCGTTACTAAAAATAGCACAAAACATGAAACTGGCAATATCTCAGTAACCCCTGAATGGATTTTGATGAAATTTGTGGCAAAATGATTCTTGCATTGAGGTGTTTCAAAAGTAAATATATAAAGACCAGGCAAGTTGGCCTCTGTTACTAAAAGTAGCAAAATGTGAAAATGAGAAATTCTCAGTGGAATTGGACCAATTTTGTATCAGAATGGTCCCGTTGCACAATAGCCAGGTGAGCGATATCAGGCCCATTTGGGCCTCTTGTTCTTTCTCTCCAATTAATTTTTGTCACAGACTTCTCAGGAACCATTAAAGCTAGGACTTTGAAATTTGGTACAAATGTTGGGTATGACTAGTTGTACCATGTAAGAGAGAATCAGCCTTTTCCTGCTTATCAGTCCATTTGTTTGTCCATTTTTTCTTTCTCTCCAATTAAATTTTTGTCACAGATTTCTCAGGAACTACTACAGCTAGAACTTTGAAATTCGGTACAAATGTTGGGTGTGACTAGTTGTACTGTGTAAGAGAGAATCAGCCTCTTCCTCTTATCATTTCCTTTGTTTGTCCATTTTTTCTTTCTCTTCAATTAAATTATTGTCACAGATTTCTCAGGAACTGCTTCAGCTAGGATTTTGATATTTTGTACAAACATTGGGTATGACTAGTTGTATCATGTAAGAGAGAATCAGCCTTTTCCTGCTTATCATTCTCTTTTTTTGTCCATTTTTTCTTTCTCTCCAATAAAATTTCTGTCAAAGATTTCTTAGGAACCACTTTAGCTAGGATTTTGAAAGTTGGTTCAAACGTTGTGTAGGACAAGTTGTACTGTGTAAGAGAGAATCAGCCTCCTCCTGCTTTTCATTCCCTTTGTTTGTCCATTTTTTCTTTCTCTCCAATTAACTTTTTGTCACAGATTTGTCTGTTCTCATGAGAGCCACAGTCTTCAAATTTTGTATACATCTTGAGAATGGCCATATATATTGCTGGAAAGAAAATCAAGATGCTAAGATTTCTTTTGGCCTTCTTTTTCTTTTTTCTTTTTCCCATCTCTCACTCCAATGCAATAAATGGGAAAATTTATGGAAAAAAATTCTCAGATTGCTATGTTATTAGGTTTACATCTAGCTTTAAACTGATTAGTTGACATCATCGGGATGCTGCTGCTGACTTTAGGTCCAGGTCGCAGACATAGAAGTTTATGTAAACTTACGTTGAAATTTGTGTTAAATTTGTATATTTTTTTGATAACATAATTTGCATTTATTTTAATGGAACCTTTTGGTGTTTGTTTATTGGCCTTTCACTGGATTTGTAATAGATTGTCGACCATCTGTCTGTCTGTTAGTTAACATTTGCTTGTATTAAATGTGTTTTTATTTTGCGGTGGTGCTGGCCGGGGGTATACGTGAACCCCAGCTCACATGCTCTAGTTTCAATAGACACAGTGTCCATTATTTTGATTCCATTTGCTTCGGTAAACTCTTGTTACTTTTCACTTGAGCCAGTTTTTTCATGGCCGCAGGTTAATGAACGAATTGGCTGAAGTTAGAAACAATTTTATTTTTTGCATATGTTCCAGACAGCAAAAAATAAAAATCACAAAAATTAAAGTTTAAGTTTTTGACCCTAAACAGCGAAATTTGAGCCCGCAGAAATTATTGTGTGTACGGTATTTATCTCACTACAGCTAGTGTTGTGTCCTGTGTCGGCTGTAAGAAGTCTATCTGTATGTCTTCTGGTCCTTTTGGATTACTGGGCTCATTCAGAGTCAGTTTGAGAATAGAGTTTTGCTGAAGCCTGTGCTGGGGGTCATGGGCAGTGTTGTGACATTACATTAATCCATGTGAACACTCAGTTAACCCTATTGCACTCAGAATGGCCAAAACTCTATGGAGTTTTGGCTGTCCTGAGTGCAACAGGGTTAAACTGAGTCAGCTATTTCCGTCACGTTAATGTGTTCCTTGCTTCTGGAGGATCTTCCTTCTGAATTGATTTCATAGTTGTTTCCAAGTGGAATAGAGTAAAAAGATTGGATAATATTGGAGCTTTCCAACAATATTCATTTGAGTCCAAGTTACTAAGATATTCTTCACCAAAACTACACACGGGTAATCAGATAATGAACACTTTATCTATAGGCTTAGGTACTGGAATTAAATGATACTGGCCGAGAATACAGTTTAACCTTTATGGGTACACAACCATTTCTTCACCAATTTTATAATGGGTTACAACTTCCTGTTACGAGGACAAAGCTCTTCCAAAAAAGGGGTCTACTATCAAAGGAAAGAATTTACTCCAAGAGGAGCAAATTCTTTCCTTTTAAAGTTGATCCCATTGATAAGGGAGGCTAAAATGAAAAATGCTTAGTAGCTTTTCCTGAAAGTTCACCCATTTACTTCAAGAAGAATTATTGTCTTTTTCAGATGATAGTGACACAGAATCAGTGGAAAGCTGGGATGAAAACTCCCTGGGTATTGAAGAATGTCTCTTTTGTTCATATATTAGCCAATCACTGGAGGACAATATGGGTCACATGACCACCAAACATAGCTTCTTTCTGCCAGATGCTGAATTCATATCAGATTTAGAGGGGTTGATCACTTATCTAGGTAAGTAAATCAGAAAAAGACATATTTAATCATACGGTGCAATGTTCTTAAGTGGACTTTTCTTAAAGCCTGGGGCAATTTTTGTTGGTACATCCCCATGTTACTGGAGAACAAGTTAAAAGACTTCATATTCTCTGGATGACAAAGTCCTTCCAAAATGGGGTCTGTTTTTAAAAGTAAGAATTTCCTGCTAAGAGGAGCAAATTCTTCAAGAGTTGAAGCACTCCGTGCTGACAAAATAAAAAATTATTTCAGAATTATTAGCTCACCTGGCCCGAAGGGCCATAGTGAGCTATTGTCATACCAATGCGTCCGGCGTGCGTCGTGCGTCGTCACAAAATTTGTCCGTCAACACCTAAAAACAAATATTCAAACATCTTCTTCTGTAAAACTACTGGTCTTATGGTTCTCAAATTTCACGTGGAGCATGACCTGACTCCAGGGTCTCAGAATTGTAAAATTGGGTCAGGTTGAAAATCCAAGATGGCGGCCGTTACTAAAAATAGCAAAAAAATACAAAATAAACTTCTTCTCCAGAACCACTGGGTATATTTCTCTGAATTTTGGCATGGAACATCAGTGAAACCTTGGTATTCAAAATTGTAAAAATGAAAAAAATCTGTAGCGGAGTTTTGTCACAGTGACCTACTTTCTGTTTACGTGTGTAATTTTGCTCAAATGCCAATGTAAAAAAATGACCGATTTAAACAACTTCAAACAACTTCTTCTCTAAAACTACTGGTCCCATGGTTCTCAAATTTCACATGGAGCATGACCTGACTCCAGGGTCTCAGAATTGTAAAATTGGGTCAGGTTGAAAATCCAAGATGGCCACCATTACTAAAAATAGCAAAAACAACAAAACCAACTTCTTCTCCAGAACTATTTGGTATATTTGGTTGAAAGTTTGCATGGAATATAAGTGGGACCTTGGTATTTAAAATTGTAAAAATAAAAAAAATCTATAGCAGAATTAGGTCACAGTGACCTACTTAGCGTTTACAAGGCCGATTTTGCTCAAATGTCAATATCTAAAGAAAATGCAACCATTTCTGACCAGATTTGGTCAGAAATGGTTCTTGAATGGAATTATTTCAATTTTGTGCCAGTTGACTATCCAAGATGGCCACCATGGGGGCCGTTACTAAAAATAGCACAAACATAAAAATGACAATTACTCAAGAACCCTTGAATGGAATTGGACCAATTTTGTGTCAGAATGTTCCTTGCATGAAGCCGTTTCGATTAATTGCAATTTGGCATTCCAAGATGGCCGCCATCTGGTGTTACTAAAAATAGCACAAACATAAAAATGACAATTACTCAAGAACCCTTTAATGGAATTGGACCAATTTTGTGTCAAAATGTTCCTTGCATGAAGTCGTTTTGATTAATTGCAATTTGGCATTCCAAGATGGCCTCCATCTGCTGTTACTAAAAATAGCACAAAACATGAAAATGACAATATCTCAGTAACCGCTGAATGGATTTTGACGAAATTTGTGTCAAAATGATTCTTGCATTGAGATGTTTCAAAAAAAACTAACTGTAGACCATTCATATTGGCCTCTGTTACTTAAAATAGAAAAATGTAAAAATTAGAAAATCTCAATGGAGTTGGATTAATTTTGTGTCAGAATGGTCCTTTAATTAAGCTTTTTCGATTTTTTGCATTTTGGCATTCCAAGATGGCCGCCATTTGCCGTTACTAAAAATAGCACAAAACATGAAAATGACAATATCTCAGTACCCGCTGAATGGATTTTGACGAAATTTGTGTCAAAATGATTCTTGCATTGAGATGTTTCAAAAATATCTAACTGTAGACCAGTCATATAGGCCTCTGTTACTAAAAACAGAAAAATGTGAAAATCAGAAAATCTCAATGGAACTGGACTAAATTTGTGTCAAAATGGTCCTTGCATGAAGGCTTTTCGATTTTTTGCATTTTAGCAATCCAAGATGGCCGCCATCTACCATTACTAAAAATAGCACAAAACATGAAACTGGCAATATCTCAGTAACCCCTGAATGGATTTTGATGAAATTTGTGGCAAAATGATTCTTGCATTGAGGTGTTTCAAAAGTAAATGTATAAAGACCAGGCAAGATGGCCTCTGTTACTAAAAGTAGCAAAATGTGAAAATGAGAAATTCTCAGTGGAATTGGACCAATTTTGTATCAGAATGGTCCCGTTGCACAAAAGCCAGGTGAGCGATATCAGGCCCATTTGGGCCTCTTGTCTTTAATACCTCACTGTATCTGGAGCTGTGAATTGAGTTTTGGACAATAATGTTTTGTCAGACTTAAAAAAAAATGAAATATTTTGTTTGGCAAATAAAAACAAGGGAGACAGTTTAAAGTTTTGTAATAGGTGTCCTACACATGGACTGAAATGTGAAATATTTTATTCAGGTGAAAAGGTAGGGGTTGGTCATGTATGTCTGTGGTGTAATGAGAAAGGTAAAAGTTTCCACTCCACAAAGTCTGTTCAGCAACACATGGTCGACAAGGGGCATTGTATGATGTTACATGAAGGTGATGTAGTTCTGGAGTATGCTGACTTCTATGATTACAGGTAAGCAGTTTTCTGTTTATTGTCCCTTCTGTGCCTGTATATTACTTTCCAGTGTCGGTCTCGACAGCCTGAACTTTGCTTTGAGTTTTTTGGTTACGTTTGTTTTGTGACAGTGCGCAGACAAATGAGCCTTCTGTACATGTATATATTTGGCTCATCAGTAGATCATCTTATTGATAAGAGTGATCATGTTACATACAGTCTGATATAAACTTTACACCTGAGAGAGTCTTGTATTTTAAAAATATATGCTAGTCAAAAAAAGAAAAAGGAAAAGAAACTGCCACATTTAGTTATTTTAGTATTTCTTAGACTGTTCCCAGCTGGCACATAATTATCAAGATGTTGCATCAATGGTGATAAGATGTTGTTTTTGTAATGTTTACCTGCTGGCAATATTCAGTGCAATTAAAATGTTATTCAAATGTTCTTTTCTTTTTCTGACTAGCATATGTCTTTTATAGGAGCAGCTACCCTGACTACAAAGAAGGGGGGACAGCGGAAGGTGAAGATGCGGAGATGGAAACAGATGTACAACCAGAAGTTCTTGCTGAAGATGGTTATGAACTAGTCCTTCCATCAGGTAATGCTGAAATGGTTTAAATGTTTGCAGAATATTAAGGTGTATGGATACACCTCCATGTTAGTTTGCCATTTTTACTAAGGGAAGCAACTGTTGTGACTTTAAGGTTTCTTTTCTGGGCAATGAAACCTTTCCAAAAAGGTTCTACTCTTAAAAGACAGAATTTACTCCTAGAAGGAGCAAATTCTTCCCTCTAAGAATTGATCCCCATAGAAACAAGGCTAAAAAAGAAATTGCAGACTTTAACACTAATGCTCAAAATTATACACTTGGCAAGTCTGCATGAAATTCAGTTCCCACAGACGTTTCTTTTCAATGACATGATTTTGTAATGGCTGTCAAAATGGTAGACAGAAGCTGTCAAACTGAAATTTCTTCATCAATACCAAACAATTTTGAATGCAATAAAAAGCAATTTTTTTTGACAGATAAAGGTATGACATTGTAAACCACAGAGTCGTTATGATATTGTGAATTATTGCAAACTTGATTTTTATACTGTTTATTTAAGATATTTGTGACTTCCTGTTTGATTCCCTGGACAAAGAAGCCCTTCCAAAATTAGGTCTGGAACAAATTTCCTTCCTTTAGAGTTGACCCCTATGAGAAAGGAAGCAAAAATAAAAAAAGGCAGCATTGCCTGACCTGAAAGTGTACCAAATTACCTTAACTTGAAAGAGAGAAAGTATGGCCATTGTAGAGTCTGCAAGTAGAGCTGTGTTCACACAAATAGAGATCTGAACATATTTCTTTGTTCCTGGTTACCGAATTTATTCAGCTATTATAATGGGTGGGTGGGGTCCCATCC
Organism: Ctena decussata; assembly: GCA_963989385.1. NCBI lineage: Eukaryota > Metazoa > Mollusca > Bivalvia > Lucinida > Lucinidae > Ctena > Ctena decussata. The sequence goes on from OZ022512.1 coordinate 42,705,983, forward strand.
AAAATTATCCGAGGCATGTAAATCATTCTTACGTATTTCAGCTTTTAGATGGGTTTTCTGCTTCAAACCAATCACAAAGGTTTAGATCGGACTTGAAGATGGATCTAGGCTTGTGGGATTGTTTTGGAATGGATAAGCTTGTTTCTTTATCCAAATAAATTTGGTTATTGTTCATTTATGCACTGCAGTACAGCAATGTCTTTGTTACCTTCAGGTGCAACAATAGGTCACAGATCATTACACAAGTACTACAAACAAAACATCAACCCACGATCCGGAGAGAGAACACGATCTATACTACCCAAAATGTTGGCACAGTATAAGGCTCTGGGCTGGACTGGAGCTACAGGTAGACATACAAGGGTTGATCCAGAAATAATGTCACTGTGTCCATCGCACGTTTATTCATCGTAGCATTATTATAAAATTCTATTAAGCTACACTGTAATTAAGTTCTGATTTACAGATAATGATAAAATACAATAAATATAAAGTTGAAATCTTTTTTCTTTCCAATTATATAGACGTTCAAAGTATGCCACCATCGTCATAGCAGAATAGCGTTTATTACCTGAACAGTGTTTTCAAAAGCAATCACAAATCAAAATCAAACTAAAGCACCAAATCAGATAAAAATTTGATACGATGACGAAATATATTTTTGCCGCCCACTATTGAAATCTTAATGTCGTCACTGCAGTTTGAAGTTCGCTAGCTAGTGCTAATGCTTGTTACTGCCGAGTGTGAAAATGTTGATTTCTGACAAACGCGTCAGCGAATATATATGCGGTTTTGCCACAAATTAGAAAATCACCATAAGGGACGATAGAGCTGTTTGTTTAGACATGTGGTAATATGACAGTTATTATGAGGCTTGTGCAAAGGTGATATCAGCGCAACAAGGGTGCAGATGAGACGCTGGAGGATAGTCCGAAAACAAGAAGACCTGTATGTTCAATGCCAGACAATAACGTCACTCTTGTTTGGACCCCATATGTGAAGTTCGATGATTTGTAATTCGAATATTGTGTAAATTCTTTAATGTGAGCTGCGCGGCTGTTCATGTAATATTAAAAGATGAGATAAACATGGAAGAACAGACTTCAGTGCTATGCTAGAACAACGAATATGCTATTTCAGACTTGACAGAATATCGAAACTTCTTCTGGTATGTCAACAATGTCATTGACGTGCGGCGCGTTTTGTTACCATACCGTCTGTCTATCTCGATATCTCAAGTACTGTGCACTGTATTTTTATGACATTTTCAGACCATAATGCAAATAGATTACGGTACTAGGATACGAAATTTTGTTCCTCTCTCTTAATTCTACACGATTTTATAGCTGCAGTGACATTACTTCTGGATCAACCCTCGTAATAACACTTAAAGCCTTAAAAAAAAAAGTTGAATTTGCAAACAGCGTAGATCCAGATGAAACGGTGGAGAATGAGCCAGCTCATCTGGATCTACACTGTTTGCCCTCCAGTCTTTGAATTTCCAGTATGATAAAGCCTGGATGAAATTTTTTGAAATTTTGCAGACGTAAATTTTGTGTCTGCTCTTTAGCCTTTTATAGGTGAAATATTAGTGCCGTATTTAAGAGCGAATATCCAATGTGCATTTGGGTCGTCTTTGCATTTCTCTTGAAGACCTATCGTCTACAAAAAAACAAATGTAGTAGTAAAATAATTTGGACTGAACCAAAAGTGCACTGTCCAGCCCTAGTTGCATTGATCTATACCATCTTATTTTGAGCTATGTATACTAAAAAGAATTTTGGCATCACGGTGTATTTAATAAAAAATCAAGCTAATTTCCGTACAATGTACAATGAAAGCATGCATTATCGTAGCTTTAGGTTTCTGTAAGAAAAGTTATGACACTATTTCACAGGCATTTAAGCAAGGAGTGAATAAAAAAAAAACTTGCAAATAAAACCTTCACGAGAATGCATGAGCCACGACACGAGAAAACCAACAAAATGGTTGTGCACCCAGAACAGACTTAGATCAGACTGGGCAGATGCCCAGTCTGATCAGAGTCTACTCTCAATGCTTAAAGGGTAGCTAAGGGTTCTATGCTAGCTTATGCAGACAGCGAAGACTCTGATCAGACTGGGCGGAATCCCAGGATGATCTGAGTCTGCACTGGGTGCACAATCACTTTGTTGGTTTTCTCATGTCGCGGCTTACATCTGAAATGCAAAAAGTTATCTTTCTTATGGCTGATTTTTGTTGCTTGCAGGAGCTGTAGCTCAGAGAAGAGTTAAAGATCTCGGTGCTGTGCAGAGAATGAAAAACAGACATTTTATGAAGATGGGCTTAAAAAACAACAGTTTTCAGTTTCACTTTAGACAAGATAGCCCATACTAGGCCAGTCAGAAATCGTGTTGCATGTTGAGGGCATTTTAGCCAATGAGAAAGTCAGAAGAGAATTTAGCCAATCAGAAATGTTGTTACATGTTGAGGAGAGTGTAGCCAGTCAGGAATGCTCTTACATATTGTGGCAGCTCAGCAAGCCAGAAGTTGTGCTGCTAGTCTGTCAGTTTGTTTGGTATGAAAGAGGATAAATCTGTCTTACCCTATTGAAACAGTAGGGATAATTAAACTATAGGGAACATTTGGGCATGATCTATTTGAACCATTAATTCTTAGCTGCCAGAAAAGCGGACAATAAAATTTGTCTGTAAAAATTAAAAAACTACAAAAATTTCAAGCCATATCTTGTTGAGAATACAAAGTCTCCTAAGGAGCCACCTTTTCTGAATCTACGCTGTTAGCAAATTCAACTAGTTTTGTTTTTGATGGTTTAAATGTTAACCCTTAAAGCGCCAAAAATTCAAATTGTTGAATTGGCAAACAGTGTAGATTCAGATGAGGTGGCTTATAATGAGCCACCTCATCTGAATCTACACTGTTTGCCCTCAAGTGTTCGAATTCTCAATATGATATCACTTGGATCAGACATTTTTTGAAATTCTGCAGACTTAAATTTTGTCGTCTACTTTTTGGCGCATTAAGGGTTAAAAAGGCAAAGTATATAAGGGAAATAAATATTTTGCTAAGAGATAGCCTCCCTTTGCCAAGTTTTCTGTTCCTTTATTCCTTATCTAAATTTTGTAGGGAATGATTCATTAATATTAAGGAAATGCTTAGGGAAGAATTTGGAATCAGTTATGGTTACTTTTTAGTAAAAAGTAATATTTTCCCATTTTTGTTTTGGACTGACTTGCAGGGTTTTGAGTGGCAACATGCAGAAGTGATGCTTAACACAACTGAGAACTGCTGAACTGCATGGATTCAAAGATTGGTTTTCAGTGTTTTCTGTTATCAAATGTGTTAGGCATTTTGAAACATCTGTCAGTAACAGGCATAATAAACAGTACATGTATTTAAACAAATGTTTTGTCAGTGTTTGTTATAGTTCCATGAAAAATTATGATAAAGGATATTAGTAATTTAAGTTTAAAGACAGTCATGATTTACTGGTGATGGGTACAGGTGCATTCATTCAAGATTTTGACTCCTGACATGAAGAGCACAGGCAATTGTAGCATAAAAAAAATCCTCCACCCTTAATTAAGTTATTATCAATAATAAGGGTGCGGGATTTTTTTATGCTACAAGTGCCTGTGGTAAAGAGCCTTCTAGGTTGAGAAGATTTGCCGCCCTCTCATATGATGCAGCTCTAACTTGAAGGTGAATGGATAGTTTCAGGGGAGGCAACTTTTTAGCTCACCTGAGCATGAAGTGCTCAGGGTGAGTTTTTGGGATACCCTGATGTCTGTCGTCCGTCGTACGTCCGGACGTCCGTCCGTCAACTTTTGCTTGTGTACACTCTAGCGGGCACAGTTTCGATCCAATCTTTATGAAACTTTGTCAGAATGTTTATCTCCATAAAATCTAGGCCAAGTTCGAAACTGGGTCATGTCGGGTCAAAAACTAGGTCACTAGGTCAAATCTTAGAAAAACCTTGTGTACGCTCTAGAGGGCACAGTTTTCATCCAAAGTGCATGAAACTTTGTCAGAATGTTTATCCTCATAGTATCTAGGACAAGTTTGAAACTGGGTCACGTTGGGTTTAAAACTAGGTCACTAGGTCAAATCATAGAAAAACCTTGTGTACGCTCTAGAGGACACAGTTTTGATCCAATCTTTATGAAACTTTGTCAGAATGTTTATCTCCATAAAATCTAGGCCAAGTTCGAAACTGGGTCATGTCGGGTCAAAAACTAGGTCACTAGGTCAAATCTTAGAAAAACCTTGTGTACGCTCTAGAAGGCACAGTTTTGATCCAAAGTTCATGAAACTTTGTCAGAATGTTTATCCTCATAGTATCTAGAACAAGTTTGAAACTGGTTTATGTCGGGTCTAAAACTAGGTCACTAGGTCAAATCATAGAAAAACCTTGTGTACGCTCTAGAGGACACAGTTTTGATCCAGTCTTTATGAAACTTTGTCAGAATGTTTATCTCCATAAACTCTAGGCCAAGTTCGAAACTGGGTCATGTCGGGTCAAAAACTAGGTCACTAGGTCAAATCTTAGAAAAACCTTGTGTACGCTCTAGAAGGCACAGTTTTGATCCAAAGTTCATGAAACTTAATCAGAAAGTTTATCCTTATAATACCTAGAATAAGTTTGAAACTGGATCATGTCGGGTCAAAAACTAGGTCACTAGGTCAAATCATAGAAAAAACCTTGTGTACGCTCTAGAGGACCCAGTTTTGATCCAATCTTTATAAAACATTGTCAGAATGTTTTACTCTATAAATTCTAGGCCAAGTTCGAAACTGGGTCTTTTTGAGTCAAAAACTAGGTCACTAGGTCAAATCTTAGAAAAGCCTTGTGTACGCTCTAGAAGGCACAGTTTTGATCCAAAGTTCATGAAACTTTGTCAGAATGTTTATTCTCATAATATGTAGGACAAGTTTGAAACTGGGTCATGTCGGGTCAAAAACTAGGTCACTAGGTCAAATCTTAGAAAAACCTTGTGTACACTCTAGAGGACACAGTTTTGATATAATCTTTATGAAACTTTGTCAGAATGTTTATCCTCATAGTATCTAGGACAAGTTTGAAACTGGGTCACGTTGGGTCTTTTGAGTTTGAGCATATACTCAAGTTTTATAACCTCGGGGCCAGGAAGTCAGAAAAGTGGTCTGTTGTTGGAAAAAAGGCAGTTAACACTTTTGCCTCTCTGCTGAATTGGGGTCCACTATAAAAGGAAAGTATTTGCACCTTATGGAGCAAACTTTTTCCTTCAAAAGTGGACCCTTGTTGGAAAGGCTATGTCGTGTAAGGCGGCAAACAAGAAGTCACAAAAGTTATTTATCATTGAATAATGGTGGGACATAGAAGTTAATAGCTGTAAAGTGATTGATTTGTGATTTCTGTGATATTCAGAGATATAGTGCTGGTACTTGACTTGTTATGACCGTACAGAAATTACATGGATATTAAAATCATTAAGCAGTTTGAGACTAGTTGCACTTTTGTATCATTATTTTTTCAGTTTATTAACCCTTTAATTTCCAAAAAATGAAAATCAAAATAATGGAGGAAAAGCAGAACCAACAATCATCAGCGGTTATGTTGACATTTTTTATTTGTGTCTACGCGTTTCGGTCTTACAAAGACCTTCGTCAGGAAAATGAAAATGATTGAATTTGCAAACGGCTTAGATCCAGATGAGGTGGCTCATAAGAGCTACCTCATCTGAATGTACATTGTTTGCCCTATAGTCATTGAATTCTTAGTATGATATTTCTTAGGCAAAACATTTTTATAAGCCCGTCGAAGACGGGTCGTATTATGTCGTGACCGCCATCTGTCCGTCCATCTGTCCCTTAACTTTTCGTTGTCGCTCCATATCTCCATAACCCCTTGAAAGATTATTTTGAAACTTTGGTCAAATGTTCGCCTTATCGAGACGATGTGCAGAACTCATACTTCAATGATGTCCGGCAAAGGTCAAGGCCACACTTAGAGGTCAAAGGTCAAGGCCACACTTAGAGGTCAAAGGTCAAACGGTAAATTTTTGTGTCCGCTCCATATCTTGAAAACCGTGTAAGATTTCTTCATGAAAGTTTGTACAAATATAAAGCACAATCAGACAATGTGCAGAGAAAAAGAACCATAACCCTAGTTTCATTTTTGACGGCATTATGTCCCTTTGTATCTTTTATACAGTAACTTCATATAAGCTTTATGTCCGCTCCATACTTAGAGGTCAAAGGTCAAGGCCACACTTAGAGGTCAAAGGTCAAACGGTAAATTTTTGTGTCCGCTCCATATCTTGAAAACCGTGTAAGATTTCTTCATGAAAGTTTGTATAATTATAAAGCACCATCAGACGATGTGCAGAGAAAAAGGACCATAACCCTACTTTCACATTTAACAAAATTACGCCCCTTTGTACTTTTCGTATAGTAATTTCATATAAGCTTTGTGTTCGCTCCATATCTCTAAAACTGTTTAAGATTTCTTCATGAAAGTTTGCATAAATATAAAGCACTATCAGACAATGTGCAGAGAAAAAGAACCATAACCCTACTTTCATTTTTAACAAAATTACACCCCTTGTATTTTTCGTATTGTAATTTTGTATTAAATTCGTGTTTAAGAACTTTTAGATGGAATTATGTCCCTTTTTATTTTTGATATAGTAATTTCACATAAGCTTCGTGTCCGCTCCATATCTCGAAAACGGTTTAAGATTTCTTCATGAAAATATGTATACTTATAAAGCACAATCAGATGATGTGCAGGGAAAAAGAACCATAACCCTACTTTCATTTTTAACAAAATTACACCCCTTGTATTTTTCGTATTGTAATTTTGTATTAAATTCGTGTCCACTCCATAATTATCTCCTTAACCTCTTGAAAGCTTTTTTTGAACATGAGTCCAATGTTTACCATATCGAGGCAACTTGCAGAACTTGTATTTCAACAATGTCCAACATAGGTCAAAGTTCAAAAGGTGACATTATTTGTCAGCTCCATATCTCAAAAACGGTATAAGATTTCTTCATAAAAGTGTATACAAATATGAAGCATCATCAGACAATGTGCAGAGAAAAAGAACCATAAACCTTCTTTCAGTTTGACGGAATTATGCACCATTGTATTTTTAGCTCACCTGAGCCATAGGCTCAGGGTGAGCTATTGTGATCACCCAGTGTCCGTCGTCCGTCGTCCGTCGTGCGTCGTGTGTCGTCAACAATTTGCTTTAAATGACATCTTCTCTGAAACCACTAGGCCTAGGGCTTTGATATTTGGTATGAAGCATTGTCTAGTGGTCCTCTACCAAGTTTGTTCAAATGGTGGCCCCAGGGTCCAAAATGGCCCTGGGGCAGGGGGTCTTGGGTTCGAAACTAAAAAATACTTAAAAATCTTCTTCTCCAGAACTGCTTGGCTCAGATGCTTGAAATTTGGTATGTAGCATTGCCTAGTGGTCCTCTACCAAGTTTGTTCAAATGGTGGCCCCAGGGTCCAAAATGGCCCTGGGGCAGGGGGTCTTGGGTTCGAAACTAAAAAATACTTAAAAATTTTCTTCTCCAGAACTGCTTGGCTCAGATGCTTGAAATTTGGTATGTAGCATTGCCTAGTGGTCCTCTACCAAGTTTGTTCAAATGGTGGCCCCAGGGTCCAAAATGGCCCTGGGGCAGGGGGTCTTGGGTTCGAAACTAAAAATTACTTAAAATTCTTCTTCTCCAGAAGTGCTTGGCTCAGATGCTTGAAATTTGGTATGTAGCATTGCCTAGTGGTCCTCTACCAAGTATGTTCAAATGGTGGCCCCAGGGTCCAAAATGGCCCTGGGGCAGGGGGTCTTGGGTTCGAAACTAAAAAATACTTAAAAATCTTCTTCTCCAGAACTGCTTGGCTCAGATGCTTGAAATTTGGTATGTAGCATTGCCTAGTGGTCCTCTACCAAGTTTGTTCAAATGGTGGCCCCAGGGTCCAAAATGGCCCTGGGGCAGGGGGTCTTGGGTTGGAAACTAAAAAATACTTAAAAATCTTCTTCTCCAGAACTGCTTGGCTCAGATGCTTGAAATTTGGTATGTAGCATGGCCTAGTGGTCCTCTACCAAGTTTGTTCAAATGGTGGCCCCAGGGTCCAAAATGGCCCTGGGGCAGGGGGTCTTGGGTTCGAAACTAAAAAGTACTTAAAAATCTTCTTCTCCAGAACTGCTTGGCTCAGATGCTTGAAATTTGGTATGTAGCATTGCCTAGTGGTCCTCTACCAAGTTTGTTCAAATGGTGGCCCCAGGGTCCAAAATGGCCCTGGGGCAGGGGGTCTTGGGTTGGAAACTAAAAAATACTTAAAAATCTTCTTCTCCAGAACTGCTTGGCTCAGATGCTTGAAATTTGGTATGTAGCATTGCCTAGTGGTCTTCTACCAAGTTTGTTCAAATGGTGGCCCCAGGGTCCAAAAAGTCCTGGGGCAGGGGGTCTTGGGTTCGAAACTAAAAATTACTTAAAAATCTTCTTCTCCAGAACTGCTTGGCTCAGATGCTTGAAATTTGGTATGAAGCATTGTCTAGTGGTCCTCTACCAAGTTTGTTCAAATGGTGGCCCCAGGGTCCAAAATGGCCCTGGGGCAGGGGGTCTTGGGTTCGAAACTAAAAATTACTTAAAAATTTTCTTCTCCAGATTTGCTTAGCTCAGATGCTTGAAATTTGGTTTATAGAATTGCCTAGTGGTCCTCTATCAAGTTTGTTGAAATGGTGGCCCCAGGGTCCAAAATGGTCCTGGGGCAGGGGGTCTTGGGTTCGAAACTAAAAAATACTTTAAATATCTTCTTCACCAGAACTGCTTGCCTCAGATGCTTGAAATTTGGTATGTAACATTGCCTAGTGGTCCTCTACGAAGTTTGTTCAAATGGGCACCCCAGGGTCCAAAATGGCCCCGGGGCAGGGAGTCCCAGGTTTGAACCATAGAAATACACAGAAAAATATTAAATAATCATCTTCTTCAGAACCGCAAGGTTCATATGCTTGAAATTTGGTATGTAGCATTGCCTAGTAGTCCTTTACCAAGTTTGTTTAAATGGTGGCCCCAGGGTCCAAAATGGCCCTGCGACTGGGAGTCCTAGGTTTGACCATAGAAATATATTGAAAAATATTTAAAAAATCTTCTTCAGAACCACTTGGCTCAGATGCTTGAAATTTGGTATGTAGCTTTGCCTAGTAGTCTTTTACCAAGTTTGTTCAAATGATGACCACAGGGTCTAAAATGGCCCCACACCAGGGGGTCCTGGGTTTGAACCATAGAACTACATAGAAAAATATTCAAAAATCTTCTTCGTCAGAACACTTGGCTCAGATGCTTGAAGATTGGTATGATGCATTGCCTTGTTGTCCTTTATCAAGTTTGTTCAAATGATGGCCCCATGGTCCTAAATGGCCCTGCGGCAGGGAGTCCTGAGTTTGAGACATTGAAATACATAGGAAACTATTAAAAAATCTTCTTCAGAACCACTTGGCTCAGATGCTTGAAATTTGGTATGATGCATTGCCTGGTGGACTCCTACAAAGTTTGTGTAAATGGTGGCCCTGGGATCCAAAACGGCCCTGGGGCAGGCAGTCTTGGGTTCGAAATTAAAATGTACTTGAAAACCTTCTTCTCCAGAACCCCTTAGTGCAGATGCTTGAAATTTTGTATGATGCATTGCCTAGTGGTCCCTTACCAAGTTTGTTCAAATGATGGTGCCAGTGTCAAAAATGGCCCCGCCCTAGGGGGTCCTGGGTTTGAACCATAGATATACATAGAAAAATATTCAGAAGTCTTCTGCTTCAGAACCACTTGGCTAAGAGGCTTGATCTTTAGCTTTTAGCATTGCCTAGTGGTCCTTTACCAAGATTATTCAATGATGGCCTCAGGGTCCAAAATGGGCCTGCCCCAGGGGCTCCAGGGTTTGAACCATAGCAATACATAGAAAAACATTAAAAAATCTTCTTCTTCAGAACCATTTGGAAATGGTTGCAAACTATCAGGTATGTTCAAATTATGACCCTAGTTTGACCTTTAACCTTTTTGCTCAGGTGAGCGATTCAGGGCCACTTGGCCCTCTTGTTCAAATAGTAATTTTGTGTCTGCTCCATATCTTGAAAACTGTTTAAGATTTCTTCATGAAAGTTTGTACAAATATCAGGCGATATGCAGAGAACAAGAACCATGACCCTGTGACTTTCAGTTCTGATGGAATTATGCCCCTTTGTAATTTTTGTACAGAAATTTCATATTAGCTTCATTTGTTTTGTAGTTTTATATCTGCCTTATTATTGAAGATTTAAGATACTGACAAAAGTTCTGTCATCTCTTGTTGTCTTTCCAACTTTAAGCCCAAACAGGCGTATATTGCCCCGCTCAGCGGAGTTCTTGTTTGAAATTTTGGAGATGTAAATTTTGTCTGCTTTTACGAAGCTTTAAGAGTTTCATGTACACATGTTATGAAATCTAGTCATAAATGAGCTAGTCTCCCTGTGAAAATCGGGCTCAGCAACATACATAAAACAAATTATGGTTATGAAAATTTGAAGCACTGCATCACATCACTAGAAAGGATTCACTTTCCTAAATAGTTCCTGAAAATTTTAAAAGGTTACCTATATTTATAACAAAGATACAAATTTTACAAACATACATGTAGAGCACGTTATATATATGATGTCATTATTGTTGCCTATATATGTTTTGATGTCAGTGTCAAAATGTTTATTTCTATTAGCTTCAGTGGGTGTGAGATGAAATAATTGTAGCAAAAAGTAAGTTTGGTCATTTTTAGCTCACCTGAGCCGAAGGCTCACAGGTGAGCTTATAGTATAGGCAGGCATCCGTCGTCCGTCGTCTGTCCGTCCGTCGTCCGTCCGTCGTCCGTCAATATTTTCAAACGACATCTCCTCTGAAACTACAAGGCCCATTGTTACCAAATTTCATGTATAGCATCTATAGGCAGGGGGAACCAATAATACTGTTTTTTATCCATATCACTTCAGAACTTTGGTTGCTATGGCAACTTAAAGTTTCCATTGACTTGTATGGGAAAAATTGAAAATTTGCATTTATTGCTATGTCACTGCAGATATTTTGACAAAACTTGTACAGAAATGTTCCTTGAGTATTCCTCTATCAACCACATGAACTTTATGTAAATTGCACAATTTGGCTGGTTGCCATGGCAACAGAATGGTTAAAAATAGAAAAAATATTCAAAAATCATCTCCTCAGAAACTGTGCAACCAATAAAGCTCAAACTTCACAGAAAGGATGTTAGTACTAGCTTCTATAAAAGTACTGTTTTTTATGGCAATTGCTATAGCAGTTTGGTTGCTATGGGAACTTAAAGTTGCCATTGACTTATAATGGCAAAATTGAAAATTTGCATTTATTGCTATGTCACTGCAGATATTTTGACAAAACTTTTATGGAAATGTTCCTCGAATAGTCCTCAACCAGCCTTATTAAATTTATGCAAATTGCACAATTTGGCTGGTTGCCATTGCAACCGAAAAGTTAAAAATAGAAAAATATTAAAAAACCATCTCCGCAGAAACTATGAGGCCATTAAAGCTCAAACTTTACTGAAAGGATCTTAGTACTAGCCTCTATAGAATTACTGTTTTTCATGGCAATTGCTCCAGCAGTTTGGTTGCTATGGCAACTAAGAGTTTCCATTGACTTGTAATGGGGAAAATGGAAATTGGCAATTTTTGCTGTCTCACTGCAGTTATTTAGATTTCTTTTCTACAGAAATGTTTCTTGAGTAGTCCTCTACGATTCATATGAATTTTCTCCAAATCGCTGAATCTGATAGGTTGCCATGGCAAAATATAGGGTAAATTTTCGATAAAAAATAAAAAAAAAACTTCTGCTCAGAAGCCATATAGGGGATGAAGCTGATATTGTGCAAACATGTTGATGACAGTAGCCTCTACATAAATTTTGTTTTTTTTCTCCCAATCCCATAAGAACTTTGGTTGCTATGGCAACTTATAGTTTCCATTGACTTATAATGGGAAAAATTAAGCCATGATGGGGATGAAGTTGATACTTTGCATACATGTTAATAACATTAGCCTCTACCTAATTTATATTGTGAATTCGTTGCTATGGCAACTTAAAATTTCCATAGACTTATAATGGGGAAAGTGGACATTTGCTATTTATTAGCTCACCTGAGCCGAAGGCTCAGAGGTGAGCTTATAGGATGGGAGTCGAGCCGTCGTCCGTCCGTGCATCCGTCCGTGCGTCCGTGCGTGCGTCAACACTTTCAAACATGAATATCTCAGAAACCAGTGGGCTGATTGCAATCAAATTTTATCTGAAGCATCTTTGGGGTAGGGGAAAGGCTGCATTAGGTTTTGGTACCGATCAGCTCAGAACTCTGGTTTCCATGGCAACAGATAGCCCCCATAGGGTTATAATGGGGAAAACGGCGTCATCACGTTTTCTCAACTGTTTTTGATTAGATCCTTATCATACTTGCAGGTAATGATGACATACACAAGAGCTTGGATGAGTTCGAAATTTGGCCGGATTCGAGCACAGACTACGGAGTTAGCTGCCCTTGAGCGTTTGAAAAAAATCCCATAGCGTTATAATGGGGAAAATGGCGTCATCACGTTTTCTCAACTGTTTTTGCTTAGATCCTTATCATACTTGCAGGTAATGATGACATACATAAGAGCTTGGATGAGTTCGAAATTTGGCCGGATTCGAGCACAGACTACGGAGTAAGCTGCCCTTGAGCGTTTGAAAAAATCCCATAGTGTTGTAATGGAGAAAACAATGTCATCACATATTTTTAGAAAAACTTTGTCATCGCTCTATTGCCTACATTTCTCAACGGATTTTAAAATAACTTCACACAAATGTAGGGCGTGACAATATCTCGAGCAAGTTCGACTTTCAGGATGCTGCGCCCAAGGTCAAGGTCACTGTTGCTATTTTTAGAAAAACTTTGTCAGCGCTCTAGCACCTACATTTCTCAATGGATTTTAAAATAACTTCACACAAATGTAGGGCATGACAATATCTCGAGCAAGTTTGACTTTCAGGGTGCTGTGCCCAAGGTCAAGGTCACTGTGGCTATTTTTAGAAAATCTTTGTCATCGCTCTAGCACCTACATTTCTCCATGGATTCTAAAATAACTACACACAAATGTAGGGCATGACAATATCTCAAGCAAGTTCGACTTTCAGGGTGCTGCACCCAAGGTCAAGGTCACTGTGGCTATTTTTAGAAAATCTTTGTCATCACTCTAGCGCCTACATTTTTCAACTGATTTTAAATCAAATTCACACAAATGTAGGGCATGACAATATCTCGAACAAGTTTGACTTCCAGGGTGCTGCGCCCAAGTTCAAGGTCACTGTGGCTATTTTTAGAAAAACTTTGTCAGGGCTCTAGCACCTACATTTCTCAATGGATTTTAAAATAACTTCACACAAATGTAGGGCATGACAATATCTCGAGCAAGTTCGACTTTCAGGGTGCTGTGCCCAAGGTCAAGGTCACTGTGGCTATTTTAGAAAAACTTTGTCATTGCCCTAGCACCTTCATTTCTACATGGATTTTGAAATAAATTGACACAAATGTAGGGTATGACAATATCACAAGCAAATTTGACTTTCAGGATGCTGTGCCCAAGGTCAAGGTCACTTTGGCTATTTTTAGAAAAACTTTGTCATCACTCTAGCACCTACATTTCTCAATGGATTCTAAAATAATTTCACACAAATGTAGGGCATGACAATATCTCGTGCAAGTTTGACTTTCAGGGTGCTGCAATCAAGGTTTTTGATTAGATCCTTATCATACTTGCAGGTAATGATGACATACATAAGAGCTTGGATGAGTTCGAAATTTGGCCGGATTCGAGCACAGACTACGGAGTTAGCTGCCCTTGAGGGTTTGAAAAAAATCCCATAGTCTTATAATGGAGAAAACAACGTCATCACATTTTCATTTTTCATCGGATCCTCTTCATACTTGCAGGTAATGAGGATATGCATAAAAGCTTGGATTAGTTAGCATTTCGGCTAGATCTCACTACTGACTATGGAGTACCTGCCCTGAGCATCCAAAAAATCAATGTCACCACTTTTTCTTGGTTTCTACTGATCCAATCCTTTTCAAACTTGCAGGTATTGAGGAAATGCATAATATCTTAAACAAGTTTAAATTTTGGCCAGATCAGGCCAACCACTACGAAGTTAGCTGCCCTTGACAGCTCTGTCTATTGTGCTCTTGATCGGATACTTTTTAAACTTGCATATATTAAATGAGGGCATACATAATGATTTGGATGAGTTTAATTTTCAGCCTGATTGGACCACTGACTGTGGAGTTAGCTGCCCTTGAGCATCTTAAATATCCCTATAGGTTTACAGTGTCTCTCAGGTGAGCAATTGTTGCCCTTTGGGCTACTTGTTTCTGTGTTACTGCAGATATTTCAACAAAAGCTTTACAGAAATGTTCCTGGAGTAGTCCTCTACCAGCCATATGAATTTTGTCCAAATACCTGATTTTGATTGGTTGCCATTGCAGCTGAAAGGCTAAATTTTCATTTTTTTTTATTTATTTTTTTTATTTTGCCAAAGATCTTCTTTTCAGAAGCCATTAAGGGGGATAAAGCTTATTTTTTTGCATAAATGTTTGTGATATTATTCTCTACATAAATGGTGTCTTTTATTGCTGTTGTGCATGTTGTTTTGTTGCTGTGGCAACTTAAAGTTTTTGCAACATAGGGCCTAACCTCAGTGCTCAGGTGAGGGATATAGGGCCATTGGCCCTCTGGTATAAATATAAGTAATGCTAACAATATTTTTGATACCATAGGTCTTGTGCTAGCTAGCCATATGTTTTCAAAGCTTTGGGGTTACCATGGATTAAGCATCGTCTTGGCTGTATAGGTGTAATTGCTGTTCAGACATCTTTCGATTATCTGAAGTATTTTGATGGAATAGAAAGAGGTCAGAAAAATCATTAATTTGGTAGTTTTTAGATGTTAATTACATTATGATGAAGTAATGCCATAAAGCCCAGTTTTCACAGAGAACATCCCAAATACCTAGGGTATGCAGTCCAATGTGGCTTTGGATTCTTTTCTTCATATAAGAATGTTAGCTGAAAATCCATGTTCACAAAGACTGTCACGTGAAATGCTTACATTTCATACATTATGGAGTTTCAGCCCTATATATTGTCAGTAAAATATGAAGGCTTTCATCCCAGCTAATCTCCATGGCATCAGCAAAACATACTATCATACTATCATATCATACTATCATATGGGTGTTTATGCAATTATGATAAGTATGTTGCATGACCATACTGCAGGTACCGGTAAAATTGTAAAATGAGCAGCAACTTGGCAAAACCAACAAAAAGCATGTGTTCCATGCAAAGACTTGGATCAGCATGGGCATCCACCCAGTCTGATCAGTCTTCACTTTTCCCATGGAGGTAGCTTAGACCCTCAGCTACCCTTTCAGGGCACATTACTTGTGAAGTCTCAGATCAGACTGGGCAGATGATTCTCATCTGAGTCTTCGCTGGGTTCACATGCCACTTTGTTGGTTATGTTGTGTCGTGGCTCAGTTTCAGTCAGGTTGAGAAACCAAGATTGCCACCATTACTAAAATAGCTAAAACGATGTCAGCAGTGTTAGATTGAAGTTGAGTTGAAAGTCCCACCATCAACTAGGTCATATGGAGTTGAAAACTGGTTTAAAGTCTCATCCGAAAGACTGAAGAAGCGGGGATCGATCTTGTGACCCCTGGACTGGTAGTCCAGCCAATTATCCACTACATTACTTCGCCTCTAACGATGTCAACAACAGCCACCTCCTAAAAACAGCCAGTTTTTTGGCTTTCCCAATGCAACTTTACATTATGTCCTTGTATAGCAGTTACCTTCCTACAACATTGAGATTTATGCCTTTCTCAAGGCTGGCTGTTGGAGAGAGGGGACACTTACATTATATGCATAATACAGGGGAGAAGTTTTAAGGTGAGTTGGTACACTTACAGGGGAAGCAATGCTGTCCTTTCTCATTTTTGCCTCCCTTTTGAAAGAGGTCACATCTTCAAGAAAAGAGTTTGCTCCTTTAGGAGAAACTTCTGGATTCGAGGTTATAAAACTTGAGTACATTCTCAAAGTCAAAAATAAAGCACACTGATTGGCTGCTTCGGAGCACATGCTCGGAAGCAGCCAGTCAGTATGCTTTATTTTGAGTTTGAGATTATTCTCAAGTTTTATAACCTTGAACCCAGATCTTTAAGAACAGACTCCATTTTGGAATGGCTTTGTCATCCAAGAAAGCAAACATAAATGCACAAAATTTGTTAGCCTTGGATTAAAATGGTGGAAACACATTGGGTGGTACCCATAAACTTTGATGCTTAAAGTGCCAAGAACGACAATAGTTGAACTTGCAAACAGCATAGATGCAGATGAGGTGGCTAACTATAAGCCACCTCATCTGGGTCTTCACTATTTGCCCTCTAGTCTTTGAATTCTCAATATGATATAGCTTTGAACAAATTATTTTTGAAATTTTGCAAACGTAATTTTGCCGTCTGCTTTTTAGACCCTTTAAGGGCTAAAACTGACAACAGGAATATTAACATCCAAAATTTTGCTCCACATGAAATGACACTGGTACCTCCAGGCCTTGTTCTGTGACGACATGGTCAGGGTATCTTAGGGCTAGATTAACCCTTAAAAAAAGCCAAAAATTAAAATTGTTGAATTGGCAAACAGTGTAGACCCAGATGAGGTGGCTAATAATGAGCCACCTTATCTGAATCTACACTGTTTGCCCTCTAGTGTTCAAATTCGTAATATGATATCGCTTGGACGAAACATTTTTTGAAATTCTGCAGACGTAAATTTTGTCGTCTGCTTTTCGGCACATTAAGGGTTAAAATTGTCCTTAGCACCAGGCATTATCCCGATCATATCCAGGCAACACAATAATGTCACCCTGACGTAGATTTGACATTATTATTATATACCTATCAATGATACACCCTTGAACTGCCTGATTTCTGGCCATCTGATACAGAAAGCCGTATCAAACTGATGTTTTCTGAATCTGTATCACTTTCCCTTAAAGTGAAGCTATGTCTGAGTTCCAGCTACAGGCACGTCATTTTTTAATATGCATTGTAGAAACGAGAACCAGAGAAATGGGACTAGTGACGTAACCTTAGCAAACACTTCAAAAGGCATTGCTGGACTGACATAGGGACAGCCCAAGGGCAGAAAGGATCCAGTCATGAGCTTTATAAAATATGAGCCACATCAGGTGGTGATTATAAGTATCTATCATTGGTGTGAGGTGTGGATGGAAAAATCAAACACGAGGGTCACTGTTCGGCATCACTCGGCTTTGCCGAACAGTGATCCCGATTTAGGATTTTTCTATCCACACCTCACACCAATGATAGATACTTTTTCTTGCCCACCACGTTTTGTTTTAACTTTAGAACTTGTTAAAATGGGTAATTCTAGTGCTTGAGAGGTTTCAATTTGATTTTGAAAGAAGGCGCCGCTGTCAACGACCGCCATTCGGCTCTTTTCTAGTGCTTGAGAGGTTTCAATTTGATTTTGAAAGAAGGCGCCACTGTCAACGACCGCCATTCGGCTCTTTACGTCAACGACTGGCACGCATAAACTGACGACGTCACAAAATGACATCATCTAAAAAGCCAACATCACTCGACGACGCAGGTACATGAGCTCCTTTACAACCAATGCATTGACAGCTCGTGATTTTTTTCCGGTCCTGGGTCAGAACACCAGGGTAAGGTAAGATTTTCTATCCCAGGTGAAAAGAATGGCATTTTCTATCCGGTATGCAAGAAAACAATATCCTGAAAGAGTTATGAAAATTGGATGAGAACTGAAGGAGAAATTCTGGGCACAAGATTTTTGTACAGATGGATTGACAGAACCTATTTCTTCAATAGGGCTGGGACAGGTAGAGATTTTGTACCCGGGTACCGGAGTCTCTATTACCCAGGGGTACCCGTAACCATAGCATTTTGAGAATGTCTACAATTAGAAATATACGTTTAGCTCTTATAATAAGAAAGATATGTCATTTTCATATATATGTATGGGAAGGGCACAAAAATTTAGAAATCACCCTGTTTAATATATACAAAAATGGTATGGCAGTTATGATGGCAACTTATACAAGACAGTCACACAAAACTTTGCTCTATTTGCTTGGAATTCCATTGAAATAGAATACTAATGAATTAAATAATAGTAAGCATTCGGGTAACAGGTAGTAAATATGTACCCGGGTAATTGATCTACCAGACCCGGACCCGGATACTTGTCCCAGCCCTACCCTTCAACTACATCAGAGAACAACAGCTGATCATTGACAACCTACAGTATTGCATGACCAATTTGAAAATGTTATCTATGCGTGGGATGTGAAACATCTCTAATTCAGATTTTTTTCAGCTAATTGGACATCAAACTGTTTGTAGAATAATGAATAGGATTATTATAATTAATTGTATTGAATTTTCATTGACAGTGTAAATGTTACCACCAATTACAGGTACCCAGAATCAATAATAAAGCACTCACTTTATACAGAGCTCCCAGATAAGAAGGGGTAACAGTGATCATTTAGGGATAATTGTCCATATTTTTCCATTTAAATATATATTGTGATCCCTTCATTAGAACCGTCTCCTCGAGACGGTGCTAATGAGGGGTCATGACATAGGTTTTCATTGAGAAATAAGAAAAATGATCTCTGAATTATCCCTGTTACCCCTGCTTGTCTGGAGCTCTGTTAATATCTTTATTTCTTTGTTCCATAAAAATTCTAAGTACGGTATTGGGACAGATAGGTGTGAGCAAACTGTGCAGACCCTACACTGTTTTGCCCTTCTCCAGAACCAGTTAAGCAGTTGCCTTGGGTATGTAGCATTGGTTACTCAAGTACTACCTAGATTTAATGATAACTAAATGACTAAATTAACATTTTTGAGTAATAGAGGTCAAGGTCATTCTTTGACCTTTCACCAATGTCTCATATTTTGACAGTTTCAAACTATCATATTTGTTCAAATGATGACCCAAGTTTGGGTCTTTGACCTTTTTACTCAGGTGAGCATTTCAGGGCCTCATGGACCTCTTGTTTTATGGCAACTCAGTACAATAAGATTTAATTCAGTGAAAGACAGATGACATTGTCAGGAAAAATTGATCAGGTTGTTACAAAACGTGTGGGAGGAGTTTAATTGCTGCATTAGAACAGAACATTGGTCTGATTGTCAAAGAATAATGATTCAGATGTTGAGTAAACAATTGCTGCAACACAAACACTGAGAGTACCTGATTTCCCTAATTAGGAAACAACAACATTTGAGCCGCAACACGACAAAACCAACAAAGTGGTTGTGCCCCCAGGGCAGACTTAGATCAGCCTGGGTATCCGCTCAGCCTGATCAGAGTCTTCACTTTGCGCTTTAAAGGTAGCTAAGTGTCTAAGCTAGCTCCATGTGGACAGCGAAAACTCTGATCAGACTGGGCGGATGCCCAGGCTGATCTGAGTCTGCGGTGGGCGCACAACCACTATGTTGGTTTTGTCGTGTAGCGGCTCATTTCAATAATTTGCCTCAAAATAGTTTCTTTTGACTGATCTAGATCTGCACTGTTTGCTCACACTTGCCTGTTCCAATACTCAGAATTTTCATGGTACTAAGAATTAAGAATATATCAGAGAATTTCAAAATAGTCCAGGAAGTCTGAATATTCTGTGACAAGCTGCTCTGGTAATATGCTTTGGGACAATAGCAGACTTGGTCAGGCTGATTCTTAACTCATTCCATTCGTGATATCCTTTTAGGGATATCTGGGCAAACAGTTTGGATCCAGATCAGGCCCCACAAATATGGGGCCGGATCTGAGATCCAAACTGTTTGCTGCCTAGACATCATTTCTACAAGAGTGAGTTAGACCAATATTGTCAAAATATTCTTGATTTTTGATGCAGACGACAATTTCAGCAGACGACAAAAAATTCCCAGAATGCAATGGGTTAAATATTTCATTGATCACTGATTATGTAAGAAGACAGTGTATCCCCACTATCTAGCCTAGTGACCTTTATGGTGCATTTCTGCAAATTCGCTTTCTTTAGCTTTTCAGAAACTTGTTATTGTGATGAAATGGCAAAAGTTTACAACTCAGGACAAAATCAAATAGAGCAGACATCTGTAAAGTTGAGTTCTCTATATTTTTTAAAAAGGTTATGTTGGAAAAGGCGAAAACTTCTATAATTCTGTGCAGTGGATAGACTGTTTTTAGTCACAGATGTTAGAAAGTCTCCCAGTCATATTATAGAAAATTTATAATACAATGCCCTTTAATTATATTTGGTATTAGGGCTGGGACGAGTACCCGGGTACCCGAGTTCAGGTCAGGTGGACGAACTACCCGGGTACAAATTTACTACCCCTTACCGAATGCTTATAACTACAGTCAAACCTGTCACCCAAGGGAAGGACAAAAATTGGCTGCTTAAGACAGGTGACCCCTTAATACAGGTTCATTTGCACTGTATTTTGGTTCAAGGGACCCAGAAAATGTGGCTGCTTAAGACAGGTGACCCCTTAATAGAGGTGACCCCATGAGCAGGTTTGACTGTATGTTATGTATAAATATTTTATTTCTATAGAATTCGAAGTAAACAGAGCAAAATTTAGTTAGACTTTCTTGCATAAATTGCAATCATATATTACCAAACCATTTTTATTATACTAGGGAGATAACTACATTTTGGTTCTCTTCCATTGCACGTGTATGCAAATGAAGGACACTTTACTTATTATTTGGTCTAATCATATACTTTCTAAATGTATACACTCAAAATCCTGTGGTAACAGGTACATGGGTACCCACGGGTAATAGTGACTCAGGTACACAGGTACAAAATCTGTACCCGTCCCAGCCCTACGTGGTATTGGAGCTATAATAAAGGCATTGGAGAGGCTGGCAAGCAAATTAATAGTGGTGAATATTTAACATCTTCCAGTAATAACAGTGCCGTAAATAATCAAAATTTGCATATTTCCTGCTATGTGACTCTGTATTCTGATTAATGGTTATATGAAGTCCCTGCACTTTGATGGGCAAAAAACCCCCCCAAAAAAACACGGTTTTTGAAGCTGTATGGATTCTTTTTTAGTAATTATAGAAAGAGTTTTGCCTACAGTCTTTTTTAAGAAAAAAACAGTGTATCTTTGATTAGCTATGTTGATATATTAATATTTTGTTAAAAGTATTTTTTTATCCAGTTCTAGGATGCTGACACACCTTGTTGATACATACAGACACTGATGGTAAATGTCTGAGATTTTTTCAACTATATAAAAGGTACTTTCAATTTTTTGTGCATATGTATGCCCGAGGGAAAAACTCTTGTCCTTCTGTGAATGGATACTTTGGTAGGGGGCTTAATTTTGGCATAGTTATATGTACAGGCCAACTTCGATATCTCGAATTCCAAGGGAATGGAGAACCCACTTTGAGTTTTCCGAAGTTCGAGATAGGCAAATAGTGACGTCACCAAAATTTTTGTTCTATACATGTACAATATCTTAACTTCCGTAGAGTCAGTATTTCTACAAAACGTGTGCAGCACGAACGTAGTAAAACTGTTTCTACTGAAAACGGGATTGAAATAAAGACAAGAAAAATCACTTCACTTAGTTTTATTTTACATTTTGAATTAAAACAGTTTGGCAAACAACAAACAAGTTTATATTCGTATGACAGCTTGTAAAGAAACAACAAAGTTCATAAAACATAGAAATCGTCGTTGTAGCACATGTCACTGAAAACCCCATTTTGTCAGAGTTAAACCTCGAAAAATCTCACAAAATGCAAATGCAGTCAGCCGCATGCCGTATGACACTAATTATGAGACGATTTGGGACAGCTTAAAGAATGTTACTAATAACCCGCATCAAAGAGCACCTCTCAATACTGTTCAATCTAATATGAAATAGGCGCCACCTAAATTGCAACCAACCTACATTATGACTCCAGTAAAAAACTGAAACAAGAAAATTTTAGCACAGCTGTATGGATAGCTAATTTTGTTATGAGACTGATTAAATGACTGATTGATTTATTCATTGATTGATTGATTGATTTTACCATTTTCGGTTGACATCTGAACAACACATTCGTATCACGAGATATTAAATAAATGATAATGAAATGAGAATAAAAAAAGCAGGCCTATGCAAGAGACAGAACAGGGGACAGGTGTTTTGAAGAGACAGACAAACAGAGAGAGAGAGAGAGAGAATGGTACCACTGGCAACCGTAAAACCCTGCACAGTATCGACAGTCAGTGGTGCCATTGGCAACCGTTGGCACCACTGGCAAAAGTGCCAATGTCACCACTGGCAGTTCTTTGGTAGAGCTAATGGCGCCAGTGGTACCATTGGTAGAGCCGATGGCGCCTATAGCACCATTGCAGAGCCAATATTTTTCTGTGCTTAGAAATTTTTAGTTTTTTTTTCTAATATTCTTTCATTATTGTGGGGGAAAATTCTCCTGTGTCAACTCGAGTGTTTATGATGGGTTCAATAAATTGCCATATTGAATGACGCAAATTTCCCGCCACGGTATTTTTTCCCACGCCCTAAGTTGTCTGCAGTTTTGGCAGCCAATGGTCGGCAATGCTGGTTTCAATGGTAGAGCCAATGGTGCCAATATTGAAACTCAGAGCGCCATTGGCATGTCAATAGTGACATTGGCAAAACCCCGAACGCAACCAGTATTGGTTTTGACGTCACACATAAAAGATGCAACGTCACACTGGTGCTTCATCCAATCGATTACTAGATTATTTATATAACTGAGGGAAAACCGATAAGCCTAGTGGAAGTCATAAGCTATTTTGCATCTCTCCGCCAGCCTTTGTCGTTTATAGACAGTTTCTAGACAGTTGTAAAGCTTGCTAGCTACATCACGTGTGCACCTCCTGCTGCCGACCTAGAAATATAATGCGTGTCACCAAAAAACAGATGCCGAGAAGCCGCAGTTAAAAAGTAAGGGTTGTTTTTTCTTCGAGCTCTACGGCCTTCTAGCCGAATATTCTGACGGCCATCATAGGATTTTTTTGGAATTCAGACGCGTGTTGCCAGGGAAGTGGCGGCGGAAGTTCAGGAATTTATTTTCGTCCAATAAAAATGCCAGTGTCTTGTTTCTCCATAGAAAGAAAAACGCCGACCGGAAATTCAGTGACACAAAAATTTCGAAGCCTTAGTGGTACGGGACAGAATAGAATAGAACAAAAATACGCCTTAATCGTAAAGCAACCAACACTCGTTGTTTGCCGCCTTCGGCGGCAAACAACTCGTTGGTTGGTTGCTATTAAATTTCAAAGGCGCCTAATTGACCGAACTTTCCACTCGAACGCACCTGACCTGTGACGTATACGCGGTTCAAGGTCAATTATCTTACACACAATAACAGCTGACCAATAAAACAATGTCTGCATCGTTTCACGCAATCATTATCATTGAATAATTATTGGATAATTTGGGATAATTGATTGAGCTGCGATCAATTAAAGACAATTGTTCGGTAAATCGTTCTTTTTCATTGTTATTGTTCGATGTTTGTACCAATTTGCTTAAAGACAAAAATATGCAGGTTTTTCATTACCGCAAAACGTCTACACAAAATAGCCATCATTTTCTTTCCGTTGTTTCGGCGATTTTTTTCTGAATACACATTTTGACCTCGACACAAACAGTGGTAAAACACATGGAAAGTGTCGGAGGGGAATCAAAAATCATTTCGATACAGCAGTGTTTTCGTTATAAGCGAGTTCGACACAACGGAGGTCGAAATGCAATATTATATAGGGGGGAATGTTCGGGAATGGGAGATCACGTTGACACTAGCAGTGTTTTCGAGATAAGCAAGTTTGACACAACGAAGTTGGCCTGTACTATATTGCAAGGCAGTAAATGCCAGTTCTTAAAATTTTTTTTTATATTTTTAAGGTTGACAAAATTTTTTACATTCTTAAGGTAGTAATTTTTTATATTCTTAAAAGTGAAACATTGTATCATTGTATATGTTGTTTTCAAACAAATATACTGAGTGAATGTCAAATAAGACGTTATTAATAAGGGTTACAACATTTAGGAATGTAGCTTCCATGAGACCCCAAAAAAATACATGTATATACAATTTATTCAGTGATGAGTCCACATCATGGAGAAAGATGGCTAAAGCATCCACAAACATTGCTAAAGCATCCACAAACATGGAGACCAAAACCAACTTTCCAATCCATGATGTCTAGCTAGAGCTCTACACCTCTAGATTCCACAAATAGTGACCACCATTTTTGAGAGCATTCTGCATATCTGGTGACCAGGGTACCAGAATCAGGGCGAAATATCTGCGAAACAATTTTTTTTCCAGTTCAGGGAGAAGGTTGACAACTTTGTGATTGGTCAGGGAACATTTGGAAAACAAAAAGTCAGGGAAAAGTATGGGAAGCTATGAAAATTGTAGGAAATAACAAATCTGGACCAAAACCTCTCCCTGAAATTCTGAAAATGTTGCAAAGTTTCACCTTGTCTGAGACCTGTTTCCTTTTAGGACTTTGGCAAAAGGTGCCAGTAGAGGTTTATGACAGAAAAGGCTTTTACTGTGTCCCAGTTATAGTGATTTGCCTGGAACACTGCTAAAAGCACCATACTTAAAGTGTCAGAAAACAAAATGCTTGAATTTGCAAACAGTGCAGATCCAGATGAGGCAGCTCATAATGAGCTGCCTCATCTGGATCTACACTGTTTGGCCTTTAGTCTTTGAATTCTCATTATGATATAGCTTTGACGAAACTTTTTTTGAATTTTTGCAGTCGTAAATTTTGTCGTCTGCTTTTTGCATTTTAAGGAATAGGAGAAACTGTTATCCTCTCTGCAGTTGCTTGGCGTGAGAGCAACCAAAGTTAGAACTGACTGATGCGTTATTGCAGGACAATTGTTTGAGGAATTTTATTTTCATGATTGTAGATCAATGTTGGACTGTTGCAGCAGACGACAAGGAAATGAGGCTATTGATTGATGGGGATTGTCCTCCAGTGATGCCACAGTACTCTGCTGCTCATCAGCAGACGATCTATTGTATTGGATTGTTGAAACAGAATTGAAGCACATGGATTAATTGTCGCGGTAAGTTGATTTTGTCGGAAGTTTAAATTTGTGAGATGTGAAATTTTAATTTTGTGAGATTGAAATTTTAAGACTTTAAGAGCCAAAAATAAAAAAAAAAGTTGGAGTTGCATTTAGTATAGATCCAGATGAGGTGATTTATAATGAGCTGCCTCATCTGGGTCTACTCTGTCATCTAGTCTTTGAATTCTCAATATTATATGGCTTGTTAAATTTTGTTGACAACTTTTATTGTCAGCTTTTGGGCACTTTAGAAAACTGTGAGATACAGAATTTTAGTTTTATAAGATATTCGTAATATGTACATGTAGCAACATTACTATCCTTTATATTATAAGCACGCCTTTGCAAAGCAAAGGAGAGCTTATGCTATACCCCCAGCGTCATAATAAGCCTGAATATGCTTTAGGGTCAGCGTCCTCGTCGGCGTCCGTGATCAGGTTAACCAATGTTGACAATTCTTGTTGGACACTTTGTCCAGTTATTGTGATTATGATGGTATTATCCCCTGCCAAAGGCTGAGAGATATGAGCCGTGACACGAGAAAGCCAACAATGTGGTCGTGCTCCCAGCGCAGACTCAGATCACCCTGGGCCTTCGCTCAGTCTGATCAGACTCTTTGCTAAGCACTTTAAGGGTAGCCAAGGGACTAAGCTACCTTCATGCGGACAGCGGAGACTCTGATCAGACTGGGCGGATGCCCAGGCTGATCTGAGTCTGCGCTGTGCGCACAACCACTTTGTTGGTTTTCTCGTGTTGCGGCTCATATAGTTTTATTCATGTTGGTCATCTGTTCTTCCATCCATCTGTCCGGAGCCATAACTAAGTTACTATTTAACAGAATTTCATGAAACATAATAGTAAATATGTATCACCATAATGCAGTGATGAATGTCAAGTTTTGCTGCAAATTGGCTTCAGAAATGCATTACTTATTGTCCTTGATTTGATTTAAAATTAACAAATTGAGCCATAACTAAGTGTTCAATGAATGGGATTTCATGAAACTGAAGATAAATGAACTGTATGCCAAAAGAAACGCCCACAAAGTATACATAACAAATTTACAAAAGTAGACTACTGCTACTTAGTTTTGTCTTGTGAGTTTGGCATATCCATGTGTTTCAGCTCTTTCAGTATGGGGTAAAATCAAAACTTACGAAAAACTAATACTAAAGTTAGGTATCCAGAAAGTGTAAATGACATAGAGGATCTTACATGAGTGGTCCTGTATTATTGAATTTATTAAGTGAGTTGGTGAAAAGGATAAGATGCGAGGCTCTGCCGAGCATCTTATCATTTTCACCAACGAGTTTAATAAATTCAATCATACAGGAGCATGAATGCAAGATTCTATTTATCATATGACACAAAAATCGCATTTACTAGCAAATTTTGCACTAAAATGTCATGATTTCCCAACCAGAAAAAGCGATGTTTTTATGGACGTCAACGCATAACGTTACGACGTAATTTGCATATTTAATCCACTAGTGGATTATCGTTTTTAATGCATGGCTGTATTACACTCTCAGATGCGACGTCATATGATAAATGTCATTTTAACATAGAGTTTTGTACTAGACATTCTATCTCTGTTTTGTTCAAACCGAAAAGGAAAATCTTTGTATCTTTAGTAATACTGTAATAAAGTGCAACACTTATTCATTCATAAAAGATTCTACAGCATGAAGCCATAAACAGTGGTGCTATCTGTCTTTAAAATTTACTCTTTGTTAAATACAAAGGGAGGCAATTTGAAAAATTGACAGATTTCGTAACACTGTTGTTTAGTAAATAGTCAAACCATTCAAACAACTTTAGCAGTATTCTAACAGTTGCATATAAGAGAACATTTCTCAGACAATAAATTGAATATGCTTCATTAAAAAGGGAAAGATAACTCTTACAATGGAGAAAGTGAGATAACTCTTTCATTCAAGACTAAAATCAAAACAGTCATTGTGTACTGTGGTTGGAGGAATATCATAGTCTGCACAATTATCTATTTGGAATTGTCAAGTGACAGTGTGGAAAAAAAGAGCATAAACTTGTGGATGTTTCTTTTGGCATTCAGTTTATGTATCTCTAAATTACAGTGGAAATTCGACTTTGTCTGAATGACAGCAGTTGCATGTGAGTCATTGAATTGATTTAAAATTAACAAATTGAGCCTTAACTAAGTAATCAATGAATAGAGTGTTATGATACTCAAACTACCAGTAATTATATATCACTACAAGGCAATGATGCATATCAAGATTTGTTGGAAAAGCTTCTTTAATGCATGAGTTATTGCCCGTGAATAGATTTAAAATCATTAAATTGAAACAAAGAAATAACAAATGAGCCGCGACATGACAAAACCAACAATGTGGTCGTGCGTCCAGCGCAGACTCAGATCAGCCTGGGCATCCGCCCAGTCTGATCAGAGTCTTCGCTTTCCGCATGAAGGTAGCTTAGTCCCTCAGCTACCCTTTAAGCGCTTAGCAAAGAGTCTGAACAGACTGGGTGAATGCCTAGGCTGATCTGAGTCTGCGCTGGGCGCACAACCACATTATTGGTTTTCTCGCGTCGCGGCTCAAATGGAATTGAATATGTATCCTTTTAACATGGTGCACATGAAATTTTGTCAGAATGGTATCCTTGGTGCATGAGCTACTGCACAGGGTATAATCGATTCCGCTAATTTTCGCTTCCTGCAGAGACTGTCCGTCATATTTGGCTTCCGCCGAGACTGTCCACGAACTCTTGCTTCCTGCAGAGACTACTGTCCTCGAAAATGGCTTCCTGCCGAGACTGTCCGCGTGATTCTGCTTCCTGCCGAGAGCCTCGGCAGGAAGCAGAATCACGCGGACAGTCTCGGCAGGAAGCTATTTATCATGTACAGAAGTCTCGGCAGGAAGCAAGAGTTCGTGGACAGTCTCGGTGGAAGCCAAATATGACGGACAGTCTCTGCAGGAAGCGAAAATTAGCGGAATCGATTATACCCTGTGTATTGCTCTTAAATAGATTTGAAATCAACAAATTGGCTATTTCTAAAACACCAGTGAACAGAATACTGCAGATTTTTCAGAATAGCCTCACTAATGCATGAGTTATGAATAATGACTTGGATTTTAAATCCTCAAGTTAATACGAGGGTTGATCCAGAAATTTGTGTACACAGTATATAAAATCCTAAGGCAATAAGTTATTTCTTTCAAAACTTACCCAATGCTTCTCTATATATGACTAAATAATTTCTCACAATATCAGGTAGATTCACTAAATATTGGGTTTGGAATCTACATTTGAATGTATCAGTGGTCCTCTGTGCGGCCCATTCCAGATTTTTTGCAGGGAAATACAACTTTTCCTTTAAAAAACAACAAAACAAGTACTAGTTTTATCCTTAAAATTTCAATATAAAATTTCAGTCAAGAACTAATGTAGCATTTCCCAATTTCAAACAATATGAATATTCATTACTGACATTTGATATGACATTTTGTACATACAAAACAGTTCACCACCCTCAGACATGAAAGAAGAAAATAATGCTTTTGTGATGTCCCGACGCATCAGTTTGTCTAAAGAACGACATAAAAAGACATAAAACCAATGGAAACAAGTTATAGTTTACACGAAGCATCATGAGAAATAAACCTTTTTGAGATACTATATAAAGGAGTGCTAAAAATAAATTTTGAGCCATAGTTTGGGACCTCAGGATTGCAATGATGCACTTATTCTAGAAAATAGAAAAAACTTGTGATTGTCTTATTGCACTATTCCTCGTACTATATAAAATGCTGAAACTGAGATTTTAGTATCATGGTTTCTTTAGTGGATCTTATCAGCTCCGCATATTTATACCAGACGCCAAAGTGACGTTGTGGCATGCACAACCTAGGGTAACCAAACAAAATGTATTGTTATATATGAACCGTTTAAGAGATCTGATTCAAAATTTACATGTGTGTATACCAATGATGTGGCAATGAGCATGTAACGTTTCATCGATGGGCCTTTTCAGATTCCTTAGTTATTGAAGGTGTCCACGTACTTCTGGATCAGCCCTCATACTAAATAACCTGTTAAGGAATGAAACTTAAATTAATCTATAAACAACCAGAGCCCCTTAGTTGTCCTAAAGTTTGAGCATACTATGAATGTGTCAGAGATGATTCTTGGGGAACAATTCCATTCTACTTAGAACTTCATATAAAAAGAAAGAATACTAAACATTATGATGTATCACATTTCTAACACATTCTCAGGAGGAATTGAAATAGATCTATCACCTTGACCAATTGCTTTTATGCAAATGAGAACTACTTTATCTTATGTGGAAAAGTCTTTTATAACCTTTCCATATCTTCCCACGAGAACGTGTGCAATTCTAATGTTGTCCTTGGCAGTCCCAGAAAGTCCTTTTAGTCATTTTGATGATGAACAAATATAATGTTTTCTTGATGGTATTTTTGTGAATTTATCTGGAGAAATATTGAAAATCAGACAGACTCTTGCCATCTGTAAAAAGGGTTGATTAGCAAAGAGGCATCATTTATCTGTTCAGATCTTGACATAGAGATATTACCATCACTTTTAGATAGAGACAGATAGGTCTTGTTTGCTTATAGACTATCCCTTGAGTCCTTGCGGACCTAAATAAATGAGCCACAATATGAGAAAACCAACAAAGTGGCATGTAAGCCTAGGAAGATTCAGATCAGCCTGGGCATCCACCCAGCCTGATCAGAGCCTTCACTGTATGCCTAAAAGGTGGCCAAGGGTTTAAGCAAGCTCCCTGCGGACAGCCAAGACTCTGCTCAGGCTGGGCAGATTCCCAGGCTGATCTGAGTCTTCACTGGGCATGCCTCTTGGTTGATTTTGTTGTGACATGGTTTAAATGTCTGATGTAATATCTGCATCTTCTTAAGAAATGGTAACTTCTATACAAAAAAAAATAAAAAAAAATAATGAAAAACACAACAAAAACTTCCATTTATTTTTCATATTTTTCACACAAGTCATATCTGATCAATGTACTGCATAACAATAGTTAGCCAGATGGTTGGACACTCAAACATATTCTGAGGTATTATATTTATTTGGTTATCAGATGATTTTTCTCGTAGATGGATCTAGCTAGATTGTTGGAAAGGAAAAAAAAAAAACACAAAAAAAACAACACATCTCTTTACAGAACTAAACAAGACTGGTTTAGATGTTTTGGGCCATTCTAGAGGGGGAACCCCCTGTCTTATAACCAAATGAATGTGATAGCATGTAAACCAGGTGCCATAAAACGGTGCAAAAAATTCATAAAACGACTTAAGTGGTTTTTTCTATGCTGTTGCTAAGGCTAAATTAATTTGAAGGAGATTCCCTACAACTATGAAATTTGCTCTGGAGGAACAGTCTTACAAAGACTGTTCCTCCAGACCAAATTTCATAGTTGTAGGGAATCTCCTTTATAGATATTTAGCCTCAGCAACCGCATAGCAACGACTTAAGTGGCTTTATGAATACGGCCCTAGGGTCTGCATAGATGTTCCTATGATGGACTTGTCTTAAGGTGTATGGATATGCATGTACTTCCATATTTCTCAGCTACTTTTTCAAAGGGAGACAACTTTTGTGACTTCCTGTTTGCATCGTAGTACCAGGACACCTTTCCAAAAGGAGTCTACAGGAGCAAATTCTTTTCTTCAAAAGTTGACCCCAGTTTAGAAGGGAGGCAAAAATGTATATGGGAGAGTTGCTACTGAAGTGTATCCATTCACCCTAACATTTTTTTTTCCTCTATGAAATAGCCAACAGGTTGGACAGCAAGTGCTAACAACCTTAATTCTAATGCACTTACCTATGTAACGTGACGTCTGATTGGGTAACGTCAAAAATTTGCGACAGTATATCCTGCGATAAACTGTCGGAAACCCGACATCATTACTTATTGGGGAGGTAAATCGTCAGTTTTATGGTCGCAAATTGCTAGTGCGTCGCCGTAAAACGAAATTTCCGACCATGAAACCGACTTACCTCCCCAAATGATAATTTAGAGTACAGTTATCTCCTAATTATAGTCCTCCTGTCATGGTCTTAAGCACTGTAGTATTATTGTCACACAGTTTTCAGAAATGCATACATGATGGAGTTTTCATATGCAGATAAACCACAAGAGAGATTCTGTTTCCAGAAAATAGTGGCAGTAAAATATCATAATATGGCTATGACACGACAAAACCAACAATGTGGTTGTGCGCCCAGCGCAGACTCAGATCAGCCTGGGCATCCGCCCAGTCTGATCAGAGTCTTCGCTGTCCGCATAGAGGTAGCTTGGATCCTTAGCTACCCTTTTGAGCTCTTAGCGAAGAGTCCGATCAAACTAAGGAGATGCCCAGGCTGATCCGAGTATGCCCAGTGCGCACAACCACATTGTTGGTTTTGTCATGTCCCGGCTCATATATCTGACAGCAGTTAATATTAGCTTTGTGATAGGCTCTGCTGTATGCAGTTTTTATATCTTCCCTTGCCTATGGCATGGGAAGATATATTGTGTTCACTTTTGCAAAATCTGTCATAAGACGCTTTTTTATCCACAAAAATCTGAATAACGGCTATACCTACCCATACATTGTGCATATCAGCTTGTCCGTCTTCGCATGGACTAGCGAATGTACGAGACGATTTTTGATTAATTGAATAATAAATGAGTAATTAACGATTAATTGTTCCGTTTGATTAACACAGAGCCGGGAAAAATAAGCCGCGTTAGCTAGCACTTTAGCTGAAACGAGAGCCAGTACCTGTTTCTGGCAGACGAAAAATCGATAGCAAATGCAGCAGTGTACAAGGCATAGTAAAACCTCCCAAATGACACGCTTTTGTGAAGAGCTTGATCAGAAGAGTTGCTCTAGCTAGCCACAAAATGTGCAAGTCAACGGGTTCGTCTGGGCCTGGACAAGGGAATATTTGAACCTACAAATTCTAATTGAATAATCAGCGATTTATTGTTCCGTCAATAAACACAGAGCTGGGGTGATACGGCGCCGCATTTAACGCTTATACGCGAACCCGGAGCCAGTAAATTGGTTAACTCGTATTGCAAACGCCTATAAATAGACGGCTCAGTTGTGAAGCGAAATGGGCCATATGTTATAATGTATGCAATTAAATAATAACAATTAGCCTGCGATTCAAACCTAATTGCTATACGGAATCACTCTGCGGAAACAGGCTGCGAGGATGCACAGACTGGTTTAAGTCTATCATGTTCGCACAAAGTGAAGGATCCTTGATTAAGTCAGTTCCTGAAGTGTAGTTACTCTTTAAATTTTACAAGTGACCGTTATTTATTTCAAATATAGCTGCATACAGAGGAGCGTAAAAAAGGGACCGCAGCGCTTATGCATAGACAAGAATCAAATCAGGTTACTATTTGCTCTAAAACTACGTCCCTTTGCGCATGGTGCAAGGTCCCTCGTCCAAAGACTGCCTGTGCGAAAGAGCAGGCTGGAAGCGGAAACTTGACTGAAAATCACGTTCTGAATACACAGCCTAAAATTTTAATATCGCAGGGAATCATGTTATGTTACAGCTGGTACTCTCGTCCTAAATGCATGTAGGCATATATTATGGTTACGTAACGCTGAGCCACTTGGGAAACGTCGTTACGAGAAGTTAATCAGAACAGAAACGTATGTATACAAAGTGAGTTACTGCAAACATCTTGCACAACGAACTTAAAATATTTTGACAGCCATGTGATACGAAAAGTGTGGGTTAAGGGAAACTATACCTTTATTATTCAAACGAGTAAGGGAAGATATCTGTATTCTCTCGAATACCTCCCTCTAGTTATTTTTGTCTTCATTTTTTGTCTTTAAAGACACAAAAATGCAGATGACAAAATTTATGCCTGAAAAAATAATAATAATCATCAAGACTATATCATATTGAGAATTCAACGACTTAAAGACTTGTAGTTTCTCAGTGTCTGGATGCATTCACTTGATATTTGGATTGATGTTTTATTGTTATATACTTGCCTAAAATTTTACTGCCATCCCAGTCCAGCAATATGACCTTCAGGTCAAGGTCATAGATTTAGAAACTTTATGTTAAATATTTTAATAATTTTTTTGGTTTTTGTTCTTAGTGCCAGGCTCTGATTAGCCTGTGTTCAGATTGATGGTAGATGGTTTTCAAAAGTTTTACACTCTGCAGCCACCACACCCCTTGGTTACCTAGAAGTCAGGGTCAGAGACATAGAACTTTGCCATCATGATGGGCAAGCACTAATTCAGGTGAGCTATGCTGTCAGGGGACAGCTCTAGGTTTAACAGATGATCATGGCTAAGTTGTACTAAATGATGTTAAAAGTATTCATAACAGCTATTGAGTAGAACTTGAGCAGAAATCAGCCTGTTGAAAAATTTGGGCAAAAATGCATCTTAAAAATTGATTGAAAATAGTGGTTTGAACTTTCATAGTGCTCCAGATAACAAGGGGTAACAGGGAAAATTGAGGGATTTCTGTATTGCTCCTCAAAAACATACAGTGCGACCCCTCATGAGAATCATCTTGCTGAGATGTCGCAACCTATGTTTCCATTGGGAAATGAAAATAATTATCTCAGAATTATCCTCAAAACCCCACTTTATCTGGAGCTCTGCAGTCTTTCAGAATTTAACCCATTGCATTCTGGGTATTTTTTGTCGTCTGCTGAAATTGTCGTTTGCATCAAAAATCAAGAATATTTTGACAATATTGGTCTAACTAACTCCTGTAGAAATGATGTCTTGGCAGCAAACAGTTTGGATCTCAGATCAGGCCCCACGTTTGTGGGGCCTGATCTAGATCCAAACTGTTTGCCCAGATACCCCTAAAGGGGTATCCCGAGTAGAATGGATTAAATTTTGTGAACTGATTATAAAGAGAAGAATTTAAAAACTGACAGAAGCTTGTAATTGGATGTGAAAATAAATTTCTAATGGTTTTATGGCCTTTTTCAATGGAATCTCAGATGTACAATGAAGTGCAGTTCCAGTTCAGACAGAATCTTGGCTCCAGTGGTACTCAGACCTAGCAACCCCATGATCTAAAGTTGGGAGGTCAACCACTTGGCCACTCATGGCTTGTAAGTGGATGTAAAAAAATACTGCTTGTAAGAGTGTGTAAAAATAAACAGGGTCTGCTTGTTACAAGTGGTTATAAAATAAATCAGGGTCTTCTTGTAGGTGGGTGTAGAATTAAACAGGGTCTTCTGGTAAATGGGTTTAGAATTAAACAGGGATTGCTTGTAAGTGGATGTAAAATTAAACATTAAGCACTTCTTGTAAGTGGGTGTAAAGTTAAACAGGGTCTGCTTGATAGAAGTGTAAAAAAAAGTTAAAAAAGGGGGGTCTGCTTGTAAGCAGGTGTAAAATAAAACAGGGTCTCTTGTAAGTGGGTGTAAAATAAAACAGTGTGCAAAATGTGTTTGCATATAATTGGGTGTAAAAATACATTGCTTTACATGGTATAATTCTTGCCTGATTCCATCAGAAAAAGCAATCATCTATTAAAGTATTCTCAAGAGAGATATTATTTCAAAAGCTGCAAGGCTCCATTAATCAATTTGATCTATTTGGTTCAGGAAAAACCAAATCGACGTTAAGTATTGCTTCAAAAGTGCTTAAGCAAACAGGACATACCCAGATCAGACTGCTCCTTTTGGAGCAGTCTGATCTGGGTCTGTACTG
The DNA here is from genome assembly GCA_963989385.1 of Ctena decussata. Lineage (NCBI taxonomy): Eukaryota > Metazoa > Mollusca > Bivalvia > Lucinida > Lucinidae > Ctena > Ctena decussata. The sequence goes on from OZ022512.1 coordinate 42,740,967, forward strand.
TTTGCTCCTCAGATAACAGTTTTTACATGTGGTCGGACATATTTTAATCATCTTTTCAAAATTTCAGATAAATACGGTAATCAACCAAGACATCCAAATCTTAACGGAGATGTCAGAATTATTTTTATTTTCAGTTTTTGTCTTGCTGACTGTGCAGACATGGGTTGAAAATCACTTTGAACGCTTTCAATGACAGCAGTGGGATTGGTATAAATATTTTATTTCACTCAATTACGCTTTTAATCACAGTCTTGCAGCTGCTTGAAAAGTTAAATTGAGCTGCTGCATGGTAAAAAGCTTGTCGCTACATGTGTAAATAGCTTGTTTCTATATGTGTAAATAGCTTGTCGCACCCATGCTCACAGCAGAATCACAGCCAAGGGATCTTGTCACATTATTGTTCTCCAGACGAAATCTGTAAGTTAACAGCAATACGATGCTGATCAAAGTTTCTATAAAGTTTCTATAAAGTGACCATCTGGAAATCTTATTAGTTCAGCTGGGCTAAGGACCCATTTTGAGCACCTCAGCTTAGTTGTACTTTTCAGTGTTGACTTATTAAATATTATGTAAAACATTTTAATTTAAGGAGACAAAATCTAAGTATTTCCTCCAGGGAAATTACTGATTTTCAGAGTTCATGCATAAAAGTGCTGGAGACCTGAACACTTAAAGTGCCTAAACTGAATGTAATTGAATCTGCAAACAGCAAAGATCTGGCATGGATCAACGCACTATGCTCTCTATTCTTTGAATTCTCAATATGATATATAGCTTGGACAAAACATTTCATGAAAATTTGATGATGTAAATTTTGTTGTCTGTTGTTGTCTGTTGTTGTTTTTTTTTATTGTTTTTTGGCCCTTAAATGGTTACCAATTTCTAGGACCCATACCGTACATGTCCCGTTATGCCCTCAGACAAAAGAGTCTTTTTGTATACCGGGGAAATGACAGAAAATGTTACTGGTATCTAAAAGTATGTACATGCTTCCCTAGAAGTTATAAATCTATTGTTTTTGTAGAATGATGTAGAGGAAACATAATTATTATTGTCAGTCCATTTGACAGAATAGCTAAAGTAAAAGAAACCAGGTTCCATGTCAGACAAAACACCATCATCTTGTCTAATTACGGTAAAAATTCTAAGTATTGAGACAGCACATCCTCTTGTCTAATTACGGTAAAAATTCTAAGTATTGAGACAGCACATCATCTTGTCTAATTACAGTAAAAATTCTAAGTATTGAGACAGCACATCATCTTGTCTAATTACGGTAAAAATTCTAAGTATTGAGACAGCACATCATTCTGTCTAATTACGGTAAAAATTCTAAGTATTGAGACAGCAAGATTGGAGCAAACTGTGCAGACCCAGATCAGACTGCTCCTACAGGAACAGTCTGATTAAGGTCTTCACTGTTTGCCATTCCATCTGCATCTTGTGGATCATTATTGTACTGTATTATAACCAAATTGTTCTATTTTTGGACAGTTATGGTAATTATTTTAAGTGTCCCAATTTTTGGAATTTTTTACAGCAGAACTGTTTTGTCTTGACATTTCATGTATTTTGTTGAGTTTGTGTCACTTGTAGCACAGTTTTCATTCTAAATAGTTGGACTAAAATCTCTGAGAAACGTAAATGGTAGCAATGGTCCACTGTTGTTGCCAAATGATTCAGATTGTAGCTTAATGGTCTAGATGTGGCTGAATGGTTCAGATTGTAGCTTAATGGTCCAGATGTGGCTGAATGGTTCAGATTGTGGCTTAATGGTTCATATGTGGCTGAATGGTTCAGATTGTAACTGAATGGTCTAGATGTGGCTAAATGGTTCAGATTGTGGCTGAATGGTCCAGATTTGGTGGAATGAGTCAAATTATGGCTGAATGAATGGTTCAGATGTCACTGAATGAGTCTAATTATGACTGAATGGTCCAGATGTGGCTGAATGAGTCAGACTGTGGCTGAATGATCAATTTATGTTTGAATCATCCAAATGTGGCTGAATGGACCTGATGTGGTTGAATACCGGTAGTCTAAGTTCAGATTGTTACTGGGGGGTCCAGATGTGGCTCATTGGTTCAGATTGTGGCTGAATGGTAAGATTATGTATGACCCATCCAAATGTGGCTGAATGGACTAGATATGGTTGAATGGTCAGATTGTGACAGGATGGTCCAGATATGACTGAATGGTTACGAATATGTGGCTGAATGGTCCAGATGTGGCTGAATGGTTCAGTTTGTGGCTGTATTATCCAGATTGTGGCTGAATGGTTCAGATTGTAGTTGTTGCCTCTCTTCTCAAGGAGGGAGGGGGGAAAGGAGTGTGTGTGTGTGAGGAGGCTGTCTTTTAAAGGAAAGAATTTGCTTTACTATGAGCGAATTCCTTTGCTTAACCCTATTGCACTCAGAACGGCCAAAACTCCATAGAGTTTTGGCCATTCTGAGTGCAATAGGGTTAAGAGTGCACCTTATTTCAGGAGGCTATGTTTTCCAGGGAAGCAAACAGACAGTCACAAACATTATCTCCCTTTGAAAAAATGGCAGAAAAACATGGGAGTATATTCACATGCCTTAAGGTTTCCAATATTTAGAGAAATGTTGCTGTTGTTCAGCTTTGATTTGCTCTGTTTAATGACTGATGGTCTCACAATGAATCAGAGTCTTGAACAAATAGGGAGGGTTGGAACTTGTATTCTATTTGATTGTCCTAATTTTATTACATTTCTTGGAACATAGTAATTACTTGGCTTTTGGTATTGTTAAACAGTCATATTAATGCACAACAGACATCCCAGCATACTTACATACCATGTTAATCCTTTTAAAGGCCCTGCTTTAACAAATGGCGCTCCTTATTTTTAAAAAAAAACTAGAAAATGTGTTTATGAAACACTATGCCCCCAACCATATGCTTGTCTCTAGACAAGGTTCATCCAATAGTGCGTGTACCTTTGTACCATAGGCTTACAATGCACTAAGTCGAAAAAGGGGCTTAACTCAGTCAAAAATTTACGAATTGTTTTCGAAAGTTGATCAGGTCATCTACACCTTGGGCAATATCAACCTGCAAAAATCATGATCCTAGCATCAGGGGTTCTCCAGATATTTTGTTCACAAGCTTCCATAGGCAAATAATGCACTAAGTTGAAAAAGGGGCATAACTCAATCCAAAATTTACAAAATATTTTCAAAAGTTAATCAGGTCATCTACACCACAGGCAGTATCTTCCTGCATAAAATCATGCTCCTAGCATCAGGTGTTCTTGAGATATTTTGTTCACAAGGTTCCATAGACTTACAATGCACTAAGTCGAAAAAGGGGCATAACTCAATAAAAATTCATGATTTCTTTTCAAAAGTTAATCAGGTCATCTACACCACAGGCAGTATCTTCTTGCAAAAAATCATGCTCCTAACATCAGGGGTTCTTGAGATATTTTGTTCACAAGGTTCCATAGGCTTACAATGCACCAAGTCGAAAAAGGGGCATAACTTTGTCAAAAATTCACGAATTTGTTTCAAAAGTTAACCAGGTCATCTAAACTTTGGGCATTCTCATCCTGCAAAACCTCATGATCCTAGCATCAGGGGTTCTTGAGATATTTTGTTCACAAGTTTCCACAGGCTAAGTCGAAAAAGGGGCATAACTCTGGAAATACATGACCGGCGGGAAAATAAAAAAATACGTGTCTGCTTATTTTCCATACTGATCATGTGTATAAAGTTTCAAGTTCCTAGCTCTTATTGTTCATGACTATATGTAAGGGTACCTTTGTACCATAGGCTTCAATGCACTAAGTCGAAAAAGGGGAATAACTCAATCAAAAATTCATGAATTTTTTTCAAAAGTAATCAGGTCATCTACACCACAGGCAGTATCTTTCTGCAAAAAATCATGCTCCTAGCTTCAGGGGTTCTTGAGATATTTTGTTCACAAGGTTCCATAGGCTTACAATGCACTAAGTCGAAAAAGGGGCATAACTCGGTCAAAAATTCACTAATTTATTTCAAAAGTTAATCAGGTCATCTACACCTTGGGCATTCTCATCTTGCAAAGCCTCATGATCCTAGCATCAGGGGTTCTTGAGATATTTTGTTCACAAGGTTCCACAGGCTAAGTCGAAAAAGGGGCATAACTCTGGAAATACATTGCCAGCGGAAAAATAAAAAAATACGGGTCTGCTTATTTTCCATACTGATCATGTGTATAAAGTTTCAAGTTCCTAGCTCTTATTGTTCTTGACTATATGTAAGGGTACCTTTGTACCATAGGCCTCAATGCACTAAGTCGAAAAAGGGGAATAACTCAATCAAAAATTCATGAATTTTTTTCAAAAGTAATCAGGTCATCTACACCACAGGCAGTATCTTTCTGCAAAAAATCATGCTCCTAGCTTCAGGGGTTCTTGAGATATTTTGTTCACAAGGTTCCATAGGCTTACAATGCACTAAGTCGAAAAAGGGGCATAACTCAGTCAAAAATTCACGAATTTGTTTCAAAAGTTAATCAGGTCATCTACACCTTGGGCATTCTCATCTTGCAAAGCCTCATGATCCTAGCATCAGGGGTTCTTGAGATATTTTGTTCACAAGGTTCCACAGGCTAAGTCGAAAAAGGGGCATAACTCTGGAAATACATTGCCGGCAGAAAAATAAAAAAATACGGGTCTGCTTATTTTCCATACTGATCATGTGTATAAAGTTTCAAGTTCCTAGCTCTTATTGTTCTTGACTATATGTAAGGGTACCTTTGTACCATAGGCCTCAATGCACTAAGTCGAAAAAGGGGAATAACTCGATCAAAACTTCACAAATTTTTTTCAAAAGTTAATCAGGTCATCTTCACCACAGGCAGTATCTTCCTGCAAAAAATCATGCTCCTAGCTTCAGGGGTTCTTGAGATATTTTGTTCACAAGGTTCCATAGGCTTACAATGCACTAAGTCAAAAAAGGGGCGTAACTCGGTCAAAAATTCACGAATTTGTTTCAAAAGTTAATCAGGTCATCTACACCTTGGGCATTCTCATCTTGCAAAACCTCATGATCCTAGCGTCAGGGGTTCTTGAGATATTTTGTTCACAAGGTTCCACAGGCTAAGTCGAAAAAGGGGCATAACTCTTGAAATATGTGACCCGCGGAAAAAAGAAAAAACACTTGTTCGCTTATTTTTCATACTGATCATGGGTATAAAGTTTCAAGCTCCTAGCTCTTACGGTTCTTGAGTTAGAGGACAGATGGACAGACGGACAGGCCCAAACCAATATGCCCCCACAATTTCTCCGAAATTGGGGGCATAAAAATACGGGTCTGCTTATTTTCCATACTGATCATGTGTATAAAGTTTCAAGTTTCTAGCTCTTATTGTTCTTGACTATATGTAAGGGTACCTTTGTACTATAGGCCTCAATGCACTAAGTCGAAAAAGGGGAATAACTCAATCAAAAATTCACGAATTTTTTTCAAAAGTTAATCAGGTCATCTACACCACAGGCATTATCTTCCTGCAAAAAATCATGCTCCTAGCTTCAGGGGTTCTTGAGATATTTTGTTCACAAGGTTCCATAGGCTTACAATGCACTAAGTCGAAAAAGGGGCATAACTCAGTCAAAAATTCACGAATTTGTTTCAAAAGTTAATCAGGTCATCTACACCGTGGGCATTCTCATCTTGCAAAGCCTCATGATCCTAGCATCAGGGGTTCTTGAGATATTTTGTTCACAAGGTTCCACAGGCTAAGTCGAAAAAGGGGCATAACTGTGGAAATACATTGCCGGCAGAAAAATAAAAAAATACGGGTCTGCTTATTTTCCATACTGATCATGTGCATAAAGTTTCAAGTTCCTAGCTCTTATTGTTCTTGACTATATGTAAGGGTACCTTTGTACCATAGGCCTCAATGCACTAAGTCGAAAAAGGGGAATAACTCGATCAAAAATTCACGAATTTTTTTCAAAAGTAATCAGGTCATCTACACCACAGGCAGTATCTTCCTGCAAAAAATCATGCTCCTAGCTTCAGGGGTTCTTGAGATATTTTGTTCACAAGGTTCCATAGGCTTACAATGCACTAAGTCGAAAAAGGGGCATAACTCAGTCAAAAATTCACGAATTTGTTTCAAAAGTTAATCAGGTCATCTACACCTTGGGCATTCTCATCTTGCAAAGCCTCATGATCCTAGCATCAGGGGTTCTTGAGATATTTTGTTCACAAGGTTCCACAGGCTAAGTCGAAAAAGGGGCATAACTGTGGAAATACATTGCCGGCAGAAAAATAAAAAAATACGGGTCTGCTTATTTTCCATACTGATCATGTGCATAAAGTTTCAAGTTCCTAGCTCTTATTGTTCTTGACTATATGTAAGGGTACCTTTGTACCATAGGCCTAAATGCACTAAGTCGAAAAAGGGGCATAACTCGGTCAAAAATTCACGAATTTGTTTCAAAAGTTAATCAGGTCATCTACACCTTGGGCATTCTCATCCTGCAAAACCTCATGATCCTAGCATCAGGGGTTCTTGAGATATTTTGTTCACAAGGTTCCACAGGCTAAGTCGAAAAAGGGGCATAACTCTTGAAATATGTGACCCGCGGAAAAAAGAAAAAACACTTGTTTGCTTATTTTTCATACTGATCATGTGTATAAAGTTTCAAGCTCCTAGCTCTTACGGTTCTTGAGTTAGAGGACAGACGGACCAATATGCCCCCACAATTTCTCCGAAATTGGGGGCATAATAAAAAAAATCTACTGACTTGTCAAAAATGCAAAGTTCCAGGTATTGTAGTACAGGGTAGAGTCGAGTAACTTCGGACAGCGGGTAAATTCAGACATACTCATAATGAGCCGTCTCATCGAGATTTTCACTGTTTGCCCAGGTATTTTTGTTTTAATTCCTAACAACTGACATATAAAAGAAACAATGTTGCTGTCCGAATTTACCTGCTGTCAGAAGTTACCCGACTCTACCTTACATATGGTACCATTATATATGGTAGTGTGCCTACCTCATCATAGCCCATGAGGTATTTCATGCAACTGTCAGGTATATTTTAGTGATGCCAAAGTGCAGGTGATATTCTTACATGGTTAAAACCCCTTGATACTACTTTTATGAAGCTGTTTGCAACCTCCCCCAGTGCAAGCCCTTACAACTCCCCCCTCCCCCGCCCCCTGCTAGGCCCCCCCCCACTAGCCGGGCCGGGTAGCGCAATCGGTAGGGCACCTGACTCGTAAGTCAGAGGTCCTGGGTTCGAATCCCGGTCTGGCCACAAACTTTCGTTTCTCCTTCCGCTGATTCAAGAAGGGCAGTTGTCAGTTACTGGCGAAAGTATGTGCACTTAGTACTGGTTAACCACTTAGGAGGTCTAAGCCTGCCCAGGAATAGTGTGGTTAGGTTAACTGACCGTCCCGACATGACCTTAGTTGTTTACCGTGGACGTTAAGCATCAAATCAACCAACCAACCCCCCCCCCCCCCCACTACCCGGCATTTAAAAGGTATAATACGGTACATTTATTTTCAAATTTGTACTGTCATGTTGGCTTATGGACTATTCACGAAAGCTCTGCACACTGTGCAGCAATTAAAATGTATAAATGTATGATGAAAATAGATTACTAAGCATTATGTGTGTGTATGCAGACTTGCTTTGAAATACCATATTTGACCTAATTAGGGCATATGCCTCAGTAATTGCACATCATGGTAATTTATTAGGGATATGAATATAAGGACTCATACTTTTACTTGCTTTTGTTTGCTAGTTATAGGGGTGATAACTGCTACAGAATCTTTGATTTTTCACTTGTAAAGCTTCTGTATTCTTCTGTCCCCTTTAGCAAATGTGCACTTATAAGAAAGACAATTTTCTACAAGTATTAGCTGCCTTTTTGAAAAAGTTAAGCACACAGGGTGCTATAAAGGTGCATTTCCTTTATGAGTTGATCCCTATGGCAGAGTTGCTTCCCTTGAAAGTGTATCTGTTTTCCCTGACTGCTTATTGAAGCAACAATAAAATAATCTGTCTGATGTCTGAAACCATTGTTGAATCAGCACAGTTTAGACACTCCTTGTTTTTCCACTTATTGCACTGTTTTGTCTATTTGATCAATGTCTTAAAATATTCTTCTCTCATTCCAGCCAATCAGACAGTGTAACTGTCTTTTTGTCTCAGCAGTCCTATTGCTTTATTGCTTCTTCTGGCTGCTTAATTGTTCATATATCATTTCTGTATCATGTTTGTATTAGGGTCACCAGACTACTTTAGTTATTGTATCACTGTCTTGAAAATCTTGCTTTGAGTGCCGTAGTCATCCTAAAAATTCAGACAGAAATATGTTGCCATAGTTCAGATTACTCTTTAGGAACAGTCTGATTAGGGTCTGGTCTGTTTGCAGATTGTAAGAAGACATGAAGGAATATTGATTTTGTCAAACTGAATATCCTCTGTAAAGCCATCATTATTATTATTATTATTACTACTTCTAGTTTCATTCAATTGACATACTTGAAAATAATCTCAGACTAAAATTCATATTTTTTACGCCCGTTTTGAAAAAGACGGACGTATTATGGCATGGCACTGTCCGTCCATCTGTCCGTCTGTCTGTCCATCTGTCTGTCTGTCTGTCCCTCAACATTCTTGTGTGCGTCATATGTCAGTAACCGTTTGAGATATCTTCATGAAATTTTGTAGTCATGTATATTAGGATGGGGCAAAGTGTCATGTGTAGTAATGGTTGCTCCCCCTTTCTTAATTTCCAAGTTATGCCCCTTTGATTATTTTTTACCCTAGTAGTCTTGTGCGCGCCATAACTACATAACTGTTTGGGATATCTTGCTGAAACTTCACAGCAATGTGTATGAGGCTCCAACGATGTGTCGCGTATGACAATGGTTGCTCTCCCTTTCTTCGTTTTGGAAGTGCATCCCTTTGATTAGATTTCGTGGGCTATTTTGGTGTATACTAATCTTCGGCATTCAATTACTTAGTAACCATTTGGAATATGCTAATGAAACTTTATAGCAGTTTGCATGATCATAAGACAGGGTGTCACATATAAGAATGGTTGTTTCCCTTTCATTAATTTTGGAGTAATCTCCCTTTGATTAGTTTTTTAGGCTAGCCCCATTTCCTTATTCACTCTGTAACTCCATAACCCTTTGAAATATTTTAATGAAGCTTTGTAGGAATGTGTATAATAATAGGGCAATATATCATGAGCATGAACCACAACTCTGGCTTACTTACTTCTGAATTATCTGCCCTTGCATCAATTTCCATTTTTACTCTGTAACTCCTTGATCGTTGGAAATATTTTAACAAACTTTATGGTGATGTGTATATTGTCAAGGGAATGTCTTATGACTAAGAATGGTACTCTTGTTTACTTAGTTTATGAATTATTATCCTTCTTTGACTTTGGCATCTCACAACTTGTGAGCTGCTTCATCCTTGTAGCTGAATTTTGGCGTACTAATAGTATTTGATATGTGAGATGTTTTAATAACATTGCAGTCATTAATTACAGAGTTGTTTCCCCTGTTTTTCTGCCAGTCCATCCTTCTATTAACAATTTTGTTCATTCTTTAACTCCTAATGGGTGTATTATGCGCATCTAGCGAAGCTCTTGTTCCAACCTTGAAAATAACCTGAAACCAAAAAGGATATGCCCATCCTTGAAAACAAACACAAAGGAAATACATTTCTTGAAATAGCCTCTAACCAAAATGCCTGTCTCTCATTCTTGAAAATAACCTCAGATCAGAAAGCATATTTTTGCATATCCTTGAAAATAACCTCAAACCAACGAGCATATTCTACCATACTTGAAAATAATCTGAAATTAAAAAGCATAATCTCTTATTCTTGAAAATAAACTCAGACCAAAAAGCGCCGGGCCGCGTAGCGCAATCGGTAGGGCACCTGACTCATAAGTCAGAGGTCCTGGGTTCGAAACCCGGTCTGGCCACATACTTTCGTTTCTCCTTCCGCTGATTCAAGAAGGGCAGTTGTCAGTTACTGGCGAAAGTATGTGCACTTAGTACTGGTTAACCGCTTAGGAGGTCTAAGCCTGCCCAGGAATAGTGTGGTTAGGTTAACTGACCGTCCCGACATGACCTTAGTTGTTTACCGTGGACGTTAAGCATCAAATTAACCAACCAGACCAAAAAGCATATTTGCATGTCCTTGAAAATAACCTGAATAGTCTCCCATACTCAAAAATAATCTTATACCAAAAAGTGTTTATCCCCATCCTTGAAAATAATCTTAAACGTAAAAGCATAATATCTGATCGTTGAAAATAAACTCAGACTAAAATTGCATTATATCCTATCTGAAACCATAATGCATATTCCCCTATTCTTGACAATAATCTCATGCCCACAAGGCTTATTTTCTCATCCTTGAAAATAATCTCAAACCAAAAAGCATATTATCCCATCCTTGAAAATAAACGAAACCAAAAAAGCATACTTTCCCATCCTGAAAATGCAAATGAGCATAAGGCTTTTAGGAAACAGTCACAGTAATTGATGTTTGTCGTGATACTGTTCTATGAAAAAACTTCTTTTAACCAAAGCAGACAACAAAATTTGCATCTGCAAACTTGCAGTTCCGAGCTATATGATATTGAGAATTCAAAGGCTATAGGGCAAACAGTGTAGATCAAGATGAGATGGCTCATTATGAGCCATCTCATCTGGATCTACACTGTTTGCAAATTCGCCTACATGTATTTTCATTTCTGTTATTGTAAGCGTTTAGACAGTAGTAGTGAACTGCATATGCTCAGACCAGACTGTGCATCTGCATTTTTTTTGGCAGGGCATTTACATTTCACCCAGACAACAGTTGGACCTTGAAAATTTTGTACAGACTGGTTTGGGCATTTTCATCTATTATATGCATTAAGGCAGGTTTTTGTGCAATGGAACTTGTGTAATTTTGTGTCCGCGGTTAATGTCTTCTATGTCAGGATTGTTTCTATCATAGAAAATTGCTGTGATCAAGTTTGTTATCAGTGGCAGAAATCATTCTTTTAAAGCCGCCACTGTTATTTGACAATACATGTGATGAGATTTCTTGTGACATGGCTTTACATGAATATATTTCTGATAGCATTTTTGTTGACCTTTTTTGTGACATTTTTGGGACATTTCCAGTGACTTGCTTTGACATTTCAGATGAAATTTTCATGTCATTGTCATTAGCAAGTTTTGCTCTATGAGGACATGCATATGTGTGCTGCAGATTTTCCTTGACTGGTAAGGATTGGATTGGATTGGCAAGGTCATTAAAATAGGTCTGTCCAAGCCAGGGGTGTCTGATGTATGGTACTGGCAATCTGGTTTTATGACTTTTCTTATGACATTTTTTATGGAATTTATGATTACTTTTATGGGGACATGCTTCTGTTTTTGTTCACTAATGCACTGGCATGTCATATATTTCCATTAGAACCAGCCAAAAATTTCTGATGACCTATATTGTGACATGCTTGAAGCATTCAGTAAAATACTAACACATCATACATCTACATCTCCCTCAGGGAGCAGATTCTTTCTGTTAAGAGTAACTCCTGGGGCCGTATTCATAAAACGACTTAAGACTGGTTGCTATGCTGTTGCTAAGGCTAAATTTCTTTGAAGGAGATTCCCTACAACTATGAAATGTGGTCTTGAGGAACAGTCTTACAAAGACTGTTCCTCCAGACCAAATTTCATAGTTGTAGGGAATCTCCTTTATAGATATTTAGCCTTAGCAACCGCATAGCAACGACTTAAGTGGCTTTATGAATACGGCCCCTGATTTTCAAGCGATACAGTTATCAATGGCCCACTTCGAATCGAACTAGAGTACCTACCATAGTAGGATTTTTAGGAATGCGCACTGGCATTACCAATCGAACGCCGAAAGTTGCTATAACAGTAGATTGTCATTGAAACGGAAATAAACACTATGCATTTCATTGCCTTTTTCGTGAGTGTGGTCTTTAAAAATGATAATTGATAATATATGCCCTAAAATAATTGTAGGAACGTATATAACAACTCACTAAAACAAATACTTGTTGTTAACCCACAAATCGCGTGAGTCTTCAACGACCGCCGTCTTGCTACTGGAGTAACGGCAGTCCAGACCTCGGTTGATCTTTGGTAAGTTCATGACGTCATTTTAGTAGCTACCATCCCACTTCGGTTCGAACTTTATTAAATATAGTAGCTACTATAGTTCGATTCGAAGTGGGCCAATATTGTAGTAAACAGTAAAGTTAACTTTTGGATCAATAAAAAGTAAAATGTCAGTGAAAATCAGGGTAAAGTCAGAGAATTTTGTGGTGGAGAATAAGTGGCAGCCCTATCTGGGCCTGCACTGTTTGTTCAGGCACTTTTGCCCAAAGATTTAGAGTCATAATGGGAGCTTTCCTTTACAACACTTTTACATCTAACACAACCTAGTGATTCGCAAATTGTCAAATTGGATTGGAATTACCAGACTGCTATCAATTCGTAACAATTTCCACCATGTTTGTCTCTAATTCCAATAATGGCAATTGAATTACGTTTATGACTTGTCTCTAACTGGATAACAGCCCCACAACAGCCATGATAGACTGGGTCCAATTATCAATGAACTTAGCAACAGTAGACTGGTTTATGTATTAACTGCCAGAAATTTACCGAACATGGAATGGCTATTAACTCTTTCAGCCCCAGTGACAAAATTAGCAAAATTTGCAAACAGTGTAGATCCTGATGAGGCGGCTCATAATGAGCCACCTCATCTAGATCTACACTGTTTGCCCTCTAGTCTTTGAATTCTCAATATAAAAAGTCTTGGACAAGGCATTTTTTTAATTTTTGCAGACGTAAATTTTGTCGTCTGCTTTTTGGTACTGAAAGAGTTAAAGTAGACTAGTTTGGTGATAGCTTTCGGAATTTTACCAAACATTGGAAGGAATTAGAGCATGTGTCCTGGGAATTAGGAATACTGCTATTATTTGCAATTATATATATTATAGCTGTACTGGAAAAGCAGGTGTTATGATACTTCATCATAAGTTATGCCATTTTGAATGAAAATTGCAATGTAGAGGTAAGAAAAGACATAAGAGGGGATGGGGGTGGAGGGATGTTGGGGAGTTAATGTGAGCCCCTGCTCACTATACTCTTCAAGTATTCAAGTACACCTTCATAGTTTTGGAATGTTTTGATGTCATTGTTTCTGGAAGTTTATTATTCAAAAAAAGGTTTATTGTCGATTTGGAGATTTTTGACAAAGTTTCATTACCTTGGAAGTTTATAATTCTGCTACATTTTTTTTAAATTTTGACATGCCTGTAATAGTCATGACTTGTTCTAAAACCGCTTTTTTGACCTAAAGATGAGATTTCATTGAATATACGAGCTGGGACATGCTAATTCACCATTCTGAAAGCCATGCATATAACATTAAGGTAAAATCAATGATTTATTGTGGGACATTCAACATGTGCAGTTTTGTTTGTGGGACTATGTCACATGCTTAATTTTGTTGCACTGGTCAGTTATGTATTATCTGGTGACTTTTGAATGACACTCAGGGTGTGGCTCAGAACTATCAATAGGTTGCTTAACACATATTCAAACAGCAATGGCTCGCATCTATGCAGTCTGATCAGAGACTTTAATTTTCACACACATCATGTATGGACTAAGAGGAATTTGTGGTCAGAATGAAGGTTATAGCTAGACTGTATAGGAGTTTTTCCTGTTTGTAGGAGCGATGGTGATCTAGTTGTTTATTATATACCTATCAATGATACCCCCTTTGAACTGCATGTTTTCTGGCCATCTGATACAGACAGCCCTATCAAACTGAGGTTTTCTGACTCCATATCACTATTCCTTAAAACGAGGCTATGTCTGAGTTCCAGCTTCAGGCGCGTCAAATTTTAACATGCATCATAGAAACGAGAACCAGAGAAACGAAACAAGTGACGTAACGTCAACAAACACGTCAAAAAGCGCACCTTGATAGCTCCGTTGTTAGCATTTTCTCATGACTAGCTACATACCTTTGCTGCACAGGTTTGAATCCAGGTCGATGCATTAGCGCTGGCAAGTGTGAATGGTTGGCTGTTCCCTAAGGTATATTAAAAAAAAATCATTATTGTAGTAACTTGATCTGGCTTACTGTATCACGTCTCGTGGATGAGTTCAAACCATCGGATCACCCGAGACGCAAGCGTCTCGGGTGATCCGACAGTATGAGCCCATCCACTCGACGTGATACAGTATGCCAGAAGCGTCTCGGGTGATCCGACGGTATGAGCCCATCCACTCGACGTGATACAGTACGCCAGATCCAGTTACTATTATAATAATGTGTATTTATGCACTGGGCTACCAGTCCAGGAGTTACATTTTAAAACCCCTGCTCCTCTGGTATTTCAGATTAGACTTTAGACTGAAATCCTTGTCATCATATATGCAGCGCAAAAGTTCCTTTCAGTTTTTTGGCAAAACCTCTTGCCACACTTGATTTTACATGTACAAAAAGCCCAAATGAATCTTGTTAAGCTAACAATGCTTTGAACAACTGGGCCCAGAAAGTGAACTTCATATATTCTGTCTAGACAGCTCATTTTGGGCAGGATGGTTTGGGCAGGTACGATTTGGAGTTTATAATGTGAGTACAAGATGGCTTTTCTCCCCCTCTTCTGCACAGGGTATAATCGATTCCGCTTATTTTCGCTTCCTGCAGAGACTGTACATCATATTTGGCTTCCGCCGAGACTGTCCATGAACTCTTGCTTCCTGCCGAGACTTCTGTACATGAGAAATGGCTTCCTGCAGAGACTGTCCACATGATTCTGCTTCCTGCCGAGAGCCTCGGCAGGAAGCAGAATCATGCGGACAGTCTCGGCAGGAAGCCAATTTTCGAGGACAGTAGTCTCTGCAGGAAGCAAGAGTTCGTGGACAGTCTCGGCGGAAGCCAAATATGATGGACAGTCTCTTCAGGAAGCGAAAATTGGCGGAATCGATTATACCCTGTGTTCTGGCATGACTTCACAATTATCTAAATAGATGGGGTTTTCCATCCAAACAATCACAGTAGTAGTATTTCCATCTTCCTATTGACGTTCTCCCCGCACCTCAGCGGAACAAATCCATAGCCACAGTAACGGGGAGCCAAGCGTCCGTCCAGCCAAACAGTCACAAAAATCTGGATCCGTCTTACAAGTTGAATCTAGAATTTTGAAATTTTGGGGTTTTGGAGGGGAAAAAAATCTTAAAATCACATAAATAATGGTATTTTCAAAGTTAAGTTTTCTCATGACAGGGATCAAATAGCATTTTATATATAGCTAGTTTCCATAAATGGATTTTCATTACAAGTCTCACTTTAGCTTATTGTCTTGGGGAATGATTCTATCTCCAGTCATGATGTTTTAGTTGTGTAATGTTGGTTTGGTAATAATGTATGATATTTTTGATGTCTGAAGATGTTTAGAATATTTAAACAAGCTTTGTGAATACTATAATCCAAATGTTTTTGGTGAACTTTTTTTAACTCCAAAGTTCTGCTGAAGCAGCAGCAGCCTCATGGAACTGTGCATATTCAGGCAGCAACAAGTTACTGACTTAATGGTAAGTTTGCAGGATGGATTTACCATATTAATCCTATTTTAATGCCCCAGAGCCTAGAGTCTGTATATAGTAAACCAACCACTGCGAAATACCTCTAATAAACTGTGTTAAGATGAATGGGTATACTTGCAGGGGGAACAGCTACTTTTTGCCTCCCTTTTCAGTAGGGGTCAACTCTTAAAGGAAAGAATTTGCTCCTTTAGGAGCAAATTTTTTCCTTTAAGAGTAGACCCCATGTCAAAGATATATGTCATACAGAGAAGCAAACAGGCATTCATGCAAGTTAAAATAATATTATTTTAGGAAAAGAGGCGGGGGGGGGGGGGGGGGGGGGGGGTTATTATAGCAGGGGCATTGATTAGGATTAATCTGGTACTCTCCCTGAAAAGGATTTTCTGTCCCAAACAAAATCTACACTTGACTTGCAGAGTTTTCCGGAAATTCCATTCTTGAGCTGACTGTTATTGCTGATTGCAAAAGTAGCTCACAACAAAGGAGAAAGGAGTGTGGCAGGGAGTGGAGAGGTGGAGTGGAGGAGATGGACATAATGCTGGCCCGGATCCAGACCAGCACATACTGGTGAGGCTGTGGATATAACTGGTTGGGCTGGGAGGTGCCGAGATTTAAGTGTGTATGTGGTTGATGGGGCTTGAAAATACATGTATATGACATAATTAGGGATCAGTTTGATGAGAATTTTTGTAAAGTTATTTTTTCCTTGAAATATAAGTTGTGGTATCTCATTAGAATCGCCTCACAGAGGCATTTCTAATGAGATATCACAACATATATTTTAATCTTACCACATGGATAAATTACCTCAAACTGTCATCAGATACTCCTTATTATCTGGATGCCTATACATATTATATACTGCTCAAAATAAGTAAGGGATATTAAGACATTTAAGGCAGCAGAAGTAAGGAAATAAGTAAATGAATATTAAACTATTATAATTCATAAAACAAAAATTCATAAAGACCCTCTATATGAATATTGACACGATTAAGTTTGTCACATGACCTAGGGTAAATTGGAAGTAGACAAGCGGTTGACACCCAAATTTCACACGAATCCAGCGCAGCAATGACTAATAATTTTTATGCAAACTTTATTAAGACAGACGCCTAATGCCTCAGTTAACAAGATACAGATACTTTTTTTTCATGCGGTTTTATCACCGGAGAAAATGATAGCCGTAAAAGATACTAGTGTGCGGTTAATTGTCTCACATATGGTGACATTTGTAACAGCCCTACACCTTAAATAACACAATAAAGCCTACCAAAGTGGGTGTTTTCAGTTCGGAAAATTATGGAGAATTTTATCACATATTTTAATCTTACCACATGGATAAATTACCTCAAACTGTCATTAGATACTCCTTATTATCTGGATGCCTATACATATTATATACTGCTCAAAATAAGTAAGGGATATTAAGACATTTAAGGCAGCAGAAGTAAGGAAAATAAGTAAATGAATATTAAACTATTATAATTCATAAAACAAAAATTCATAAAGACCCTCTATATGAATATTGACACGATTAAGCTTGTCACGTGACCTAGGGTAAATTGGAAGTAGACAAGCGGTTGACACCCAAATTTCACACGAATCCAGCGCAGCAATGACTAATAATTTTTATGCAAACTTTATTAAGACAGACGCCTAATGCCTCAGTTAACAAGATACAGATACTTTTTTTCATGCGGTTTTATCACCGGAGAAAATGATAGCCATAAAAGATACTATTGTGTGGTTAATTGTCTCACATATGGTGACATTTGTAACAGCCCTACACCTTAATAAAGCCTACCAAAGTGGGTGTTTTCAGTTCGGAAAATTGTGGAGAATTTTATTATTCACAGAATCTCAGGGTCCAAAAGAATTTTTTTCGCCGATGTGAAATGGAGATGTGGACACCATAGTCTTTTATGTGCTGCTCTAGGTCACATGACCTGCATTGACTGTTTCTGTTTTAGTTGAATATTGTTCCTTGAATAGTGTTCTGTCAATATACAACAATAAACTAACCCAGCCATTATTAATTATTTTTCACTCGCTTCTATGTCATAATATCCCCTACTTTTTGTGAGCAGTATACATAACACAAAGGCCCAGATGGCAGGACTGAATTCCCAAAGCCCAACCCCTGGATCTGGGGCTGTGATTCAGACAAATCAAACATTTGCCAAAATCATGAAAAACATGACTTAAATTGTCAGTTATGGAAGAATTTCATTGGTCTGGAGATTGATTTTTATAACAATTTAGCAAATTAAGGCAATATTGAAAGACAAATAAATGGCTTCCAGACAAACTGTTTGCTTTGTCAGTTTATATTTGCTTTAGGAATAATTTTATTGAGTCACAGACATTTGTAATGGTTTGGTAGCAGACCAAATTAGTGTGCTCTATCAATAATTAAACTGACAGTCAGTAGTAGTTGCTATACCGTATACATGGTAATTTTCGCGGTGCTCCATATTTCGCGGTATTTCGCGGTCACTTAAGCCCTGGTCCCACAGAGCTTGCGACTGCGCTGCAACCTATCCACGACTAAAAAAACTGACAGTCGCAGAGAGGTTGCAGAGGTCGCGGAGAGGTTTTATAATGGTCGCAACAAGGTCGCAGAGCAGTCGCCGATCAAAATTAGTCGCAGCCAGTCTTTTGAACATGCACAAAAGACTAGCTGCGACTGATTTTGATTGCCGACTGGTTGCAATGGTTTTCTGGAAGTCGCCAATCGTATTATTTTAGTCGCCGACCAGTCGCCGATCGGCGGCCGATCCGTTTCATCAAAACTTTGGCTCTGAAATGTTGCAACCTTGCTGCGACCTATCGGCGATCTGTCGGCGACTGTTCGGCGACTGATCGGCGACTTATCG
Organism: Ctena decussata; assembly: GCA_963989385.1. Taxonomy (NCBI): domain Eukaryota; kingdom Metazoa; phylum Mollusca; class Bivalvia; order Lucinida; family Lucinidae; genus Ctena; species Ctena decussata. Next base: position 42,759,499 of record OZ022512.1, read on the forward strand.
GCGATTGACCATAGGTGAGTCGGGGACCTATCGGCGACTGGTCGCCGACAGGTTTGCAGCGTGCGAATGATTGGCGACTGGTCGCCGACCGGTTGCATTGTGCACCGATAGAACGCTGAAGGTTTGCAGACAGACAGACAGATAATAACTTTATTCACTCAAAGTACATGTAAACATGACATAATGAGGAATTTCTCTAACAATAATCAACATGGCAAACGGAATTTGGATCATGTACTAATACTAGAAATGGTATCAGTAAATGATTTGAGAATTTAAATGCAAGGGCAGCATAAAGGGAGAAACTGAAGGAAAGAAAACAAAATATACTGAGGAAAACAAATTTAGCAAGTTTTTACAAATCAGCGTGTAATTCAGACTGAATAAAAAAGTTTGAAATTGTGTTGTTTCCGCAGTGTAAGGTTTCATTTTGGGTACCAGAAGCCGAAAAATTAAGGTCGAAAGTTTATTTACAGAGCAGCATCGCGTCGCATTTGTACCCAAGGGTTCAACCAAAAAAATGTCATGAATTTTTTATGCACTTAATCTTTTTTCAGACGCTGTTTCATCTTCAAATCTTATACCAGTGCCTATTTGCGGCGATGTAGACATTTGTGAACACAGACACTGTGTTGTGTGCTAAAAGATTGTTACCATGATAGACGCAAATGTGCTTATAACGCCGTCAAAATTGGCATTCACAAAGCAATTGTGACTGGACAAAAGTCACCGTTAACGAATTGTTCAAAAATCTTGAACTAAACTGCAATGCCATTGCCTCTAAATGACCAGAACACTTTCAAGCAACTTGTTGCTGTAAATTGGCGCTATTCCCGCAGATTTAACCACACCAGGTTCGACAGTTACGTCATTCTGACGTCAATTGTTAAAACCATCAAAGATCTTCTTGACATCAGCAATATTGAACTTAAAGTTTCTCTTCTCTAAGTGCGCATAAGGGTCATTGCATATGCACAGATTTTTTTCAATTTCCGTCATAACATAAATTTGACGCATCCATTCAAATATGGAAAGGTTCTGGTCGTTGCATTAAAACTAATGAATTATCTGGGGTAATTTTTTGTGTGATAGTGTTCCCCAAGTTGATAGTAATAAAGCGCAAAAAGATTCGAGTTGAAACGTCAGTTGATAATGTTTAAAGTGGCGCTTGAATTTTTCGGCAAGTTAACGTCAAGCTAACCTGCCCCATTGCCGGCTTCTCATGCGTTTATTTGCAAACCCATTTACGGTTTTCTTGTTCAAGGACCCAGTTAAACCCTTTCAAAAGCATTTTGACAATTTTCTTTGTTCAGTTGTTTGTCAGCCCGCGCAAAGAGTAAATTCATTTGAAGTGACGTCAAACGTGCGTCAAGTCACTTTTTCCGTCCAAGTTTGATGTAATCGCAGTCTCTTAACTTAAACTAGCTATATGCAATCAACAACACAGGAATACTATCCCTAAAGAAATTCTCACAACCCTTTGGAAAACTTGCTAAATTTATTTTTCTCAGTATATTACACTATATTTCACTAAACAGCTCGCCGCATACGTCCTGCTGCCAAGATAATTTTTAGGGCAAGGCATCCTAAATAAGCGAATTTTCAGAAGTTCGGACGCCTGCTGTAGATGAGGAATCTCAACAGTCAAAGAAGCATCGCAGTCACAAGCTCTGTGGGACCGAGGCTTTAGAAACCGCGAATATTAAAATCGCGAACAATTTCCTGTTTCTTACAAAGTGTCTTCAGTAGACACAGTGTTCATATATTTTGTTTGTGTTTGCTTCGGTAGTTGCTGGTACTTTTCACTTGAGCCAGTCCTGACGCAGGTTAATGAAAGAACTGACTCAAGTGAAAAAGAAATAATTTTGCTTTTCTAGCATGTTGCTAACCGCAAAAATTAAAATTCGTGAAAATTAATTTTATGTTTTTGACCCTTCACCGCAAAAATTTGAACCTGCGAAAATTACCGCGTATATGATATTTGCCATGATGAAGGTGTAATTGTGCACTTCCAAAGTAGCACTTGAATCATATCTCTCCCATCTCGGACTGAAAGGAATATACTCCTAACTCTTTATTTGACAAAAAGCAGTCAACAAAAGTTACATCCACGAAATTTCAAAAGTTTTGTCCAATTTGTATCATAGTGAGAATTCAAAGACTAGAGGGTACAAATTGTAGATCTAGATAAGGTGGCTCATTGTGACAGCTCCTTTTCCAGTATTAGGGTTGGCTGTTTACACTTGGTTAATTAGCTCTGTTTCTATGATAATGCCTAGGTAAGAATTCTTGCTGGTTTTAGGGATGACTTATGCCAAGTTTGAATCTGTACTGTCAAAGGTAACGCAAGGGAGTTGCTCCCAAATACAGTAGCCTGGCTGAGTCAAAGAAGTGCATGCTTGTGTAGGTATATTTAATATCCTCACAAACCCAGAAAACTATATGCCCACCATCCATTTCGAGAGTGGAATAAAAAAGTCAGTATCAGCCATTATGTGTGGTCAATTTCCAGTCAGAAATCATTCTGTCCATATTAAGCTTTATACTATGACTGGTTTGTAATTGTCATAACATGATCAGTTCATAATTTATTAAAATAGACATTGAAAGCATCCATTATAAATACTAGGCCAGGTCCCAAAGGCTTCGAATGTCTGTATTCATATCCATACAAATCATACCATGTGAAAAAGTGCATATGACATATCGAAAACTGTGACGACCGACCACTTTGTACATTTGCATAGACTACTCAGTCTTCACAGTTAATGAAATACATTTTTCAAGATCTGCAGATTATTAATGCAAACAGAGAAGTCTCTGATCAGACAGTGCTGCTACAGCACTGTCTGATGAGAGACTTCTCTGTTTGCACAAATTGTAAAGCACCTTTTCTGGGACACTGCTCATCTACCATAATTTTATTCTGGTCATGAACACTGTAATTTTCTGTCAGATTTATCAGTTATGCAGCTTCATAATATGTGATACAATTATATGTATGTATAATTCTATAGTTTGTTTGAGTGGGACTATTCTCTGAAAAAGGTCAGACCATGTTATTATTATGCCTCACTATACCAGCCCTCTGGAGTATGAAGTCTGTCATCAAGCCTCTTTCATATGTATATTGCTCGGCTTCTGATTGTGTATCATACTTGGATGCTGATTGATATATAAATGCTCAGAAACTGATATATAGTGCTCAGTTGCAGATTGATGTAATATGCTCAGATACTGATTGATATATAGAGGATCTTACACAAGTGGTCATTTCATATGAAACAAGCCTTTAGTGACTTTCATAAATTTCAAATGAAATGACCACGAGTGTAAGATTCTGTTTATCATATGTTCCTTTAAATGGGGATTTTATTGCCTTCAAAATGAACACTATTTCAATAAGATGACACATTATTGACACGGTCGTTGTTAATGATGGTACATGTCGCAAAATGTTATTACACATGTGGTCATATAATTTTTATGACGTGTTAATACTCACTGAATAATAGCGACTTCATATGATGAATAACACTCAGAAGCTGGTTATTGGTATATAATGCTTCCAAAGGTTGATGCAGTAAAACCTGATGCTCAGTGTCCCATACTGTGGCCATGAAAATGTTCTGCTGAGGTGCTGGGGCAACATTGTTATGAGAATGGTTATACACACACATACAGTGATGCTGAGAAGCCAACTGATATATAATGCTTTCATTGTTGATTCAATAATGCTCAGAAGCCAGTTGATATATAATGGTTTCAATGCTGATCAATAATGCTCAGAAGCTGATTGATATGTAATGCTTTCATTGTTGATTCAATAATGCTCAGAAGCCAGTTGATATGTAATGGTTTCAATGCTGATCAATAATGCTCAGAAGCCAATTGATATATAATGCTTTCATTGTTGATTCAATAATGCTCAGAAGCCAGTTGATATATAATGGTTTCAATGCTGATCAATAATGCTCAGAAGCCAGTTGATATATAATGGTTTCAATGCTGATCAATAATGCTCAGAAGCTGATTGATATGTAATGCTTTCATGGTTGATTCAATAATGCTCAGAAGCCAGTTGATATATAATGCTTTCAATTCTGATCAATAATGCTCAGATGCTGATTGATATATAATGCTTCCAATGCTGATTCAGTAATGCTCAGATGCTGATTGATACATAATGCTTCTGATGCTGATTCAATAATGCTCAGAAGCGGATTGATATGTAATGCTTTCAATGCAGATTCACTAATGCTCAGAAGCCGATTGGTTTTTAATGCTTCCAATGCTGATTCAATAATGCTCTAAGGTGATTGCTTTATAATGCTTTGGATGCTGATTCAGTAATGCTCAGAAACTGACTGATATATAATATTCAGAATCTGATGCTGATTGATATATAGTACTCAGATGCTGATTGATTTATGTATAATGCTTCCAATGCTGATTCAATATGCTCAGAAGCCAATTAATATATAATGTTCCGATGCTGATTCAGTAATGCTCAGAAGCAGATTGATGTATAATGCTTCTAATGCTGATTCAGTAATGCACAGGTGCTGATTAATATACAATGCTCAGATGCTGATTATATACAGCACTCAGATACAGATTAATGTAAAATGCATAGATGCAGATTAATATATATTGTTCAAATTGACATATAATGCTCAAATGCATTTTGGTATACATGTACTTGTAACGCTCAGATGTTGATCGATATGTTTTTCTCAGCTGCTTATAGGTACAAGTATATCATTTTAAGATGCTAATAGATTAATAATGCTAATTTGCTGTTTGAAATATAATATGCTCAAGACACTTATTGACAATAATGCACAAGCGGATTGATATATGAAGCTCAGATGCTGACTGATCTGTAATTCTCAGCAGTTGCGTAGATTCTGACCACTACATAATTCTCAGATGTTGATTGATATATAAGAAACATATAATTCTAAGATGCTGATTACTGTCTAATGCTCAGATGCTGACTGATGTGTAATGCTGATCTGATGCTGTCTGACATATTATTCACAGGTGCCTATTGATACATAATGCTGAGATGTTGATAACAGTATATTGCTCAGATGCTGACTTATTTATGATTGATATATGATGTTCGTATGCAGATTTGCATACCAGGCTCAGAAGCTACTGATACATAATGTGTGTATGCTGATTAATATCTAATGCAAAATGCTGCTGGTTGGTAGATAATGCTCTGATGCTGAGTGACATTGGATGATCAGATGCTGAAAGATCTATAAAGCTGGTATACTGATCAATATATATATAATGCTGATGCTGACTGATATATAATTCTCTGAATTTGATTGACATTATGACATCAACGTTGCACCTCCACAAGGCTCACAATGTCTGTTACTAAAAGTAGCAAAATGAAAAAATCTCAATGGAATTAGACCAATTTTGTATCAGAATATAGTCCCATGGCAAAATAGCCAGGTGAGCGATATCAGGCCCATTTGGGCCTCTTGTTTCAAAGGGGAACAACTTCCATGACTTCTTGTTTGCTTCCCTTAAGAGTGAAGCCCTTTCAAACGGGGGTGTACTCTTAAGGGAAAGAATTTGTACCTAGAGGAGCAAATTCATTCCTTTTAAGAGTTGACACCCTTTGAAAAGGGAGGCAAAAACGAAATCGACAGATTTGCTTCCCCTGAAAGTGTATGCATTGATCTTAAGTCCCATTGGGTAATGATCGTTGATACATTCTTTGGCTGTTATTGATTTCATAATTGTTTTGAACTGAAGCATCACAGTTGGAAAAATTTTGTTGCAGAATATTGTAATTACTGTATTATTGCCACACTTTGATTAGGTCATCCATAAACAAGACCTGTCCATGAACAGGATAGCTCATCTAACAGCATCTTGCCCATCACATAAAAAAGTTTAACGTACGACTTTAATATTTTGCTAAAAGGACGCTGTCGCCGACGCCAACACCCGGGGTAGTGCAATAGCTTCCTGAACTTTGTTCAGGTGAGCTAAAATGAATGTTGGTTCCTACCTGGGTATTTTTGAAGTGCTCTCTACAATGAAAATGCCATTTGGGTTTGGACAGAATCTAAGATTGGAGATAATTATCTCCAGTGGGAGTCAAACCTGTGACCCTGTGATTTGAATTCGGAAGTGCTAATCGCTCCACCATGGGAATCCTTAATTTTCAGGAAGCTAAGAGTATTATTTGATCTCATTGCAGATGATGTGACAGTATTGTTGTTTGGAAAGGATTAAGTTTCTGCTGTAAGAAACCATGGATACAGATTCTAAGAAAGGGGAGACAAACTACATGTTCTCTAGAAGTCTGGTGAGTCACAAATGGATTATCTTTCTTTACCTTAGGATTTACCTTAGAAATTCAAAGTATTGGGACTGATGGGTCTGAGCAAACAGTGCAGAACCAGGTCAGACTGCTCCTTTGGCGCAGTCTGATTAGGATCTACATTGCTGGCCATTCCATCTGCATCTTTTGGGTGCTTGACTGCATTGTGAAATCAAAATGTCTCAAGTTTAGATTACAGTAATAATTTTAGATGTCCCAATTATTACAACTTTTACTTTTTAACAGTATTTCAGTCATATCAAGACAGTGATTGTATGATAATGAAGGTCCCTGCAACACAGACATATACAATAGCAACCTACATAGTCTTCAGAAAGAAATAAATGAATGCCTCTCATGAGGTTAAAAGCCGTTATATCAGACACTATTTTATTTGTATACAGAAGCTAAAAATTGGGATTCCTAAAATAATTACTATAAATGTCCTATAATGAAACAGTTTGGTTGCACAATGCAGTAGTGCACTCAAATGGTGAACAGTGAAGTCCCTGATCAGACTGCTCCTGTTGGAGCAGTCTGATCTGTGTCTGCAATGTTTGCTTAGAACTATCTGTGAATACTTGAACTTTTAAGGTAATCCCAACTGATCAAAGAGTAGGAGTTTGAAAACAACAGAAGTTTTTATTGCTTAAATGCAAGAGCATGGGATTGACAATAATTGGTTGTAGGAGTAGTGTCATGAATAAAACATATTGTGCCACATTGATCATGACTTGTTTTGATTCTTTCTTTTGACTTTTTAGTGCACTTAGGTGAAAGCAAGGGAGAGACCTCTTGCAGTATCCCCAGTGTGGTATCCAAGTTTGTGTCAGTGCCCACATTCATGTAGATGATCATGCTTGAGCTTGTGATCTCTTAAACCTGCTGTATTAATCATATTCACATTTTATGAATTGGGGAAGGGGGGAGGGGGGGGGGGGGGGGGGGGGGGGAGAGGGGCTGTTATTTAGAGCATCAGCCATTGCCAAAATACTTGTAATAAATGGTATTTAAGTAAATAGATATACTTTCATATGAAACAGTTCAAGTATTTTGCTTTTTTGGGCCCCTTCTCAAAAGGGGTCAGCTCTTAAAGGGAAGAATTTGCTTTTCTAGGAGCAAATTCTTTCCTTGAAGAGTGGACCCTATTTGAAGAACTGTAGCCTCCAGAGAAGCAAACTGGAATTCATGTTGTTGGCCTTTGTAAAACATGGAAAAAAATGGAGGTGAGCAAGTCAATATAAAATTTCTGGAAAAGAGTCAGGGGTGTTCATTGGAGCAGGGGCATTTATTAGGATTAATTTGGTATGTTTCTTGCACAGTAAAAGGATTAGCATATTTTAATTTGGAATATATACAGTCAACTCTCGCTATCTCGTACACTGATACCTCTTTTATTTAAGAATATAGTTTGGACACATTTCTTATTTTTCTTAACATTTAAACTTGGTATCTCATTCTCAAACAACTGATATCTCAAAGTAAATTATCTGAGACCAGAAAATTTACTTTGAGATATCAGTAGCTTTAGATGAACTTAGACTTTGAGATATCAAGTTTGACTGAGATGCATTCCTTCATTGATCCTCTACAAAACTTGTTCAAGTCATATTTAAAAAAAAAAAAAAAAAAAAAAAAAATGGGTCTGCACTGTTTGCATAATGTCTTCAAAAGGGGGTTTCCAGTCTAAAAAGGTCAATAGAATTAATATGATAGGCCCATGGAAGAAGGAAGACAAAGTAATTTCCTTTGAAATGAAACTTTACATCTTAATTATGGGACATAATACCCCCTTGTATCATATGATATTGCTATTAATTCAAATTACACGCGATATTTGCAGAAAGTTGGTACAATGTCAAATTAAAATGAAGTTATTCTCAATAAATTTTATTCCGCTGAGAAATCTAATATTCTCTGACTTAATTTAAAGATATCTTTTCAGTTCTTTCTGTCTTGAGATTTGTTGCTAGGAGACAGTGACTTTATGTATTTTTGTTGAAGACAGAAAGTTCTCAAAGAAGTTACCATTCTTACCATAAATATTTAGACATTCCAACCATTTTATTGTACCTTTGCAAATATCGAAACAGCGTTGAAGGTAGGGGGGTCCTCCAAAAAGTTCTGTCATTAGGTGTGTATTTATTTTTCATCAAAAATGTGTCTGTTACAAACCTTCAAGAATCCCCCTTTTATCAAAAAAACATTTTTGTAACCTTTTTACCCAGTCGTTGAATGCATTTAAATAGTCTTTTTGTGTCTGTTGGAGACACTAGAATGTAGCGCTGCCAAGAGAACTACTTTTGGAATAATAATATTTCTTCCCAGAAAGCATTTTCTTAAAGACAGGGGTGGTACAGTGGCCCAACGATAATGTGTTATTGACAAACATTGGTGTATACATGGCACGCACCATTGAAAGGGGTGACAGGTACTTACCTGTAGTAAGTTAGGACGCCTGACCATATTATAATGGTTAAAAAGCCACAGAAAAAATCACGAATCAGAGTAGCTCAGTGGACCAGATTACCAACATCTAGCTTGGTTTGTCTACGGTCGTAGGTTCGAATCACACACGTGTATGTTTTTTTTTTTTTTTTTTGTTTTTTTGTGTGTGTGTGTTTGTTTGATATTCTTGCTTTTGAGGTTATTTTTTGTTCTAGGTGCTAACAACCTACCCATTAGGCACACGACGTTGAAACAATATCGACTCAACGTTGATTCAACGTCGACGCAACGTTGATTCAACGTTAGTTCAATGTTAATTCAACGTGATGTGGCTGCTGGATAATCTTCTTTTTTCGCAATTGATGTTGAGATTTCAATCCGACGCTTTTGAAATACAAGTAGGCTTACGCTGTCTAGTTGGAAAACTTAATGCCATGACGGCATGTCTGATTGAATCTTGAGATCGAACCAGTGACACCCGCGGAGTAGAATATTTACCGGCCATTATACCACCGCGTTATACCTATTCAAGTTAGTAACGATAGAAAATAAAACTGACAAAGAAAAAAAAATGATTATACAAAATAAAAAGAAAAAAAAAAGAAAAAAGAAAAAAATGAACAAGAATGAAAATAACAGCTTAAAAATATTAAATTCGAAGTGAGTAAAAGCTCTTGAGAAAAAGTCTTTGAAAAAAAATGTCACTGCCTGAGTTTCGAATTCGCACTAAACTGCTTTATTGTCAAAAGAATTCGCTACTGCTGCCATTAACCCACTCGACCACGTACCAACTGATTGAATCATGAAATATTAAGAAACATACTCATGCAAGTATTGCAAAAGCTGAGGATAATTGCCCGAGGCTACTCACTACCTGCTTTACCTGTCATCCTTAAATGGACATGCTAGACTATTTGCGCGGGAAACAAATTATCTTTGGGCAACAGTACTCTATAAACTTCCACAGTGTCATTCTGTCTCTTGATCACAGTGTCAACATCTCCTGGCAGCCAATAAAATCATTCTAACTGTTAATTCTGGTCCACTGATTGGTTGTTTAAATTTTCACACCTTTATACCTGTTCAGGTAATATCACTGTGTGCTAGGAACCAGACCCCCTGGCAGGGAAGTCCTGTCTTAAAGCCTTGAAAATAAAACGAAGTCACATGGACTCAGGTCTGGTGAGTAAGGTGGTTGGTTTACAGCATGAACACTTTCTGATGCCAAGAAAACTTTACAGTCTCTTACTTGTGGGTGGCGGCATTGTCATGAATCACATGGACCCCCTGACCAGCCTTTGCTTAGATGCTTCTTGCAATAAAATGTTTTCACTTTTTTTCAATACAGAGTTTTTATAGAAGTGTCCAGTGACTGAGTGACCAGCGGGACATGGCACCAGAACAACTGGCCCACCAAAATTGAAATAAAAAAAACAACGTACAGCCTCTTCTTTGAACTGATTTTTCTTTTGGCACTTGATGGCCGCGTTTCATCTTTTCGATTTCATTGCTTGTTGTCAGCCCTTCTCTGTGGCTCAAACCTGGGTATCCAGGTGTCATCACCTGTTAGCAAAAGCTGTTATCTTTAACAGAACATTTTCCATTTCTAAAAGCTTTAACCCACCTAAATATTGTGTGTGTCTCAGGGGAGGAAAAAATAGTGGCCCAACTGGGACTCGAACCCAGGGCCTCTCGCTATCCATGAGACCCCTAGGTTGTTGAGCTGTTGGTCGGCCTTTGACATTTTCCCCCTGCTTAATTAGACTCGTTCCCGAATCTACCCGGTACCATGGAGGAACCAACGAGATATGCACTTTTTGATGCTCGTGGACCTACACTGTACCACCAAATGTTACAGGAGAGGAGAAAATCGTGGCCCGACCGGGACTTGAACCCAGGGCCTCTCGCTCTCCGTGAGACTCTTAGGTTGTTGAGCTATTGGTCGGCCATTGACATGTGCATGGAAAGGGACTGAGAACATATATATTTCACAGTTAAGAAATTATCTGCTTGGCATCTATACCAAGCACAGTATGGCATTTTATATAGCTGCAAAGTTCAGAAGTCAGATTTTACCCAAGTTACAATGTGACATGTACAATGGTCAGTATATATGACTGCATAAAGTTCAATATGAAATATCTTGGTTATTTTGAAAGCAATTTGCACAAAATAAATGGGTATTGTTAGTTAGTGAAAACAGTATTTAAGTGCAATGAGGCATTTTGAAATATGCCAGATAGAAAGATGCGGAATCACACTGATGACAGGACTCTCATATGGGTACTCTCCTATGGTGGTCTATTGACTTAGAACTTTGGCCAGTTTAACTAGATTAAGAATATTGTTAGAGGTAGGTTCATATTAGCAATATTGTTAGTAGCAACATATTATTTTATTAGAATATAGCTTTGAATATACAAAAACCATGGCATCATGACCTGTATTTCGTGGTCTAGTGACTTAGAACTTGGGTCAGTTCATCTAGATTAAGGTGGTTCATATTAGTAAAACTGTTAGTAACAAGATGATATTCCTCTATGACTGTAGCAGAAATATAAAAGAACCAATGGCATCATGACCTATATTTCATGGTCGACAGACTTAGCACTTTGCTCAGTTTATGATTCTTTTTTATAGTAATACTTTTAGTAGCAAGATGATAGTCTGTAAGGGCATACTTTTTGTTGTACTGGCATGGGTAGCATTATTAACTTAGCCAAAGTTTCTGAGTCAAAGCTTTGCACTTTTGATGCCCATCTATTTTCTTTCTATACATTGTATATATATAAAAATCCAGCAAGAAAAAAAATTGTGACACTTTAAAACTTGTCCCAGCAGCTGTTGCTTTGAAGTAGTGTTTCAATTAAAACTAACAAGAGAAAATCTATACCTGAACTGTTGCCGGCATAAATGGTACTTCGGGCAACTGCGAGTATCGATGCTGAGATAAATCTGTTCATCTGTGCTGCTTTAGCTGGAGTCTTCAGTTTATGCAGGTTTATTCTTCAGGGTCCATACTTGGTTTGTGCAGATTGCTAAGACTTAAATTGAATTATGTAGATGTGCAGGCTGATCTAAGTCATAGCCATATTTTCGCATTGCGGCTTACTTCTGCTCGCTTCATGAATCATCCAGTATCAGTTTCTTACAGCTGGTGCAGCGGTTTCTGGACTACGGATACCTTTTCTGGATGATTAGAATGCATACAATTTATGAGCCGGGAACCGTGGAAATTGGGCTTATGACAGTATTGTTTGTCGAAACAGGGAAGACTGAGATAAGACTGCACAGATGTGCAGTCTGATCTGAGTCTGTCATGTTTGCATTAAACATTGTAGACCCTTAAAGTGACTGAAAAGCAGACGACAAAATTTACGTCTGCAAAGTTTAAAAAAATGTTTTGTATTGAGAAATCAAAGACTGTAGAGGGCAAACAGTATAGATCCAGATGAGGCGGCTCATCATGAGCCACCTCATTTGGATCTACACTGTTTGCAAATATAGGAGCTTTAAATATTCGTGTTTGAAGGAAAATGGTGAACAGAGATCAGAATCTGTGAATGCAAAGGCTGGTCAGAGTCTATATTGTTCATACAAGCTGTGAGGCCTATTTACTTGTAACGCTGGTCATATATATATTTCGTATCACACATTAATTGGAATGCTTTGTCTAGTCTTGTATACCTTTGGGATTATATATTACATGAGCCTGAAATGGATTTTTATGCTCGGAATATTGATGGGGTGATGTTATGCTTCGATAGAATTTGTGACAACATACGATTCCTGGATTTATAATACAGGTGTTCTGTTCAGATTTGAAGTGCCAGGGAGGTCCAAGTTCTTAAAAATTTGCCATACATGGAAAATTTAGCATATATGTGGAAAGTTGTCATAGAAAAGTTTAGCATTTTTGGGAAAAAATGTCATAATTGAAAAAGTTCAGCATATTTTGAAAAAGTTGATCAAATATCAGTGGAAAAGTCCAGCATTTTTGTCAAATTTTGTCAGATGGGAAATACTATCGTGGTATGGAAAGCTTAACTCAAATATGGAAAAATTAATGCACTGGGCACACAACCTCAAATCAACATTGAATCAACATTGATACAACATCATGATATGGAATCAATCTTGCAATGATTTAAGGTTGATTCAACATTGTTTGCCTGCTGGGAATGTGTCATGAAAAATGTGCCAGTGTGTATAGCAAAGTTTGTTGAGAGAAAAACAACAAAAAAAACAACAACTTCACATTGAAAAAAATGTCATGAAGGTAAAAACTTAATGTATATGAAAAGAAAATATCATTATATACATGTGTGGAAAGCTCCAACAATGATGTACATGTGTTGAGATAATGCAAAGAAAATTGCTATGACAAGGAAAAAGAAAAATGTCATATGTGAAAAGTTTTGGAAAAGTTTGTGATGTATAGAAAAAAGTACAATAATATTATACTGAAAGCTCTCAGGATCATATGTGTATACTCTGCAAAAAACAAAAAAGTTAGGGATCCGAATTATGAGATGATATATCTGGTTCTCTGTAGCACATAAAGAATTTTAGTTGGCATGGTCATTAGGCATTTTGTTCTGCTTTTAATTATTTCCAAATTCAAAATTGTAAGTTTGATGATTGATGAGTCACACTTGTCTTTTGAATGACTCTACCCTTAAAATCAAAGTGGTCAGCAAAATTTCTATTTCTTCAAATTTTAATGTTATGCATAATTTTCATCATATACTTAAAATATAATCATTTTGAAAATCACCTGACAGAAAAAATCTCAAATGTCTCTTTTGTGGCAAAGGTCACATCTGTATAAATGAGAGCACTAAAATTTTCTGATGGGGATTTCACATCACTTTGATTTTGAGGGTAGTCTGATTTCTAGCTTTGTCTTTACCGAGCTGAGAATGATGTGTTTAACATTTAAACCAGGAATATCCTTAAGAAAGGTTTAATTTTGATACTATCTACCAGTGTTTCAGAAATAGCACATTATAGTTTTGATCCCTAACTTTTTTTGTCCATGAGTATATGTTGAGATGGACGGATGACTTGTGATTTTACATCCTTTTCAACAGTATTTCATTCCTATCAGGATGATGAGTGAGTGATAATGAAAGGCTGTGGCGTGTGCAACGTAACTACTAGTGTAAAGATTCCTGCCCACAGCAGGCTTGGACCCGTGACTGCTAGATCAGTGGGCCAGAACTTAACCCACTGAGCTACCGGGGATCCTCTGTTGAGATTATTGTAAGAAAATGCTAAGCGCTATCAGAACTCCAGTATTTTAGCCATTTCTGGATGGTGGTAGGATGATGAAAGTCTGTATGCAATGGAACTCAGTTTGTTGTTGAGACAGTAACTCTGAAGGAAAAAGCTGTATTTTCACAGTTCTTGCAAGAATTTATTACTCTGACAAGCTAAAGACCTTTATAGGCTATTTGGTGACCTTGATTCAATTTTCAAGGTCACAGAAGGATTTGCCTGTCAAATGAAAATACCTCTGGAACCAGTGGATGGATATATACCAGCCTTGCAATGATATATCTTTAGGAAGAGTCAAAGACTTAGTTAGTTTTGGTGAACTTGATCCCATTTTTAAGGTCACAGGAGGAGTTTCCATTGAAACAACCACTGAATAGATTTTTAACAAATGTGATTGGATATATTGTTGGGACAAGTCAGAGTTGTGATTAGGTGCTCATGACCTTGATCTCATTTTAAGGTCCCAAGAGGACTTTAGTGTAACAGTTCCATAGCCCTTAGGTGGACATTTTAACATTTAAGGAAAATGAAACTTCTGGGAAAACACAGGTAGGGCACTGAGGGGAGGGAGTAGCTGGAGGACATCTTGTATTTGTCAAAAAAATCCTAGTTCTAAATAAAGTGTTGTTTTTTTGTCATTATTGCTTTTTCAAGCTGGAGAGATACTTTTTAGCATTTTTTTCAACAGTTATACTGACTGCATTTTGCTCTATTTCTCAAGGACTAAAAACTTGAAACTTTTCATGGCATCTTCTCCACAACACTGGTGTCACTTCATGACCTAGAACTACTTTTTAGCTCGCCTGAACGAAAGTTCAGGAAGAGCTATTGTTGTCACCACGGCGTCGGCGTCCGCGTCTGTGTCCGCGTCGGCGTCCGGATTGGATGTTTTGGTTAAAGTTTTTGAAGACCTATATCTCCTTAACCTGTGGATGGATTCTTTTGATACTTGCACTGTAGTTAGATATTGGTCCAAAGTTTAACAGGGTACCACCCCCACCCTACTTTGTGACCTTGATGTCAAGGTCATGGACTTAGAAAATTGGGAGTATTTTTTGACTGGATGTTTTGGTTAAAGTTTTATAAAGCCCAATATCTCCTTAACCCATTGATGGATTCCTTTGATACTTGCACTGTAGTTAGATATTGGTCCAAAGTTTTCCAAAGTACTACCTTCACCCCCCTCAGTGACCTTGATGTCAAGGTCATGGACTTAGAAAATTTTCTTTTTATTGATTGGATGTTTTGGTTAAAGTCTTTTAAAGACACATATCTCCTGAACCCAGCTATGAATTCTTTTTATATTTGCACTTTAGTTAGATATTAGTCTAAACTTTTACAGAGTTCTACCCCAACCCTGCTCAGGTACCTTGATGTCAAGGTCAGGGACTTAGGAAATTTGGTCTATATTAATGTTTTCTAATTGTATACTGATTCATAATTCAGAGATTTAGTTTACACTTTAACTGATGTTAGACACTTTTTTGAGTTTTTACAAAACACTATATACTTACCCCACTGGGTGACCTTGAAGTCAAGGTCATCAACTTAGAATTTTGTCCTAAAGATTTTGTTAAAGTTTTATATTTATGAAGACATAATTTCACAGTGCCACGATGGACTCAGTTGATACTAATACTTGGACTGATGTTTTAGGTAATGGTTCAAGGTTTTGATACATCCTAGTCCCCCCTCCCCCCACCCCCACTCCCACCCCCACCTCTTTGTTCTTTGACCTCAAGCTCATGGACTTTGAAATTGCATGTGGATTTTTTTTTATTTTAATTTTATTTTAAGACTTACTTCTGAGATAGCTTTTGTTTATAAATGTGTCGTCATTATGGACATGCTTGCCTGAAGTTTTATGCATAGCAGTCCACACCACCAAAGCAACTGTGTGATGGGCAAGCACCTATTCAGGCGAGCTATGCTGTCAGCCAACAGCTCTTGTTGTACTATGTTAGACATACAATTCATGCTCTGTTAAACATAACCAAATTTGTGTTTGCCATTCCCTTTAGCTGCTTTTTTCTAGAGTCAAAGATTTTTTACATTGAAGCTTCGCGCATGCTTTCATTATGGCATTATCTCTGCAACCACACTGTTTTTGTTGACCTTAACCTACTTTTCACGCTCTATTGAGCATAACTTGATTTATGTTTTCAAAATGTTTGTCTCAGTAGCTCAGAGAATTTTGCCCTGCTCAGCCGAGCTGTTGTTCTTTGATTTTGTTAAGTCATTCATCAATCTGAAATTCCCAGGAAATTCAGAAAGAGACTGTGACACTCCTAGCTGGAATATGCTTACTAATGCTGAGATGCAAAGCGTGACTCTGAAACTTTGATTTTCACTCAGAAATTCTGATGAGAAGGCTGATAAAGCCAAAGTAAAAACCAATAAAATCCATTAAAATCTCCTGCTGATTACAGCTGCAGACAATGCAAACACCAATCCACATCAAACAGTTTCTAATCAATATGTTGCACAACTCACGACACAATGATTTTCACTGCGGAAAGAGAAAAGAAGCTTACTATTTTGCTTAAATATTGGGATACCTAAAAAACATTAATTTTCCATTTGGGACAAATGGAAAATTAATGATTTTTGGTGTTCTAATTAGATGTATTAAGCACTTTACTTATGTGCATGAATATTGGGATACCTGAAAACCATTAATTTTCCATTTGGGATTAAAGGAAAATTAATGATTTTAGGTGTCCCAATTCTTAAGCAGTTTAGGAGGGTACCTCAAGGTTACCTCATAATAATTTCTGAGTTACAGTAAGACTGCTTTACATATGACTGTGTATTCCCCTTAAAAGGTCCTCTCTAGCAGAACCTTGACCTATATTTCATGGTCTAATGACTGTTATTTGTGTTTGTCGACCCTAGTGTTACGCTGCCCTTCTAACTAATAGGAAAGCCATCAGTTAATTGTTAAAACTTGGGATATCTTCCTCTTAAATAATAGACTTCACCTTTATAACTATATGACCTTGACCTATGTTTCATGGGCTAATGATTTTATTAGCTCACCTGTCAAGGTGAGCTTATAGTATAGCCTTGGTCCGTCGTTCGTCGTCAGCGTCGTCGGCGTCCACACTTTTAAACATCTTCTTCTCAGAAACCACTGGGCCGATTGAAGCCAAATTTCATATGGAGCCTTAACATGGGGGATGGGGGAACGAAAGTATATATATTTGGTCCAGGTCACATGACCAAGATGGCCACCATGCCCATATATGGTAAAAACCTTTAAAAATCTTCTTCTCCAGAACCACTGGGCTGATTGCCTTGAAACTTGGTATGTAGCATCTTAGACTCTAGTACTACAAAATTTATATAAATCATGACCTTGGGTTGACCTTGACCTATTTTATGGCAAGGTCAAATTTGGTCCCTTGAGCTTTTGAATGGGAAAATCTGAAAAAGTGCATTTTTCTGTTCCTGTTGTGCTCTGTGATATGGAAATGTAGTCAATTTCAACAGCTATGGATATTAGAGGTCAAGGTCATTTAGTTATCTTGACCAAAGGTCATTTACCATTGGGTGTCAACATTTTCAAACATCTTCTCCTCAGAAATCATCTTCTTCTCAGAAACCATTGGGCCGATTGAAACCAAATTGCTTATAGAGTCTTAACAGGATGGGGGAACGATAGTTTATATATTTGGCCCAGGTCACATGACCAAGATGGCCGCCATGCCCATATATGGTAAAAACCTTTAAAAATCTTCTTCTCCAGAACCACTGGGCCGATTGCCTTGAAACTTGGTATGTAGCATCTTGGAGTCCAGTACTGCAAAATTTATATAAATGATGACCTTGGGTTGACCTTGACCTATTTATGGCAAGGTCAAATTTGGTCCCTTAAGCTTTTGAATGGGAAAATCTGGCATTTTTCTGTTGCTTTTGTGCTCTGTGATATGAAAATGTACTGTAAAACACTTATATTTGGCGGTCACTTTATTTTCGTGATATTGGCGGAAAAGAAGAAAACCGCCAAATTAAAATGCCGCCAATTTAAGTTGTTGATCTTGAAAGAAAAACACTACCTTTGACATAAAACTAATTCCCTCTACAGTAAAGTCAAAGCCAGTACATATCACATGTATTAGAACAAAACAAGACCTCAGGCAAACAACAAGCGGGAGGACACGGACTGTGAAAAGGTTTGTTTGATAGACCTTTCTAATTAGCACCCAAGAAAAGCTAATTTAATAAAATAACTATTCAAATTTTATAAACATACAATCAATCCAAGCTAATTACATCAGAAGCAACACAATATTCTATTTACTGTTAACAGTTTTTACAAAATAATAGAAAGAATTGAACTGTATTTACTATGATAATGTAGAGCTCGGACCAAGCGGACCATGTCAGCAAAACGCATCTTTTTCAGAAATCACAAAACCGCCAAAATAAAAATCCGCCAAAAGGTCCATTTATAAAAACCGCCAAATTTTGCTGCCGCCAAATATAAGTGTTTTACAGTAGTCAATTTCAACAGCTATGGATATTAGAGGTCAAGGTCATTTAGTGACCTTGATCAAAGGTCATTTGGCCATTGGGTGTCATCATTTTCAAACATCTTCTCCTCAGAAATCATTGGGCCGATTGAAGCCAAATTTCATATAAAGACTCAACAGGATGTGGGAACAATGTGCATTTTTCTGTTGCTATTGTCCTCTGTGATATGGAAATTCAGTCATCGTCAACCCCTACGAATACTAGAGGTCAAGGTCATTGTCGTCGTCATCCGTCGTCAACATTTACAAAGGACTTCTCCTCAGAAATCACTGGGCTGATTGAAGCCAAATTTCATATAGAGCCTCAACAGTGTTTATATATTTGACCCAGATCACATGACCAAGGTGGCCACCATGCCCATTTATGGTAAAAACCTTAAAAATTCTTCTTCTCAAGAACCACTGGGCCGATTGCCTTGAAACTTGGTATGTAGCATCATGGACTCTAGTACTACAAAGTATATATAAATGATGACCTTAGGTTGACCATGACGTATTTTATGGCAAGGTCAGATTTGGGCCCTTAGGCTTTTGAATGGGAAAGGATGAGAAAGTGCATTTTTCTGTTGCTATTGAGCTCTGTGATATGGAAATGCAGTCAACTTCAACTTCTATAAATACTAGAGGTCAAGGTCATTTAGTGATTTTATAGAAGTGGCCATGATGGAACAGTTTACACACTCACTATCCAATCCTATAGAATGACAGCCTGTTTATTATCCTGCCTGAGCCGAAAGCTTGCATTTTGGCCACTTGACCTGAGCATATACTGGCAGGTGAGCAATCGTTGCCCTTGGGCGACTTGTTTTCTTTGCATCAACCCAAGCATTTCGTTCCATTTTTTGATTAACAGAAATTCTGTCACTCATCAAACTTGGCATATGCATCTTCAGTAAAATGTGAAATGTACTCAAACACTAGCTGCAGTGCAATTTATTTTTACTCTGACCTATATTTTTTGGTCTGATTCCTTTGCCATTTATTGTGTCAAACCCTAGCATCTATCTCTATTTCTAATTAACAGAAAAAAACTATCAATTATCAAATTTTGCATTTGCTTTATGCATGAAATAGACTTCAAGATGGTGGTGCCATTATATGACCTTGACCTCTATGTTACAATCCATGTAGCACCAAATTTAATTAATATTAAGATAGGAGTGATATTATTTCATGACCTTGACCTATATTTTGCAACCCATTTAGCACAATATTTAATTAACAGTAAGATAGGAGTGATATTATTGCATGAAATAATTATTTTCATATGTCAATGAAAAGAAGGAGCTTTGGGCAATTAAAATTTTAATGAGAAATAGACCAATAGTATTGATCAAAAGTTCAGCTGTTTTCAATACTTTGTAACAACATGTAAATCCCAGGTGAAATGAATTATTTATGCATGAAAAGCAGGATTACCCAAATTATTCTATAAATTGGAACAGAAATGATTTATGGCAAACAGCGTAGACCCAGATCAGACTGCTCATAAGGAGCAGTCTGATCAGAGTCTGCACTGTTTGCCAGTCAAACAGCTACATAAGGAAATAATATGAAATAGTAAAATGATCTTATTCAAATTTTCGGTGACCAGTGATTTGGATGATCATTTTAATTGTCCAACGATTGTAGCAGTTGCGGTAATACATTCTAAATATAGTAAACCTTGGGGTGGAAATACAATAGTATTCTTTAGAATCATCAATACATATATTGTCATAGTGGATGGAATAAATTTACTGTTTTCGCTGTATTTTGGATTAAATACATGTATATAATTATATGGTGTTATTGTGCTAATAATAAAAAAAATTGTGTTAATAGTGGACAAGGCTGATGGTCATTAGATGTCAGCAGCACACCATGTGTGGTTGGCCAATTTTGGCAATAGCTATATAATTCAGGTGGTTGGTCAATTTCAGCCAGTGCTTTAATGGTAAACCCATCCTGCTTTCTGTGTGGAGTCAGTGAAAAATATCTCCTTATCATCACAGCGGATTTTTACCAAACTTGTGCCATTTAACATTTGGAATTCTCTTGCATATACATGTATAATGTAATGCACAAGTCATTAGCACCCAGGCTACCCCAATGCTGAGGAGAGGGGGGGGGGGGGGGGGGGGGGGGGGGGGGGGGTGGGGGTGGGGTGGGGTTAAGTACTGTGTTGCTGGGCCATGCAAGTGCAGGGCTTTTGATTAGCTGTTGTTATAACTAGGACTGATAATGACCCCAGCTGTTGCACATTGTCTCTGGGGATGGGGGCTTTTTACCAGGGATTTGATCAGGCATTTGTCCTTCAGTGCATGGCATCTAGCTGGCTCTATAGAGCGAAAAGTCAAAAGTAGTAAGGAAACTTTTGATCAAAGTTCCTGGTATTCCCTGGCCTGGGGTAGCCGAGTTGCAAATGACTGGTGCAAAATAGCACCAGATTACATGTGCTTGTGACACTGTGTTTAGCAGCTAAAGCGAAGACTTAACCTTTGTATACGGGCAGACATGTCTTATGTGGCTGTCACACAGTGACGTATAGCATCAGCGTATGCCGACGTATGAGAAATTTAGTAAACACGCTGGTGTACGTTGCATAAGTTAGGGGTACGTTGTGAATAAGTTACGAGTACGCTCAAATACGTTGGTATAAGTTGTTGTACGTCGAATGCGGCCCAAAATTTTGTGCATGCATAAAATTTTCAACGTACGCCGACGTATTGTTTATAAGTTAGTCATAAGTTTGGTGTACGCAACAGGTAAGTTATGCATACGTTCATGCACGTAACTTGTAAGTTAATCATACGTTGACATACGTCGGCAGCCAGCAGGTTCATTGTGGAGCGTACGCGTAACTTATTTCTAACTTGTAGGTAACTTACCTGTAACTTATACCGAACGTATCCAGAACGTATCCAACCTATGCCTGACGACCTTAGAACTTATGCAACGTATCACGAACGCACTGAGCGTATTTAAGTAACATATCCGCCAGCGACCTGGGCTTCAGCTATATATATTGGATACAGATCAGCAATTCACCACTTTTAAATAAGGAATCTTCTTGGACTGCTTCTGCTTGTCGTTTTGGGGCTTGAGAGGGGGTTAATACTTCAGATGCCACCACAGCTGCTGCAGATGCCGCCACGGATACTACTAAAGAGGCGCGAGAGGGAGGTTGGCTACCATCGTTGGCACGGCAGTCGGGTGATGATTGGGACGACGGTAGGCATGCAGGTGATCAGCTACTACCTGCAAAGTTCTCTAATTTTCGTTCTTTAGGCATGTCCATCGATCAACGTCCACTACAATAAAAAGTGTTGTAGAGAGCCGTCGCTTTACATCTGATCGTTGAAGCACGCTCCAATACGCTATACATAAGGTCGGCGTAAGTTAGACTAACGTTGTGCATGCGTTAGGCATAAGACAAGAACGCTACAGATACGCTGGGAACACGCTGTTATACGCTTGTATAAGTTATGTATACGCAAGGGATAAGTTGTGAATAAGTTATTTATACGTTTCAGTACGCTATATGTGCGTTCCAAAACCGGCTGCTGTTTGAAGTTTTAATTTATCTCCAGCGTATGCCAGCGTATTGGATAAATTTTTCATACGTTGGCATACTTTGTCTGAAACGTTGTAGTGTGACAGGGCCTTTAAGGGATCACCTAAGGGAAGGACAAAAACTGGTTGCTTAAGACAGGTGACCCCTTAATACAGGTTCATTTGCTCTGTATTTGGGTTCAAGGGACCCAGAAAATGTGGTTGCTTTATAAAGGTGATCCCTTAATAGAGGCCGGGCCGGGTAGCGCAATCGGTAGGGCACCTGACTCGTAAGTCAGAGGTCCTGGGTTCGAATCCCGGTCTGGCCACATACTTTCGTTTCTCCTTCCGCTGATTCAAGAAGGGCAGTTGTCAGTTACTGGCGAAAGTATGTGCACTTAGTACTGGTTAACCGCTTAGGAGGTCTAAGCCTGCCCAGGAATAGTGTGGTTAGGTTAACTGACCGTCCCGACATGACCTTAGTTGTTTACCGTGGACGTTAAGCATCAAATCAACCAACCAACCCTTAATAGAGGTGACCACATAAGCAGATTTGACTGTATATTATCAGAATTATGTGCAAATAGAGAAGGCCTAGACAAGACTGTGAGGATGTGGTCAATCAAGATAGCTTCTAATTGCCATATTTATTCGGTTATAAAACAGGGTTTACCTTTCATTGAATTTGGCTATTAAACAGGGTTTACCCTTCCTTGAATAACTCAAAAAATCTAAATCGATCTCATAAAATTCTGCTATAAATGGCTTTTTCTCTTCCAAAACAATCCCAAAAGCTAGATCCATCATATAAGATGGATCTAGATATTTGGGATTGCTTTTGGGGTTGCTTATGGGATTGCTTTTTAACCCTTAAAGTGCCAAAAATTAAAATTGTTGAATTGACAAACAGTGTAGATCCAGATGAGGTGGGTCATTATGAGCCACCTCATCTGGATCTTCACTGTTTGCCCTAATGTCCTAGAATTTTCAATATCATATAGCTTGGACAAAACATTTTTTGAAATTTCTGCAGACGTAAATTTTGTCGTCTGCTTTTTGGCGTATTAAGGGTTAAGGGATTCTCCCTCTTATAATTGAAGAAATGCGGTAATACTAACTGTAGCAAAACTGGTTACCCTCTGGCTCTAAGTAAAAACAAATTTTCTCTCTATTAACTAATGTAGCCTGAAATTATTTCAGTGGATTGACAGGCACCAGTTTTGAGAAAGAGGAGATAATAATCATTGTCATTTTGATAACTGTTATAATTATGATGTTTGTTTAGTTAAAGAACCTGCCTTAGACCAGTACTGATACATGAGTTGTGTTTGAAACTTAGAGAGTCAAAGGATGGTTGGTTGGTTGTTTTGGGCTTAATGGCCCTTCGAGACAGTATTTCAGTCTATATCGGGCCGTCTCCCAAAGAGAGGGAGAAAGAAGAGCGAAATGATAGACAAGAGAAAAAATGTCCAAACAACACCCACCTGCACCTACTGCAAGCACAGTAGGCCCTTGTCCTACTATTATCCAAATCAATAGGACGCCCAGGAACTGGAAGCTATATACAGCACCCTCGCACCACCCGACCACCCCAGCAAGTCAAATAAACAGGATTGTATTGTCTTAGATGTCATAGCAAGGAGTCTCGGTAGCTCAGTGGGTTAAGTACTAGCCTGCTAAGCTAGCAGCTCCAGGTTTGATTCCTGCTGGAGACAGAAATATTTTCAATCATGAAGGAGTTTCATTGCACATAGCCTTTCATTATCACCCTCCCACTGTCCAGATATGACTGAAATACTCTGGAAAAGGACACAGAATTGTAAGTCATCCATCCATCCATCTCATATAGTGTGAAGTGGTATGCATGGAAGGTATACAGTCATCAAACAGAATCACACCGGGTAGGAAGCAATTGAAAATGCTCTTAACAACCGATTAACGCGGATCAAAAACCGTTTGAAACAGAGATTTTCGATTGCAAATTGTTGCCAGTTTGCAGTTGAAAAGGCTGTTTCTAATGGCTTTTGATCCGCGTTTGCTGACTGCATGAGCGTTTTCGATTGCCCCCTACCCGGTATGAAAAAAGTGTCCACGTTGCCTCTGTAGAAATAACTTGAGCATGTTTTATTGTACAATGCTGATTTTGCTACATTTTCAATAATTTTAGTTTGCTTTTCTTCAAAATCTATTGATTGATATTCACACATTTGCTCTACTATAAATGTTTGCTAATTGCATTGTTTAATATTTGAATAGAGAGGCCAACTGGGAATAATTGTTTTCCAGACTGTATGAAAAATTCAATATATGAGCTGCGACACGAGAAAACCAACAATGTGGCTGTGCGCCCAGCGCAGACTCAGATCAGCCTGGGCATCCGCCTAGTCTGATCAGAGTCTTCGCTGTCTAGGCATCCGCCTAGTCTGATCAGAGTCTTCGCTGTCCGCACTGATGTAGCTTAGACCCTTAGCTACCCTTCAAGCGCTTTGGCCAGAGCCTGATCAGACTAGGAGAGAGCCCAGGCTGTTCTGAGTCTGTGCTTTGTGCTCAGACACTTTGTTGATTTTCTCGTGTCGGGGCCCGAGAAAACAAACAAAGTGGTTGTGTGCCCAGCTTAGACTCAGATCAGCCTGGGCATCTGCCCAGTCTGATCAGTCTTCACTGTTCACATGGAGATAGCTGAGACCCTTAATTATCCTTTAAGCCCTTAGCAAAGAGTCTGAGCAGACTCACTGGATGCCTAGGCTGATCTGAGTCTTTGCGGAAGCATATGCCACTTTGTTGTTTTTTTGTGTCGCGGCTCATATATTGAATTGCTCATATACAGTTCAGTAGTTTACTCTGTTTGGAAACAACTAACTATTCAAAAAACAGAAGGAACATGTTTTCCTTCCTAACATGCAATTTGTCAAAAATATCATGGAGAAACAACAAACAGGGCAGACTTTGATCTATTCCATACACTACTAAAAATATTTAAAGGAGTAGCTAATATTTCTACAATACTTCCGCAGTTCAACAGCCCATAAATTCAACCGCCAGTGGCACAGGCAGAGAATTTCCCATTCTTTTGCAGCAGTTTAACCCTTAATGCGCCAAAAAGCAGATGACAAAATTTACGTCAGCAGAATTTCAAAAAAAAATTCGTCCAAGCGATATCTTATTGAGAATTTGAACACTAGAGGGCAAACAGTGTAGATTCAGATGAGGTGGCTCATTATGAGCCTCCTCATCTGGATCTACACTGTTTACCAATTCAACAATTTCAATTTTTGGCACTTTAAGGGTTAAAGAGGGATCAAAGTTTAAGACAACAAGAATTCCAATAGGACTGATGCCCTGATCATTTCCATTGAATAAATTTAGCAGTTTTCGAATTTTCAGAAACTGAGGCATTTTTCTAGAAGTCTAAACAAATTCATAAATTGGAGATCAAAGTGATTCTTTCAAATGGGTCTCCATGTCAGACATTCACTTTCACAGACAATATTGTCATTTAAATTGTGGTTGAAATTTTCATGATTTTTGCCTGTTTGAAAAATTCCAATTTTTTTTACTAAAATTCCCTTTTTACAAAAATCAGTCCATGGACATGGGCAGAATAGATATTAGATCAAAGTTTGTACTGTCAGTAACTTAAACTTTCTATAAAAATTTGCAAATTAATTGGAAATTCTATGTCTTTGTCGAGGGAAAATAAATGACCCTCGAAGTGGGGATGTGTTGCACTGTTATGACAAAATTATTAGATGCTAAATGTTTTAGGTAGTGTATTATATTTGGGTTTAACAGCTCTTTCAATATACCATATACAAGGTAATTTTGGCAATATTCCATTTTTCGCAGTATTTCACGGTAACTTAGAAACCCCGAATATTAAAATTACGAATAATTCCTGTTTCTTACAAAGTGTCTTCTGTAGACAAAGTGTTCATATATTTTGTTTCTGTTTGCTTCGGTAATTGCTGGAACATTTCATTTGAGCCAGTTCTTTCATAAACCTGCTGCAGGCAGCAGGTTAATAAATGAGCTGGCTCAAGTAAAATAGAAGAAGTTTTGCTTTTAGCGCATGTTGCTAACTGCGCAAATTAAAAATCGCGAAAATTAATGTTCATGTTTTCGGCCCTTAAAGCATGAAAATTTGAACCCGCGAAAATAACAATATATACGGTACTTCAGTTATGTAAGGCTGATGGATGAGATGACAATGAAATAATCCAAAAGGCTAGATAAGAAACACAACTTAAATCTCACTCATTCTTTGCCTGTTTTAAAGCTGTTCCTAAAGAACAATGTGATCAAGGCCTGCCCTGTTTGCCAATAATTTTATAAACTCATTGGACTTATACAAAGTCTTGAGGTCTTGGTGTAACTTTAATATTATGAGGAATATCTAAATCACAGTTTATTAGAGCATTTTGTGTTGAAGATACTGTGGCTTTGATTTAACTCTTTAAGCACCAAAAAGCAGACAACAAAATTTACGTCTGCAAAAGTTAAAAAAATGACTTGTCCAAGACATTTCATATTGAGAATTCAAAAACTAGAGGGCAAACACAGTGTAGATCTAGATGAGGCAGCTCATTATGAGCTGCCTCATCAAGATCTATGCTGTTTGCAAATTCTGCTATTTTCGTCACTGGTGCTTAAAAGTGTAAAACAAATCTCTTCATCTTTCATGTGTTATTGTTGCCGTTTTTTGTCTTTGTAAATAAGTACTGAAATATTGAAATGATCAAAGTACTGAACATGTAAATTATCAAAGTTGCAGTTGCCGCTGAACATGTAAATTACAGTAGAACTTCTATGGCTCGAACCCTGCATGATAGCTTGTCAGCCCTGCCTGACTTGGTCCCTAGAGATCACTTTATATTCAGTTGATATAGAAACTAGCCCTGGATGGCTAGAACTACCTTTGGCTGGAATTAATTTTCATGGTCCCAAGCCTGTTTGAGCCAATGAAATTTATTTGATGCTGAACACCTAAATAATTGATGTACATGACATTGTACTGACAATATACATGTGTTTGTTGCTGAATTTGTAATAAAACAAATGGCTGGGAGTAATGACACATTTTCTTCTAGGCAATTTGTAAATAATCAGCTTAACATGTGAACATTTAAATTAAAGGGAGAACAGTTTTGCAGTTTTCAAAAAGGGAGAGTAATGAGGAATTAACAAGGCTTTCCTTTTACACTAGATAACGAGCAACATGTTATATATCCAAAATTTACATCTGCAAAATTAAAAAAAGAAGTTTCATCCAAGCTTAAAGGTAGGTTCCTGTACTTTGGAATGCATCATAATTTTGATGATCTTTCATCCACGTTGTTGGAAAGCACTTATAAAAGGGAATGAATAAGTTTCACTAAAAATTGTAAATAAAAAAATGTTAGAAAAGTTGTTTTGCAAGGGATTTCCTAACTCTGCTTCGCACACCAGTTAGCGCTATTTTTAGTTCGCGCCAAAAATAGGTAACGCAGCTGACGTCATGCTGCATTGCATTTTGGGATAGTTTTAACCCATCCGCCATGCCAGGACCTCTAGGACAGCTCACAGCAAAGATAAATTGACCTTTGGAGAATGGCATCAGAAATCTAGCACTTTTAGACATCATAAACATGGTTATTTTTAGAACTGGAATTCCATCGAAAGAAAATAAACCCAAAGGGAAAACGACTATTTTCTTCAACATCTTACGAGTTTCTCAGTAGCAACAAATTTAGAAAAATAAGAGAATTTAATACTGCTCAGAAAAAGACAAAATTATTTTGTGGACATAATTATTATCGCTAGTCCAGGAACCTACCTTTAATCATATTGAACATTCAAAGACTGTAAAGGGCTACAAATTCAACAGTGTAGATCCAGATGAGGTGCCTCATCTAGATCTTTGCTGTTTGCAAATTTAACTATTTTTTAGTGATATTTTGGATACCATAATGACCCTAAATATTCAGACATACAGGTCTGAACAAGCATTGTAGACACAGATCAAACTGCTCCTGAAGGAGCAGTTTGATCAAGGTCTACAGCATTTGCCGTTCACTAAGCATCATTTAGATGCATCAACATGTGTTAAATCCACTTTCTAAGAATTTTGAAACAATAATTGTCCGACTTTCAGGTGTCCGAAATTTTAGGGTCATTATGATAAGCTGAAATGATACCATTTTAGTGTACAATGTACATATATATATAATATAAATTAAAACAGTTCATTTATCTGTGGTGCTTACATTCTGCTGTAGTTGAGACAAAGGAACCTATGGAACTACGGAATAATTACCATGCCATACAAAGTGCCATTTGTGGAAACTGAACACAACTATATATAGGAGTCTTGAAACTACAGCTTACACACATGAAAGGACGTATGAAACTGTAGACATTTAGAATCTGAAGAGCTACTGAAAGCTGAATTTTACTATAGCTTACAGTACACTTCTGTATGGTATATGAAACTATAGCTTACACACATGAAAGGATGTATCAAACTGTAGACATTTAGAATCTGACTAGCTACTGAAAGCTGAAACTAAGTACTATAGCTTACACACTGCTATAGTTTAGACAAAGAGATGTATGAAACTCTAGACATTTAGAATCAGCAGAGTTATTTAAAGCCAGTGTTGATTAGCTGAAAGCTGAATTTTACTGAAAGCTGAATTTTACTATAGCTTTCACACTGTTATAGTTTAGACAAAGAGATGTATGAAACTCTAGACATTTAGAATCAGCAGAGTTATTTAAAGCCAGTGTTGATTAGCTGAAAGCTGAATTTTACTGAAAGCTGAATTTTACTATAGCTTTCACACTGTTATAGTTTAGACAAAGAGATGTATGAAACTCTAGACATTTAGAATCAGCAGAGTTATTTAAAGCCAGTGTTGATTATCAAAAATCAGTTGAAGATGGCATCGGAAGAGCAGTTGGATGTAACTAAACTGAACACACTGTCAAAGACAGTAGACAACAAGGTAAAAATGAATTGGAAATTATAATCTAAATATCACACCGGGTAGGCAGCAATCAAAAACACTCTTAACAGTCGATTGAGGTGGATTAAAAAAACATTAGAAACAGCGTTTTCGATTGCAAATTGTAGTGTCGCCAATTTGCAATCGAAAATGCTGTTTCTTACGTGTTTGATCCGCATTTTCGATTGCACGAGTGTTTTTGATTGCCACCTACCCGGTGTGAATACAAAAGATATATTTTCTGTAATCAGCAGTCAAATTATTGTGTGATCAACCAATTCCTTGCTTTAATGTCTACCTACAGGTCGACCACATACAAGGGGCATTTGAGAAGTAGTGGCGACAGTGGCAGGAAATTTAATGTAGACATCTCATCAAAAGTACCTGTTTCAAACTTTCAAAGTATTCTCCATGCACATGCACATTTACACACTTTTTAAGTGACTTAGCCAGACTGACAGTGCCTTTTTGAATGCTTCTCTGTATGTTAAAACACTGATATAATGTACTGGCCACTGCACAATATGACTCGTAACTTCAAATGCATATATAAGACTTGATATGAGAATTCAGCCATGTCCATATGCATGTTTCGTCCAGTCGGTAGACTCGGTACCCAACGTGCACATGATGTCGAAATACCTTCGTACTGACATTGATGCGATGTTGCTACGTCACATTGACGTCAGTATGACGTCATTACGAGGTCATGTGCCTGCTGGGTACATTCAGATGATTCATCTGTGGTGTGTATAGGACAGTTTCTAAGTAATCATGCCCCAATGTCCTCTGACAGTTTGAGTTCTATATTATATTTTCAGACACAGTCTGACTTCTCAGAGACGAGTAGTGTGAGTGAGTCTCGTCACCTGTTTGCTGATGACACCAAGGATGACAAAGGTCAAAGCAATGTGCCTATGACCAGCTTTAATTTCATCAACTCTATCATAGGATCAGGAATTATTGGTGAGTACTAAATGTAAAAGAAAAAGGTTTCCCATAGTCTAGTGGTAATAGGGGCAGTCAGGGTTGGAGGCCCACTGTACCTTGGGCACAGGATATGAAAGGTATAGCCAATCCCTCTCCTTCTGCTGCCTTATCCTTCTCTGATTTGAAAAAGGTACCCATTTACTGCTGGGTTAATGACACAGAGAGTTTTGACCCAGTCCCCCGCTGGCCCAACCCACGTTTGAACCAGCAAGCTTTCGCACCATAACCAGGTCACTCTAGCCACTCAACCATGGCACTTTGACCATGGCATACTAAACGTATCTTCAGGTTAAGGTGGTATTTGAGGATAATTTTGATTATGTATCATAGTCTTTTTGATATTTTTTTTATGTATTTCTCCATCAAAACATGTGATCCCCCATTGAGGAAGTTCTAATGATAGATTAAGAGTAAACCTCATTTTCAAAGGTCTCCTCATCCAGGGAAGCAGATAGGAATTCACAAAAATTATTACCCTTTGTGAAAATGTCAGAAAAAATGAAGGTGTTAAAACATATAAATATATATGCAAAAAGTTGCCTTAGGATGTCCAGTGAAGGTGATCATCAGACATGCAATTTTTCAAATGAAACAACAGAAATCAAATCATTGCTTATAGTACAGTCAACTCTCTATATCCCAAAGTCAAAGTTCATCCAAAACTACTGATATCTCAAAGTAAATTTTCTGGTACCAGAAAATTTTCTTTGAAATATCTGTAGTTTGAGAATACTGGAGTTGAAATGTAAAGAAAAATAGGAAATGTGTCAAAACTTTATTCTTTTATATAAACATGTACTTTGAAATATCAGAGTTTGAGATATCAGGTGTTGACTGTTTCTTTTTATTTCAGGTATACCATTTGCTCTGAAGCAGGCTGGCTTTGGTCTAGGAATTATTTTATTGATTCTTGTTGCTATTATAACAGGTAACAATATAACATTCTAATTCTGAGAAATGCAAATGTTGAAAAAAATAATGTAGTGTAAACCTTATACCTCACAAGTGTGAAAGAATTCTGTCAAGAGAAGACCCCATTTAAGAAGGGCTATATTGCCCCAAAAAGCAAACAGGAAGTCACAAAAGTTGTTTCTGTTTGTGAAAAAGATGGAAAAAACATGGAGGTATATCCATCTTCCATAAATATTATAGTGGATTTATCACCTCTAACCCACATAGGTAAGAAAAGAGGAAACCCCCATAGGTAACAGAAGTAAG
This sequence comes from Ctena decussata, assembly GCA_963989385.1. Taxonomy (NCBI): domain Eukaryota; kingdom Metazoa; phylum Mollusca; class Bivalvia; order Lucinida; family Lucinidae; genus Ctena; species Ctena decussata. The sequence continues at coordinate 42,790,842 of OZ022512.1, forward strand.
AGGAAACCTACATAGGTAAGAGAAGAAAGAAGAAATCCACATGAAGGAAGTAAGGGAAACCCATAAAATTAAGAAGAAACCCACATAAATATAGGAAGCAAGAGGAAACCCTTGCCCTCATAAGTATAGGAAGTAAGAGGAAACCCACATAGGTAAGGAAAGTAAGAGGAAACCTACATAGATAAGAGAAAACCCACATAAGTAAGGGAAGTAAGAGGAAACCCACATAAGTATAGGAAGTAAGAGAAGATCCATATATGTAAGGGATATAAGGAGAAGCCCATATAAGTAAAGAAGTAAGAGGAAACCCACATAAGTATGGGGAGTAAGAGGAATATTACAGGGGGAATCCCTCATAGGTAGGTAAGAGAAGTTTGAGTAAACCCACATAAGAAAGGGAAGTGAGAGAAACCCACATAGGTAAGAGAAATATGAGGAAACCCACATAGGTAAGAGAAATATGAGGAAACCCACATAGATTTGAGAATTAAGATGATAGGCAAGAGAAGTAAAAGGAAAGCCACATAGGAAGGTGGTGTAAGACAAAATCCACATAGGTAAGAGAAGTAGGAGGAAATCTACATAGGTAAGGGAAGTAGGAGGAAACCCATATAGGTAAGGGAAGTTTGAGGAAACCCACGTAGGCATAATATTTACTTCCTTTTACATGTCTGAGTTTGTGGGTGAGTCTGACTAAGGAAAGTAAGAGGAAACCTACATAGATAAGAGAAAACCCACATATGTAAGGGAAGTAAGAGGAAACCCACATAAGTATAGGAAGTAAGAGGAAATCCATATGTGTAAGGGATATAAGGAGAAGCCCATATAAGTAAAGAAGTAAAAGGAAACCCACATAAGTATGGGGAGTAAGAGGAATATTACAGGGGGAATCCCACATAGGTAGGTAAGAGAAGTTTGAGTAAACCCACATAAGAAAGGGAAGTGAGAGAAACCCACATAGGTAAGAGAAATATGAGGAAACCCACATAGGTATGAGAAATATGAGGAAACCCACATAGATTTGAGAATTAAGATGATAGGCAAGAGAAGTAAAAGGAAAGCCACATAGGAAAGTGGAGTAAGACGAAATCCACATAGGTAAGAGAAGTAGGAGGAAACCTACATAGGTAAGGGAAGTAGGAGGAAACCCATATAGGTAAGGGAAGTTTAAGGAAACCCACGTAGGCATAATATTTACTTCCTTTTACATGTCTGAGTTTGTGGGAGAGTCTGACTAAGGTCGTGATTTGTCCGCATTTGAATTATTTCATCATCATCATCATTCACCAATATTTCAGCTTGGCTGGTATTGTTGAAAGGGATGTTAAACTGTAATTCATCAATCCATCCAATAATGTCTTCTACTTTTGTTTCACCCACAATTAAGTATTGCTGTTTCAGCATCATTTTAATCTTGTCTGCGACTAGCAGAAGTGAGATATGAGCCGCGACACGAGAAAACCGGCAATGTGGTCGTGCGCCCAGGGCAGACTCAGTTCAGCCTGGGCATCGGCCCAGTCTGATCAGACTCTTTGCTAAGCGCTTAAAGGGTAGCTAAGGGTCTAAGCTACCTCCATGCAGACAGCGAAGACTCTGATCAGACTGGGCGGATGCCCAGGCTGATCTGAGTCTGCGCTGGGCACATTACCACTTTGTTGGTTTTCTCGTGTCGCGGCTCATATATGTATTACTTTCCGTTGGCATCAGTGATGTAAACTTGTTGAATCTGCTTTGTGACATTATGCTGACAGGTGAGACACTGCATTTGACAATAGTGTTTGCATTGGCTTTGGTAAAAACATTAATTTGTCTGTTTTTAGCTTGCCTGTATGAAAGTACAGGGAGCTGTTGCTGTAACCCTGATGTCTGCATGGGCGTCGACTTTGGCATTGGCGTGGGAGTCACATTTTAAAGTTTAATGATAAAGATTTTTTTATTTGATGATGTGATGGGCAAGGCTGACTCAGGCAAACTATCCTGTATGCAGAGAGATCTTGTTCTTGTGCAGCAGTGCTCAGACAGGCAGGATATAAAAAGTTTCATGGAATTCTTGTTATTTCAGATTATTCTATAATTATGTTGGTGGAGGCGGGGAAATTATCTAATACAAATTCTTATCAGGATATGATGCTGGTAGCATGTGGAAGACCAGGGTTTTATCTACTTACTATATTACAGTTTATGTATCCATTTATAGGTAAGAATTAATCTTGTCCATTTGCAGGTAAGAAAATGGTAAGAGTTGAGCCATGCAAACTAAGCATGCACAGTATCGTCTGGACATAGATAGCAGACTGTTTGAAAAATGCAAGGTTAGGTTACTGATATTGTTTAAGCCTGGAATGGAATGGATGAGAATCTAAATTCCATTGGGTACAAGCTGCTCCCAGATCCTAGGATGGCCCTCTTACAGAAAAAAGATTGATGTCTCGGAGCAAACTTTTTCCTGTAAGAGTGCCATCCCAAAGCCATGGAAAGATTCTCAGTCTATTCCATTCCCCTCTGTTCCATTCCATGTTGAATGTGAACTCAATGCAGCAGGTGATATGTTAAACAAAGACCAAACAGTATTAAAAGAACTGGGGTGTAACATCCTACCAACTTAAAGGTCATTTGGAGACAGGACCTCAGTTTAAAATCTTGTCTGAAGGAATGGTGAGGTTGGGGCCTGAACCCTTTAGATTGGTACCCTAGTGCATAACTCCTAGACAACATCATTCTATTTGGTTCTTTGATGAAGCCTTTGAAATGTGAATGAAAAGAGATGAAACAGTGGTTAAGACGGTACTAATAAAACTATGTAACTCTGAGACTAGGATCAGTTTGAAAGTATACCACATTTGTAAACGAGTTGATCCCCAATGTTTCTTTATTTCTTTTCAGCCATGGTTAGTTATAATGTAATTATTGGTGATACAGTCACAAAAATTATAGTGAGGATAGGTGGTGATCGTAAGTACAGTTTTCTGTCCTTCTTACACTGTTACTGTTGTTGAAAGTTAAAACTGAAATTCTGTCTGTGTACTACGTATCTGCTGCAAGAAATATTCGGATATCCAGACTGCCATATTTGGTCATCAATAATTTGATTTTTGTTTTGCCTATTAACACATTGTCGTTGTTAGCATTGGCAGGATAATCTTTTTGTCGAGTTTTCTGGTTTAGTTCTGTTTTATGACAATGCCATACAGATGAGACACAGCCTTCTGTGAAATTCTTGTTAGATATCTATAATTTGATTTATGGATATCATATATTCTTCTCAGTTTTCTGATATCCAAAATCTGATTTTCGGATATCCAAAACAAGTCACAGATATGAGCAAAATTGGGATTATGTAGTAAAAGGGTGTCCCATAGTCCTAAAGCTCTTGACAGTCCAATAGATGTTTTGATGTATGTCTTACAAGTCTGTTTTCATTTTCTTTTGATGTCAGCAAGATAAAATTAAAATAAAATAAAACAAATAAAGTAAAAGAATGATGTAAATAATCTTAATGTTATGTTTTGCTCTTCATTGATGCTTTAGATGGAGTTAGTAAGTGACTTTGAAACTGTTTTGGTAATTTGGTTATAATAGCATATACATGTATTATGGTTATGACCTATATATAGTCATACCTTGGAAACAAAATAATAATACTTACCATAATTTCTTTTATGAAAGTAAGGCATCACCTTGATTTGACCCCCTCTTCATTATCTTAACCCATTGCATTCTGGGTATTTTTTGTCGTCTGCTGAAATTGTTGTCTGCATCAAAAATCAAGAATATTTTGACAATATTGGTGTAACTAACTCTAAGTCTTGTAGAAACGATGTCTAGGCAGCAAACAGTTAAGATCTCAGATCAGGCTCCACGCTTGTGGGGCCTGATCTGGATCCAAACTGTTTGCCCAGATACCTTTAAAGGGGTATCCCGAATGGAATGGGTTAATTCATGACTGTGGTGCAGATGCTGCAAATCTCAAGAAATTTCCATTTTCTACGATAATTCTTGTAACAGCAAACAGAGTAGCAGCTTACAGTTGACAATGAAAATTTAGCTTTTGATATTTAAGAAGCGATCCGCTGATTTCATACATACACAGACATATTTCCAAATTGCCCTCACTAGACCCAGCTCCCATCCCACTTTTGCATCATGGGGCATTGCTAATCACTAATAGGAGCACTCTTACAATAGTTTTCTTCTCAATTCGATGTCCCAGATATATACAGAATTTGAAGTGAAATAATTGAACAGGCATGGTTGGTCACTTCCTATTGAAAAATTACTCCTATTAGCAGTAAATTTCAGTATCCTTCATATTTTGCTGAATTTTGAAAGTGCACATGTTCTTGATAACATACAGGTGGTGGTTTTACTTGGTATAACATAATATCATATATTCATTTATGTATATATTTATATCTTTGGGAGTTGGTTTTAAGGGTTGTGGGTACATCTCCACATTTTTCCACTATTTTCACGAAGGGAAATAACTTTTATGACTTCCTGTTTGCTTTTTTGGGCAGTTAAACAGTCCAAAAAGGGGTCTGCTCTGAAAGAATGAATTTGCTCCTAGAGGAGCAAAATTTTTCCCTAAAGAGTTGATTCCAATTGAAAGCTGAGGCTAAAATGAAATGGTTAGAATTACTTCCCCTGAAAGTGTACCCATTTACCTTAAATCTGCATGAGTTTGCATATTTGTCACCCGACGTAGGCGGAGGGGGACTATAGAAATGACCCTCGTCCGTCCGTGTGTGCGTCCTTCCGTCCGTCCTTCCGTCCGTCCGTCCGTCCGAAATCTTGTCCCCGCAACTCCTTCTACGTCTTTCATCGGATTGATTTGAAATTTTACAGATTGTATTCTTATGATATGAAGATGTGCATGTGGTTTTCGATTTTTGTTTCGGCCATTTTTGATGGAGTTACAGCCCTTGCTGACTCAGACCTTCCGAAATCTTGTCCCCGCAACTCCTCCTACATCTTTCATCGGATTGATTTGAACTTTTACAGATTGTATTCTTACGATATGAAGATGTGCATGTGGTTTTTTATTTTTGTTTCGGCCATTTTTAATGGAGTTACGGCCCTTGCTGACTTAGACCTTGTCCCCGCAACTCCTGCAACATCTTCTATCAGATTGACTTGAGATTGTGCAGAATGTTTCATCATGATCTGAAGATGTGCATGTGATTTTGGAATTTCAATTGTCCTATTTTTCACAAAGTTCTGGCCCTTTGTCGTTTTTTTATATTTTTCGAACTTTTGAACCGTTTGACTGAGAGAGCTGAAATTTGGTATGCTATTAGCATTTGGTAAATTGATTATTCTGATTATTGTTAGGATGTGCTAAATTATAAGTGACAGAGTTATTCCCCTTTCATAGATAATAGACATTCACTTAAAGGTAAAGGGATAACTCCAGAACTATTCATATTAATGGGCTGAATTTTCATAAATGCATTGTTCATTTTTCATCAGATTCATATAAGCTGGATTATGGCTCTTGTTTTTTTTGTTACTGGGTATACAGTCTTGATGTTTTTGTCATTTTGTAAGGGCCTATAGTTTCAGTAACCTGATTTTACACATATATGCCCCGTTCTGAACTTAAGTATTTTATAAAGAGGCCCAGTAATTGGGTATATGTCTTTGCTTACAGGCTCTGTAATATATATATATATTCTGTTTTTGGCCATACATTTACTCTGAAACAGAATAAAGGGCTGAAGTTTGTGACACATTTCAAACGTCGGGTGACACTTGGCCGATGGCCTTTTATTTGGAAGGGCATTATAATTATCAAAGGAGATACTAAAATGAGTTGTGCCAATAAATAAGGGACCTTGTGGTTTGTAAGATCATAATCTTCTATAACACAGAAATTCTAAATATTTGGACAGTCTGAGCAAACAATTAATGCAGACCCAGATAAGGAACTCTTTTAGATTTTAATCTTAAAGTCTTATCAGGGCTACTGTGCCATTCCAACTGCATCATTTAGACCAATTACTGTATTGAAAAACCAAACTGGTCCATTTTTAGGACAGTTACTGTAACTTACTGAAATCATATTTTTGGTGTTTCAGTTCTTAGAATTTTTATAGTATTTGTATCCACAATATACAGATCATTAGGAAACTTATAGTAAATAGCAAAGTCTGCTCAGAATCAGCCAGAGAATGCCAGTCCCTTCAGCTTAGCATTGCTCAAACTTTGTAACTATGTTCATTTGGTTGTAATATATTTTCCCTGTTATAATTCCCTGGACAATAAAAAATTCCCTGGACAATAAAAAAATAGAGTTTATTGTTAGAAAGATTTAGCTAATTATTTCATTTGGTCTGACTTCCATTGAAAAGGGAGACAAAAAATGAAAATGGCAGAATTGTCTACCTTGACACTAAACATATACAGTGATTTTTTCTCTATATAAGTGGTGCCCATAAAAGGCACCAGTCCCAATTCAAAATAGTATCTTTTTTTCCCAACTGCAAGTTGAAAAATTCCCAATTGCAAGAGGAATTTTTCTAGGGGCCATCTTACAGGCATAAGTTTGCTTGCTTGCTTAGAGAACTGGCAGATATATAGCTATAATTGAATGCAACTATTATATATTCAGTATCATGTCCCCTATCCTACCACTTGAGGCTAGATAAAGGTGTTTCTGAAATTCCATATTTTAGGAGAAGGTGGGGCGATTTTTTCCAATTCCGAGGGCACCGGCACCATTCCCAAAATGGTGAAAAAAATCACTGATATACTAAATATTCTGACACCTGAACCATTTCTGATTTGTCCTTTATACTTCAAGAGCCCCAAAAGTATTGGATGAAAAACATTACCATCTGTAGAAATTAAAAAAAAAAGGTTTCATCCAAACTATATCGTATTGAGAATCCAAATAATAGAGGACAAACAGTGTAGATTCAGATGAGATTGCTCAATATGAGCCAGTACCACTTCTGGATCTACGCCATTTGCAAATTTTTGGTGCTTTAAGTGTAAACGAAGTCTGTACCATTCAAATTCCTTTATGCTTTAAGTGTAAACGAAGTCTGTACCATTCAAATTCCTTTATATAGGAATGAATTTTATTTTTGTGGATTTTATCGATGTGTAAATGCCGGCGAATCACTCACAAACTGAATAAAGCCCAAAGGGCTTTATGTTAAGTTTGTGAGTGATTCGCCGGCGTTTACACATCCATAAAATCCACCAATTTGAAAATAAAATTAATTTCTTATAATTCCATATCCGCCATCTTTTTCTTAAAATTGTCAGCTATAGTGAGTATCTTAGTAATCGGCGCCAAGAAAATAGTTCCAAGTAGTTTCAGATTTCTGGCTCAGGGAGTTTATCGAAGTATAAACGTCAGTTCATGTTCGCTCTTGACCAATCAAATTGCACTAAATTAGTATTATGAAGTTGAGTTGGAATTATACCAAAATGAACCCAAATGAAGAGATTACCTGTTGATAGGAGGCTTTTTTTTGTTTCTCATATGGGTGACCAGTTGATAAACCTTTTTTATCTTTACTTACATGGCAAATGGATGGTTGCAATTAAATATATAAAAATTCCGTATATAGATGTATTGATGTAAATAATAGAATATGTAAAAATTCTGTATATTGCTGTTTTGGGTAAATGTCCAAAAGAAATCCATTTCAGTGATGTTTTATTTCTTCATTTATTTATTATATATTATGATTATTTTTTTATTTATTTCAGACATTGCTGACACAGTGTTAGGAAGTCGACAGTTTATTATATTTTTGATGACACTACTAGTCACTCTACCTCTTTCCTTATATCGCAATATTAGTCGTCTAAGCAAGGTGAAGAAACATTGCCCTATTTTCTTAACATACAGGTCGTGCAAAAAGATCTGTTACTAATGGAATTCTGTAGCTTTCTGTCAGGCATATCTTAAAACCCACCATTGCACTTACATACTGTTTTCACTAGCTAATGCTACCCATTTATTTTGTGCAAATTGCTTTTAAAACGACTGAGATATGCGTTTTGAATTATAATATCCAGTCATTTATACTAACCAGTGTGCATGTCACATTGTAACTTGGGTAAAATCTGAAATCTGAAATTTACAGCTACAGTCAACTCCCGATATCTCAAACACTGATATCTCAAAGTAACTTATTATATCAAAAACTGTATTTGCTATTTTTATTTACATTTCAACTCCTGTTATCTCAAACTACTAATATCTCAAAGTAAATTTTCTGGTAACAGAAAATTTATTTTGAGATATCGGTAGTTTGGGCTGAATATCGACTTTGAGATATCGAGAGTTGACTATATATAAAATGCCATACTGTGTGTTTGGTATAGCTGCAAAGCAGGTACTTTCTGAAATATGTGATATATATGAACCTCAGTCTATTTCCATGCACTCAATGTTTAGGTGGGTTAAAGCTTTGAAAAAATGGAAAATGTTCTGTTAAAGATGATTCTAGCCTTGGTAGGCCTAACATCTCTATTATGCTATGTTCCCACTGTCGTGAGATCCATTATGCAGGCCACGATTGGTCATTCCTAGCTTATGGTGGAACTTCTATGAAATTACAGGTTTGGATACAAGGTGATGGGAGTCAATACGTTATGGTGCAATTTGGTACAATATGGCCATGATTTGTCAATTTGAGGTGACTCGATCTGTCAGATACATCTGTCACGCTTTGTTACGTTGCAATATGATCTGATGCAATTATCCCGATTGAAAATTAATTGTGTTGATCGTAGAAAATTTTTTAACCGTCAAAATTTTTTCTACAATCAACATGATTACCACAACTGACCACAAGATCTGTTATGCTCTGATAAGATGTGATAGGATCACCACGATTAGTCCATGGTTAGGACCACCATTTCAATGGTGCTGCGAATCTTGATAGTGGAAACATAGCATTACCATGAAAAACACCGGTAGAACGGGATATCCGATTCTCGGTAAAAGATATAGCCTGTAGTACTGGTATTTGAAGGCAGTGTGCAAACAATTCTAAAATAGCATTTGTGTGTGAGTAAGATTTAGTTTAAACATATTTATTGTATCATAAACTGTACATGATCATAATATAAACATGATACAAACAATTGGACCAGAACGAAAGCATAAATATTTGCTTATTTAGTTCTTCTCCTGTAAGAACTGTAAGATTTGTGCCTAATGAGTACCTCATTTGCTGTCTTATTTAGCAAAAGAAGCAGCACCTAAAACATGCCTGAGAATTTCTAAAAACATACAAAAATTGTAACAGCTAGGTCATTTCTAATTTGCTAACACGTGATAAAACCTGTTCTAGCCACAGAGAAGGGCTAACAAGAAGCAGTGGAAATGAAAAGATGAAGCGCGGCCATGTATTGCCAAAAGAACAATCAGACAATGTGCAGACTAGTGAGACATAGCATTCTGTTCAATTCTTGTTCTTGATGGGTATATATTTTATATACATGTAAATAGGACTTTGGCAAATATCACAGATCCTGATCAGACTGCTCCACTGCTCATTAGGAGCAGTCTGGTATGGATCGTTTTTTAAGTTCATAACTGAATATTTAATGTAAGTTAGGTATTTTAATTTTGTTATTTTTGCTTCTTGTTTCAGTGGGCCTTCATATCACTGGTGATAGTAGGATTTATATTAATATGTATTTGTATCAAACTTGGTACTTTTGCAAATACTATGTAAGTATATTCATCTCTTTACCATAACACCACTGTATAATTGGTGTATCGTGACACTTTAATCATTTTTTGTAATTATCCTAAACTTTAAAGTTTAGGGGAAACAACTCTGGGAAGCAACTCTGCCACATGTTTGCCTCCATTCTCCATAGGGTTAAGATTTTAAAGGAAAGAATTTACTCCTCTTAACCCATTGCATTCTGGGTATTTTTTTTGTCGTCTGCTGAAATTGTCGTCTGCATCAAAAATCAAGAATATGTTTACAATATTGGTCTAACCAACTCTTGTAGAAATGATGTCCAGGCAGCAAACAGTTTGGATCTCGGATCAGGCCCCACATTTGTGGGGCCTGATCTGGATCCAAACTGTTTGCCCAAATACCCCTAAAGGGGTATCCCTAATGGAATGGGTTGAAGGCAAACAGTGTACATGTATCTGCATGAGGCCTCATCTGGATCTAACTTGCTTGCAGATTTATATGATCCCCAGTAGCTTAGTAGGATAAATGCTGGCCTGCTAATCTAGCGGACCTGGATTCGAGACCTAGCTGCTGAAGGCAGAAATATTTTCAGCTTTAAACGAGGTTCCATTGCACACAGTTTTTCATAATTATTCTCCCATTGTCCTGATATGACTGAAATACTATTAAAAAGGATGTAAAATTGCATGTTATCCATCAATCAACTATGTTCTTGTTTGACACATCTTACTAATAATTCCAAATTCGCAAAAGAGTGAAGAACTTACCAAAATAAAGCCATTTGCAGTGTATACATATACATGTGTATATGAGCTGCAACACGTGAAAAAATCAACAAACTGGTATGTGTGCCAAGCAAAGACTCTGATCAACCTGCTCAGTCTGATCAGAGTCTTTGCTGTGCACTTAAAGGGTAGCTAAGGGACAAACTGGCTCTATGCAGACAGCGAAGACTCTGATCAGACTGGGCGCATGCCTAGGCTAATCTGAGTCTCCACTGGGCACTTTGTTAGTTTTGTCGTGTCTGTGGCTCATATGAATTTTGTTTTATTTATTTATAGCTCAGCTACAGAAGGAGCCTGGGACTTTGCTAATATGAATATAACACAAGCTATAGGAATCATGGCTTTTGGTAATACATATTATTTATATTTTTAAAGTGACAAAATTTACATCGACAAAATTACAAAAAAATGTTTCATCCAAGCTGTATCATATTGAGAATTCAGTTGCAAGAGGGCAAACAGTGTAGCTTCAGATGAGGTGGCTCATTCTGAGCCACCTCATCTAGATCTACATTGTTTGCAAATTCAACTTTTCATTTCAGGGGCTTTTATGGTTAAAGAAGTACTAATACAGCTCCAAAATTTGTTTCTCTTTTTTAAGGGGATAAGTCATAAAGAACAGAAATTACAATGACAAAGAAGGGGACAACTGAAAATGAAAGGGCCGGGCCGCATAGCGCAATCGGTAGGGCACCTGACTCATAAGTCAGAGGTCCTGGGTTCGAAACCCGGTCTGACCACATACTTTCGTTTCTCCTTCCGCTGATTCAAGAAGGGCAGTTGTCAGTTACTGGCGAAAGTATGTGCACTTAGTACTTGTTAACCACTTAGGAGGTCTAAGCCTGCCCAGGAATAGTGTGGTTAGGTTAACTGACCGTCCCGACATGACCATAGCTGTTTACCGTGGAAATTAAGCACCAAATCAATCAATCAATCATAATGAAAGGAATTCACCCTCTTAAGAATGGTCTGATTTCTTTTTCCTGTAAGAGTATAACTAATTGGTTGCAGCTCATATAGTCAGGAATACATGTTTAGTTACTGTGTTTTAACGTTTATTTGTTGAAAGAAAAATGATTCTACTGTATTACATAGACTATAATGCTTATTGATTTTACTCAAGGTGAATGGATACACTTTCAGGGGAAGCATTGGGTTACATTCAATTTTGCTTCCTTTCTACATGAGATTTAGCGCCTAAAGGACTGAATTCAGAATTTACTCCCCAAGAACCAAACAAATTATTTCTTTTAAGAGTAGACCACTTTGAGTGGGGATCTTCCCACAAGACAGCCATTAGTTTCTCCCTTTGAAAAAAAAGAAAAAAAAAAAAAAATGGCTGAAAATATGAAATGGCGGAAAATATGAAGGTGTACCAATCATCATAACCCTTCAAGAGCCTAAAGGGGATGACAAACTTTATGTCTGCAAACTTTCAAAATTGTTTTATCCAAGCTTCAAGTATATTTTATGTTGAGAAATCCATGACTAAATTGCAAACAGGTCAGATCCAGATGAGGCATGAGCCGCCTCATCTGGATCTTTGCTGTTTGCAAATTCAAGTATTTTCATTCTTGCATTTTAACTGTTTTAAAATGTTTATGTTACAATGTTTATTTCAGCATACATGTGTCATCATAATACATTCCTTATCCACGCATCTTTAGAAAATCCTACGAAGGAGCGGTGGAACTTCGTCACTCATGTTAGCGTGCTGTTCTGTATGATAGTGATGCTGGTTTTCTCTCTTGTTGGTTATGCTTCTTTCACAGGCTGGACTCAAGGTAATAACTTTCAAAATGACAAAATAAAAATCATAAATAAGCTAAAATAAATGAATAAATAAACAGAAAAATTAAATATTTTATTTTTTTTTAGCTGTTCTGTAATCTTGTTAGAATTGCCTTAACAGGGTAATACTAATTCTAAAAGCCTAAAAGCAGATGACAAAGTTTATGTCCCCAAAATTAAAAAAAGGAAATGACTTTATATATAAGCATTTTGCTTACTGTCAATTCCTGATACTTTTGAAATTGTATTGTAGTATATGTATGTAATTTATAGTTAAATAAATATCGTTTAAACCAAAATTAAAAAAAAAATGTTGCTTCCAAGCTATTATCATATTCATAGTTCTGTGAACACTGGATACTTCTATAAAGAATTGAACGTCAGTTGAAAGAATGGAATATCAGTCATTGAAAGCCTTGGCTTCTTTCAAAATTTATATGAAACTTCTTAGACATCAAGAAAGTTTTGCATTTAAAATCATACTTTCTACATCAAAAGGTATGCAGGGGAAAGTATTTTTTTATGGGTTAGAGGTGCAGATAGAAAAATTTGTCCTTCAGGAATAATATTCAGCATCTCTTAGCAAGCCGTTTGATGCTGAATAGTGACTCTCAATCTCTGAATATGGATCTTTTATCCACACTTCAAACCCATGAAAGATACTAATAGTCTAAAACCATCATGTTATAAATATGAGCCACGACACGAGAAAACCAACAAAGTGGTTGTGCACCCAGCGCAGACTCAGATCAGCCTGGGCATCCGCCCAGTCTGATCAGAGTCTTCACTGTCCACATGAAGTAGCTTAGTCCCTTAGCTACCCTTTAAGCACTTAGCGAAGAGTCTGGGCAGACTGGGTAGATGCCCTGGCTGATCTGAGTCTGTGTATGGCGCACAACCACATTGTTGGTTTTCTCGTGTCACGGCTCATATATATATATAAAAATTTCAGGGGATCTACTGGAGAATTATTGTAGAGACGATGATCTTATGAATGCTGCTAGGTTTGGGTTTGCGATTACAATCATGTTAACATATCCAATAGAATGTTTTGTTACCAGAGAGGTAAGTCTGATTTTTAATCCTAAAAGTGCCAAAAAGCAGATGACAAAATGTCTGCAAAATTTTAAAATATATTGTCTCCAAGATATATCATATTGGAGAATTCAAAGAACAGAGAGCAAGCAGTATAGATCCAGATAATGTGGTTCAAAATGAGCCACTTCATTGGGATCTACACTGTTTGCAAATTCAACTATATATATTTTGGCATTTATAGGGTTAATGCGTGGAATACAGTGAGTGAGTGAGTGAGAGTGAGTAATTTGTGGTTTAACCTCCCTGTAAACACTCTTTCAGTTTTGTCAAGACCTTGCCTCCAGATTTGTAGGACTTTTACCTGACCTGAGATAAATGACCTGCAGTTCATGCTATGGCTACTAGCAGCTCTGCCGCAGAGGCATCAGGCAGCCCATCTTTTTTGCCGGCCCGATGGGTGAGGGCCGGCATAGAATACAAAAAAATACTATTTGGCAGGAGTTCTGTTCTTTCACAATAGTAGGGATAGGAAGCTCCAAACCAGGCATTTTTCAGAACCTATATTGTAATTACTGTATTTTCCCCTTTCAGTGTCCTGGGGGCCTAAGGAAAGTGGAAATAGGCATGATTATCAGAATAGACGCTCACACTGATCTAGCACATGACGTTGAAACAATGTCTCACTGACATCGCATCAATGTTAGTACAACGTCATTTTGAAGTCATGCCCCCCCCCACCCCCACCGCCACCCCCCTGAGCAGGGAACTAATGGAATGGAAACTCCTTGTAAAATTTATCTTAAAACACTTGAAATGTTACTTTGTGGAATTTCACTGTTTCCTTCATAATTTGAATTGTAGAGTGTATGTTGCAGGTGTTTGAGAATGCTATTTCTCCAAATGGGGAAGCTCCACCCATGTGGAGACACATTCTAGTCACAGTGATTATAACTCTACTGGTCGGTGGAATTTCTATGTCGACTGACTGTCTCGGGATTGTTTTAGAACTTAATGTAAGTATCACAGTATGTGAGCCGAGACCCAATAAAACAAACAAAGTGGCATGTGCACCCAGTAAAGACTCAGATCAGCCTGGGCAGCTGCCCAGTTTGATAAGAGTCCTTGCTTTGGGCTTGATGGGTAGCAAAGAGTCTAAGTTAGCTCCATGTGGACAGCAAAGACTCTGATCAGACTGGGTAAATCCCCAGGCTGAACTGAGTCTTTGCTGGGCGCACATGCCACTTTGTCGGTTTTGTCGGGTCGCGACATATGTGATTAGTAACAGTTGTACCATGGTTTGTCCACCTCTACTGGGAGATAATCTACTTTTATCAGTGTAGACCTTGCTCATTACGAAATATTTTGTGCTAAAGTTTGCTATGTTTGGCAAGTATGGTAAAGTGATGAGATAAATTCACTTTTTTTTTCATGAATGCATTATGTTGTTGCTCCTTATTAGAACAGCCTCAGTGAGGCTGTTCTAATGAGGAACAACAACATGTCCTATATGGAGAATCAACAGAAATTATTTTAGGCCCTGGAAGGGCATTTATGGATAAAGGGATGTAGAACGCAATATTTAATGGGATATGGGATGCTTTTGAAGAAAATGAATGGAATTGTAGAGAAAGGGTTTTGGGATACTTTGCAAAAATACCATGCATTTTAAGGGATACATATCCAAACATTCTCAAAGATACGAGATGCTAAGGCTGCCCCCCCCTCCCCCGCATGCATTTCCAACCCCCACCACATCCACCTTTCTCTCAGGGCCTCTAGTTTGGAATTGCAACCAGAGTTGCCCAGAGTGGTTCTTTGACTAGTAAGGGCCCAGTCACCTTCAGCCCTTAAAGTTGAAGTTAGGACTGGGTCTGTAATTTTATGTAGAAACTATCCATAGGCATAAGGTTTATCCCTGTTTTCCTTCTGAATACCAAATACATATACATAATTTGATGGAACTGTGTGTGCATTAATATTGAGTGGAAGGATATTTTATGTTCATTAATATTTTGGTGGAATTATATTTTATGTGCATAAATATTTTGGTGGAATTATATTTTATGTGCATTAATATTTTGGTGGAACTGTATTTTATGTTCATTAATATTTTGGTGGAACTTGTGCATTAATATTCAGTGGAATGATATTTTATGCTCATTAATATTTTGGTGGAACTATATTCTATGTGCATTAATATTTTCAGGGAGTGATGGCAGCAGCCCCACTAGCATTTATCATTCCGCCAATGTGTGTTATGAAGCTACGACAGGAGCCTATCTTCTCAAAAGACAACATTATTCCAATTCTTATTGCAACATTTGGAACATTAGTTGCTGTGATTGGCTTTATAATGGCTATTTATAACTTTTCTGAAGGTTCTCAGTGTAGTCACGGGCAAGATATGCCATACTGTTCCTCTGTTGATAATACTAAGCCAACAAATATGTCAGCCATTTTGAGTAACGTCACTTCTGTTTAGATTCAAGCAAGAATCATTATGTTTGTTACACAAAGCTGTAGACTAGGATGGGCTTTGAAGATAAAGTTATATAGATCAGTGGTGTTATTTCTTCATAATAAGATGCAGTCAGCTCACGTTTTCTCATATTTGGAATTCATTTCAAACTGCTGATATCTCATAGTTTATTTTCTTGTCCCAAAACAACTACTTTGAGATACCTGTAGTTTGAGATAACAGGAGTTGAAGCGTAAAGAAAAAGGGGAAATGTGTCCAAACTTTCTATTCTGTTCTATTCTAACCCATAACCTCACTAGGTCGTTGGGGCACAACAGATGACTTCGAAACAATACTTTTCCACCTTGCCCTGTTTTCAGCTATCCTAGTTGAGCTGGCAAAATCCATCCCTGTCCACTCTTTAATATTGTCTTTCCACCTCTTTTTCTGTCTACCTCTTCTTCTTTTTCCTTTTACTATGCCCTGTAGAATTGTCTTTGCTAAACCAGAAGACCTTGACACATGGCCAAACCACCTTAGTTTCTGTTTCTTGACCAGCGTCAGGAGTTCATCATATTTTCCAATGGCTGCTTGGATCTTCTGCAAACCTCCTCATTGGTTATATGGTCTAAACTTTATGCTCTTATATAAGAGGTACTTTGAGATATTAGTGTTTTAGATAATGAGAGTCAAGTGTATTAACATAGGGGCCATACTGTGTACACTGAATATATCCATAGATGTTAAGGTGACTGGATACACTGTTTGGGGAAAGGAACCATACAATTTTTTGTCTCTGTTTTGAATGGGGTCAACTCTTAAAGGAAAGAATTTGCTCCCTTAGGAGCAAATTTTTTCCTTTAAGAGTAGACCCCATGTTGGAACAGCTTCTGAATGTCGGAGAGCAAACAGAGGTCACAGTTGTCATTTCCCTTTGTAAAAAGGTTGAAAAAATGGAGGTGTATCCATTCACCTTAATGTTTCTTGATATTTCAGAATTATTTTCAAAATGTATGAGTATCTGGAACTTTGTTAAATGTTTGTGTGTTTTTTTTTCCTTGAAATTTTATAAATTATTGTAGTTTTACATTAAATTAGTCAAATATATATATCTGTTAACTAGTTATTGTTTGTTAATAGAAGAGTCAATTGTTTTGAGAGTCATAAGGTGTAAGCTTTATTGATTGAAGTTCTTTTGTGAAAAATAGTTTCCCATGGATTTTTTCTATTACAGAGGAAACTGATGAATGTAAAAAGTCTTTCAGTCTTGAGTTGAATAATTTGGTAAAAAGGGTCCCTTTTATTCTAAACCGCCCAGTTCTGGAATGAAAGATACGAAGTTTTAAAGTCACCAAACAATTTAGAATAGTTTGTTAATGTTTTTATTTATATACCTTCTCTAAAAAAGAGTCTATTGTTTTTTTTAAGCACAGCCTTCAGTTTGTGCACACTATGATTCAGTGCTGCAGTCCCTTTATAAAACTGAGTATATATTTGGGGGTCATTGTGGACTGGAACAAACCTACTTTTGTAGCCAAGTTATTATGGTAAATAATGGTATAGTCTTATTATAAAACAATGGGGGTGTTGATGGTGTTATATCCAAAATGGCATTATAGTGAATAGTATTGAATGAGTTTCTACTGTTTTTGTTGAGCAATTAACCCTTTAAGCGCCAAAAAGCAGACGATAAAATTTACGTCTGCAAAACTTCAAAAAATGTTTTGTTCAATCAATTCACAAACTAGAGGGCAAACAGTGTAGATCTAGATGAGGCGGCTCATCATGAGCCGCCTCATCTAGATCTACGCTGTTTTCAAATTCTGCAATTTTCATCACAGGTGCTTTAAAGTGTTAAATTTAGCTTTGTTAAAAACTTTATGATGATCTAGTCAATATCAAATGTGATTTCATGATACAGTATGTATTAATATATTTATACGATTTTAGTCAACACAAATAACATTGTTATTCCCACTGTTTTAAGTGATTTCTTGGAAACATAAAAGTTTATACAGCCAAGTGTCAAAAGTCTTTCCCCTAAGTTGTAATTTCCATAGACTTTAATGATTTTCAAGTGTGTTGGGAATTTTGATGTAGTAATATTGTTTATCATATGATATTTATTTTCATATGGTTAGAAAGAGCAATAATTTTAACATCATCTAGTAATTTTGATTTGAAAACAGGTTAATCGTTATTTTTGAAATATGATTTTGAAGGCAGCACCAGTAAATTTTTAGTAAAATTTGGATGACGTTACCATTGGCGTGCAGTGGAAAACTGCATTTGTGAAAATTTTATTGAATTTGAAACAGTTGTACTTTAATTATGAGCAGGGTTAGGACAAGTTAAAATTAAACCATAGGAAAAATTTAAAAAATAGTTTGTATTGCAGAAATCTGTTAGGTTTCTAAGTATGTAAACATTATGATGAGAAGTTTAATACAAGCCTTACAGTAAAAATAATTCTTTCACTCCTACAAATGCACTAAAGTCAATGGAAAATAAGTTTTTGGGAAAGACTTGACACTTGGCTAAAAATGTTTTCTGTTTTAGGATACTATTACATCAGCAGCTGGGTGGAAAACAATCAGCTAAATGAGTATATTTGAGCACCGGAGGTCAAGTTCATTCTTTGACCTTTTACCAAGGTCACTCATATTTTGGTAATTTCAAACAACTCCACCAAAGCCAGTAGAACTAAATTTCATTTGGTGCAATGATCATGGATATATGATTAACATGGCCATCATGCCCATATATGGGAAAAAACCCATTTAAAAATCTTCTCCAGAACTGAAAGACTGATGGCCTTGAAACTTTATATAACTTCGGGTACTCAAATACTATCAAGTTTATACAAATGATGATCCTAGGTTGACCTAGACCATTTTTAAGACCAGTTTATATATGTTCATTGTGCTTTTATCTAAGAAAATGCTATAATGCAATAACATTAGATTTCTTGGAATTGTTGAAGACTTTGGCATAAAATTGCTATAATATACAGCCAACTAAGTGCATGAAAATTTTTTACTCTCAGAGGCCAAGGTAACTCTTGGACCTTTGACCAAGATCACTGATATGAGCCGCAACATGAGTTAACCAACAAAGTGGTTGTGTGCCCAGGGCAGACTCAGATCATCCTGGGCATCTGCTCAGTCCAATCAGATGCTTTGCTAAGCGCTTAAAAGGAAGCTTAGGGTCTCAGCTACTTTCATGAGGACAGGGAAGACTCTGATTAGACTGGGCAGATGCCCAGGCTGATCTGAGTCTGCGCTGGGTGCGCGACCACTTTGTTGGTTTTCTCGTGTCGCAGCTCATATTTAAACTACCTCAGATATCTTCTCATCCAAAGCCACTTGTCTGATTGAAGCAAAATTTCATTAGGAGCCTCTGTGGGTTGAGGAAATGAAAGTTTTTTTCAATGGTTGTGTTCACATGACTAAGATGGCTGGCCATCATGCCTGTAAATGGTAAAAACCTTTAAAAATCTCTTTCTCAAGATCCAGATGGCCCATGATATTGACACTATGATTTTTTGGGGATTCATATACCTGTACCATCATGTTTGTTTAACAGTGACCCAGGGTCCTCATTTGACCTTTGTTTTCAGGTGAACAAATCAGAGGCTGATGGCCCTCTTGTTTTTACTAAGAGAAGGTGAATATTCAGTAAAAAAAACAAACTAGAAACAAACTGATAATACATTTCATTACATTTAAAAAGCAGAATCTAACAAAACAATATCTTTATTCTGCAAATGCACAAAATTAATGATGCTGAGCTTTTTTACTATATCATGTATTTTGTACCTATTTTTCAGTTGCTTTTTGTGTTCTTTTCAAAAATAGATGTTGCTTATTCAGCTAGTACTGCCTAAGAAATGTCTAAAACATAGGTTAAAAAATTAAATCTTTTGCACAAACAGCAGCATAACATTGGCTGATATGATGAAATAAAATCATTAATTGGATAGGGACTGGTTTCTCTCATCAGCATTTGGTGATCTTTGTATGTGACTACCGTATTAATCTTAATAAACACCCCTGCTCTAATAAACGCCCCTGGCCTCTTTTCCAAAAATAATGTTATATTAACTTGCATGAATTCCTGTTTGCTTTTCATTATGAGTAGGCTGTTTGAAATGGGGTCTACCCTTACAGGAAAGAATTTGCTCCTAGAGGAGCAAATCCTTTCCTTTAAGAGTTGACCCCTGCTGAGAAGGGAGGTTAAGAGTTGGTTCCTCTGCACGTGTACACACTCACCTTAATATTGTTTATCATATGACGTCGCATGTGAGAGTGTAATAAAGCCATGCATTAAATGCGATAATCCACTAGTGGATTAAATATGCAAATTACATCGTAACGTTATACGTTGACGTCCATAAAAACGTCGCTTTTCTAATGGCGAAATCGTGACGTTTTAGTGCAAATTCTGCTGATAAAATGCGATTTTAGTGTCATATGATAAATAGAATCTTGAATTCGTGCTCCTGTATTACTGAATTTATTAAACTCGTTGGGGAAAACCGATAAGATGCTCGGCAAAGCCTCGCATCTTATCTTTTTCCCCAACTCGTTTAATAAATTCAATAATACATGAACACTCATGTAAGATCCTCTATTTATTAGAGATACATGTATTTGACAGAGGCTGATTTACTTCACTTTATGCTCTAAATAATGCCCCCCTTTCGCAAAATGCAACACCTTCGGGGCGTTTAATAGGATTAATACTGTATGTGTTGTGATACAATTTGCGAGCTTCCTACCATACTAATTCAGCTTTAGGATGGGAATTTTCTCTCTAGACTGACCCCAAAACATCTTAATCAGTCTTATGTAATTCTGCTCTAAGGTGGAGTTCCCTTCAAAAACATTTCCAAAAATCTAGAGTCATCCTATAAGGTGGATTTAGATTTTTAGGGTTGTTTTAGAGCAGAAAAAGCTGCTCTTATGACAGAATAGGTATGGTCTTCTAATACACTTACAAATTTCTGGATTTGATAAGGTGGATCTAGATAGAGCGGGTGCGGGTATTGCCGACTGGGAGTCTTATACCGACCATATAAAAATACCGTAAATCGCTCTTAGTATGGGAAAAGTTTGTCCCGGGAAAAGTTTGTCCCTACAAATACGTCATTTTTTTTTTCTCATAATGGGAAAACTTCAAAATTTCACAGAAGACTTTTGAACTCAAAATAAAACCAAATACAGTATTCAGATACGTTTCTTACAGATCTTTTGATTTTATAGCCATCCAATCATAAGGTTCTAACTTCAATATACTCAAGTTTTCCAGTACTCAGTTTACTTATTCGATCTTTGCTAGGATAGACACACGGGTTTTTCAATACAATTTTAACGATAAGTCGTGCTTGATTAGCATATGTAGCTAGTCGGTAATAGACGCAGTATCAGAACCATCGTCGGCTCTTACCGACCATAGAAATAATATGATCAGTTTGTGCAGCTATAATGGGAAAAGCGACAGCAAAATAAAATCCATCTCCTGGACATTCCAACAAGGTGGCATTTCAGCTAGCGTCTGCGCGTCTACGTAGTCAGATTGGAGTCACCTTTTTTTCTTGAAAAAGTAGTGTAAATTCAAACTACTAAAAGGACAGTCTCATAAGGGTCTGCACTGTTTGCAATTTTGCCAGCAATTAGTGATACATCGCCCTATTGTTCAATGTTTTGAAGTATTGCAGTTTGCACTGAGCAACGCTTGAAATGAAAGTACGTCGGCCATCTTGAAAATGGTGGAATTTTTCAGGGCAACGTTATATTTGCACTGCCACATTGCTGATTGGGCTTTTGCAAAACATGGTGCTTGTATCGTTATTTAAACTATTTAGCCATTTTTGGCTCTAATTCACTACACTACATTCTGAGGTTGACATGTACACACTTTTAATGTGAATGGACACACTGCCAGGTGAGGCAACGCTGCAATTTTCATTTATGCCTCCCTTCTCAATGGGTTTGACTCTTAAAGAAAGAATTTTCACATTATCCTCATTAAGAGCAGACCCTTTTCAAACAGCTCCATCGTCGAGGAAAACAAACAGGAAATCACAAATGTTGTCTTCGTTTCAAAACATAAAAAGGCGGAAAATAGGGTGGTGTATTTTTGGTTTCAGTGTTATTTGTCATATTTTTCAAAGAAATAGAGAAATGTTCGGTAAATACCCGCAATAACTGGCGGGTTCACCCTCCCATGGTCGGTAATTCACGCCGACCATCATGCCGCAAAGTAGTCATTCCGCTGCTTAAATGATCAAGCGCACTCTTATTTGTGATATCAGTCTTTGCTGCACAGCCTATATATCCGATTATTCTGGCTACCTACCGAATGTTCCTCAGTAGAAGAGATTGACAGTAGCGAAAGCTTAAATAGTCGGTAATACCCGCACCCGCTCTATATGAGCCACGACACAACAAAACCAACAAAGTGGTATGTGGGTGCAGCGAAGATTCAGATCAGCCTGGGCATCTGCCCAGTCTGATCAGAGTTTTTCCTGTGCACTTAAAGAGTAGCTAGCTCCATGCCAACAGGGAAGACTCTGACTAGACTGGACGGATGCCCAGGCTGATCTGAGTCTTCACTGGGTCACATGCCACTTTTGCCCCGGCTCATTTGGTGTCGTTTTTGGGGATAATTTCTGTCTTATAGCTGAATAGATATGGTATATTTATGCCTTATTAGAATAGAAAAAAAATATTTCATAGACATATGAGCTGCGACACCACAAAACCAGCAAAGTGGCATGTGCACCCAGCGAAGACTCAGATCTGCCCAGTCTGATAAGACTTCGCTGTCAGCATGGAGCTAGCTAGGACCCTTTAAGTGCAAAGCAAAAACTCTGATCAGCCTGGGCATCTGCCCAGGCTGATCTGAGTCTTCGCTGTGGGAAAATGCCACTTTCTTGGTTTTCTCATGTTGTGGCTCAATTATGATTTTATAATACTTGTACAGTGTACTTTTCTGGTTGTTTTACACTTTACATATTGGATCTTTTTTCTTATATAGTTTCGCTATATTATAAATGCATAGTTGCAAGCAACTAGGATTTTTTTCCTATATATGGATATTGAAGTAACAGATCAACCTGCACATCTGTGCATTCTTATCAGAGGTTTTTGCTGCTACTGTTTTCCCCTGCAAAACAACAAAATGAAGCCGTGACACGACAAAACCAACAAACTGGTTGTGCGCCCAGCACAGACTCAGATCAGCCTGGGCATCCACCCAGTCTGATCAGAGTCTTTGCTGTCCGCATGGAGGTAGCTTAGACCCTTAGCTGCCCTTTTAATGCTTAGTGAAGAGTCTGATCAGACTGGGCGGCTTTCCAGGCTGAGCTGTGTCTGCCCTGGGAGCACAACCAAATTGTTGGTTTTCTTGTGTCGCGGCTCATATATATAAATATGTTATTTGAGCATGACACGCTCTTACTAGATTGAATACAGTGGTTAGGGTAAACAGGGTATGTTGTGGTATTCTTACATTATCTGTGTATGTTTTTGTGTTTGCTCAATAATACCATTATAACTTATGTATTGGGACATTTGAGCAGCAACAGGAGAAAACCAACAAAGTGGTTTTGCGCCCAGCGCAGACTCAGATCAGCCTGGGCATCCACCCAGTCCAGTTAGACTCTTCGTTAAGCGCTTAAAGGGTAGATAAGGGTCTAAGCTACCCTCATGCGGACAGTGAAGACTGATCAGACTGGGCGGATGCCCAGGCTGATCTGAGGCTGCGCTGGGCACACAACCACATTGTTGGTTTTGTCGCGTCGCAGCTCATTTTATAGTGAATTAGAGCACCTTCAGGGGAAGCAACTACAATTTTCTTCCCTTTTCAATGGAGGTCAACACTTAAAAGAAAGAATTTGCTCTCCTAGTACCAAGTTCTTGTCTTTAAAGGAAAACACTCACTAAAATGCATATTGGACTCAAATTGAAGATTCTAATAAAACAAAAAATTTGCCGAAAATTTCATGAAAATCAGACTTAAATGAAGAAAGATATGATAGTTTAAAGAAATTAAAATGTTGAGCTGGGAACCAGCAAATCTTTGAGTTAATGACGTCATAAACTCACAGTCAAAAATAAAAATCCTAAATAAATTATGTTTGAAACAAACTGTAGATAAATGAAATGCATAAATCTATATTTTACTTCATAAAGAAATGATCAAAACTACATAATACTGTAAAAGTACTCCATTTAGGCTCTTATTCTAGATTTAAATATTTATCATGTGACATATTCTTCCAATTGGTGGCCTCCAAGACCCCCATTTTGAAATCTTTAGAAGCTTCATATCTTTCTTATTTTAAGTCCAATTTTCATGAAATTTTCATCAAATTTAATTGCTAATCAAGACCTATGATTTGGAGTCTGTTCATATTTAACTGAGTGTTTTCCTTTAAGAGAAGAACCAATTGTGGAAGGCTCAGTTATCCAGGGAAGCAAAGAGGAAGTCATGAAAGATGTTGATCTAAGTAAAAATGGTGGAAAAAATTGAAGGTATACCCTATTTACCTGCTGACTTTTCCACCATTTAATGTGGGCTGGTCCAGTTGCCTTATGAGGAGATCTGTCAATCCTCAAAGTGTGGACAGTTGGGTACACTTGGACAGCTCTGTATTTGGATACAGCCATTGGATGGGCCTCAGTGGCTTAGCACTGTCAGGCTCTTAACTCTTTAAGCACCAAATAGCAGACAACAAAATTTGCGTCTGCAAAAATTTAAAAAAAAAAGTGTTGTCGAAGACATTTCATATTGTGGAATTCAAAGACTAGAGGGCAAACAGTGTAGATTCACATGAGGAGACAGCTCATGTTGAGCCGCCTCATCAGGATCTACGCTGTTTGTGAATTATGCTATTTTTGTCACTGGTGCTTAAAGTGTTAAACATAAGGTCTCTAACTGCTGTGGGTTCAAGCCTTGGCAAGCGCACAACTGAGAAAGCAGAGGTCAGGTGATTTTCCTCAGGGAGCTTCGGTTTTCACCCAGCTTTGCTCAATGAGACTTGATATTTGTGAAGTAGTATACTTCTTTCCCTTTAGGTTTTTTGGGTACAATATGGGATCTGATTGTATTAGCTCCTGATCAGTGCCTATCTTTTACTCTGAAATGACCATAAGATTAAAATCTTAAAGAGTTTCTTCAAGAGCAGAGAACACATTCAAAAGCCTTCCAAAATACTGTTTACTACTGCACAGGGTATAATCTATTCCGCTAATTTTCGCTTCTTGCAGAGACTGTACATCATATTTGGCTTCCGCTGAGACTGTCCACCAACTCTTGCTTCCTGCCGAGACTTCTGTACATGATAAGGGTACAGTCCACTAAATATTCATGAGGACTTGCCCCGCCTATTTCGGGGAGAGCATTAGGTTTACATTGTACGAGAGATGACGTCATCTGTCAATCATGGATGTTAGATTTCTTGCAGTATAAAAAAAGAGCAACAAATGATAGTTACAAAAAGGCACATTTAATTGAGAAATATTTTACCAGAAGGAGATGGGGTTGATTTTGGTAACTGATCCCCTAGGAAAAAAGTATGCTCTTTTTTTTGGTACGAATCAGTGGTTGCCATACTCAGCCTAGCTTAGCGGCTCACTGAGATGGGAAGGCAGTAGATGTTTTCATCTCAAATTGATAGGCTAGGATGACACTTTAAAGCAAGACAGGTTTGGGAAACTTTGTATGTACAGTTTTGTAATAAAATGACAAGATGTTAACATTGTCGTCTATGGAAATTTAATGGTGGAATGCAACCATAAATGGCTTCCTGCAGAGACTGTCTGCGTGACACTGCTTCCTGCCGAGGCTCTCGGCAGGAAGCAGAATCATGCGGACAGTCTCGGCAGGAAACCATTTTTCAAGTACATTAGTCTCTGCAGGATGCAAGAGTTTGCGGACAGTCTTGGCGGAAGCCAAATATAACGGACAGTCTCTGCAGGAAGCGAAAATTAGCGGAATCAGTTATACCCCGTGTACTGTTAAATGAAAGAGTTTGCTTCTTGAGCAGTAAATGCTTTCCTTTAAGAGTTGACCTCCAATGAGTGAAAGTCATGAAGAAAAATTGCAGAATTGCTTTGACTGAAAGAGTACCAATTCGCTTTAAATAGCAAACTGTCAAGCTCTTAATATTGGTTTTCACTGTTTTTGTAGGAATGTCCCAATACTTAGAATTTCAATGGTACAGCTCTCTCGAGCAGCTACTGTCCAGTGATGTTTTGTTCTTGTAAATGTATTAAATTATAAGTACCTTAGGAGGGCACACAGGTTAGGTTTACTGTCATACACTCGACAAGTGACTTGGTACAGTCTTACATACTGTCCAGGGGCCATATTTATAAAACGACTTAAGTCGTTGCTATGCCGTTGCTAAGGAGGAATTTCTATGAAGGAGATTCCCTACAACTATGAAATTTGCTCTGGAGGAACAGTCTGAAAAAGACTGTTCCTCCAGAGCAATTTTCATAGTTGTAGGGTATCCCCTTCATAGAAATTCAGCCTTAGCAACAGCATAACAACCACGTAAGTCGTTTTATAAATATGGCCCCAGCAAGGGACCTTGCTTTGATGACACATAGCCACGTTGAGACATTAGAATTACACTGAGTCTCTGACAAGTGTCGTATATGAACTAATTAGAGGACAGTGTGTGAACTTTTTTAAAATGTTTTAAATTGATTGCAAATTTAGGGGTCAAAATCTCACCCTGTTAATCGCATGCATAAAAGAGTTGCAACTTGTTTAAATTTGATAAACCCTTATTGAACGTGTGGGTATACCGCCGTATTTTGTTCTTGCCATTTGTTACAAATGGGAACAATTTTTATCACTTGATGTTTGCTTACATTAAAAGCCCTTTCAAGATGGGGTTTACTCTTAAAACTGTTGAAGATATTGCCACTTCTATTGCTTCTAAGGGAGCAAATTCTTCCCTTTAAGAGTTGATCCTGATTGAGAAGGGAAGCAAGCATGAAAACCGTTGTGTTGCTTCCCCTGGAAGTGTACCCATTTACCTTAAAGTTGAAATATTCACATCAGAAATCAAATATAACAATAAATGTAAATCAGAGTGACAAATATATTTCTTTGAAATGTAAGGTAAAACAATTGTTGTGGGATATGAAATATTTTACCAAAAACTGGGTTTATAAGAATGATTTTGATTTCTCGAAAAGCGATCATTGTGTGCTCTTATTATGGCATGTGTACTTATTAGGTCAAATAGGGGCGCAGTCTAGTCCTAAAAAGTTGAGGATTCATTCCCCAGAGCCTTCTATGTGTCTTGTTATGAACAGCTTAGAACTAGCTTTGACTTTACTGCTGCATGTAGACTTTAGAATTTCTTTGCTTAATACAGTGTTAATCTAGGTCACTGAAAGTGACTGAGGTGTGGCTGAGAATTTGTTATTTTAAAACTTACATTTAAAATTGATACATTTTGTTTAAACTTTACATGTATAAGTGAAGATCATGTATATTCATTTCTGTGGATTATATAACAGAAAATAAAATATTTACAATTGTTGAATGATCTTGTTGAATTTTTCTTCTTCCTTTGCATACTTGTAGTAGTGATTGTAAATGTTAGGCTTCTGCAATCATTTCCCCTGACATGGGAACTATATAACGGGTTCCAGCCTCCATTTGTTGTCTAGATCTACAGACAAATCTTGTGGCTGCAACTCCTTCAGTTTTCAGCTAATACTCATGAAACTTTCATGACATAATAAGCACTATCAGCAGATAATATTTGATTATCATTAGAGCCATGAATTGATTAGACCATTCCATTTGGGATACCTCTTTAGGGGTATCTGGGCAAACAGTTTGGATCCAGATCTGGCCCAACAAACGTGGGGCCTGATCTGAGATCCTAACTGTTTGCTGCCTAGACACCATTTCTACAAGAGTTAGTTAGACCAATATATGTAGTGTCAAAATATTCTTGATTTTTGATGCAGAGGACAATTTCAGCAGACGACAAAAAATACCCAGAATGCAATGGGTTAGACTTTCTGCAAGAGCTACAGCCTTGATCAGTCGTGAGATTGGTCTTGTGCCCATAAATCCTCCAATTTCAACCTATTTTCATTTAACTTACAGGATATTGTTGGCACTATCTGGCATAGGTCATTTTATTGGGGTTACATTGCATGCTTTTTGCCAGAGCTACAGCCTTTTATCTGTCCAGTGACTCAATACTTGGCAACTCCTCCATTCAGCTTTCAGTGTATTTTCAAAACTTTCAGGGCATTGTTAACATCCTATCACATGGTTGTTGTATATTGTGGTTGTGATCAGATGCTTTTTGCCAGAGCTACAGACTTTTATCTGTCCAGTGACTCAATACTTGGCAACTCCTCCATTCAGCTTTCAGTGTATTTTCAAAACTTTCAGGGCATTGTTAACATCCTATCACATGGTTGTTGTATATTGTGGTTGTGATCAGATGCTTTTTGCCAGAGCTACAGACTTTTATCTCTCCAGAGACTCAATTCTTGGCAACTGCTCTATTCAGCTTTCAGTGTATTTTCAAAACTTTCAGGACATTGTTAACACCATATCACATGGTTGTTGTATATTATGGTTGTGATCAGATGCTTTTAGCCAGAGTTACAGCCTTTTATCTGTCCAGTGACTCAATCCTTGGCAACTCCTCCATTCAGCTTTCGGTGTATCAAAACTTTCAGGGCATTGTTAACACCATATCACATGATTGTAGTATAATGAGATTGTGATCAAAATGCTTTTAGCCAGGTTTACAGCTCTTTATCTGTCCAGCAACTCAATTCTTGGCAACTGCTTCATTCAGCTTTCAGTGTATTTAAAAGAAATCGAGATAGTGTTTACACCATCTCATTATGATCATAGTTTATATGGGTTGTGATCAGCTATCTAGAGTGACAACATTAATGAGTGGCAACATGACAAACAAAGTAGCATGTGTGTCTAGCAAAGACTCGGATCAGCCTGGGCAGGCGCATGCCACTTTGTTGGCTTTGTTGTGTCGTAGCTCAAATATTGTGGCAAGTGCTACTTCTTTTTTCAGCTGGTTTTCAAACCAAAAAAAGGTTACTAACACCATTTGTGGTCCTTGTACGAAATGTTCAATAACCTTCGGTAGCATCTCATCTCAAAGGCCTGCATTCTTTTCTCTAACTCTGCTGTCAAGGTCCAGGATTCCCAGGCATACGGAAATATGGAAATGACAAGGGAGCACATGCTGTAGTTGCCGGCCTGGAATAGTCTGATGAGATTGATCTTGTAACCGCAAACCCTTTTCATAGCAAAATGAAATGTATTGAATATCCATTTACTTTCCATTTCTTTCTCACCATTATTTTTGCACAGAAACATAGAAAAGATGTCAGAAAATGGGGGAAAAAGGATTAAATGATTTTCCACCATTTAAGAGCCATTCTCTGTAACCACTTAAAAAGTCGCGCCACGCATAGTCATCGATTTTGCTCAAACTTTCCTTATTTATTTATTGTGACACCAAAGCAAGAAAACCTTGTCGATTTCTTTCCTACATGTGCCTGTTGCCATGGCAACGGCTGTTGAATATTTTGTCAGAAATTGAGGTAAAAATTGTACAAAAATATACATATTTCTGACAAATTTATGTATTAGAAAAAGAATGACATACTCTGAATACTTCTTATATGTAAATGTCTTGTTCACCTTGAGTCGACACCAAAACTTTGAATTGTATTTGGAATGCTTGTAATGTCATCAGGCTTGGGCAAAGTGGGTGGGGGTAGTGCTATATTGCGAAAGGCTATTTTAAGGCAGTTTTAAGGTTATTTGTAGAATTCTTGCAGCCATACCGGCATATGTGTGCAGCTTCATCTAACAAAGAAACATTCCAAGAATAAGTTTCTGGAAAAACATGCTTGGGAAAGTATACTTCCTGAAGCGCTACCATAGCAACAATAAGTGGACCGTCGCAAAATTCCAAAATGTAGGGTAATAATACTTATAATGTCAAATCATCATATCTTATAAATATATGTGTTCCTAAATTTTTAAATACACTTAATAGTAAATTGGTCTTTTATAAAATATCAACATATTGCTAGTGTCTCTGTTCAAGGTCAAGGTCAAGGTCACAGAAGCACGAAAAGATGGCTAAAATGCGTTTTTTTCCTTATACTTTTGTGTTCTCTAGCAACAAAATATTGCAGCACTGTCTTTGTACTTGGAGTTTATTTAGTGAATGACAACAACTTTCAAATACACATATAGCTGGCTTTCTCCAGTAACAGCCAATGTCAAGGTCAAGGTCACAAATACAAGAAAAATGCAAAAAATGCACATTTGTGTTAATTTTTTTTTTTCCTCTATCAACAGTAAATTTATATAATGTCTTTCTTCTTGGCCTTTATTTAGTATATATCAATAGCTTTCAGATGCACATCTAGCTTGTGCTCTCCAGTAGCCTCCAAGGTCAAGGTCAAGGTCACAAAAACAAGAAAAATGCTTAAAATGCATATTTTGTTCATATTTTATGTTCTGTATCAACAGTAAATTCAGAAAATGTATTTGTACTTGGTCTTTATCTAATATATTTCAATAATTTTGTAATGCACATATAGCTTGTTTCCTGCAGTAGCTTCCAAGGTCAAGGTCAAGGTAGTAAACACAAGAAAAATGCTAAAATGCACATTTTTCTCACATTTTATGTTCTTTATCAACACTAAATGGAGCAAATGTCTTTGGACTTGGCCTTTATTTTATATATTACTATAGCTTTCAAATGCACATATAGCTTGTTTCTTCCATTAACCTACAAGGTCAAGGTCAAGGTCACAAAAACAAGAAAAATGCTAAAATCCACCTTTCATTTATATTTTTGTGTTCCGTATCAACAGTAAATACAGAATGTGTATTTATACTTTGTCTTTATTTGGAATATTCCAATAGCTTTCAAATACACGTACAGTTTGTTTCCTCCAGAAACTTCCAAGGTCAAGGTCAAGGCCATAAAAGCAAGACAAATGCTAAAAATGCACCTTTTGTTAATATTTTGTGTTCTACGGTATCAAAATTAAATGTAGAAAATGTATTTGTGATTGGTCTTTATTTAGTATACATCTCCTCTTAAACGACAAGGCTCATTCTTACCAAATTACATATCTAGTATCTATAGGCAGGGGGAACCAATAATACTTTTTTTTCATCCAAATCGCTTCAAAACTTTGGTTGCTATGGTAACTTACAGTTTCCATTGATTTGTATGGGAGAAATTGAAAATTTGCATTTATTGCTATTTCTCTGCAGATGATTTGACAAATCTTTAACGGAAATATTTCTTGAGTAGCTCTCTATCAATAGCATGAAAGTTATGTAAATTGCACAATTTGGCTGGTTGCCATGGCAACCAAATGGTTAAAAATAGAAAAAAAATATTCAAACATTATCTCCTCAGAAACTATGCGACCAATTAGCCTGAAACTTCACAGAAAGGGTTTTAGTACTTCCCTCTATAAAAGTGCTGTTTTTTTGGCAATTGCTTCAGCAGTTTGGTTGCTATTGCAGCTTAAAATTGCCTTTGACTTATAATGTGAATATAGTAAATTTGCATTTATTGCTATGTCACTGCAGGTATTTTGACAAAATTTTATCGAAATGTTCCCAGAGTAGTCCTCAACCACCCTCATTCAATTTATGCAAATTGCACTATATGGCTGATTGCCATTGCAACCAAATGGTTAAAAATAGAAAAGATATTAAAATATCATTTTTGCAGAAACTATGTAGCCAATAAAGCTAAAACTTTACAGAAAGGATCTTAGTACTAGCCTCTATAGAATTAGTGTTTTTCAAGGGAATTGCTTCAGCAGTTAGGTTGCTATTGCAACTTATAGTTTCCATTGACTTATAATGAGAAAATGGAAATTGGCAATTTTTTGCTACCTCACTGCAGTTATTTGGATTTTTTTCTACAGAAATGTTCTTGAGTAGTCCTCTATGATTCATGTTAATTTTGTCCAAATCACTGAATTCGATTCGTTGCCATGGCAACATAAAGGAAACATTTTGAAACAATATTCAAAAATCTTTCCCACAAAAAAACATAGAGGGGGATGAAGCTGATTCTCTGCATACATGTTTATGACATCAGCCACTACATAAATATTGTTCTTTTTTATTGTAGCTCACGTGGTTTATTGCTATAGCATTTTAAAGTTTCTAGAGACTTGTATTTGGAAAAGTGCAAATTGGCATTTATTTCTGTGTTACTGCAATATTTAGGGACCGACCATTTGATATTCTGGGGGGGGGCCTGGTATATTTATCAAAAAAATTTCCTGTCTTTGGATATGCAAGAAAAAAATAACCTGGCTCATAAGGGGGTTCAAAAAAATAATCTGGCTTCAAAAGTAAGAGAAAAAAATAACCTGTCTCCACCCAAAATTTCAAAAAAAAAATATAGTCTGCAGATAATTCCATTGGAATTGAGTTTTTATAATCTCTCTGGCTTCTGGGGGCTGCGCCCCCAGACCCCCATATTTATAGTTATATTTTAATATTATCTACATTTGGTTTACACCAGCGGTCCCCTCATGTGCATACATTTACAAAAAAATCCTATGCAACATTCACATACATGTATCATTGATCTGCCACATTACTAAGTAAATGTTTCCACTAAAACTGAATTGCAAAAGAGTCACTAGCTTATGGGAGACAAAACCATTATGGCAAAATAAACACTCTAAAAGGCCAAAGTCCCAATATAAAAACCCTTATTTTTACCATCATTCCTAGTTTTTTCTCTTGTTCCCAGTCTTAAATTGCCATTGAAATTGGGAAATTGCTTTAGCTTCTGGGGGGCGTTGCCCCCCAGACCCCCCTTTCTTAACTTCTTAGCACATACCTTTCAGCCATTTTTTAAATTGCCATTCATGTATAATGTGACTCGATCAGTAAGTATTTATCAAACTTTTGTAAAGGACAAATAAAGCATGTTTTGCCATATATTGGGATAGAAAAAAAACTTAAATTCATTAACTTAACTTTGCCAAAATAGCCCTAAATTTTGGCCAAAATATCCCTAATTTAAGGCCTAATTTTTTGCCAAACTCATACAGGGATGTTTGTTTCTGTACCTTAGATGAAAAGAGTAACATGCTCCAGGCACTGGTTTGCAAAAGCAAGCTAAGCCATGCCCTTGGCCTGGTTAAAGAAAGCACCATGTTCTTTTTGTGAGAAAAAAAGGTGTAAAAAATACTGATGTGGGTAAAATAAAAGGATATTAAGATCAAGTAAACAAGGATCTGATAGTTCAGCTATAAAAAAAAAAAAAATAACCTGTTTGAGTTAGTTTGTAAAAAAAATAAATTAGCTTCCACAAGGTGAAAAAAAAAGAAATTGTTTCCAGAGGCCAGTGAAATAAAATGTTGTGTCTCCATCAAGAATACCAGGCCCCCCCCAGAATATCAAATGGTCGGTCCCTTAGGCATAAAGTTTTACAAACATGTTTATTATTGTAACTTTATGAATTTTGCTAATATTAACTAGGACAAGCATAACAACTCAGTCAAAGTTGAAATTAGGCCATATTGTACAATTTACCTTTCAGTTACTTACCCTTGAGTGCTGAGGGTGAATGGACTCAGGTGAGCTACAGAACCAACGGTCCTCTGGTAAGATCACCTGAGCCAGAGGCTCCAGGGGAGATTATAGTATAGGTAGGATTCGTTGTCTATCGTACTTCTGTCGTCCGTCCACAATTTCAAATGACTTCTCCTCTGAAACCCTGGGCCGATTTAACCAAATTTCATATGCAGGCTCCAGGAGTCTTAGGAACGATAATTTGTTCAAACATCCTGGTCACATGACCAACACGGCCACCACGCCCATATATGATAAAGACCCTTAAAAATCTTCACCAGAACCAATAGGCAGATGGCCTTGAAACTTGGTATGGAGCATCGGGTAAGCGAGTACTACCAAGATTGTTTAAATTATGACCTCGGGCTGATTTCGACTGTTTTTTATGGTAAGGTCAAATTTGCTTCCTTGTGCTTTTATATGGAAAAATGCTAGAACACATATCTTGGAAACCGTTGAAGATTTTGGGCTAAAAATTTGTGTGTACAGCCATCTTACTGAGTACATGAAGATTTATGAGTACAAGAGATCAAGGTCATTCTTTCTCTCATGTTTCAACAATTTCAAACATCTCCTCAAAAGCCACTGGGCCAATTGTAACCAAATTTCACATAGAGTCTCCAGGGGTTGATGGATAAAAAATTTGTTCAAACGGTCCAGGTCACATGACCAGCATGGCCACCACACCCATATATGGTAAAAAGCTTCAAAAATCTTCTGCAGAACCAATAGACAAATGGCCTTGAAATTTGGTATGTAGCATAAAGTACTCAAGTACTACCAAGATTGTTCAAATGATGATCTTAGGTTGACCTTGACCTTTCTTATGGCAAGGTCAAATATGTGGAAATACTATAACATAGGGTTTCATGGTAAGTTTTGAAGAGTTTGGCCTAAAAACTGGTAAATACAGTCATTTTAATAAGTACATGAAAATTTATGAGTACAAAAAGTCAAGGTCATTCTTTGACCTCTGACCCAGGTCTCTTATATTTCGACATTTTCAAATATCATCTCAAAAGCCATTGGGCCAATTGTAACCAAAATTATTTTGTGAGCCTCCAGGGCTTGAGAGAACAAAAAGTTGTTCAAACGATCCAGGACATGGCAGCCATGCCAATATATGGCAAAGACCTTTAAAAATTTTTTTCGTAAGAACCAATTACCGATGACCTTAAAACTTGATAAGTAGAATCGGGTACTCAAGTTCTTCCAAGATTGTTCAAATTATGACCTTTGATTGACCTTGTCCTTTTCTACAGCAAGTTCAAATATGGGAAAATGCTAGAACATAGATTTTACGGGATATTTTGAAGATTTTGGCCTAAAAGTTGGTATATACACTCATCTTAATGGGGTCATGAAGAATTATGATTACAAGAGGTCAAGGTCAGATTCTGACTTTTGACCCAGGTCTCTCATATTTTGACATTTTCAAATTTCCTCAAAAGCCAAATTTCAACCAATTTTCATACAGAGTCTCAAGGGGTTGAGGGAATGAAAATTGGTTCAAACGGTACAGGTCACATGATGAACAGGGCAGACATACACACATATCATATAAAACTTTAATACCTTTTTTCTCCAGAACCAATAGACCGATGGCCTTGAAACTTGGTAAGTCGCATGGAGTACTGGAGTATTACCAATACTGTTCAAATAATGACCTTTGGTTTACCTTGACCTTTTTGCGGCATGGTCAAATATGGGAAAATGGTAGAACATAAGATTTCATGGAAAGTTTTGAAGATTATGGCCTTAAATGGTATATATTGTGTCTTAATGAGTACATGGAGATTTATGAGTCATGGTCATTCTTTGACTTTTGACCCAAGACTCATATTTTGACAATTTCAGACATAAGTAAAAGCCACTTGGCCAATTGCTTAGGTGAGCGATTCAGGGCCTCATGGCCTCTTGTTTCTGTGTCCTTGACCTCACCCTTTGGGGCCACTGAAAGAAAGTTGTTTGTTTGGAAGCTTTTGTAATATACTAAATAAAGACCAACAGCAAAGACATGGCTGCAATGTATTGTTGATATATGACACAAATACCGAAATTTTTTGCATTTTAGCATTTTCGCTTGTTTTTGTGACTTTGACCTGGAGTTTATTGAAGGAAACTAGCTGTATGTGTATTTGAAAGCTATTGTAATATAGGAGATAAACACTAGGTACAAAGACATTTCTGCAATATATTTTGATACAGAACATAAAAAAATGAGAAAAAATATGCACTTTTAGCATTTTTTCCTTCTCTTTCTGACCTTGACCTTGACATTGACATAAGAGGCTACTGAAGAGAAGTTGTTTGTTTGAAAGATTTTGTAACATATTAAATGTATGCCAGCTGCAAAGGCACTGTTGCAGTATATTGTTGATATATGACAAAAAATTGCAAATATGTGAATTTTTAGCATTTTTTCATGTTTTATGACCTTCACTTTGACCTTGGAGGTTCGTGAATGAAACAAGCTATATGTGTATTTGAAAGCTATTGTAATGTGTTAGATAAGGACCAGGTACAAAGACATTGCTGCAATAAATTGTTGATACAGAACATAAAATATGAGAAAAATATGCACTTTTAGTATTTTTCTTGTTTCTGTGACCTTGACCTTGACCTTGAACTTGGATCTTCTGGAGGAAAGTTGGTTGTTTGAAAGCTTTTGTTAAATATTAAATAAATTTCAAATAGAAAGACATTGCTGCAATTTATTGTTCATATAGGTCAAAAGTTGTTTAAAAAATATGTATTTGTAGCATTTGTTCTTGTTTGTGTGACCTTGACCTTGGAGCTTCCTGAGTAAACCCAACTTTATGTGTATTTGAAAGCTTCTGTAATATGTCAGATATTAACCAGGTTCAAAGCCATTGCTGCAATATATGGTTGATACAGAACACATAATATGAAAAAAATATGCATTTTTAGCAGTTTTTATTGTTTCTGTGACCTTGACCTTGATAAAAGAAACCAACAAAATGTCCATAGTTTATAGAAGATAAATATATTGTAAAATGAGTTTCAAAATTAAGAAACAAATATGATCATAAACTATGATGATTTGACATTTCAAGGACTGTACCCCTAAGAACTTGCTTTTTGCAACGGTACACTTATTGTTGCTATGGTAACGCTTCAGGAAGTATACTTTCCCAAGCATTTTTTTCCAGAAACATATTCACAGAACACTGTTGTTCTGTAGCAGGACGGTGCACACATATATTGACGAAGCTGCAAGAACTCTAGAAATATCCATAAAGATGTGTGAAATTGGATTTTTGCCATATATGGAAACCCCCACCCACTTCGCTTGAGCCTGATGACCACAGAGGTTTTCCAAATGATTTTCTAATTTCTTTTTTAAAGTTAGTGGGAACAAGTCATTTGTAGGTAGAAAGAAATTAGAGCTTGTCATGCATTTGAAAGTTAATATATTTGTTGAAAAAATGCCCATTTTAGGATATTTTTTAGCACATTTTTTCCCAAAATGTATAGCTGCTGTTGCCATGGCAACGGGCATGCTTTGTAATGAAACTGATGTTGTTTTCTTGTTTTTGTGTCACAATAAGTAATATAGGAAAGTTTGAGCAAAATCGGTGACTATGCGTGCCACGGCCCTATGTAAAAATTTAAGTCATTACAGAGAATGGCTCTTAAATGCTTATATAATACTTTTTTCATGGTATGATAATGTTTCATATTCTAAGAAACTGCATCTTAAATAAGGATTCAGACCAGTATGCACATTTTCAAAGCCTAATAAGTGTCCTTGTTGAGCAATCCGTGTAAACTTAAGTTTCCAAGTTTCTTCCATGAAGATCCTCTGCTTGCAAAGAAACTGAACTCTTGCTAGATGCAAAACATACATACATTTTCCTGAAAACTGGCCAAAACCTTAAAATTTGGGAAATTGTACCTGAATCCTAAGTAGAAGGAAATTTCATCTGCTTCAGACAATATTTTATTACGTCTTCATTTAGAAAAATACATGCATAATAATTTGGGAAACAGCCATTTTACTGCTTACATAAAAGCTTGTTGTCAATACAAGATTTCTGGAAAGAATAAGCTTGTGAAAATTTATGAGCAATAGAGCTTGTCTTACTTCATTACACTGGAATAAGCAGTGCTCAGGAAAAAAGTTCATAAACATTAAAAAAATAAAAAAAAAACAAAAAAAAAAAAACATGAAGGGCTTTTATCAGACACATGTATCAAATGATTATGTCTCTCTCCTGCACTATTTTAATTCATCAGCCTAAAACACATGTACAACAAGCAAGTTAGGTGAATTTATATCCCAACCGAAGTGGCCCTGATTTGTAATGGTTTATTTTAAGTTTCAGAAAATTTCGTTCACTGGTTACTTAGTAACGGTTTAAATTGTGGATTGTAAATCGAATCAAGGGCAATAATTCTGATATAAATGAGGCATAAGCTGTAGTCGTTCTTAAACACTTACCTCAGCATCACTGCACTATGATGATACACTTTTAATTCAACTTCAAGAATTTTTTTCACTGGTAATTTAATGATGGCTAACTTGTGGATTTTAATCAATTCAATGGCATTAAATCATGTACTACTAATTGGATTATGACAAAACTTTTTTTTTTGTAATTTATTGTTATTTTCACATCTCAAAACATCTATATGACATAAGTAATATACATAGAAAATATACACATATATAGACTAAACAATACTATAAAGGTAATCTTTTGTATATCATCAAAATGGTAACCACATTTATGTGTTCATGTAATCCCATGTAGTGACAAAGGGTAAATCACATGGGAAGAATGTTTTCATAACTTTCATAAAGTTCCTAACGATGCTTTTCTACAATTTTCATCATTA
Organism: Ctena decussata; assembly: GCA_963989385.1. NCBI lineage: Eukaryota > Metazoa > Mollusca > Bivalvia > Lucinida > Lucinidae > Ctena > Ctena decussata. Next base: position 42,829,121 of record OZ022512.1, read on the forward strand.
TCTATTCCTATTAGCTATATATACTATTCTACTAATATATATATTCACTAAGCTGATGTGATAGCCCAGTAGGCACACGACTTGCAGTATTGTCGTTTCAACATTGAATCAACGTCGATTCGACGTTATAACGCTCTGAATCAACTCCGATTCAATGTCGACTCAACATCATGTGCCTAGTGGGAAAGAACAAACTTAAAAGATAAACAAAAGACTAGTTGAAAGGTGAATTAAGTTAAAATTTGCGATACATGGTGACCCAAATTTATAAGATTTATAGCACCAACATTATACTTTCAATGAACCATCCTTTCTAATCATATCATTTAAGGCAGTAAATACGAGTTCACATATAACTATCTGTGCCTCGCTTTACTGAGCAATTTATTACTGACCGGTGAAATTCGTGCATGCACTAGTCATATACATATTAGCAGTTGAGCAACACCTACAGTGTCAGAGTGTGTAGATTTCAATATATCAGGAATAGAACAAATTATTCAGTTCTGGTGACAAAAATGCAGATTAATTGTCATTCAAGGGATGTCTACAAAAGGTATTTCATGTACAGAGTTACTAAAACATTAAATGCTGTACGTTTGAACACAGAGATGCCGTGTTTAACCGAAGCATTCGGGCAGAGCTGCTTAATCCAGCAGAGCAGTCCCAGATGAGGCTGTTTTTGGAATCAGTCTGATCTGGGTCTGCACTGACTACCGACTTTATTATTAGTAACGATTGCTATATCTCTGGATCCGTTCACTAAACAAAAGCGCTCAGATATCAAACATTAGGTCAGACACGACAACATACATGTGAAATGTAGTCTTCGTTCATGTACGCGCATGAAACACCCCGGTCGGTTTCCGCGTTCACGCAGAGGCCTTGAAGTCCCCACTTTCATAATATCAATTTCAATCTAACCTGGTGAGTATCCGACCAGAATGCGCGAATACAACTGCTATAAATGGTTGGCACAATATCAATGTCAATTTAGTTTATCCCAACAGGCACAAAACGTTGAACAAACACTGAATCAACGCCGATTCAACGTCGTTAGTTTGAATCTACGCTGTCTCAACGTCGATTCAACGCAGCGTGCCTAGGGGTTATAATTAATTTAATCTATTTATTATGAGTTAAAATTGCAGCGGCAAGATGGATAAAATTGTAGGGCTACACTTCAAACAATAAAGCCCATTTATCCCAGTTTTTATAAAACTTTTCAAAAAGATTATTTTTGATGGCTATCATCTTTTCTATTGCCAGGAATTGTTTTACCTCCGTTCGCCATGCAAGAAGATATAAATCTTTATTATTTATTCTACATTTATAAATGTAATAACATGTTACTATAAGAATGTAATTGATAGGTTTATTAAATGCTGGATTAAATGTAATTCCGAAAATAGCAGCTTGCTTATTTATATTAAGTGAATACTGAATATTTTCAAAAAGCCATCGCTCTATGGATTCCCAGAATTCCATGACTACATGACAGTGCCAGAATAAATATTCTATTTTCTCAGGAAGTAAGCCACAGAAACTACAAAGATCCTTCTGTTTAATTTTTAGCTTAAAAAGCAAATCATTTGGTTAAAACATATTTTATTTCAAATTTCATATAATTCAACTATACATTGTGAATATATAAATTTAACAGGATTGGAACGGAAGCATAAATACTTATTTGGTTCCTCTCCTTGTTTCTTCCCAGCTGTGAAACATACTAGCGGAATACATGCATATATCATATATATCATTCATACTCAAAACACATATCTCATTTTATAACCAATACGAATATTGTTTTCAGTCTATAAAGTTGTGATTTTTCTAATTTTACACGATTTAAAGAAAAGCATAGAAATGGAAAATACAGGTAACAGATAGATCTAGTAATTAGAAAACTAACAATAACATCGAAGACAAAGCAAAATTATTTTTGAACGTAAGAGATGTATTACTCTTAAATTTCGGTTCGGAGTTTCTTACGATAATTCCATTGGGGGAGAAGGCTGAAGGGTGTGGGGACGTGCACCGGGTAGGGTTGACAGGTTATCAAGATGCATGGCAGTTTCGCTGTTGTTGGTTAGTATTTTTAAGTGAATCGCTTGGTGTCTGTTATATACTTTTGTACTTTCTGAAATATAATAGAGTTTGTTTCGTGTGAAAGAGAAGCATTACCATAGAGCAATAGGTCTAAAGTGATAGTGTGGTACTGTGATACGGCGGTTACTAGTTCGGTTCGTTGGGGCAGATTGTATCGGCATTGCAAGAAAAAATGGTAAGTGCTTTCAATACTGCCGCAGCGGCATAGAGGTGAGTCAGTTATGTTTTTCAAGTACAGTTCATGGTTAAGTGCGCTACAGTTTGTTCTCAGGCGAGTATGTAAGACTTGTTGTTTCCTTTTACCAGTATAATAGTGTCTAGGGACGTACGATCTATTCCTGTTGAGAAAATTTTTAGAAGAGTTAACTGTCTCAAGTTGTCTGGCCTCAGCAGGTAGGTCGTTCCAGTCTCTAACAACAGAAGGCAAAAATGAGAGAAAATATTGATTTGTTCTTGAGTTTATGGTATACAAGTTACCAGCGTTTCGTAAGTTGTACTGAGATAGGCTACCAACATTTTGGGGTACTAGAGATGAAAGATAGAAGGGAGTCAGAAAGCAAATCATTTGTGGCTATAATCCTATGTAAAATGCGATACTGGAACCAGTGCAATTTTGTATTATTACAGCATTTAGCAGGCAAATTATTTATCAGTTTCCAATTTAAGTTTACATTTTCAAAAATACTGTTCCACTTTTGTTGACTTTTAGAGGTAATAGTTTTCTTATTAAAAATCGTGTATATATCCTTACAACCTTTTTATTCTTTAATATTTCTTTTACACTAAACGGCATATAGATGTTACTCAAAAATAATATTTCTGTGATAATTTGTTTATTTCTATTATAGTTTTCGATAGCCATTTTCACTCCCAAATATTCTAGAAAATTTACACGAATTCCATATTTTTCACAGAAGTGTTGTGTATCCATTAAAGTGCCCTCCTCATTGATTAAGTCTTAAATATAGTAAATATGTTTATCATACCATCGCCTATAAAATATTGTTTTATTAGCTATTTTTATTTCTTTATTATCCCATATATTCACGGATAAAATATCTTCGAAGGTGGTAGGGCTTACCAGATCACACAGTTTGGTCCATGAATCTAACACTTCGTTCCAAAATATATTAGTTTTGTTTATTTTTAATCTTTGCACAAACTCTGTTCCTCTGGTAATTAAAGTGTTAATTTTTGTGTAATAAATTTCAAAATATTTTTAAATTTTGTTTCAGAGGAGATTAATTTTCTTATCCAAGTACATTCTAAGGGATATATATAATTTCTTAAATGAAGCATCTTTAACCCACCTTCCTGGTAATCTTGCGTAAGTACATCTCTCTTAATGTTATCTACCTGTGATTGCCAAATAAAGTGGAAAAAACATTGCGTTAAGTTTATTTATCGTTGCTTCGGAAGGATTAGGTAAAGCTATAAAAAGATGGTTTAATTTCGATATTATTAAAGTTTTTAGGACAGCCATACGACCAAAGGGTATTAAAATTCTTTTAGACCACTGTTTGAATTCCTTTTCAATTTGAGTAATTTTATCTTTAAAGTTTAGTTCTATCATTCTTTGAAGTTGACATGAAAATTTTATACCGAGAATAGTAAAATCATATTGATTCCAATCTAATTTATATCTTTGATTGAAAGTCTCACCGCTGAACGTTTTACAACCAATCCATATTGCTCTAGTTTTTGATTTATTTATTTTTAAGCGGGATTGTTTGCAAATTTACTAAGAATATTCATAGTTGCTTCAAATGTGTTTTCTGAGCCATCTAACAATACCGTCGTATCATCTGCAAACTGGGACACCTTATATTCCGTATCGCCAATCTTAATTCCCTTCACCTCTTTGTTATGTTTAAGCATTAACGATAGTATTTCTGCGCATAGGAGAAATATGAAAGGAGAAAGTGGGTCACCCTGTCTACAACCTCTTTTTATTTGGAAGGCGTCAGACAGAAATCCACTTTGAACCACTGTTGATGAAATATCGTTATAAACACCGAAATCCATCTTAAAATTGATTCTCCAAAATTGAAAAAATGTTATGTTTTCCTTATAAATTCCCATGAGATAGTGTCGAAAGCTTTTTCAAAGTCTATTATAAGTAGGAGGCTTGGAATATTAGCTTCATCAGTACAATTCATTATATCGTATATTAACTTTGTATTTTCACCGATGTAGCGACCATTTATAAAACCAGTCTGGTTGCTAGAAATAAGTTTTGACAAAACAGATTTAAGTCTTTATGCAATACAACCAGATGCGATCTTGTAGATACCATTCAAAAGAGTTATAGGCCGCCAATTTTTTAAATATTCCCTGGATTTATCACCTATTGGTATACAAGTTATAAGCCCTTGTCTTTGTGTGACAGATAATTTTCCCAATCTATATCCTTCATTAATTGCACGTTTAATAAATGTCTTAATATCTTTATGGAAGAATTTAAAAAACTCCACCGAAAAACCGTCTGATCCCGGGCTTTTGTTATTTTTCATTCTTCGAAGTATTAAGGAAATTTCGTCATCACTAATTTCTCCCTCTAATCTATCTCTTTCTTCTGCAGATAGCAGTGGAGACTCTTTTAAAGTTTCAAATATATTTTCATCATCTTCCCTTAAATCTTGTGATTGATATAAATTTGCATAAATTTTTTTCACCTCTTTTAATATTTCATCTTGTTTTGTTAATTTATCACCGTCATCTTTATGTACTTTAAAAATAGTTTTATTTGTATAGTTTCGAGACTCTAAGTTGCAAAAATATTTTGTTGGTTTCTCACCCTCCTCTGCCCATCTAACCTTTACCCATACCATTATTCCTTGCATTTTCTCTTTCCTGATATTTTGTAATTCCATTTTCTTTTCCTCTAATGTTGTGTTATTTTCAATATCTTCATTTTCTAAATTAGTTATCTCCTGTATAAGTGTTTGTTCTTGTATTATGGATTGTAATTTCTTGTATGCAGAATAGGAAATAGTTTTACCTCTTATCTCCAATAAAAGTATTTCTAATAATAATTGATCAGATATTGTAAATTGAATATCATCAAAGTTATTCTTTTGCAAAAACTTAATGTTGTAGACAGGGATCATATACTGTTCTTTAACTCGATTAATACAATCTTTTATAGTTTTAGCATATTCGAAATCTTTTAACAGGTTATTGTTAAATTTCCATAGGCATTGTCTCTTGTGTAATACTGCAGACATAGAGGACGAATATCATTTGGCCGTGTCTGTCCGGCATATACACATTTACGTTTCAAATATATTGAAAGGTGTTTCTATGTGCCCAGAAGTATGTTTAACTTTTGTAATTTGTTACCAACAAGAGAGAAATACAGGATATTTGACTGTTTCAGTGTAAGATCGATTTTTATTTCACCGAATGAACACCAAAAGCAGTATTTCCACGAGTGGCAAAGCCACGAGTGAAAATACCACTTTTGGTGTTCATGAGTGAAATAAAAATTCATCTTACACTAAAAAAGTCAATTTTTCTATTTCTTTTATGTTGAAAATCACAATAATTCTGTTTATTCAAGAGCGTCAGCCATCACGACAGAAACACAACTATTTTTCGGGAGATAACTCTATTTCAACATGGAGCTCAGTAATACATTTGATGAAAAGCATCTTCCCGGAAGGCACATCGCATCGAAATGACGTCATATTGACGTCGATGCGACATGATGAAGTCGCATCGATGTCAGTGCAACGTCATTATGACGTCATGTGCCTGGTTTTTGGTTTCGTCAAGGTTGCTGCAAATTATAGCTGGCTAATTAATCAATCTTGTTGGTCTTAGTCTAAGTTTAGTTTGTTTAAGATCGGATAGCTGAAACAAGTTTACTTTGGTCAAGTTTGTATAGATCTCTGCCTGTATGTTTATTTGAAAACTTGTGTTATGTGTCTGTATCTTTGTCTTTGGTAGAAGCCCCGGTAGGTCAGTGGGTTGTGCTGGCCTACTAAGCTAGCGGACCGGGTTCGAGTCCCGCTTGAGGCGACAATCTTTCCTGCCGTAAACGGGGTTCCATGGCACACAGCCTTTCATTATCGTCCTGATATAACTGAAATACTATGGAAAAGGACGTAAAATTGCGTCATCCATCCATCCATCTTTGTCTTTGGTATAGCAAATGCAGTTGATGTTTACTATCCAACAGATTTAAGATTCCTTCCAACCAGCCGTTCGGTTCAGTTCAGTTAAATTCTCCTAACGACGTTCCCCAAGTGGCTCAGCGGTACATAACCATAGTTGGTTTAAACACTATTTTATTCAAGAATAAGTTTACAACATAATAGACATACAACAAATAAATCAGGATTTGAAAGTAAGCTTGAAGCTTATATATATCACCTCCTGTAACGTACACAATTTACAACAGAACAGATGGTTTAAACATACAAAGCATTTAACGTGGAAGTAGTCATTGGTTAATTACGGAAGAAAATAGTTAAGCTGTGAAAATAAGTAAATTAATAAAAAGATAGATAGACAAATAAATAAGTAGATTAAACTCAAACGGGTATGAACAAATAAATAATAACTAGAATGAAGAAACAAAGCTAATAACAAAACTAGAAGTACAATGTATAGTAAGATACAATAGATAATAATTATACAGATGTAATAAGAAGAAATAAATGAAGAGATATAAGAGATATAGAAAGAACAACATCACGTGATAGTAAGAACACTAGTATCAATCAAAGTCATCGAGAGGTCAGACATTGCTATTAAACATGAACATTATAACAGAAGTGCAACATAATATGGAAACTAACATCTATACACTGTAAAATTATAGAATCATCTCGATGAACTATTTTTAACATTGTATACTATCAACATGTACCGTGACCATGCACAGCTCGATCGCCTGTCCTAGCTCAGCATCTCAGACCATTGGTAGAATTCCCGCCATTACATGAACCGTTTGGACTTTATGTTAAACCCCCCAGTAGTTATAACTGACCGTCCCAAGGCGGTACTTTTGTTGCGGTTGCATTTGTTTTATGTTCGGTGCTGTTTAATTTATTGTGTTCTCAGTTTAATCCTTCTATCATAAAAATACAAAATAGGTAAAAATAATTGTTAAATGTTTTTCATACAATTTGCTTAATCCGTTGTAACCCGTCTGTTGGTCTAAATTATTTAGTTCAGTTCAATAAAGATAGCTGAGTTGCCTTCTATTTGGGAAAGAGCTGCTGACTCGGCTTATCACTTGTAATTTATTGTTTGTTGGGATGTCTTTGTCAATCTTTTGTTGTTGGGGATAGGGTTTGGGATCTGATTCAGTCAGTTCCTGAAGTGTAGTTACTCTTTAAATTTGCACTTTAGTAAATAAAAGTTCGTTTTCCTGCGTAGTCGCATCTATTACCCCAGAAAGAAGTTGGCTTACATTAAGTCTCTGGAGTTCGTCTGCAAAACAGGTATTTCTAAGTTGAGTGTATTTTGGACAGATATAAAAGAAATGATATGCACTTTCAAAACCACCACAGGAACAAGAGGGGCTATTAACTATATTTTTCCTGTAAAGATCAGAATTTAAAGTGCTACAGCCCAAACGCAGTCGTGCATGTAGTATTTGGCCATTACGGCAACCACTATTAAAATACTTTGGGGGTTGCAATATGTTTCTGTTTAAACTATGTTCAAATGAAACAACAGAAGTAGCTTGTTTAATATCAATTGGCAAAGTATTCCATGCTCTGATTGTTGACGGCAAGAAGGAGTTATAATAGAGGTTTGTCCTACAACGCAGTGTGCATATATCATTGGAGTTTCTTAAATTATAACGGTTTGCATTTTCCACAATAGGGGGAATCAAATCATTTAGATATGTCGGTGCTTTATTATGTACCATTTTATAAAAAATAATCAGTTTCTGTTTGTTCCTTCTTTCCTGTAAAGACTCCCAACCTAACTCAGAATAAAGTTTTTCAATGTTACATAACTTCGTCGCCCCCGTTATAATTCGTGCCGCCTCAGTGTGGATAGACTCTAAAATCTTTTTATTTTCGGTAGAGCAGTTATCCCAGACGGAGCAGCTGTATTCGAGTAAGGGTCGGATAAATGCAAAATAGAGTTTTTGTAGAGCTCGTCGTTTGATTTTAAATTTAAGGACTCTCAATAAGTTTAATCTAGACCATGCAATGTCTGTAATATGTTTGATATGTTCAAACCATGTACATGCATTTGAAAATGTTAATCCAAGGTGTTTATGCGAGGAGCTTACTGAAATGACAGTGTTATCCATAAAGAGTGGTGGATGGTTTGTTTGGACTACCTTTCTGGAAATAATCATTGATACAGTTTTCGATGGGTTAAAATCTACTAGCCAGTCGCTCGCCCAACGTGTAATAATTTCGAGATCTGTATTTAAAGTAGTGGCGGCTATTTGAGGGTTTTCAACAATTATGTATAGGCTCGTATCATCTGCGAACAGTCTTATATTGGAGTGAATTTCATTTACTATATCATTTATATATATGATAAACAACAACGGGCACATAATCGATCCTTGTGGGACACCAGCTTGAATATAAGTCCACCCAGAGCAAACCCCGTTTAAAAAAACCCGCTGTCTTCTATTTGACAAATAACTTGAAAACCATTTGAGAAGATTGCCAGAGATTCCTAAAGATGAAAGCTTATGCAACAATCCCCTATGCCAAACTCTGTCAAAGGCCTTGCTGATGTCACAAAACACTATACGCACTTCTTTCCCGCTGTCAACGGCTTCACAAAATGGTGATATGTATGTATTAACTGATAGGTTGTGGAATCGCCTGGAATGAAGCCAGATTGTAATGGAGTGATTAGATGATTTGTATTAATATAGTTATAAACATATTTGTGCACACATCTTTCCATTACTTTACTTAGTTGATTTAACAGTGAAATAGGACGGTAATTAGATGGCAATGACATATCTTTTTTCTTATCTACGGGAGTTACATTGGCATCCTTCTAAAGTGTTGGGAAATATCCACTGGTTATTAAGAAGTTAAAAAGTATCGATAATGGTGTGACTAAGACATCAGCGCCTTCTTTTAACAGCCGTGGACTAATAAGGTCAGGCCCACTGGCCTTTGAAACCTTAAGGTTTAACAGAACATCTTTAACGTCTTGCCTCGTTAAACTAATTGATTGTAACTGGGCTTGTGTAATTGGGCGAACTGGGGGTAGTTCTTTATTTCCATCATTCACAATAGACTGCGCAGTGAAGAAATCATTTAAAATGTTTGCCTTTTCTTCGTCGGTTTCAGCATACCGCCCATCAGAAAACAAGGATGGAATTGTATATGATTTTTTATTAGTTTTGAGAAGACATTTGGAGGCTTTCCAAAACATTTTCGGGTCAACATTATCCGAATTTATTGAATTTTCAAGTTTTTTCAAAATATTCTGTTTTACTTTTTCTAATCTCATTAACTACTGTATTTCTTAACTTTTTGTATTTTTCCCAAAGAGCTATGCATTTTTGTTCTTTTATGCTTTCTATATGTCCGTTTTCTTTTCCGAATTATTTTTCTTATTTTAGTAGTAATCCAGGGGTGATCTGATGGCCGAATTGTAACAACCTTGTTTGGTATAGACTCTAAACTTGCCTTATGTAGATCTTCGGTGATATTTTGTATTACGTCATCTATATTATCAAGAGTTAAATCCATAAACAAATCTGAACGAGACAGTAGTTGTCTGTATTTATCGTAATCAGCTAAGTTATAGTTCCAAATGCGTCGTTTAAAACTTTTCAAAGTGGGACAAATGAATTTTGGCAAGAGAATTATTGGGCAATGAAAGCGTGCTTGGTCGTGTATAAAACTATCCATCACTCCACTAAATAAAACGCTAGATTGATTTCGCACTAAAAAGAGATCTATCAGTGAGGACGAGTTCTCTGTAAAATTAGTTGGATCCTGTATAAGTTGTGTGAGGTGATATTGTAGCATCAAATCCTTAATTTTGTTGTTTTCATTTGTTGACATGTCGTAGTTAAAATCCCCCGTAATGATTATATCAATGATATTTGTATTAAATGCTCTATCAATACTTTCAAGAATAAAATTATAGTAATCTACTGTACTATTTGGCGATCGATAAAAAGCACCTATTAATATTTTCTTAGACTTTACTATGATTTCTACCCATATGGCCTCAAGCCCATTAACTTCTAGATCATGACGCTGCTTACAAGCTAATGTATCTCGAACATATATGGCAACGCCTCCGCCGACACGGTCACTCCTGTCTCTTCTGGAAGGTGGCGAGAAATTTTCGATCAGGATAGAATCATTTTTAATAACCGGTTTCAGCCACGTTTCAGCAAAAGCAAGAATGTCGTACGCTTTGGCTTCGCCTCTAAGAAGGTCAATTTTTGGCAAAAGACTTTGAACATTTAAATGAAAGATGCTTAAGTGATTCGATAATATTTCAAACGAATCGTTACTACTCGATTGTGAGACATCAGCAAGGTCATTGTCAGAGCCTGGACCCGGGTTAGAATGAACATCTCCACAGGTAAGTATGAAAACAAATAGCCATGTAATGAGAACAACTGATACGAGACAAGAAAAGAGTTTGATGCTAAGTGACATGTTATTTTCAAATGATGCTGATCTGATATGAGCATGGGGACATTTGATATCTTTATATACTTCATTGCTCTTCTGTAACGAGATAATGATGCTTTCACAAAATATGTTGTAAGTTGATACATTTAATAGGGACATGAATAAAACGGGGACTAAACAAAAGTAAAAATGCTTACGTTTCAGTTCCTTTTTTCCACCCATATGAAGAGTCTGAGATACACCAAAGGTGCCACCAAGACCGTATGAGAGTAATTTCCTAGCCTTCATATGATAGTCAATATTTGCATCAGATATATCATGACAAGTCTTGACGACACCTCTGGCGAGCAGTAACAGGTCGATACACGCGTTGCATGGAACACAGTACGGGAAAAAGTATTAAAAGGAATGATAATGTAAAAGGAAGTTGAAAGAATAATAAATAGAAGTGTCAGCATAATAAACCAACACAACAGCAACAACCTGGGTTGGGTACTGATATAGTTTGTTCTCAAATACTCGGTCTTATGTAACTGCACTAACAAGGTAGTCCCAGATCAGACTGCTCTTTTACTTTACCGTAAAGTAAGTCTTTCGAAATATATGCAAGGGAGACAAATCGATGTATTATCGAGAAACAGGTTTGACACAGTCATTGCACTTGCTTCGGCAATATATTCACATTTTCTCCCAAATACTCGGACAGTAATGTCAAGCAAATACCGTAATAAATACTATGACAAAAAACTCAGAACTCAAACCACCTTCTTCGGTAACAATACTCCACTGTTCCTTTCCAATACTCGGACAACACCACATAAACAATGCCGTGATAAACTGTACAGATCTCATCAGACTGATCCTGGTGTGCGTTGCCTATCCACAGCCATAAAAATAGTCCGCTACAAGAATCGGTTAGTCACACCCGAAGAAGGGTTTCTATCAAATTCCTCAATGCTTGGAGTGTCCGAACATTAGAGGCAAACAGGGTGATCAGTTACTACTATTATCAAAAACATAATCTGATAGACAACCATCAGGCTGTTAAGCTGCACCAGTCACGAGCTTACTAAGCAAACTAGTACAGTTTAGCACTCGTGACTAGTACAGTTTAGCATATATATATATACATATGTAACGTCCGAGCTCTATGACAAATAACGAAGACTGAATAACCCAAAACAATATAAATCCCTCAATATAATTTCACATACAATCAATAACACATAGCGTTGTTCTGTCGTTGTGGAAGCACCTTGACTAAGATTTCAAGAGTTTATATAGGCAACAGGGCTCCGTTGCTCCACCTAGCATGTGAAAGTCCTGCTACCAGCTGCTCCACTGCTCCTTTGCACATGCCTGCTCCTTTGCACGTGCCTGCTCCCTTGCATAGTCAACAAAAACCGTACACATATATGTACATACACAACCATACTTGCAGGCACTTGGCGCCGTGTGTCCTTCCAACCAGTAGTCAGTATTTCAATTCTCATATCGACGTTGCCCCCGCACCTCAGCGGAACGAATGCAAAGCCGCAGTAACGGGGCGCCGAGCGTCCATCCGTTTCCTTCCAACCAGCCGGGTGATGGTCTAGATATATAGTGTTGTTAGGCAAAGTGTTGCTTACTACGCGAAAAGAACAAATTCTTTTTTTGCAATATTAATGCGCATTCTTTAAGAGCCGCACCCCCAGAAAATTGCCCCATGGGTCGAGAAAAATCAGCCCAGTCATTGGTAACATTTATGTGTTCGCAACATATATAAACAATATTGAGCATCATCCATTGGAGCGCCGTAAAGTGTACGAAAAGAAATGACACTAATGGGACTGCATTCGTTTTTACCAAGATGGGGTGAAGCACATTTTTCCTTGCGCATACTTCGTGTCGTGATAAAATCAGTCTTATGTCATACGCAAAACACGCGTGTCTCACTGGCGTGTCTAGACTAGACGCATGCGCAATCAGAACAGGGTAGACTACACATGAGCGTAGACATATCTTGGTACCTCCTGGTAGCGTATACATACATATTTCGCTGCAAACATGATGGGCTGAACACACATTTTGCCTTGCGCAGGCCATTTGAGTCATGTCCTGATATATTCAGCCTGAAGGTATATGCAAAACACGTATGTCCAGACTAGTCTGTGCACTAGCACAATCAGAACAGGGTTAGTGCAATAAGTATGCATGCTGGGAATCACACGGTGCACTGCACTTACTCTGACAGACTACGCAGTTGCACAGACTTATCTTGGTAGCCACTATTTGCGCAGAGTGTCAAACTCATTTTTCTCTCGGACAAGGCTCATAACTTTCAAAACAAGAGATGAGCAGAAAATGCACGTGCAAATATGATCGACCCTTGATTATCCTGAGTATCGATGATGTAACCCAAGAGTCGCACCTTCAGAAAATTGCCACATGGGACGAGAAGATTAAGACCAGTCTGTGGTAACATTTATGCGTTAACAACATGTATAAACAATCTTGAGCATCATACATTGGAGCGCCGTAAAGTGTACGAAAAGAAATGACACTAATGGGACTGCATTCGCTTTTACCAAGATGGGGTGAAACACATTTTTCCTTGCGCAAACCTCGTGTCGTTATTAAACCAGTCTTATGTCATCCGCAAAACACGCGTGTGTAGACTAGAACCATGCGCAATCAGATCGGCATATACTAAATTAAAATCTTAAAAAGTTCCTTCAAGAGCAGAGAATACATACAGAAGTAGGAACATGGGCCAGACTACGTAGTTTCGGCTAATAAAGCCTCGTCAGTGACCCTGACAATATCTGGTGACGAAACCAGAAAAAAGCATACTGTAATTTCTTAATTTTAATTGGAGAGTCGATTCAAAGACTGATTAGTTTCAAAAGGATCCAAATAATATAAAAGACGATGATCTAGAATAATAGTCTAAATCGATCTCAAATTTTAGATTTCTAAGAATCTATCCTCTGATCTCAAAGGATGTAAATAAATATAAAACCTGGAGTGGAGTTAACCTTTGGAGTGGAGTCTTGGAGTGGAGTGGTTTTTTGGGGTGTTTTTGGAGTGGAGATTTGGTGTGAACTTAATCTGACTCTGCTAGGAAAATTTCTGGAAAAGTAAACATGCCTAACCTTTCACCGGCAATGACCAGTTGCAAAGGGGCATGTTCTGATTCCTGAGCTGGCCTGGCCCGATTATGTGAAATGACATAACAGCTTTCTTGATGTCGTAATACTATGGACCAAGCACGGTCAGGCCAATTATACTTTGGGGAACCAATAATTAAACATTATGGCCATACTGCATATAATCTATCAACAGCATACAGTCTTGGCAATTTGAAATAGTCCCCTTGGGATACGATAATGAGTCATGTTAAATTCTAACAAAATTGAATTGTACATTCTGACTGTTGGAATAGATGTATACTTACTTACTCACTGGCTGGCTGGCGTGGTGGTCCACTTAAATACTTACTTGATTGTTGGGTCTGTATTTCCATTGACATGGCCAACTTATGTTTACACTGACAATGGACTCAGGAGCAGTAGATCTGGTTTTAATTCCTATAGTCTCTGAGTCAAGGAGAGGTCATCTTCTGACCCTATATGGCTTATTACTTGACTCCAAAAACCACTCCAAAAAACCACTCCACTCCAAAAGTTAACTCCACTCTATGTTTTAGTACATGCCAATCAGATCAGGGTAGATTACACATGAGCGTAGACATATCTTGGTACCTCCTGGTAGCGTATACATACATATTTCGCTGCAACCATTATGGGCCGAACACACATTTTTCCTTGCGCAGGCCATTTGAGTCGTGTCGTAATAAAATCAGCCTTACGGTATATGCAAAACACCTATGCCCAGACTAGTCTGTGCACTAGCACAATCAGGACAAGGTAGGCACAGTTAGTATGCTTTCTGGGAATCACACGGTGCACTGCACTTACTCTGACAGACTACGCAGTTGCACAGACTTATCTTGGTACACACTATTTGCGCAGAGTGTCAAACATATTTTGCCCGGACAAGGCTCATAACGTTCCAAACAAGAGATGAGCATAATTGCACATGCAGATATGACCGACCCGTGATAATCAATGATGTAACCCAAGATCTGCAAGAGTAACAAACAATTGCCGCAGTAATCCTATACTGACTTCTTCTAGGAACACTTCCGCCCAATGGTGCTGTGTTCACAGGTTTTGTTCATAGGTTTTGTCTAGAGACCTAGCAATGAACTCCCAGGTGGATTGCCTGCCAAGGCTAAGAGCTCCACCTACCCCTTCTAGTTTTATTTAGAGACTAGTAACTCTTAGACAGGACACCTTCCCAGGTTGATGAGCCCCATCTGCCCACATGCAACAGGTAATACTGGTTTACATGGTACCAGTAGCAGGTTATTCCTGACCTGACTTAGATCAAAATGTACAATGCGTCAAGATGTACAATGCGTCAAATCCTATCAGTATTTTTGACACACTGTCGGCTAGTATAAACACCTGTTCAAATTTTAGAATAACTACAGCATTTTAAGGTGTCCCAATAAATGGTTAATTAGAACGATGCAAATTGTTTGAACAGCATTACAAGACACCCAGCAGGCACATGACGTCGTAATGATGTCGAAATGGGATCGATGCGACACCACCATGCCGCATCGACGTCATTGCTACATCATTTCGACGTATTGTGCCTGCTGGGCAGTAAAGTATTTCTCAGCGGGGACATGACGTCAAATTGACGTCAATGCAATGTCATCTGGTTGCGTCGACGACAGTGCGACGACATTATAACGTTGTGTGCCAGCTGAGTAGTATGTATCAATATGGAGATCTGATCCGTCGCTTTGGGCTTTCCAGTTGGTATCAGAAAAAAATAATGATATTGAAAGTCTGTCCACGGTCACGACTAAATATTCTAGGTCAGCCATCACGACAGAAACACAACTTTTTTTTCGGGAGATAACTCTATTTTAACATGGAGCTCAGTAATACATTTATTGAAAAGTATCTTCCCAGCAGGCACATTCCGTCATATTGACGTCGATGCGACATTATGAAGTCGCATCGATGTCAGTGCAACGTCATTATGACGTCATGTGCCTGGTTTTTGGTCTCGTCAAGGTTGATGCAAATTATTACTGGCTAAGTAATCAATCTTGCTGGTCTTAGTCTGAGTTTAGTTTGTTTAAGATCGAATAGCTGAAACAAGTTTACTTTGGTCAAGTTTGTATCTCTGTCTGTATGTTTATTTGAAAACTTTTGTTATGTGTCTGTATCTTTGTCTTTGGTAGAAGACCCGGTAATTCAGTGGGTTGTGCTGGCCTATTGAGCTAGCGGATCGGGTTCGAGCCCCGCTTGAGGCGAGAACCTTTCCTGTCGTAAACGGGGTTCCATGGCACCCAGCCTTTCATTATCGTCCTGATATAACTGAAATACTATGGAAAAGGATTGGGTCGTCCATCCATCCGTCTTTGTCTTTAGTATAGTAAATGCAGTTGATGTTGAGTTCCAACAGATTTAAGAGTCCATCCAACCAGCCGGATGATGGTCTAAATATAATGTTTTGTTAGCCAAAGTGTTGCTTACTACGCGAAAAGAACAAATTCCTTTTTTTGGGTAATATTAATGCGCATTCTTTAAGAGCCGCACCCTCATAAAATTGCCACACGGGACGAGAAAAATCAGCCCAGTCTGTGGTAACATTTATGTGTTCACAACATGTATAAACAATCTTGAGCATTATACACTGGAGCGCCGTAAAGTGTGCGAAAAGAAATGACACTAATGGGACTGCATTTGCTTTTACCAAGATGGTGTGAAACACATTTTTCCTTGCGCATACCTCGGGTCGTGATAAAACCAGTCTTATGTCCGACGCAAAACAGGCGTGTCTAGCCTAGACGGATGCGCAATCAGAACAGGGTAGACTACACATGAGCGTAGACATATCTTGGTACCTCCTGGTAGCGTATACATACATATTTCACTGCAACCATTATGGGCTGAACACACATTTTTCCTTGCGCAGGCCATTTGAGTCGTGTCGTGATAAAATCAGCCTTATGGTATATGCAAAACAACTATCTCCAGACTAGTCTGTGCACTAGCACAATCAGAACAAGGTCAGGGCAATAAGTATGCCTTCTGGGAATCAAACGGTGCACTGCACTTACTCCGACAGACCACGCAGTTGTATAGACTTATCTTGGTACCAACTATTTGCGTATAGCGTCAAACATATTGTACCCGGACAAGGCTCATAACGTTCAACACAAGAGATGAGCATAAAATGCACGTGCAAATTATGACTGACCCTTGATTATTTTCATTATCGATGATGTAACATAAGAGCCACACCCTCAGAAAATTGCCACATGGGACGAGAAGAATCAGCCCAGTCTGTGGTAACATTTATGCGTTCACAACATGTATAAACAATCTGGAGCATCATATACTTGAGCGCCGTAATGTTTGCGACAAAAAAATGACACTGATGGGACTGCATTCGCTTTTACCAAGATGGGGTGAAACACATTCTTCCTTGCGCACACCTCGTGTCGTGATAAAACCAGTCTTATGTCATACGCAAAACACGCGTGTCTAGACTAGACGGATGCGCAATCAGAACAGGGTAGACTACACATGAGCGTAGACATATCTTGGTACCTCCTGGTAGCGTAAACATACACATTTCGCTGCAAACATTATGGGCTGAACACACGTTTTTCCTTGCCCAGGCCATTTTGAGTCGTGTCGTGATAAAATTAGCCTAATGGTATATGAAAACCACCTATGTCCAGACTAGTTTGTGCACTAGCACAATCAGAACACGGTACGTGCAATTAGTATGCCTTTGGGAATCAAACGGTGCACAGCACTTACTCTGACTGACTACGCAGTTGCGTAGACTTACCTTGGTAGCCACTGTTTGGGTATAGCGTCAAACATATTTTGCCCGGACAAGGCTCATAACGTTCTTGAAACACAAAAGATGAGCATAAAATGCCCGTGCAAATATGACCAACCCGTTAATATCAATGATGTTACCCAAGATTTGCAAGATTAACGAACAATTGCCGCAGTAATCCTATATTTTGTGATAGCTGTATCTGAGAAATCACTTTAGAATCAGATCAAGATGTGCAATGCGTCATATCATATCAGTATTTTTAACACACTGTCGGCTAGTATAAGCACCTGTTCAAAATTTAGAATAATTACAGTAATTATAAGGTGTCCCTCTAGAGAGGGTAAATTAAAACGATGCAAATTGTTTGGACAACATTACAAGACACCCAGCAGGCAAATGACGTCGTAATGATGTCGAAATGGGGTCGATGCGACGCCAACATGCCTATCGACGTCAATACTACGCAATTTCGACGTCTTATGCCTGCTGGGCAGTAAAATATTTCCCAGCGGGCACATGACGTCAGAATGACGTCGATGCGATGTCATCTGGTGGCGTCGACGTCAATGCGACGACATTATTACGGTGTGTGCCAGTTGGGTAGTATTATCAATGTGAAGATCTGATCCGTCTTTTTGGGCTTTCCATTATGTATCAGAAAAAAATAATGATATTGAAAGTCTGTCCACAGTAACAACTAAATATTCTAGGTCCACGTTTCATCAACATCGATCTTCATCGAAGGAAGCAATTCGATAAGGAAAAGAAATAATGCCAAAATTTGTACATATTGCCAAAAATTATAAATTCTGCATTTCGATCATACAAAACTAAAATTGACAAGAAAAAAAATGTCATAACTGCCTCTTTGATTTAGTTATTATTTTTTTATTTGTTTTCACTATTGCAGAACTTAAATGTACAGATAATTAGATGTGTGTGCGTGTGTGTTTTACTCCCCAAATATAAGTATGTGCTATATAGAAATTTTGGCATGCATTTATTGGCTCACCTGAGCCGAAGGCTCAAAGGTGAGCTTATAGTATTGCAATGCTCCGTAGTCCGTCGTCCGTCCGTCCACCATTTTCAAAGGTCTTCTGCAAAACCACTGTGCCGATCTATGGAGCCTCCATGAGCTGGGGGAACGAAAGTTTGTTCGGGGTATCTGGGTCACATGACCAAGATGGCCGCCACGCCCATATATAATAAAAACCCTGCAAAAATCTTCTTCTCCAGAACCAAAGGTCCTATGAAAGGTCCTATAAGGTCCTATGACATTGAAACATGGTATGTATCATCGATCATGCAAGCTCATTATAGATTATACAAATAATGACCTTGCGATGACCTTGACCTAATTTATGACATGGTCAACTTTGGTATGTTAGGCTTTTATATGGGAAAACGCTTAAACAGTGAACTTCTCAGAACCTATTTAAGTCTAAGTTACAATACTTGGTATACATGGTCAACTAAATAAAGAAATGAAGATATAATGTCGCCACAGGTCAAAGTCATTCGGTCCGTCCATCCGTCGTCAAGATTTTCAAACATTTTTTCCTCAGAAACCACTGGGCCGATTAAAGCCAAATTTCATATGGAGTTTCGGTTGGATAGGGTAATGAAAGTTTATACGCGGGATCTTGGTCTCAAGACCAAGATGGCCGCCATTCCCATATATGGTAAAAATCTTTCAAAAATATTCTTCTCTAGAACCAAAAGGCCTATGACCTTGAAACTTAGTATGTAGCATTGGGCATGCGGGTCCATTATAGTTTAAACGAACGATGACCTTGCGTTGACCTTGACCTAATTTATGACATGGTCAACTTTAGTATGTTAGGCTTTTATATGGGAAAACGCTTAAACAGTGAATTTCGCAGAAACTATTTAAGTCTAAGTAACAATATTTGGTATTTATGGTCAACTTAATGATAAGCTGAAGATATTATGTCACTAAAGGTCAAGGTCATTCAGTACATCCATCCGTCGTCAAGATATTCAAACATCTTCTCCTCTGAAACCACTGGGCCGATTGAAGCCAAATTTCATATGGAGTCTCAGTGGGATAGGGGAATGGAAGTTTGTACGCAATGGTCTGGGTCACATGACCAAGATGGCTGTCACGGCCATATATGGTAAAAACCCTTAAAAATCTTTTTTTTATCCACAACCAAAAGGCCTTTGACCTTGAAACTTGGTATGTAGCATTGGGCATGGGGGCCCATCATAGTTTATACAAACGATGACCTGGCGTTGACCTTGACCTAATTTATGACATGGTCAACTTTATTATGTTAGGCTTTTATATGGGAAAACGCTTAAACAGTGAATTTCTCAGAAACTATTAAGTCTAAGGCACAATACTTGGTATACATGGTCAACTAAATGAACAACTGAAGATATTATTTCGCTAAAGGTTAAGGTCATTCGGTCCGTCCATCTGTTGTCAAGATCTTCAAACATCTTCTCCTTTGAAACGACTAGGCAGATTAAAGCCAAATTTCATATGGAGTTTCAGTTGGATGGGGGAACGAAAGTTTGCATGCGGGGTCTTGGTCACATGACCAATTGGCCGCCATGCCCATATATATGGTAAAAACCCTTCAAAAATCTTCTTCTCCAAAACCAAAGGCCCATGGCCATGAAACTGGGTATGTAGCATTCGGCATGCGAGCCCATCATAATTTGTTCAAATGATGACCTTGCGATGACCTTTATCTAATTTATGACATAGTCAACTTTGGTACGTTAGGCTTTTATATGGGAAAACGCTTAAACAGTGGATTTCTCAGAAACTATTAAAGTCTAAGGTATAATATTTGGCATTTATGTTCAACTAAATGAACAGCTGAAGATATTATGTCACTCAATGTTGGTCATTCTGCCAGCCCGTCCGTCGTCAAGATTTTCAAACATTTTCTCCTCTGAAACAACTTCACCGATTGAAGCGAAATTTCATATGGAGTTTCAGTGGGATGGGGGAACGAAAGTTTGCACGCGAGGTCTGGGTCACATGACTAAGATGGCCGCCATGCCCATATATGGTAAAGATCCTTCAAAACTCTTCTTCTTAAGAACCAAAAGGCCTATGACCTTGAAACTTGGTATGTAGCATTAGACACTCGGGCCCATCATAGTTTGTACAAATGATGAGCATGCATTGACGTTGACCTAATTTATGACACCTTCAACTTTGGTATGTTAGGCTTTTATATGGGAAAATGCTTAAACAGTGGGGTTTTTTTTTTCCAGAAACTATTCAAGTCTAAGGTAAATATTTGGGACATATGGTTAACTGAATGACCAGATGAAGGTATCATGTCACTAAAGGCCAAGGTCATTCTGTCCGTCCATCTGTTGTCAAGATTTTCAAACATCTTCTCCTCTGAAACCACTTCGCCGATTGAACCCAAATTTCATATGGGGTCTTATTGTGATGGGGGAACGAAGGTTGGTTCCTGGGATCTGGGTCACATAACCAAGATGGCCGCCATGTCCATATATGGTAAAACCCGTTCAAAAATCTTTTTCTCCAGAACCAAAAGGCATCTGACCTTGAAACTTGGTATGTAGCATTTGGAACTTGGGCCCATCATAATTTATACAAATCAGGACTGTGCATTGAGTGTGGCTTAATTTATGGCAAGGTCAATTTTGATGCATTGGAAAATGCTTAAACAGTGGATTTCTCAGAAACCATTCAAGTCTAAGATATTATATTTGGTGTTTATGGTTAACTAAGTGAGCCTATGAAGATATTGTGTTTTTAAAGGTCAAGGTCATTCTTTGACCTTTGTTCAAGGTCACTGTGATTCTGTTGCCTATCAACAATTTCAAACATCTTCTCTGAAGCCACTGGGCTGTTTGAAGCTATATTTCATACGATGCTTCACTGGGTTAAAAGAACCAAAGTTTGTTGAGCTGGTCATGGTCACATGACCAAGATGGACACCATCCCCATATATGGTAAAACTCCTTCAAAATATTTCTATTCCTGAACTAAAGGCTCATCATTGTTTGTACAATCATGACGGTGCATAGGCATTGACCTAATTTATGGCAAGGTAAACTTTGGTTTGTTTGTTTTCATATGGGACAATGCTTATACTGTTGATTTCATATATTTTTTAAGCCTAGAAATAATAATTGGAAAATATGGTTAACTAAATGAACACATGAACACATAAGGTCATCAAAGGTCAAAGTCATTTTTTGAACTTTGCTCAAGGTAACTGAGATTTTGAAATTAAAATATGCACACCTTTTAACCTTCTGGTTTCAAATTTGTAACAAATGAGCCAACTGACAAATTGTGTCTGTTGACAGAAGGTGTCACGTGAGCTACAGGACCGTTGGTCCTCAGGTTATTCTCACGGGCCACCAGGGTTCAGTCCCCATAAAGTGCAGGTTAATATGGTTCTTATGTTGGTTGCATCTGTTTGTGCGACTCCACTTTGGTTGAAGGTACATCATTGTAGAGTCCGGATGCGCTTAAACAGGCGCACATGCTGCGACCTTGTACCAATGTCTATATGCTTGCACCACGTCTATCTTGTAGCAGACAGGCCGCAGTAAAAGTATCCAGGACGCAGTAGACAGACAGTAGACACTGCATTGGACAGTAAATAGCATACAGAAAACCGCGAACAACTTGCACTACTTTCAGCATGCTCCAAAACGAAGAGCGAGTAGACAGTGCACAGTAGACGGTAAACGGTAGAATATTTCAAAAGGTCTTTCACGTTGAAAGAAACGTATTTTCCTTTGCACAGCTTAGAAATATATGTATTGGGGGAAAACCCTATATCAAAGAAAAAAGAAATAAAACTACAAAATAAATAACATGTAGCTCAGTAATACATTTTATGAAAAGCATCTTCCCGGCAGGCACATCACGTCGAAATGACGTCATACTGACGTCGACGCGACATGATTACGTCGCATCGATGTCAGTGCGACATCAATAGGACATCATGTGCCTGGTTTTTGGTCTCGTCAAGGCTGATGCAAATTAATCAATCTTGTTGGTCGTAGTCTGAGTTTTAGTTTAAGATCGGATAGCTGAAACAAGTTAACTTTGATCAATGTGTATCTCTGTCTGTATGTTTATTTGAAATCTTTTGTTCTGTGTCTGTATCTTTGTTTTTGGTAGAAGCCCCGGAAGGTCAGTGGGTTAAGGGTGGCCTACTGATCTAGCGGACCGGGTTCGAGCCCCGCTTGAGACGAGAACCTTTCCCACGGTAAACGGGGTTCCATGGCACACAGTTTTCATTATCGTCCTGATATAACAGAAATACTATGGAAAAGGACTGGGTCGTCCATCCATCCATCTTTGTCTTTAGTATAGTAAATGCAGTTGATGTTTAGTTCCAACAGATTTAAGAGTCCATCCAACCAGCCGGATGATGGTCTAAATATAATGCTTTGTTAGCCAAAGTGTTGCTTACTAAGCGAAAAGAACATATTCCTTTTTTTTGGTAATATTAATGCGTATTCTTTAAGAGCCGCGCCCTCATAAAATTGCCACATGGGACGAGAAAAATCAGCCCAGTCTGTGGTAACATTTATGTGTTCACAACATGTATAAACAATCTTGAGCATTATACACTGGAGCGCCGTAAAGTGTGCGAAAAGAAATGACACTAATGGGACTGCATTTGCTTTTACCAAGATGGTGTGAAACACATTTTTCCTTGCGCATACCTCGGGTCGTGATAAAACCAGTCTTATGTCCGACGCAAAACAGGCGTGTCTAGCCTAGACAGATGCGCAATCAGAACAGGGTAGACTACACATGAGCGTAGACATATCTTGGTACCTCCTGGTAGCGTATACATACATATTTCACTGCAACCATTATGGGCTGAACACACATTTTTCCTTGCGCAGGCCATTTGAGTCGTGTCGTGATAAAATCAGCCTTATGGTATATGCAAAACAACTATCTCCAGACTAGTCTGTGCACTAGCACAATCAGAACAAGGTCAGGGCAATAAGTATGCCTTCTGGGAATCAAACGGTGCACTGCACTTACTCCGACAGACCACGCAGTTGTATAGACTTATCTTGGTACCAACTATTTGCGTATAGCGTCAAACATATTGTACCCGGACAAGGCTCATAACGTTCAACACAAGAGATGAGCATAAAATGCACGTGCAAATTATGACTGACCCTTGATTATTTTCATTATCGATGATGTAACATAAGAGCCACACCCTCAGAAAATTGCCACATGGGACGAGAAGAATCAGCCTAGTCTGTGGTAACATTTAAGCGTTTACAACATGTATAAACAATCTTGAGCATCATATACTTGAGCGCCGTAATGTTTGCGACAAAAAAATGACACTGATGGGACTGCATTCGCTTTTACCAAGATGGGGTGAAACACATTTTTCCTTGCGCACACCTCGTGTCGTGATAAAACCAGTCTTATGTCATACGCAAAACACGCGTGTCTAGACTAGACGGATGCGCAATCAGAACAGGGTAGACTACACATGAGCGTAGACATATCTTGGTACCTCCTGGTAGCGTATACATACACATTTCGCTGCAAACATTATGGGCTGAACACACGTTTTTCCTTGCCCAGGCCATTTTGAGTCGTGTCGTGATAAAATTAGCCTAATGGTATATGAAAACCAGCTATGTCCAGACTAGTCTGTGCACTAGCACAATCAGAACAAGGTACGCGCAATTAGTATGCCTTTGGGAATCAAACGGTGCACAGCACTTACTCTGACTGACTACGCAGTTGCATAGACTTACCTTGGTAGCCACTGTTTGGGTATAGCGTCAAACATATTTTGCCCGGACAAGGCTCATAACGTTCTTGAAACACAAAAGATGAGCATAAAATGCCCGTGCAAATTTGACCAACCCGTTATTATCAATGATGTTACCCAAGATTTGCAAGATTAACGAACAATTGCCGCAGTAATCCTATATTTTGGGATAGATGTATCTGAGAAATCACTTTAGAATCAGATCAAGATGTGCAATGCGTCATATCATATCAGTATTTCTAACACACTGTCGGCTAGCATATGCACCTGTTCAAATTTTAGAATAATTACAGTAATTATAAGGTGTCCCTATAGAGAGGGTAAATTAAAAAGATGCAAATTGTTTGGACAACATTACAAGACACCCAGCAGGCAAATGACGTCGTAATGATGTCGAAATGGGGTCGATGCGACGCCAACATGCCTATCGACGTCAATACTACGCCATTTCGACGTCTTATGCCTGCTGGGCAGTAAAATATTTCCCAGCGGGCACATGACGTCAGAATGACGTCGATGCGATGTCATCTGGTGGCGTCGACGTCAATGCGACGACATTATTACGGTGTGTGCCAGTTGGGTAGTATTATCAATGTGAAGATCTGATCCGTCTTTTTGGGCTTTCCATTATGTATCAGAAAAAAATAATGATATTGAAAGCCTGTCCACAGTAACAACTAAATATTCTAGGTCCACGTTTCATCAACATCGATCTTCATCGAAGGAAGCAATTCGACGAGGAAAAGAAATAATGCCAAAATTTGTACATATTGCCAAAATTATAAATTCTGCATTTCGATCATACAAAACTAAAATTGACAAGAAAAACATGTCATAACTGCCTTTTTAATTTATTTATTTATTTTTTATTTGTTTTCACTTTTGCAGAACATAAATGTACAGATAATTAGATGTGTCTGTGTGTGTGTTTTATTGCCCAAATATAAGTATGTGCTTCATAGAAATTTTGGCATGCATTTATTATTCTTACGGGCCGCCAGGGTTCAGCCCCCATAAAGTGCAGGTCGCATCGATGTCAGTGCGACATCAATAGGACATCATGTGCCTGGTTTTGTACTCGTCAAGGTTGGTGCAAATTATTGCTTGCTAATTAATCAATCTTGTTGGTCTTAGTCTGAGTTTAGTCTATTTAAGGTGGTGATAATCATTGATTTAGGGCGAAGTAAAAAATCTGCATAAGATGCTGGAAATATAACAGATCTTCCCCAAAATTAGCAAATGCCTTCTTTATGTTGTTTCTCACGACTCAGAATCCAAAAATGGAGGACTTGTTGAAGTTAAAAATCAACATTTTTAGGTGCCATTTACTTGTTTTAGGATAAAACTAAAAGCTTATTCAGAAACGAGATGAACTGCGAAATTCAATTTTATTATTGAATTATTGTTAGCATTAAACAGTTCTTAACTTGTTAGATCTCGCAATACATTATATTGCTAGACTAGAATGCGCATTTACGCAGACTAGGCAGCTGATCATGTCAGTAAGTATCATCTGGTAGTGAATGAAGATGGTGAATAAAGCTTGACAGACTAGCTAAAGAGAATAGCTGAGGAGAAAATCAGTTTTCGCGCGAGAAATGCAACATTTCGAAAAGTTTCGACTGTTTGCAACAATGACTGTATGGAGTATGGCAGATAACACCATTTTAACATGGATCTCAGTAATACATTTTATGAAAAGCATTTGCCCGGCAGGCACATCGCGTCGAAATGACGTCATACTGACGTCGACGCGACATTATGTGGTCGCATCGATGTCAGTGCGACATCAGTAGGACACCATGTGCCTGGTTTTTGGTCTCGCCAAGGTTGTTGCAAATTATTGTTGGCTAATTAATCAAGCTTTTTGGTCTGAGTTTAGTTCGTTTAAGATCGAATAGGTGAAACAAGTTTACTTTGATCAATGTGTATCTCTGTCTGTATCTTGTGTTGTGTGTCTGTATCTTTTTCGTTGGTAAAAGCCCCGGTAGGTAAGTGGGTTAAGTGGTGGCCTACTGATATAGCGGACCGGGTTCGAGCCCCGCTTGATGTGACAACCTTTCCTACCGTAAACGGGGTTATATTGCACACAGCCTTTCATTATCGTCCTGATATAACAGAAATACTATGGAAAAGGACGTGAAATTGCGTCGTCCATCCATCCATCTTTGTCTTTAGTATAGTAAATGCAGTTGATGTTTAGTTCCAACAAATTTTATAGTCCATCCAACCAGCCGGATGATGGTCTGAATATAAAGTGTTGTTAGCCAAAGTGTTGCTTAATACGCGAAAAGAACAAATTCCTTTTTTGTAAAATTAATGCGCATTTTTTAAGAGCCGCACCCTCAGAAAATTGCCACATGGGCCGAGAAAAACCAGCCCAGTCTGTGGTAACATTTATGTGTACACAACATGTATAAACAATCTTGAGCATTATACCCTAGAGCGCCGTAAAGTGTGCGTAAAGAAATGACACTAATGGGACTGCATTTGCTTTTACCAAGATAGTGTGAAACACATTTTTCCTTGCGCATACCCCATGTCGTGATAAAACCAATCTTATGTCCTACGCAAAACAGGCGTGTGTAGACTAGACGGATGCGCAATCAGAACAGGGTAGACTACACATGAGCGTAGACATTTTTTGTTTCCTCCTGGTAGCGTATAAATACATATTTCGCTGCTACCATTATGGGCTGAACACACATTTTTCCTTGCGCATGCCATTTGAGTCGTGTCGTGATAAAATCAGTCTTATGGTATAATCAAAACAACTATGTCCAGACTAGTCTGTGCACTAGCACAATCAGAACAAGGTAAGGGCAATAAGTATGCCTTCTGGGAATCAAACGGTGCACTGCACTTACTCCGACAGACTACGCAGTTGTATAGACTTATCTTGGTACCCACTATTTGTGTATAGCGTCAAACATATTGTGCCCGGACAAGGGTCATAACGTTCAACACAAGAGATGAGCATAAAATACACGTGCAAATTATGACTGACCCTTTATTATCTTCAATATCGATGATGTAACCTAAGAGCCGCACCCTCAGAAAATTGCCACATGGGACGAGAAGAATCAGCCCAGTCTGTGGTAACATTTATGCGTTCACAACATGTATAAACAATCTTGAGCATTATACACTTGATCGCCGTAAAGTGTGCGAAAAAATGACACTAATGGGACTGCATTCGCTTTCATCAAGATGGGGTGAAACACATTTTTCCTTGCGCACACCTCGTGTCGTGATAAACCAGTCTTGTGTCATACGCAAAACAGGCGTGTCTAGACTAGACGGATGCGCAATCAGAACAGGGTAGACTACACATTAGCGTAGACATATCTTGGTACCTCCTGGTAGCGTATACATACATAATTCGCTGCAAACATTATGGGCTGCACACACGTTTTTCCTTGCGCAGGCCATTTGAGTCGTGTCGTGATAAAATCAGCCTTATAGTATATGCATACACCTATGTCCAGACTAGTCTGTGCACTAGCACAATCAGAACAAGGTAGGCTCAATTAGTATGCTTTCTGAGAAGCAAACGGTGCACAGCACTTACTCAGACGGACTACGCAGTTGCATAGACTTACCTTGGTAGCCACTGTCTGAGTATAGCGTCAAACATATTTTGCCCGGACAAGGCTCATAACGTTCTTGAAACACGAGAGATGAGCATAAAATGCCCGTGCAAATATGACGACCCGTTTTTATCAATGATGTTACCCAAGATTTGCAAGATTAACGAACAATTGCCGCAGTAATCCCATATTTTGGGATAGGTGTATCTGAAAAATCACTTTAGAATCAGATCAAGATGTGCAATGCGTCATATCCTATCAGTATTTTTGACACACTTTCGGCTAGTATAAGCACCTGTTCAAATTTTAAAATAATAACAGTAATTTTAAGGTGTCCCAATATAAAGGGTAAATTAAAACGATGCAAATTGTTTGGACAACATTACAAGACACCCAGCAGGCACATGACGTCGTAATGATGTCGAAACAGGATCGATGCGACGCCAACATGACTATCGACGTCAATACTACGCCATTTCGACGTCTTGTGCCTGCTGGGCAGTAAAATATTCCCAGCGGGCACATGACGTCAGAATGACGTCGATGCGATTTCATCTGGTTGTGTCGACGTCATTATAACGTTGAGTGCCAGTTGGGTAGTATTATCAATGTGAAGATCTGATCCGTCTCTTTGGGCTTTCCATAAGGTATCAGAAAAAAATAATGATATTGAAAGTCTGTCCACAGTAACAACTAAATATTCTAGGTCCACGTTTCATCAACATCGATCTTCATCGAAGGAAGCAATTCGATGAGGAAAAGAAATAATGCCAAAATTGTACATATTGCCAGAATTATAAATTCTGCATTTCGATCATACAAAACTAAAATTGACAAGAAAAACATGTCATAACTGCCTTTTTAATTTATTTATTTATTTTTTATTTGTTTGCACTTTTGCAGAACTTAAATGTACAGATAATTAGATGTGTCTGCGTGTGTGTTTTATTGCCCAAATATAAGTATGTGCTACATAGAAATTTTGGCATGCATTTATTATTCTTACGGGCCGCCAGGGTTCAGCCCCCATAAAGTGCAGGTTACTATGGTGCTTATGTGGCTTCCATCTGTTTGTGCGACTCCACTTTGGTTGAAGGTACATCATTTAGAGTCCGGATGCGCTTAAACAGGCGCAAATGCTGTGACCTTGTACCCATGCCTCCGTGCTTTCACCACGTCTATGTTGTAGCAGACAGGCCGCAGTAAAAGTTTCCAGGACGCAATAGACTGACAGTAGACAACTCATTGGACAGAAAATATTGTACAGAAAACCGCGAACAGCATGCACTACTTTCAGCATTCTCCAAAACGAAGAGTGAGTAGACAGTGCACAGTAGACGGTAAACGGAAGGTTATATCAAAAAGGTCTTTCACGTTGAAAGAAACGTATTTTCCTACGCACAGCTTACAAATACATGTATTGGGGAAAACCCTATATCAAAGAAAAAAAAAATAAAACTAGAAAATAAAGAATAATAAAAAAATAATAATAATAATAATAATAAAAAAAAAACAGACAAAAGGCTGCACCTGGAATTTCTAGCCTCGATCATCCATCCAAGTACTAACCGGGCTCGACGTTGCTTAACTTCGGTGATCGGTTGAGAAATGTTGTTTTCAACGTGATATGGCCGTAGACAACAAAGTACCGATTTTTAACATTTACAACGTCTACTTTTTAGAGTTTGAGATCAGTATACTAGTTATAATAGGAGATAAAAGGGTGACGTCACTGATAAGACACCTGGGGATTCCCCGAGTATGGTTGCCAGAAAGTTTGATACCGTATTATAGCATACAGCTAATGCGCATAATTGTTTGTGTAAAAATGAATTTTAAACAGCAAAATTTTAATGTTTTAGATAGATAATATGTAAGGCTTACATTTTCTTTAATGAAATTGAATTTCATTATTTATTTGCGTGCTAAGATGCTTCAAAATATATACAAATATTTTTCCTTTCTATCACACATGTTCATAGTGCAAAGGATCTATGACAGTTTCAGTGCAAAGTTGCCTATTTTTCGACAAATTACTTCAGCTTTCATGGGAAGCCGATGTTGATGATTTTAGCATTAACATGTAGACTTGAGCATTTTAAAGAAGTTTTGATACTGATTTTGAAGAAATCTTACGTCTGCAGACAAATTTGCACTGACTTTCTTAAGAAGGGTAAGTGGAATTTTCAGTCATCCAAAATACATCAAATTTCCGATTTTTCATATTTACTGAATTCTGTTTGGTTAAAGATGTTTAAAATAAAGGAAACACTATAATTACATTATAGCAAACAATAATATGCAAAGAAAAAGTATTCTAGTCTTATTTTCATATGCAGAGGGTCTAGTTACCCACCCACTTTTCAGTTTTTCAGCTGTGGACTATCATTCCCCCCTGTGCCTCAGCTTGCCACTCACATATAACCTGTATATTGACAGGACACACATGCATGCAACGCGGCTAGATGAGGCACGGGGGAAGGAGTATCTTTATAAAACATTTCCTGTTTTCCATACATTCAATAATAAAAACATGCTTTTTACACCCAAAATCTCAGTCTGTGTGCTTTATAACAAAAAACTTGTTTTTGTGACAACTAAAGGGAGAACAGGGGAATACATTTCAGTGAAAATTTTGAAGTATACCAAAAGTTCATTTTTGCCCACTTTTACAGGAAAATTTACATTACAACTGTCAGGGGTCCTTTATAAAAGTCTAGATGATGTAGCCTCTGAAAAAGGGAAATGGAAAATAAAACGAATGAACGAACGGACAAACAAACCATCAAATAAATGAATTACTGCATAAATGGCAGTGAATCTTTGATGAATGACTCAGATGCATATCTTTTTCTTTTCTTTCTTTCTCTATTTCAAAAGTTCAAGCTTTTGAACTTCCTGTAACTTTCAAAATGTACTATCGGCTTAGCTCTATTAGAGAATTTAATAAACTGTTTTAAAATCAACATTTTAGGTGCCATTTACTTGTTTTAGGAGAAAGCTAAAAGCTTACACTGAAACGAGATGAACTGCGAAATTCAATTTTATTATTGAATTATTGTTAGCATTAAACAGTTCTTAACTTGTTAGATCTCGCAATACATCATATTGCTAGACTAGAATGCGCATTTACGCAGACTAGTTTAAGCAGTGCAGGCTCTCTCGTAAAAAGGGTCGGAATGAAAGTTTTTCACGCCAATAAAACAGCTCATAACTTTAAAACTTTTGCTTTGTGTACACACTGATAATTAGCAAGGTTATACATTCGGATAGAAGCTACATGATTTTAATCGCAATCGGCGACAGAGACAGTTGACTCTACTGGAAAGTGACTGACTACAAGTCATTCTCACTCGATGTAAACGATGGCTAGTTATGTCTTCTCATATGGAGTATCATCTGGTAGTGAATGAAGATGGTGGACAAAGCTTGACAGACTAGCTAAAGAGAATAGCTGAAGAGAAAATCAGTTTTCGCGCGAGAAAAGTTTCGACTGTTTGCAACAATGACTGTATGGGCGATGGGAGATAACTCTGTTTTAACATGGAGCTCAGTAATACATTTTATGAAAAGCATTTTCCCGGCAGGCACATCACGTCGAAATGACGTCATACTGACGTCGACGCGACATTATGACGTCGCATCGATGTCAGTGCGACATCAATAGGACATCATGTGCCTGGTTTTTGGTCTCGCCAAGGTTGATGCAAATTATTGCTGGCTAATTAATTAATCTTGTTGGCCTTAGTCTGAGTTTAGTTTCTTTAAGATCGGATAGGTGAAACAAGTCTACTTTGATCAATGTGCATCTCTGTCTGTATGTTTATTTGAAAACTTGTGTTGTGTGTCTGTATCTTTTTCTTTGGTAGAAGCCCCGGTAGGTAAGTGGGTTAAGTGGTGGCCTACTGATCTAGCGGACCGGGTTCGAGCCCCGCTTGATGCGAGAACCTTTCCTACCGTCAACGGGGTTATATGGCACACAGCCTTTCATTATCGTCCTGATATAACAGAAATACTATGGAAAAGGACGTGAAATTAAGTCGTCCATCCATCCATCTTTGTCTTTAGTATAGTAAATGCAGTTGATGTTTAGTTCCAACAGATTTTATAGTCCATCCAAACAGCCAGATGATGGTCTGAATATAAAGTGTTGTTAGCCAAAGTGTTGCTTACTACGCGAAAAGAACAAATTCCTTTTTTGTAATATTAATGCGCATTCTTTAAGAGCCCTCAGAAAATTGGCACATGGGCCGAGAAAAACCAGCCCAGTCTGTGGTAACATTTATGTGTTCACAAAATGTATAAACAATCTTGAGCATTATACCCTAGAGCGCCGTAAAGTGTGCGTAAAGAAATGACACTAATGGGACTGCATTTGCTTTTACCAAGATAGTGTGAAACACATTTTTCCTTGCGCATACCTCATGTCGTGATAAAACCAGTCTTATGTCCTACGCAAAACAGGCGTGTGTGGCCTAGACGGATGCGCAATCAGAACAGGGTAGACTACACATGAGCGTAGACATATTTTTGTACCTCATGGTAGCGTATACATACATATTTCGCTGCAAACATCATGGGCTGCACACACGTTTTTCCTTGCGCAGGCCATTTGAGTCGTGTCGTGATAAAATCAGCCTTATGGTATAAGCAAAACAACTATTTCCAGACTAGTCTGTGCACAAGCACAATCAGATCAAGGTAAGGGCAATAAGTATGCCTTCTGGGAATCAAACGGTGCACTGCACTTACTCCGACAGACTACGCAGTTGTATTGACTTATCTTGGTACCCACTATTTGTGTATAGCGTCAAACATATTGTGCCCGGACAAGGCTCATAACGTTCAACACAGAGATGAGCATAAAATACACGTGCAAATTATGACTGACCCTTGATTATCTTCATTATCGATGATGTAACCTAAGAGCCGCACCCTCAGAAAATTGCCACATGGGACGAGAAGAATAAGCCCAGTCTGTGGTAACATTAATGCGTTCACAACATGTATAAATAATCTTGAGCATCATACACTTGAGCGCCGTAAAGTGTGCGAAGAAAATGACACTAATGGGACTGCATTCGCTTTCACCAAGATGGGGTGAAACACATTTTTCCTTGCGCACACCTCGTGTCGTGATAAACCAGTCTTGTGTCATACGCAAAACAGGCGTGTCTAGACTAGACGGATGCGCAATCAGAACAGGGTAGACTACACATTAGTGTAGACATATCTTGGTACCTCCTGGTAGCGTATACATACATATTTCGCTGCAAACATCATGGGCTGCACACACGTTTTTCCTTGCGCAGGCCATTTGAGTCGTGTCGTGATAAAATCAGCCTTATGGTATAAGCAAAACAACTATTTCCAGACTAGTCTGTGCACAAGCACAATCAGATCAAGGTAAGGGCAATAAGTATGCCTTCTGGGAATCAAACGGTGCACTGCACTTACTCCGACAGACTACGCAGTTGTATAGACTTACCTTGGTACCCACTATTTGTGTATAGCGTCAAACATATTGTGCCCGGACAAGGCTCATAACGTTCAACACAAGAGATGAGCATAAAATGCACGTGCAAATTATGACTGGCCCTTGATTATCTTCATTATCGATGATGTAACCTAAGAGCCGCACCCTCAGAAAATTGCCACATGGGACGAGAAGAATCAGCCCAGTCTGTGGTAACATTTATGCATTCACAACATGTATAAATAATCTTGAGCATCATACACTTGAGCGCCATAAAGTGTGCGAAAAAAATGACACTAATGGGACTGCATTCGCTTTCACCAAGATGGGGTGACACACATTTTTCCTTGCGCACACCTCGTTTCGTGATAAAACCAGTCTTATGTCATACGCAAAACACGCGTGTCTAGACTAGACGGATGCGCAATCAGAACAGGGTAGACTACACATGAGCGTAGACATATCTTGGTACCTCCTGGTAGCGTATACAAACACATTTCGCTGCAAAGATTATGGGCTGAACACACGTTCTTCCTTGGCCAGGCCATTTTGAGTCGTGTCGTGATAAAATCAGCATAATGGTATATGAAAACCACCTATGTCCAGACTAGTCTATGCACTAGCACAATCAGATCATATCCAATCAGCATTTTTGACACACTGTCGGCTAGTATAAGCAACTGTTCAATTTTTTAGAATAATTACAGTAATTATAAGGTGTCCCTATAGAGAGGGTAAATTTAAAAGATGCAAATTGTTTGGACAACATTACAAAGACCAAGCAGGCACATGACGTCGTAATGATGTCGAAATGGGGTCGATGCGACGTCAACATGCCTATCGACGTCAATACTACGCATTTTCGACGTTTTATGCCTGCTGGGCAGTAAAATATTTCCCAGCGGGCTAATGACGTCAGCATGACGTCGATGCGATGTCATCTGG
Source organism: Ctena decussata (assembly GCA_963989385.1). Taxonomy (NCBI): domain Eukaryota; kingdom Metazoa; phylum Mollusca; class Bivalvia; order Lucinida; family Lucinidae; genus Ctena; species Ctena decussata. The sequence goes on from OZ022512.1 coordinate 42,863,562, forward strand.
TTGCGTCGACGTCAATGCGACGACATTATTACGGTGTGTGCCAATTGGGTAGTATTATCAATGTGAAGATCTGATCCGTCTCTTTAGGCTTTCCATTAGGTATCAGAAAAAAATAATGATATTGAAAGTCTGTCCACAGTAACAACTAAATATTCTAGGTCCACGTTTCATCAACATCGATCTTCATCGAAGGAAGCAATTCGATAAGGAAAAGAAATAATGCCAAAATTTGTACATATTGCCAAAAAATATAAATTCTGCATTTCGATCATACAAAACTAAAATTCACAAGAAAAAAATGTCATAACTGCCTTTTTAATTTATTTATTATTTTTTTTTTATTTGTTTTCACTATTGCAGAACTTAAATGTACAGATCAGTAGATGTGTCTGCGTGTGTGTTTTATTGCCCAAATATAAGTATTTGCTACATAGAAATTTTGGCAAGCATTTATTATTCTTACGGGCCACCAGGGTTCTGCCCCCATAAAGTGCTGGTTACTATGGTGCTTATGTGGCTTCCATCTGTTTGTGCGACTCCCCTTTGGTTGAAGGTACATCATTTAGAGTCCGGATGCGCTTAAACAGGCGCACATGCTGCGAACTTGTACCAATGTCTCTGTGCTTGCACCACGTCTATGTTGTAGCAGACAGGCCGCAGTAAAAGTTTCCAGGACGCAATAGACTGACAGTAGACGCTTCATTGGACAGTAAATAGTGTACAGAAAAAACGCGAACAGCATGCACTACTTTCAGCATTCCTTAAAACGAAGAGCGAGTAGATAGTGCACAGTAGACGGTAAACGGAAGGTTATATCAAAAATTTCTTTCACGTTGAAAGGAACTTATTTTCCTTCGCATAGCTTACAAATACATGTATTGGGGAAAAACTAAATCAAAGAAAAAAAAATAAAGCTAGAAAAAAGGCTGCAGCACCCGGTATTTCCCGGCGATCATCCATCCTAGTACTAACCGGGCTCGACGTTGCTTAACTTCGGTGAACGGACGAAAAATGGTGTTTTCAAAGTGATATGGCCGTAGAAAACATAGTACCGATATTTAACATTTACAAAGTCTTCTTTTTAGAGTTTGAGATTAGTATAATAGTTATAATAGGAAATAAAAGGATGACGTCACTGATAAGACACCTGTGGATTCCCCGAGTATGGTTTGCAGAAAGTTTGATACAGTATTATAGTATACAGCTAATGCGCATAATTGTTTGTGTAAAATATAAATTTAAAACAGAAAATTTGTAATGTTTTAGACAGATAATATGTAAGGCTTACATTTTCTTTAATGAAATTGAATCTCATTTTTTATTTGCGTGCTAAGATGCTTCAAAATATATACAAATAATTTTCCTTTCTATCACACTTGTTCATTGCGCAAATTTATAAAAGTCTAGATGATGTAGCATCTGAAAAAGGGAAATGGAAAATACAACGAATAAAAGAACGGACAAACAAACCATTAAATAAATGAATTACTGCATAAATGGCAGTGAATCTTTGATGAATGACTCAGATGCATATCTTTTTCTTTTCTTGCTTTCTCTATTTCAAAAGTTCAAGCTTTTGAACTCCATGTAACTTTCAAAAAGTACTGTCGGCTTAGCTCTATTAAAAATTTAATAAACTGTTTTAAATCGACATTTAAGGTGCCATTTACTTGTTTTAGGATATAGCTAAAAACTTACACTGAAACGAGATGAACTGAGAAATTCAATTTTATTATTGAATTAGTGTTAGCATTAAACAGTTCTTAACTTGTTAGATCTCGCAATACATAATATTGCTAGACTAGAATGCGCATTTACGCAGACTAGTCTAAGCAGTGCTACCTCTCTCGTAAAAAGGTTCGGAGTGAAAGTTTTTCACACCTATAAAACAGCTCATAACTTTAAAAGTAAAAAGTATGCAAAGACCAGGAACTGAAACAATCAAAATTCAAATCCAGCCCTCAAACCATAGTTGTTTTGATTTGTGTACACACTGATAATTATTAGCAAGGTTATACATTCGGATAGAAGTTACATGATTTTAATCGCAATCGGCGACATTTGACTCTATTGGAAAGTGACTGAAATGATAAAGAGGCCCCTGTTGTTGTTTTTTCGCTGCAAAGTCATTCTCACTCGATGTAAACGATGGCTAGTTATGTCTTCTCATATGGAGTGTCATCTGGTAGTGAATGAAGATGGTGAACAAAGCTTGACACACTAGTTCAAGAGAATAGCTGAAGAGAAAATCAGTTTTCGCGCGAGAAAAGTTTCGACGGTTTGCAACAATGACAGTATGGACGATGGGAGATAACTCTGATTTAACATGGAGCTCAGTAATACATTTTATGAAAAGCATCTTCCCTGCAGGCACATCACGTCGAAATGACGTCATACTGACGTCGATGCGACATAATTACGTCGCATCGATGTCAGTGCGACGTCAATAGGACATCATGTGCCTGGTTTTTGGTCTCCTCAAGGTTGATGCAAATTATTGCTGGCTAATTAATCAATCTTGTTGGTCTTAGTCTGAGTTTAGTTTGTTTAAGCTCGGATAGCTGAAACAAGTTTACTTTGAACAATGTGTATCTCTGTCTGTATGTTTATTTGAAAACTTGTGTTGTGTGGTTGTATCTTTGTCTTTGGTCGAAGCCCCGGAAGGTCAGTGGGTTAAGTGGTGGCCTACTGATCTAGCGGACCGGGTTCGAGCCCCGCTTGAGGCGAGAACCTTTCCCACGGCAAACGGGGTTCCATGAAACACAGTCTTTCATCATCGTCCTGATATAACAGAAATACTATGGAAAAGGACGTGAAATTGCGTCGTCCATCCATCCATCTTTGTCTGTAATATAGTAAACGCAGTTGATGTTTAGTTCCAACAGATTTAAGATTCCATCCAACCAGCCGGATGATGGTCTAAGTATAATGTGTTGTTAGCCAAAGTGTTGCTAACTACGCGAAAAGAACAAAATGCTTTTTTGTAATATTAATGCGCATTCTTTAAGAGCCACACCCTCAGAAAATTGCCACATGGGACGAGAAAAATCAGCCCAGTCTGTGGTAACATTTATGTGTTCACAACATGTATAAACAATCTTGAGCATTATACACTGGAGCGCCGTAAAGTGTGCGAAAAGAAATGACACTAATGGGACTGCATTTGCTTTTACCTAGATGGTGTGAAACACATTTTTACTCGCGCATACCTCGTGTCGTGATAAAACCAGTCTTATGTCCGACGCAAAACAGGCGTGTCTAGCCTAGACGGATGCGCAATCAGAACAGGGTAGACTACACATGAGCGCAGACATATCTTGGTACCTCCTGGTAGCGTATACATACATATTTCACTGCAATCATTATGGGCTGAACACACATTTTTCCTTGCGCAGGCCATTTGAGTCGTGTCGTGATATAATCAGCCTTATGGTATATGCAAAACAATATCTCCAGACTAGTCTGTGCACTAGCACAATCAGAACAAGGTAAAGACAATATGTATGAATTCTGGGAATCAAACGGTGCACTGCACTTACTCTGACAGACCACGCAGTTGTATAGATTTATCTTGGTACCCACTATTTGCGTATATAGAGTCAAACATATTGTGCCCGGACATGGCTCATAATGTTCAACACAAGAGATGAGCATAAAATGCACGTGCAAATTATGACTGACCCTTGATTATCTTCATTATCGATGATGTAACCCAAGAGCCACACCCTCAGAAAATTGCCACATGGGACCAGAAGAATCAGCCCAGTCTGTGGTAACATTTATGCGTTTACAACATGTATAAACAATCTTTAACATCATATACTTGAGCGCTGTAAAGTGTGCGAAAAAATAATGACACTGATGGGACTGCATTCGCCTTTACCGAGATGGGGTGAAACACATTTTTCCTCGCGCATACCTCGTGTCGTGATAAAACCAGTCTTATGTCATACGCAAAACACGCGTGTCTAGACTAGACGGATGCGCAATAAAAACAGGGTAGCCTACACATGAGCGTAGACATATCTTGGTACCTCCTGGTAGCGTATACATACACATTTCGCTGCAAACATTATGGGCTGAACACACGTTTTTCCTTGGCCAGGCCACTTTGAGTCGTGTCGTGATAAAAACAGCCTAATGGTATATGAAAAACACCTATGTCCAGACTAGTCTGTGCACTAGCACAATCAGAACAAGGTACGCGCAATTAGTATGCTTTCTGGGAATCAAACGGTACACAGCACTTACTCTGACGGACTACGCAGTTGCATAGACTTTCCTTGGTACGCACTGTTTGGGTATAGCGTCAAACATATTTTGCCCGGACAAGGCTCATAACGTTCTTGAACATAAATTGCTCGTGCAAATATGACCCACCCGTTATTATCAATGATGTTACCCAAGATTTGCAAGATTAAGGAACAATTGCCGCAGTAATCCTATATTTTGGGATAGGTGTATCTGAGAAATCACTTTAGAATCAGATCAAGATGTGCAATGCGTCATATCCTATCAGTATTTTGACACACTGTCAGCTAGTATAAGCACCTGTTCGAACTTTAGAATAATTACAGTAATTATAAGGTGTCCCTATAAAGAGGGTAAATTAAAACAATGCAAATTGTTTGGACAACATTACAAGACACCCAGCAGGCACATGACGTCGTAATGATGTCGAAATGGGGTCGATGCGACGCCACCATGCCTATCGACGTCAATGCTACGCAATTTCGACGTCTTATGCCTGCTGGGCAGTAAAATATTTCCCAGCGGGCACATGACGTCAGAATGAGGTCGATGCGATTTCATCTGGCTGCGTCGACGTCAATGCGACGACATTATTACGGTGTGTGCCAGTCGGTAGTATTATCAATGTGAAGAGCTGATCCGTCTCTTTGGGCTTTCCATTAGGTATCAAAAAAATAATGATATCGAAAGTCTGTCCACAGTCACAACTAAATAGTCTAGGTGCACGTTTCATTAACATCCATCTTCAGACGAAGGAAGCAATTCGATAGGGAAAAGAAATAATGCCAAAATTTGTACATATTGGCAAAAACTATAAATTCTGCATTTCGATAATATTCTATTCTATTCTATCTCATAACCTTACTAGGTCGTTGGGGCACCACAGATGACTTCAAAATAATCCCTTTCCACCTTGTCCTGTCTTCAGCTGCCCTAGTTGAGCTGGCAAAATCCATTCCTGTCCACTCCTTGATATTGTATTCTCACCTCTTCTTCTGTCTACCTCTTCTTTTTCCTTTCACTGTGCCCTGAAGAATTATCTTTGCTAAACCAGAAGACCTTGAGACGTGGCCAAACCACCTTAGTTTCCGTTTCTTGATCAGCGTAAGGAGTTCATTATATTCTCCAATGGCTGTTTGGATCTTCCTGCGAACCTCCTCATTGGTTATATGGTCCTTGTACGAAATGTTCAGTAACCTTCGGTAGCATCTCATCTCAAAGGCATGCGTTCTTTTCTCTAACTCTGCTGTCAAGGTCCATGATTCACAGGCATACAGAAATATGGAAATGACAAGGGAACGCATAAGTTTCACCTTTGATCCAAGAGATATATTGTTATCTCTCCAAATTGGTTTCAGCTTAGTAAGAGCTGAAGTAGCTTGTGCAATCCTTGAGAGAACCTCCTGTTTTGGGCCATCATCTGAGACAACTGCTCCAAGGTATTTGAAGCTGCTTACGGTACCCAGTCAGTTTCTGCCCTTTTACCTTGATCTCCCTCTAGATGCCGTCTGCGCTGTTCGTCATCAGTTTGGTCTTCTCAGCACTGATCCCTATCTTATACCTTGTGCAGGTTTGGTCGAGACTTTCAACTAGAGCTTCCAGTTCCTGCTCTTCCTCAGCTAGAGCATCTATGTCATCGGCAAACCGCAGATTGGTAATGTTTCTGCCGCCTATGCTAACCTTTCCTTCATGTTCTTCCAGAGCATCAGACATGATCCGTTCTAAAAAATGTTGAAGAGGGTGGGTGACAGAAGACATCCTTGTCTTACTCCAACTGTTGTTATGAACCATTCTCCTGTACTGCCATTTATCACGACTGCACTTGTAGCCTTGTCGTATAGCTGCTCAATGGTGCGAACTAGATTTGCACTGATATTGTACTTCCGCATGGTGGCCCATAAGGCTGCATGCCATACTCTGTCAAAGGCTTTTTCGAAATCAATGAAGCATGGTACAGATTCTGCTGATGTTGGAGATACTTATCACACAGGATTCTAAGGTTGAAGATTTGTTCTGTGGTGCTCCTTCCTGCTCGGAACCCAGCCTGTTCCTCAGCGATTATCTCCTCGGCTTGTGGTTTAAGCCTGTTCAAGATGACTTTCAGCATGACTATGCTTGAATGACTGATGAGGCTGATGGTTCTGTAGTTCTGGCAGAGCTGTAGGTTGCCATTTTTAGGGAGCGTAATAATCAGCGACTGAGTCCATGGGGTAGGCCATTCTCCTGTTCTCCAGATCCTGTTACAAAAATCTGTTAAAACATCAATCATGGTCTCCCCGCCAGCTTGAACAAGTTCTGCTGGTATATTATCAACTCCGGCAGATTTCCCCATCTTTAGTGCTGCTACTGCAATCTCAACTTCCTCACGCAGGATCGGTTGTTGACTTTCTTCTGGGGGCTGATTGCAGTCCAGAACCGCATTGTCACCGTAAGTCTCATGGTTGTATAGTTCTGAGCAATATTCTGTCCATCTGCTGAGAATCTCTTGTTCCTCTGTAAGGCATTTCCCAGACTTGTTCTGGATAGTTGTGGATCTACCCTGTTTCTCTGAAGTTAGATCCTCCACAAGCTGGTATGCTTTCTTGCTGTTGTTTTTGTTCAAGCAAGTTTCAATCTCCTTGCACTGACTAGCTATCCAGTCCTCCTTCGCTTTCTTCACTGCCTTCTGAATCCTCTTGTTTGCTTCCCTGTATTCTTCTGCTCCTCCTGCTTCATACCTCTTCTTCTTCAAATTTCTCCTCTCATCACAGAGGTCGAGAACATATCTGGTGACCCAGGGCTTTTTCCTGCGACGTTCCTTCCCAAGTATCTCACTGGCTGCCTCAGTCACTACTGTGTTGTAGGTGGTAATCATGGTATCTATGCCCATGTCATAATCCCTCAGACCAATGAGTGGTGCAAATTTCCCACCTATTGTTGCTTGAAAAGTGCATGCCACATCTGGATCCCTTAGCTTCTCAAGATCAAACTTTAGTCTTGGCTGGGTTGGCTTTCTAGCCTTCTTCAGACGAACTCGGAAGGTCACAATCACCAGGTCATGGTCACTTCCTATGTCTGCTCCAGGAAAACTCCTTGTCCTATGGATGTTGACTCCTGATCGGAAGCGCTTCCTCACCAAGATGTAATCGATCTGATTGTGGTGTTTCCCATCTGGACTGTGCCATGTCCATCTTCGTGATGGTTTGTGAGGGCCAAGGGTGTTTGTCAATACTAGGCTGTTACAGGTTGCAAACTCTCTAGAAGTCTGAGACCTCTCTCATTTGTCTCGGCATTGCAGTAGGGTCCACAAACGTTTTCCCAGTCTTCCTGTGCATCCTTTTGTGAAGGTAGAAGGTCACAGATATAAATAGATATGCAAATAACAAACTCGGTAGTTTGTGGTCGAGTAAATGTTTGGGTATATAAGCAAATAAACCGCCCTTGGTGGGTGAGCATGCTTTTCCACTGACGGGGTTTGTTTGATGGTCGGCCCACGTTACATTTGGTGGCAGCGGTGGGATAATGACAACTGCCAGACCGGAGTTGCCTTACCCATGTAATTCCCAGGCCAAGTCTCGGGACGAGATTTCTCGGAGGGGAAAGTAATGTGACGGTAGAAGGTCGCAGATATAAATAGATATGCAAATAACAAACTCGGTAATTTGTGGTCGAGTAAATGTTGGGGTATATAAGCAAATAAACCGCCCTTGGTGGGTGAGCATGCTTTTCCACTGACGGGGTTTGTTTGCAGGTCGGCCCACGTTACACTTTCAAACTTTCGATCATACAAAACTAAAATTCACAAGAAAAAAATGTCATAACTGCTTTTTTAATTTATTTATTTTTTTTTTTATTGTTTACACTATTGCAGAACTTAAATGTACAGATAATTAGATGTGTCTGCGTGTGTGTTGTATTGCCCAAATATAAGTATGTGCTACATAGAAATTTAGGCATGCATTTATTATTCTTACGGGCCACCAGGGTTCTGCCCCCATAAAGTGCAGGTTACTATAATGGTGCTTATGTGGCTTCCATCTGTTTGTGCGACTCCACTTTGGTTGAAGATACATCATTTAGAGTCCGGATGCGCTTAAACAGGCGCAAATGCTGCGACCTTGTACCCATGCCTCTGTGCTTGCACCACGTCTATGTTGTAGCAGACAGGCCGCAGTAAAAGTATCCAGGACGCAATAGACTGACAGTAGACACTTCATTGGACAGTAAGTAGTGTACAGAAAAAACGCGAACAGCATATACTACTTTCAGCATTCTCCAAAACGAAGAGCGAGTAGACAGCGCACAGAAGACGGTAAACGGAAGATTATATCAAAAAAGGCTTTCACGTTGAAAGAAACGTATTTTCCTTCACACAGCTTACAAATACATGTATTGGTGAAAAACTATATCAAAGAAAAAAAAATAAACTAAAATAAAAAAAATAAAAAAAGACAGACAAAAGGCTGCAGCACTCGGTATTTCCAGGCAATCATCCATCCAAGTACTTACCGGGCTCGACGTTGCTTAACTTCGGTGAACGGACGAGAAATGGTGTTTTCAACGTGATATGGCCGTAGTCAACAAAGTACCGATATTTAACATTTACAGAGTCTTCTTTTTAGAGTTTGAGATCAGTATAATAGTTATAATAGGAAATAAATGGTGACGTCACTGATAAGACACCTGGGGATTCCCCGAGTATGGTTGGCAGAAAGTTTGATACAGTATTATAGCATACAGCTAATGCGCATGATTGTTTGTGTAAAATATGAATTTAAAACAGAAACTTTTTAATGGTTTAGACAGATAATTTGTAAGGCTTACATTTTCATCAAAATATAAACAAATAATTTTCTTTCCTTTCTATCACACATGTTCAGTGCGCAAATTTATAAAAGTCTAGATGATGAAACGTCTGAAAAAGGGAAATGGAAAATACAACGAATGAACGAACGAACAAACAAACCATAAATAAATGAATTACTGCATAAGAAAATTGATAAACTGTTTTAAATCAACATTTTAGGTGCCATTTACTTGTTTTAGGATATAGCTAAAACTTACACTGAAACGAGATGAACTGCGAAATTCAATTTTATTATTGAATTATTGTTAGCATTAAACAGTTTTTAACTTGTTAAATCTCGCAATACATTATATTGCTAGACTAGAATACGCATTTACGCAGACTAGTCTAAGCAGTGCAGACTCTCTCGTAAAAAGGTTCGGAGTGAAAGTTTTTCACACCTATAAAACAGCTCATAACTTTAAAAGTTTTGATTTGTGTACAGACTAATATGAGCCGCGACACGAGAAAACCAACAATGTGGTTGTGCGCCCAGCGCAGACTCAGATCAGCCTGGGCATGCGCCAAGTCTGATCAGAGTCTTCGCTGCCCGCATGGAGGTAGCTTTGACACTTAGCTACCCTTAAGCACTTAGCGAAGAGTCTGAGCAGAATGGGCGGATGCCCAGGCTGATCCGAGTCTGCGCTGGGTGCACAACCACTTTGTTGGTTATCTCATGTCGGGGCTCATATTAGTCTGTACACAAATCAAAACTTTTAAACTTTTAAACTTTTAAAGCTTAATTAAAGGACCATTCTGATTGAAAATAAGTCCAATTCCATTGAGATTTTCTAATTTTCATATTTTTCTATTTTTAGTAACAGTGACAGGGTAAATAACGCAAATAGTTTCACCTTTGCTGGTGGTATACACCATTTATCATAGTGTTCTTTCATCTCTGTATACACGAAATTGCAGACTAAAACGGTTGTTCTGTAAGTCAGGAAATATCCTGACCAGTCCGCGCAGGCGCTCGGACTGGTCAGAATATTCGTACTGCATATTCGTGTGTAAAAATGTATATAGTAGCTCATTATTCTTGTCGAGTTTCATCGTATTGCTCATCATCTGTTTATTGATTTATACATGTATATATCTTTTTTTTTCCTCTTTTTTTTTGATATGTTGAAGAAACAGTATATCTGCACATCAGGCGTAGACCTTTTTCTGATTCGCACACCATCTTTTAATGTTAGAAAATTGAAACGAATGCAGTATTCAGTAGCTTCTCTGACAAATAAAATTACAGATGATACCGTAAAGGTCTGAAGGTTGGGACACCTCGGACAATAAGTACTCTGTTTAGAAGGTGGGCAGAGGAGGCCCTGAGCAGACTGCTCTTGGGGGCTGTCTGATCTGGGCCTGCCCTGTTTGCTCAGACCCAACATTTAGAAGCTTGAGGACATGGAGGCCTGATCAGACTGTTCCTTTAGGGGCGGCCTGATCTGGATTTTCACTTTTGCTAACACCTAGCTGCCCCAATGTTCAGAGTTTTACGGTACGTCACACGAAACAGTTAAATCATTTTCCCTATCATATTAAAAAAAACTAAAAAGAAATACATAAATAAATAAGTTTTACTTACAGCAATGAATTTCATAGATCCTTCGAACACATTTAAGGAATTCGGTCAAAGTCAAAATAATAACTTTTTTCGTGCTTTTCTTCCAGCAAAAATCTCGTGCTGCCTGAGGGGTTTGCTCGCAGGTATGCACGGGTTTCTCTAGAAAATAGGAGACCTGTTTTTGCCAGTTCTCGTGGTTACACTACTGTGTACTTTTTGATACGGAAAATGATAAAAGAAATGTGGGAGAAAATAGGCATTTTCTATATAAATCTAACCACTGTTGAACGTATATACCTTTTCTGTTGTGCGTTTATATGAATATGTTTTGTTGAATTGTTAAAAAAAAAAAAAAAAAAAAAAAAATATATATATAATAAAGAAACGCAATGCTAAAAAAAAAAAAAAAAAATAAAATAAAATCGGCCATTGCCATTGACAGTTGCTGTATTTTTATAATAAAAATGTTTCAAGCTTCTCAAAAAAAAAAAACAAAAACAGTGACCAACATGACTGGTACACAGTTAATCTATTTTTGAAACATCTCAATGCAAGAATCATTTTGACACAAATTTCGTCGAAATCCATTCATCGGTTACTGAGATATTGTCATTTTCATGTTTTGTGCTGTTTTTAGTAACGGAAGATGGCGGCCATCTTGGAATGCAAAAATGCAAAAAATCGAAAAAGCTTAATGAAAGGACCATTCTGATAGAAAATTAGTCAAATTCTATTGAGATTTTCTAATTTTCACATTGTTCTATTTTTTGTAACAGTAGCCAACATGACTGGTCAATAGTTCGTTATTTTTTAAACATCTCAATGCAAGAATCATTATCATTTTGACACAAATTTCGTCAAAATCCATTCAGCGGTTACTGAGATATTGTCATTTTCATGTTTTGCGCTATTTTTAGTAACGACAGATGGCGGCCATCTTAAAATGCCAAATAGCAAAAAATCGACATGGCTTCATGCAAGGACCATTCTGACACAAAATTGGTCCAATTCCATTCAAGGGTTACTAAGTAATTGTCATTTTATGTTTCTGCTATTTTTAGTAACGGCAGATGGTGGCCATCTTGAAATGCCAAATTGCAATTAATCGAAAAGGCTTTATGTAAGGAACATTCTGACACAAAATTAGTCAAATTCCATTCAAGGGTTCTTGAGTAATTGTCATTTTTATGTTTGTGTTATTTTTAGTAACAGACCCCATGGTGGCCATCTTGGATAGTCAACTGGCACAAATTGAAATAATTCCATTCAAGGACCATTTCTGACCAAATCTGACCAGAATCGATTGCTTTTTCTTAAGATAATGACATTTGAGCAAAAATGGTCTTGTAAGCGCTAAGTAGGCCACTACGACCTAATTCCGCTATAGATTTTTTTTCATTTTTATAATTTTTAATTCCAAGGTCCAACTCATGTTCCATGCAAACTTTCAACCAAATATACCAAACGGTTCTGGAGAAGAAGTTGATTTTGTTGTTTTTGCTATTTTTAGTAACGGCGGCCATCTTGGATTCTTGACCTGACCCAATTTTACAATTTTGAAACCCTGCAGTCTGGTCATGCTCCCTGTAAAATTTGAGACCTATGGGTTCAGTGGTTTAACAGAAGAAGTTGTTTGAAGTTGTTTGAATAAGGTGTTTTCTGACAGCGGCATTTGAGCAAAATTACACTCATAAACAGAAAGTAGGTCACTGTGACAAAACTCCGCTACAGATTTTTTTAATTTTTACAATTTTGAATACCAAGGTTTCACTGATGTGCCATGCCAAAATTCAGACAAATATACCCAGTAATTCTGGAGAAGAAGTTTATTTTGTTGTTTTTGCTAGTTTTAGTAACAGCGGCTATCTTGGATTTTCAACCAGACCCAATTTTACAATTCTGAGACCCTGGTGTCAGGTCATGCTCCATGTGAAATTTGACAACCATGAGACCAGTAGTTTTACAGAAGAAGATGTTTGAATATTTGTTTTTAGGTGTTGACGGACAAATTTCGGGACGACGCACGACGCACGACGCACGCCGGACGCACGCCCTTCGGGCCAGGTGAGCTAATAATGTTTTGTTAGCCAACGTGTTGCTTACTACGCGAAAAGAACAAATTCCTTTTTTTGTAATATTAATGGGCATTCTTTAAGAGCCGCACCCTCATAAAATTGCCACATGGTACGAGAAAAATCAGCCCAGTCTGTGGTAACATTTATGTGTTCACAACATGTATAAACAATCTTGAGCATTATACACTGGAGCGCCGTTAAGTGTGCGAAAAGAAATGACACTAATGGGACTGCATTTGCTTTTACCAAGATGGTGTAAACACATTTTTCCTTGCGCATACCTCGGGTCGTGATAAAACCAGTCTTATGTCCGACGCAAAACAGGCGTGTCTAGCCTAGACAGATGCGCAATCAGGACAGGGTAGACTACACTGAACAAAATTTCTAATTGGTCACTTTCTGCCATAGAATTTAGCCATAAGCAGATTTAGATTAGCCTGGCTACCAACTAGGACAAACGAATGTACAGACATTCTTGTATTTTACAAAGCAACACAGACTCTTATATTTGCAAAATGATTTACAGCAATTCGAGACGTCCATTAGGATTTACACAAACATTGAAAGGGAGGTAATTTGAAAACGTCAATATTAAAATTAATACAGGTGAAAAATGCATGGCGTCTAAAAACATACTTCATGTTTTTATGATGAAAAACTTTATTTACTCCTGAAATATCATGCTTTTGTGGAAGTTTGATGCAGCCTGTATGTGTTTTCAAAGCATTCTATGGTTTAGATAGAAGGGGTCATAACTCTAATGCTACAATAAAGGTTTGATAACAACATTGAATCTTAATAAGTAGATAAGAGCCCAAAATTTTGATTATAATTATATTCAAAAATACAGTTTAAAAATCATATTTCTGCATATTAGAAAACTGACCAATTAGAAATTTTGCTGAGTGTACACATGAGTGTAAACATATCTGGGTACCTCATGGTAGCGTATACATACATATTTCACTGCAACCATTATGGGCTGAACACACATTTTTCCTTGCGCAGGCCATTTGAGTCGTGTCGTGATAAAATCAGCCTTATGGTATATGCAAAACAACTATCTCCAGACTAGTCTGTGCACTAGCACAATCAGAACAAGGTCAGGGCAATAAGTATGCCTTCTGGGAATCAAACGGTGCACTGCACTTACTCCGACAGACCACGCAGTTGTATAGACTTATCTTGGTACCAACTATTTGCGTATAGCGTCAAACATATTGTACCCGGACAAGGCTCATAACGTTCAACACAAGAGATGAGCATAAAATGCACGTGCAAATTATGACTGACCCTTGATTATCTTCATTATCGATGATGTAACATAAGAGCCACACCCTCAGAAAATTGCCACATGGGACAAGAAGAATCAGCCCAGTCTGTGGGAACATTTATGCGTTCACAACATGTATAAACAATCTTGAGCATCATATACTTGAGCGCCGTAATGTTTGCGACAAAAAAATGACACTGATGGGACTGCATTCGCTTTTACCAAGATGGGGTGAAACACATTTTTCCTTGCGCACACCTCGTGTCGTGATAAAACCAGTCTTATGTCATACGCAAAACACGCGTGTCTAGACTAGACGGATGCGCAATCAGAACAGGGTAGACTACACATGAGCGTAGACATATCTTGGTACCTCCTGGTAGCGTATACATACACATTTCGCTGCAAACATTATGGGCTGAACACACGTTTTTCCTTGCCCAGGCCATTTTGAGTCGTGTCGTGATAAAATTAGCCTAATGGTATATGAAAACCACCTATGTCCAGACTAGTCTGTGCACTAGCACAATCAGAACAAGGTACGCGCAATTAGTATGCCTTTGGGAATCAAACGTTGCACAGCACTTACTCTGACTGACTACGCAGTTGGATAGACTTACCTTGGTAGCCACTGTTTGGGTATAGCGTCAAACATATTTTGCCCGGACAAGGCTCATAACGTTCTTGAAACACAAAAGATGAGCATAAATTGCCCGTGCAAATATGACCAACCCGTTATTATCAATGATGTTACCCAAGATTTGCAAGATTAAGGAACAATTGCCGCAGTAATCCTATATTTTGGGATAGATGTATCTGTAAAATCACTTTAGAATCAGATCAAGATGTGCAATGCGTCATATCCTATCAGTATTTTAACACACTGTCGGCTAGTATAAGCACCCGTTCAAATTTTAGAATAATTACAGTAATTATAAGGTGTCCCTATAGAGAGGGTAAATTAAAACGATGCAAATTGTTTGGACAACATTACAAGACACCCAGCAGGCAAATGACGTCGTAATGATGTCGAAATGGGGTCGATGCGACGCCAACATGCCTATCGACGTCAATTCTACGCAATTTCGACGTCTTATGCCTGCTGGGCAGTAAAATATTTCCCAGCGGGCACATGACGTCAGAATGACGTCGATACGAGGTCATCTGGTTGCGTCGACGTCAATGCGACGACATTATTACGGTGTGTGCCAGTTGGGTAGTATTATCAATGTGAAGATCTGATCCGTCTCTTTGGGCTTTCCATTATGTATCAGAAAAAAAATAATGATATTGAAAGTCTGTCCACAGTAACAACTAAATATTCTAGGTCCACGTTTCATCAACATCGATCTTCATCGAAGGAAGCAATTCGATAAGGAAAAGAAATAATGCCAAAATTTGTACATATTGCCAAAAATTATAAATTCTGCATTTCGATCATACAAAACTAAAATTGACAAGAAAAAAAATGTCATAACTGCCTCTTTGATTTAGTTATTATTTTTTTATTTGTTTCCACTATTGCAGAACTTAAATGTACAGACAATTAGATGTGTGTGCGTGTGTGTTTTACTCACCAAATATAAGTATGTGCAATATAGAAATTTTAGCACGCATTTATTGGCTCACCTGAGCCGAAGGCTCAAAGGTGAGCTTATAGTATGGCAATGCTCCGTAGTCCGTCGTCCGTCCGTCCACCATTTTCAAAGGTCTTCTGCAAAACCACTGTGCCGATCTATGGAGCCTCCATGAGCTGGGGCAACGAAAGTTTGTTCGGGGTATCTGGGTCACATGACCAAGATGGCCGCCACGCCCATATATAATAAAACCCTGCAAAAATCTTCTCCAGAACCAAACGTCCTATGAAAGTTCCTATAAGGTCCTATGACCTTGAAACATGGTATGTATCATCGAGCATGCAAGCTCATCGTAGATTATACAAATAATGACCTTGCGATGACCTTGACCTAATTTATGACATGGTCAACTTTGGTATGTTAGGCTTTTATATGGGAAAACGCTTAAACAGTGAACTTCTCAGAACCTATTTAAGTCTAAGTTACAATACTTGGTATACATGGTCAACTAAATAAAGAAATGAAGATATTATGTCGCCAAAGGTCAGTCATTCGGTCCGTCCATCCGTCGTCAAGATTTTCAAACATTTTTTCCTCAGAAACCACTGGGCCGATTAAAGCCAAATTTCATATGGAGTTTCAGTTGGATAGGGTAATGAAAGTTTGTACGCGGGATCTTGGTCTCAAGACCAAGATGGCCGCCATTCCCATATATGGTAAAAATCTTTCAAAAATATTCTTCTCTAGAACCAAAAGGCCTATGACCTTGAAACTTAGTATGTAGCATTGGGCATGCGGGTCCATTATAGTTTAAACAAACGATGACCTTGCGTTGACCTTGACCTAATTTATGACATGGTCAACTTTAGTATGTTAGGCTTTTATATGGGAAAACGCTTAAACAGTGAATTTCGCAGAACCTATTTAAGTCTAAGTAACAATATTTGGTATTTATGGTCAACTGAATGAACAGCTGAAGATATTATGTCACTAAAGGTCATTCAGTACATCCATCCGTCGTCAAGATATTCAAACATCTTCTCCTCTGAAACCACTGGGCCGATTGAAGCCAAATTTCATATGGAGTCTCAGTGGGATAGGGGAATGGAAGTTTGTACGCAATGGTCTGGGTCACATGACAAAGATGGCTGCCACGGCCATATATGGTAAAAACCCTTAAAAATCTTTTTTTTATCCACAACCAAAACGCCTTTGACCTTGAAACTTGGTATGTAGCATTGGGCATGGGGGCCCATCATAGTTCATACAAACGATGACCTGGCGTTGACCTTGACCTAATTTATGACATGGTCAACTTTATTATGTTAGGCTTTTATATGGGAAAACGCTTAAACAGTGAATTTCTCAGAAACTATTAAGTCTAAGGCACAATACTTGGTATACATGGTCAATTAAATGAACAAATGAAGATATTATTTCGCTAAAGGTCAAGGTCATTCGGTCCGTCCATCTGTTGTCAAGATCTTCAAACATCTTTTCCTTTGAAACCACTAGGCAGATTAAAGCCAAATTTCATATGGAGTTTCAGTTGGATGGGGGAACGAAAGTTTGCATGCGGGGTCTTGGTCACATGACCAATTGGCCGCCATGCCCATATGTTACGAAATGGATCCGATCGTCGACTATGTCGTCGTAATTATTTTCATTCATTCAATCAGTAGGGCTACAGTTTTTAGGGCAACTGTGGTAATAAAACATTTACGGAAATTGTGGCTACGTTATGCATGGGTTGTTTGTGAATACCTCTCGTGGACAGCGTATTGCATGATTTTAAGGTGAATACCTGCACGAGTCTTTTGATTGTGGACAGCGTGTTGCATGATTTTAATGTGAGTACCTGCACGCTTAGATTCGAGTCCCATGATTTAAAAGTGAGACGCTTAGTATTTATACTGCTATTCTTTAATGAGAAATTAGACGTGGCTGTTTAATTCTTATACTGAGGATGTTATATTGTTGTGTGCCCAGATTCTGAGTTTAGACCTGAATGGTAAGATTTTATTATATCTATTTAGAATAGTTTGGTTAAGAATGAAAAATGTGACTTCTGATTGATATGGTATGATTATATGTGTCGACTGATTTGATTTTGTTGACAGTGATCAGGCTGTGCATATGTCGACCAATTTTGTTTATACTGACCATGCTGCGCATGGTATTTGTATATTAGGAAGTTTTGTAAATTACGGAAATAGTTTATATCACTGATGTTGGTTGCAATGGTGTGCGTCTATTTGACGTCCAGTGACGTCAGTTGCATTCATGTTATTCATGTGACGTCAGTTGCATTCATGTTATTGCGACGTCAGCACTTTTTATATTAGTTTCACGTATACGTGGCCTATAGAAGTAGATTGATTTGTAATGGAACTAATTTATATACTCGTGACGTCAATTGACGCCATAGCATGCACCGCATTAAGGGTTTTTTCCATATGTTATTATGGTAACATTTGGTCGTCATGCGTTTGATTTGCCTTCACTAGATGACGTCATATGGTATAACATCATTGATGTCATGATGTCAGATCAAACGTTATGATCCCAAATGTTTTAGAAACGCTTATTCAGTTATTATATTCTATGGCAGATGGTATTACGCTTAATTTAAGGAAATGAATTAATACATATGCGAGTTAGATTTTGGTCAATCAATTTAATGTAAATAGGTCATTGTTTAGATTATTCATGTTTTATGTGGGGTATGTCATAGTAATGCCTGTTGACGTCAGTATACTTCTTGACAATGTTTGACGTCAGATCCTTCGACGCACATGCGTGGTAGGATCTACGTTTCTTCATTGGCGGAAGTGGTAAGCACACTTTTAGCTTTACATCGTGGTGGTGAGCGCGAGTCGTGTCTAGTGACACGGCTGGCGTGTGCACGTTATGCTCGGCATTCGCCGAGGGCGTTGTATGGTATTTCCAAGACAGGCCCAAGTCTTACGTATTATTTTTATGTAGTTACAATGTATTAAGTGTAAGTTCGTTATTTTTAGGCACATCAAGTCCGGCAGTCAGCTGTTAGGGCTTAGAGCCACGTCTCACCTGGAGATTCGATATACGTCTCCAGGTTAATACCAACCCGGGTGGAGGCAGTTACAACGCCGTTCATGCATATTTCCTAGCAGAGGCGGGAAGCACAAAATATAGGCGAATTGGAAGTTATTACTGCGGAGGTGAAAGTGGGACAGTGTTCGTCCACTAAAGTGTGTCTTGTTATATATAGACTGGTCCCTGGTACGATTCAGGGAGCGACCAGTATATAATCGTGCACGTGTTAATATAAGTTGGTGTTCCTCATGATATATGGACTGGCCCATGACATGATCCAGGGAACGACAAATTGAAGTCTACCAACATAAGGCCTTGTTTCTTTGTATGAGCTCAAACTAACGTTTTTTGTTCTTTGTGTTTTCCTTTAGTTCATGGCGCTGAGCCGAGTACGGTGTTGACGTCAGACGGTAATCTATTTGCGTATTGTACGCAAATCGATTACAGATTTGAAACAAGCACCTTACTTGGGCCAGCGACATGAACTGATATGTGTTGTATATTATTGTAATTGTGACAGTTGTAAATTGTATCGTTGTATATAGAATTTACATTATATATAAAATTCAAAATTCTAACGTTGTTAGAGTTTCCTTGTTAGTGTAATACACTGGTAGATAACCCTTTAACCGGAAATCACCCTCCGCCGTCCTGGCGACGCATAAGGCTCTACACCCGTGTCGACCGTGTGTAAAACCTTCGGCGTAACACCATATATATGGTAAAAACCCTTCAAAAAACTTCTTCTCCAAAACCAAAGGCCTATGGCCATGAAACTTGGTATGTAGCATTCGGCATGCGAGCCCATCATAATTTGTTCAAATGATGACCTTGCGATGACCTTTATCTAATTTATGACATAGTCAACATTGGTACGTTAGGCTTTTATATGGGAAAACGCTTAAACAGTGGATTTCTCAGAAACTATTAAAGTCTAAGGTATAATATTTGGTATTTATGTTCAACTAAATGAACAGCTGAAGATATTATGTCACTCAATGTTGGTCATTCTGCCAGCCCGTCCGTCGTCAAGATTTTCAAACATTTTCTCCTCTGAAACAACTTCACCGATTGAAGCGAAATTTCATATGGAGTTTCAGTGGGATAGGGGAACGAAAGTTTGCACGCGAGGTCTGGGTCACATGACTAAGATGGCCGCCATGCGCATATATGGTAAAGATCCTTCAAAACTCTTCTTCTTAAGAACCAAAAGGCCTATGACCTTGAAACTTGGTATGTAGCATTAGACACTCGGGCCCATCATAGTTTGTACAAATGATGACCATGCATTGACGTTGACCTAATTTATGACACCTCAACTTTGGTATGTTAGGCTTTTATATGGGAAAATGCTTAAACAGTGTTTTTTTTTCAGAAACTATTCAAGTGTAAGGTAAATATTTGGGACATATGGTTAACTGAATGACCAGATGAAGATATCATGTCACTAAAGGCCAAGGTCATTCTGTCCGTCCATCTGTTGTCAAGATTTTCAAACATCTTCTCCTCTGAAACCAATTCGCCGATTGAACCCAAATTTCATATGGAGTCTTATTGTGATGGGGGAACGAAAGTTGGTTCCTGGGATCTGGGTCACATAACCAAGATGGCCGCCATGTCCATATATGGTAAAACCCGTTCAAAAATCTTTTTCTCCAGAACCAAAAGGCATCTGACCTTGAAACTTGGTATGTAGCATTTGGAACTTGGGCCCATCATAATTTATACAAATCAGGACTGTGCATTGAGTGTGGCTTAATTTATGGCAAGGTCAATTTTGATGCATTGGAAAATGCTTAAACAGTGGATTTCTCAGAAACCATTCAAGTCTAAGATATTATATTTGGTATTTATGGTTAACTAAGTGAGCCTATGAAGATATTGTGTTTTTAAAGGTCAAGGTCATTCTGTGACCTTTGTTCAAGGTCACTGTGATTCTGTTGCCTATCAACATTTTCAAACATCTTCTCTGAAGCCACTGGGCTGTTTGAAGCTATATTTCATACGATGCTTCACTGGGTTAAAAGAACCAAAGTTTGTTGAGCTGGTCATGGTCACATGACCACGATGGACACCACCCCCATATACACGCCTACCAATCGCTCTCGTGCCAAACCACGGTTCAGAACGCCAATCCATGAGAGGAGTTTCCGGTTCTGCATGAGGGGAGCCAAAATCGTAAACAAATTTGACATCGGCACAAGGTTTGAGGTGTTTATTTTCTCTGAAAACTATTTGTGCCAAATCTAAGAATGCTATTTTGTCATATATACATTGGTTCTTCGACACATGAAAGGATTAGGCACATGGGCTTGCATTTTTCCAGATATGCATTTAGTACGGCGGAGCATGTGTTCAAGGTCAATCTCTGCGATATATATATGTAGGGAAAAGTCGCATTCTCTTGCTTGATTTGAGTCTCTGACCTTATTAGTCGCAAAGAAGTGAACAGAACTACTGTATGCGTGAATCCAAACGTTGAAAGTAAGCTTTCCGTGATGGACACTTTAGAATTTAGAAAATATACGCAAAAACTTGGCATCGTCAGCCCGGTTCCGCATGAGATAGTAGAAAATATAAGGAATTTTTTATCAAACACAAAACAGCTTCTGAACAATAATTGGATCAAAACTAACTTTAATTCTGTGATATATCATTATTTTTATACATTGCAGATGACTTTCTGGCTGTTTGAATCCCCGTTTGTCTGCCTTTGAGGCATGCAAGGGGGTTTGAAAGAGGATTTGCAAAAGGTCATAAAAGACAAACGGGGAATAAAAAACAGCCAGAAAGTCATCTGCAATGTATAAAATAATGATTTATCACAGAGCTCATGTTAGTTGTGACCCAATTATTGCTCAGAAGTTGTTTTTGTGTTTGATAAAAATTCCTTATATTTTCTGTTACATGTATCTCATGCGGAACCGGGCTGACGATGCCAAGTTTTGTGTATATTTTCTAAATTCTAAACTGTCCATCCAGATAAACTTACTTCCAACGTTCGGATTTACGCATACAGTAGTTCTGTTCACTGCTTTGCGACTGCCAATGTCAGAGACTCAAAATCAAGCAAGAGAATGCGACTTTTTTCAACATGTACATATCGCCGAGATTGATCTTGAACACATGCTCCGCCGTACTAAATGCATATCTGGAAAAATGCAAGACCCTGTGCCTAATCCTTTCATGTGCCGAAGAACTAGTGTATTTGTGTCAAAATAGCATTCTTATAGTTTGCATAAATAGTTTTCAGAGAAAATAAATACCTCAAACCTTGTGCCGATGTCAAATTTGTTTACGATTTTGGCTCCCCTCATGCAGAACCGGAAACTCCTCTCATGGATTGGCGATCTGAACCGTGGTTTCGCATGAGAGCGATTGGTAGGCGTGATATATGGTAAAACTCCTTCAAAATATTTCTATTCCAGAACTAAAGGCTCATCATTGTTTGTACCATCATGACGGTGCATAGGCATTGACCTAATTTATGACAAGGTAAACTTTGGTTTGTTTGTTTTCATGTGGGACAATGCTTATACTGTTGATTTCATATAATTTTTTAAGCCTAGAAATAATAATTGGAAAATATGGTTAACTAAATGAACACATGAATACATAAGGTCATCAAAGGTCAAAGTCATTTTTGAACTTTGCTCAAGGTAACTGAGATTTTGAAATTAAAATATGCACACCTTTTAATCTTCTGGTTTCAAATTTGTAACAAATGAGCGAAATGACAAATTGTGTCTGTTGACAGAAGGTGTCAGGTGAGCTACAGGACCATTGGTCCTCAGGTTATTCTCACGGGCCACCAGGGTTCAGTCCCCATAAAGTGCAGGTTAATATGGTTCTTATGTTGGTTACATCTGTTTGTGCGACTCCACTTTGGTTGAAGGTACATCATTGTAGAGTCCGGATGCGCTTAAACAGGCGCACATGCTGCGACCTTGTACCAATGTCTATGTGCTTGCACCACGTCTATCTTGTAGCAGACAGGCCGCAGTAAAAGTATCCAGGACGCAGTAGACAGACAGTAGACACTTCATTGGACAGTAAATAGCATACAGAAAACCGCGAACAACTTGCACTACTTTCAGCATGCTCCAAAACGAAGAGCGAGTAGACAGTGCACAGTAGACGGTAAACGGTAGAATATTTCAAGAGGTCTTTCACGTTGAAAGAAATGTATTTTCCTTTGCACAGCTTAGAAATATATGTATTGGGGGAAACCCTATATCAAAGAAAAAAGAAATAAAACTACAAAATAAATAACATGTAGCTCAGTAATACATTTTATGAAAAGCATCTTCCCGGCAGGCACATCACGTCGAAATGACGTCATACTGACGTCGACGCGACATGATTACGTCGCATCGATGTCAGTGCGACATCAATAGGACATCATGTGCCTGGTTTTTGGTCTCGTCAAGGCTGATGCAAATTAATCAATCTTGTTGGTCTTAGTCTGAGTTTTAGTTTAAGATCGGATAGCTGAAACAAGTTTACTTTGATCAATGTGTATCTCTGTCTGTATGTTTATTTAAATCTTTTGTTCTGTGTCTGTATCTTTGTCTTTGGTAGAAGCCCCGGAAGGTCAGTGATTTAAGTGGTGGCCTACTGATCTAGCGGACCGGGTTCGAGCCCCTCTTGAGACGAGAACCTTTCCCACGGTAAACGGGGTTCCATGGCACACAGTTTTCATTATCGTCCTGATATAACAGAAATACTATGGAAAAGGATTGGGTCGTCCATCCATCCATCTTTGTCTTTAGTATAGTAAATGCAGTTGATGTTTAGTTCCAACAGATTTAAGAGTCCATTCAACCAGCCGGATGATGGTCTAAATATAATGTTTTGTTAGCCAAAGTGTTGCTTACTAAGCGAAAAGAACAAATTCCTTTTTGTTTTGTAATATTAATGCGCATTCTTTAAGAGCCGCGCTCTCATAAAATTGCCACATAGGACGAGAAAAATCAGCCCAGTCTGTGGTAACATTTATGTGTTCACAACATGTATAAACAATCTTGAGCATTATACACTGGAGCGCCGTAAAGTGTGCGAAAAGAAATGACACTAATGGGACTGCATTTGCTTTTACCAAGATGGTGTGAAACACATTTTTCCTTGCGCATACCTCGGGTCGTGATAAAACCAGTCTTATGTCCGACGCAAAACAGGCGTGTCTAGCCTAGAGAGATGCGCAATCAGAACAGGGTAGACTACACATGAGCGTTGACATATCTTGGTACCTCCTGGTAGCGTATACATACATATTTCACTGCAACCATTATGGGCTGAACACACATTTTTCCTTGCGCAGGCCATTTCAGTCGTGTCGTGATAAAATCAGCCTTATGGTATATGCAAAACAACTATCTCCAGACTAGTCTGTGCACTAGCACAATCAGAACAAGGTCAGGGCAATAAGTATGCCTTCTGGGAATCAAACGGTGCACTGCACTTACTCCGACAGACCACGCAGTTGTATAGACTTATCTTGGTACCAACTATTTGCGTATAGCGTCAAACATTTTGTACCCGGACAAGGCTCATAAGGTTCAACACAAGAGATGAGCATAAAATGCACGTGCAAATTATGACTGACCCTTGATTATTTTCATTATCGATGATGTAACATAAGAGCCACACCCTCAGAAAATTGACACATGGGACGAGAAGAATCAGCCCAGTCTGTGGTAACATTTATGCGTTCACAACATGTATAAACAATCTTGAGCATCATATACTTGAGCGCCGTAATGTTTGCGACAAAAAAAAGACACTGATGGGACTGCATTCGCTTTTACCAAGATGGGGTGAAACACATTTTTCCTTGCGCACACCTCGTGTCGTGATAAAACCAGTCTTATGTCATACGCAAAACACGCGTGTCTAGACTAGACGGATGCGCAATCAGAACAGGGTAGACTACACATGAGCGTAGACATATCTTGTTATAGTCCGTTTGGTCCCAAATGCAAACGGCATCCCCAGTATTTTCTGTAAATTGGTGAGAGGTAGAAGATTTTCGGATTGCTCATTCTTAATTTTCATCCTATACATAACAAAATCATAATTTTGCAGAAATGTGAGGCTTTGCATAAAAAAGTTTCTATATAAAAAAAAGGACCTAATATATGTCATTTTCACCTCTTAATTACAAGGGAGTAAAAGTTGGCTGTTGGAATTCCCGTTAACTTTTACGTATTAGAGCATGTGACCAATGTATGCTATCCCTGGAACAAAATTTGCATAATTAATTGAAATTTATTCTGAATCCATTTTTTCCACTTTTTGTTTCACCCATATATTATCAAATTTTAAAACATACACTTTTTAGTCGCATAATAATATTATTGTTCAATGTTTGTTTACAACAAAGTATCACCTGACCAGTGAAACTATACGTTACGCGTGCGGACAGGTGAATACATTTTACTATTTCATTCATATACGCCCACACCTGTAGTAAACAACGAGTTTACGCTATTGCCTATCAATAATATTTTGGCTGTTCTTACAAGCATACGACTCCCTTCACTGAAACTGCTCAGATTTTGCATTACTGTCAATGGAAAATATTTTACAAAAGCATCCAAAAATTTGGAATTTCCGTATTCTGTTATGTAAAGTTATAGGAATCATTAGGACATTAGAACATTTGATGGAAGTTTCATCGTTTTCGACAAAAATAAGCAAAACCCCGTTTGCACTTGGGAGCAAACGGACTATACCTCCTGGTAGCGTATACATACACATTTCGCTGCAAACATTATGGGCTGAACACACGTTTTTCCTTGCCCAGGCCATTTTGAGTCGTGTCGTGATAAAATTAGCCTAATGGTATATGAAAACCACCTATGTCCAGACTAGTCTGTGCACTAGCGCAATCAGAACAAGGTACGCGCAATTAGTATGCCTTTGGGAATCAAACGGTGCACAGCACTTACTCTGACGGACTACGCAGTTGCATGGACTTACCTTGGTAGCCACTGTTTGGGTATAGCGTCAAACATATTTTGCCCGGACAAGGCTCATAACGTTCTTGAAACACAAAAGATGAGCATAAAATGCCCGTGCAAATATGACCAACCCGTTATTATCAATGATGTTACCCAAGATTTGCAAGATTAAGGAACAATTGCCGCAGTAATCCTATATTTTGGGATAGATGTATCTGAGAAATCACTTTAGAATCAGATCAAGATGTGCAATGTGTCATATCCTATCAGTATTTTTAAACACACTGTCGGCTAGTATAAGCACCTGTTCAAATTTTAGAATAATTACAGTAATTATAAGGTGTCCCTATAGAGAGGGTAAATTAAAACGATGCAAATTGTTTGGACAACATTACAAGACACCCAGCAGGCAAATGACGTCGTAATGATGTCGAAATAGGGTCGATGCGACGCCAACATGCCTATCGACGTCAATACTACGCAATTTCGACGTCTTATGCCTGCTGGGCAGTAAAATATTTCCCAGCGGGCACATGACGTCAGAATGACGTCGATGCGATGTCATCTGGTTGCGTCGACGTCAATGCGACGACATTATTACGGTGTGTGCCATTTGGGTAGTATTATCAATGTGAAGATCTGATCCGTCTTTTTGGGCTTTCCATTATGTATCAGAAAAAAATAATGATATTGAAAGTCTGTCCACAGTAACAACTAAATATTCTAGGTCCACGTTTCATCAACATCGATCTTCATCGAAGGAAGCAATTCGATAAGGAAAAGAAATAATGCCAAAATTTGTACATATTGCCAAAAATTATAAATTCTGCATTTCGATCATACAAAACTAAAATTGACAAGAAAAAAATGTCATAACTGCCTCTTTGATTTAGTTATTATTTTTTTTATTTGTTTTCACTATTGCAGAACTTAAATGTACAGATAATTACATGTGTGTGCGTGTGTGTTTTACTCCCCAAATATAAGTATGTGCTATATAGAAATTTTGGCATGCATTTATTGGCTCACCTGAGCCGAAGGCTCAAAGGTGAGCTTATAGTATGGCAATGCTCCGTTGTCCGTCGTCCGTCCGTCCACCATTTTCTAAGGTCTTCTGCAAAACCACTGTGCCGATCTATGGAGCCTCCATGAGCTGGGGGAACGAAAGTTTGTTCGGGGTATCTGGGTCACATGACCAAGATGGCCGCCACGCCCATATATAATAAAAACCATGCAAAAATCTTCTTCTCCAGAACCAAAGGTCCTATGAAAGGTCCTTTAAGGTCCTATGACCTTGAAACATGGTATGTATCATCGAGCATGCAAGCTCATTATAGATTATACAAATAATGACCTTGCGATGACCTTGACCTAATTTATGACATGGTCAACTTTGATATGTTAGGCTTTTATATGGGAAAACGCTTAAACAGTGAACTTCTCAGAGCCTATTTAAGTCTAAGTTACAATACTTGGTATACATGGTCAACTAAATAAAGAAATGAAGATATTATGTCGCCAAAGGTCAAAGTCATTCGGTCCGTCCATCCGTCGTCAAGATTTTCAAACATTTTTTCCTCAGAAACCACTGGGCCGATTAAAGCCAAATTTCATATGGAGTTTCAGTTGGATAGGGTAATGAAAGTTTGTACGCGGGATCTTGGTCTCAAGACCAAGATGGCCGCCATTCCCATATATGGTAAAAATCTTTCAAAAATATTCTTCTCTAGAACCAAAAGGCCTATGACCTTGAAACTTAGTATGTAGCATTGGGCATGCGGGTCCATTATAGTTTAAACAAACGATGACCTTGCGTTGACCTTGACCTAATTTATGACATGGTCAACTTTAGTATGTTAGGCTTTTATATGGGAAAACGCTTAAACAGTGAATTTTGCAGAACCTATTTAAGTCTAAGTAACAATATTTGGTATTTATGGTCAACTAAATGAACAGCTGAAGATATTATGTCACTAAAGGTCATTCAGTACACCCATCCGTCGTCAAGATATTCAAACATCTTCTCCTCTGAAACCACTGGGCCGATTGAAGCCAAATTTCATATGGAGTCTCAGTGGGATAGGGGAATGGAAGTTTGTACGCAATGGTCTGGGTCACATGACCAAGATGGCTGCCACGGCCATATATGGTAAAAACCCTTAAAAATCTTTTTTTTATCCACAACCAAAAGGCATTTGACCTTGAAACATGGTATGTAGCATTGGGCATGGGGGCCCATCATAGTTTATACAAACGATGACCTGGCGTTGACCTTGACCTAATTTATGACATGGTCAACTTTATTATGTTAGGCTTTTATATGGAAAAACGCTTAAACAGCGAATTTCTCAGAAACTATTAAGTCTAAGGCACAATACTTGGTATACATGGTCAACTAAATGAACAAATGAAGATATTATTTCGCTAAAGGTCAAGGTCATTCGGTCCGTCCATCTGTTGTCAAGATCTTCAAACATCTTCTCCTTTGAAACCACTAGGCAGATTAAAGCCAAATTTCATATGGAGTTTCAGTTGGATGGGGGAACGAAAGTTTGCATGCGGGGTCTTGGTCACATGACCAATTGGCCGCCATGCCCATATATATGGTAAAAACCCTTCAAAAAACTTCTTCTCCAAAACCAAAGGCCTATGGCCATGAAACTGGGTATGTAGCATTCGGCATGCGAGCCCATCATAATTTGTTCAAATGATGACCTTGCGATGACCTTTATCTAATTTATGACATAGTCAACTTTGGTACGTTAGGCTTTTTTTATGGGAAAACGCTCAAACAGTGGATTTCTCAGAAACTATTAAAGTCTAAGGTATAATATTTGGTATTTATGTTCAACTAAATGAACAGCTGAAGATATTATGTCACTCAATGTCAAGGTCATTCTGCCAGCCCGTCCGTCGTCAAGATTTTCAAACATTTTCTCCTCTGAAACAACTTCACCGATTGAAGCGAAATTTCATATGGAGTTTCAGTGGGATGGGGGAACGAAAGTTTGCACGCGAGGTCTGGGTCACATGACTAAGATGGCCGCCATGCCCATATATGGTAAAGATCCTTCAAAACTCTTCTTCTTAAGAACCAAAAGGCCTATGACCTTGAAACTTGGTATGTAGCATTAGACACTCGGGCCCATCATAGTTTGTACAAATGATGACCATGCATTGACGTTGACCTAATTTATGACACCTTCAACTTTGGTATGTTAGGCTTTTATATGGGAAAATGCTTAAACACTGTTTTTTTTCAGAAACTATTCAAGTCTTAGGTAAATATTTGGGACATATGGTTAACTGAATGACCAGATGAAGATATCATGTCACTAAAGGCCAAGGTCATTCTGTCCGTCCATCTGTTGTCAAGATTTTCAAACATCTTCTCCTCTGAAACCACTTCGCCGATTGAACCCAAATTTCATATGGAGTCTTATTGTGATGGGGGAACGAAAGTGGTTCCTGGGATCTGGGTTACATAACCAAGATGGCCGCTATGTCCATATATGGTAAAACCCGTTCAAAAATCTTCTTCTCCAGAACCAAAAGGCATCTGACCTTGAAACTTGGTATGTAGCATTTGGAACTTGGGCCCATCATAATTTATACAAATCAGGACTGGGCATTGAGTGTGGCTTAATTTATGGCAAGGTCAATTTTGATGCATTGGAAAATGCTTAAACAGTGGATTTCTCAGAAACCATTCAAGTCTAAGATATTATATTTGGTATTTATGGTTAACTAAGTGAGCCTATGAAGATATTGTGTTTTTAAAGGTCAAGGTCGTTCTTTGACCTTTGTTCAAGGTCACTGTGATTCTGTTGCCTATCAATATTTTCATACATCTTCTCTGAAGCCACTGGTCTGTTTGAAGCTATATTTCATACGATGCTTCACTGGGTTAAAAGAACCAAAGTTTGTTGAGCTGGTCATGGTCACATGACCACGATGGACACCACCCCCATATATGGTAAAACTCCTTCAAAATATTTCTATTCAAGAACTAAAGGCTCATCATTGTTTGTACAATCATGACGGTGCATAGGCATTGACCTAATTTATGGCAAGGTAAACTTTGGTTTGTTTGTTTTCATATGGGACAATGCTTATACTGTTGATTTCATATATTTTTTAAGCCTAGAAATAATAATTGGAAAATATGGTTAACTAAATGAACACATGAATACATAAGGTCATCAAAGGTCAAAGTCATTTTTGAACTTTGCTCAAGGTAACTGAGATTTTGAAATTAAAATATGCACACCTTTTAACCTTTTGGTTTCAAATTTGTAACATATGAGCGAAATGACAAATTGTGTCTGTTGACAGAAGGTGTCAGGTGAGCTACAGGACCATTGGTCCTCAGGTTATTCTCACGGGCCACCAGAGTTCAGTCCCCATAAAGTGCAGGTTAATATGGTTCTTATGTTGGTTACATCTGTTTGTGCGACTCCACTTTGGTTGAAGGTACATCATTGTAGAGTCCGGATGCGCTTAAACAGGCGCACATGCTGCGACCTTGTACCAATGTCTATGTGCTTGCACCACGTCTATCTTGTAGCAGACAGGCCGCAGTAAAAGTATCCAGGACGCAGTAGACAGACAGTAGACACTTCATTGGACAGTAAATAGCATACAGAAAACCGCGAACAACTTGCACTACTTTCAGCATGCTCCAAAACGAAGAGCGAGTAGACAGTGCACAGTAGACGGTAAACGGTAGAATATTTCAAGAGGTCTTTCACGTTGAAAGAAATGTATTTTCCTTTGCACAGCTTAGAAATATATGTATTGGGGGAAACCCTATATCAAAGAAAAAAGAAATAAAACTACAAAATAAATAACATGTAGCTCAGTAATACATTTTATGAAAAGCATCTTCCCGGCAGGCACATCACGTCGAAATGACGTCATACTGACGTCGACGCGACATGATTACGTCGCATCGATGTCAGTGCGACATCAATAGGACATCATGTGCCTGGTTTTTGGTCTCGTCAAGGCTGATGCAAATTAATCAATCTTGTTGGTCTTAGTCTGAGTTTTAGTTTAAGATCGGATAGCTGAAACAAGTTTACTTTGATCAATGTGTATCTCTGTCTGTATGTTTATTTGAAATCTTTTGTTCTGTGTCTGTATCTTTGTCTTTGGTAGAAGCCCCGGAAGGTCAGTGGGTTAAGTGGTGGCCTACTGATCTAGCCGACCGGGTTTGAGCCCTCTTGAGACGAGAAACTTTCCCACGGTAAACGGGGTTCCATGGCACACAGTTTTCATTATCGTCCTGATATAACAGAAATACTATGGAAAAGGATTGGGTCGTCCATCCATCCATCTTTGTCTTTAGTATAGTAAATGCAGTTGATGTTTAGTTCCAACAGATTTAAGAGTCCATTCAACCAGCCGGATGATGGTCTAAATATAATGTTTTGTTAGCCAAAGTGTTGCTTACTAAGCGAAAAGAACATATTCCTTTTTTTTGGTAATATTAATGCGTATTCTTTAAGAGCCGCGCCCTCATAAAATTGCCACATAGGACGAGAAAAATCAGCCCAGTCTGTGGTAACATTTATGTGTTCACAACATGTATAAACAATCTTGAGCATTATACACTGGAGCGCCGTAAAGTGTGCGAAAAGAAATGACACTAATGGGACTGCATTTGCTTTTACCAAGATGGTGTGAAACAACATTTTTCCTTGCGCATACCTCGGGTCGTGATAAAACCAGTCTTATGTCCGACGCAAAACAGGCGTGTCTAGCCTAGACGGATGCGCAATCAGAACAGGGTAGACTACACATGAGCGTAGACATATCTTGGTACCTCCTGGTAGCGTATACATACATATTTCACTGCAACCATTATGGGCTGAACACACATTTTTCCTTGCGCAGGCCATTTGAGTCGTGTCGTGATAAAATCAGCCTTATGGTATATGCAAAACAACTATCTCCAGACTGGTCTGTGCACTAGCACAATCAGAACAAGGTCAGGGCAATAAGTATGCCTTCTGGGAATCAAACGGTGCACTGCACTTACTCCGACAGACCACGCAGTTGTATAGACTTATCTTGGTACCAACTATTTGCGTATAGCGTCAAACATATTGTACCCGGACAAGGCTCATAAGGTTCAACACAAGAGATGAGCATAAAATGCACGTGCAAATTATGACTGACCCTTGATTATTTTCATTATCGATGATGTAACCTAAGAGCCACACCCTCAGAAAATGGCCACATGGGACGAGAAGAATCAGCCCAGTCTGTGGTAACATTTATGCGTTCACAACATGTATAAACAATCTTGAGCATCATATACTTGAGCGCCGTAATGTTTGCGACAAAAAAATGACACTGATGGGACTGCATTCGCTTTTACCAAGATGGGGTGAAACACATTTTTCCTTGCGCACACCTACTGTCGTGATAAAACCAGTCTTATGTCATACGCAAAACACGCGTGTCTAGACTAGACGGATGCGCAATCAGAACAGGGTAGACTACACATGAGCGTAGACATATCTTGGTACCTCCTGGTAGCGTATACATACACATTTCGCTGCAAACATTATGGGCTGAACACACGTTTTTCCTTGCCCAGGCCATTTTGAGTCGTGTCGTGATAAAATTAGCCTAATGGTATATGAAAACCACCTATGTCCAGACTAGTCTGTGCACTAGCACAATCAGAACAAGGTACGCGCAATTAGTATGCCTTTGGGAATCAAACGGTGCACAGCACTTACTCTGACTGACTACGCAGTTGCATAGACTTACCTTGGTAGCCACTGTTTGGGTATAGCGTCAAACATATTTTGCCCGGACAAGGCTCATAACGTTCTTGAAACACAAAAGATTAGCATAAAATGCCCGTGCAAATACGACCAACCAGTTATTATCAATGATGTTACCCAAGATTTGCAAGATTAACGAACAATTGCCGCAGTAATCCTATATTTTGGGATAGATGTATCTGAGAAATCACTTTAGAATCAGATCAAGATGTGCAATGCGTCATATCCTATCAGTATTTTAACACACTGTCGGCTAGTATTAGCACCTGTTCAAATTTTAGAATAATTTCAGTATTTATAAGGTGTCCCTATAGAGAGGGTAAATTAAAACGATGCAAATTGTTTGGACAACATTACAAGACACCCAGCAGGCAAATGACGTCGTAATGATGTCGAAATGGGGTCGATGCGACGCCAACATGCCTATCGACGTCAATACTACGCAATTTCGACGTCTTATGCCTGCTGGGCAGTAAAATATTTCCCAGCGGGCACATGACGTCAGAATGACGTCGATGCGATGTCATCTGGTGGCGTCGACGTCAATGCGACGACATTATTACGGTGTGTGCCAGTTGGGTAGTATTATCAATGTGAAGATCTGATCCGTCTTTTTGGGCTTTTCATTATGTATCAGAAAAAAATAATGATATTGAAAGTCTGTCCACAGTAACAACTTAATATTCTAGGTCCACGTTTCATCAACATCGATCTTCATCGAAGGAAGCAATTCGATAAGGAAAAGAAATAATGCCAAAATTTGTAAATATTGCCAAAAATTATAAATTCTGCATTTCGATCATACAAAACTAAAATTGACAAGAAAAAAATGTCATAACTGCCTCTTTGATTTAGTTATTATTTTTTTTATTTGTTTTCACTATTGCAGAACTTAAATGTACAGATAATTTGATGTGTGTGCGTGTGTGTTTTACTCCCTAAATATAAGTATTTGAAGTATGTGCTATATAGAAATTTTGGCATGCATTTATTGGCTCACCTGAGCCGAAGGCTCAAAGGTGAGCTTATAGTATGGCAATGCTCCGTTGTCCGTCGTCCGTCCGTCCACCATTTTCAAAGGTCTTCTGCAAAACCACTGTGCCGATCTATGGAGCCTCCATGAGCTGGGGGAACGAAAGTTTGTTCGGGGTATCTGGGTCACATGACCAAGATGGCCGCCACGCCCATATATAATAAAAACCCTGCAAAAATCTTCTTCTCCAGAACCAAAGGTTTTATGAAAGGTCCTATAAGGTCCTATGACCTTGAAACATGGTATGTATCATCGAGCATGCAAGCTCAATATAGATTATACAAATAATGACCTTGCGATGACCTTGACCTAATTTATGACATGGTCAACTTTGGTATGTTAGGCTTTTATATGGGAAAACGCTTAAACAGTGAACTTCTCAGAACCTATTTAAGTCTAAGTTACAATACTTGGTATACATGGTCAACTAAATAAAGAAATGAAGATATTATGTCGCCAAAGGTCAAAGTCATTCGGTCCGTCCATCCGTCGTTAAGATTTTCAAACATTTTTTCCTCAGAAACCACTGGGCCGATTAAAGCCAAATTTCATATGGAGTTTCAGTTGGATAGGGTAATGAAAGTTTGTACGCGGGATCTTGGTCTCAAGACCAAGATGGCCGCCATTCCCATATATGGTAAAAATCTTTCAAAAATATTCTTCTCTAGAACAAAAAGGCCTATGACCTTGAAACTTAGTATGTAGCATTGGGCATGCGGGTCCATTATAGTTTAAACAAACGATGACCTTGCGTTGACCTTGACCTAATTTATGACATGGTCAACTTTAGTATGTTAGGCTTTTATATGGGGAAACGCTTAAACAGTGAATTTCGCAGAACCTATTTAAGTCTCAGTAACAATATTTGGTATTTATGGTCAACTAAATGAACAGCTGAAGATATTATGTCACTAAAGGTCATTCAGTACATCCATCCGTCGTCAAGATATTCAAACATCTTCTCCTCTGAAACCACTGGGCCGATTGAAGCCAAATTTCATATGGAGTCTCAGTGGGATAGGGGAATGGAAGTTTGTACGCAATGGTCTGGGTCACATGACAAAGATGGCTGCCACGGCCATATATGGTAAAAACCCTTAAAAATCTTTTTTTTATCCACAACCAAAAGGCCTTTGACCTTGAAACTTGGTATGTAGCATTGGGCATGGGGCCCCATCATAGTTCATACAAACGATGACCTGGCGTTGACCTTGACCTAATTTATGACATGGTCAACTTTATTATGTTAGGCTTTTATATGGGAAAACGCTTAAACAGTGAATTTCTCAGAAACTATTAAGTCTAAGGCACAATACTTGGTAAACATGGTCAATTAAATGAACAAATGAAGATATTATTTCGCTAAAGGTCAAGGTCATTCGGTCCGTCCATCTGTTGTCAAGATCTTCAAACATCTTTTCCTTTGAAACCACTAGGCAGATTAAAGCCAAATTTCATATGGAGTTTCAGTTGGATGGGGGAACGAAAGTTTGCATACGGGGTCTTGGTCACATGACCAATTGGCCGCCATGCCCATATATATGGTAAAAACCCTTCACAAAACTTCTTCTCCAAAACCAAAGGCCTATGGCCATGAAACTTGGTATGTAGCATTCGGCATGCGAGCCCATCATAATTTGTTCAAATGATGACCTTGCGATGACCTTTATCTAATTTATGACATAGTCAACATTGGTACGTTAGGCTTTTATATGGGAAAACGCTTAAACAGTGGATTTCTCAGAAACTATTAAAGTCTAAGGTATAATATTTGGCATTTATGTTCAACTAAATGAACAGCTGAAGATATTATGTCACTCAATGTTGGTCATTCTGCCAGCCCGTCCGTCGTCAAGATTTTCAAACATTTTCTCCTCTGAAACAACTTCACCGATTGAAGCGAAATTTCATATGGAGTTTCAGTGGGATAGGGGAACGAAAGTTTGCACGCGAGGTCTGGGTCACATGACTAAGATGGCCGCCATGCCCATATATGGTAAAGATCCTTCAAAACTCTTCTTCTTAAGAACCAAAAGGCCTATGACCTTGAAACTTGGTATGTAGCATTAGACACTCGGGCCCATCATAGTTTGTACAAATGATGACCATGCATTGACGTTGACCTAATTTATGACACCTTCAACTTTGGTATGTTAGGCTTTTATATGGGAAAATGCTTAAACAGTGGGGTTTTGTTTTCAGAAACTATTCAAGTCTAAGGTAAATATTTGGGACATATGGTTAACTGAATGACCAGATGAAGATATCATGTCACTAAAGGCCAAGGTCATTCTGTCCGTCCATCTGTTGTCAAGATTTTCAAACATCTTCTCCTCTGAAACCAATTCGCCGATTGAACCCAAATTTCATATGGAGTCTTATTGTGATGGGGGAACGAAAGTTGGTTCCTGGGATCTGGGTCACATAACCAAGATGGCCGCCATGTCCATATATGGTAAAACCCGTTCAAAAATCTTTTTCTCCAGAACCAAAAGGCATCTGACCTTGAAACTTGGTATGTAGCATTTGGAACTTGGGCCCATCATAATTTATACAAATCAGGACTGTGCATTGAGTGTGGCTTAATTTATGGCAAGGTCAATTTTGATGCATTGGAAAATGCTTAAACAGTGGATTTCTCAGAAACCATTCAAGTCTAAGATATTATATTTGGTATTTATGGTTAACTAAGTGAGCCTATGAAGATATTGTGTTTTTAAAGGTCAAGGTCATTCTTTGACCTTTGTTCAAGGTCACTGTGATTCTGTTGCCTATCAACATTTTCAAACACCTTCTCTGAAGCCACTGGGCTGTTTGAAGCTATATTTCATATGATGCTTCACTGGGTTAAAAGAACCAAAGTTTGTTGAGCTGGTCATGGTCACATGACCACGATGGACACCACCCCCATATATGGTAAAAATCCTTCAAAATATTTCTATTCCATAACTAAAGGCTCATCATTGTTTGTACAATCATGACGGTGCATAGGCATTGACCTAATTTATGGCAAGGTAAACTTTGGTTTGTTTGTTTTCATATGGGACAATGCTTATACTGTTGATTTCATATATTTTTTAAGCCTAGAAATAATAATTGGAAAATATGGTTAACTAAATGAACACATGAATACATAAGGTCATCAAAGGTCAAAGTCATTTTTTGAACTTTGCTCAAGGTAACTGAGATTTTGAAATTAAAATATGCACACCTTTTAACCTTCTGGTTTCAAATTTGCAACAAATGAGCGAAATGACAAATTGTGTCTGTTGACAGAAGGTGTCAGGTGAGCTACAGGACCATTGGTCCTCAGGTTATTCTCACGGGCCACCAGGGTTCAGTCCCCATAAAGTGCAGGTTAATATGGTGCTTATGTTGGTTACATCTGTTTGTGCGACTCCACTTTGGTTGAAGGTACATCATTGTAGAGTCCGGATGCGCTTAAACAGGCGCACATGCTGCGACCTTGTACCAATGTCTATGTGCTTGCACCACGTCTATCTTGTAGCAGACAGGCCGCAGTAAATGTATCCAGGACGCAGTAGACAGACAGTATACACTTCATTGGACAGTAAATAGCATACAGAAAACCGCGAACAACTTGCACTACTTTCAGCATGCTCCAAAACGAAGAGCGAGTAGACAGTGCACAGTAGACGGTAAACGGTAGAATATTTCAAGAGGTCTTTCACGTGGAAAGAAACGTATTTTCCTTTGCACAGCTTAGAAATATATGTATTCGGGGAAACCCTATATCAAAGAAAAAAGAAATAAAACTACAAAATAAATAACATGTAGCTCAGTAATACATTTTATGAAAAGCATCTTCCCGGCAGGCACATCACGTCGAAATGACGTCATACTGACGTCGACGCGACATGATTACGTCGCATCGATGTCAGTGCGACATCAATAGGACATCATGTGCCTGGTTTTTGGTCTCGTCAAGGCTGATGCAAATTAATCAATCTTGTTGGTCTTAGTCTGAGTTTTAGTTTAAGATCGGATAGCTGAAACAAGTTTACTTTGATCAATGTGTATCTCTGTCTGTATGTTTATTTGAAATCTTTTGTTCTGTGTCTGTATCTTTGTCTTTGGTAGAAGCCCCGGAAGGTCAGTGGGTTAAGTGGTGGCCTACTGATCTAGCGGACCGGGTTCGAGCCCCGCTTGAGACGAAAACCTTTCCCACGGTAAACGGGGTTCCATGGCACACAGCTTTCATTATCGTCCTGATATAACAGAAATACTATGGAAAAGGATTGGGTCGTCCATCCATCCATCTTTGTCTTTAGTATAGTAAATGCAGTTGATGTTTAGTTCCAACAGATTTAAGAGTCCATCCAACCGGCCGGATGATGGTTTAAATATAATGTTTTGTTAGCCAAAGTGTTGCTTACTACGCGAAAAGAACAAATTCCTTTTTTTGTAATATTAATGCGCATTCTTTAAGAGCCGCACCCTCATAAAATTGCCACATGGGACGAGAAAAATCAGCCCAGTCTGTGGTAACATGTGTTCACAACATGTATAAACAATCTTGAGCATTATACACTGGAGCGCCGTAAAGTGTGCGAAAAGAAATGACACTAATGGGACTGCATTTGCTTTTACCAAGATGGTGTGAAACACATTTTTCCTTGCGCATACCTCGGGTCGTGATAAAACCAGTCTTATGTCCGACGCAAAACCGGCGTGTCTAGCCTAGACAGATGCGCAATCAGAACAGGGTAGACTACACATGAGCGTAGACATATCTTGGTACCTCCTGGTAGCGTATACATACATATTTCACTGCAACCATTATGGGCTGAACACACATTTTTCCTTGCGTAGGCCATTTGAGTCGTGTCGTGATAAAATCAGCCTTATGGTATATGCAAAACAACTATCTCCAGACTAGTCTGTGCACTAGCACAATCAGAACAAGGCCAGGGCAATAAGTATGCCTTTTGGGAATCAAACGGTGCACTGCACTTACTCCGACAGACCACGCAGTTGTATAGACTTATCTTGGTACCAACTATTTGCGTATAGCGTCAAACATATTGTACCCGGACAAGGCTCATAAGGTTCAACACAAGAGATGAGCATAAAATGCACGTGCAAATTATGACTGACCCTTGATTATTTTCATTATCGATGATGTAACATAAGAGCCACACCCTCAGAAAATTGCCACATGGGACGAGAAGAATCAGCCCAGTCTGTGGTAACATTTATGCGTTCACAACATGTATAAACAATCTTGAGCATCATATACTTGAGCGCCGTAATGTTTGCGACAAAAAAATGACACTGATGGGACTGCATTCGCTTTTACCAAGATGGGGTGAAACACATTTTTCCTTGCGCACACCTCGTGTCGTGATAAAACCAGTCTTATGTCATACGCAAAACACGCGTGTCTAGACTAGACGGATGCGCAATCAGAACAGGGTAGACTACACATGAGCGTAGACATATCTTGGTACCTCCTGGTAGCGTATACATACACATTTCGCTGCAAACATTATGGGCTGAACACACGTTTTTCCTTGCCCAGGCCATTTTGAGTCGTGTCGTGATAAAATTAGCCTAATGGTATATGAAAACCACCTATGTCCAGACTAGTCTGTGCACTAGCACAATCAGAACAAGGTACGCGCAATTAGTATGCCTTTGGGAATCAAACGGTGCACAGCACTTACTCTGACTGACTACGCAGTTGCATAGACTTACCTTGGTAGCCACTGTTTGAGTATAGCGTCAAACATATTTTGCCCGGACAAGGCTCATAACGTTCTTGAAACACAAAAGATTAGCATAAAATGCCCGTGCAAATATGACCAACCCGTTATTATCAATGATGTTACCCAAGATTTGCAAGATTAACGAACAATTGCCGCAGTAATCCTATATTTTGGGATAGATGTATCTGGTAAATCACTTTAGAATCAGATCAAGATGTGCAATGCGTCATATCCTATCAGTATTTTTAACACACTGTCGGCTAGTATAAGCACCTGTTCAAATTTTAGAATAATTACAGTAATTATAAGGTGTCCCTATAGAGAGGGTAAATTAAAACGATGCAAATTGTTTGGACAACATTACAAGACACCCAGCAGGCAAATGACGTCGTAATGATGTCGAAATGGGGTCGATGCGACGCCAACATGCCTATCGACGTCAATACTACGCAATTTCGACGTCTTATGCCTGCTGGGCAGTAAAATATTTCCCAGCGGGCACATGACGTCAGAATGACGTCGATGCGATGTCATCTGGTTGCGTCGACGTCAATGCGACGACATTATTACGGTGTGTGCCAGTTGGGCAGTATTATCAATGTGAAGATCAGATCCGTCTTTTTGGGCTTTCCATTATGTATCAGAAAAAAATAATGATATTGAAAGTCTGTCCACAGTAACAACTAAATATTCTAGGTCCACGTTTCATCAACATCGATCTTCATCGAAGGAAGCAATTCGATAAGGAAAAGAAATAATGCCAAAATTTGTACATATTGCTAAAAATTATAAATTCTGCATTTCGATCATACAAAACTAAAATTGACAAGAAAAAAAATGTCATAACTGCCTCTTTGATTTAGTTATTATTTTTTTTTTATTTGTTTTCACTATTGCAGAACTTAAATGTACAGATAATTAGATGTGTGTGCGTGTGTGTTTTACTCCCCAAATATAAGTATGTGCTATATAGAAATTCTGGCATGCATTTATTGGCTCACCTGAGCCGAAGGCTCAAAGGTGAGCTTATAGTATGGAAATGCTCCGTAGTCCGTCGTCCGTCCACCATTTTCAAAGGTCTTCTGCAAAACCACTGTGCCGATCTATGGAGCCTCCATGAGCTGGGGGAACGAAAGTTTGTTCGGGGCATCTGGGTCACATGACCAAGATGGCCGCCACGCCCATATATAATAAAAACCCTGCAAAAAGCTTCTTCTCCAGAACCAAAGGTCCTATGAAAGGTCCTATAAGGACCTATGACCTTGAAACATGGTATGTATCATCGAGCATGCAAGCTCATTATAGATTATACAAATAATGACCTTGCGATGACCTTGACCTAATTTATGACATGGTCAACTTTGGTATGTTAGGCTTTTATATGGGAAAACGCTTAAACAGTGAACTTCTCAGAACCTATTTAAGTCTAAGTTACAATACTTGGTATACATGGTCAACTAAATAAAGAAATGAAGATATTATGTCGCCAAAGGTCAAAGTCATTCGGTCCGTCCATCCGTCGTCAAGATTTTCAAACATTTTTTCCTCAGAAACCACTGGGCCGATTAAAGCCAAATTTCATATGGAGTTTCAGTTGGATAGGGTAATGAAAGTTTGTACGCGGGATCTTGGTCTCAAGACCAAGATGGCCGCCATTCCCATATATGGTAAAAATCTTTCAAAAATATTCTTCTCTAGAACCAAAAGGCCTATGACCTTGAAACTTAGTATGTAGCATTGGGCATGCGGGTCCATTATAGTTTAAACAAACGATGACCTTGCGTTGACCTTGAACTAATTTATGACATGGTCAACTTTAAAATGTTAGGCTTTTATATGGGAAAACGCTTAAACAGTGAATTTTGCAGAAACTATTTAAGTCTAAGTAACAATATTTGGTATTTATGGTCAACTAAATGAACAGCTGAAGATATTATGTCACTAAAGGTCAAGGTCATTCAGTACATCCATACGTCGTCAAGATATTCAAACATCTTCTCCTCTGAAACCACAGGGCCGATTGAAGCCAAATTTCATATGGAGTCTCAGTGGGATAGGGGAATGGAAGTTTGTACGCAATGGTCTGGGTCACATGACAAAGATGGCTGCCACGGCCATATATGGTAAAAACCCTTAAAAATCTTTTTTTTATCCACAACCAAAAGGCCTTTGACCTTGAAACTTGGTATGTAGCATTGGGCATGGGGGCCCATCATAGTTTATACAAACGATGACCTGGCGTTGACCTTGACCTAATTTATGACATGGTCAACTTTATTATGTTAGGCTTTTATATGGGAAAACGCTTAAACAGTGAATTTCTCAGAAACTATTAAGTCTAAGGCACAATACTTGGTATACATGGTCAACTAAATGAACAAAGGAAAATATTATTTCGCTAAAGGTCAAGGTCATTCGGTCCGTCCATCTGTTGTCAAGATCTTCAAACATCTTCTCCTTTGAAACCACTAGGCAGATTAAAGCCAAATTTCATATGGAGTTTCAGTTGGATGGGGGAACGAAAGTTTGCATGCGGGGTCTTGGTCACATGACCAATTGGCCGCCATGCCCATATATATGGTAAAAACCCTTCGAAAATCTTATTCTCCAAAACCAAAGGCCTATGGCCATGAAACTGGGTATGTAGCATTCGGCATGCGAGCCCATCATAATTTGTTCAAATGATGACCTTGCGATGACCTTTATCTAATTTATGACATAGTCAACTTTGGAACGTTAGGCTTTACTATGGGAAAACGCTTAAACAGTGGATTTCTCAGAAACTATTAAAGTCTAAGGTATAATATTTGGTATTTATGTTCAACTAAATGAACAGCTGAAGATATTATTTCACTCAATGTCAAGGTCATTCTGCCAGCCCGTCCGTCGTCAAGATTTTCAAACATTTTCTCCTCTGAAACGATGGGGGAACGAATGTTTGCACGCGAGGTCTGGGTCGCATGACTAAGATGGCCGCCATGCCCATATATGGTAAAGATCCTTCAAAACTCTTCTTCTTAAGAACCAAAAGGCCTATGACCTTGAAACTTGGTATGGAGCATTAGACACTCGGGCCCATCATAGTTTGTACAAATGATGACCATGCATTGACGTTGACCTAATTTATGACACCTTCAACTTTGGTATGTTAGGCTTTTATATGGGAAAATGCTTAAACAGTGGTTTTTAGCTCGCCTGAACGAAAGTTCAGGAAGAGCTATTGTTGTCACCCCGGCGTCGGCGTCCGCGTCTGCGTCCGCGTCCGCGTCCGCATCCGCGTCCGCGTCAGCGTCGGCGTCCGGATTGGATGTTTTGGTTAAAGTTTTTTAAATACCTATATCTCCTTAACCCATGGATGGATTCTTTTGATACTTGCACTGTAGGTAGATATTGGTCCAAAGTTTAACAGGGTACCACCCCCACCCCACTCCATGACTTTTGTGTCAAGGTCATGGACTTAGAAAATTGGGAGTATTTTTGGACTGGATGTTTTGGTTAAAGTTTTATAAAGCCCAATATCTCCTTAACCCATGGATGGATTCCTTTGATACTTGCACTGTAGTTAGATATTGGTCCAAAGTTTTCCAAGATACTACCCCCACCCCCCTCAGTGACCTTGATGTCAAGGTCGTGGACTTAGAAAATAGTCTTTTTATTTATTGGATGTTTTGGTTAAAGTCTTTTAAAGTCACATATCTCCTGAATCCAGTGATGAATTCTTTTTATATTTGCACTTTAGTTAGATATTAGTCCAAAGTTTTGCTGAGTACTACCCCAACCCCCCTCAGTGACCTTGATGTCAAGGTCACAGACTTTGGAAATTTGTTCTTTATTAAAGTTTTCTAATTGCATACTGATTCATATTGCTTGGCAGAGATTTAGTTTACACTTGAACTGATGTTAGACACTTTTTTGAGTTGTTACAAAACACTATTATACTTACCCCACTGGATGACCTTGAAGTCAAGACTTTTGGTTAAAGTTTTATATTTATGAAGACATAATTTCACAGTGCCACGATGGACTCAGTTGATACTAATACTTGGACTGATGTTAGATAATGGTTCAAGGTTTTGTTACAGCTTAGCTCCTAGACCCCCCCCCACACACACACCCCTACCGCTTAGTTCTTTGACCTCAAGCTCATGGACTTTGAAATTTCATGTGGATTTTTTTATTTTAAGACTTATTTCTTAGATAGCTTTTGTTTATAAATGTGTTGTCATTATGGACATGCTTGCCTGAAGTTTTATGCATAGAAGTCCACACCTCCAAAGCAACTGTGTGATGGGCAAGCACTATTCAGGCGAGCTATGCTGTCAGGCGACAGCTCTTGTTTTTTCAGAAACTATTCAAGTCTAAGGTAAATATTTGGGACATATGGTTAACTGAATGACCAGATGAAGATATCATGTCACTAAAGGCCAAGGTCATTCTGTCCGTCCATCTGTTGTCAAGATTTTCAAACATCTTCTCCTCTGAAACCACTTCGCCGATTGAACCCAAATTTCATATGGAGTCTTATTGTGATGGGGGAACGAAAGTTGGTTCCTGGGATCTGGGTCACATAACCAAGATGGCCGCCATGTCCATATATGGTAAACCCCGTTCAAAAATCTTTTTCTCCAGATCCAAAAGGCATCTGACGTTGAAACTTGGTATGTAGCATTTGGAACTTGGGCCCATCATAATTTATACAAATCAGGACTGTGCATTGAGTGTGGCTTAATTTATGGCAAGGTCAATTTTGATGCATTGGAAAATGCTTAAACAGTGGATTTCTCAGAAACCATTCAAGTCTAAGATATTATATTTGGTATTTATGGTTAACTAAGTGAGCCTATGAAGATATTGTGTTTTTAAAGGTCAAGGTCGTTCTTTGACCTTTGTTCAAGATCACTGTGATTCTGTTGCCTATCAACATTTTTAAACATCTTCTCTGAAGCCACTGGGCTGTTTGAAGCTATATTTCATACGATGCTTCACTGGGTTAAAAGAACCAAAGTTTGTTGAGCTGGTCATGGTCACATGACCACGATGGACACCACCCCCATATATGGTAAAACTCCTTCAAAATATTTCTATTCCAGAACTAAAGGCTCATCATTGTTTGTACAATCATGACGGTGCATAGGCATTGACCTAATTTATGGCAAGGTAAACTTTGGTTTGTTTGTTTTCATATGGGACAATGCTTATACTGTTGATTTCATATAATTTTTTAAGCCTAGAAATAATAATTGGAAAATATGTTAACTAAATGAACACATGAATACATAAGGTCATCAAAGGTCAAAGTCATTTTTTGAACTTTGCTCAAGGTAACTGAGATTTTGAAATTAAAATATGCACACCTTTTAACCTTCTGGTTTCAAATTTGTAACAAATGAGCGAAATGACAAATTGTGTCTCTTGACAGAAGGTGTCGGGTGAGCTACAGGACCATTGGTCCTCAGGTTATTCTCACGAGCCACCAGGGTTCAGTCCCCTTAAAGTGCAGGTTAATATGGTTCTTATGTTGGTTACATCTGTTTGGGCGACTCCACTTTGGTTGAAGGTACATCATTGTAGAGTCCGGATGCGCTTAAACAGGCGCACATGCTGCGACCTTGTACCAATGTCTATGTGCTTGCACCACATCTATCTTGTAGCAGACAGGCCGCAGTAAAAGTATCCAGGACGCAGTAGACAGACAGTAGACACTTCATTGGACAGTAAATAGCATACAGAAAACCGCGAA
Source organism: Ctena decussata (assembly GCA_963989385.1). Classification (NCBI taxonomy): domain Eukaryota; kingdom Metazoa; phylum Mollusca; class Bivalvia; order Lucinida; family Lucinidae; genus Ctena; species Ctena decussata. The sequence goes on from OZ022512.1 coordinate 42,908,466, forward strand.
CAACTTGCACTACTTTCAGCATGCTCCAAAACGAAGAGCGAGTAGACAGTGCACAGTAGACGGTAAACGGTAGAATATTTCAAAAGGTCTTTCACGTTGAAAGAAACGTATTTTCCTTTGCACAGCTTAGAAATATATGCAATGGGGGAAACCCTATATCAAAGAAAAAAAAAATAAAACTACAAAATATATAAAGAAAAGCAGACCAAACTCTGCAACACCCGGTATTCCCAGGCGGTCACCCATCCAAGTACTAACCGGGCTCGACGTTGCTTAACTTCGGTGATCGGACGAGAATCGGTGTTTTCAACGTGATATGGCCGTAGACTACAAAGTACCTATTTTTAACATTTACAAAGTCTACTTTTGAGAGTTTGAGAATAATAGTTATAATATCCTGCAGTTCTTACTACTGGGACACACATTGCAGGCATAGGGAAGAATTCTCGTTATAGGTACAGGATTTTCCGATAATCTCCGAGAGGGTTCTTTAACAAACTAAAATTAGAAACGCAAGTCTTTTTGAACAAAACATAAGTACGTATTTCACAATGTCTTTAAACAAACGGTAAACTGTGAATCTGAATTGTGTTCTGAGAATGAAAAAGCGATAGTGTCAATCTAAAGTTAAATCTTTCTTACAAAATTTATTTACTGATCAAAGCAAGGAGGTCACAATCTCGAAAGGAAAATATTACAGCTTTGCAGAGTCGGTAATCTTGTCTTGTCTTTCCAATTTAAACTTTATACTTCAGTTATCCTCGTAGCCTAGTGGCTAAAGCACACGACTCATGATCTTAGGGCCGTGAGTTCGATTCTCACCGCCTATTTTTTTCTCATTAGATTTTTTAATGTTATTATATGATGTTTTTTAGTTTTTATCATTTAGCTTTTAAATTGGACTTACATGTATTAGGCTTGTGGTTTAGAAAACGGGATGTAGATTCTTGCGTACTTTGTGTACTAGTTCCTGATTATTGCCTTTCTTTTTACGTTTTAAAATACGCAGATCAAAAGTATTTTGTATTGTGTACATTGTTTGAATTGGTTTCACTCGAATGCCTTTTTTACATTGAAAATTGATTCACTTGACTGCATTATTAACATTGTTAGTAAACGCAAAACAATGATTTGATTTACAAAATCTATTCGCATTTGATTCTCATAGCCTTACATGGTCGCTGGAAGGCTCTTTGCTGTGATAATTTGATAATTATATAGAGGATCTTACATGAGTGCTCATGTATTATTGAATTTATTAAACGAGATGGGGAAAAAGATAAGATGCGAGGCTCTGTCGAGCATCTTATCGTTTTCACCAACGAGTTTAATAAATTCAATAATACATGAGCACGAATGCAAGATTCTATTTATCATATGACACTAATATCACATTTTATTAGCAAATTTTGCATTGATTTCCCCATTAGAAAAAACGACGTTTTATGGACGTCAACGCATAACGCTACGACGTAATTTGCATATTTAATCCACTAGTGGATTATCGACTTTAATGCATGGCTTTATTACACTCTCATGTCCGACGTCATGTGATAATATGTCATATGCGTTTCGCAAAAATAAAACTTTTACAATTATATACCTTTATGTTAATTGCAGGGTCAACATTTCTCAAGGGCTGTATGACTGCTTTCTTGATGTCTTTTGCCACAGGTAGGTTTGCCAAGGTTTTAAGTCTGCATCTTATTGCAAGACTATTTGTCTAATTTTATGCACACGTCACTTTGCAGACCCTTGTTTATTACTTTTAAATCGATATACCAATAAAGAAAGTAAAATATTAAGCGGCTATTGTTGACGGGTGACCAGTCAAAGAGGTATCATATTGTAACACTGAATTGAAGTTCTTCGAAAATGAAAGGGCGTCAGAGAGAGAGAGAGAGAGAGAGAGTTATTAAAAATTCAAGCTGCAGCAAATGTTTAGCTAAAATATGACAATGCGATTTGGCTCATAAGTTAAGTTGTATTTACAAAGGTCAACTTTGTATATAAAAAATGATGTTCTCACAAAACTCATGAAAGTGGCCAAACCGAAATTTCGGTTTGGCCGCTTTCATGATTTGTGTGATACGTCCACCAGGAGTTTCAAAGCAAAAATTAATCACAGATTCTCTTTATATGCAAATGAGTCAAATGACATTGTTACATTTTGGGTAGCCACATGTATTTGTGCAGAAGTTTGAACTTTTAGTTTCCATATGGAAATGGAATTGAGCATTTGCCAGGCGTGTCGCCGGGCCTTTTCTAGAAAAGGCTGGACTATTACTAGGTGCAAGTCTGCATTAATAGAGTCTTATCATTTATTAAATTTTATATTTTGACGAGTTTGGCAAGCCTGTTTTTATAACTTGATAAGAGAGAGAGAGAGAGAGAGAGAGAGAATGAGTTCATTTTTTGTATTGAAAACATATACCGTATTTATTCCTATTAAACGCCCTAGGGGGAAGTTGCATTTTTCGAAAGAGTGGGGGAGTATTTAGAGCCTTAAGTGTAGTAAATCAGCCACTGCTAAAATAAATTAGTTACAACATTAAGGTGAATGGGGTTACTTCCATAGGAAGCAGCTCTTCAATTTTTGCCTCCCTTCGCAGCAGTAGGGGGGGGGGGGGGGCAACACTTAAAGGAAAGAATTTGCTCCTCAAGGAGCAAATTCTTTTCAAATTCTTTTCTTTAAGAGGAGACCCCATTTACAAGAGCTACCTGAACGAGAGAAGCTAGCAGAATTTCATGCAAGTTAATATGTTTTCGGAAAAGGCCAGGGGGCGTTTACTAGAGCAGGGGCGTTTATTAGGATTAATACGGTATATGCATGAATTTTGCAGCCGTTGTTTTAAACAAGGAGCCATGCAGACGTTCGTTGCTAACAGATGAGTTAGTCATGCCAGACAGGTCATTTAGTGCAATGAGTGAACTCATGCATATGGCAAGCCAAATGCACACTAATTAGAAAAACCTGGTTTTTCTCAGAAAAACCTGGTTTTGCGATTTGATAAACCAGGTTTTTCTCAGATAAACCAGGTTTTTCTCTGATAAACCAGGTTTTTCTCTTGATATCATAGGTTCCTCAGATAAACCAGGTTTTTCTTTGATAAACCAGGTTTTTCCTCGCAAAACCTGGTATTTCAACAGAAAAACCTGGTTTTTCTGTGCTATACCTAGTTTTTCTCTGATAAACCAGGTTTTTCTTTTGATAAACCAGGTTTTTCTATAAAACCTAGTATATCTCGAGAAAACCTAGGTTTTCTTTGAAAAACCAGGTTTTGCGTAGAAAAACCTGGTTTATCTCAGAAACCTACGATATCAAAAGAAAAACCTGGTTTATCAGAGAAAACCCTGGTTTATCAGAGAAAAACCTGGTTTATCTGAGAAAAACCTGGTTTATCGAGAGAGAAACCTGGTTTAACGAAAAAACTTGTGTTATCACAAGTTTATTTTGATAAACCAGGTTTTACGATGGTCTCTGCTAATGCAGTTGTATGCGGCAAGCCGAATGCACACTAATTATCTAGGATAACGCTTCACCGAATGCATATTATTAGAAAAACTAGGTTTTTCTCAAAAAACCAGGTTTTTCTCTTTTGTCACGTGACTTGATATCACAGGTTTCCAGAAATATGATTGGACGCTAGCTGTTTTGTTATACCTGGTTTTTCTCAATCTGATTGGATATTGAGAAACTTAGGATAACGCTCCAAGTTCTGTTATACCTGGTTTTTCTCAGCCTGATTGGCTAACAGGTGTGGTGACGTAGTGATTCGAACTAACGCGGTCGCGAGATCTCGTATTTCGCGAGATTGCAGACACCCTATAGGTAATATTGTTTTATGGCCCAGTTATGTCATTACCTATGTGCGATGGGGAATTTCCTTTGATGAAATATCAGCTTCGCTGTACTTGCACATGACAAGAATATGGTACACAATAAACAAAAATATTTATCTTTTTAAATATTTAGCGTCATTTAGATGTGTAATGTTGACCACGCCAAAGACGTAAATTGTAAATTTATACCGGAAACGCATTTCTTTTAATTTAAGCATACTTTACCTTTTTAGTCATGAGCGCAATAAATATATAAGAAAGAATAATCGATATTTCTAATTAGACTGCATCAACTGAAGCGCATTTTCAAGTGGAATATAACACATAAAACATACTTGAGTTTCTCATAAAAAATAGAGAGTTGAAAATTTATTTGGGTCATTTCAGTTGGCAACCAAAATGGCCAACTTTCGCTGTCTTAAACTTTAAAATGCGTAAATGTACACTGTATATTTCTTGTAATGATTATAAAGAAAATAAAGGAGGAATAAAAAAGGATATTTTTTTTCTCAATGAAGTCATTTTCCGTTTTAAAAGTCCCGGTACAATCCCATGCTTTACTATTAAGGTCCTGCCAACTAGTTGCCAAGTATAATATTATTACCGTAAAATTAACGTTTTTCATAGTGTAGAATACTCCGGCGTAGGACCCCAGTCATAGCTTTTAAATTCTACACTGTAAAAAAAGTCCGTAGATTTTACGGTAAAATACCTTGCTGCCAGTCCATTTCATGTTGTTTTACGGGCATCTGCCTAAAGATCGTTTTTTGAAATAACGATATGGTAGAGTTATATTAACTGACCGCACTCGAGAATACCTTTATAGTATTGAAGGGCTATAGAACCAAAACAATATCTGTCTTATTCTTCCCTACTCTGCTTGTTGATTCCTGCCGATGTTTACGGGCGCCCGTAAAAATAACGGGAAACGGACTGGAAGCTGGTTTCCAGGTATTCTACTGTAAATTCTACAGATTTTTATACAGAGTAGAATAATTACAAAAACTGGCGAAGGTGCACAAATATCTAAGGTAATTACAGTATTTTTCTTTCTTACACCAGTTTCATATCCAATCTGACAGTCTGGGACCAGTCTGTTCATGAGAATATTTATAGCTCGACAAATCGCGGGTTGTATAATTTTTGCCTTTCTGTCCGTGTCTGTTTGTCTCCATCCGTATGTAAATTAAAGATTTACTCCCTTTATGATAATAACCAAAATGATTTGATGTAATATATCATGCAATACCTCCGACATGGTCTAATTATATATTTGAAATAGAGTTTAGATAATAATATTTTATAAAAGTGAATTTAAATTTTTAAACAATCGCGGACCGCGCTCGAAATCGCATAATTGGACAAAAATGATTTATTCATGCGTTACAATCACATGCACGAATAAGAAAAATACCTGTACATGATCACATGACATACGTGGTAAAAATCGATATTCTTACAGGCCGTAAGGAAATAGATAATTTGCATTTTAATTTGTAGATTTTTTTCATTCCCCATTTATCGAAAAAACATGCATTTTCTCAAAACTTGTGCGGTAATTATGGGACTATAACATATTGTTTAACGAAATTTTGTTGAAATAGTTGTTTCTGAAAACATGAAATAAACGAGGGAGACACACTTTAACATTTGCGTTAAAGTTTTGCGCAAAGATTATTTATTTATTTATTTTTGTTTGTTTGTTTCTTTCTTTCTTTTCCTTCAAGCATGCTTAATAAGTACATAATATAATGCAACGAAATGACAACAGAGAGCAGAGAGACAGAAGGATAGAGAGATCGACAATTTGTTTAAAAACTATTAGTCAACCTTCTCACACCTCAGGAGGTTTCAATCAAAGATTCTGGAAACCGACATTTTCAGCCTAATGGAGTCGAAATCGGAAATTTTGCTTTTGATTCGTACTTCCAGAATAGATTTCGAGAAGCACTAAGAAATAGCGCTTAGGATTACTACAAACGCAAATACAATTCACACCAAACCGATTTTTGTTTTCATCTCACTCACTGGATTTTTTTTTTCTTTAAGGCAGTCATTTTCCGATTTAAAAGTCTCGGTAGAATCCCATCCTGTACTGTAAAGTTCCATGCAACTCCTGGCAACCAATTGCCAAGTATTTTACCGTAAAATTTACGATTTCTTTTTACAGTGTAAAATGTAAAAGCGTAGGACCCCAGTCATAGCTTTTAAAGGTCACATTGCTCTATTAGCGTGAAAAAATTTCATCATGAAGTACCGCTGCAAACTTCTCAGTATAGTTTCGTCAGTGTAAATGACCGTGATTAGCCAGCTTTAAACAATTAAAAAATCACTGAGTTTCACATAAAAAGAGTTTGAAAACTCATTCTGGGTATTTAAGTTGGCGAAAAAATCACCTACTTTCGAATCAAATGGTAAAAACACAATGTAGAGCCTGGAGTCCCCATCACTATTGCGCCTATGTTTATATTGCGAGACGGGAAACCAGAACAGGAAAATTTTAATTTGTGAAGCGATTTGTTATTTTTTCAAAAACTTGTTTTATTTACTTTTTGCAAGTTATATGACCCAATATATGCATATCAACCCATATTTTATTACCAAACGTGAAGGTTGAGCCGCCTTTTACAATGATTTGAGTTTAGACATTTAGGACTATGGAGACTTTTAATTCTATAATAATTACAGAATCTGGCGAAGGTGCTCAAATATTAAAGGTAATTACGGTATTTTTCTCATTCTTACATCAGTTTCATGCCCAGTCTGACACCAGTCTGCTCATGTGAATATTTATATCCTAACATTTGACATATCGAAGAGTCATTTTTGCATTTTCCGTCCGTGTCTGTCCGTCTCCATCCGTATGTAAATTAACATTTGCGTTAAAGTTTTGCGAATGAGATTTTTTTTCTTCTTCTTTATTTTTTTATCCTTAAGCATGCTTTGGACAAATTAGTACGCAATTTAATGCAATGAAATGACAACAGAGAGATCGACAATCTCTTTTACCATTAGTCAGCCTAGTCACATCTCAGGAGGTTTCAATGAAAGATTCTGGAAATAGCCAAATAAAAATAAACTTGAAGTACAAAACTTGAATAACATGTATCATGTCATAAAGATTTTGTTTGTGACCTTAATATAACACCATCAGTAGCATCCTTGAGGAAAAAAATACAGAATTTGAAAGTAATTATTATACTATAAAAGTCTGGTGGACTTCCAGAAATTTACGAAACTGGCAAAGAACAGACTACTGTATGCTCATACACTACTTTCCATTTTTTTTTATCTTATTTTATAGTTAAGAGCATTAGACGATGCAGTATGATAGTAAGGTCATACGCAAGTCTCTATGTTAGGTAGTCTGGTCCGGGCCTCACGGCATAATCACTGCCTTTCCGACCTGTATATGCCTAGAGAAGTCTGCTTCTTTGAAACAATTGCCACTATGCCGTTTATATGCGAACTGCCTATGCTCAGATTGGACTGAGCATGTTGGGCTGATCATGACCCCTTTTTGGTTAACGGATCTATTATATTTACTCTCTCTTTCTCTGTAATCACGCGGCACTTATGATAACCCCAGCCGTGTAGCAGCTAAGGCAGGTGACGACCTTGATCACATTCGGCGCGTCGTGTAAAAACCTGCCTTCGGGCATATGCTACCTGTGTATGTCGAGATTGATATGCACATTCGGTCAAGTACTTGTACCGTTCAGGAGCCCCGGTAGCTTAGTAGGTTAAGCGCTGTCTTACTGATTTAGCAGCCCCGGGTTCGGGCACCACTCGAAGCGGAAATCTTTCCAACCGTTAGCGGGGTTTCTTTGCACAGAGCCTTTCATTAACACCATCTCCTCGGCCTGATATGACTGAAATACTGTTAAAAAGGACGTAAAACTGCAAGTCATCCATTCATCCATCTATTGTACCGTTCACTTAACATTGATTGGATTCGGAAAGCTGAACAAAAATGGAGGTGGGGGTGCAATAAGAATAATTATAGTAAAAAAAAGATTAAAAAAAAAAAAGATAATAAAATAGCTAGAAAATATTGGCTGCCTATGTGGAAATTTAATCATCAAACTATCAAATGTAAATTGACAAAAAAAAATAAAAATAAAAATAAAAATAAATAAAATTAAATAAATAATCACGCTGCCTATGAGGAAATTTAAGTATCAAACTAACAATTTTAAATTGGCAAAACGAAAAAATAAATAAATAAATAAATAAAAATAAAACGATGAATAATCACGTTGATAAGCATACATGTATTTATTAGGCACAAAAACATTTGATTATTTTTCGATTTCGTAATTGTCACTGCGCTAAAACTTCCCACTCTGCGCAGATAAAAAAGAGAGAATTCCTTTGTGAAGTACAGATCCAGAGTTTTATTTGTCCTACTTTTTGCGCAATACACAAAAATCCTGTATGCATGTATATTGTATTTTATGACCCCCAACACTGCTGGTGACATTGGCGATTATTGGAAGTGTGCGCGCGTGTCATCTTATCTACGAAAGCTAACACACAGGTAATAAAAACAGAAGCGGAAGCATGATTATTGTAGCAGGTCGATATCCTTATTATAGCTTGTCCAATCAGATGTTGTAAAACATGGTTTTGCAGAAATCACTCCATCCAGTCAAATTGCTAGAAACTTGCGATATCAAATCACGTGGTAACTGCAGAGAAAAACCTGGTTTTTCTCCTTAGCCAATGAAATTGAGAGAAACCTGTAATAACAAATCACGTGACTAGAGAGAAAAACCAGGTTTTTCTCCAGATATACTATGTTTCGCTATCCAAATGTATAATTAGAAAAACCTGGTTTGTCTCTATAGCCAATGAAATTGAGAGAAACTTGTGATTACAAGTCACGTGACAGGAGAGATAAACCAGGTTTTTCACCAGATGTACACTCATTTGAAAAACCTAGTTTTTCTCATTAGCCAATGAAATTGAGAGAAACTTGTGATTACAAGTCATGTGACTAGAGAGATAAACCAGGTTTTTCACCAGATATATTAAGTTTTGCGCTTTTCACACTTATAAGAAATACCTGGTATATCTCTAAGTTAGTGTGCATTTGGCTTGCCTCTGCACAATGAAAAACCAGGTTTAGGAGAGAAAAACCTGGTTTATCTAAGGAAAACCTGGTTTATCAAGAGAAAACCTAGGTTTTCTCTCGATATACCAGGTTTTTCAAATCTATAGAGAAAAACCTGGTTTATCTGAGAAAAACCTGGTTTATCTGAGAAAACCTACGTTTTCAAGAGAAAACCTAGGTTTCCTCTCGATATACCAGGTTTTTCTCTGTTAAACCAGGTTTTTCAGCCGAAAAGACACATTAGATATGAAAACCTAGGATATCAAGAGAAAAACCTGGTTTATCTCAGAAAAACCTGGTTTAACAAAAGGAAAACCAAGTTTTTCATTGTTAAACCTGGTTTTTCTCGAAAAACCAGGTTTATCTCTTGCTATCATAAGTTTCAGAGAAAAACCTGGTTTATCTGAGAAAAACCTGGTTTATCTGAGAAAAACCTGGTTTAACAAGAGAAAAACCTGGTTTATCAGAGAAAAACCTGGTTTATCTGAGAAAAACCTGGTTTATCAAATCGCAAAACCAGGTTTTTCTCAGAAAAACCAGGTTTTTCTAATTAGTGTGCATTTGGCTTGCCATACATGCAAGACGGAGTTTATAGTCCATCTCTTGCACGAATGGATAATGCATACAACATACCTTGGAAAGCAGGGAGACTGGACACTTCTACAAAAATCAGTATATTCAGGTAATGTATTTCTCTCAGTAAATATAGTAGTAAAACACTCATTTTAGATATTTTAAAATTTCTTATGATATTCAAAGCACACTGAGGAATCGATGGTCGCCCAGAATTCAGTGAACGCGCAGCCAATCAGTGAACGCGCAGTAAAAATGTTTTAATTTTACGTGTGTGGTCAGCTTCTGCGCGGATTTTCGTGTTTATATAAGATGTTCTGAAAATACATCTACACATAATTTACTTTGCTGTAATGGTATGTTTCATATTATCATAATAAACCTTTGCGAATATCTCCTGGAATAGGATAAACCCCATTTTATTATGTTCATTATCTTAAAAGCGTAGAAAATAATAAGGTTTTCTTCTTTTTACCATAATACGCTATATTCTGTTTCATGTTTTCTGCAAGCAGAATATAGCTGCAAATACATTAAATTTCGTCATTGTCTGTCGTTTAGTGTATGAGATAGTCTGTATTATGTGATTGTACCCTGAAAATCAATGAACGAGTAATTTGTATCAGTGAACGCGACACTATGAACGAAGTAAACGTGTAAGCCACCAATTGTAGTGTACCCAGTGAACGCTAATATTGCACCCAGTGAATGCGTGATATGTACCCAGTGAATGCGCAAGTTTTGTATTATCTGCCTGGAAGTCCACAAAATTTGTCAGTGGGTTTACTACTAGGTGTTAAACATTCTTCAGCGTTTTTTAGAGGTACGAGATAGCGAATACCCTTGAGTACAGGTGCTATATAGCTGCTCGTTTTATGGAGACTTCCAGAATGTCATGGAACACTCTGTTTACTCCCACCCTGACAATGTACTAAAATGCCAAAGACGTTTGATCCACACTGATAAACCCACATTTGTATACCAAACAAAAGATTTTCGGATAGTACCCAAAGAAGTTATTGAATCGAGAAAAAAAAGTTCGATTCAATACAAGAAAAAGTTGTTATTAAAGCGGATCCGGACTGTAGTCCACTACATAAGCATTTCAAAGAAAAGGCTGAAATTTTGTCAAGAATCAAACAAAATATTTTTGGATCCTGTCTTAAAAGCATAGACAGCTACTTTGTTCTTGACCTGAAGGTTATACAATTGTAATCTTCAGCAACTGAAAACTAACCAAATATTGAGTCTCAATTTACTGCTGAATTTATTTTACTTGATACAAATGATAATTATAAACAAACTGTTCACTACTGAAAAAATAGTGCAGGCTAAATCTGCTCATTTAGCTCCCTAATCTGGGTCTGTATTGTTTGCCATTAAATATTTAGGGTCCATATGGTAGAATTTGCTGCAATAAGAGAAATTGCTTCTTTACTGGACCGGTTATTTATTATCGCGTGAGTGGATCATACGAAAACACAAATACCTAATAATAAATGACTCGTCCTAAATGAGGTGGGGAGGGGCGAGGGGGATCAGTGCTCCCTTGCTCCCTGAAAATAATGCCCAATTCTCCCCAGCTCCCTTAAAATATTTTTTCGTGCTCCCTAAAATTATTTCGCCACTGCTCCCAAAATCCCTCAAAGTAATTCAGATGCTCCCCAGCTCCCTAAAAATATTCAAGCCTGCTCCCTAAAATTGTTAGGAAGTCTTTTCCACCACTAGCCAGAATTGAACCCGAAATGCTAGCATTTGCAAGTCTCAAGTCTGAATGCACATCCGAAGTAATTTATTATTAAAAAGAAAGACTAAAATATTACTTTTGATATGTATCACAGTATCCGAACTGACTGTACCCTCTCCTCCGGTTGTCATATCGTTGAATCGAGGGTACAGAGTTCGCTTATAACCAGTAGTCGGAAATCATTATGTTTTGAGATTTTATCCGGAATCTGCTGCGTCATTTATAGTTTTTCAGCTTCGAAGATGTAAAGAGGTACGTTTGATATAATTTGCTCTTCGGTCTTTTACTTTATTACCCTGTACAATGAAAACCTCATGGCCGTCACCGAAATTTTATTCCGAACAGCTTAATTTAACACGAGTTTGTGTCGTGCAAAACCTAGCTATCATCCTATTATCAAAACTAACAAACGGTAGATTGATAACGCCTTCCGTTTATTTTAAAGATTTTTTATAAAACATGTAAGAAAAGGCTGAAAATGGAATTAGAATCGTGCCAGGGGCCACTTGAATATTGTACCGTTTACTACCCACCCATACACGACATTGTACAGAACAATAAGGCAAAAGACCAAAGAGCCAATTATATTAAACTTACCTCTTTACATTTTCGAAGCTGGATAACTATAAATGACGCAGCACATGCCGGATAAAATCCCAAAACATAATGATTTCCGACTACTGGTTATAAGCGAATGTTTGTACTCTCGATTCCAAGCTATGTAAACCGGGAGAGCTGGTACAGAGAGTTCGGACACTGTGTGTATGAATGTGTGTGTGTGTGGGGGGGGGGGGGGGGGTCTGGGGGCACACGCCCCCCCCCCGAAGCCAAAACCAATTTAGAAAAAATCACATTTTGACAGTGGTTCCCAGTTCCCCCAAATTAAGAGCTTGCTCCCTAGCTCCCTGAAAATAATTGCTAGTGCTCCCCAGCTCCCTGACAATAAATGGCCATTCTCCCCAGCTCCCCAAACCCCCTGAGAGGGCCCCCTAAATATCAGACGGTCTTATTCTTTCTTTCTTTGAAATTACACAGAGCTTCGCTCAACACCATGGATCGTCAGGCAAGTGCGAACTGGGAAAGCTTGGATCAGTCTGCAGTATGATAAGAGAATTACTGATTCCTCAGGTTCCATACATTATTTATGTGACAACAATCAGACCAGACTGAGCGAGTGCGCAAGCTGATCTGAATGTATGTTGTTTGCATACGCACTAAGACCGTTTTTGTCGCACCTGCAAGCAAGGTGCGATATAGGAGTTCCACTTTTCCGTTCGTCCGTCCGTCAGTCATTCTGTCCGTACGTCCGTCCACAATTACCTCGACCCTAGCGTTTAAGTCCAATTCTCCCAAATTATAATACCTACAATCATCAAACATGGTATACAGTTTTTTCTTGGAATGTTCTCGAGGCATATTGCACATTTTTCTACCCTTGACCTATATTTCACGCTCTGCTGACTTTGTAAAATTTCACGTCCAAAATACCTCGACCCTAGTGTTTAAGTTCATTTCTCTCAAACTATGATACCTACAGTCAGGTGTAAAGATTTTTCTTAGAATGTTCTCGAGGCATGTTGCACTTTTTCTACCCTTGACCTATATTTTACGCTCTGCTGACTTTGTAAAATTTCACTTCCAAAATTACCTTGACCTGGTGTTTAAGTTAGTTTCTCTCGAACTATGATACCTACAATCATCAAACTTGGTTAAAAGTTTTTTCTTAAAATGTTGTTGAGGCATGTTGCACAGTTTTCTACCCTTGACCTATATTTTACGCTCTGTTGAATTCGTAAAATTTCACGTTCAAAATTTCCGTCGTAACCACTTATAACAGCAAATTTGCATCATGAGCTATGTTTTATGGAAAAAGCCGCCGTTCAGAAAATTTATGACATGAATTCACCTTGGAAGCCATTCGGTTCCTTATATTTTTTCTTATAACTTGTTTTGTCAAAATTTATTTCAAAATAGCAGAAGATTATTATAACAAGCTTTGGATAAAGGGCAATCGAAGTGGTTATTACACAAATAATAACACCATTTACCACTTTAAGTAGCAGTACCCCGCTCCAAAAACTAAAATAAACTGCGCGTTCACTGATTGGCTGCGTGTTCACTGAATTCTGGGCGACCATCGATTCTTCAGTGTGCAAAGCGGGCATATGACTTCGTTTCAATACCAGGGCAACGTGAAACAATGTCTGTTCAACTTCTATACAAATATGACATTGCTAAGACGTTTCTTTAGTGCTGTCAGGCTGCTTCGAATAATCCTAGTGATTAAAATGTAATAACGCTCGTTATATATCCACTTCACGACTGACCTCCAACCAGTGATATATTGGGCAACAAATCACTTGTAAGCAAGAATCTGTTTCTTAATTAAACCGCGGCGGGTTCATGGTCAGTATAATCACTGGTTGGGAGCGTACAGTACATGTGTCCCGTTGTCCGATCTGTATAGTGGGCAAATCTTTGTCTATTGTTATGAACTTCAGGATGTGTTTGTGTGAAATTTGTTTTCTTTCATTGTTTGGATTTAAACCACTTGGTAAGAGTGTTTTATCAATTAATGTTTCCCATGATGATCGTCTTTGAAGATGGCTAGATGTTGCTTTCTTTGCTTTAAATCTATATTTTCATCTGTAAATCACTGGTGTTTATAATAAGATCCCTTCACGTGTAACCAGAGAATCGACCGAGTTTACATTTTCATTGGAAAACATTGTTAGTTAATCCTTTTTCAATATAGATTAATAATCTATTAAGAGATTTACTCATGATAAATATCGCGTAAGTACGGAACGAAACCATACGACAAGCAAGGCTCCGCTTCCCACATTTGTTTTTTGGATGTCTCACTGAGAATCGGTTTTGACACACACGATACAGAATAGTTTTTGACCCATTCATCGTGTATTTTGAAAATAATTGCCCTTACATAGCATGATATCAAACAAGATTAATTAATCCTGACCGAAATACACCATGAAATATTTCTGATGACGATACGGTTGTTTGATTTAAAATTGATGGCAAAATTTAAAGAAATGGTACCAGCACAGCTTTCGAAATGAAAGTAGAATAGTAATTTTCTCAAGATGAATGTGAAAATAAAGCACGTCATAACAATACACAGAAAATCAAGACGGCATGTCGAAAAGACCTGTAGTTGTGCTTTTCGAACTAGCGGTGCTACCTACACGTAATGATTTTAAAACATAAAAATACACTGAGCAAAATTTCTAATTGGTCACCTTGGTTTTATAAAAGTAATTCGAATACAAACAAGGTTTGCATAAATATTGACACTTTGTCAGACGCAGTAATTTATTTCACACGTTTGATATAAATAACATGAAAATATAACAACTAATTCATGTTCTAATCAAGGGATAACTCTTGTCACCCTCAAAACTGAAAGTCACAGTAGCTAATATTTCGGATGTCCGCCATTTTCAGCGATTACAGCCCGACATCTGGCCCTCATGGAAACAATGTAGCGCTGGAGAAATCTCTGTGGAATGTTATTCCATGCCTGAGTGATAGTTTGAGTCAGTTGTCTGAGATTTTGCGGCTGCGGAAGAGATCTTATGCGCATTTTCAACACGTCCCAGAGGTGCTCAATGGGATTTAGGTCCGGACTTTTGGCCGAGGGAGAATTCTTACACGGTTTGCATTTAACAGTTGTCTGGTGGTTCTAGCAACGTGACACAGAGCGTTGTCTTGTGCCAAGATCATGCCCCTATTGGCTGCCAAATGGGGTAGTAAAAAGGGGCCGCACAATTTGATTTTGATATTGTCTTGCATTCAGATTGCCATTAACACTAACAATTGGTGTTTTTGTATGCATAGAAATACCTGCCCACACCATAACTGACCCACCACCCAACCGCTCAGATTCCATAACACAATTTTGGATATACCGTTCACCTCGACGGCAATAGATATGAGTTCTACCATCGGCGCCACAGAGGGTAACACGTGTTTCATCCACGAAGAGCACATTTGCCGAATCAGCGCGTGTAAAGCAAAAATGCCGCCTCGCCCATGCCAAACAAGCTTGTCGATGTCTAGCAGTAAGAACAACGCACTTCTTAGGCCGTCGGCATCTCAATCCTACAGCCCGAAGATGATTCCGAATGGTCTGGGGAGTTACATTACGAGCGTGTGTGCCAACCGTTTGCCTTGCAGTTCGGGTAGCATTGGTAAATCTGTCACGTAGGTGGGAGAGAAAATATAACGGTCTTATCGCCTCGTTGTTACTTTTCGTTTTGGTTGGCGGCGGCGGTCAGTGACACTTCCGGTTTGAATGAATTTATTCCAAAGAGCCTGGATGGTGAAAAGCCTTCTGCTGAATATTCGAGAGACTTGGAACGAGAATGAAACATAGGTAATTGCGTGTACTACGGTTTAGTCATTTATGAAATAATTTTTGCTTACCTCGAATCAGCGTGATATTCACAAAGGGGTGGCTGGGCAGATTGAAAAATATCAGCTCACTGTGGCAAAACAAAAATATCTCTTAAATGAGCAAAGCAGTATTACAAATTCTTATATTTTATTCTTATTCCAGGTCTCTAAAATAATCAAAAGAGGTATTTAAATTAAACAGAGCGTGTGTTAGTGACGTCATCGTGGCGTAACTTACCACACACTACTGGAAATATGACATGCTGGGTTGTCTCCTTTGTTTAATTGGACAGCGTTTACACAAATAAGGCTCGTAAATAAACGTATGCAAACAATTTAAATTAAACTCTGAAAATATGACTTTGGATGGATTCAGACCTGCGTGAGCGAAGTGCCAGCTTGAATCATTCCGACCGCGCAACTGCGTATTCAATGGTCATTCTCGCCATCACTGATGTTTTTCAAGTGACACAATAGATAGTGATTAGTTTTAAAATGTCATGCGAATAGTCCATTCGTTCCACGGGCTGCACATGCAGAAAATGTGAAAATGGCAGTGTCGGGCAACTTGAGTGCTCCTGCATAAAAACCTTTATTCTGAATACGGTATTCGGTAAGAGTCATACAGGATACATGTGCGTTTCATTTTCAGAAAGATAGCTAAGGCAGCTTTTATAAAATTGCATTTTGTAAGGTGACCAATTAGAAATTTTGTTGAGTGTAAACAATTCTGAAACTTGTCCGACACACTGGGACAAAGATGCGTCCACTCTACAGATAGGTACTATGGGTCAGTTGTACTGTACGCTCCCAACCAGTGATAATATACACTTGCTAAATATAATAAAATAATTATAAAAGTTTATATATAAAGAAAAACTGGATTCAGATTAATTCAGTCTAGTATCTGTATAACATATTGTAGCCTAGCTGGACTTAATAGACTAACTCTTGGCGAAAATTAACAAGTCAGACATTGCTGTTGATACTCTAACACTGATTTCTTTTCAAAGGTTAACAGGAATACAAGAAACAGTTGAATTCATATGCATTTTTATGACTGCATACCATTTATATTGACATCATAGAGCTTTCGTGAAGACGAATATCTTGTTTGGGTCTCAAACACACTCATGTCATCGTGTCCCATCTTTATAGGTGGACCTCGGGATCCCCACCTTAATCTCAGCAATTCGGACACAGGGGTGCGGTATAATCAGTATGTGTAAGGAATGGGTAACAAAATATAGGTTCTTGTATAGTTTGGATGGTCAGCACTGGCGTACTTACGGTGATAGCAAAACAGTACAGGTACGATTTTTTTTGAAATCCAACTTAATACATGTAGCTGTTGGACAGAGTGTTTGGAATGATTGAAAGCGGGAATCATTAATAACGATGAACCTTGCCTTTTATTTCAATATTTATTAAGCACAATAAAACAATATAAAATAAAAAAAATAGGGACGTACTAATTGTGGCATAATACGAAAGAGGAGTGGCAGGGCAGACAGCAAGCCTAGACCGCCTAAAATGTACCGAATAAATCTAAGTATGAGAACAGATTGGACTGAACAAACATTGCAGGAGACTGATCTGAGCTAACAAACGCATTACTGTCCTGTACAATCAAACTGTTACATCAATATTTTCGTTCACCTTATATATGACTGACACTTTTTGGTTGCGTAAAGCTAGCTGAATGACCCTATGTCTGCCAAAAACCCCGATACCGTTCATTCGGTTAACCGTGAGTGCCCTTTGTAAACTGCTGCGAGTTTATGTATGTACTTCCTTCCGCTTATGTTTCGAGGGCAGGATGAAGGCTCTGATTGTATCAGTTCCCGATCATTGCCTATCGCTTTACTAAGGGAAAGTTCAACAATACAGAAACCAAAGTACATTTGAGCCGCGACACGACAAAACCAACAATGTGGTTGTGCGCCCTGCGAAGACTAAGATCGGCCTTGAAATCTTCCCAGTTTGATCAGAATCTTTGTTAAGTGCCCAAAGGGTAGCTAAGGGTCTAAGCTATCTCCATGCGGACAGCGAAGACTCTGATCAGACTGGGCGGATGCCCAGGCTGATCTGAGTCTGCGCTGGGCGCACAACCACATTGTTGGTTTTGTCGTGCCGCGGCTCATTTGTTGCAGATCACAGACTTGAAGGGAAATTTTGATTCACACCGAATGGTTGAAAACATTTCTGTCATGTCCAACCATAGCCAAATATATCAGACTGATTCCTTTGGAATGGAATAACTATATTAGTAAGAAGATAGACCTACTTGGCTGTGCACTGAAGCAAGGTAAACATCATATTTGTATCCTTTATTTCCATTAGTGAACCATCTGGTTTTGGTCATTTACTCCTAAGCACCACCTACTTCGTTTGAACACTGTCGACATGTGTTCTGACCCAACCTAATCTTTTGCTTGAAAGTAGTATTAGACATTTAATGTTGGAGTTTAAAACAGAATTTGCAAGCAAGGTACGCGCGGTACCAGTACTATGATAATTTAAAGAAATGAAAAGTTTAAAGAAATGAAAAGAAGAAAAAAAACTTTATTGCTTGCTAAATGCTGTCATTGTAGGTACACTTTCAAGGCAAGCAACTCTGCCGTTTTCATATTGCCTTCTTAATCAGTGAGACGAACTAAAAAAAAACAATTTGCTCTTAGCAGATTTTTTCCTCTTTTGGAACGATTTCTTTTTCCAGGGAGGCAAACAGGAAGTTACAAAAGCTGATGTCCTTCAGAAAAACGGCGAAAAACAACATGGAGTGGTACTCTACACTACATCTTAAAGTATATGAGAAAAATCAAATACAGTTGACTCTCGTTATTTCAAACACTCACATCTCAAAATACGATCTTAGATCAAAGACTGTAGTTTGGACATATTCACTATTATTCTATACATTTTACCTCTGTTATATCAACCTACTGGTATCTTAAAGTAAATTTTCTGGGATCAGAAAATTTACTTTGAGATATCAGTAGCTTGAGATGAACTTCGGTTATTAGATATCGAGAGTTGACTGTATTTGATAAAATTTCATTTTCGGATTACTGAATTTCATGTTATCAGTTTTCCATGTAATTATTTTATGTTTCATTTTCTACAGCATATCTCAGTCCGACATCCAATGGAAATCCAGTTACTAATTCAACACCTGCAGCACAGCTGAACAAACCACATCCGAACCTCTCTGGACCAGGCAATAGCTTCTCTACACCACAACCATGTAGGTTATTGTTCTACCGATGAAACACACACACACACACGCGCGCTTTTTGTGATCGCCAAGAAAAGGGTGGGCATATGATTGTGCTGCTGACTCTGTCCTTACAATTGTCCGCCTTTTTACTGGTGTTTGTCTTGCTCTTAGCACTTTTCTCTCACGGTAGGGCTTTCAGTTTATTTACAAGGAAATAAAGTGCAACCAACAATCTAGGCTGGCCCTGATTAGATGTTTAATGTTTTACGTATAACTTGTTCTTATTGTCAGGGCTGGTGCTTTTTGTAAGACTGTTATGTGTGCGGAGGTTGTTTTTGTTGGCATAAACAACTAAGTATCGCAGGGGGTACGGGGGTTCAAACGACCCCCCCCCCCCCTCTTCAGCCTTTATTATTTCATTTTCATAGGGGAATTTTAGGAAAATTGGTCAAACTGCACTAATCGACCCCCCCCCCCCCCCCCGCTTAGCTAATTTGAACCCCTATCCAAAATTCCTGGATCCGCCCTTAGTATCTGATTGAACAAGACAGAACAAAGAGCGAGGGTTGGTCGTCTCAAGGCGCCAGTTCTGTTTTGGTTCTTCTTGGTTGTTTTATGTATTGTTAGTTGCTTTGTCTGCTATTGATATGTTGTTTGTGATGTTCAGGCTAACCCGTTGACCGAACACATGGGAAATGGCTGTTCACATGGCTGCCGCTGGTGTTGTCTTTGGTGGTGACTAATTTTGTGCTGTCTCTTTCCCACATTGTTTCTTGGGTTGAATCTGGGATGAAATTGTGTCAGTTCCTGAGAATTTTCCTCCCTACATATGTCACTGAAAATATGCCTATACGTGCCTGAAAAGCAGTGGAATTTCTTTTGGATTAATTTTATATAATATTATGCCCCATTTTTTTCTACAGTTTTCAAAAGACCTTTTGTAGACATAAACCTGAGGCTGCTAAGTTTTGGAGACAGTTGTTGCCCCTTGCTCAACTCGTTTAAATTAACTTGCAGGCAACCATGCACAGATATTGTCAGAAGTAGTCCAGTAGCTCAAAAGGTAATGAAATGAGCCGCGACATGAGAAAATCAACAAAGTGGTTGTGCGCACAGCGCTGACTCAGATCAGCCTTGGCATCCGCCCAATCTGATCAGACTCTTCGCTAAACGTTTAAAGGGTAGCTAAGGGTCTTAGCTACCTCCATGCGGACAGCATGGACTCTGATCAGACTGGGCAGATGCCCAGGCTGATCTGAGTCTGTGCTGGGCGCACAACCACTTTGTTGCTTTTCTCGTGTCGTGGCTCAAATGATGTCGGCTGAAAAAATAATGATAAATTAATGTAAGGGATGTAACAATTAATTATATGTCATTTCACCGCCCATTCATATTTTGTATAACTTCTGTACACTGGCAACCAAATAATGATAAAATGGCCTTGATCCCAATACAAAGACATACTGAACTTTATATTAATACAAAATAAATCAGGGACTTCATTCATTTACCTGCCTGGCGTTAAAAATGCAATAGATCATGAATTTAGTATCCAAAATAGTTTCAAAATCAAAATCGGTTGTCAATATTATCATAGGAAATATTATTTAAACCGAATATTAGCATATTTTTATTAATTATGAATCTTGGCCTCACGTGTTATGCTGTGTGTCCAAATTATAAAGATATTTAGTTGATAACTTAACAACATACTTAAGCAAATTGTCTCGCAAACACTGTGGAGCCATATGAAATTGTTACCATAGAGGCAGGCTAACCAGAGTCTGAACTGTGTAGCATTCCAACAGAAATGTCTTGACAAATCGCCAGATATAAAACTCAACTTCTGGTTATTCAACGTGAGTTAAGTAAAGAAAACTGTTGTTCTTTCCATTCTCGTAACGATGGTCCCCAGGAAAATAAATATTGTTCTTGTTTTAATTCTCGTGACGATGGAAACAAGCTTGTTGTCGTTGTTGTTGTCCCAATTCTCGTAACAGTGAGAATAATAAACTTCCTTTGCATAAACACAAAAATTATACCAACTCTGTGACGTCACAGACCTAGTATAAACGTTTTACGCAAGATGAACTTTTATATCTGATGGAATAGTCACTCGATCGACGAAGCTTTTTTTTTAAAAAAATTATTTCCTTAACCAATGGTTATGTGAGCCGCGGCACGAGAAAACCAACAATGTGGTTGTGCGCCTAGTGCATACTCAGATCAACCTGACCAACCGCCTAGTCTGATCAGACTCTTTCCTAAGCGCTCAAAGGCTAGCTTAGGGTCTAAGCTACCTCCATGCGGACAGCGAAGACTCTGATCAGACTGGGCGGATGCCCAGGCTGATCTGAGTCTGCGCTGGGCGCACAACCACATTGTTGGTTTTGTCGTGTCGTGGCTCAATTATGGTGCAACCATTGTTGAAATGCTCAATTCATCTGTATGTGTGATAGGGAACTCTCTAATATCTTGCAATGTCATTCGCCTACTCACAGTCTTGCACTGTCATTACACCAGTAATTATTATTCAGCATGGTAGACAAACCATTTCCGTAGACATAAGACTCGACCCTGAGATTATTAGATGAAGTCTAATAAAATCATCGTTGGCGCCAAAACTTGACTTGATCTCTGTATGGAAGAGCGCATATGTCATAGAATTGTTATTCACCTGTCAGAAGATTTAGTTACATTAAAAATGTTATTATTTGCACTTTGCATTTAGTTTTAAATATACTGAACGCCAAAAGAAACGCCTACAAGTTTATGTTTAGTTTTCTTCTGTCAACTGATTTATGGTTTTAAATCATATATAGCAGAAAACACTACTGACATCTGCCAACAATATAAACTTATCTTCTTGCAAAATTAAACTTGGATTTAAGAGTTATCTCAATTTATCGTGAAACATTCAAAGTTGTTGTATGAGTTGTCTTTCCTTTGGCAGTATAACAAATTCTTTCCAAAACACGACTCTTGATGTGTGGTTATGAAAAAAAACGTCGGTTTTTTACCATGGTAATCTTCTTAGGAACATGACAGCAGTTTGAAGTTGAACACTTGTCAAATTATCTCCCTTGCAATTAAACAAATAGCAAAAGGGAAGTCCAATAACATCGAAAGTTCTGCAGTGCTACGAAAATAATTCTTTGCAAACCTTTTTATTTTACTCTTGTTAATTCATTTAACCTCTTCCTATGAATGGTTTCTGTTCTTTTCAAGAAATACAGGGTGTTAAAAGGTCTATGAATCCAATGGTAAGCCAGTGTTACTGTTTCTACTGCCAACTTTCACCTGATTGTTTCTCTAAAACGCAAGGCTCGACTGCTTTGATCTTTTCGGTGTTTCTTACCCTTGCCGCGGACATTATGTCTGGAGAAAATAATTAGCTGAGCATTATATGGAATTTAAAGTTCAGCTTCTGAAAGTATGGTGACTTTAAGTTTAACCCCATCACAAAAGCAAGCGTACTGGTCTCTAAAGTTTATGGAATATCGATGCGTTAAGGTGCTCATTGTCGGAATATCATAAACAAAGTAACTTAGAATGTCTAAATAAGAGCATATACCTATACCTTCAAATAAATTGGGCGTATACCTTGTATGCGTTTCTTTAGGCGTTCAGTATATGTTTTTCACTTTAACGCTGTAATGATTGATAGAGTTAAGCAGAACGCGAGAAACGCAAATGCCGATGGCTTGAGAAAAAAAGATTCTATGGTGCGAAAAGTCTTTCGTAGTAAAAAAGTAGTTCAGGCTGTACTCGGTGCGTAAATTTACCGGAACGGACCTAATTACCGGGTCGGACCGGAACGGACCTTTATTATACATATTTCCAGCCGATTTTTGAGATATTTTGATACAATCTACACGCGCAGATTAATTCAAGGCCCTACCTATGACTAACATGTATTATCTTAACTTGCAACCCCTGATTTTGATTTGACAATATCTGATAAGGACTATTGGCGAAACAAATGTCTGTCCGTCAGATAAATTGACGACTTATTGAAACATGATAATGGTGCTAACTGTACAATCGATATACAAAGTTTCCCTTTATACATTTAGTATGGTGGCTGGTTTGTGCCATTTCGTCTTTTCGTCTTGTCGCCGCGAAAAGACGCCAGGCGAAAAGACGAAAAGACGAAAAGACGCCATGCGAAAAGACGAAAAGACGAAAAAACGCCATGCGAAAAGACGAAAAGACGAAAAAACGCCATGCGAAAAGACGAAAAGACGAAACCCGCCACGCGAAAAGACGAAATTTCAGCGCGAAAAGACGAAAAAACACCATGCGAAAAGACGCCATTTGAAACTTATTTTGTCGTCTTTTCGCCTGGCGTCTTTTCGTCTTTTCGCTTGGCGTCTTTTCGTCTTTTCGCATGGCGTTATTTCGTCTTTTCGCGTGGCGTTGTTTCGTCTTTTCGTTTTTCGCATGGCGTTATTTCGTCTTTTCGCCGCGAAAAGACGCCACGCGAAAATACGAAAAGACGCCATGCGAAAAGACGAAATAACGCCACGCGAAAAGACGAAAAGATGAAATAACGACACTGCATTTTTACTTCCTTCTCAGTAAGGGACAACACCTAAAGGAAAGACTTTGCTCATTTTGGAGCAACTTCTTTCGTGTAAGAGCAAACCCCTTTAAGAAACGATTTCTTACTAGGGAAGAGGAAGTCACAGAAGTTGTTCCCCTTTGTAAAGATGGCAGAAGGAGCATTAGCCAAAAAGAGCAGTCTGATCAGGCTCTGTTCTGTCTGCGATCGGCACGTCTTTAGAATACTATAAATTTGTTCAAATTTTGGGTTAGCTGCAGGTTAATGTATGCAATATTCATATCATGTTTCAGTGTTTATAAACGCTTGTAACTTTTCCTCCATAATTTGTGGGAGATTAGATTGTCAACTTTTTGATAGTTTAAGATCAAAACGAAGATATAATTATGATGAAATTGATTTGAGTATTTTTCTCCAAAACATAAGGACGGCTCATTTTCTTGTCTGTCCGTTCAGTAGAAATACCATAATGACCTTCCTCATATTTTGGTGATGTTTCCAAAAAAGAGAGAAACAATCTGTGGCAAAAACTGCAAACCGTGATTATTCCACTTCTCTACTGATTGCCTTCTGATCAGGGTCTACACAGTTTAATCAAAAACACTTGTCTAAGTATAAGTGTCTTAACTGTAATAAGAATAGAAAATTTGTACACCTTAATTGCAAAACGGTACCATACTGACCGAAAGTATTGCCGACTCCACATTAATTTTATGATCTGTCCTTATAATTCTTATACGTCGAAAAAGAACATCAAATAACATTTCAGTGCGAACATGATCAGACTGCATCAGGATCTGTGTTTGCAGTAGTCAGATATGAGTCTTCACAGTTTACTCAGACAAACTAAGTATATGATATCAATACAGTTATCAATAGCAGGGTATTTTAAGCCCAGAAACTACTACGATCCCTTGTGGATAGTATAACATAATGATAGTTGAGATTAGTAGTTACAGGCTTCAAATTGGTCTGCATTATTATCGCCAAGCCAAAGTCAAAGGTTTGAATTATCTTACTGCCTTTGAGCTAAAAATTATTTTATCGCTATTGATCTTAAGATGTGGCGATGTTGAATTAAACCCCGGACCAGATTTAGATACTTCTTCCTCATCCGAAGGAACTTCATTGTCTTTTAACCAGTCGAAAATTGTAAATAATTTTTCTGTTGTGCATTACAACGTTCAGAGTATATTAAACAAAATTGATATATTAGAATCGGAATTTCGCAACTTTAACATACTTTGTTTTACTGAAACTTGGCTTGATGGTAGAACTTAAGATCAGCAAATTGAAATTAATGGTTTTAATTTATTTAGACGTGATCGACTTGGTGACAGCCATGGTGGAGTCTGTGTTTACGCTGACAAAAATTTGTACGTCAAACGTCGAAATGACTTAGAAATACGAAACGTCGAATGCATATGGCTAGAAGTAACGGTTCAGCAAAGAAAAATTCTTACTGGTACCTTCTACAGGCCACCCAATTCCACTAGTGACATTTTATTAGAAATCGAAAATTCAATCGGTTTGGCATATGATACAAATATTAAAGAAATTCTTATTACAGGGGACTTTAACTTGGACCTTTTAAAACAAAACAGCTTCAGGAAAATTGATGATATTAGTCAATATTTTGGTTTGGAAAGCTTAATATCCGAACCGACTCATTTTACAGAACATTCCTCTTCTCTGATAGATTTGTTCCTAACTTCTAATAAAAATAGTACACTTATAAGTGGTGTCGGTGAACCTTGTTTAGAACAAAATATCAGATACCATTGTCCAATTTTTTGTGTTTTTAAATTTATGAAGAATGTCTCTTCAATATTTACCAGGAATATTTGGTTATATGATAGGGGAGATTATCAGTCTTTCTCCCGAGAAGTTGCAGACACAAACTGGTATACCCTGAAGGATAATGATATTGATACATATGCAAATAATGTAACAAATCGCATAACAGAACTTGCTCGTAGGCATATACCCAATAAAATTATTAAGGTAAGACAATCAGACCCACCATGGCTGAATAATATAATAAAGAAACTTATGAGGAAACGGAAACGTTTATTTGATAAATATAAAAGGACTAATAATATGAATGACTTTGAACGTTATAAGCAGATTCGAAATAAGGTTACTGGTGAAATTCGCAAATCGAAAAAACTACAACTTGACAAGTTATCAGATAAATTAAAAAGCAGTAGTACCGGACCTAAAGACTGGTGGAGGACGCTGAAGGGTTTTATCAAACCCTCTAGAACATCCTCAGTACCACCACTTAACCTTGATGGAAAAATTTACTCAGACGATAAAGAAAAAGCTAATCTACTGAATAATTTTTTTACTGAACAAACAATACTTGATGATGGTAATGCGTTTTTACCACAGTTCATCCCTCGGGTTGATTCGACTCTTGAATCTATCACGTTAATACCCCACGAAGTAGAATCTATTCTTAACTCTCTCCAAGTTGGTAAAGCTGTTGGACCAGACCATATTAATAATAGGCTGCTGAAAGAACTGTCCCATCCGTTATCATTTCCGTTATGTGAACTTTTTAATTTTTCTCTTGCCAGTGGTAAAATACCTAGCATTTGGAAATTAGCAAATGTAACCCCCATTCTGAAAAAAGACGACCCGTCAAATGTATCAAATTATAGACCCATTTCTCTCCTCAGTACTATTGGTAAAGTTCTTGAAAAGCTTATACACAAATACGTCTTTAATTTTTTTCATGAACACGAAGTTTTGTCTACACTTCAATCTGGCTTTGTGCCGGGAGACTCTACTGTAAACCAACTTGTAGATATCTATAATACCTTCTGCAAAGCACTTGACGATGGCAAAGAAGTACGAGCTATATTCTTTGATGTAAGTAAAGCCTTTGATAGAGTGTGGCATGAAGGGCTGCTTTTCAAACTTCGTACTGTAGGCATATCTGGATCTCTGTTACAATGGTTTACTGATTACTTTAGTAATAGAAAACAGCAGGGTTGTATTTCCTGGTGCAACTTCTGACCTGTCCACTCTGAAAGCTGGTGTTCCTCAAGGTTCTATACTTGGTCCGTTACTTTTTCTTTTATATATAAATGATATTGTTGAAAATATTAATTGTTCAATAAGACTTTTTGCAGATGACACCAGTTTATATATTATAGTCGATGATCCGCTGGAAACAGCACAACTTCTCAATTCTGATATTTCGAAAGTATATACGTGGGCCACAAACTGGCTTGTTACCTTCAATCCTAATAAATCTGAATCATTATTATTTTCAAGAAAGCTCAACAGACTCTATCATCCTCCTGTCTGTATGAATAATCAACCAATTGCTGAAGTAAATATTCATAAACATTTGGGTCTTGTATTTAGTAGTGACTGCACTTGGCATGACCATTTTGAACATATAAAAGCTAAAGCTTGGGCAAGGATAAACGTTATGCGCAAACTCAAATTCCAGTTAGATAGAAAATCCCTTCAAATTATATATTTTTCTTTTATCCGACCATTGCTCGAATATGGAGATGTAGTCTGGAATAATTGTACTATGTATGAATCTAATGAGCTTGAAAAAATACAATATGAAGCCGCGCGCATAGTTACAGGAGCGACAAAGCTGGTTTCGATCAATTCTCTTCTCAGCGAAATTAGATGGGAACCTCTGGCTTCAAGAAGACGTAAACACAAACTTATTCTATTTTATAAAATGACAAATGGATTATGTCCGGATTATTTATGTTCGCTCGTCCCCCCAACAGTCGGAAGCGTATCGTCATACAGTCTTCGTAATGCTGCTGATTTGCAAACTATCCATTCTAATACACAGCAGTATTTTAACTCCTTTTTGCCATCAGTAATACGCGAGTGGAATGAGCTATCTCCAGTTATTCGCAACTCTACTACTATAACCTCATTTAAATATCAGTTGAACGCGAATCTAACGCAGCCGCTTTCGTTCTTTAACGTGGGCAAACGCCTTGGGCAGATTTATCACTCGAGACTTCGAACAAACTGCAGCTCCTTAAATAGTCATCTGTTTTCTAAAAATATAGTTGACAGTCCGTCATGCATTTGTGGGGTGAATGAGGACACCAAACATTACTTTTTTGCTTGTACTCGGTATCTTGATATAAGACAAGAATTGATCGATGCTGTGTCTGAAATGTGTGAACCAACGCTTAACGTACTGTTGTGTGGGAATAGTGAACTGTCGTATGAACAAAACAAGCAAATATTTTTAAATGTTCAAAATTATATTGTAAAATCTAAGCGATTTCAGATTCAGTAAGTAGATAAATCATATTCAACGCGTTGACGAAACAACGCAAACCTTCATTGTCTTCTAGAAGCGGTCTAGTTTTTCCTGTTTATCTTCTGCTTATCTAAGAACCTTACTTACATCTTCAACCATCAACGTTTAAGTTAAGTAACGCAGTAACACTAGTAGGAACTTTGGCGAGAAATATAAAGTTCAACAATTTGCAATTCCAATAGCAATCCATGTCTTACATTATTGTAATAGCTTATGCACTTACCACCGTCCACTCCCCGTGGAGAATTTTCTATTAAGAAAGTCTGCAATGTCCAAATGCCTTTCCTTATACGATTATTAACAGTGCTTCATTCCATCCAAATCACTTATACAGTAATTATATTATGTTGGCATCTTGGGATACAGATTTAGATAAGTCTGTTGACTTTTTTCTGAATCCCATTTGCATATATTACTTATTGTTTGTAATAGTACAATTGCTGTTTGTATGTATATGCGAATAAAATATTGTTTAAACTTAATAGCAGGGTATTTATGTGTCGTTATTTCGTCTTTTCGCATGGCGTCTTTTCGTCTTTTCGTTATTTCGTCTTTTCGCATGGCGTCTTTTCGTCTTTTCGCGGCGAAAAGACGAAATAACGCCAAGCGAAAAGACGAAATAACGCCACGCGAAAAGACGAAAAGACGAAATAACGCCATGCGAAAAGACGAAAAGACGAAATAACGCCACGCGAAAAGACGAAAAGACGAAATAACGCCATGCGAAAAGACGAAAAGACGCCAGGCGAAAAGACGAAAAGACGAAAAGACGCCACGCGAAAAGACGACAAAATAAGAGTTTCAAATGGCGTCTTTTCGCATGGTGTTTTTTCGTCTTTTCGCGCTGAAATTTTGTCTTTTCGCGTGGCGGGTTTCGTCTTTTCGTCTTTTCGCATGGCGTTATTTCGTCTTTTCGTCTTTTCGCATGGCGTTTTTTCGTCTTTTCGTCTTTTCGCATGGCGTCTTTTCGTCTTTTCGTCTTTTCGCCTGGCGTCTTTTCGCGGCGACAAGACGAAATGGCACAAACCAGCCACCATAATTTAGACCACTGTAATGTTTCAATTTATAGCTCTACATATTTTCTATGGGTGAAATGTTGGTCATGATACTATGGAACAAAAATTCGGGAATTTTTGTGTTTTTCATTCGCTCCAAGGCTTGGAAGAAAGATAACCAGATTTTTGTATAAGTTTATATGATTTTAAGATGAAACGCATATGCGTGGGGTATTAAGAGGCCTACCCATGGCGCAAAATACTCAAACCGTATTTTGACTAATATCTCTAATTGATTTGCGCTAGATGGCATACAGAATATGTATTAATAGTAAATAAGAGTTATTTAATTAAAAAAATATTACACATATCTACTGAAGATAGGGTCCGTTCCGGTGTCCGTTCCGGTGTCCGTTCCGGTAATTCAGTCCATTCCGGTCCGTTCCGGTAAATTTACGCACCCGGCTGTACTGAACCGGGTAAAATACAGTTCCGTATCATCGGAGGCATATCGGAATGTACCGAAGAATGTAAATAATTTACGGACCAGTCTGGTTTCTCGCCATAGTGGATAACCCCAACATAAGGATATTCCTCGATTTCCTTTCGTTGACTGGGCGGTGCTGTTAGAGGCTTGCCAATCAATGTCAAAACCGAGCAGTCCACATAAAAACTCGGTAAAGTAGCATGCTCATGAGTTGTTACGCATAATTGGCAGATTAAAAATGCCTGGTAAACGCTATCGGTCATCGCAAATGATAAACAGTCTCCGTACAGGCACACTACGTCGAAACGACGTCGGAGGAACGTCGACGCAAAGTTATGACACTTTATTGACGTGTATACAAGGTTGTTCCGATGTCATAACGTTGCATGGACGTCGTCACAACGTTGTTTAGACCGCTATCTGTATGCTGGGTTGAAAAAAAAAAGAATATTGTTGTGCGATCTCCGATCATTCCGTGCCTTTTGAAAAGGTGAGCCTTGTTCTGCGCGAGTGAGCATTAAATCATTACCGCATTATACCTATTTAGAAAATATACTCGTCGAAGGTAAGGTCAGAAATAAGCACCGCCCAGTCAACGAAAGGAAATCGAGGAATACTACTATTCAATAATAATATCAGACATATTTACAGCATTTTGAACTTAGCCATTTTTTATTTTGTTATTATGACATAGCGACAGGATTTTGAACTTGGAATTTTTTCAATCACAGTAAAAATTTCTCATAGATATCCCATTAGATTTTGGTCCTTTTTTACATTTTAATTATTAAAGGCGTATAGTGTATCTAAAACATTGAGTGCAGATAATTTTGCGGGACGTATTCTGAAACCTTGCTTGCAGCCAATTTCTTATTTCAACAGAAATAAAAAAAATATTATTTGTTTCAAATATGTCTTCTTTCACTTCGTCTTATATCTTTTTTTAAAGATATTTCTTGTTCTAAATAACTTATTGCTGAAAGTCATTATGACTATGTATTTCTATTCATTTTGCATCCGATCTGTATTCATTCAATGTAATATGCACGAAGGCTGAATTCATGACATTATTTGGTGCGTTTTACTTACAGATTGCATGAACAAAATTAATGTCAATGACGATCTCAATTTTGCAGGGCTTTATTACTACTCCTATTTCCTGTTTTATTGTCATCATGATTTTCACATTTCTGCTTAGAAAGTGGCTCGGAGAGGAATGCTCGTTTCCTGCCGAGACCTGCCATCATATCTTTTCTATCAAACTTTTGGGGTTTAGCGACACTGAAGAAGTTAAATACAGAAACGCGCGTCTGTCGCACTAAATTAGGTATGAATACGTTTATTTTAGTCTTTGCAGATTTAAGCACGTAGTTTTTCTTTCCCCGATAATAACATTTCAGAGAGATCGTACATAACATTTCTTCCCGATAACGACACCTCAAGAAGTTTTGCATCACACTGTTTCCCGATAACTGCATTTCAAGCCGGATATTTGTTAATTTTGGATAGCTTTGCCTGACAATTTTCCTCGGTAGCCTTGGTCAAACGTTTCTTTTATTAACATACATATTTCGAGTAGATTTTATCTAACAGTTTTTCATATAGCCACGTTTCAAGTAGTTTTTGCATGACTATTTTCCCAGTTACCCACATGCTAGGTAAATATCACGATAGTTCAACCCTTCACCCCTCCAAGTATTTTTTGATACTTTGTCAGTATCAAATCTTCAGATATTATTTCTCAGTAGCCTAATTTCAAGTATATTTTCAAATAACGTTTTAAAAGTATTGACGTCGCGCACGGTATTGGGGCACATTCACGGACAGATATGAAATGGGCCCTACGGAAGCAATGCTTTTTCGGATTTTATGCCATAAACTGTTTTGAAATCGTCAATTGGTATTTAATTTATTTTCGGGTCAATAATAGTTGGTTTTGAGATGATGTAAATCCTAATGCGGGCGCAAAACGGTTGGTTTTTGCGCTAAAACGCGTGTAACTTTGTAACAAAGTCGGCATGGTGGGCGTACTCGAAGGAATGCTACACAGAAATGTCGAAGTGAATGTTTGTGGAAATTTGCTTACGAAAAAGAGTAAATTTTCTAGATTAACTCCATATTCATTTTTTTTTATTGTTTATTCTTCAACAATCGTCATCTTAAGTATTTATTGTTAAAAGTAAAAAAAGTGTAACTCACGCTCAGATTAGCTTCAAAATTGCAGGGCTATTTACTTCGGAGAGTATTTATTGTATCGGAATAAACAAATTTTGAAAATATTTATATATGATTCAAATGTACTTATGCATCACTTATAAGTTATACAAGAATAATTACTTTTTCTCTACGGACACAGAAAGAAATTGAGAATTCCGCGGTCTTAATTTTTGTAACAAATTTCAAATTTGACACCGAACTCTTACACCTATCTATGTTATTAAGCTGATTTGGACAAAATACTTACAGCAATCTGTGCAAAAAGCAAATTTCCAAAATGTACATTGTCTGCTTGTATTATCTGCTAAATTGGGATTAAATGCTCTTGAACAATAAAATTGTTATGCGCATTTACATCGGTCTTAAATTTTGTAACGCGGCGTCAAATAAAGAAATTCAAACGTTACATGCATATGAAACCTTATAGTTATAAGTGGCTGTCTAGCAATTTTCAGGTCTGCGTCATTATAGAAGGTCAGCTCTGTGAAGCAAATAACTGTATTAAAAGGCAAAAATTTCATTTCCAAAA
The DNA here is from genome assembly GCA_963989385.1 of Ctena decussata. NCBI lineage: Eukaryota > Metazoa > Mollusca > Bivalvia > Lucinida > Lucinidae > Ctena > Ctena decussata. Next base: position 42,940,491 of record OZ022512.1, read on the forward strand.
GTACCATTTTCTTTACAAATTGACCTGTATTAAGCAACCACCTGTCTCAAGCAAGCGGTTTTGCACCTCCCTTGGGTACTTGTTTAATAAGGCAGGCTTCAGTTCCTGGTCTTTGCATATTTGTTGACTTTACACCAATATTTTCTCTTGCTATCGGAGAAAAATTTTCTCAAAGTTTGAAGCCAATAAATATATAAATACATGTATATGATATTTCACCAGCTAAAAAATCTTTCTGGCAGAAAGAAAAGAAACGGGAAAGGTGACGCAAGAGATATAATTCGTTCGACACGGAAACAGAGGATAGTATGGTATAACGAAATAAATTATCGTGAAACGGATAAAAGCTACCGTGCACGGATATAGTGTGGTTTATATTTGCAGCTTCCGATAGAATTTGTACAACAAACTCAATTCATATCGTGTTTATAAATGCAAATAGATCCGTCCTATACTGAAAAAGCAAATGAATAAGCAAAACTGTAAATAAATTCTCACTGATGTCGTCCTTACAGCATGTTTCAAGGATCAGACTGGTTTTCTTTTGTTTCCATGGCGTGTTTGGTTTTGTTTCACTACATTCGGTATAAGACAGTCAAACCCCGTGGTTATCATCCTCATAATATCAGTTGGAACGCAGCTCCAAGGAGTAGGGATATAATCAAACACATAGCAACGAATTTTTGTTCGAAATTGTCGCCATCAAAATGGCTATCGATGAACCCCATAATACTTTAACGCCACCATACAGATTAATCAAATCGCCTCACCGGTTGAAATTTTAAGAGCACTTTTCTGACTTCCATTATTGAATTTTTCTGTTAAAATAATTCCAGGACATCCTTTTCTGCCTGTGTAATTATTGACGAAACAGTGCCCTTTACGTCAGCGTCAAACATGTGAACAAAAAATTACGATTTACAGCTTATTCGACTTTCTCCAAAACGCAGACCTATGCCATGATAAATATTGATATATATTCTACTATCATGTGAAATTTCAGAAAATTTGGTTTTGGAACATTTTAAAATTGCAAAATAACATATGACCACCCGGTTTGAAAACAAACCGAAAATAGCGTCGAAATCATGCCAGCCCTACGCGCTAAGTCTTCACTGCCAAATTAACAAACTCACAATTGATTATTCGGCCTGTCCGTAGAAACGAAAAAACACCTCTCACTGATTAATCCTCAACCAAGACTGAATAAAACAGTCAAGCAAATACATTTTATTCATATTTTATTGTCAGATACAATAATGTCAACTCTCACCTCTGTGCTCTAGCATTTATCGTAAACACAAGCTTATGACGTGATTTTGAATCGATTAGAAGTTTGTATAATCATGGCTTAAAAGACGGACCTAATCAGCAATTGATGTTCATTTAGGTACAGTTCATGCTATCGTTCAGGATTAGCCTTTCCCACATAATTGAACGGTAATTTAACGGTTATTTCCTTTTTTAATTAGCAGATCACGCGCTTGATTTCAAAAGTCAAATAAACGGTTGTATGTGAGTAACCTGGGAGGGATGAGATATGCCCCCCCCCTTGTGGGACGGTTACAGTGCTGGAAACAGCCAGTGGCCCAGTGGCCAAATGCGCGCCCCCCCCTTGTGGGACGGTTACATAGCTGGAAACAGCCAGTGGCCCAGTGGCCAAATGCGCCTAAATTTTTTCTTGGGCCACCAAAAACTTAAAGTTTCAAATTATGAACTTTAGTGGCCCAAATTTACCTGTCTGGCAATAATAAATGCATCGGATATTCAGCTAGTGGCTAATTTGGGCCACTGAAAATGTGGCCTGCTGAACTTTTGGGCCACCACATTAATCTAGGGAGTGTCAAGCACTGCGGTTAGAAGCAGGAGTGTTGGGGTTATTACACTTTACGCACAATTATGTTTATCCTTTGAGAGCAAGAATAAGAGGTGGGCCCCAAAGATACTTTTTATTGCCGCTACTATTGAAATCTAGTTCAATTTACAAATACCAGCATCATCAAATATGGCGATACCTGTTGAAATTTTGACTATTTGACAAAATTACAATACGCACCTGGCTATTAGCGTACACACAGGGTATAATCGATTCCGCTAATTTTCGCTTCCTGCAGAGACTGTACATCATATTTGGCTTCCACCGAGACTGTCCACGAACTCTTGCTTCCTGCCGAGACTTCTGTACATGATAAATGGCTTCCTGCAGAGACTGTCCGTGTGATTCTGCTTCCTGCCGAGAGCCTCGGCAGGAAGCAGAATCACGCGGACAGTCTCTGCAGGAAGCCATTTCTCGAGGACAGTATCCTCTGCAGGAAGCAAGAGTTCGCGGACAGTCTCGGCGGAAGCCAAATATGACGGACAGTCTCTGCAGGAAGCAAAAATTGGCGGAATCGATTATACCCTGTGGTACAGGCATTTACGCCTTTGAGAAGGGTTAGCAGTGCACTGTATGCATGCGATGTTTTTGCATTTTTGCATTGCCTGTATAAGTTTGAGAAACTCGTCAGGCATCTGTGTGTGTGTGTGTGTGTGTGTGTGTCTGTGTGTTTTTTTTTTTTTGGGGGGGGGGGGGGGGCAACATTTACAAATCTGCAGGTACACGGGTAGATCTACATAAAATAATGGAATAGAATAGAACATTTATTTCTCCAATTACGAACCCTTTCGGTTATGCAGTCACATATAAACAAACAACAAAAGCATTTACTAATAATTCAGATCGCGTTTTCCTATTTCTCTATTAAAATGACTGATGTTGCCTCACATTAGAGTAGTCTTGGCGAGGCGGTTCTATATACAGCTGCAACACGTTTTCATGGATAACTGGCACAAATTATCGTAGACTTATTATCAATACACAACTTTATCAATTTCCTGTTAGTTTTCCTGAACTGGGAGACTCTTCAAAAATTCTTTGCTCTCAAAGGAGCAAATGCTTTCCTTAAAGAGTTTACTCCCATTGGAAAGGTAGGATAAATCAAAAATATTACTGCCGAGATGCTTCCCCTGAAAGTGTACCCGGTTGCCCTAGGCCCACACATTTACATGTACACTCTCAATTTCTTTTCAGTTCCTTCCAATGCTTAACATGTTCATTCTTCATTTGTTTGCCGACTAAAATTGTAACATTGTGATTGTCCGGTTGACTAGCAGGCCCGGGTATCTTGCAGGTCACCAGAAGATTTGATATTTTTGCATTTACGAATCGTCCCGAAGGCACATGTAAAGGGCAATCCAATACACACTGTAAAAAAAATTGTAGATTTTACGGTAAAATACCTGGAAGCTGGCTGCCAGTTAATTTACCGTTATTTTTAGAAATCACGATTTGGAAGTGTTTTGCTAACTGTCAGCACTCAAAAATACCTTTATAGAATTGAAGGGCTTTATGACCAAAACAACATCTGTTTTATTCTATCCTACTCTGCGTGATGATTCCTGCAATTTTACGGGCGACCATAAAAATAACGGGAAATGGACTGGCAGCTGGTTGCCAGTTATTCTACCGTAAAAACTATGGATTTGTTTATTACAGTGCACTTTATACTCAACTCTGGGCTTAATCATTATTCTTCATACTCTGCGTCCTGAAATTAAATAATTGGGCAGTCGATTTCCGAATCGAATAGGACAACAGTCGAAATACATTCGTTAGGCAATGATAGGAATTGAGCTAACGGCCTTCAGATTCTCATCTGAACACTCTAAGCTACCAAATGTGGTGACGTGCGGGAAGGTATTCACTTTTTCCCTTACTGTAGTATTTTCTGAGGGTCAGTAAGTACACGGGTGACCTGCAACAAGCAAAGACCAAGATAGCTTGCACCACAAATGTTATAAAAGTTAAGATGAACAGCTTGCATGTGTGCATTTTATTATGGATCTTGGCTGGTAGCTTTTTTGTTCATGCACATTTTGCTAAATGAAGGCAATGATGGGTTGCTTGAATAAGTATACAAAGTTCATACGTATTTCAACAGTTTCTTACACGCCCGCTTTTTTCAACTTTCAAGCAAATTGTTTAAGTATACTGTCAATGGTCTTTACGCTTATTCAGGATGTGGAATTCGCCAAAGTGGAGCGATTCGTATACAGTTTAAGTTCATGTACAGTACTTTGCTTCCACGGAATAAATAGCTGTTTTTGTGCCACGTTCCAAACGTCGGATGGCACGTAGCAAGCCTACAAATTTTCCCCACACCTCCCACATCCGCACACCCCGACACATTTTCATGCTCATCATCGAACACACGAAATGCTCTTCGTAACTTAATTCAGAACGGAAAGAGTTTGCTTGCAAGCCAATCAGGGTTTTGCTATTCGCTTATATATACAGTTTTGTATCTTGAAGCAGTCTTGTTAGACTAAGCAGATGTTGCTGTTATCATATCCGACAAGATTCCTCTTTCCCTGTTGCGGCTCAGCTGTTGGTAAGATTCAAGTGATTGTAATAAATCTCAGTATGTGTAACAACAATGAAGACAAATCGGGCAGAGAGAGAGAGAGAGAGAGAGAGAGAGAAAGAGAGAGAGAGAATACACTGTCACAGCAACGACTGCTCAAGTCATGTTTGGGACCTATACATCACTCCACACTGTAAAAAAATTCTGTAGATTTTACGGTAGATTAACTGGAAACCAGCTGCCAGTCCTTTTTCCGTTATTTTTACGGGCTTTTGCCTGTAAGACATTGTTGGAAATCACGAAATGGAAGTTTTATCTTAACTTGGCGCACTCGAAAATAACTTTGTATTGTTGAAGGGCTATCAAACTAAAACGACATCTGCTCTTTTCTGTCCCACTCTGCTTGATGATTCCTGCAATTTTTACGGGCGCCCGTAAAAATAACGGTAAAAGGACTGGCAGCTGGTTGCCAGTTATTTTACCGTAAAATCTACCGTTTATTTTTGCAGTGCAGGCATCAGTCCAGATGAATGCCCCCACTTCTCTGGCCCCCGCCCACCCCCACCCTCGTGACCAGCCGCCTCCTTCCATCCCCACCTGGCTTGTTTCTTTCTAAGTAACTTGAGCCGCGACGCGAGAAAACCAACAATGTAGATGTGCGTCCAGCGCAGACTAAGATAATCCTGGGCATCCGCCCAGTCTGGCCAGAGTCTTCGCTATCTGCAGGTAGCTTAGACCCTTGGCTACCCTTAAAGCGCTTAGGAAAGACTCTGTGCAGACTAGGCGGATGCCGAGGCTGATCTGAGTCTGCGCTGGGCGCACAATCACCTTGTTGATTTTCTCGTGTCGCGGCTCATATGTTCTCTGTAATTGTTGAGCAAATTATAAAATCAGATCGTAAATTTTTGGAAAACTAGACAAACAAAACGACAAGAAAGAAACTCTTTACTTCGTACTGATGCATTTCAGGTTCGACGTATAATCTGTTTACATGGCATGCGGACTGGCAATCTAGCTCGAGGCAATATACGTCATTTCTTTTATTACGTCACAACAGCGACCTGATAATTTTATTTGACAGAAAACAGATGACTGTTTGAAAGATAAATAATATTAGAAAAGGATATTATTTTCACAAATTTGAGTGGCAGAACGTCAGATTTGTACAATGCCAATCAGGTCAGCAGTCAGGTAATTATAGGTTATTGAATTTATATTGGGAAATATTCGGCACGAGTTCATATGGCGAAGGACGCACGAGCTTGCGAGTGCGTCTCCGCCATATGAACGAGTGCCGAATATTTCACAATATAAATTCAATAACCTTTTTATTATATACCTTTGATATTAATCTGTTAGTTTCATCAGTGCTCTCTACGTACGAAATCAAACAAAAATATCAATATATCAACCACAACTTGTTTTAAATTTAAAATTACATTATGCGATTTGGTGTCTTCATACACGCTAAAAGCCACGCCTGATGGCGCGAAAGTAGAAATGACATTACGTTATCGGACGTGACGTCAGTAAACAAACGCTGACGTTTACAAGAACTGGGCGCCATTTTCGAGTCATACTCTCAGCAGCTCTGACGAAAATCTCCGTTATTATCGCAGAATATTAATTAAAAGAGTGATAGATCAAAGGTAAATTATATTTAATTGTCTTTTATGTAATTTATACACCGAAACCGACACTAGTGTCATTATTCTACTCGTTTTTGAATTGCAGTCGACGACAAAATGGCTGCCAAACTTTTCTTCTTTCAAAACAAAAGTAGTTCTAGAGAACGTGACTCCCTAACTCCGTGCAATATGCACTTGACTCCGTGCAATATGCAGAAAATATTGCACGGTTACTCTAATGTAAAGTGAATGGGGAATATTTTAGGTATATAATAAGGTACGTTCTACCAGTTTGTAGTCTATTTTAGCTAACTAAACTCCGTATTTTTTCTCTCTTCAAGTATTTAGCAATCTGAGCTAATGTTTGACAAGCTGTCGACCTCAATTTTCTGTCTGAATTGTGGCTGTCCGGCAAGTATTGCTGGTGCTCATATCACGTGCAAGACCGTTTCCTGAGCGTTAAAACTACAGATGCCATCTTTTATTTTGCAATTTAAAAATGTTCCAAAACGATATTGCTTGAAATTTCACTTGCAAAAAGAAGAAATAATAAAGTTTTCGATGGCATGGGTGTGCGCATTGGAGAAAGTCTCAGCTTTCTGTAAATTATGTTTTATGTTGATGCAAGTTTTCGGTAGAATCAAGATAGAGTATTGTCATTTGACGATGAATATTTTAGCATTTCGAGCAATTTTGGCCCTGAATTTTGTTGAGAAAGCCTGCTTAATACTAGTTAGCAAAACATTTTTATGTGTTTAATCATTTTAATATAGCCAATACTTCTAAATACATTTGAGAATAATGGGAAATTTCGTCAAGAACCATGTTCGCCATTTTTTGGGCCTATTTTTTATGTGGAAGGATCCACCGTTGTAAATACAATCACCGCTTTTCGAGGGTTTGCGTTCCAACTGTATAAGGCGGAAAAAGTAGCCGCTTGACAGTTTGACGTTACGTTTTGTTCTCCAATACCTTCCCAAATATCCACGTTCCAACTAGTTTTTGCATGACATATAACTTTCCAGAAAACCACACTGCAGTGTCGGTATATTCTATATGACTATATACATTTCATGTTGTGTGTGCATGGCATTGCTTTTCTCCAATACATTTCAGGTGTATGTTTGCATATCCTTTTACTTTCTCTAAAGGCATATGTTTAATCACTTAGCAGGACGTATCTTTTCTAATATCTATATTTCATATTTTTGCATGGCATTTTCTTCCCGATACCCACCTTTCAATGGTTTCTGTTGCACTAGGAATCATTTTCTTGACTTTATTTACGCTTTCATCAGCTGACTTTGGTGTTTGTTTATGTCATAAATCATGCAGATACTGAATTAGATCCCAAATATCTACGACGTTTGTTTTTGCTTCATATTTATTCACTATGATATAGCTTACGATATGCTGTCATAAAAGCATTAATTTTATTATTGCCACATGCAAACTCAACTTTGGCCTTGGTTCGGCGAAGTGTTTGCAAAAATCAAGAGTTTGATGGCTTTAACAGATGCTATTTATTGTTGAACTGAATACTCAAATTTCAGCCCACTCATTGACCATTGCCTCATCTGGAGGGCACGTCAAACCACCTAAACACGGTAAGCTGAATTATATATGATAGTTCATATATTACGTGTATAACTATTATGATTTTATATAATTCGAATTGTATTAGCCAGTGTCTTTTTTGTACATATCGTTTCTGCTGCCAGACGCCATGGAGGATACATGGCGAAATAAATGTCCAGTGCTGCCTTTGGTGCTGCGATACTCCAGTTTTTCGGTCGATCTAAGGTCAAAGGATGCACTCACAAGGGGAAGCTACTCTGTCATTTCTTTTTGTCTCCCTTCAGTCAATGGGGGTCAACTCTTCACATATTGGGGTGGGGTGGGCTAAGCTGATGTTTGTTTACATACACTGAACATACATACGAGGGAAAATGGTGACTGCGAGGGAAATTGGTGACGATGCGAGTGAATCTTGGTTTATGCCAGCTTGTTACTTCTCTTTCGAATATTTTACACTATGCATCACTTTCTAGTCCACATCTTTCCGGTTCTAACGACTTTTATTTAACTACAAAGGTAAGGACTTTGTCACAAAATTTGAATCGACATCCGTGCAGATTATGCTGCCATTTTTGTTTAGATATTTCCTGATTGAAATTTTGACGGAGGTTTTGCTTAAAGTGTAAATCTTTGCGGTTGCATCAAAGTGTCATAAGAATCAGGATGATGTAGGCTGGAAAATGATGCATAAATCAATCAGCGATTCAGTCACATTGTCCGTGTAGTGTATCAAATTAAAAACCACGAGGAAGATGCAAATTCACGATACTAGGTAAAAATGATTTGATTTCTTGCTCTTAAGTTGAAGGTATACCGTGACTGCACAAAGTATTATGATAGAATTGCTGACAGTATGGATCATGATTTGGCTGCTCATAAGGAACAGTTTTGACATACCGGTCGTAAAGTCCAATTGAACTTACTGAAATTAAAGGATTTGTTTTAATGTCCCAATTAGTTACGGCACTATATTAAGAAATTTAAATTTTGGAATGATATATGCTACAATGACATAACACATTATTATATTGCTTTGCTATAGAAATAATCTATTATCTATATTTGCTAGAAAAAGGGCGATCACGTCTTAAGAAAATGTATATTATACATGTATGTTAGGTGAAAAAGTGAAATTTAAAGGTTTCCGTTGCGTAGTGGCCCTAGGGCAGTGGGGTTACAAGCCCACCGTATCTTGGGCACAGCATATGGAAAGCGGCCTTTTCGCTGTTTAATCCTTCCCGGATTCGAAAAAGACGCCATTTACAGCTAGGTTGACAAGAAGACTTTTACTGTCGCGGGCTGGCCAAACGGCGATTTTAACCCGCGACCTACTCCACCATAATCAAGCCCTCTAACCACTTGACTACGCGACTCTCTGGCTGTTAATATATAAAGATAGAGTCGGGTAACTTTGGAAAGCAGGTAAAATCGGACAGTGACACTGTTTCCTTTATATATCAGTTGTTTGGCATTAAAACAAAATTAACTAAGCAAACAGTGAAAATCCTGATGAGACGGCTCATTACGAGCCGTCTCATCTGGATTTTCACTGTTTGTAATGATAAGTCCGAATTTACCCGCTGTCCGAAGTTACCCGACTATACCTTACAGTTTAAATGCCTAGTACTAACTTTTATTTTCAGACTGTCTCGGAGGACTGGGGAAACTCTCGTGTTGGGGCATCGCCGACAGTGACTATCAGCACTGTGTGTCGAGTAGAAAATTCATCAAATGTTCTATTATAATATCTTTGAGTTTGCATGTCCTTCCAATCTTCTCTGGAACGACGATATAAAAGAGTGCGCCTACATGTCTCCGACCTGCAGTTTATCCATATAGCGGCAGTATTGTTAGTATTATCATATTGAAATTGCTGCTAAGTAAATTTTAGACTATTAGACTAGAGTTTTATTTATCCTATTATTTTCATTTCTACGATTTGTGCATTACATTAATTTCGATCGGAAACCGCACACATAGCTTGCAGATACATGTATATTGAAAATGTGCATAAAGGTTTTAGAAGGCAAAAATTAATTTTTGACAAAACAAAATTACGGGCTTTCCGTCTTAGAATTTTAGCGTTTGTTACCGATATAGGGATAGCAAGTTTGTGTAATGTGAAACTTTGCAAACATGTTGCAGACATACTGAAGATTTGCATGAAGGTCAAACGTATTTTTCTGACAAAATTGCAACTTTCGAACTTAGAAATTTTCAGTGTTTGTTACCAATTTCGGGTATACAGTCTCCCGAAGTTGTGATGGATCGATTTCGAAACTGTGCATGATGGTTATTGAAGGTCAAATTATTATTTTTGTATCAAATTACGGGCCTTAGAACTTAGAAATTTTCAGTGTGTGCTATAGATACAGGTTAGCAAACTTGTGTAAACAATTTCTGTCACAGTTTTTGATGGATCCGTATTCATAAAGCCACTTAAGTGGTTGCTATGTTGTTGTTACGGCTAAATATCTATAAAGGAGATTTCCCACAACTATGAAATTTGGTCTGGAGGAACAGTCTTTGTAAGAGTGTTCCTCCAGAGCAAATTTCATAGTTGTAGGAAATCTCCTTCAAAGAAATTTAGCCTTAGCAACAGCATAGCAACCACTTAAATCGTTTTATGAATACGGCTCCAGTTTGAAACTTAGAAACCATGTTATAGACATATTAAAAATCTGCATAAAGGTTTATAAAGATCAAAAAATATTTTTGACAAAACTGCAGGCATTTGAACTCAGAAATTTTAATTTAGGGAAGAAATTTTGTGTAATCAATTCCTCTTATAGCTAACAATTAATTGATTTGAATATTTGCTCAAACATTACGGACATATCAAAAATGTGTAGGAAGAGTTTCAAACCCCAAAAATTTGTTTTTAGCAAAATTATTGGATTCAGAACTTAGAAATTTTCAGTGATTATTGACCAGTATATGGTACATACTAATATTAACAACACATGCTACAATTTATGTCGACTCGAGTCGAAATTATGCGGTGCACAATTCACGGGGAATGGGAGTCCGTGATGGATGGGGAGGAGAGGCTTGGTGGTGGGCACTGGGTACGGATCCATGACTGTCAGATACAGTTTTCTAGTTTACTGTTAATATATTTTTGTTACTGTTACTTACTAAGCTCATTAACAGAACATGTGCGACAGTCAAGTCATAATTTAACTGTTGACCTGGTGCAGCTTCTTAATGGTGACATGAAACAATTAAGCATATAGTCAGCAACATTTTATCATCAAAATATGTCAAAAAATACTCCCACTTCCTTTAGTGTATACAAGTACAATTAATTTATATTTGTCTACTACATGTAGGCCTACTAGAGTGAGTTCTCCGACAATTTTCATAAATGCACTCTGGCGTGCGATCAGTGACGGCCATTTTTGTAACACTTTTTTTTACTTTGAAAGCTACATAAAGATGTTAAGTAATCCTTTATTTCGACTTAATGTGTCGTTGTTAAACCCCAGATTCCCCAGACTTTAAGCTTTGCCAATTTCAAGAACACAATCATTACGATTTTAAATATGCAGGTTTTCCAGGTATAAAAGTATGTTAGTTCAAGCTGCAACACATGAGGACCATTCAGATACCATCATAGAAGAGCGGGAGCATGTTTTCGGATTACAGTAAGACCTAGGTTCGAGGTTATAAACTTGAGAATAATCTCAAACTCAAAATAAAGCACACTGATTGGCTGCTTCCGACATGTGCTCGGAAGCAGCCAATCAGTGTGCTTTATTTTGAGTTTGAGAATGTACTCAAGTTTTATAAACTCTGGGCCTGATGTACAATCATGTCCGTCTGTCTCTCTGTCGTTCTGGGATAAATAAACGAAAACGATTAAAGCTATTCTGTTTTGTAATCGAATGTGTGTGTGTGTGTGTGTGTGTGTGTGTGTGTGTGTGTGTGTGTGTGATCATTAGGACATAAAAATGTCAGTGTTTTTAGACCGGATACCCGTTTTGGGGATACAGTCACTTATCGATATCTCGGAGTCAAATTTCAGCCCAAACTACTGATATCTCAAAGTAAATTTTCTGGTACCAGAAAATTTACTTTGAGATATCAGTAGGTTGAGATAACAGGAGTTCAAATGTAAATAAAACAGAAAACTATATTCTTTGATACAAGAAGATATTTTGAGATATCAATGTTCGAAATATCGGGAGTTGACTGTATACGCAAACAGTCCAGACCATGTTCAGACGTCGAAAAACTTAGTGTCTTATCAGGGTCTACACTGCTTGTCCACAAGAATTTCTATGCAAAATACAGTAAAGGGGAAAATATTCACCAGAAACGCCTAAAACTACAAATAGACTCATCCAAATGATTAGAATGGACAAGTCCACTTGTACAGAAAGGGCTGAAATCCTTGGGTAGGAATAAACAATAATATCCCTCGGCAAAACAATTTTTAAAGTATTTATTCACATTTAAATTCAAAACTTATCACAGTCTAAAACTGTATGGGGATCGGCAGAAATATACGAGGGTCATCCAATAAGTCGCAAACAGCCAAGTTTCAGGCACATTATAACCAAAAGCGAATCAAGCGGTTCACATTCCTCCACTGCATATTTTTTTCCCAGTCAACAATTTTCAAAAACGTCAAGATCTTGCAAATGCCGTTGCTAGTCAACGGAAGAATAATAACATTTAAGGTGCTGCGGTGGCTTCTAGTCGTCTGTTTAACTCTTTCGGCGCCAAAGTCGCGAAAATGCGACTTTGCAAACAGCGTATATCCAGATCAGCCGGCTCTTAAAAGAGCCGTCTGATCAGGATATACACTGTTTGCCATTCAAATATGAACTTAAAAAGCCTGATTTTATGAAAAATGTCTTTAGATTGTTAAAATTTCCAATTACAAATCTGTCGTCTGATGATTTGAGCAGACGAAAATTTGTCGTCTGAAAAATTTGGCGCCGAAAGAGTTAAGTTCCTTAGCTTAGTTCAGAATACTTGTATCTATCTGAATATTGCTGGGAGATACGAACAATAATTTTGAAGTGAATAAACTGTACCAACCTCAGGATGCTGCCGTCACTTCAGATATTACTATTCTTCCACATATAAGATGAGTATTTGAAGAAGCTGCGTTCATAGCAGATTAAGTGTTTGCTACAACGACATATATTTGTCGTCAAAACGTAGTTGCGAGATGCGGAAATGTAGAAATTAAAAAAAACATATATGCTGCGAGCCTTGTTTGATATGGTTTTCAGCCTTCAAATACAAGAGACAAACGTCCAAAGCTAGAAATTTGCTGAAATTCGCCAATATTGGTTTAAACAATATTTTATTCAAAGATTTTATACATACAGTGTACATATGAATAATACAGTGAAGCAATACAGGATCTGACAGTAAGCGTAACGCTTATATGTAAGTCATCTCCTGTCTCTAATATTCTTTTGTTGCCTAGAGATAATAATTGTTTGGTAACGTGAAATGATAACTGTCTCTAGTTGGAGTTTTAAAATATTAGGCAAACCTTTTTGGAACACGAATTCATGTAGTTAGAAAGAAATATAAACCTATATGCAGGAAGTTTCTTCCCCTAACAGGTTGTAAAAGCCGCTATTTTGTGCAATTTCCTGCCGGTATCGCATTCACTTTCGCATTCAAAATTCTGAGAAAGGTATGTCGCATGTATGATTTTTAGCACATGTGTGTATATTATTCGTAAGCTGTTTATGGTGTAGCTCAATTAATAATAAAGTTTCCTTTTAAAAGGAAAGGCTTGCCAAGTTAGCATTTTGTTTCCGAAATACATGTAGTTCTTTTGTGGTTTATAGTTTGTGGTCTTGGGAGATGGTATCTTACTTGGAGACACTTTATGATTGCTATATTCCCTGGACTGTTCGGTCAGGGACAAAGTTATGTTTACTATCAGATCGTCATGTCTTAGTGCTGAAAAAAATACATCTTACATTTGAACAGCAATTTTACAAGTTCCTTACATGTAAGATGATATGTGATTCTTGACTCCTGAAGGAAACAGTGGCAGTGGTTCGTCCTACTAGCCTCATGTGTGACAGATTGGTATGGAAACAAGAGGGCCATGAGACCCTGAATCGCTCACCTGGGCAATTGGCAAGGTGGCTTTTTCTTATCATGTCTGAAATTGTCAAAATATGAGTCTTGGGTCAAAAGTCAAAGAAAGACCATGACCGCTTGTACTCATAAATCTTCATGTACTCATTAAGACAACCATATATACCATTTTTAGGCCAAAATCCTCAAAACTTTCCACGAAATCTTATGTTTTAGCATTTTCCCATATTCGACCATGCCGCAAAAAAGGTCAAGGTAAACCCAAGGTCACCATTTGAACAGTCTTGGTGGTACTCTAGTACTCCATGCTACTTACCAAGTCTCAAGGCCATAGGTGCATTGGTTCTGGAGAAGAAAAGTATTAAAGAATTATACCATAAGTGGTAGTGGCGGCCAAGTTGGTCATGTGACCTGGACCGTTTGAACAAATTTTTATTCAATCAACCCCTGGAGCCTCTTTATGAAATGTGTTTACATTTGGCCCTTTGGCTTTTGAGGAAATGGTTAAAAATGTCAAAATATGAGAGATCAAAGGTCAAGAAATGACCTTGACCTCTTGTACTCAATTCTTCATGCCCTCATTAAGACAACTGTATATACCAATTTTTAGGCCAAAATCTTCAAAACGTTCCATGAAATCTTATGTTCTAGCATTTTCCCATATTTGACCTTGCTGTAAAAAAAGTCATGATCAACACAAGGTCATAATTTGAACAATCTTGATAGAACTTAAGTACCTAATGCTACACACCAAGTCTCAAGGCCATCGGTCAATTGGTTCTGGAGAAGAAGATAGATTTTTAAAGGTTTTTACCATATATGGGCATAGTGGCCATGTTGGTCATGTGACCAGGACCGTTAGAAAATTTTTTCATTCCCTCGACTCCTGGAGGCTCTATGAAAATTTGGTCACAATTGGCCTGGTGGTTTTTGATGAGATTGTTTGAAACTGTCAAAATATAAGAGTTCTGGGTCAAAGGTCAAAGAATGACCTTGACCTCTTGTACTCACAAGTCTTCTGTTACCCATTAAGATGACTGTATATACCAGTTTTTAGGCCAAAATCTTCAAAACTTATCATGAAATCTCATGTTCTAGCATTTTCCCATATTTGACCTTGCTGTAAAAAAAGTCAAGGTCAACTCAAGGTCATAATTTGAACAATCTTGATAGTACTCAAGTACCCAATGCTACATACCAAGTCTCAAGGCCATCGGTCTACTGGTTCTGAAGAAGAAGATTTTTAAAGGTTTTTACCATATATGGGTGTGGTGGCCATGTTGGTCATGTGACCTGGACTGTATAAATAAATTTTTGTTCCCTCAAGCCCTGAAGGCTCTATATAAAATTTGGTTTCAATTGGCCCCGTGGCTTTTGAGGAGATTGTTAGAACTTATCAAAATATGAGAGTTCAGGGTCAAAGGTCAATGAATGACCTTGACCTCTTGTACTCGTAAATCTTCATGTAGTCATTAAGATGACTGTAGATACCAATTTTTAGCCCAAAATCTTCAACAGTTTTCAAGATATCTTATGTTGTAGCATCTTGCCATATAAAAGCATCAAGAAGCAAATTTGACCTTACCGTAAAAAAGGTCAAGGTCAACCCAAGGTCATAATTTGAACAATCTTGGTAGTATTTGCGTACCCAATGCTACATATCAAGTTTCAAGGCCATCGGCCTATTGGTTCTGGAGAAGAAGATTTTTTCAGGTTTTTACCATATATGGGCATGGCGGCCATGTTGATCATATGACCAGGACCATTTGAACAACTTTTCGTTCCTCAGGTCCCAGGAGGCTCTATATGAAATTTGGTTACAACTGGCTCAGCGGTTTCAGAGGAGAAGTCATTTGAAATTGTGGACGGACGACGGACGGACTGACGGACGACGACGGACGACGGAGCCTTACCATCCTATAAGCTCTCCCGGAGCCGCTGGCTCAGGTGAGCTAAAAATCTTACTGTTCACAACAATGGCTATTATTACAAGGGGAAAAAACTTTTCTGAACTTTTACAAGTTCCTAACATGTAAGATGATATGTGTATGGTAATGTCAGGACAGTCAGTTAACATAACCACACTATTCCTTGGCAGGCTTAGCCATCCTAAGCGGATTCCCAGTACTAATTGCATTTACTTTCGCCAGTAACTGACAACTGTCCTTCTTGAATCAGCAGAAGGGAAAACGAAAGTAACCAGCCGGACCATGTATCGAACCCGGGACCTCAGGTTTTTAAGTCATACGCGCCACCGACTGCACTATGCGGCCCGGCCCGGCAAGACTTTGGTATAGAGTATAACAATTAATTGGTAATGATTACAAGTCAATGAAGGAATTAGTGTATTTTTGTTGCTCCCAAAGGATGTTTGTTTTCAGAATCACTTGTGTATTGTGCTTGGTCATCATATATTTGGTCATTATATATATATAGATTTAATGCAAAAGAAAAGAGAAGTCTTCTATGATTTAGTAAGTTTTATTCAAAAAGGAAGGTAAATGTTGTCATTGCACAGCCCTAGAAAATGATGGTTTGACGGCAATTGTAAGATACTGATATTTTCCCATATAACACATGTTGTGTTTTCCTGAATTTAATTTTTTCAATAAGACACTTTCATGAAACTGAATTTCAATGCACGTTTATGAAAAAAAAAAGAAATAGTATCTAGTAAATACCATCAAACACCTTGTCTTTAAAACAAGTAAATGCTTTTAAATAAAACTGTTGGCACTGACCCTGATCAGACTGTTCCAACCAGCAGTCTAATTTGGATCTACACTCTACACTGATTGTACAGCCGCGCCGCATAGTGCAGTCGGTAGGGCATCTGACTTGTAAGCCAGAGGTCCTGGGTTCTATACCCGGTCCGGCCACTTAATTTCATTTCCCCTTCCGCTGATTCAAGAAGGGTAGTTGTCAGTTGCTGGTAAAAGTAAATGCACTTAGTACTAGTTAACCGCTTAGGAGTCCTTAAGCCTGCCCAGAAATAGTGTGGTTTTGTTAACTGACCGTCCCGACATGACAATAGCTGTTTACCGTGGACATTAAACAATAACACAACAACTGTTTGTGCAGGCATAGCAACTATTGTTGGAGTATTTAAGTCCAGGTCTTTCAAAGACAAGAGTCTAAGGTCCAGGTCTTACATAGTCCAAAATCCAGAGTCCAGATTTTACACAGTCCAAAGTCGAGAGTCCAAAGTCCAGAGTCCAAGTCCAGTCCACGTTTTACATATTGCCCGCGAATTGCGCATGTCGTTATTTGGCAGTTTGACAGTAGACAATTAAGATACATTCAAATACACCCGATAAATATTGATAATAAAAAAAAAACTTGAGTTTTTAGCATGGCAAAGAAAGCTAGACATGTTCGACTATTTTGGTGTGCCAGATTGTGGCGTGTCGTTATTTTACGGTGCTTAGGTACAAAAGTGATACCGAAACAGTCAAACGAAGTTGCGCCCCGTAGACGCTCTCAATATATTGGTTCTCCACTTGCAACTATGGACCATTCTCGAAGCTGGGAACAAACCAGCGTCTTCCGCTTGAGTGCGCATGACAGGTAGTCGTATTCGGTCTGAATACATAGGCTCGCCCGCCGAAGCGGGCAAGCCAAAAATAAGGTTATGACGTCGTTTGCAAGACTACTTGGATGACCCTCGTATAAACATTGAAGATTTAAACAGCAGCCTGATAAGCACAGCCTGATCAAAGTATTTACCAGCCGACACACAACGTAGAAACAACATTCAATCAACGTTGATTCAACGTCATGACGCTGAATCAATATTTGTTCAATGTTTGAATCAATGCTGATTCAATGTTGATTAAACGTTGTGTGACCAGTTGGTTGCTACTCTGCGAGCATACTTATTGTAGTGAACGAGTTGGCCGTGATCAGACTACAGATTTACAGGCTTATTTCGGCACTTTTGCTTTGCCCATATAATAGTGTTAACTAAGAACAAGACACTACATCCTAAAAAATCACAGACATCATGAACCAAAATGGCATACATTGTAATGTCAGTCTAGATTGTATATACAAAAACTGTCGCCGGAAAGTGCAACGTTCGCTGGACTTACATGGCGCTTGACGTTTTAGCGACGTCATATTGACTGACGTGTTCTGGGTATGTGTTACATATCTACTAGTAATCTTCATAAAACTGTCTTTTGTATGCATATCTTGTATGTGTATCTTGCTGATTTTCACAGAATATAAAGAAAAGATGTTGAAATTCATGTAGATCTGATTTTTGTCATGTTACTACTAGTATACACTATTTAATAACAAAATTCTATGAACTTTCCGAACAACCCTCGTAGAATAGAATAGAAATGATTGATGTCGTGTGTAAAGGGGCCTTCAGACATATGTGTACAGTGGACTTGACAGTATCGGATCAAGTTCAATAAAACTCCTGTATTGTTGTATGTGAATGCTAAAAGTATGTATGTTATGACACATAACAATTGCAAAATATCCATTGTATCTATCCATGTCAAAATATTTACGAAATTAATTCCTTTAAGGGCAGATAACCTATCAATACTTACAGGGGGGTCTTAAGACAGTAACGAATCAGGTGCGACAGTATCGGATCATATGGTATTATTTTATAGGAGAGTTTCTCGGAGGCATTCTGCCAACCTTCTTAGCTTCAATAATTTTGCTACATAAAACGTTGGATCTATTAAACTCTCAGAGAAAACTTGTACGACCTTTCAACGATATTTTTCGTGTGGTCCTTCACCAGCAAGGGTTATATCTGTTAAATAAAAGTTAAATGTATACAAAAGTACAAGCATGCCAAAAATTCTTTTCTTAACTCAGTGATCCCTGCGCCCCATAGCACGGAACTACTCAAACAGTAAAGATCATAATCTGCCTTTGCAAAGTGTAGACCCTGATAAGACCGTAGTGTCTGATCAGGATCAACAAATTTACGGTGATTTTCCGCCCTAATGATATTTCAGTGCAATCAGTGTATACACATTACGTGGTCATTCAACGAGTTCTCCGGCATTAATTTGAGTCTACACAGTGTACAGACGTCCATACGATGAACGCCAGTCATTATTGGGTTCACAACACACATGGGAGCTGATCTCGAATGTTTCTTCAGAATGTTTAGCAGAGGCTTAATTGTGCTACGCCTAACCTTCATTATCATATGCTAGCATGTGGGAGTGGGATGGGGTGTTTTAAAAAAAGGATGTTGTCTTAGTTTTATACTGATCTCCTTTGAAAGAAGACATAGCAGCCACTCAGGTACTTGATTTATGACTTGGTTTCAACATCAGGCCACACATTCAACATGCAGTTTTCCAGCTGTGGCCTGTATTTCAGTTCAAATTATATAATGATCCGTTACTGTCGCACATCGGTGCCCCACTTTTCAAGTCTGCAGTTTCATCAAATACTTTGATTTCACAAAAATAATGACTGCCTGCAATTTTAGGGATGCTAGGACACATTACAAGGCAAAACTGGTTTAAATCGCCTAATGATAAAATAGTTTAAATAACCGAAATCTGTTTTGGGGTTAGTGAGCAACAGGCAAAATGCAAGCGCCGCTGAAGAGGGGCCAAGCTTTTCAACAACTCTGATTTTTTTCACAGCCGCAGATTTCGATCGATTTTTTCACCCTGCACTTTGACATTGGTCTATCTTGATGACTGTAATATAATGGTAAAAAATATTTGCTTCATTTGTGAGAAAAATGGGTGATAACTTACGAGTCATCCGATACTGTCGAGTACACTGTACTGTTAATATTCAAATCAGCATGTGCAGTTACGGAGACTGATCAGTTCTTCACCGTGAATCGTTTGAGAACCCAGAGTCTACAAATGGCTCATGTGAGCAGGAAAGACGTTGATTAGACTGCATGGATGCGCAACCTGATTTGAGTTTATCCTTTTTTGCACATGCCTTGAGGTAGTTTTTCACACGACCCGAATTAAATACTATGCACCTCGGGGGAAAAGTGTCACAGGACATTTGCCTACAGGGAAAGCTTAGATCAGACGGCATTAGCGCAGTGTAATCAGAGACGTCTCTATTTGCACCAACAAGCAATAGCTCCTAACGTCAGTACGACGCCACTGCCACGTCACGTGCCTACTCGGAAGGGTTGAGATGAGATGAATGGATACGCTGTATGTGGAAGCAACCCTGCCATTTTCAGTTTCGGTCTCTTCTCCATAGAGGTCTACTTTTAAAAGAAACAGTGCTCATCTCTTGAATCATATTCTTTCCCTTAGCCTAAGACCTGTTTTCGGAAACAGAAAGTAAAAAAAAATGTCCCCCTTCGTAAAATGGCGGAAAAACACGAAGGTGTAACATACACCTTAAACATAGAAATACTGCTAAAATGAAAGACAGGTGTCCTTCAAACATTTTAGAAGGCCACAGCAAAGTCCCGCGCCTTAAAGATATGAAATTACAATAATTCTAGATCAAATGTAGGATGATTTTACCCCATAACACTACCCAAAGCCATGAGTCCTTGCGGTGTGAGATCACTAACGTCAACTAGGCCCGCGCGGTCCAACGACGCCAACGTCATCGGGTTGAGATTTCTAAGTGAATTCATGTTACCGCCGGCAAGCGGCATCATGGCACCACGTCGGTTGAGGATTGACGTCAGGTCTGGGACTTGTGATCCTAGCATAGCAGAGGCACCTCCTGGAAGTATAAAATAGCTGGACCATGAAAAAGAGACTTACCGCAAAGAGAAAAAAATGGATTCCTACCTCCGAAAACATGAGTAGCTTGGCTCTACAGTGTAGTAATGCACCCGAAAGATGCAAGTGGAATGATCCTGATCAGGCTGGGTTTTCCCTGTTCGCCAAAATATTTTGGGAATGCATGAATATCAATCGTGTGGGAAGTAAGTAAAAATGAACCAGCAGTTTTTGGGATTAAACTCGTCCACTTAGGCCTGAGCCGGCTATTAAAGCGGCATTTGCCGGATTTCGGAAATATTTTTGCTGTCCAGAATGGAAAACGTAAGTAGTAGATATAAAGGTTATATTTGCTTCAATTTAATCAGTGAATGGCCATACAGAAACTACCTGGATCTGGTCTGAATATATCCGGAAAAAATCCGGAACTCTGGAATTAAAGAACAGGTAGAACATGAACAATGCGCAAGCAGTTGCCTAGCTGTGTTAGCAAGTTCTAGGTCAGATGTTGCAGAATCAGGCGTCGTTTCAGGGGCTACACTGTTTGCATTAGGGTCTTCTTCAAATACACAAAGTAAATATGTTTATGGTGAAAATCAAATCAGACACCCCTTATATAAGAAAAAGGACCTGTCCGAAATGAGAGAACTTTTACAGTGCAGCATGCAGGCATTGACGTTCACTAGAACGACTTCATTTCTTTTAGAAGGGGTATATAAGAATGGCATCCTGGTTAGCCCAGTGCTAATCAGCCGTAAAAATGTAACAGTTTAGTTTTATAGTGCAGCATGCAGACGAGACGAACAGTATAGACCCCGATTGGACTGCTCCTTTTATGAACATTCTGATCTGCGTCCGCATTGTTTGCTCAGATATTTAGAATTTTACGGTAAATCGAGTTTGAAGTTAAATGAGTACTGTTTTTGTATTTCTTAAAGCATCTTACCTAGGGCTCCTGCTCCTCCTAGTGAACCCAATCTGCCAGCCCCTAGACCGCCTGACAACCCCGATAGTATACGGTCCAGTCCTGGAATCCCTCCTACCCCACCGCCGCCGAGTGCTCCGGCAATACCCAGTGGGATACCTCCTCCGCCGCCAAGTCCACCCGGACCCTCGACTGCCGCTTTGAAATAGAATTTATATAGCGTAATTAGTCTAAGTTTTTAGGGAAACCTAACCAGCATCTTCGCTAGCCAAGACTATAAGTTCACTTTGTTCTTTACGTAAGGAACACTGTGGACTTAGTACGTTTGGCACGCGAAAATGCAGTATGTAAACAAGTAGATAATTACAATCCGCAAATGTCTGAAAAAAAAATAAATAAAATGCCGATTTTTTTATGCAATTTAGGAGTTACTGCACGGACATGTAATTTTCGTAGCGGCAGATAACTTTAAGGAGTTGTTCTTGGACACAGACTTTTGGCAATGACAGATGAAATGATTTTCTCGCAATAGGGGCGAAAGGTCCTGTGCACCTCCACATTGTCAAGTTGCAAAAGAAAACTCTTCTTTTGTGTGCCTAGCAATTTTCATTTAAATGTTTTATTAAAAGTCTAGTCCTAATGGAATCTTTGCTGCTGAAAGCGAAGTTCGTTCACAAAAGAATATAGACTTCTCTAAGAAAATCTTCATAATACACGTGTAGTTCCAGCTAGCAGACTCTGTGTAAATGGGTCAGGTTCGTGACCAGTAATTAAATATACGACAATGACACGCCCCCCCCCCCTCCTTGAACTCTTATTTACAAAATAATTCGATGAATTCAAGGATCCCGAAGAACTAAAAAATGTATAATCTGCGCTACGGGTAACAGCCACCACATGGCATTTACACCTAAATAAACCCGATTTAAATCGAGCCAAAAGTTTTGTCTGGTATTTCAAAAACAAAACAAAATCGAATGGACTTCTCTAACCGATATCTAAATACATCGTTACTCATATAAATCGTCAGTACGGTGGTGTCCAGGAAATCACCCACAGCTTGTCATGTTCTGAACCAATTTAGCGAAAACATCTGAATCTTTCAAAACTTGTATAGCCTGTAGTAATATTTTCCCTGATTTGTTTCACCCCATGGCAGCATGACTCTAAAGTCAGCATCACCAGAAAGAATTCTGGAGGTTACCTATCACCACTGTACATGCACTAGTTCCATTCATATCATGCAAATTGGATTTTATCACACACGTGTATACGTACAAAATACTCAACCGAGTGGCTATATATGATATTGAACGACCCTTGTATAACATTATACAAGTAAGGTAAATTATATGATATTGAACGACCCTTGTATAACATTGTACAAGTAAAGTGAATTATATGATATTGAACGACCCTTGCATAACATTGTACAAGTAAGGTAAATTATATGATATTGAACGACCCTTGTATAACATTGTACAAGTAAGGTGAATTATATGATATTGAACGACCCTTGCATAACATTGTACAAGGAAGGTGAATTATTTGATATTGAACGACCCTTGCATAACATTGTACAAGTAAGGTGAATTGATACACGTTCAGGAAAAGCAACTTTGTCATATTCGTTCAGCCCCTTTCAAAATGGGAGCAAGCTCTTATAGGATGGATGGATGACTTGCGATTTTACGTCCTGTTTAACAGTATTTGTTATATCAGATCGATGGGAGGGTGATAATGAAATGCTTTGTACAATGGAACCCCGTTTACGTCTGGAAAGATTTCCGCCACCAGCGGGTCTCGAACCCGGGACCGTCAGATCAGCAGGCCAGCGCTTGACCTGTTGAGCTACCGGAGCTCTTAGCAAAACGTATTAAGCGGGTTTATGTTTACATGAAAGCCCATACTTTAAAAGTCTTTATACTTTATGAAAAAGAATTAAACGACTGCAGTGTATCTATTCATCTTCAAGATACAAAATGAAATATCAGGATACTCGTATCATGCAACGAAGATACTAAACGAAAATTGCCGCAACATGACAAAACGAACAAAGTGAAATGCGCACCCAGCGAAGACTCAGATCAGCCTGGGCAGCTGAGCGCTTAAAGGATAGCTAAGGATCTAAGCTAGCTTCATGCGGACAGCGAAGATTCTGATCAAACTGGGCGGATGCCCAGGCTGATCTAAGTCTTCGCTGGACGCACATGACACAGTGTTGGTTTTGTTGTGTCGCGGCTCATATAAATCGTTATGCTATACCAGTACTCGTATACTAGTGTGGGTTTTACCGGAACGGTTTTGTAATGTTTTATTGCCACATTGTTATAGTCCAGTAACAGATGTGGCAGTACTTGGTATGGCTCAGGTCCCTGAAATCTCTGATAGAAATAAATAAATAAGAAATAAAAAAACTACGCACACACACAGAGCATGCAACTTGTAATCAACGCTTCTTTTTTGTGGCCCGGTACAGAGTCAGACACATCTTTGTTGTGCGTTGAGAAATCTGATGAGACTTGTCCAAGTGCCAAAATGGTGATGATGATAATGATGATGAATTAGAAATAGAATAAAGTTCCTACCCAGTAATCGGGCCATCTCGCTAGTTCCTTGTTGACCACCAAACGGCCCTCCTTGTCGACCACCTGTTAACCTTCGTTGGAGGTCTGCCAAACCTCCATGTCTCCCGCCTGCACTGTCTCGCCGACGACCTCCTGAACTAGAAGGGCGATTTCCCCTACCTAGCTGTTTCAACAGTTGGTTTAAAGAGTCTTGTGATCGTCCTCGTGATCGTGGTCTCGATGGTCTTGTTGGTCGTGGTCTTGATCTCTGTGGTTCCCGTGATGGTTGTCTGCTTGATGGAGTTGGGGGCGGGCCTCTTCTACGTGAAGATTGGCGCCTTCTCGGTGGTGCTGTGGATGGTGGCCAAGGCGGGCGTCTTCTCGACGACCTTGACTTTGGTACTATCTTTGGTGGTGGTGTTTTTGGAGGTCGTTTTCTATTTCCATTCTGCAAAATATCGTATAAAGCAGAAGGCAGACCACCTGGAAGTTTAGAAGATGAAGGCGGATCACGGCTTGGTCTAGGAGATCGATCAGGCTTTTTAGATCGTCCCATTAAACTGCTTGGTTTTGACCCAGAAGTTCTATCAAGTATTCTTTGCAACGCGTCTCTCGCTCTTGACGACTTTTTGGGCTCCCGACGGGGCGGCGCTTTTGGTTTTGGGCGGATAGGAGTGCCCAAATCGCCTTGTTGACTTGTCAGTTGATTTAGCAATGCATCTAGAGCAGAACCACTCCCTCCGCTTCCTGTAGTGAAACATATCACAGTCAGCCTTCTTACCCTTTAAAGCGCCAAAACACAGACGACAAAATTTACGTCTGCAAAATTTTAGAACATGTTGCGTGCATGCTATATTGAGAATTTAGAGACGAGAGGGAAAATGCGTAGATCCAGATGAGACGGCTCATAATGAGCCACTTCATCTGAATCTACTTGTTTGCAATTTCAACAATTTTACAGTTGGTCCTTTAGGTGTTAAGCAGCTGCTGAAACTATCTAAACAGTGTAGAGACAGATCAAAATATTCATTTGAAGCAATTCGATGTGGAGTGTTAGTATCTACCCGGGTATAGTCCCAATATTATTGTCCCTTAGAGAAGATATAATCAAAGGAACCAATTTTGCCATTTTTATTTTTGCATCCCATCTCAGTGGGAGACAACTCTTTCTTCTCTTTGCTTGAAGATGAAAAGACACACTTTCAGGGGAAGCAACTTTACCGTTTTCTGTTTTGTCTCCCTTATCAATGAGGATCGACTCTTAAAACAACAATTTGCTCGTCTAGGAGCAAAATATTTCCGTTTAAGAGTTGAAGCCATTTTGAAAGGGCTCTGTCTCCTAGGGAAACAAACAGAAAGTTATGAAAGTTGTTTCTCTTAGCAAAAATGGTGGTAAATTATAAAGTTGTACCCTTTAATGGGAACTCTTCCTACTAAGCCATTCTAAACGCCGTGAGTTAAGACAACTTAGGGCGTTTAGTTTGGCCGTGTAAGAAAAACGTAAAAAAATGGCAGAAGAACAGTCACCTTTTTGAAGAAGTTCCATCTTAACCCGTACTCAAGCTGATATGAGCCGCGACGCGACAAAAACAACAATGTGGTTGTGCGCCCAGCGAGACTCAGATCAGCCTGGGCATTCTTTAAGTGCTCAAAGGGTAGCTAAGGGTCTAAGCTACCAACATGCGGACAGCAAAGGCTCTGATCAGACTGGGCGAATGCCCAGGCTGATCTGAGTCTGCGCTGGGCGCACAACCACATTGTTTGAAGAAACATCGCATCAACACTAATTCAGTGTATCGAATGTATCAGTGTATGTAATGGTGATATGAAACTTTGCTTCAATGTTATGCGCCTGCTATGATGTTTAGTAGGACGGTGGGCGCAGAAAGTATATATAAATATATATATTAAATTATGTGTTCCCACTGATTTGTATATGGTTTTACAGCCCTTTCAGGTACATTTCACTCATATCGAGCCGATCGTTAAGCAGAGGTTGGTGAAAACCGGAGCTCCTTGGGAAAGCCGCCAGATCGTCCGTAGGCAGAACTTGGCTTTTTCACATGTGCACAGCTTAGGCTTGAAAACACAGCGGATACAAACACAGACCTAATGTTGACTGAGAGTCAGCGCTCTTATCCACTAGGCCACGGAGGCCTACCGGTCCAAGAATTAAAAAAAAATCCGATACACATGTAGATCTATATCTGTATACAAATCGAGGCCGACAATCTGATAATATCACATATTTTGTTGTTTACTGTTGGCAGCATAACCAGTGCAACGTACTCCATACACAGCCACATTCGCTTTGCGCTGGAAATCTCTAATTGTCTTGAAATTCTCTGGAAAAAGTGCTGATACCACATGCTAGATATCACGTTTTTGCCACACAATGCCATTTTGAAAGGTCTGCAATTTTGCTACGGATTTCTAGAAATAGGCTAACTGACTTTCAAAGGTAATGTAAATTTGCCTATAATTAATCCAAAAACAAGAATTTCTCTTGAAATTTGTTTCACTCAATTCCCATAACTGGCTATATAATTAGTTTATGATTTTTTAGTACATAGACATCATTTTTGGGTGGAAAATCCAGATTTTATAATTAAAGGCTATGAAGATTGGCAAAGTTTTTTTTAAAGATACATTTATCTCCCCCACCTCCTCCCCCGTGCCTCAACTAGCCACTTTGCATGTATGGGGGTACTAACTATCATTATACACATTATGTATGAGTGGCAACCTGACGCACGGGGGAAAGATATTCTGCAGCTGAAAAACTGAAAAGTGGGTGGGGTAGTTACACCCTTTGTATCATTAAAACAGGCTAAAGTCCTTATTATTTCAAAATACTGCATACAGCTAGTACCTCTAGTGTGTACATCAATTTACACATACTTCAAAGTATTGCAAAAAACAAAAAGCAGACTTATTTTCAGAGACTAAAAATTTCACCTACCCCTCTTAATAAAATCGGAATAAGTTAGTCTGGAGGCATGATATTTTTTTTTCAAAACCACTGTTAAAACACCTTTAAAATGCATATGTCTACATATTAATGCCAAATTTTTCAACTTTTGCTCTCTGAGGAAGCTGCAATAATTTGTTGAAAAATACGCAGATTTGCATAGATACTGTCAGAGGTCCTTCAATCCGATACTGATACCGACTCCTAATCATGCTAATACTGACAAAATATTACATTTTAGGGGGATTTCTCAAAGTATCAGTCCGCCAAGAGTGCTTTTCGCTTTCAAATATATTTATCTGGATCCGCCTATTCAAAGCTAACGATGTAGTCAGTTAACTTCAATCGCATTGCAAAAAAAAAAAAAAAAAAAAAAAAAGTCATTAGAGCTCTTCACACGTTTAATCAAAATCATGCAAGTTCATGTGTCGGCGATAGAATTTTATAAAAAGCTTGTTGAAGTTCAAAATACCGATAGCCATGCTGGGGAAGTTTAGCAGTGAAAATTTTACCATGGACATTGAAATCAGTCTATTGACTAGACACTCTAGCGGACCGAATAATTTTAGAAATGTAAACCCCGTAAGAGGTAAAACAGGGAACCATCCAAAAATGGAACATTTACTATGCAAAATTCAAAGACATCGCGTTTATCATAAATTTTGGATGAAACAAATCAATTTGAAATAGATACATGGAAATGTAAATCCCATAATTGGAATTTAGTATCGGATGTATTAGATTTATTTATCTGCAGCTCAGATGGATAAATTCGATTAACTATGCCTTCAAAGTAAGGATTCCCAATATTCAAAAAAGATCGTCTAGATATCTAGCTGTGAGTTTAATTGCTTAAATTACCTCAGCTAGTTTATCATGAGAAAGAGAACCAATAAAATCTCTTTTATAGCAAAATAAAAACAAATCCGCTATAATAGGAGCACAGTTCGTACCCATCTGAATACCAACAATTTGTCTGAATTACTCAATACCAAATCTTATGTAAATATTTAATGCAAGATGCTCAGAGGAAGCAAAAGCTAAACGTATAAAATGCGCAATAACTTAGTGAATGGGACACATAGTATTTCAGAAAAAAAGGTATCAGGCATGATATGACAAGACAGGAACGTGCTAAAGAAACAGAAGTGAAACTTGAAGCCAAGAGAAAGCAAGAGGAAGAGACAACAGGGAATTTTGTTTTTATGATGCGCGGGCTACTTGGTTAAGATAAGAACTAAGGGAGCAAGGTGCAGTTGGAGAGGAGATGGAAACAGGTTAGACTGTAAAATCTAGAACCCTGTAGATAATCATGTAAATATGTTAAAAAATTTGAGTTCTTTTTTAGGTGTTGATTAGTTTAGTATTGATAAACTACAGGAAACTTGGGCGAGGTCAGCCCTAATTTTGAAAAAGCACATGTTACTCGTATTAGCATTTTCAGGGGTTAAGCAAAACTCATATTCTAAAGGATTGTTGTTGTTGTTGCTGTTGTGTTATTGTTAAATGTACACGGTAAACAGCTATGGTCATGTAGGGACGGTCAGTTAACCTAACCACACTATTCCTGTGCAGGCTTAGACCTCCTAAGTGGTTAATCAGTACTAAGTGCACTTATTTTTACCAGTAACTGACAACTGCCCTCCTTGAATCAGCGAGAGGATAAAAGAAAGTAAGTGGCCGGACCGGGTATTGAACCCAGGACCTCTGACTTATAAGTCAGGCGCCCTTTCGATTGCGCTACGCGGCCCGGCTATTCTAAAGGAACCTTCTATGATACTGTACCACTTTATTTTCATAAATCTTATATTGGAATGGGAATGTTGGTATATATACTGTGCATATCTAATAAATTGAATCATATAGTGGTGGAATTAAAATGTAAAAGTAAAAAGTATGCAAAGACCAGGAACTGAAACAATCAAAATCCAAATCCAGCCCTCAACCCATAGTTGGAAACAACTAAGATTACAAATAATCAAGATACAGAGAACATATGGCCAACCGAGTGAGCAGCTTGTTCCCAAAAGGTGGCCACTCAGCAACCCAAACCGAACCAAAAATAATAATAACATACATAAGGTAAAACATCACAGAAACTCTGACACCAAAAACAGGCAACAAAGAACCACAACAGAACTACCGCCTTGGAACGGTCAGTAATGAATTACTGGGGGGCTTAAATCGATTTTACAGGCCCAACCTCACCCTCAGTTTCTGAAGTGGTACAAAACATTTAGTTGGTTGTTCGGTTCGCATGATAACCCTCTAACCCGTCAATGAATCATCACGGTAAACACATAAATCAAATTTCAACACCATGAAGAAGCAAAGACGAGGACTCAACAGATACAACGGGCCGTCTGACAGGTGGAGATCCCTGTCCTGCCAAACAACCCCACTGGAAATCTGAAGCAAAAGAAGGTCACCAGTTGAGCCCCGGTGGACCAAGCAACAGACAAAAAGGCTCCGGTCCCAACCAACTAAAATATATAGCTTTAGGTCGAGGCCATCATAGAGTCTGACGACCGATCCCCCGGTGTGCAATTAAAGAGTGCAGCAAAGCTATCAACCGTGATTGGGTTAATCACTAAGCATGCAGACTGTCGCATAACATTTAAATTATAGCCAATACGTTTGTGACGTATTATTATTTTTCGGAATTGATCAGAAAAATCAGTCCTACCCTTAATCTTTTTGAATTTGTATACTAAGTCACCATAAAATTCTGGTTCCGATAGGCCTTGGTGTAAAAGAAATTTTAATCCGACATCAAATTTTGAAACCAATTCATGGTGTCTGCGATAGAATTTAGAAAAAGCCTTTCTAAGCTTATGATACCGATAGCCCTGTTGACTTTGAGAAATGTATATTAGTTGAAACAACTTTAACCAATGCGGATAAACTACTGTTCAGTTCTGTATATAGAAGTCCGAATTTAAGCAGCGGTAACAATGATAAACTGAATAGATTGTATAACATTATAATGGTTAAAAATTATACACATACACTCTTTGTGGGAGGCTGTTGATTGGGACTCAGTAAACTAGAAGAGAACAGTTGATAAACAGTGCCAGTGTTTGCAGATTTAACTTTTATCGACAGTGGATGAATGTATTCCGAAGATACATGTGAAACCATCACAAAATAGGAAAATTAACAAGGAGAACAAATCTAAAGTGAAGCAGAAACAACGAGTTGAGATAGGCATTTTAAAAACGGAGATGAAAATGCTAAACTAGAGGTTAAAAGGGGGGAATTTCAGGTTAGATCATTAACAAGGGGGTTGAACAGATATCATGAAAACATATTGTTCAAAGAGTAAAAAATAATCCAAAGTAGTTTTGGAATTATTTTCAAAAGAAGAAATAAGACGAAAAAGACGAAAACGGCTGCATCATTAATATATATAGATGATAAAATAGTAAACTGGCATGGCCAAATCAGATGGTGAAAAGGCCAATGTTTTGGCGGCATTCTTTACTTCCGTCTTTTCCATAGACAATGATACTGTCCATCCAGAAGTAGACACAGTTAAAACATACTGAATAGATATTATTCTAATTCCGGACGATATAGTGAAAAAAGACTGGAAACCCCACCAGTCAGTAGATTCTCGGTACCTGATAAGCTGAACCCTAGGATACTGAATGAAATAAGTGGTATAGTCGTACCACTTCTACATCATTTTGAATAACCACTGAAATCTGGTGATTTTTCATCTAACTGGAGATATGCCAATATTACAACTTTGTTTAAAAAAGGTGATTAGAAATGTGCAGGCTGTAATAGGCCTTGCCTGTTGGTTTAACAAATATATTATGCAAAGTCTTGGAAGGTAGTGTAAGAGAAAATTTACTGAGACATATACAAAGATATAACCTATAACATAATAAACACTTCGGCTTCATATCTGGGTGATCAACTATTCTTCAATTGTTAACTACGGAAGCGTCTATGGACCCCCGGGATGTTGTGATAATGGGGCCAATATTATTTGTTAAATATAAATGATTTGTCAAGCAGTATATCGTCTGAAAGTGGCATATTTTCATTGCTGATGATACGACGATTTTCAAGGAAGTGACCTTTAACAGCTGCAGTTGGATAAAATAGTTGATGAATGACTGGTCAGAATACTGGTTATATCAAATTTCATATTGAGAACCATAAGACGATGAGAACTGGCAGAAGTAAAATAAAAAATATGAATATAAGCATAAGAACTGACTTGCATCCAGTGACAACAGAAAAGAATGAAACAGGTATTATAATAGATGCTAATCAATCAATTGAAAAACATATAGGTGGAAAATTCATAGAAGCTAAATCAGTGCAAAAGTAAAATAAAAAGATCTGAATGTAAGCTTAGAGGTGATTTACATCCAGCGGCAAAAAACAACAGAAGAGAATGATAAAAGTGCTATAATAGATGATAAACTCTCAATATATGTGAAAATGGATGTAATAAGGAAAAAAGTTTGAATACTTAGACGTAGTTACATTTAGGACATTATGTAATACATCACTGGTAAGACCATGTGTAAAGTTTACAAAAAAGTATGTGCAAACAGGGTATGGAGACCATATTTGAAAAGAAAGAAAGAAAGAACAGAAAGAAAGAAAAAGAAAAGAAAATTGGACATTATTGAAAATGTCCATTTGCAACTAAACAGTTACTAGGAATGAAATAATTATCGAAGAGATTAAGGGTTCTAAGTTTACAGACATTAGCATATAGAGGAGTAAAGGCTATTTAAACGAGATACGTAAGATATTAACCGATAAGATGAACCAAAACTGTCTTGGTTTATACGATCAGGAACAAAAGTTCAGCTAGGGAGCATAACAGAAAAAAAGAAAAGAAAATAAGAAAGAAAATTCAAAGAGAAGCCATGTTCAAATGCAAGAATATAATCTTCTTGCTACCAAGTTGTGGATTTGTGAAACGCATTGCCAGAGGAAATTTTGGAAGCCAAAACAAGTAGTAACTTGAAAGAAGGCTAGATAGATAATCAGAAACCCAGTCTATAAACTAAAGTTATAAAGAGTCCTGTGCATTTCTTACGAACATACCAAGAAATAATCAATGATGAAGAGCTGAAGACATAAAGCTGGCATCACAGGCTGGGTAGACCAGCCTTTTATCAGAAGAGGATATATAAGTATCTGTTAATCTTTCCACAGTTTAATATACCAACAAACTTTAACGTTTCAGCTCTAAATCATCAACTATTCTAGATTTCTCCGTTTGAGTATGGTGGACTCGTGTAAAGATCGTTACTGAAGAGTTGAAAGTGGAGATACATCCTTGAAACAGGCCAAATCAGCCAAAACGTTGAATTACGTGTATATTGATAAATTAACCTGTGGAGAGATATTCTTTGACTGAAACATTGTGAATAAATAATGTGCTAAAACGGATACAATAGTCCCAGAAAATCAGAAATATTATCTGTACAGCTCGAATATGCTTACCACCCCTATTATATTGAAAGATAAATTGGAAATCGGAAATAATGGGTCAAAAAAAGACAAAACTGATTTTAAACAAGATTGAAAAGAAGCGCATTTGCAGTTCAAATACCTGTCAAGAGTATGAAACAACAGTAAACTTAAATCAATCGCTATTCTAATCACCAAAAAAGAGAAAAGAGACAAAATCACCAACAAAGTCGACTTTCAAGTCACCATTCAAATCGGTTACCACTCTCACAAATATATACTCTGTTTAGTAACAAAGAGCTAACCCCAAGAAAACGCTTTCGTACAAATATACAAATTATTGAAATCAATTTTGGCAAGTTGTTTCGTTTTTCATTGCCTGAAGTAAGTCTAGTAGAGATAACTGACATATGGGAAGACGAACGCATAAGTACCATTGACTCCGATAAAGAACGGGAAAATAGTGACCCCTATGTAATGTGGGATATTGTCATTGAAAAGAAAGTGGCTGCAGACCAGCAGCATACAAAACAACAACAACAACAACAAGAAAAAAAAATAAATAAAAAATTATATGGCAGATTTGCCCGTTTTAATGTCGCAGCTCGTGTTGTCGTCAATCTTTCTCTTGATTTAATGTTGTGCCGCAAACGCCGCACATGAAAGCCATGGTCTGAACATGCTGAAAAGAAAACGAAAAAATACACACACACACACACACACACACACACACACACACACACACACGAAAAAAAACACTTCTTAAATAAATTGAAACCAGATGCTGACTGACTTTTCTCTGTGAGAAATTACGCGGACAAAGCTACTTCCTTGTTGTGTGACGTCCTCTTATCCAAGTAGGACGTTGGACCAGCGTATTGTATCTACACACTTCTATAAATAAAACGTTATTTGACAAATTTATCAACATTTTTCGCTACATTTTATTGTTGAAAATGGTTCATCTAAAGATTTTTGTACTAATGTTAGATATCACGGTTTCATATCTCTTGCGTGTCCATATGCAAAGACACGCTAACTTGCTTTGTGATCACTCCGCTAATGCGACAAATTCTAAATATCGCTGCCTAAATGAAATAAGTGATCATAAGTGTGATTCCTATCACCGAACTCTCTCGGAATCGAGCGCGACTTTGCCACACAGTAAAACTTATACCCCTGGCCTTCTGAAAAGCGGAAATCTGCCTCATGGCACCGGGCTTACAGTCTGCAGAGAATTTCAAGAAAACTAGATGTTTTCATGGAAAAGTGTATATGGTCGATTAGTGTTTAAGAGGCAGCGTATGATCCATTAAGTGCACTACTTGAATGCCAAAACGAAGATTAAAAACTGTGCACAACTTGCTCCGACTGACCAAAAACGTGAATAATCAGTTTGTCAGGCACATGATTGCCAACCTTTAAATTTTTTGTCCTATAGAGAGCACTCTTTTACATATTTGTGAAGTATTTAGGAATGCAAAACAAAAATTAAATATGAATATATAATAACCATGCATGTTAGAATCAAAATAAATCAAATGCAAGTCCTGTTAGGAGAATATTACAAATTACCTGTTGATGTTCCACCACCGGATAATAAATCACTAAGGCCTCCACCTCCCGCATTACCTCCCATACCTGATGACCCTTCTCCTGAAAACAATGACGCTAATCCACCTCCACCTCCTGAAAAAAGATCACTTAAACTACCTCCTGGCGGGGAGCTCCGGGAGCCTGACGAACTTCCAGACAAAAGGTCTCTTAATCCTCCCCTGCTTCCGCTTCCTTTCCTTGACGAACCAGCTGATAATAAATCACCTAATCCACCTCCTCCTGAAGTGCCAGATAATACGGCCGCTAATCCACCGCCTGATGAACCAGCTCCTAAAATATCCGCTAATCCGCCTGCTCCAGACGAACCGGAAAGTCCACCTCTAACGTCACTTCCGGATAATAAATTAGTTAATCCAAGAGAAGCGCCTCCCGCGTTACTTCCCTTTGGTTTGAAATTACAAGCACAAACAACGGGATCAAAAATGGTATTGCCGGGGCAGGTCTTTACTACTTGGCCTTGTATGAATTGATTTTTATTTGGATGTTCACCTAGTGGACAGTTACCACTGCCGCCTCCTGCATTGCCTGAAAGAGAATAGAGGAATGAATTTTAATTTTTGTGGATAACGCTAGCGAATCACTAAAAACTGCCATAGAGCCAGAAGGGCCTTATGTTAAGTTGTGGCTGATTCGCCTGTGTTTACAAATCGATAAAATCCACAAATATAATTTTCATTTCTTATAATGCCAACTCGTGAATCTTTATCTGAAATGTGCCGGGTTAAGGGACGAGTCATTTATTATCAGGTGTGTGTGTGTGTGTGTGTGTGTGGGGGGGGGGGGTACATGTACATTTACGGGGGGGGGGGCGGAATTTTTTTTTGCGATGTACTGAGGGAGGGGTCGGAAATCAAAAAGCCTCATAGCAGCGGGGGGGGGGGGGGGAGGGGTCATATCTTTTATTAGGCATATTGGGGGGGGGGGGGGGTTCAGAATTCTTCCTTCAGTATTCATTATTAAAAATGTCTCAGCTTCTGCGGGGCTTTGCCCCCCCCCCGGACCCCCCATTACTCCTTAACTTTAAGACTCTTTTTATACCCTGCCACACGTTTGGCCTCTAGTTCTTTTACTATATGGAGTATCATGATGAAACTTCACAAAAGTGATCGAAGTGGCAAAAACTTTAATAACTGTAGAAATTTTGTCCTCAGGGGTTACCTGCCCTTGCCCTGGGGCAATATACATATATAAATAAAATCATGAAAAAATCTATCGAAATTCTTTAATCAAAGCAGTTCTGAAATTTACAGCAAATGATCAGTATAATTAAAAACCTTCTGTGATGCTCAAATTCACCCTATAAGGGGTTATCTGCCCCTGCCCCCACATGCATTAAATCTTTAAAAAATCTATATAAAATCATAGTTTGAAGTAGCATGTCTGACATTTACAGCAATTGATCAGAATAGTAAAAGTTTCCAGTGTTTCTCAAAATTAACCCCATAGGGTTTATCTACCCAAGCCCTTGGGCTATGTACATGCATAAAATGTTGATTGAAAAATCATAAGTTAATCAGATATTTTCTGAAACCTCAAACAGGTAATACAGTGAAAAAAACCCACATCATTAGATCAGGAAAAAATGGATTCAGTGGCGGGGTATCACACAATCGTTTGCGATGCTTTTATTTTTAACTCTAAAACTTATACACTTTTCTTTGAAATGACACACAAAACTTGGCCAGCTTCATATCCAAAAACAGATCTTTTCCTTGATTTGCTAGAAAACAGTATGAAAGTGTTTATAACATCATGTCAAGTAGATGATTTTGTTCTCAATTAAATGTAATGCCTGCATTTGTGATATCAGCTCTCCAGGTGCCTTTTCATCAGCAAAACTACTGTGGCTTCTGGGGGCACAGACCCCAGACCCCCGCCCCACAGTGGCCCAATTAATATTACTGTATTAAGCATTCGACAAAAAGGTTTCTGGATGGTCATAAGCAGAAAGAAAGTGCAAGAAATGCTGACAAAGCAGACCATGATTAATTAACCTGTTAGAATAAGAAAATGTTCTTTGTGTTTCATACAGATTTTGATTGAGGTCAGTCTGACATAAATAGGTAATATGGTGTACCATATGAAAATGTACCCGCCCCACCTCCTGATAATAAATGACTCGTCCCTAAATGCGTACCTTAGAAACCGCCGCAAAGTAAATAGTTCCAAGATACCGGGTTTAGGTGGTTTCTCGGTGTATGTAAGACTTTTTCTACTCGCTCTCGACCAGTCAAATACTACAAAGTTAGCATTAGAATTACATTGAAATGAAAATATTTTGGAAAAGAAAACGCTATCGGCACGATGCATACAGCCAGGCCAGGATCAGTCTGTGCATCGACAAAGAATGAGCATGTCCTCATTATTCGTCAACGTACATATTGTTTGGAAAGTCTTTATAGAATAAAACATTTGCGGCTCTTCGTGTAATCTGGTTATAGCAATGTCATTTGCAAGGCTGCATATGCCCCGCTTCTTTCCTCCTCTCTCCCCGACCCCGGCGAGGGCTTAAACGGCATTATACGATTTTTAAAGTCATCAGCAGGGGTCAAATGAGGCCCTGTATCTCTGTCTTGACAACCAAGCTCAACAACATACACTTTTGATACAAGCCAAACCAGAAGTTTCTACCAACACAAATATGCCTTAGACGGATGGGTGACTTGAAGTAGTTTTTCAGAGGCGTGTGCATACAATATTTCTGCAAAGTTTAAACTTTTCCAGGCTTGTGGCTACAGAGAAGTTGTTTTATATTTTTCCATTTTCAGCATTTTGGTTGTTATTGCAACCATGCCAAATAAGCCATTTGCTCAAAAACCATTATGTCTGATTAAAAAGATACAATGTAGCTACGGAATATTTATGCAACAAATTTGTCATGTTATCTGCAATGTGCGCAGTAATAGCCAACTTTCGAATTTGCTACTGAAAGTCAGTGGAAACTTGAAATTGCCACAGCAGCCAAATTAATCAACAGATTTGTAGAAGATAATGCAAAAACAAACAACAGCTTCTCAAGCCTTATGCCTACTGCGGAGTTGTTTGTTTTTATATTTTGCCTTTTTCCAGTACATCGGTTGCTATGACAACCAAGCCATTCGAGCCATAAACAAAACTCCTCCACATTACACCCGTCTGATAGAGGACTACCTAAGGAATTATTTATATAGAAGATTTGACATAATACCTGCGATGAAAAGTCAGTAAGGGCCAATTTCCAATTTTCCCATTGAAAGTCAAAAACAATTTTAATTTGCCATAGCAACCAAATTAATCAACCGATTGACAGCAAAAACAGTAGTGTGGAAGAAGCTTCTGTGAAAATATTCCTACAAAGTCTGAGCGTTTCCAGACTTATTGCTTCTGGGGAGTTGATTTTTTTCAATGTTTTAAACGTTTTAGCATTTCAGTTCCTGTGGCAACCAAGCAAATTAAGTAGTTGGCATAAAAACAAATTCTGAAGAAGAATTATATAAGGAACATTTCTATAAAAGTTTTCTCAATATATCTGCAATGCTAAAGCATTTAGAGCCATATCTTCAATTTTCCCACCGAAAGTCGTAGTAACCAAAGTGGTAAGGCAATAATATCTCATGGTATGTTGCTGGAATGTTACCATACATAACAATAGGCCTAATATGCTAAAATCTCGATCTGAGTTAATGAATAACACATGAAATTAAATGAACTGGGAATAATTATTTGTTTGAGAAAATCTGTAGTTTCTTTTGAAAGAATTTCTGTTTGTAATGTCGTCGGAAAAATTCCGGTGCATGAAAAACAGCGTATGGCCTAACAGACATGGATGACGTTCAAACGCGATTACCATAGTAGCTAGCAAGTCATACTGATGTCAAGGTGACGTCATCGAAATGTCATTCTGCCAAGATACTAAGCACAACATTTAGTAATTCCACATTTGCTATGATAACAGATCTATGACCGTCGCGTCACTGGTATCTGCTAGGACAACAGTGTATGCAATGCTCCGCTCAAACTATAAGCGAGATGCTACCGGAAAATCATCAATCGAATGGAAAGTGTGACCTTTTCAAACCTATAAGTTGTATGTGTATGGTATTTAACGTCGATCCCCAGAATTGTTTATTGTATTTTGGGCTACAAAACAACACCACAATCAAGCATTGTTAGCAAATGTCACCTGAGTTAAGGTGAATGGATATGCATTAGTGTTATAAATGAGCCGCAACACGAGAAAACCAACAATGTGGTTGTGTGCACAGCGCAGACTCAGATCAGCCTGGGCATCCGCCCAGTCTGATCAGAATCTTAGCTTTCCGCATGGAGGTAGTTTTGAACCTTACCTACCATATAAGCGCTTTGCAAAGACTCTGGTCAGACTGGGCGAATGTCCAGGCTGATCTGAGTCTGCACAGGGGCGCACAACCACATTGTTGGTTTTCTCGTGTCACGGCTCATATACGTTATGTTTGCACCGGGAAACAATATAATTGAGCCGCGACACGAGAAAACTTATATCAGCCTGGGCATCCGCCCAGTTTGTCAGACTCTTTGTTTAAGTGCTCAAAAGGTAGCTAAGGGTCTAAGCTACCTTCAAGCGGACAGCGAAGACTCTGATCAGACTGGGCGGACGCCCAGGCAGATCTGAGTCTGCGCTAGGGGCACAACCACTTTGTTTATTTTCTCGTGTCGCGGCTCAATATTATATGGCTTTCTGTCGCTTTTTTGGGGTGACGAAGCCCTTCTCATATAGGGGCTAGGGTTCTTCAAGGAGGAATTTTTCAGCTTCAGGGAGCCAATTCTTGCGTTTAAGAGAAGCTCCCAAAGAAGTGGAAGACAAACAAATTTTGATCTGCGACACGGCAAAACTTCAATTAGAGTGCGCACCACACAAAAGACTCAGATCAGCTTGGACATCCGTCCAGTCTGATCAGAGACTTCACTTTCACTTAAAGGGTAGCTAACGGGCTAAGCTACCTCCATGCCGACAGCGAAGACTCTGGTCAGACTGGGCGGATGCCGAGGCTGATCTGAGTCTTCGCTGGGCGCACATGCTCCTCTGTTGGTTTTGTCGTGTTGCAGCTAAGTTGTTCTTTCTTGGTAAGAATTACCTCCCCGGAAAGTGTTATCATTTATATTAAGACATTTAATTTGCGTAAAACCAGCAAATTAGCATCTTTGTCAAACCTTCACAATTAAGTTAGACATTGTAATAAAATTTGTTTGTTTCAACAACTTATAATTAATGGTAAATATGTCAACTTCCGACATGTTATTGTTATTTTCCATTGGAAGAGATTTATGTACTGACGTAGTAATAATAAATATAATGACTATGATTTTCCTGCTCTCGACATTGAAACTTCCGTCTGACATTGGGTCGTCATGTAGAAGAGACGCATTTCTATACAGAAATAAGGTAATTTGCTTTGCAGCCCTGCCAAGATAGCCATCTCATCGTAGATTCGACACGTAGGACATGTTCATTTTTCATTTCTAAACGGGGTACCAGGAACAAAATGGTATTTTTATGGAAAGACTACTCATTTTTTAAAAAATCCCGGTTTCCCCTACTTTTTGCCAGTTAGGGTCAAGTCATATAAATTCGGATAGCAGGCTAATTCGGACAGTGACATAGTTTCCTTATTATGTCAGTTGTTTGGAATTTAAACAAAATTAATTGGGCAAACAGTGAAAATCCTGATGAGACGGCTCATCTGGATTTTCGCTGTTTGCAATGGTATGTCCGAATTTACATGCTGCCCGAAGTTACCCGACTCGACCCTATATTACACCAAAAGGCATATTAGGGTCGAGTCGGGTAACTTCGGACAGCGGGTAAATTCGGACAGTGACATTTTTCCTTTATATGTTAGTTGTTTGGAATTAAAACAAAATTAACTGGGCAAACAGTATGGATTTTCACTGTTTGCAACGGTATGTCCGAATAAACCCGCCGTCCAATGCTACCCGACTTGACCCTAATCAGCATATTGTCATCAATCGTGAATGATGTACCGCTTGTATAACGATTTGTGCTTCTTCGACAATTTTACCACTGGTAAGACTATGGAGACTTTATTTTACTTTATTTTCATATTAGCTCAATGTATATAATGTAACAACGTGACACTATTCAAATTAGCAATTCCATGTTAGTCCTAAATAATAAGTTAATAAGATTCAGAAGGAAAATTTTTGTTTGACATTAAAGGTTCACCAAAGTCTTATATAAGTATTTTACTATGAAGCCTAAGTAATGAAATTAGGCTATTTTAGTATGAGCTGGTGATAATACAGTCTCCTAGTAGGCAATAAAACTAGAATTAAAATAAAAATGTATTTGAAAGTGACTTTTAAGTACAGATATTCATATGGTGTCAGAATGTTAGCATTTGTAGTCGAAATATATTAGCAGTCTGAATTCGAAACCCTCTAAAGGCGGCCTTCTTTTCAACCGTAAACATAATTCTATTACAGAGAGCCTTTCACTAGCACCTTTACATTGGCTCGATATGACTGAAATACCGCTAAAAGGACCGTAAAACTAAGTCACCCTTCATCATCCATACACCGTTACAAGTATTAGCTAAACAGTACTCTCATTGCTACAAAAAGAAAGTGCTACAAAAAAGCTCAGCCTACGCTAGTGCTGTAGCGTAGGCTAGGCTTTTTGCAAAAGCTGATACTTGTACGTTTTTCTTTCACAACATCCACAGTGAAATTATACCAGCCAAAGAGACCAGAGCTGCGTTCCGAAAAAACATTCGCGAACATTTTGTCCTGGAACATTACCAAAGTATCCTATAGGGGAAGTAAGAGTCGACAATTGCAGTTCTCGTTCAAATGCACTGTGATATTGCAAGGGCGTAGCTACGTATACGGCAAATACGCAAGTGCGTATTGAAATTTTGTCAAAATTGACAAAATTTCAAAACGCACCTGCATATTTGCATGCTGAAACTTTATAAATTAGACAAGATTTCAATATCAATTACCAAAGTGGCTGAAATACTAGCTTTCCCTTCAAGAAGTAGAGAATAAGTTGTGCGTATTATGAAATTGCCCCTAGTTACGCCCCTGATTTGTACAATGCGGTTTGCTTTAAGAACGTGGGTCTCTCTCTCGTCAGGCAAATAGCATCAACGCCATATTCCTACAAACATAATGAGCCAAAAGTTCTCATGATGCATTCATCATAGGCTACAATTGCTTACGGGGCAAAAAAGTGGCTATGTCCATGGGCGTAGACAACCATGCCTACAGTGAATAAATTGGACGTGAAGCCTGAGCAAATACCATAGAATCATATCAGACTGCTCCAAAGAACCTTCTGATCTGCGCCACTCACAATCCTTCATATGGATTCCTGTAATGGACTTCTCCATTTCGAATTTGGACAAACTCTTTTTCCTGGAAAAAATGGTTTGTCCAAATTCAAAATGGAGGAGTCGATTACCGAATCGCATTGAGGTCTAACAAATTCTTTACTAGTATTATATTGAAATATAAAACACCATAAACTTCACACTTGCACTGATTGCATATTCATGCACCAAGACGAAAGCAATTCATCAATCGTATGTAGTCACAACCTGTCATAATATTGACATGTATTGCAGAGTTATTGCCAAAACTAAATACTAAAGTTCGATCTTACTTTTTTTAGTTCTAACATGGTGTCAGCAGTAGTATGAATTTATTTAAATAAAATTTAAATATATTCAAGGGGAATTTTGTATGGACGTTTTCAGACTGCAGATACATCATATGTCTGTATTGCATTTTTTTTCAACTGAATACCCTCCTTCCCTCTCCGCTTTCCCCCTCACATCCCACACACTCCAGGCTTGTACTGTTCCGTTTTCATGCGTTACTGAGCTTCCGTTGGTGTAGGTCGCCCACAGGCGAGTCACAGTAACTCGAATGCCTACAAACCGAAGCAAGTTGCTTCTTTAAAGATAATTAAAAAAAATGGTCTGTCAGCTGTAGCAGCGTCCTGTAAACGGTTTCCAGTTTTCCGTACACGATTTTGTGACGCTTCTCGAGAATCTTTCTAGATAATAAAACAAAATAAGTTCATCATATCTTACGTTATATTTGAGCCGCGACACGACAAAACCAACAAAGTGACATGTGCGCCCAACAAATATTCAATTAGCTTGGGCATCCGTTCAGTCTGATCAGAGTCTTCACTATGCCCTTAAAGGGTAGCTGAGGGTCTAAGCTCCCGCCATGCCGACAGCGAAGACTCTGATCAGACTAAGCGGATGCCCAGGCTGACTCTGAGTCTTCCCTGGGCGCACATCCCACTTTATTGATTTTGTCGTGTCCTTATTCCTTATTCTTTGTGATTAAGGAGCCCATTCTAGTAAATTTGACAGAGTTTGGCATACCGCGTAAATTCTAAAGAAGTGAGACACCATGGTAATTACCATTATTGTCCTAGAAATTGAACAGTTTGGTTTTACAAGTTTAGAATGCGTCCAAAAGATGCAGATAGAATGGCTTACGGTGCAGGAGCAGTCTGATCAGGGTCTGAACAGTTTGGTCCGATCTATGTGTCCCAATGTCTTGAAACTTTACAGTAACAAATCCTAATGGTTGCTCTTTTGTAGACATACAGGGGTGAAGTCAAAGCCACCATAGTCCTTCCAGTGGTGTAAGTGTCTAAACATACATTACTATAAATAGTTGATTGGTGAAATTATGCCGGTCAACTGTATCTAGTAAGAAGTAGGAAGGTGAGGTGGGTGTTAATGAAGGATTTTTAAAATGACATAGCTCCCCACAAAGAGATTCCGTATTTTTATTATATATTAAAAATTGTGACAGCGAAAAAATGTCATTTCCGGTGCCATATTATATGGATCAAGGATTTTTTCAAACAATGTTCATGGGAAACTAAGCTGTCAATCGTGACCATATAACGCCGAAACTCGAGTAAAAAGCTGGCAGTGCTACTTCACAATAAAATAATACAAGAATATACACTTCCGGGAGCCAATAGCAATGTTACTTTATCGTTATAGAAATCGGGAGCGTGTGACGGCACCCAAGCCCATACAGCACTTGGCTGCACCTAGTCCCCAGTAATCGACATGATCACTTTTAAGAAAACGTTTTATAAAACTGGTAAATGGACGACAAACAGCACAGGCCTGAAAAGAGCGCTTCAAGCAGTCAGGTCTAGATCTACCACTGCCTTCCGAATATTTAAAGTACATGTTGTAGCACTGTTCCCAAGCATATGTTAAACTTTTTCTTACCTGAAGCGAGCCCCAACAAGGCGCTCAAATCTCTATGTTGGGCCCGGGCATCTTCAATAAAATACAGCGCTATAAAGGTTAAAACTATTTTCATATCCATCTTTTCAACAGCTTCCTTAAACTCCGAAAATAACAGGGACGATAAAACACAAACTCAGGTGCGCGACGCACCCGAAAACTCGCAAGAAAATTATCCCAAAATCAATTAAAATGGAATTTTTCCATAATTTGTTGCTTTGTCATAAAACACAAATATTCAGCCCCAAATATTCACAATAGTTTCTATCAACGGCAAAGCTGAAACGCACTCAGAACGTAATAATAAGGCAATAACGTAACGCCCGTGCTGTCAACCTCGACGTTCAACGTTAATGCCTTAATTGCGAGACATGACTTATTGTCGTTATTATATAATTAATTCTACAATTGTCACTTGCTGACAAGGATGATGGCTATAAAAAGATTCTGTCCTCTTACATGTAGGACGACCCTCTGGAAAAGTTGCCTTACGGAATATTCGAACACCTGAGATTCTGATCAGCCTGCGCTACCGCACTGTAGACCGATAATCATACGTACTCGATACGTACCATAGAGCCTTGATGGAAACAGGGGATAAGGCGTGGATGCTTAGGCTGACCTGTATCTTCGCTGTTTATACATGCGGTAAAGCATATTAATGGTGAAAAGGTTCGAATCCGGTTTATTAGCAAGCAGAAAAGTTTTAAGCCACAACAAAATGTTAAGTTCATTATCATGAATAATGGCATGCCTTGTTTGTTGTGCAGTACGATTAATGTGAGAAAATTTATGCAATAAATATTTCCTGTATATGGACAAAGAAATTACGTTTACTTTTGTATGAGCCGCGACACGACAAAACCAACAAAGTGGCATGTGCCCCCCAGCGAAGACTCAGATCAGCCTGGGCATCCACCCATTCTGATCAGAGTCTTCGCTCTCCGC
Organism: Ctena decussata; assembly: GCA_963989385.1. NCBI lineage: Eukaryota > Metazoa > Mollusca > Bivalvia > Lucinida > Lucinidae > Ctena > Ctena decussata. The sequence continues at coordinate 42,984,618 of OZ022512.1, forward strand.
ATGAAGCTAGCTTAGACCCGTAGCTACCCTTTAAGCACGGAGCAAAGACCCAGATCAAACTGGATGAATGTCCAAGCTGATCTGAGTCTCCACTGGGCACACGTGCCACTTTGTTGGTTTTCTCGTGTCGTGGCTAAAATTACTTTTACTTTTGATATAAAAACTTAGGCCCTAGCTCGAGCTCATTAGTAGTGAAACATGTGACCTAGTTTTATAGGAAAAGACACAGAGCTGGCTGGTGCATGGCCAGTTCAAAATGCTTCAGGGATACAGGGCTGATTTTGAAAATAAATCACGGAGTCGAGTTTTTCCAAACGTAAGTCAGTGTGACCTAGGGGAGAGTCGGGTAACTTCGGACAGGCGGGTAAATTCGGAAACACACTTGCAAACAGTGAAAATCCAGATGGGACGGCTCATAATGAGCCGTCTCATCAGGATTTTCTCTGTTTGACCAGTTAATTTTTGTTTTAGTTCCAAACAACTGACATATAAAGGAAACAATGGCAGTGTTCGAATTTACCCGCTGTCCGAAGTAATCCGACTCTCCCCTAGTACTGTGGGAGGAGCGCAGCTGCAGTTTGGAACACGCGCACGTGAAATTTGAAAGCCCCAGTCTTATAGAAGCTGAGATACAAGACAATCTGCGAAAACTTGTCCCAAGCTTTTTTCCCATCATAAGTTCTTGCAAATTTCAATGGGCCATAACTCTGAAGTGATTATGCTCAAATTGGAGGGGGTGGTTGCGGTCGGGCGACGATGCTGGGTAACTTGTAGTGCCGGGGCGTCCTACGAATTTGGATAATAGTGGGGCAAGGGTCTACTGTGCTTGCAGTAGTTGCGGGTGCGATAGTTTCGACATTTTTTCTCACGCCTATCATTTCTCTTTTCTTTCTCCCTCTCTCTAGGAATCGGCTCGATATAGACCGAAATAGACTGAAATACTGTTTCAAAAATCAAATTAAGATTCGCCCAAGGCCTTTTGCATATCATTATTGTATATAAAATTTCAAGAATATTTGTTAAAACAACTAGCTTTCGTCGTGCTGACCCGTTTTCACATTGTCACCAAAGGGCCATCACTCTGTTTTATAAAGTTCTATTGTGAAGAAATTTGTACCTGCTAATGGCCTCATTGATCATTAATTGAGATTAATAAAAATGAAAAAAAAGTTTCAACGAGATGAATTTATCAGCTCTCCTGAGTCAAAAGACTCATTGATGAGTTTATAGTTTTAGCAGCCCTCGGTCTTTTGTCCGTCCATCCGCACGTCCGTCAATATTTTCAATCTTCTCCACTGAGTTCACTGAGTCGATTGAATCCAAATTTCATTCTGATGCTCGATAGGTAGATAGATAGATAGATAGATAGATAGATAGATAGATAGATAGATAGATAATTTTATTGACATAAACCATTACAGTTTCTAGTCAAAACCAAGTACAAAGTACATTATATCATGTGATAGGCAACAACAGAAGTGTAAGTAACTAACATAAGCTAACATATATACATGTATACAAATACACGTTACAAGTGACTATTAAGCGTAAATCAAACTGTGAGGGTGAACCGTATCTTGAGATCAAAAACTACTTTAATTTAAAAGTGCTTTCCTTAATTCGAATGCTTCTACCAAAAATTTGGCAAGTTTTACAAGCTCTTGCTTCCTTTCAGTTTGCATCAGGCTTATGAATTTGAACATGCTTGGGTGTCTAAAAAAATAAGGTTTCAAATATTTCCTACGAATATCGTTATAAACAGGGCAAGCTAAAACAAAATGATATTCATCTTCTATATCTAAATTACAAAATATGCACACTCGCTGATTTCGTTCAATTCTTGATCGGCCGTATCGGCCAGTCTCTATTCTCAGTGTATGAGAAGACAATCTATAGGTCGGGGGAACAAAAGTGTATTCAAATATTAAAATGGTCTGAGTCACATAATCAAGATGGGCGCTATGCTCGTATATACACGTAGCTAAAATAAAAATAAATGGATAAAGATAAAAAGAAAATTAAAAGTAGATTTATAAGTAAAACTAGAAAATGTGTTTATGAAACACTATGCCCCCAACCATATGCTTGTCTCTAGAGAAGGTTCATCCAATAATGCTTGTACCTTTGTACCATAGGCTTACAATGCACTAAGTCGAAAAAGGGGCTTAACTCAGTCAAAAATTTACGAATTGTTTTCGAAAGTTAATCAGGTCATCTACACCTGGGGCTATATCAACCTGCAAAAATCATGATCCTAGCATCAGGGGTTCTCCAGATATTTTGTTCACAAGCTTCCATAGGCAAATAATGCACTAAGTTGAAAAAGGGGCATAACTCTATCCAAAATTTACAAATTATTTTCAAAAGTTAATCAGGTCATCTACACCACAATCTTCCTGCATAAAATCATGCTCCTAGCATCAGGTGTTCTTGAGATATTTTGTTCACAAGGTTCCATAGGCTTACAATGCACTAAGTCGAAAAAGTTCATGATTTCTTTTCAAAAGTTAATCAGGTCATCTACACCACAGGCAGTATCTTCCTGCAAAAAATCATGCTCCTAGCTTCAGGGGTTCTTGAGATATTTTGTTCACAAGGTTCCATAGGCTTACAATGCACTAAGTCGAAAAAGGGGCATAACTTTGTCAAAAATTCAAGAATTTGTTTCAAAAGTTAATCAGGTCATCTACACCTTAAGCATTTTCATCCTGCAAAACCCCATGATCCTAGCATCAGGGGTTCTTGAGATATTTTGTTCACAAGTTTCCACAGGCTAAGTCGAAAAAGGGGCATAACTCTGGAAATACATGACCGGCGGAAAAAAAATACGGGTCTGCTTATTTTCCATACTGATCATGTGTATAAAGTTTCAAGCTCCTAGCTCTTATTGTTCTTGACTATGTGTAAAGGTACCTTTGTACCATAGGCTTCAATGCACTAAGTCGAAAAAGGGGAATAACTCAATAAAAAATTCACGAATTTTTTTCAAAAGTTAATCAGGTCATCTACACCACAGGCAGTATCTTCCTGCAAAAAATCATGCTCCTAGCTTCAGGGGTTCTTGAGATATTATGTTCACAAGGTTCCATAGGCTTACAATGCACTAAGTCGAAAAAGGGGCATAACTCGGTCAAAAATTCACGAATTTGTTTCAAAAGTTAATCAGGTCATCTACACCTTGGGCATTCTCATCTTACAAAGCCTCATGATCCTAGCATCAGGGGCTCTTGAGATATTTTGTTCACAAGGTTCCACAGGCTAAGTCGAAAAAGGGGCATAACTCTGGAAATACATTTCCGGCGGAAAAATAAAAAAATACGGGTCTGCTTATTTTCCATACTGATCATGTGTATAAAGTTTCAAGTTCCTAGCTCTTATTGTTCTTGACTATATGTAAGGGTACCTTTGTACCATAGGCCTCAATGCACAAAGTCCAAAAAGGGGAATTACTCGATCAAAAATTCACGAATTTTTTTCAAAAGTTAATCAGGTCATCTACACCACAGGCAGTATCTTCCTGCAAAAAATCATGCTCCTAGCTTCAGGGGTTCTTGAGATATTTTGTTCACAAGGTTCCATAGGCTTACAATGCACTAAGTCGAAAAAGGGGCATAACTCGGTCAAAAATTCACGAATTTGTTTCAAAAGTTAATCAGGTCATCTAAACCTTGGGCATTCTCATCCTGCAAAACCTCATGATCCTAGCATCAGGGGTTCTTGAGATATTTTGTTCACAAGGTTCCACAGGCTAAGTTGAAAAAGAGGCATAACTCTTGAAATATGTGACCCGCGGAAAAAAGAAAAAACACGTGTTCGCTTATTTTTCATACTGATCAAGTGTATAAAGTTTCAAGCTCCTAGCTCTTACGGTTCTTGAGATGACAGACGGACAGACGGACAGACGGACGGACGGACAGACGGACAGGCCCAAACCAATATGTCCCCACAATTTCTCCGAAATTGGGGCATAAAAATACGGGTCTGCTTATTTTCCATACTGATCATGTGTATAAAGTTTCAAGTTCCTAGCTCTTATTGTTCTTGACTATATGTAAGGGTACCTTTGTACAATAGGCCTCAATGCACTAAGTCGAGAAAGGGGACTAACTCGATCAAAAATTCACGGGTTTTTGTCAAAAGTTAATCAGGTCATCTACACCACAGGCAGTATCTTCCTGCAAAAAATCATGCTCCTAGCTTCAGGGGTTCTTGAGATATTTTGTTCACAAGGTTCCATAGGCTTACAATGCACTAAGTTGAAAAAGGGGCATAACTCGGTCAAAAATTCACGAATTTGTTTCAAAAGTTAATCAGGTCATCTACACCTTGGGCATTCTCAACCTGCAAAACCTCATGATCCTAGCATCAGGGGTTCTTGAGATATTTTGTTCACAAGGTTCCACAGGCTAAGTCGAAAAAGGGGCATAACTCTTGAAATATGTGACCCGCGGAAAAAAGAAAAAACATGTGTTCGCTTATTTTTCATACTGATCATGTGTATAAAGTTTCAAGCTCCTAGCTCTTACGGTTCTTGAGATAGAGGACAGACGGACAGACGGACGGACGGACAGACGGACAGGCCCAAACCAATATGCCCCCACAATTTCTCCGAAATTGGGGGCATAAAAATACGGGTCTGCTTATTTTCCATACTGATCATGTGTATAAAGTTTCAAGTTCCTAGCTCTTATTGTTCTTGACTATATGTAAGGGTACCTTTGTACAATAGGCCTCAATGCACTAAGTCGAGAAAGGGGACTAACTCGATCAAAAATTCACGAGTTTTTTTCAAAAGTTAATCAGGTCATCTACACCACAGGCAGTATCTTCCTGCAAAAAATCATGCTCCTAGCTTCAGGGGTTCTTGAGATATTTTGTTCACAAGGTTCCATAGCCTTACAATGCACTAAGTTGAAAAAGGGGCATAACTCGGTCAAAAATTCACGAATTTGTTTCAAAAGTTAATCAGGTCATCTACACCTTGGGCATTCTCATCCTGCAAAACCTCATGATCCTAGCATCAGGGGTTCTTGAGATATTTTGTTCACAAGGTTCCACAGGCTAAGTTGAAAAAGGGGCATAACTCTTGAAATATGTGACCCGCGGAAAAAAGAAAAAACACGTGTTCGCTTATTTTTCATACTGATCATGTGTATAAAGTTTCAAGCTCCTAGCTCTTACGGTTCTTGAGATAGAGGACAGACGGACAGACGGACGGACGGACAGACGGACAGGCCCAAACCAATATGCCCCCACAATTTCTCCGAAATTGGGGGCATAATAAAAATACAATAACCTGTAAAGATTTTTTTCTGGCACCAAATGACCGATGACGTCGAAACTCGGTGTAAGTCATCAGGGGCACACGAGTTTTTATTTTCTATTCTGGGGCCGTATTTATAAAACGATTTAAGTCGTTGCCATGCTGTTGCTAAGGCGGAATTTCTATGAAGGAGATTCCCTACAACTATGAAATTTGCTCTGGAGGAACAGTCTGAAAAAGACTGCATCAGTTCTGCAAAGCCTAAACTGCCATAGCGAAAGCCAGTCAACAAGTTCTCATAAATAGTTTGAAAACTGTTTCTCAAGACCTTCAGTAGTGCATATATGTCCTTTATTCAAGGTCTTCTGAATAGCTGTTTTTAGGTCCAGTTTCCATAAATATGTAGTTTTAGTTAAGAAACCAGTTCAAATATTTCAACAGTAGAGTATTAGCATTCGAATCATGAAGTTCAGAATTTGGCCTTTCTAAGGAGTCATAGGATGCATGGCTTCTAAGCATGTATTTACGCACATTTAGCAAGGTAAGAGATTTTGAACCGTGCATTGATTGCACATGCATAGTATGCTAAATCAGACAGGTGTGACATCCCTTATTCAGTGAATAAACCTTACCACCACTGAACTAGAAAGTGTAAACAATTTTTAAAATTCGTAGAAGATCTATACCATATTTGTACTCAGTTAGACGGGGGTATCTTTAACAAAGCAATCTCAAACATCTAGACCCGTCTTGTAAGACGGATATAGGTCGTTGGGGGTTGATTTGGGATGAAAAAAAAACTCCATTTTATAGCTGAATATTTGAAGACTGGCTTTCCATATTTACGGTAATTTAGGAAGGATAAACTCCCGTCTTATAACTATATAGTTATATACTCAGCGTCAATGGAAACGCACCAGTTTGGAGATATGGGGCACATAATGTTCGTTTAATATTTGGTTTTATGTAAAATACAATTTAATAAATCTTTATTTTCTGGTGTTTGAATAGGATGTTCGCAAGTTAAATTTCGTTCACCAGTCAGCACTATCGGGTGTGACGTCAATAATGACGTGTTTTAAAACGGTCAATGTTAAATGGCACATATAAACCGTCATAAATCCATATTTCGCGCTCTGCCAGACACTTGATTGCAAACGAACCGTTCTTTGGAAGGTCTCTTGACATGAGACCACTTTTCCTCCACAGAATATGACGCGGTTTGGCAAATAAGGATGACGTTATATACATGTAACGTCATGCTCGGGCTGGATAATGGTTAATGTTTGCCATACAAAACTTTCAAAAATCAGTTTCTACCACTGATCTCAGCATTTTGGGTTGCAAAAGGTAACATATTTACCATATTTTACTTTTGTCTGACCATTATTTTGTGAATGAGACCATATAGTGACGTTCGACTCCAAGTTACTTTGTTTCCTTTCGGCGGACTGGACTTCTTTTTTATGGCGATTTGATAGGCTAGCTATTCTCCAGCAAAATCCATCGTTTAGGAATTTCCGCCATGTGAAATTATAAAATGCTCGAATTCCGTTGTTTTTGTTTTCAGGCCTTTCGTTACGTTACACACTAACAGCGTATGTTTACGCAAAGCGATGTCATTAGAACGTAATAAGATTGTTCGAAATGATAACTATATCGTTTGGATATAGTGTGATCATTAAATTTAAGAAAAACCATGGCAATATAAACCGGTGTGTTTTCATTGGCGCTGAGTATAGAATAAATAGTAAATGAGCCGCGACACGAGAAAACCAACAAAGTGGTTGTGCGTCCAGCCTAGACTCAGATCAGCCTGGGCATTCACCCAGTTTGATTAGACTCTTTGTTAAGTGCTCAAAGGGTAGCTAAGGGTCTAAGCTACCTCCATGCGGACAGCGAAGACTCTCATTAGACTGGGAGTATGCCCAGGCTGATCTGAGTCTGCGCTGGGCGCACAACCACATTGTTGGTTTTGTCGTGTCGCGGCTCAAATAATGATTCATCCGCCGACTTTTATGCGACTGTAGGTCTTCTACGAATTTCTAAAACTGTTGTCACTTTCCAGTTCAGTGGTGGTAAGGTTCATTCACTAAATTAGGGATGTCACACCTGTATTATTTAGCATACCTTGCATATGCAATCAGTGGACCGTTCTAAATTTCTTACCTGGCTAGTTGTGCGTATATATATGCCTAGAAGCCATTCTATGACTCCTTAAAAAGAACGATTGGAAAAGGCCAGATTTGGACTACATGATTTGAACACAAGGACTCTGTTGTTGAAATATTTGCAATGGCATCTTTATAAAACAAGAATTCACGGTCAGGAGACAATATAGCGTGACTTATGGGGGCCAGTCGGCGACTGGAAAACTCTCTGTAAACCCAGCAGTAAATGGGTACGAAGGATGGGCTCTGCCTTTCCTAGCTCTGCCCAAGATACAGTGGGCTTTTATCATGCATCTGCTGCAAAACTCATCTGATAACAGGGGGTATGATAACATGATGTGATATTATGTCACTGTAGATATGAGCATACGCGAATGTTATCAGGCCATGCCTTTACAAGCGATCTTTGAAGACGATTGGCTAAATACTATACTAACGTTGGCCGTGATGACAACGTTCGATTCGTTAAATGACGTCAATGACTTAGGCCTACGTCATAACGCATTCGTTACGTCAGCAAGTTCGAACAAAACTGCGTTTGCTTTTCATTTGTTTGACTCTCTTCACGCATTAAAATCTTCTAGTGATGCAAGATGAATAGAGAATACCATATTAGTGTCTTTGATATCAAGTTTATCAGGCGAGACCAGAAACAGCGTAGGAATGGCGAGGCTTGCCGAGCCAGTCCGACGTGTTTCTGGTCGAGCCTGATAAACTTGATATCAAAAGACACTTACATGGTTTTCTATTTATCATGCATCTGCGTCTACATCAGAAACGATTTTGCTTTTTCTCTTAGATCAGATCTTCAAACGGACAATGATGAGATTCTTTTTGTTGAACTTTTATTACCTAAGACAAAACCTATTATCATTGGCACAGTGTATAGACCCCCTAAGCAAAACGATTTTCTAAATAACTTCGAAGAAATTTTAACAAACGTGAGATCAGACTGCGAAACTATACTTTTGGGAGACTTCAACATTTGCTATTTACAGAGATCAAGCAATATTTTTAAAGCATATGCAAATATTTTAAAACTTTTTGATCTTGACCAAATCATTACTGAAGCTACCAGAATAACTGATACTACAACCAGCCTCTTGGACCACATTTTATGTAATAATAAAGAAAAAATCTGTCAGTCCGGTACAATTTCTATTGGTCTGAGTGACCATTTTCTGACTTATTGCACTAGAAAATTATCTAAAGTGCAAATCAATAAACACAAATATGTCAAAATTAGGTCTTTGAAAAATTACAAAAAGGAAGATTTTATTTTTAGGCTCACGGGTGCACACTGGAGTCAATGTTTTAATGCATATGATATTCATACTGCTTGGTCAGCCTTTAGAGATATATTTCTTTTAGTTTTAAACTCTGTTGCTCCAGTTAAGGAAGTCAGGCTTAAACAAAGGACAGAACCTTGGATTGATTCAGAATTTTTGGATTTAATCAAACAAAGAGACAGCTGTCTATACCAATTCAAGAAGTAAAAAAACAAAGATTATTATAAAAATGTTTTGTCAATTTAGAAACAAAGTTCAAAGAAAAATCAAATTTGCTAAATCAGAATATTTTTCAAACAAAATAGAAGAAAACAAAAACAATCCAAGAAAACTTTGGCAGCAATTAAAGAATTTAGGTTATAAAAATAATAAAACTGAGTCATCAAATATAGTCTTGAAAATTAATGGAGAGAACTGTCATGAACAAAAAACAATTGCAAATTATTTTAATGATTTCTTTACAACTGTTGCAGCAAACCTGGTTCAAAAACTTCCATTAGGAAAGAAATTATATGACTGTAACTCTGCCAATTTGAAGTATTTTTATAGTAAAAATGAATCAGAAAGGGAAACATTTTATTTAAAGCATGTACCTGAAGAGTTTGTGCTGAAAGAACTCAGACAATTAAATCCTTGTAAAAGCACCGGCCTGGATGATATTCCAGCGAGATTTTTGAAAGAAGGAGCAGATTTCTTAAAAATTCCAATTACTTTTTAGTGAACATGTCAATTTCTGAAAACTGTGTACCAGATGCTGTGAAAACAGCGAGAGTCAAACCATTGTATAAGAAAAACAGTTACCTAGATGTTGGGAACTACAGACCTGTGGGCATATTGAGTGTAGTTTCTAAAATACTTGAAAAAGCAGTCTACGTTCAACTTGAAACTTATTTGGTTGATAACAATATTATTTATGATTATCAGTCTGGGTTCAGAAGCTCATTCTCTACAGATACTTGCCTTATTCATCTTTTAGATCATATAAAAATGAACAGTGCTAGGGGTTTATTCACAGGTATGATACTTCTAGATCTTCAGAAGGCTTTTGACACTGTTGATCACAGCATTTTGTGTAGCAAATTGAAACTTATGGGTGTTGGCTCTACCAAATGGTTTGAATCTTATTTGTCTAATAGAAGTCAGCTGGTTAATGTGGGTAAAACAAACTCAGACATAGCTAATGTAACTTGTGATGTACCTCAAGGGAGTATTTTGGGTCCATTACTCTTCTTGTGTTATGTGAATGACATGGTGATAAGTATCAATCCTGACTGCAAACTTTTGCTGTATGCTGACGACAGTACAATCCTATTTTCTCACAAAGATCCAGATCAAATTGCAAATAAACTCGGAAAAGTTCTTGAATCATGCTCAGAATGGCTTGTTGATAACAAATTGTCTCTTCACCTGGGAAAAACAGAATGTATACTGTTTGGATCAAAAAGGAAACTAAGGAAAGTGAAGGATTTCCATATTGCCTGCAATGACCACACGATTGATTCTACAACTTCTGTAAAATACCTTGGTCTTAACATAGATAATCTTCTATCTGGTGAAATCATTATGAACAGCATTATTTCAAAAGTTAACGCTCGTCTTAAATTTTTGTATCGAAGTAATAGTCTGTCAGCAAAAACTAGGAAAAACTTATGTTCGGCTTTGATACTGTGCCACTTTGATTATTCATGTTCATCTTGGTATGCTGGCCTCAACAAAGGTTTGAAAAAGAAACTGCAAATAGCTCAGAATAAAGTCATCAGATTCATTAATCAACTAGGACCTAGAACAAGGATCACTTCGGATATTCTTATGAACCTGAATTTACTCAATGTTGAAACTAGGGTAAAACAACTAAGATTAAATCATGTGCACAAGATCTTCAACAACTTGTGTTCTTCATACCTTCAAGAAAATTTTGTACCTTTGAGAGACGTACATCACCATAATACTAGGTATAGTGGGTACAACTTCTTAGTTCAAAATTGTAAAGGCGTCGAGGACTCAACTTTTTATTATACTGGCATCAAAGATTGGAATTCTCTTCCTGAGTGGTTGAAAAAATTGGAAAACCCACAGAAATTTAAAATAGACCTCAAGAAATATCTGATTGAGTGTTGTTGTGCAACTGAGCAAGAGCTGTTCTTATATTATTGAGCATATAACGTTCCTCTTTTGTCTGTGATAGCGGTGCTAACAGCCGAGTTAATCACTCACAGTGCTATCATGCCTGTAGCACACACACTTGGCCCACCGTATGCTCTGGGCACACTGTTCCTCGAGATACGGGGGTGGTTCGTGGAGAAGCTTAAAGTGACACTCCGGTTCCAGTTCCCTGACGGGTCAGTGTGTGATGGCCTGCGGGTTCGCTCCCTTGGTCCACTTGTGTATGTGACAGATATGACCTTTGGTTTTGTCTTTCCTCTTCGAGCACTCTTCGGTGATAAAAATCTTCCCTTTTATAGAGCTTTCAGTGTTAACCTGTGCAATACTTCATACTTTTCCGTGCCAAAGTCTTGTTCGTACCTGAATGGACCCCATTGGAAATAAGCCATTTAGGCTTTATGGGCTATCCATGGGTATTAAGATCGAATCTTTCGAATCAGTGAAAATGGGTGTGGGTGTTAGTTTTTTACTTCTAGCAGCCTAGCTCATTCCAAAACTCCTTAAGTTCTAGTCAAATTCACTGTGATAATTTTATTTTTCTTAAATTAAATTCATATAGATATATACTTAAATATCATTTAAGTGTGCTCTTAAATACCTCACTTGTTGATTAATTTTTAAATTTTAGTTTCAAAAATCGCTTTTAGATAGTATATGTTACTTTGTTAAATGATCTTAATTCCTGAATAAATCTTAATCTTAATAGATTTCACGGCGAAAAGAGCGGCAAACAGATAAGCAAACGCAGTTTTGTTCGAACTTAATGACGTTGCGAATGCGTTATGACGTAAGTCGGTGACGTCAGTTAACCAATCGAACGTTGATACCACGGCCAGCGTCAGTATACAGCCAATCGTCTTCAGAGATCACTTCTAAAGACATGACCTGATAACATTCGCGCAAGCGCAATTCTACAGTGACAAGATATCACATTGTGTTATCATACCCCTGTTATCAGTGGAATTTTGCAGCAGGTGCATGATAAATAGAAAACCATGTAGGCCTAAGTGTCTTTTGATATCAAGTATATCAGGCTCGACCAGAAACACGTCGGACTGGCTCGGCAAGCCTCGCCATTCCTACGCTGATTCTGGTCTCGCCTGATAAACTTGATATTAAAAGCACTAACATGGTATTCTCTATTTATCCACCTTTGTGCGTGAAGCGGCTCAGTTCTGATTAAAAAAGGTTTAGAGAAAGTTTAAGTATAATTAATATTATCCGTCTTCTTTCTTATTCTCACAAAGCATCATTCTGCTTAAAAGAGACATCGGAAATATAATCTTTACTATATAATGAGTTGGTCTTACAATCTTTATTGTTAATTTGTGTGTGTGCGTGATGGTGGGGGTACCAGCAACTATCTTTATTCAAATAAAAATATGTATACTAAACAAGCATAAAAACTTGTAAGTAACTGTTTTTCGTCATTCGGTAGGCCTACGTAGTCGGGAAAACGTCAAAAGAGTACTTTTTCTGTTTTATGTGCTCAAAACAAAAAAAACTACAACAAAAAAAAAAAAAAAAAAAAAAAAAAAAAACACACACACACAAACACCAAAAAAATACACATACACACAAAAAAAAGAATTTAAATTAGTTAAAGTCTACCTAAAATAATAAGAATTCTATTGACAATGCCTTTCCATTATCAAATTCAATTTGTAAAGTATGCCAAAGCCCTGTCAAGAAGGCCACGAGGTACCTACAACTGAGGCCATTATGAAGTTAAGAATTCAGTTTCAATGGAGACCATAACGCCTTAAAATCTTTATGGCAGTTCAAACAAGAATTGTCGGCAGACAATCATGAAAGCGCGTCTTTAGGCTCCAGTGACAAAATTTGCTAATTTTGTCGTCTGCTTTTCGGTGCCTTCGTGAGCCAAGTAGTTCTGAAGTAGAAGAGTTTTAAGTATATTTTATTTTTAGAGCCATTTTTGACCCCGGGGCCACTACTTAAAAATCTTCTTCTCCAGAAGTGCTTGGCACAGATGCTTGAAATTTGGTATGTACACACACATATACATACAGGACAGCCTTTTTCTCCCACCTTTGCCTATATAAGATAGGCTCTCAGCTCATATAAGAAAGGACTAGGTATGATTTGGGCCATATTTGGCCCCCTCTCAAAATTTATTCAAATATTGTTTTTTTCATTAGTCACCTTGTCAACAATATAAATCTAGAAAATGGAGATGCTACGGCATGTACAAGCAAAGTTACATCCATTCGTTTGTTCATGCATTTCTGCCCTGTTTTTTTAGCAAAGTTTAGGGGGTAGGGATACATTTTGCCTTATATAACAAGGAAAGGAATTTAAATATAAATGATAAGTATCAGATCACATACTGTACGTAATTTTGATACTAAATCTCTTTCACAGTTACTGGTTTGCATTTTATCACGTGCATGAAGGGCGATAACTCTTGATAGGTCAGTGAAATTGTCGGATTACAGGAACGCTATATCAAACAGTTTTTTCGATCGAAAATTAACGTTTTAGGGGCGTGCCACAATTGCAGTATTTTGTCTTTCAATGGAATTTAGATAAACCTTTCATTTCAAGATCAATTCAGGTGCAGCAGTCACTTTTCACTGAATAGTACATATTAGTCTAAAAGAAAACGGAAGAAAAAAATATTCAAAAAAATATGGGGGGTATGGACATAATTTCCATCATTCTTGAGAGTTGATCAGTTGAAAATAATAGGAAATGGTTATACAACAACAAGGATATAAAGAAAACAAACATATTTTGCATTCGAAGGAAAATAAATATTTCTAAGAAAGAAAAAGGGGGATAACTTATGCTTTACATTGAAACTGCATAGCAGTTAATGGTAATGAACACATATCTTTTTATAACTGCTGACTTAGTTTTGCAAATATCGGCCATATTTTTATGAGCTTCCTTTTAAATACGTTGTTATATAAACACAATAAAAAATAATTATTTTACCCTACCCGTTTCCATGGCAACGATTTTCAAAGAAATAGATGAAGCGAAACAAGAAAAAAAAAGAAAAAGATCTTTCATACATGTTTTATACTTGTTTTAATCGTGTGGTTCATTATTTTCGCACGATTTTTAAGTTAGTAGTATTCCAACCATATATGTAATATAAACTCTTAATTGAAGCTAATCAGCAGAATGATTTAGTCGTGTATTTCATGTATGAGAGTGGGTGGGGTAACTAGGACACCGAGTTATTCATACCGTTATACCGGTAACTGGTTAATTCACAATCTTTGTCATATTATATAAACAGCCGTAGATATTGGAAACAAAGGGCAATGACTCTTTTGATTATATTATGCATTGCTCATACTTTTCCATAGCTTCTCTGTTATTATGGTACTATTATCAACTACGGCGGACTTTCCTCACAAAGGATTAGTTTTACATCTTTTTGGTTTAAACATATTTTTTCGGAAAAACATATGTTCAACATATATTGTGATAAATTTATATAAGGATACGAACGGAAGCAAAATGCTCATATAGTTCTTCTCCTTAAATCTTCTTTTTGACGCTGAGTGCAGTCCAGAAATGCATTGTCGCCATAACACTCATGATTGTAGGTCTATAGCTCAGAGCAATGTTCTATCCATCGACTGAGAGTCTATCATTCTTTTGTTAGACATGTCCCAGACTTGTTCTGGATAGTTAGGATCTACCCTGAAAAACAGGCGTAATCACTTCTTTTCTCAGTCAGGCAATACCCATTTTGATGTTCCTTGGTTTAATTTATGAAATGGGAGCAACTCTAACATGCAATTTAAGGGACGAGTAATTTTTATCAGGTGTGTGTGTGTGGCGGGGGGGGGGGGGGGGGGGGGGGGGTCCGGCTACATTTTCATATGGTTCACCAAATTTTTCCGACTCCCCCCGGCAAGTCTCCAAGTCTCAATAGAATTTACCTATTCTTTCCAACCCCCCCCCCACCCCACCGCCCACCCCCACCCCCAGATAGGTGACAAAATTTTTTATGACCCCCACCCCCAATCCCAGCTACCCTTCACACACACACACACACACACACACACACACGCACGCACGCACGCACGCACATCTCCCATCACAAACCACACCAATTAACAATTAAAGGATATATGAATTCAAATATCGTACTACTACTATTACTATACTCGAAAAAAATATTAAAGGGTCAAACTTTTACCCCGCGATTTCTGAAACATTTCAAACATTTGGTAAAACGAATCATTTCCACCTTCCCTTTCATTCATTTTACAAGTTTTGTACATATGAAGTTTGAAAATATAGCCTATATCTTGACCAAGTCCAGACTTCAATTCACACTACTCTCAAAATCAGAGTTGTTTGAAGTCCATAGGGAACAAATTCACCAAAATTTCCGATTTCGCCAATTCATGAATTTTTTGAAAAATTCCTCAATAGTCACCAAGTTTAATCATTTTTAAGGTCAGCAAGCTATAAGAAGTTTAAAACTCATAGCAATTTTAGAAGTTATTCCCGACCAAACTGACACACTATCAATTCTCTATGGGAATTCAAACAACTTTCATTTTAGGGGTAGTTTGACTTAAAGCTTGACCTTGGTCAAGACAAAGGCTATAGGTTCAAGCTTCATGTGTATAAAACTTGTAATATGAATAAAATGGAAGGTAGAAATGATTTATTTTACCAAATGTTTGAAATGTTCCAGAAATCGCAGGTTAAAAGTTTGACCCTTTAATAGCGAACACACGAAGTATGTTCGCTTTACTGTATCAGTTTTGGTCCTATATACTTAGGCAGATAAAATGTGTGGTAACGATCATGGTTGCGGCCATCTTGGAGAACCGGAAGTTCGAAAATTATCGCGAGACTAGTCACGAACCAAGTGCTCTAATCGATTTTTTTAAGAGTCCACAAACTTATTTTTGCAATCACTCTATAAAGGAAATGTACATTAAATATTTCTCGCTACAATAATTCTCGTTTTTGTTAATTATGTTCGTAGAAAGGATAGCTCAAACTGTAAACGTATTGTCGTCTGCTCGTGACCGGAACTTAGTCTAGACCGGAACTGAGTTCATAGGTAAAACCCCGTACCGTGGCGCGTCATGTGAATTGGAAACGACGGCGCACCCGAGAGCGCACCAGAGAGCCCACCTAGGTTAGAATGGAGAAGGAATGGTGTGTTTGGCCAGTGTTAACAAGCCATTTGATTAAAAAGTTGATTTCTACGACTATTTTTAGTAAATAATCATGACACAGCCTTAACATCTATATTTTAGTCCATTTCAATTATCTTTGGAACTGAATAAATAACCATCAGATACACAAACGAATTCTTTGATTTGCTAATCAAAGCAATCATCATGAGTACAATTTTAAATCCCATATGATTTAACACTCAGAATTACACTAATTATCTGAAGTGTCTCTCAGCTGCGGGATATAAGGACTGCTGAGAGAGGGCAGCAGGACTGACTTCCAATATTATTTTGAAGACGGTTGAATCCCTGCCTCTTAATGGTGCAGATCGCTGAGGAAAGTGTGGACTTCCAGATGATTAGTGCACCCCACCACTGTCACAAAGCAGCTTAATATTGTGACGGGAGACCATAAGGACACCTTAAGGAAGCGAGCCTACATATGTTTCCATTCTATCTGCATACCGAACAAGTCTGCTATGGTTCTTTCTTAATGTGCACTGCGGTTCTTCTTCGACTTTTAAATTCAGACTCTAATCGATACTGGCATGACGTTCAAGCCTTCAAGCCCGTCTTAAGGATTGCAAAACCAGCCGAATAAACCCTATAAGGTGTATTTTATTTTCTTTCTTTTCTTTTTTTTTCGTTTTTCATTTCATTCTTTTTCTTAAACTTCTTTTTCTTTATTCTGTCTTTCCTACTATGCATTACTCCAGTGCATGACCCCGTTGCTGATGCCCTTTCCTGCACAATCAGGCTCATGTCGCTCATGGGTCCTGGTGGCTTAGCAACGTCTTCAAATCAAATCAAATCAGTTAACTGTTCTTAAATCCAGTTACAGGGCTGACCCCAAGTACAGTACAAAACATACAATACATAAAAACATTCCATCTCAATACCAGCTCCCTAAGAAAAGAATTTGCCCCCATTCATTGAATTAAACGCTTTCCCCTACAGAAGACCCATCTGGAAGGGCTATGCCTCCCGAGGAAGCAAAAAAGAAATCAGAAAAGCTGCCTACTTACGTAAAAGTGGCGAAAAATATTAAGGTGCACCTGTAGTAGGAGGAGAAAAATCTGTAAAGAAAATTTCGTTGAGCGCCCCGACCGGGGATCAATCTCACAACCTCAAGATTATAAAGCAAGCACACAACCACTAGGCTAAAAGGTCCGGACCAATTAGACTAGTCAGTTATACACTCTATATACCTAAATACATATTTACACATCACTCATTGGCCGTACTACTACACTCCTCCATCCTACCAAAGAACATTTGTATCAAATGTTAAGGAAATGAAATTATAATCCAGGTTCTTTTTAACTCTGAAGCCATTGTTTCGCCCTTGGGCTCCAACGGTAATCACTCTGGTCACAGCACCACGTACTGTGGTAGGAGAAAAATCTGTAAAGAAAATTTCGTCGAGCGACCCCACCGGGAATCGATCTCACGACCCCAAGATTATAAAGCAAGCACACAACCACTAGCCTAGAAGGTCCGGACCAGTTAGACTGGTCAGTTATATACTCTATATACATATTTACACATAACTAATTGGCCGTACTACTACACTCCATTGAAAAGCTGGTGTTTTTTTCACACCTTAACTGTTAAAGTATCTGAATGATAACGATAAGGTTAATGAGACTACCCTCAAGGAAAGCAGGTTGGCAAACCCAGACTCTGTGACTTCAAAACTAGTGCCAACGCCCAAAGGAAAGAATCTGCTCCCTATAGAGCAAATTTCCTCCATTCAGAGTGGAACCCAGCCACCCTCCCACACAAATAAAAGTGGCCACACTGCCAACTTGAGTGCCAAGGTAAACATGCAAGAAGACACATGAGTTGACTCTCCTTTGTAAAAATGGCAGAAACCTTGCGCACACAGTATAGTTGCCTTATTTTAGGGCAGCATGGATATCACACGAGCTGCACTGGTCTCTCAAGGATGTCACCATTACCATTATAGCATGATACAGTTCGCTAATCCAGGTGAGTACCACTCGGGCCAATTTGACCCAAACTACAATGACAATGTGGTGCCTAGGGTAGCACTTCACACCATCAAAGATCTTCAAGGACCGTAAAGAGTGTGTTCGCACAAAGGCAGTGCCTTAATTTCATATTATTTTTTTGAGTATATTTCAATTTTTCTAACGACGTCCCCCAAGTGGCTCAGCGGTAGTACAAGTACCGTCTTTTGGTCCCGTCTTTTATGCGCTGTCCCGACTGCAACATTGCAGTTGCATGTATCCTTCCGAATCTGGAGTTGTTTCTGACAGTAGGTCAAGCGTCGTCATGAACGAAGAAGCGAAAAACTATGTTTTGCATCATATGTCCTGGTATTGCTTACCAAAAAGAAGGTAAAGCGGTCTGTTTTGGTTGTTTTATTTAGTAATATATCTTGGCGATCCGTAGATTGTCTACCCTCACTGTCAAAAGAGTTCCGGCTGCACGCGCGTCCTTGCAAGACAACAGTTGTCAATGACCTTATTTCAGATAGAAAAGTTTAAAATTAGGTGTCAGCGCAGGCAAGTGCACAGCTGAATTTGTCACACATTGTTGGCGCTGTTAAAATGCATCATTACGCAAAAAATCAGCTGTGCACTTGCCTGCGCTCAGGTAGTTTTTGGCCCAAATGCAAACAGAAAATGGTCGAAACTGCCAAAATCGGCTGAGGATAGGTACATTTAGAGGCTCAGAAGAAGTTAAGTATCATTAGAATATGGATTATTTTAATCAGAACTGATGGTTAAAGGTTTAAACTCATACATGACATGAAAAGAAGTTGAAGAAGTGCAATTTTGAAAATTCATAAATGTGGGGGCCAAATATGGCCCAAATCATACCTAGACAGACCCGACCAGTACGCGGACACTACCAGTACGCGGACACTTTTGTGTTTGGCGTCAAATAACCTATAAGATACTTTTTAAATTCAACTGACTTTGTGATATTTTTTCAAGGCACCATTTCTTTATCTTTTTGTCGTTCACTTTTATATTTACACAACACAGTTACGAATTTGCAGGGCTTATGCAGACCGGTATCACGATCGAAGCTTCAATTTGATTGCGCCAAACACGCAAACGGGCAAAGCAAACAGCCATGTGTCAATATGAAATTAGAACAATCCTTTACGATGTTAATACCTTTTTGTTAACTACATGTATCAATATTTTAATTAGTATTGCAGCGTATAAATGCCGTCTCGGTTTACTCAGATTCTAAGGTGTCCGCGTACTGGTATGATACGCCTGTTTGATACAGCAAATAGCATGACCTCAACAGCGTTACGCTGCGCATGCGCAGATGATTTTTTCACGTGTTCCTTTTGTCTATATTTAGCACAAGGCTTTTTCTAAATTGCATGCCCATCTGGTAGTCAGGAACACGTTGGAGTCTTAAACATTAGGTAAATCACCCTTAAAAGTGTCCGCGTACTGGTCGGGCCTGTCTAGTCCTTTCTATCTTATACCTGGCAACATCTTTCTTATATTAGCAACCATACTTTTTCATTTTTTGACTAATATTTTAATTTTAAATGAACAAAATGGACACGCAAGCATGTCGGATGACGTTTGATAGCAGATCATGGGTTTGTGACGTCAATCAATTTTAATGACGTCACTAAACCGCTTAAAAACGTCGCTAGCAAACTTGACGCGCGTGACGTGAGAGGCTAAGTTGCATTTTGTTTTCGCCCTCTGGAAGATAAAGTAGTCCACATATCGTGTTTTCCGTCTAATTTTGAGGTGCAAACTGTGTTTACACCCATTTCAGGACCCGATAAACACACTGGGCTGCTCAAAATTTACTTCAGATCATTGGTTAAAAAGTTCAAATTTTCCTTTTCTGAAGCCTAATCCGACTTTAGGTTAAAAATCCGCTAAGAGTGGGAGAAAAATAATCCATCATGAGCCAGTCCATGTAGGATAGGTAAATCTCACCCTCGGGGTCGGAATTTCAACCAGGGACTCGTCCCTGTTTGAAATTCCGACCCCTCGGGTGAGATTTCCCTATCCTACATGGACACTCATGATGGATTGTTATAATCCCCATCTACAACTTTGGTGTGCCAAGGGAATGGAAATATGAGATGGAGAATGGCCTTCTTTCACATTGTAGAATACTTTTTTGTGCTCACTAGCCATCATATTTGTCAAACATTCTTGATATAGGCTTGAAAGAAATTATTACTTATTCAGAGCCAGAAATTTAGCAGAGTTATAGCTATTAAAAAGAGCGACAATAAATGTATCTATACCAAATTTGGTTCTTTATTTTACATCAGCAGAGACACTGAATTTCCAGAAAACAGCACAAAATGGTAATGGGCAGGTCTCGCTATGTAAATGACATCCTTTACAGGGCACACACTAACCGATGTTATTACACACTAACCGATGTAATTCGCGCGTACAGAAAAATAGATTACATTCATACACCGTCGACTCGGTGTTGATTCAACGTTGTGTGCCCAGTGGGCTTGCTGTTAAACATGGATAAGTCTCTCTTTTATGTCAGTGTTTATATTAATGTACTACTAGCATATGCTTAAATTTTGTTATATTCTGTTTCATCATTTTGTTGTTTCTGCGTTTGTAATTATGTTTTTAATTCTGCTCAGAAATACAGTGTACCAATACGTTCGAAGCACTTTGTGGAGAGAGACCTTCTCGTCTTCATAGAAGTCCCAAAGGTTCTTGAGACGCGAAGACCTCTCGGTCCGCAACCCGCAGCTTATATTTTTACCATTGTAATACCAGTCACCTTTCCCTTGCCTTTTCGTTTTCGCCGGTCAAGGGAACATGTTGAGCTAGTGTTACAAAAAGATATACAGTTGACTCCCGTTGTCTCGAACACAGATATTTCAAAGTACCGCTTATGCCAGTGAAAATACACTGTCGGGAAACAAGTTCCGTGATAGAATCATTTGTGTATACGTCATAGGCTGTGCGCCATTATTCGAAAGTCACATTATTGCGGAAAACAGGTATTTTCATTGCTTTCTTTTATATCTCAAAATGATGTATTTTCACGCTGTCCCCATCATATGCGGCATAAAATTGGCTTTTTATCGGTAGCTCCATTTTCTCAAAGACTTTTGTTGTTTCTGAGAACATCGATCACACTGTGCCGAAAAAGTCCGAGGTAGGTATCACGGACGTCAACGAATTGGAAGAAAAAGTCAGTTTTTCTTCTGATTCACGATAAATCAGCACCGATTTCGGTCATACCTAGTAACCCTAACAAATACTGTATACAATCACCCTTTTTCATCTTCGAAAACTCTGTATTAAGTTCAGAATTCGTGAATGATGGGTATCACGGACGGATTTTCGTTAGACAAATTGAGGTAGCCTTCACGGACGGTATAATAAACAAGTGTCGAGAGCTTCACCATTAGCATAGTTCATTTTCTGCATAACAGTAAAACTCTATTTTACTTCAGAAATGTGATTGAAATTTTACCACACACTGATTCAAATCAGGAGATGTTCGCACTTGCATTTTAAGAACTAGAACATTGCTATAACTCATATTATTTTGAAACTGTGTAATGTCTTAAAGTTTTGATAATCCATAACCCTTTTCATAAATTTAGACCAAATAGTTCATTAATATGCCCCCCAAATCTTGTTTAATCTGGAAGCCCCGGTAGCGCAGTAGGGGTAAGCCTACCGAGTGACAAGTCCGAGGGGGGGGGGTGCTAGTGCATTCGTGGGGTCGTGGGGGCGGATTTATTATATCTACTTATGGTGATGTGGATCGAAAACCAATAACCCAAGGAGCAGGGGGAGGGGTCATCAGATTTCTTCCATTAGTCTTCATTTAAAAAAAAGTCTCAGCTTCTAAGGGGTGGGGACCTGCGACCTCAGACCCCTCATTTCTCCTACATTTTCCGATGTATTCATTCTTTCAAACTTAAGTCTCCAAAACATTTACAAAGGAAAACTCATTGCCATCTTATATCCAGATAAAATATTTTCATTGATTTGCTAGTAGCACAGTATAAAACTGACAACAAAATCAAACCGATTAATATATGCCTGCATTTGTGACACCAGGTCATCAGCAAAATATAACTCTAAGATTAAATCATTTCAGGAAGTATTATATAAATAGACCAAGCATGTTTAAGTTGGTTGAATTATTAAAAACAAATAATAAAAAACAACTAAGAGATTTAGCAATGCATATTTACAAAGCTTTAGAATTACGACGGAATACTGTATATCTGGAAAACGTCAATAACTAAAACGATTTTTTTTCTCCGTCACCTACATATGTTAATTTTTGTTTGTGTTCGACTTACTTGTACCAAATGTGTTAGAGTTATTGTATGTTTTCTGTATATATGCACTGTATACTCATTTATGCATTTTGTAAGTACG
The DNA here is from genome assembly GCA_963989385.1 of Ctena decussata. NCBI lineage: Eukaryota > Metazoa > Mollusca > Bivalvia > Lucinida > Lucinidae > Ctena > Ctena decussata. The sequence continues at coordinate 43,007,082 of OZ022512.1, forward strand.
GAGTCTCAGAAATAAAGTGCACAGGGAGGCAAAATATACAAAATGATATGCACATCCTCTCCTGATCATTGCTGGTTATGTCATTAACTTGAATAATGTCATGAACTGAAATCTTGCACATTTGTTATACTCATCATACTATTGCATCAGTGCAGAAATTGTCAACTAAAACATTACAGTCCGTTATGTTCTAATGAATACTTCATGTCTATGTACTAACACTGTGTGTCATGATATATACTGGACCAAAAAAGTTAGGGATCAACTATTTGACTGAAGCTTAAACCATGAAAAACAAATTATCCAAAAGTAATTTTCTTTTGTTCAATACAGCTGTCAAAGCGGTACAGAACTGCATGAAAAATATTGGAATCGGATCACGTGACACACCAGTACAAACGAATTAACAGATATACCCATAAAAGTGAAGTGAAAATTGGAATCACCACAAAATTGAATGTCCATGATACTTGGTTTTATCCATGCAAAATCATTGCTAATGGTCATCGGTATCTCTGGGGGTCTCAATAACTGCATGACAGCTACTCGGTGCTCTTTTGGTAAAGCGATAGAGGCTCATTTGGGGACACATTTGCCATTTTTCATGAAAGGCCTGAATTAGCCCTACAGGAGTTCCCTGAGGCCTCTGGTGATTAGAATGTGTGTTTTGTAACATCTGTCAATCATGTTCAATGAGATTTAAAACTTGCGATTAACTAGACTTGTCCGTACGGACGATAGTCTCTGTCCCAAGCTACTGGTTCATCACAATGACACTGTCAGGACGCGCATTGTTCGTCCATTAAATGATTAAATCGGCCAATTTCAGCGAAAACGGTTAGAAACAGACTTTACACAGCTAATTTTTGCACTTGCATGCTGGTAATGAGGACAGGATTGATGCGATTCCATAGAAATGCGAGGCGACAGTCGGCAAAAAGTGACACAAATTGGCAGCTGGGTCATTGGACCCATGTTCCTTCCACAGATAAGCCCCGATTTGTATGTAGATATCAAAGATGATGGGAGAAGGATGTGACGCCTGCCAGGCACACGTCGTGTAGACTATGAATAAATCGTGTTGCGGAATATGACATATCTCGAGGAGGGTGGGTGATGGTATGGTGCGGTATCTGTATTCAATTTGGTAGCTGTGTGGACAAGCACATGCCAGACAGAGGCGCTCTGGTTGGTTTTCTAGCTAGGAATGGCACGTTTTATCCAATTACGAGACCGTTTGCTGAAGGTTTTTGACGATAACACCATCGAATCACAGGGCAAATGTGGTGGACCAGTATTTAGCGACAGAAACAATCGCCCGCATTTACATGTCAATTTGATAACAACTTTCAAATCCGACTAAGCATTCTTCGGACATGTTACACCGCCAATCCTGATCACGAGACGCTTCCTGAAACTCAAGGAGAGCTCATTCAGGCCTTTCGTGAAAAATAGCAAACGAGTCCCTAAATGGGCCTCTCGGAATTTACCAGAAGCATACCGAGTGGCTGTCATGCAGTTTTTCAGGCTTTTGGAGGTCACACTGAGAACTGAAAATGATTTTGAATGGATATAGCCAAAAGTAATGGACATTCAGTTTTGCGTTAATGCCAGTTTTCACTTTGATTTTAGGGGTATGCCTGTTTATTCATATCTGCTGGTGTGTCACGTGATCAGATTCCAATGTGTGTCATGCAGTCTTGTGCAGCATTGCTAGATGTATTCAACAGAAGAAAATGATTTTTTGAAAATTACTTTTTTCAATATAAAAAAATCAGTCTAATGTTTGATCCTTAACTTTCTTTGTCCAGTATATTATATTGCATTTTGTATTGAATTGGCCTATGCTTATGAAATAAACTTCTTCTTCTTCTTCTTCTTCATGTTAGAAAAATGAAAATTGGAAAAAAGAGACGATTTGTGTGTGTCTGTGCCTCCCCCTCCCCCCCACAAGCATCTTAGTTAGGAACAGTTCTTTTGTAGACAGTTCAAATGAAACGGTCTGTATTTGGAATCAGTCAATTGAAGGAGCAAACTCGGTTGTAAAAGGACATGAGCTCCTATATGGAACCTTACCTAGTTAAGCTGACAGCATATCTCTTTCAGCATGGACACTCAACCCAGCGTGTACAGGTACTGCGGAAAGGTTTTCCGCAGTAAATAAGGTCTTAATGACCACGAACAGGCCCACAGTGGAAATGCACCGTATAAGTGCTGCGGCAAACCCTTCTTTAGCAAGGCCAATATTACCAGACACAGGTAGGTTTTACTGTTTCAAATAATATAATTGTTATGTAATCTCAAACTTATCATCGAGTTCGATCGTCAGCTAATCTGGCTTAGTCGCTGTTCCTTTTATTGCTTGTTACCCCCATGGTAAATCAATAACCAACCAAAGTCGTCAATACCAATACTGGTTCCTTGATTTTAAAAAGTTTTCCAAGCGCGAGAAACCAGCCACAAACACGATTCAACCAAAATGAAACCGGAGTGAGTTTGATCAACTTTGGTTAAACCACAGTTAGACCGCGACGTACCATATTACAATCAAGCCTGTCTTAAGGGACTGTTGTTACTGTTTCAAGCTCATATAGTTGTGTAAAACAACGCCAGATGTATTAAACTCTCCAACTTAATGTTTGTTTGTATTAGAGACTCGAGACCCTTGATAGTCTAAAGCAAATCATTTGTAGGTGCTCAACTTATAACGTATTTATTATTATTATTATCATTTTTTTCTTTTGCTTTTGTTGTTTTAAGCTTGCGACATCACTCCGACTATAACTATTAGCGTTAGTCTTTCTTCGACCATTTTTGTGACCCATTCATTAAAACACTTTTTCGCACCATTTCTTGGTGTAAACTATGTAAACTACGTTACATTCAAACAATATACCAACTTGACACACGCTGAACAGCAACATTGCTGAGTTAGACATGGAAATGTGTGTCTTTATAATATAAATGGAGAACAACAAAGATTTTTTGGCATGTATAATCAAATGTTATTTCACTTGGTATTTTCACTCGTGGCTACGCCGCTCGTGAAATTGCTGCTTTTGTTGTTCATTCGGTGAATAGGCATTCGAGCAGATTATCTTCTTTTCATTACCCATGAAGATTTTGATGACTTCCTAGATACTTGGATTTGACATCAGAGATTCTTAATAAGGTATTTCATTTTCTAAATCCTTGTTAATGCCTTATTTCTATGTTCAGATGCAGTGTACACAAGGCAAAGAAGGAATATAAATGTGAAAAATGCGGCAAGACCTTCGCCACAAATACCGACTTGAAGCAACACAAGCTCCGGGAACAGTCACCCTTTGTATGTGATGTGTTTGGTTTGCGCTGCAATCAGCAAAGTAAGCTCAAGGAGCACAAAGACAAACATACAGGGGGGAAAAGTTACAAGTGTCAATGTGGCAAATATTTCAGGTACTCGTCCAACTTGGCACGACACAAAAAGAAATGTGAAAATAAATAAACATATAGGTTAAGTCTTCTGCAAATTTTTGCTTAAGGTAGTCATATACGGGATAACTGCGTTTTTCTTTGCTAAAACAAAAGAGAGTTATTGTTCATGGTGAAATCGATCAACTGTGGAGTATATACACACACTAACAATGTCTACCGTAACGATCCTTGGTTTTATGCAGATAGATCTGTACAAACAGTGTAAACCGAGATCAGACTGTTCCTTAGGAACCAGAATGATCAGGGTCTTTACAATTTCTATTTCATCTGCACATTATAGAAGCGAAATAACTGGAAAATAAATAACAGGGCTATGACCGCCTGTGCTTGCATGAAATTCAATTTTATTGCTTTTTTTAAAGTTAGACGAGTAGCTTATATATATGCCACATTGACACCTGTAACTTTTTTTTTCAATGTAAAAATATACTTATCATCAAGATAACTGCATTTTTTACCAGTTTGTTTCAGATATCCTATATTATAGATTATGTGATTTGCAGAAATGAAAGTGCATTCATGAGCCAGAGACATGAATCTTAATTGAAAATGTGTAAAAATGTATGTAGATATACATTTTTTTAGGAAAACTAAACTGTGATTTTTTTTAACTTATGCAAATGTTTTATAGCCCATTGGGTTATTCAGCTGGTATAATGAAATGAATGCCCCGCCAATATTTTTATTCAGTATCTATCTACCTTAAGTTAACACCATTTTCTGCCATGCACTAAACTCTTTGCACAAAGAAGGACTTCGGAACATTTAATTTTAATTCTAACTGATACCCTGAAGGATTGTAGGTAGATTTAACGTACGGTGCCAATTCTAGTTCTTTGTTTATACTAAATTTTCAAGGTATCACCCTCTTCAACTGGGTTTTGCTTTCGTGATGTTTTCCTTTCACGGTGGTCTCCAAGAGGCTCAGTGGAACGAAACAAGCCATGGATTTGTTTCGCTAACCTCTTGGAGACCATATTTACAAAGAATTCTTCACGGAATTATGACGCCATAACCTCATGAACGCATTGGCGCCGTTGGTGAAAAACGTCGCCATAACAAGCTTTAAATTTTAAATCTTATAATTAATAAGATTAAGTACATAATGAAAACCTTGATGCCCCCATGCCAATCAGTGGACTTAGACAGTGTTTTCTCATCTACAAGACACAGATAGTTATATTTTTTGCGGTGCAGGAAATTTTTTTCTTGCACTCCGGATGGAAAATGCCATTCTTTTCACCTGAGATAGAAAATCTTATCTTACCCTGGTGTTCTTACCCAGGACCGGATAAAAACACGCGATTTTAATGCATTGGTTGTTTTGGAGGTCACGTACCTGCGTCGTAGAATTTGGCGTTTTAGATAATGACGTCACGAAGATGTCAAAAATGACGTCAGTTTATGCACGCCAGTCGTCGACGTAACGAGTCGAATGGCGGTCGTTGAAAGCGGTGCTTTCTTTCAAAATCAAATTGAAACCTCTAAAGCACTAGAATTACGCATTTTACCAAGTTCTAAAGTTACAACAAAACGTGGTGTGCAAGAAAAAGTATCTATCTATCATGGGTTTGAGGTGTGGATAGAAAAATCCGTCACGAGGGATCCCTGTTCAAAGGATCACTCGACAAGCCTCGTGACGCCGAACAGTGACCCTCGTGATGGATTTTTGCGTGCATTTATCCTCCATGCGTTCTTTTTCTGCTGCAGAGTCAATCGCGTTTTTTCCGCACCATTTTCCTGCAAATTAAGAACTAAGATTAATTTCTCTATGTACTAATGAGTTTTGCTAACAAGAATGGTCTGGCCGTGTAAATTTTCTAAACGTGTAGAACCCACACGACCTGTCGAAAGAATATGTATAGCAAATGGTCTTATTTAAAGTCGGTATAGCGAAGTAAAGTGACTCCCCCCCCCCCTATAGAATAACTATCCCAGGTCATTATTCCATAAGAAAAGTGAATCCTCTTCTATAGAATCATAACCACCATTGAAAAATAATCACCCCCTCGAGAGTGTCTTTGAAATTTATACCCCTGATCCTTATTCTTTATAGAAATGTGACCCTGTCACCATATTATCCCCCCTGGTCCTTATTCTTTATAGAAAAGTGACCCTGTCACCATATTATGCAGAGGGGGAGGGGCGTGGGGCTTGGGTATCGCAAATCGTCATTTCACTTTGCATAGACGGGTCATAATATCGTGACCGGGGGTCACTTTTCTTTAAAATGATGACAGAGGGTCGTTATTCTTTGGGGATACAATTTTTCGCGAGGGGTCATTTAACTTCGCGTGGGGCTGTCATGATTATGACCGGGAAGTCACTATTTTTTCCTCAGCAATCAGCATATTCAACAAACAACTTATTTACACAGCTATTTAGATAGCAATATGAGTACCCCACATCACGATTTTATGGCACCTGCCCCGATACCAGCTAAGTACTGGAGAGATCACAAAAGGGTCATGGTGAGGTAACTATCACCAGTCCTGCAACGAATTATAAAAAAGCATTTCCGCAGCATTCATGTAACAAAAGTAACAACAAAAAAAAGCTAGGCTTTATATGTGCAATTTCTTTAGGTTCCAAATGGCTCAAGTTAAAAAATACTATAGATTAAGAACCATGAGAGTCTCCGTACAAAACGTTGGAGAGAATGTGGGATTTATGAACCCCACTTACTTATGACAATCTACGACGTGATATACTAACATAGCTGTTAAACTGAAAGAGACTAGTTTGTGAAGTCACCTTCTACTTACAGACCAGACACTGCAAATTACCATTATTATACCGTCCGTGAAGGCTACCTCAATTTGTCTAACGAAAATCCGTCCGTGATACCCATCATTCACGAATTCTGAACTCAATACAGAGTTTTCGAAGATGAAAAAGGGTGATTGTATATAGTATTTGATAGGGTTACTAGGTATGACCGAAATTGGTGCTGATTTATCGTGAATCAGAAGAAAAACTGACTTTTTCTTCCAATTCGTTGACGTCCGTGATATCTACCTCGGACTTTTTCGGCACAGTGTGATCGATGTTCTCAGAAACAACAAAAGTCTGAGAGAATATGGAGCTACCGATAAAAAGCCAATTTATGCCGCATATGATGGGGACAGCGTGAAAATACATCATTTTGAGATATAAAAGAAAGCAATGAAAATACCTGTTTTCCGCAATAATGTGACTTTCGAAAAATGGCGCACAGCCTATGACGTATACACAAATGATTCTATCACGGAACTTGTTTCCCGACAGTGAAATAGTTAGGATACGCCTCTCGTTTTTTTTTTTTTACATTTCAGCTCCTGTAATCTCAAACTACTGGTATCTAGAAGTAAATTTTCTGGGACCAGGCGATTTGCTTTGAGATATCAGTGGTTTGAGTTGAACTTCGACTTCGAAATAACGAGAGCTTACAGTACGCTTTTACGTGTATATACATATGTTTATCTCGCCACTTGCAAAGTCTCTGTTTAATCAAATTAATGTTATCGCCATCAGAAAATATTTATATAAAACAAATCTGCAAATAAAGTAAATAAATTAAAATTTGGAGTAGTGATCTGGTGATGCACTAAGGATTGACTTCTTAGTTCCCTAACTCAGTCCTCGGTGCATCACATTGGTTGCATCGGCACTGGTAAACTTATAAGCATGATAAATCTTGTACATGTTTATTCATGTATCTATTTTGATAATTTCCCCCGAATTTTCTACATGATACATACGCATACCGTAGTTGCGTTGATTTTCGCGGAGTTTGCTTATCATGGTTGTGAGTTGGTATGATATATAACTTCTAAGAACTTTCACTTCCGCGAATAAATGCACAACTGCGGTATAAGATTAAAGATACTTCTTACCTGTCCGTTGTGGTTATATCCCTTCGAAAGAATGTAAATGTTTGAACCGCGTGGCCTAGTAACCTTGCTTTATCCGGACTGCACGTGAATTTGAAAGATTAACGGAACTATCCAGTACTGAATACACGCTGCGCATTCGAGTGGGAATAGGTCTTTTCGATGCATCCCGAAGTGATCTCTTGGTCGATCATTTGTACGTTCAATGCAAGTCCGAACATTGGACTTACATGGTGCGTACGGATTGGTCCTTGGGACGGTCTTGTAGTTGTCGGCATCGGAACAGTTTGAAATCGAATGCGTAGCGCCTATTCATATTTATTTATAAGTGGAACACTGTATGTATGATTATTCTTTTCTGGTTTTTTTTGTTCGCTATTTCCTTAGAAGTTTGAACTGTCTCATACTCTGTACATATGTATTATCTAACCATCCATTATTAACACATCTCACATATACATGGATCACGTACTGTCTTATATTGCCTTTTCTTCCTGTTTTACGAGTATCTGCATCCCAACCCGCCTCATCTCGTCATCCTTCTTACACGGCATGTACTATTTTTGTGTCCATTACCTCACCCCCACGCACTCTCGACCGTGACTTGCTCAACAAATATGTAATACCATAAAACCAAAACTTCCCTCTGTATACTTTCTTGTCAGCAATTGTATATGTGTTATTGTATTCATAACTACCATGTTCATATTGTACATATGTTTGTCATAACCTCATATGTCTGTACAGACCTGAGTGTAATAAAGTATATGTTCGTTCGTTCGATTAAATTTGAGCTGCGACACAACAAAACCTACAGAGGCCCTGAATCGCTCACCTGAGCAAAAAGGTTAAAGGTCAAACTAGGGCCATCATTTGAACAAGCTTGATATTGTTTGCAACCTTTTCCAAATGGTTCTGAAGAAGATTTGTGAATGTTTTTCTATGTATTGCTATGGTTCAAACTAAGGGTCCCCTGTGGCCAGGCCATTTTGGACCCTGGGACCATCATTTGAATAAACTTGGTAAAGGATTACTAGGCAATGCTACATACTAACTTTCAAGCATCCGAGCCAAGTGGTTCAAAAGAAGAAGATTTTTTAATGTTTTTCTATGTATTTCTATGGTTCAAACCCAGGATCCCCTGGGGTGGGGCCATTTTTGACCCTAGCGCCATCATTTGAACAAACTTGGTAAAGGACCACTAGGCAATGCATCATACCAAATTTCAAGCATCTGCACTAAGGGGTTCTGGAGAAGATTTTTAATACTTTTTAATTTCAAACCCAAGACTCCCTGCCCCAGGGCAATTTTGGATCCCAGGGTCTGCTGCTGGGCCATTTTGGACTCTTGGGCCACCATTTGACCAAACTTGGTAAAAGACAACTAGGTAATGCATCATACCAAATTTCAAGCATCTAAGCCTTGCAGTTCTGAAGAAGATTTTGAATATTTTTCTTTGCATTTCTATGGTTCAAACCTTGGACTCCATGCCATTTTGGACCCTGGGGCCACCATATGAACAAACTTGGTAAAGGACAATTAGGCAATGCTACATATCAAATTTCAAGCATCTGAGCCTTGCGGTTTTGAAGAAGATTTTTGAAGATTTTTTAATATTTTTCTGTGTTTTTTTGGTTCGAACCCAGGACCCTCTGGGGTGGGGCCATTTTTTACCCTAGCGCCATCATTTGAACAAACTTGGTAAAGGACCACTAGGCAATGCATCATACCAAATTTCAAGCATCTGAACTAAGGGGTTCTGGAGAAGAAGATTTTTAATACATTTTAATTTCAAACCCAAGACTCCCTGCCCCAGGGCCATTTTGGATCCCAGGGCCACCATTTACACAAACTTTGTAGAAATCAGGCAATGCATCTTACCAAATTTCAAGCAACTGAGCCGTGTGGTTCTAAAGAAGAAGATTTTTGAATATTTTTCTATGTATTTCTAAGGCCCAAACTTGAGACACCTGCCACAGGGCCATTTTGAAACCTGGGGCCATCAATTGAACAAACTTGATAAAGGACCACTAGGCAATGCTACATACCAAATTTCAAGCATCTGTGTCTAGTGGTTCTGAATAAGAATATTTTTGAATATTTTCCTATGTATTTCTATGGTTCAAATCTAGAACTCCCTGCCACTGGGCCATTTTGGACTCTTGGGCCACCATTTGAACAAACTTGGTAAAAGACAACTAGGCAATGCATCATACCAAATTTCAAGCATCTAAGCCTTGCGGTTCTAAAGAAGATTTTGATTCTTTTTCTTTGCATTTCTATGGTTCAAACCTTGGACTCCACGCCAAGGGGCCATTTTGGACCCTGGGGCCACCATTTGAACTAACTTGGTAAAGGACAATTAGGCAATGCTACATACCAAATTTCAAGTATCTGGGCCTTGTAGTTTTGAAGAAGATTTTTGAATATTTTTCTATATGTTTCTATGGTTCAAATCCAGGACCCTCTGGGGCGGGGCTATTTTGGACCCTGGGGCCATCATTTGAACAAACTTGGTGAAGGACCACTAGGCAATGCTACATAATAAATTTCAAGCATCTGAGCCTTGAAGTTCTGAAGAAGATTTTTGAATATTCTTTTATGGTTCAAACCCAGGAATCCCTGCCCCGGGGCCATTTTCCACCCTGGGGCCACCATCTGAACAAACTTGGTAGAGGACCACTAGGCAATGCTATATACCAAATTTCAAGCATCTTAGCCAAGCAGTTCTGGAGAAGAAGATTTTTAATTATATTTTAGTTTTGAACCCAAGCCCCCCTGTCCCAGGGCCATTTTGGACCCTGGGGCCACCATTTGAACAAACTTGGTAGATGTCCACTAGACAATGCTTCATACCAAATATGTAAGCCCTAGGCCTAGCTGTTCCAGAGAAGATGTCATTTAAAGTAAATTGTTGACAATGGACGACTAACGATGGACACTGGGTTATCACAATAGCTCACCCTGAGCCAAGGGCTCAGGTGAGCTAAAAAGTGCATGATAGAATGACATTACCAGGACACCTAAACTGTCAAATTTTTCTGTACCAGGTGTCAAAGAATTGATGTGTTAATAGCATCTGCTGTGTTCAAGATCAAACAGACCTCTCAAACAATATTATGCATTTTAGAAAGTTCTACATAAAAACTTAAAACTAACAGATCAATATGTATCCAAGATGTATCAGCATTCAGAAATTACTGCCCAGCGGGCACCCGACATTGAAATGACGTTTTGCTGTCGATGCGACGCCATTACCTCACATCGACATTTATAAGACATCATTAAAACATTGTGCCTATGTGCAATGGTTAACATGAAACGAAAATTGAGTTGAAAGGCCTTCAGTGAAGCTTTTACACATCATTAATGGCTATTAATGATGGCTATTATTTTATATTTTTTCTTGTTAGAAAATGAAACTCCTGTTTGATAATTACATTGGATTTTAAATAAAACACCTCATACTGGTAACTATTGTTTTATTGTAAGTCAAGTCTGATCGAAAGTATGAAGTGCTAGAGAAAAAACACCTGCATGCCAAATTTGGTATCCTCAAATCTCTCATGTGCCCGAAGCTGGGCTTGAACCCACAGCAGTGACAGGCTAATACTCTCAAAGCTAACACTCAAGACCACTCGTTCACAGTGGTCTGCAAGCAAAAGGTTGAAAATTTGAGTTATGCAGTGAGTGGGACTGCTGGCACCATCAGGAATGTCTTCAAGTGCATTACTGCCCTGGGGCCGTATTCATAAAGCCACTTAAGTCGTTGCTATGCGGTTGCTAAGGCTAAATATCTTTAAAGGAGATTCCCTACAACTATGAAATTTGGTCTGAAGGAATGGAGATTCCCTACAACTATGAAATTTGCTCTGGAGGAACAGCGGTCTGAAGGAACAGTCTTTGTAAGACTGTTCCTCCAGAGCAAATTTCATAGTTGCAGGGAATCTCCTTCAAAGAAAATTAGCCTTAGCAACAGCATAGCAACCACTTAAGTCATTAATGAATACGGCCCCAGAGCTCATGACAAGATAACTCTTTATCCCATTGCATTCTGGGTATTTTTGTCGTCTGCTGAAATTGTAGTCTGCATCAAAAATCAACAATATTTTGGCAATATTGGTCTAACTGACTCTTGTAGAAGTGACGTCTAGGCAGCAAACAGTTTGGATCTCAGATAAGGCCATCAAAACTATGTTCAAATACCCCTAAAGGGGTATCCCAATTGGAATCATTGGGTTATTCCTTCTACTGAAGCCAATACTCCGTGTTTATGAATTGAGTGTTTATGAATTGACAATGAGATTCCGATAGGATCATAGTCATATTAGAGCCATGCAAAGACTCAGATATCAGCCTAGACATTGGTCCTACCTGATCAGTCTTCACTGAGCGATTAAAGGGTAGCTATGGGTGTAAGCTACCTCCATGCCGACAGCAAAGACTTGACTGGGCGGATGCCCAGGCTGAGCTGTCTTTGCTGGGTGCACATGCCACTTTGTTGGTTTTGTTGTATCGCAGCTCATTTTATGCTGGCCTTTCAGATTACTAGACCACAGGTGATCTAACAAAGGATCTGAAATAAGTCATTCACACAAAAATACTTTCTATTTATTTACTGGTTTGTACACTTTGAATATACTAAGGAAGCGTCTATTAACAGAGCTGCAGGGAAGGACGGATTTTGGTGATAATTTTGAAGATAATTTCAAAACAATTTCAGCCCAAGTCTCCATGAAAAGATATATTGAAACGGGTCTCAATGTATGTTTTCATTAAGATACGAGAAAAATAACCTAAAAATTATTACCAATACTCAACCCACTCTGTAGCTCTGTATTCAACAAATAAGCTTAACACAAACTCACAGTCTTCACACAATACCTCCGCTCAAAAGCTAAAACCACGAAACAACAACTGCATCTTCACTTTAAAAGCTCAATATAGAACACACAAAACGACATATATGGCAGATTTTATCTATCACATGGTACTTAGGTGTACTTTTATCTCCTGTAAATTTTTTGTAACAACCTCCTTCTTTAAGAATACACAGCTGTTAAGGATACCTTAAAACCATGAAATTAAGCAACCCCTTAAGCAACCCTTATATTTTTTTCTTTATTATCACTTTTCATAAAATCTGAGTTGCCCGAAAAAGTGACAAACCATAGACTGAAGACCTCCCTGAATGAATGCCCGAACCTGTGTTAAGTGCACAGGACATTCTCTGGTGCCGAGGTAGTAGCTTGGGGCAATTTCACCATATATGCAAAAGCATGCCATTTATTTTACACTTTTGGAGAAGAATCCAACAATTATAATTCCAACTCTAAATTACAGATGGTGCCATCCTTTTGGCCTCTCAGCCTAACAGTTCAAATGAGGGATCAAATATTTCATTGAAGATCATTTAACAAAATTATCCCTTATTATCACCAAATACTCTCTTATCTAGAGGAATGAATATTCAAGTATGAAACAGGCAGCTATAACTTAACCATCTCTCCTATAACAACTCATACAAATGTTAAATAAATCATACGGCAGCTACATGTATATACCTTTTACTATGATGTTAGTTAATCATACCTTCCCATGTTAGTACTCTGTTGTTTTTAAAAATACAATTATGTCCATTAGTTGTTCTGGAAATGCACATAATACATCTTTAATATATTGCTGTTGGAACTGAACAGAATATATATCCTTGATTAATCTTTTCACGTTACTTGCACTGTTTATATATTAAATATTGACTGCACAACTTGTCCTTTTTGTTTCATGTTAAGAGCCTGACTCATCATAAATTTGGTTTCTAGACTCTTTAAAATCACTTCCATTGATTGCCAGTCCAAAAGGACATACATGTATTGAAGATTTTTTAAAGTTTTTGAGCTGGAGGTTGAACAGATTTTATTAGCTGAATTTAAACCCTGTTTTATGTCAACTTTGTTTTGTAATCAATTCTAAAATGCACAAACAAGCCACACTAGTTCACATAAAGCACATCAAATCTGTCTATACTTCACAATATTCAGTACTTATCTAAAATCAAAGATTGTAATGAAACTTCACCGGCATTTTAAAATGGAAAGGAAGTGTGATTGTACCCAATATGTGATTGAAAGACCATGACAATCAGCTGCTCGCACACATCATACAGATTAAGACTTAGTCTTCTTTTCTGCAGTCAATCAAGGCTACATATAAAGGGGTGGTTGATGATAATTTCTATATCATTTCTGTTCTGAAAAACATGATGCTGTGAGTCACAAGTGCTCCAGGAAGAAGGGTTACTGAGATAATTTAGAGATGCTTTTCAGTATTTCTGCATAGAAACTTATGTTGTTACCCTCATTAGAACCGTCTCGGTGAGACTGTTCTTAATGAGGGTCACTACATGTTTCTGTTGAGAAATATGAAGTTATCTCATAATTATCCTCAAAACCCCACCTCATCCAGAGCTCTAGATAAGAGGGAGTATTTGGTGATAATTAGGGATAATTTTTGTTAATTCTGCATAAAAGCATATGTTGTGACCCCTCATCTGAACCGTCTCGATGAGACGGTTCAGATGAGGGGTCACAATATATGGTTTCAATGAGAAATAAAATAAATTATCCTTAATTATCATCAAATACTCCCTCTTACCTATAGAGCTCTGCTCATCTGGAGCTGTGTGACTCCTCAACGAACCATCTCCATGAGTTGAGAGCCTATGTAGATGAATTACTTCAGAACTACCATCAAATCCTCCCTTCATATATGCTTTGATACAATTCACATACCTTTTGGAGCTGAATCTCACACTGACATATTCTTATGAAAGAAATGTACATCTAGAAACAAGCACAAGCTATGCAAAGGGTCTAATCTACATAAAGCACAAAAGTTGTTAGGTAAATAAAAAAGGAAAAACAGAATCCAGTCTATCACATAAACAGATTTTAAGATACCATAGAGCTTTGTGATAACTCTGAAATAAATTGTGTTCATTTTGGTTGGTTGATTGTTTCTAGGTCCCAATTGACCGAAGTAGTCTGGCTGTAGTGTATCACTGTTATATACTGTATTCTTCACTAGTAAAGTTCACACTATAATCACGTTTAAGGTTGTGTGCTGTTCAGAGTGTCTTTGCTTTAATAATAGAGCATTCCTGTATCTAAATTGCCTCACTTAATTCCAGTACTTCAAAAGAATTTCCTACTACTCTGCAGTTCCCAACTTATCTGTTTATTTTTCCAACTCTGGAATTTTCCATACAAATATATGTTGTGGATCCTTATGCAGAGTCACAACATATGTTTTAAGGATTGGAAGAATTAACCCTGAATTTTTTATCTTGATCTCTTATAAAACAAATTCCTCTCCCTTGAACATAGACGTGGATACAGTTTGTTACAACAAATCTTGAGCTACCCTAAACAAAATGATTTCGTTCATTGCTACATACGATGTAATTTTCTGCACCAACATGTACATATATATATGGCATTTCTAAAATATTTCTTTCCATTAACCTATTATTTTTCCCTCAGAAATTTTTTTTAATTTCTTGATGTCAAAACAGCTTTGGAAAGCAAAATCTTTAATTACTTCCATATTCTTAATTTGATATGGAGTCCTACAAAATGTAAAATATACAGAAAAACTCCAACACAGTTGAGTCAAAATATATTTCAATAAATATCTTCTAACTAAAATTTAGCACTATTTCAAAGACGATTTCACCACTGTTAAAGTCACATTTAGCACAAATTTGTACAGCCAATTTATTTCTTTAGAAATGGTTTATTTTGATGCTCCAACCATCTTCTTTAGACCGGGTGTGTCGAAGGATTTTGGGCGCTCAATAGGGAGTCCGAGAGCTCTATCCCATACTAGTGACGCCATGACACCTAGAGCGCGAGACACTCCAAACAAGACAGTGTAGTAGTTCATCTCTGTCATACCATAGTACTGAAATGGACAAGGAAATCAACATTATGGCAGGTGTCAATGGATTACCTGTTTGCTTATGTTCTTTTGTCCTTATTATGGGATGCTAGGTATTTATAGGATGCCAGAGATCTAGATAGGAAAGGTATTGATGATAATTGAGGGATGATTTTTTCAGTTCTCATTGAAATCATATGTTATGACCCCTCATCTGAACGGTTCAGATGAAACGTCACAACATGTTTTTATACAGTATTAACAAAAATTATCCCTAATTATCACCAAATATTCCCTCTTATCTAGAGCTCTGGATCTGATACAATGCTCTAGCTATTTTTTTCAAGAAAAAACATATGTTGTGACCCCTCACTACTGCCTCATCTCACTGAAACGGGGCTTATGTGGGGCCACAATGTTTTCTTTGAGAAATATGAAAAATTATCTCAAAATTATCCTAAAAGCGCCACCTTGTCTGGAGCTCTGGGTTAACTATTACAGAAATGAGAAACAAGATTTCTGCGGCCTGTCAGCGCTTATGACCTAAACGCGAAAAATCGACAAAGTTTACGCCGCCGCCGACATCAGAAAAGCAATACATGTCTCGCCTCTGCTTCGCAGGCGAGACTATAAAATTATATGATTTTTTCAAGGATATTTCACTGACTGAGTATATAATGTCCATGATTATTTCAAGTAGTGATTGAACTCTAAACTTGCAAACACTGTTTGATATCCTGCTCATGAAATTGCCTTAAAAGTGGAAGTTATGAGTTATGAAACTGCTCTGTTCACGTAAATGTAAGTCGTCTTTAAACTGCCAAGTGAGCAAAGCAAACGTGGGAAACTTTCAGCAACATCAGCAGTCTAAAAGCCTTCACTTAAGTAAAATTCTAAGATTTTTTCCAGGAGTTTGCATCATTTTTTTTTTATCTCATACTACACTAATATCTCATAGTTCCCTCTTATATCAAAGAATATAGTTGGACATTTTTCATAATTTTCTTTATACTTCAACTTCTATAATCTCAAACTACTGGTATCTAAAAGTAAATTTTCTGGGACCAGAAAATATACTTTGAGATATCAGTATTTTGAGATGAACTTCCAATGAGATATCGCAAGTTGACTGCGTATACACTTACCTGTAACAGAACACCACTGTGGGCATCCACATTTGGCCATGGATTGGCAGCTTTGCCCTGGGCAAGCAATACGTCTGGTGTAACCTTGTACACTTTAGAGACCAACTTGAACATGGGATCATCTGGCAATTTTTTCAAAGCAAATTCTCGTTGACATGTGTATCTTGGATCTGTCTTTCTCAACACAGCATGGCCATAACCGGGTACGACCTAAAACCAGAATGGGTATGAGTAATGGCAGCATCATGAACTTTCCCATTTTCAGCATTATGGCATTAACAAACTGTTGATGCTAAAAAAGTGGGAAATCATTGCAGTGTTCTCCCCAGGAATTTCAGACTTGTTGATCAATTTTTGAAATCCGTAACATAGCAATGCTTTGTCAAAATAAGCCTATACTTACATTATTAGTCATTCATTGATGATCCTTAATGTATTTAAAACAACTTTACTGTCTAAGAAATGAAAATAAAAGCATTTTTATAAATTTTCATTGGAAATTAAAGCATGTTGCAAAGATAATTTGAAGAGGAAAGCATGTTGCAAGTGACTTGCATTTAATGGTCTGGGGAGATCACTGCATTTATAATAAATAGAGGATCTTACATGAGTGCTCATGTATTATTAAATTTATTAAACGAGTTGGGGAAAGAGATAAGATGCGAGGCTCTGCCGAGTATCTTATCATTTTCACCAACGAGTTTAATAAATTCAATAGTACAGGAGCACGATTGCAAGATTCTCTTTATCATATGATACTAAAATTGCATTTTATTAGCAAAATTTGCACGATAACGTCACGATTTTGCCCTTAGAAAATGTGACGTTTCGACGTACTTTGCATATTTAAACCACTAGTGAATTATCGTTTTTAATGCATGGCTTTATTACACTCTCAGATGTGACGTCATATGATAATGACATCACTAAAATAAAACCTCATTGGAAACAAACATTTTACTTGCAGACCTCAGCTGTGCTTAATTATGCCAGCACTCTGGATGACAGGGAGTGTTTGGTGACTGGTCCAGGGTGGCTGTTCTTGTCTTCCCATTGATGCATCTGTTTTGGCCTCTCATTGGGTGCTGTCTCTGTGAGACTGTTTAACATCCCTATTTTTTCTCTCCCCTAATACTCTGATTTGATCTCATCTCATCAGGTGATCATTTCTCCTCCATTTTAAAAGGGATCAACTGTTAAAAGAAAGAATTTGCTCCCATAGCAGCAAATTCCTTTCTTTAAATGAAGATCCCATTTGGGAAGAGCTTCCTCATCAGGAGGTTACAAAAGTTCTTCCCCTTGCAAAATGCCAGAAAGACGAGGAGTACCTATATACCTGATATTACCATATTAATGGCAAATGTAAAATAAGAAATGAATGATGACCTCACAACCAAGTCTTAACCTTTACAGTGCCATAAAAGCAGAGGACGAAATATACATCCGCAAAATTTAACAAGAGGGCCATGAGGCCCTGAATCGCTCACCTGAACAATTGGCAAGGTGGCTTTTACTTATCATGTCTGAAATTGTCAAAATATGAGTTTTGGGTCAAAAGTCAAAGAATGACCATGACCACTTGTACTCATAAATCTTCATGTACTCATTAAGACAACCATATATACCATTTTTAGGCCAAAATCTTCAAAACTTTCCATGAAATCTTATGTTCTAGCATTTTCCCATATTTGACCATGCCGCAAAAAAGGTCAAGGTAAACCAAAGGTCTCCATTTGAACACTCTTGGTGGTACTCTAGTACTCCATGCTATTTACCAAGTTTCAAGGCCATAGGTGTATTGGTTCTAGAGAAGAAAAATATTAAAGATTTATACCATAAGTGGTAATGGCGGCCAAGTTGGTCATGTGACCTGGACCGTTTGAACAAATATTTCATTCAATCAACCCCTGGAGGCTCTATATGAAATGTGTTCACAATTGGCCCTTTGGCTTTTGACGAAATGGTTGAAAATGTCAAAATATGAGCGATCTGGATCAAAGGTAAAAAAATGACCTTGACCTCTTGTACTCATAATTCTTCATGAACTCATTAAGACAACTGTATATACCAATTTTTTAGGCCAAAATCTTCAAAACTTTCCATGAAATCTTATGTTCTACCAATTTCCCATATTTGACCTTGCTGTAAAAGGTCAAGGTCAACACAAGGTTATAATTTGAACAATCTTGATAGTACTCAAGTACCCAATGCTACATACAAAGTCTCAAGGCCATCGGTCAATTGGTTCTGGAGAAGAAGTTTTATAAAGGTATTTACCATATATGGGCATGGCGGCCATGTTGGTCATGTGTCCAGGAGTGTTAGAAAATTTTTTCATTCCCTCAACCCCTCGAGGCTCTATATGAAATTTGGTTTCAATTGGCCCAGTGGTTTTAGAGCAGATTCTTTGAAATTGTCAAAATTTGAGATTTCTGGGTCAAAGGTCAAAGAATGACCTTGACCTCTTGTACTCACATATCTTCATGTACTCATTAAGATGATTGAATATACCAATTTTTAGGCCAAAATCTTCAAAACTTACCATGAAATCTCATGTGCTAGCATTTTCCGATATTTGACCTTGCCGTAAAAAAGGGCAAGGTCAACCCAGGGTCATAATTTGAACAATCTTGATAGTACTTGAGTACTCAATGCTACATACCAAGTTTCAAGGCCATTGGTCTACTGGTTCTGGAGAAGAAGATTTTTAAAGGTTTTTACCATATATGGGCGTGGTGGCCATGTTGGTCATGTGACCTGGACCGTATGAACAAATTTTCATTCCCTCAACCCCTGGAGGATCTATATGCAATTTAATTACAATTGGCCTAGTTGTTTTTGAGGAGATTGTTTGATATTGTCAAAATATGAGAGTTCTGGGTCAAAGGTCAAAGAATGACCTTGACCTCTTGAACTCATAAATCTTCATGTAGTCATTAAGATGACTGTATGTACCAATTTTTAGGCCAAAATATTCAACAGTTTCCAAGATATCTTATGTTGCAGCATTTTGCCATATAAAAGCATAAGGAAGCAAATTTGACCTTACCGTAAAAAAAGGTCAAGGTCAACCCAAGGTCATAATTTGAACAATCTTGGTAGTACTCGCGTACCCGATGCTACATACCAAGTTTCAAGGCCATCGCCCTATTGGTTCTGGAGAAGAAGATTTTTTCAGGTTTTTACCATATATGGGCATGGCGGCCATGTTGGTAATGTGACCAGGACGGTTTGAACAACTTTTCGTTCCTAAGGTCCCAGGAGGCTGTATATGAAATTTGGTTATAATCGGCCCAGCGGTTTCAGAGGAGAAGTTGTTTGAAAGTGTGGACCGACGACGGACGACGTACGACGGACAACGGAGCCTTACCATCCTATAAGCTCCCCCGGAGCCGCTGGCTCAGGTGAGCTAAAAAAAAAATCATCCAACCTATATCACATAATCCTATTGGGAATTCAAAGACTGGAGGACAAGCAGTGAAGTCCCAGATGAAGCGGCTCATGATGAGCCGCCTCACCTGGATCTACGCTGTTCGCTAATTCAACTACTTTCATTTTTAGCACTTTAAGCATTAAAGTTGAGTAAAACGCCATACCTGTCCAGCTTTGAGAGTATTCCAGACAAATTCCTTCATTTGTTCTTCAGTGCAGTCGTCACCGACTTGTTCCCGGACCTTTGTAAGCCATATCAACACTTCCTGTAACAGGATTGAAATAAAATCAATGACATCTGATTGGCTGTGAAACAGCTTTAGAAACGTTTTCAAATACTTATTATGAAAAGGAAACTAACAGAAAGGGTCTGCAAGGATTCATGGGAAATTTACAAATGCAAAGACTGGTACCTACTGTAAAATAGGATTTATTTACAGGCATTTAATATTCAATGTTATATATTATATTGGTTAATCCTGGTTTGTGTGTATTTAGGTGAATGGACACATTTTCAGGGGAAGCAACTCTGCCATTTTCACCTTTAGATCTCTGCTAAATAGGGTCAGCTCTTGAAGTTTACAAGAAGTTAGCTGAGATATGAGCAAATTCTTTCCCCTTAGAGTAGATCCGTTTTTGGTAATTTCTTTGTCCAGGAAGCAGGGTGATTCCTAAACACAGATTTGATTATTTGCCAATATGTCAAATATTACTGGTGGACAGGTGAACAGTGTAGTCATCAGCACTTCGAATAAGAAGGGAAAACAGGGATAATCTAGGACAATTTTTATGGTATTTCCACTAAAACGTATGCAGTGACCCTCTTATTAGAACCGTCTCTCTGAGGGGTAACAACCTGTTTTCATTGTTGTTTTGCTGTTTTACGTCCATGGTAAACAGCTATGGTCATGTCGGGACAGTCAATTCATGTCGGAACGGACCCTAACCACACTATTCCTGGGCAGGCTTAGACCTCCTAAGCGTTTCACCAGTACTTAGTGCACATACTTTTGCCAGTAACAGGGCGTCAACTCAAAATTTTGGAAAATATATAGAAATATAGGACATTTTAGAGCAAAAATATAGGACAAATATAGGACAATACAGATGGCCTCCACCATCCAAGTGGCCATCCCTTACCACCTTTTTATTGTTTACTCTTAACAGCTACTGTATTTAAACATAAAATGAAACTGGAATTGTTTTTCTACGAAAAAACAGAATGTCTCCCCCCTTTTTGATGTCAAAAGGATCAGTCATTAAGACGCCAAGGGAAAAACAATATGTTTCCCTACCCTGAAGCAGGGATTCATAATAAGTAAAAAGTATAAATGCAAGAGTTATAGTTGTTATGCTCTGCATGTCATGTAATGTTGACTGATATTCATATTCAGTTTTTGTCAAAAAATATAAATGCAAGAGTTACAGTGCTCTGCACGTCGTCTATTTATATGTTGACTGATATTTGTATGAAGTTTCATGAATATAGCTTAAACGGTTTTCAAGTTATAGAGCTTAGACGATTGAGACACGATTTTGTGAATGACAAAGTTCCAAGGGAAATAACTCAAATAGTATAAATGCTGTGCTCTGCAGGTTGTCTAGTGTTGACTGACATTTGTATGAAGTTTCTTGAATATAGCTTGTCCGGTTTTCAAGTAATAAAGCGATTGAGACACGATTTTGTGACTGACAAAGGTCCAAGGGAAATAACTCAAGAAGTATAAATGCAAGAGTTATGGTTCTTGCACTATGCAATTCTTCTAATGTTGATTGATATTTGTATGAAGTTTCTTGAATATAGCTTGAATGGTTTTCAAGTTATAGAGCTGACACGACTGAGACACGATTTTGTGACTGACAAAGTTCTAAGGGAAATAACTCAAATAGTATAAATGCTAAAGTTATGATTCTTGCATTCTGCATGTCGTCTGATGTTGATTGATATTTGTATGAACTTTCATGAATATAGCTTGAATGGTTTTCAAGTTATAGACGGACTTGACTGAGACGCAATTTTGTGATGGACAAAGTTCCAAGGGAAATAACTCAAAAAGTATAAACGCCAGAGTGCATTCTGCACGTCGTCTGATGTTGATTGATATTTGTATGAACTTTCATGAATATAGCTTGAATGGTTATAAAGTTATAGACGGACTCGACTGAGACGCAATTTTGTGATGGACAAAGTTCCAAGGGAAATAACTCAAAAAGTATAAATGCCAGAGTTACCATTTGTGCACTCTGCACATCGCCTCATGTTGATTGATATTTGTATGAAGTTTCCTGAATAATGCTTGAGCAGTTTTCAAGTTATAGAGCGGACACAATTGAAACACAATTTTGTAATGGACTAAGTTCAAAGGGAAATAACTCAAAAAGTATAAATGCCAGAGTTACCATTCTTGCACTCTGCAAGTCGTCTCATGTTGATTGATATTTATATGAAGTTTCGCGAATATAGCTTGAGCGGTTTTCAAGTTATAGAATGGACACGATTGAAACACAATTTTGTGATGGACTAAGTTCCAAGGGAAATAACTCAAAAAGTATAAATGCCAGAGTTACCATTCTTGCACTCTGCACGTCGTCTCATGTTGATTGATATTTATATGAAGTTTCGCGAATATAGCTTGAGCGGTTTTCAAGTTATAGAATGGACACGATTGAAACACAATTTTGTGATGGACTAAGTTCCAAGGGAAATAACTCAAAAAGTATAAACGCCAGAGTTACCATTCTTGCACTCTGCACGTCGTCTCATGTTGATTGATATTTATATGAAGTTTCGCGAATATAGCTTGAGCGGTTTTCAAGTTATAGAACGGACACGATTGAAACACAATTTTGTGATGGACTAAGTTCCAAGGGAAATAACTCAAAAAGTATAAACGCCAGAGTTACCATTCTTGCACTCTGCACATCGTCTCATGTTGATTGATATTTATATGAAGTTTCGCGAATATAGCTTGAGCGGTTTTCAAGTTATAGAACGGACACGATTTGTGACAGACAGACGGACAGACAGACAGACGGACAGATGCCCGGGGAAAAACAATATGTCTCCCGACCCTGAAGGGGGGGAGACATAAATACATGTACTTAAGTCAGGGCATCAGATAAGAGGGGATACTGAAGATAATTCAAAGATTCTCAATGAAAACATATGTTGTGACCCTCATTAAAACTGGGTGAGGCAGTTCTAATGAAGTGTCACAACTTATGTTTTATGTTTTGATGGAGAAATATGGGACATTATCCCTAAATTATCCCTGTAACCCCTTCTTATCTGGATCCGAGCTCTGTTAAGTAACAATAGGCAGAATTAAAACAGAATCTTATGATCATGATTTGACAATAAGTAGTCTAAATAAAGCTTGAACAGCTCTTAATCAGAAATGCCTCTACCAGATATAATATCCTTTTCAACTCAAAATAAAAAGTGCATATTACAAGATATCTGCTTGATACGAATAAAAATCTCAGCACTTACTGGTACATTTGTTTCAATGGCATTTATCATGTTTATACTAATTTTATAAAAATATCAGTTAAAATAACTTGCTCCCATGCTTTGAAGCAAATTTTCTGACATGTTTGAAGAAGAGTTTGCTGCATGTTTAGTGAAAGATCTATCAGCTCTACAGAACCATCTAAGTGTATGTTGCCATTTTTCAATTCTAATCAGCCTAACATTAAATAGTATAATATTCCCTTTCTTCAATGGAAATATGGCAAAAATTAGCTGATCTTTGATCATAACTAATGCATATGGCTACTAGATTTCTGTAGCCTTGTTGGCAATTTGTCACTAGACAAATTCAGAGAAAACTTTTCCGGCCTACAAAGCTCTAGATCAGAAAATTTCACTGTATCTATACCAGTTCTTAAACCATTTAAGGCTGTCTCAGACAGAGCTGCTATGTAAACAGTAACAATAGATGTATTTTCTGATAATGCTCTTTCCACATCTGCATTACCATGTGGCAAAGCTAGAGCATTCTTGATCACTTTACTCAAAATTTAGTATTTTGGCTTACCATCACTTCATGTTGAATACATCTCTCCAATAGTGGTGTACATGTTTCTCAGTTATTAAGGTGGACTTTCTCGTTCATCTGCCACACATAAGATTTTCCATTCAACAGTTACCCTTGCAACCTCTGTATCTGGCCAATTAAGTTTCTTTGCTACATATAGCATCTAATGTAGCCTCAGTTCTTTCAACATACTGCTTAGCACATAATAAACTAATGCTAATATTCCTTGTCATTATTCAGTGCATGGTGCAGTATTTATGAACTTCCAACAGTCTGCGATTGGAATTTCACAGTAATTATCATTTTCTTTTTCATGATCTCATGAATATATAGGACATTTTATCACTATATAGGAAACCTAGTCAAATATAGGACAATATAGGACCGCCATCAAAATATAGGACAAATATAGGATATAGGACAGAAGTTGACGCCCTGCAGTAACTGACAACTGCCCTTCTTGAATCAGCGGAAGGAGAAACGTAAGTATGTGGCCGGACCAGGTAACGAACCCGGAACCTCTGCATTTGAGTCACACACTACCGACTGTGCCGTGAGGCCGGGACCTGTTTTCATTGAAAACCCCCCCAAAAATTATCTCTTAATTATCCTTAAAATCCCACCTTTTCTGAGGCCCTGGAGCCGTATTCATAAAGCCACTTAAGTCGTTGCTATGCGGTTGCTAAGGCTAAATGTCTATATAGGAGATTCCCTACAACTATGAAATTTGGTCTGGAGGAACAGTCTTTGTAAGACTGTTCCTCCAGACCAAATTTCATAGTTGTAGGGAATCTCCTTCAAAGAAATTTAGCCTTAGCAACTGCATAGCAACGACTTAAGTGGCTTTATGAATATGGCCCCTGGTAGATCAAAGTCAAACTACTTCTTATCTGGGTCTAAGCTGTTTAATCAGGTGATTTTGTCTCAACAAAAACTGTCCTTGCACAGAGCTCCAGACAAGAAGAGGTTACAGGGATAATTTAGGGATAATTTTCCATATTTCTATGTACAAACATGTATTGTGACCCCTCATTAGAACTGTCTCCATGAGACGGTTCTAATGAGCAGTCACAACGTATTTTTTATTGAAAAATAAGAAAAATTATTTTTGAATTATCCTCAATATCCCCTCTTATCTGGAGCTCCGTCTTACAACAGATCACTACTACAAACCTGGTTGGCCAAGCCGTGTAAGGGTCCAGCTAATCCATTCATTCCTGCAGCAAAGCTGAGATATGGGTCTGACAGAGCACTACCCACTAAATGAGTGGCGTGGGCACTCACATTTCCTCCTTCGTGATCACTGAAAACAGAATATCACCATTTTAAACTCATAATAGAATATCACCATTTTAAATCCATGAAAATCTATCATATTTTAAACTCATAAACATATAAAATGATGCCCAATCATAACACTATTCATTATACATGTAACATTGTTTTGGTAAACATGGTCACCATTCATCCTCCACTTTGCTTTGATCCTTCCCTGACGTTTTGCGGTTTTTCCATATCAATATACAGATCCAAAGTTAATTGTACTCTTCATTCCAACAGATACAAACGCATCGCTTCATATCTATGTGTTAGTCTTATAGGAAGGAAATATATGCTCTCCCCTGGGAGCAAATTCTTCCCTTTAAAAATAGACTCTCAGAAGGCATCAGTCCTAAATTAGCTTTCTTAAAATGACATTCTTTCATCTTGAACAAAATATGTATCTTCAGAGCTACTGGTGTCTACAATGAAAAGATTCTCTCCTAAAGGAGTAAGTCTTTTTCCTCCAAGAACTAAACTGAAGGGAGGAAACAATGTAAACAGTAGAGTTGTTTTCTTGTAAGTGTATACTAACCCCTGCCTGGTCATTCTGATGATAATTCTGGACATAGAGGATCTTACATGAGTGCTCGTGTATTATTGAATTTATTAAACGAGTTGGGGAAAAAAAGATAAGATGCGAGGCTGTGCCGAGCATCTTATCGGTTCTCCCCAACGAGTTTAATAAATTCAATAATACAGGAGCACGAATGCAAGGTTCTATTTATCATATGACACTAAAACCGCATTTATTAGCAAATTTGCACTAAGACGTCACGATTTCGCCAACAGAAAATGCGACGTTTTAATGGACGTCAACGTATGTTACGACGTAATTTGCATATATATTTAATCCACTTGTGGATTATCGTTTTTAATGCATGGCTTTATTACACTCTCAGATGCGACGTAATATGATAAAAACTTTTCTTACTTCCCCACAAAAACATAAGCTACCGTAATGTACTTGTATATTGGGGCACCTAAAAATAATGAATTTTCCATTTGGGACAAATGGAAAATTTATTATTTTAGGTGTCCGAATACTTAGGCACATTAGTGTGATTGCCCCGAGGTTCCAAATAGGTTACCAATAAAATATAATCTAACTAGACCTTTGAAGTCATAGCAGTTGTTTCCCCACAAGACAGCTTGCCTGATTAGGTGTTTGCTGGTAATATTAGAACCTGGACTTAACACTTCTAAGCCGATGTGGACCCAAATTCAAACTGAAGCTGACAAATGACTTGGCGAACTGCACATAATCTTTTCAACAGTAGTTTAGTTACACTAAGATGACAGCCATGACACAAAGGTGATTCTGGAAGGTTCTGTGTAATAAAGTGCCATTTAGAGTCAAGACAAAATCTCACCTCCAGAAGGACTTAAACCTGAGATGCCACAATCAAAAGTAAGAAGCACTGGCCAAGCTGCCACTTCCTGCAGCTAACAACAATGCCGAAGGATGCAATAATAGCTCTTACTCAGAGCTCTACATAAAAGGGAGTATTGATGATAACTGTAGGATAATTTTTCTTATTTCTCACTGAAACCATTTGTTGTGACCCCTCATCTGAACAGTCTCGTCGAGACAGTTCAGATGAGGGGTCACAACATATGTTTTTATGCAGAATTAATAAAAAAGATCCCTAATTATCACCAAAATATTCCTGCTTTTCTAGAGCTCTGCTTCCTGTACTTTACCTATGGATGGTCAAATACAATCTCAGGAGTTCCACAAAGTTGGGGTCCTCGTAACTCAACATCTCGGAAAAGTTCCAGCTCCAATCTTTACTGTTATCAATAGTTCCGACAGAGGTTCCGTCTCTGTACAGATTTCTGTAGATTATGGCAGCGACTGTCGGAAGTTTGGCAATCATGTCCATAGCATCTTCATAAACATACTGAAGAATGACAGGGGACAAAATATCTTAAGAAATTTTTTTCTGAATGTAATTTGACTGCTACCTGCCATCACAGGAAACAGTCAAAATAAACTCTATACAATGAGCAACCATGAAAATTTAAATTTTGGATACCTAAAATAATCACAATAACTATACTGAAGGAAATGGGGCCAACAAGACCTCTTCGCATACAAGATACCTCACCTGACAGCGTCTTGCCCATCACATTACAAACTGAAATGTTAACTTTAACGCCAGGATTAACGTACAATTAAAGCAAACAGAAATTTGTTACAATGGCGATAGTCTTTGATTCTCAACCTGGCTGAATTTCATGATCATTCTTAAGTGTTGCAGTCTGTTCATGCTTTATATGGAATTTAAGAAACAAGGGTGCAGTGGTTTTGAAGAAATTAATTAAATAGACTTTAACGCCAGGGTTAACGTAATTGTGAACCGAACTTTGTTGCAATGGCGGCCATATCTTTGCTTCTCCACCTGGCTAAATTTATCATTCTGAAGTGTTGCTGTCTAGTCATGCTCCATATGAAATTTGAGAACAAGAGTGAAGCAGTTTTGGAGAAATTAACTGAACAGACTTTAACACCAGGGTTAAAGTAAATGTGAAATTAACAATATACCTACCTCCCAATATACACCTTTTTTCACACCTTCCGAATAGGCTTTCGCAAATTTGGATTCCGTGTTCAGGGCAGTGATGGCTGCACTGAACTGGGACATGGGATGAAGATTTGATGGAAAATTATTCAACATGTTGATCACATGATTGGGAATGTCGGCTCTCTTATTCCATTCCTGAAAGTCAGAAGAGATCACTGAAATCAATTTTATTATGACCATATCAAATCTACCGTACAAACCAAATACAGTGTCATATACAGGAATTACATACATATTTTCAATTGAAATCTACAATATTAAAATAGTTCTGTGACAAAAAGATATGAGCCGCGACACGACAAAACCAACAATGTGGTTGTGCGCCCTGCACAGACTCAGATCAGCCTGGGCATCCACCAAGTCGGATCAGAATCTTCGCTAAGCGCTTAGAGGGTAGCTTAGGGTCTACGCTACCTCCATGCGGACAGCGAAGACTCTGATCAGACTGGGCGGATGCCCAGGCTGATCTGAGTCTGCGCTGGGCGCACAACCACATTGTTGGTTTTGTCGTGTCACGGCTCATATTAAGATTCATAAATTATGTGCGTACACGAGAAAGCATTTTGAGATATTTATTTTGACATACCTGTTTTGTGGTTATAAAAATCTCATAATCATGTGTTGAAATCATTTGCTGATGACCATGTGGCAATTAGTTCACAAGTAACACAACAGTGAATTGTTACACAATAATTCACTGTAACTTTCTATTGCCTCTACAGACGCGCTGTGTTTTACAATGGTGGCTTTTTTTTCCGGACAGAATATGTCCTTTAGCCCTTATAGGCTTAGGAATGTAAATATTTAAATTTGATGAGTAGATCCAGATGATGTGGCCCATAAGCCGAGTAGATCTGAAAACTATTATCACATGACTCTGAAAACTATTAACCTTTGACATGAGTGAGTGAGCGATATGGGTTTTACGGCACATCAGCACCAATAGGGCTATTTCGCGCCAAAAACCTTTGACATACTTTTTAGGC
This sequence comes from Ctena decussata, assembly GCA_963989385.1. NCBI lineage: Eukaryota > Metazoa > Mollusca > Bivalvia > Lucinida > Lucinidae > Ctena > Ctena decussata. The sequence goes on from OZ022512.1 coordinate 43,035,880, forward strand.
TTGGGCTACATAGTGATTAATCTGAGGTCCAGATAAGAAAGGTATCAAGGATAATTCAGAGATATTTTTTTCTCATTTTCTCAATGAAAACATATGTTGTGACCCCTCATTAGAACCGTCTCGGTGAGACGGTTCTAATGATGGGTCACAACTTATGTTTTTATGGATAAATAAGGAAAACAATCTCTAAATTATCCCTGTTGCCCCTTTTTATCTGGAGCACTGGTGATTTATGGCACTCACTTTAGATACAGCATACACTTGTTCTTGATTGGGTATCTGACCAGTCAGAAGCAACCAAAACAATCCTTCTGGCAATGGCTCCTCTCCCTTACCCCCTTTAGCTCCTTTACCCTTGGGCAGGAGCTTCTGACACTCGGGTATACTGTAGCCACGGAAACGGATTCCTTCTTCCGGGTCAAGGACAGAGGTTTCTGTGACTAGACCACGGATCCCTCTCATTCCTCCGTACATCTGTAAAAATATGTACAGCTTCACAGAATTTGCCGAATGTGTTTGTGTGTGTATACTTCTCCAAAAAAATATGAAAATATATCAAACAAGAGCTTCGCAAGCGGCGCATAATACGCCCGTTACAGTGTCATGAAGGAGTTACAGAATGAACTAGATTGTTAATAGAAGGATTGACAGGCAGAAAAACAGGGGAAACAACTCTGTAATTAATGACTGCAATGTTATTAAAACATCTAACACATCAAATACTATTAGTATGCCAAAAATCAGCCACAAGGATGAAGCAGCTCAGAAGTTGAGAAATGCTAAAATCAAACAAGGAAAATAATTCATAAACTAAGTAAACAAGAGTACCATTTTAAGTTATAATACATTCTGTTGACAATATACACATCACAATAAAGTTTGTTAAAATATTTCCAACAGTTAAGGAGTTACAGAGTAAAACAGAAATTGATGCAAGGGCCGAAAATTCAGAAGTGAGTAAGCCAGAGTTGTGGTTCATGCTGATGATATATTGCCCCATTATTATACACATTCCTACAAAGTTTCATTAAAATATTTCAAAGGGTTATGGAGTTAGAGTGACTGGGGGAATGGGGCTAGCCTTAAAAAACTAATCAAAGGGAGATTATTCCAAAATTAAGGAAAGGGAAACAACCATTCTTATATGTGACACCCTGTCTTATGATCATGCACACTGCTATAAAGTTTCATCAAGATATTCCAAATTGTTACTAAGTTATTGAATGCCCAAGATTAGTATACACGAAAATAGCCCACAAAATCTAATCAAAGGGATGCAACTCCAGAACGAAGAAAGGGAGAACAACCATTGTCATATGTGACACATCGTTGTAGCCTCATACACATTGCTATGAAGTTTCATCAAGATATCCCAAACGGTTATCTAGTTATGGCGCGCACAAGACTAGTAGGGTGAAATATATCAAAGGGGCATAACTTGGAAACTAAGAAAGGGAGAGCAACCATTACTGCATGGGACACTTTGCCCCATCCTAATATACATTCCCACAAAATTTCATGAAGATATCTTATCTTGAACGGTTACTGAGATATGGTGCGCACATGAATGTTGACGGACGGATTGACAGACGGTCAGAGCCATGCCATAATACGTCCGTTTTTTTCAAAACGGGCGTATAATAAAAAGCAAGCCCACATTTTAAATACTAAGTGGAGCTAAAATTCCATGAAGTGTCAAGCCTGCTTATAGAATTTTAGCAATAGTTTGATCACATTATGAAACCAGAGATCTAATCACAACTTTTATAAAAATTTTACACTTTGTATGTAGAGTTTATCTGTATTATATGTGAATTTTAAGTTATTACCAATTATGCAGTTCTTTACTGACATTTTCTACCATAAAAACCAAAAGACATCACCACTATATGATTTCAATGTTACACTGGCCAATCAAATTGCTTATCTACAACTGATGCCACTTATACATATGTCACTATGATAATATCATAAATATCATAGTGACATATGTATAAGTGGCATCAGTTGTAGATAAGCAATTTGCGTTTATTCCCCTTTGGCCCATCAGATGAATGTTGATATATTATATCAACATTCATCTGATGGTCCAAAGGGGAATAAACCATACCACATAATCAATTTTGTGATATGAAAATTGAGCCTAAACAGCACAAAACCAACAAGAGGGCCAAGTGGCCCTGAATCGCTCACCTGAGCAAAAAGGTTAAAGGTCAAACTAGGGTCATAATTTGAACAAACCTGATAGTTTGCAACCATTTCCAAATGGTTCTGAAGAAGATTTTTGAATGTTTTTCTATTGCCATGGTTCAAACCCTGGACCCTGGGGCCATCATTTGAATAATCTTGGTAAAGGACCACTAGGCAATGCTATAAGCTAAATTTCAAGCCTCTGAGCCAAGTGGTTCTGAAGCAGAAGATTTCTGAATATTTTTCTATGTATTTCTATGGTTCAAATCCAGGACCCCTGGGGCGGGGCCATTTTTGACCCTGGCACCATCATTTGAACAAACTTGGTAAGGGACCACTAGGCAATGCATCATACAAAATTTCAAGCATCTGCACTAAGGGGTTCTGGAGGAGAAGGTTTTTAAGTACATTTTAATTTCAAACCCAAGACTGCCTGTCCCAGGGCCACCATTTACACAAACTTTGTAGGAGTCCACCAGGCAATGCTACATACCAAATGTCAAGCATCTGAGCCAAGTGGTTCTGCAGAAGAAGATTTTTTAATAGTGTCCTATGTATTTCAATGGCTCAAACTCAGGACTCCCTGCTGCAGGGCCATTTTGGACCCTGGGTCATCATTTGAACAAACTTGATAAAGGACAACAAGGCAATGCATCATACCAATCTTCAAGCATCTGAGCCAAGTGGTTCTGAAGAAGAAGATTTTTGAATATTTTTCTATGTAGTTCTATGGTTAAAACCCAGGACCCCCTGGGGTGGGGCCATTTTAGACCCTGGGGCCATCATTTGAACAAACTTGGTAAAAGACTACTAGGAGAAGCTACATACCGACTTTCAAGCATCTGAGCCAAGTGGTTCTAAAGAAGAAGATTTTTTAAATATTTTTCTATATATTTCTATGGTTCAAACTTAGGACTCTCAGTCGTAGGGCCATTTTGGACCCTAGGGCCACCATTTAAACAAACTTGGTAAAGGAATACTAGGCAATGCTACATATCAAATTTCAAGCATACGAGCCTTGCGGTTCTGAAGTAGAAGATTTTTTAATATTTTCTATGTATTTCTATGGTTCAAACCTGGGACTCTCTGCCCCGGGGCCACATTGGACCCTGGAATGCCCTTTTGAACAAACTTCATAGAGGACCACTAGGCAATGTTACATACCAAATTTCAAGAATCTGATGAGGCAATTAGTTCTGGTGAAGAAGATATTTAAGTATTTCTTAGTTTCGAACATAAGGCCCCCTGCCCCAGGGACATTTTGGACCCTGGGGCCACCATTTGAACAAACGTGGTAGAGGACCACTAGGCAATTCTACAAACCAAATTTCAAGCATCTGAGCTAAGCAAATCTGGAGAAGAAGATTTTTAAGTAGTTTTTAGTTTCGAACCCAAGACCCCTGCCCCAGGGCCATTTTGGACCCTGGGGCCACCATTTGAACAAACTTGGTAGAGGGCCACTAGGCAATGCTACATACCAAATTTCAAGCATATGAGCCAAGCAGTTCTGGAGAAGAAGATTTTTAAGTAATTTTTAGTTTCGAACCTAAGACCCCCTGCCCCAGGGCCATTTTGGACCCTGGGGCCACCATTTGAACAAACTTGGTAGAGGACCACTAGGCAATGCTACATACCAAATTTCAAGCATCTGAGCCAAGCAGTTCTGGAGAAGAAGATTTTTAAGTAATTTTTAGTTTCGAACCCAAGACCCCCTGCCCCAGGGCCATTTTGGACCCTGGGGCCACCATTTGAACAAACTTGGTAGAGGACCACTAGGCAATGCTACATACCAAATTTCAAGCATCTGAGGCAAGCAGTTCTGGAGAAGAAGATTTTTAAGTAATTTTTAGTTTCGAACCCAAGACCCCCTGCCCCAGGGCCATTTTGGACCCTGGGGCCACCATTTGAACAAACTTGGTAGAGGACAACTAGGCAATGCTACATACCAAATTTCAGGCATCTGAGCCAAGCAGTTCTGGAGAAGAAGATTTTTAAGTATTTTTTAGTTTCGAACCCAAGACCCCCTGCCCCAGGGCCATTTTGGACCCTGGGGCCACCATTTGAACAAACTTGGTAGAGGACCACTAGACAATGCTTCATACCAAATATCAAAGCCCTAGGCCTAGCGGTTTCAGAGAAGATGTCATTTAAAGCAAATTGTTGACGACGCACGACGCACGACACACGACGGACGACGGACACTGGGTGATCACAATAGCTCACCCTGAGCCTATGGCTCAGGTGAGCTAACAAAGTGGCATGTACGCCCAGCAAAGGCTCAGATTAGTTTGGGCATCAAAACAGACCGATCAGAGTCTTTGCTTTGTGCTTAAAGGCCCATAAAGGGTAGCTAAGGGTCAAAGCTAGCTCTATGCCGCGAGCAAAGACTGATCAGACTGGGCAACTGCTCGGTCTGATCTGAGTCTTCGCTGGGGGCACTTGCTACTTTGCTGGTTTTGTAGTGTCCCGGCTGAAATTTTCATTTTTTTAAAACTGTCTGGTACTGAGTGCTTCTTGACTAACATTGACCTGATGGAGTACAGAGCTCTAGATAAGAGGGAGTATTGGGAGATTGTTAATACTGTATAAAACCATATGTTGTGACCCCTCATCTGAACCGTCTCGTTCAGATGAGGGGTCACAACATATGGTTTGAGACGGTTCAGATGAGGGGTCACAACATATGGTTTCAATGAGAAACAAAGAAAATTATCCCTCAATTATCTTCAAATACCCCTCTTATCTAAAGCTCTGGGAGTATTTATATTCAAAAGGGTAGGTTGGTTCTTACCATGTCAAGAGTGACTTCTCCAACTTTAGTTTTACCATGTTCTGCTCGCAAGGCTTTCACCTCAGCCTGTTTCTTCGGTACTTGATCGGACAGAATATCCTTCAAGTTCTGAAAATAAAAGATTTTTATTTCGAAATGAAAGTCATACAAAATATGTTGTTAACTGAAGAAAACAAGAATTCTGTGGAATGCCAAAGGCCCATGTCCCACCTGCACTGCACTTCCACAGTTACAGAGATCATGGTGTAAGCTAGGTTTGATAAATTTATGTGTTAAAACCTTAGAGAAATGACTTATAAGTCAGGTAGGCTACAGTTGACATAATTTTGGAGGCAAAATTTTATGAAGTCAGCAGAGCATGAAAAATGGATCAAGGAAAAATATAACTGCAAGGTCCCTGGAGACTGTTCTCAGAAGAAACTTTATGCACTGTAGGCTTTGTAGTAAGAGAGAAACAGACTTAAATGCTAGGATCAACATTATTTTGGATGTATAATTTCACACAGTCAGCAAAGCATGAAATATACACTATTGACAAAATAAATGCAGCAGTCCTTGAATTCATTCTAAGAAGAAACTTTATGCTATGTCTGATGATTTTAGATATTATTGAGAGAAATGGATGTAAACGCTAGGTTTGACGTAATGCTGAATGTAAAATTTAGCCTGACGTAATGTTAAATTTTATAAAAGTCAGCAGAGTATGAAATATATGTCAAAGGTCAAAATAAATGCAAGTCCTTGAGATCAGTGTAAGAACAAACTTTCTGCCAGATTTGATGAGAAATGGACTTCAAAACTAGGGTTGATGCAACTGTGGATGGACGGATGAACAGAATGACAGACTGACTGAAGGATGGAGGGAAGATTGAACTCCTAATATCACACCTTGCTAAAGCAGGTGCGACAAAAACATGAGTCATGTTTACCTAAGACAGAAACACCAAAGATTTATCCTTAAAGTTTTCTTTTATCTGGAGCTGAGGCCTGTCAAACTTCTAACTTCCAGCTCAAAATAAGGGGGAAATTTTGAGATAATTTCTCTTCATAGGTTATTTCCCTTTTTCTCAATGAAATGATATGTTGCAATCAGACCCTCATTATAACCGTTTCAGTTCTAATGTTGATCACAACAGGTTTTTATATAGATTTAAAAGAAATAACATATAGCACCAAATTATCACAAAATACTCCTTCTTATCTGAAGCCCTGAATCTATTCCTTGAGTTTATCAAAATTTTCAACTGAATCATGCTACCTTGAACTGGAATACTACTCAAAATGCCCAATGAAGGAGTTGAGATAACATGAAAGACACTGACTCAGAACATGTATATCAGCCGTGACGCGAGAAAACCAAGAAAGTGGTTGTTCGCCCAGCGCAGACTCAGATCAGCCTGGGCATCCCAGTCTGATCAGTCTTCGCTGCCCACATGGAGGTAGCTTAGACCCTAACCTACCGTTTAAGCTCTTAGCGAAGAGTCTGATCAGACTGGGCGGATGCCCAAGCTAATCTGAGTCTGCGCTGGGTGCACAACCACTTTGTTGGTTTTCTTGTGTCAGGGCTCATATGAAGCTACTGCATTAAGTTACTGATCTGAATGGCATTTTTAGACAATTTAAAACTTTGGTTTCCTAACCCAACTGATACAGGTACTTACTGTTGATGTAGCTGTTTGTACATTTCGTAATGGCACAAGCACCTGAAAGTATATAAAACATATTGTACTAAACCAAATTACCAGTGTTAGTATTTGAAGACAGTTCCGGAAAATGATTTCTTTCACATTTCCATTAAGATGTATGTTGTGATCCTTAATGGTAATTAGAACTACCTTAATGAGTCAGTTCTGTTGAGGTGTCACAATACTATTTGGAGCTAAGGGCCAGCTTGTTCAAAACTAATGACGTTGTTAGACGTTAGTTAATGTTTCGTTAAAATTTCAAACTTTAATATCTCAAATATGCCAACATTTAAAAAATATCAGTGTACTTGGATACAAAGTTCACTTCTTAATGAGCTCCTTAGGCTAACGATGCTCTGAGCAGCTGGGCCCTGAATGTAACACTTAATAGGTTATTCCATATATACAATGAAATCTTCAGCAAGAGTTTATTATGGTGAAGAACTCACAAGCTTGCCTGTGCATCTCCAGCAAACGAGTGAGCGCCGAATATTTCACAATATCAATTCAATAACCTTTTTATTATATACCTTGGATATTAAACTGCTAGTTTCATCAGTTCTCTCCACATAAGAAATCAAAAGATAATGTTGGTAATACCAGCCAACAAATTGCTATAAATATGATATTTATTAGGCCTGGGCCCAGTTGTTCAAAGCATCGTTAGCCTAACAAGCTCATTAAGAGGTCAACTTGTTTAGTATTTTTATACGACTTTATAACCAAATACACTATTTTTTGCTGAAAAAAATGTGAGAAGCTTTTGCATTGCAAAAGCTTCTCAAATTTTTTCAACAAAAAATATTGATGTATGTGAGATATTAACATTTAAAGTTTTAACTAACGACGTTGTTAGTTTTGAACAACCACCCCCCTGATTCAGTCCCGCTGATCACATCATCAGGATTTAATGTTATTTAACAAATCTGTGTTCGCAGTGTACTAACAGTCGTGACTTTTGCTGTCAGCATAAATGTGTGAACTAATACCCACGAATATGATGATTTTACAAAGGAATAATAGGAAAGCATGACTAATTCACAAACTTAAATACCCTTCAACATGCCTGTTATTGCAAAATTTGTCCCAGTCGACATAAATACAATTACAGCAAACTCCTCCAGTGCAGTTGTCGCATGTATATCTATCTGTTCTTGGAGATGACAATAATACTTAGCCGTGCTGATTTCTAGACAGCATTGGAAATCTGCCTGCTAATCTTCTGACTTAGTACCGCTTCATGTGGTTAGTGTACTGTTACAGCACTAGTATCCATGATTTTACTTTTAGTGCCTGTAACTTCTAAGTTAACTCAGTTTTATACATCACAGTCTATGACAATAATGCAGTAAGTTCCAGTCTCCTGATAAAGCGGATAACAGGGATAATCTAAGGATAATTTTCCATATTTCTTCATAAAATTTAAAAAATGCATGTTGTGACATATCATTATACCATCTTGCCTTGATGGATCTAACGAGAAGTCACAACGTTTATTTTCATTAAGAAATAAGTAAATTATCTCAAAATTATCCTCAAAACCCACCTATTTGGAGCTCTGAGTAACTGATCTGGGAAGATCGGAATTAAGACTTTTTGCTGACCACTGTGTTTGCTATCGTGAAATCAGAGATAGTGAAGACACGTTGAAACTTCAGGAGGATATAGATCGTTTAGGGTGTTGGGCAAGGAGTTGGGGCATGAGATTTCAACTGGTCAAACGCAATATAATGCAATTTACAAGGAAACGGATCAAGAAGATCAATGCTTCCTATACCTTAGAGGGAACGGTCCTTAACAACGTAGAAACTATCAAGTACCCCTGCATAACCATAACCAGTGATTTGAAATGGAACACAGGTCAGCAATATTTGCACAAAGGCTATTAGGACCCTTGGCTTCCTCAGTCGTAACTTGGCAGCATGTCCACAAGACGTTAAAGAGTCCGCATACAAGGGACTGGTGTGTCCAGTCTTGGAGTATGATAGTTCAGTTTGGGACCCTCAAAGTATACTTCTTCAAGATGAACTTGAGATGGTGCAGAAAAGGGCAGCTATAGATTTGTAACAGGGAATTACACATATGAAACTGGGAGTATGACTGGCATTCTCTGGACTTTTGTAAGGGCTAGGGACTCGCTTCCCTGATTCACAGGTCTTGGTAAATGATTGTCCTTGGACGTATCACCAGTAAACAATTCTGATTCTGAAGATATCAGAGCCCTAGATAAGAAGGAGTATTTGGTGATATTGAGGTATATTGAGGAAAATTTTTGTCATTTATACATAAAAAAACGAGACGGTTCAGATGAGGGGTCACAACATATGGTTTCAATGAGAAATAAAAAAAATTATCCCTCAATTATCATCAAATACCCCTCTTATCTAGAGCGCTGGATACAACTGGTAACCTTTTTGCATTTCACCTTCACCTTGAACCAAGCATACTGAAATTTGCAGATACAACTGTTTTCACAAGCTGTCAAACTTTACGGCAAAATTTACATTTTTCTGCTTTTTTTCATGCATCAGTTGTCATTTAAACAAGAACTGTCATGTTTATGCTGAGTTTGCTGGATTGCAGAGGGGCTGTGACAGATTATCTCCCTTGACTTGTCCACACAATGGCACACATGGCATGCTGAAAAACTCCTTCATGCAACTTTGTCATTCATAATGTGTACTTCCACATGGATATGCCAATCATACACTTTCAGAACTGATGGTTTTTAGCTGTTTTTAACAATTAACATAACGGTTACGTGCATTTGTGCATGTGGTGAATACCCCACCCACCCGAAATGAACTTCACCTTGCATTTTTGCGACCTTGCAAAGAACTGAGCGAAGCTTTGCAAACAGTTAAAACCTTGCAAACCTTAATTAACACACAATAAACAATAGGTTTTTCTTACTACCTTTTGCTGTTGTATCAGCTTTGATGCTACAGTCTTGAACAGCGGCATTTTGTGTTGGAGAAAGTCACCAAGCAATGAAGCCGGAAAATGTCTGTCAGTGACGTCACTCCACAAGGTCACATGACTTTCCTATTGTACTTAGTTAAGGAAGCAAATAATTTGTTTCGCAACGCAAACTTTCATTCGTGGCCACAGGCTTACCGTAAATCACCTTCATGTCGAAAAAAGGCCCACTCCAGGACCATTACCGTACAGTGTCTCTCTGGGGGGGGGGGGGGGGGGGGGGGGGGGGGGGGGGGGGGGGGGGGGTTCCATCGAATTACCCCAAACCACCCCAAACCACCCCAAACCGCATAAAAATCACCCCAAACCACTTTTCTTAATATTGTTTCAGGTTAAAACAGATTTCAAACGTTGTGTTTATGCTTTTTAATGATCACAAAATTATCTATGAAAATAAATATGAGCTATTTGTGCAGAAAAAGGGAATTGCATATTTTATGCATTGATATCACTATAGTGGTATACATATGTATGCCGCATGTATGTGGATGTTTGTAAATATGTCGCATATGTATGCTTGTATGTCCATTATATGTTTGTCAGCACATGTATGTGTAAGTGTATGCATGTTATGTACCATTCATACATTCACATACATATATAAATATAGCCTCATATTGGTAACAGCAATTTTTCCCTGTAGCTGCAAATATAATCAATTTTCCTTATTTATGAATATTTTAAGTATTACCAAATATTTCTAAAGTAGTGTAAGTTGCTGCAAAATACCAAATTTGGTTTCAAGTGATTTGTTTTTGGTGGTTTGGGGTGCTTTTATTGGGCGGTTTGGGGTGGTTTGGGGTGTTTTGGGGTGGTTTGGGGTAATTCGATGGACCGCTCTCTGGGTTTTCAGTGCTCAAATAGCCAACACTAACAAAATTATCCTCTGGATTTTAATTATGGAATATTTTTCCCACCTTCACCCACTTGCATACGCCTACACTATTCTTTGCTCCACTGACCACTAAGGGACGAGTCATTTATTATCAGGTGTGTGTGTGTGTGGGGGGGGGGGGGGGGTACATTTTCATATGGTCCACCAAAATTTTTCCGCCCCCCCCCAAGGTCTCAACAGAATTATTTTTCCGACCCCACCCCCTCCTTCAGATAGGTGACATAAGTTTATCCCCCCCATCCAAGCTACCCTTCACACACACACACACACACACACACACACACACACACACACACACACACACACACACACACACACAATAACAACAACACCATATTACCTATTTTATGTCAGACTGACCTCAATCGAAACCTGTATGATGTATGAAACACAATGAACACTTCATTATTCTAACTGTTTAATTAATCATGGTCTGTTTAAACTTTGTCTACATTTCTTGCACTTTTCTTCTGCTTATGACCATCCAGGAATCTTTTGTCGAATGTTTGATAATTAAAGCTGTTAATGAAAAGGCACCTGGAGAGCTGATATCACAAACGAAATTTAATTGAGAACAAACTCATCTACTCGACATGATTTTCCTACTGTTCTTCTAGCAAATCAATGAAAAATATCTGTTTTTGGATATGAAACTGCCCAAGTTTTGTGTGTCATTTCCATGAATGTGTTTAAATTCTGAGTTTGAAAGAAAAGAGCCTGAAATTCTAGGAGTAATTGGGGGTCTGGGGGTCTTCGCCCCACCCCCCAGAAGCTGAGAAGTGGCTATTTACGGTTAACTGTCAATAGCCAAATAACGTTAAAATGGCTATATACAGTTAACTGTCAATAGCCATATTAACGATTTTTGGCTATTTACATTTAACTGGGCAAAAATTAGATAGATATTAGACCAAATATTACGAGCCTGCTACTTTTCTATGTCTGTCCACCTATTAAATATCAAGGACCCAGCGATTATGGTTCTTGAGAAATAGACCATCCATAATAAGTTTTATACAGATCAGAAAAGGGGCATAACTCTGTTAATAGTGAATGCAACAAGACGAAAAATCATCATCAGAATGATAAACAAATTCTAATAGTTTTCGAAAAAAAAAAAAAAAAAAAAATAGGGCTCTAGGTCAAACGATTCAAGAGTTGGAAAAGCCAAATTCAACAAAGGGGCATGATTCAGTCATTTCTTTTCCAAAATTAATCCAAAAGTTAATCAGGTATTCTACATCTTAGCTTCTAGCAGTATGTCAAGTAAGAACATCCTAGCTCAAACCGTATTACCAGGATTTGGGGATAGAGATCTTATGCCCACACAAAAGGCGCATCGATCATGAAATGAGCCGCGACACGACAAAATCAACAACGTGGTTGTGCGCCCAGCGCAGACTCAGATCAGCCTGGGCATCCGCCCAGTTTGATCAGACTCATCGTTAAATGCTCAAAGGGTAGCTTAGGGTCTAAGCTACCTCCATGCGGACAGCGAAGACTCTGATCAGACTGGGCGGATGCCCAGGCTGATCTGAGTCTGCGCTGGGCGCACGACCACTTTGTTGGTTTTCTCGCGTCGCGGCTCAAATGGGTCGCACTGCTTTACAATACTTAGTAGCACCAGGTCAGTTGCAATGTCTAAGTGTCCCATCATCCCAAACATGATATGTTTGGAAATGCAATGCCACCTCCGCCCATTCCCCCCAATCCTCCGCCGCAAGGACCTACTGCAAGCACATCAGTTATCTTAAAGTCAAAGTTTTCCTGAAACGAGCGATTGTCCCAGTAACCACTGAAGTACTGTAAAACACTTATTTTTGGCGGTTATTGAATTTTGGCGATATTGGCGAGAGCGCTAAAATAAAAGTCCGCCAATATTACATAGATTTAATACATATGCATATGCACAGCATAACAGAGGTCTATATAAAAAGGAGTATTTGATGAGTATTTATATTTCTTATACCTTTCCGTCAAAGTAAACTATACATTGCGGCATCCCATTAGAATCGCCTCGATGAGCCGATTCTAATAGATGCCACAATGTATAGTTAAAAGAATAAGAAAATTGTCAAAATTTACATCAGCTTCCTTTTTTTTATTTGGAGCCATGGTAAATCAAGGCCGCCAAAATTAACATGCGCCAATATGTCATTTTCATTTAACCGCGAAGATGTTAAGTATTTTACAGTACTATCTTTTGCGGTGTCTGATGCTTCTTCCCTGATCGATTCGAAATCTCCCTTGGTACAAAAAACACTTTCCTCCGGGGTTTCTTTTTTGAGTGATATAAATTTTCAACGTTCCTTAGATCACATCATGATCACTAAGTTTCTCTGGGGAATGTATTTCTTGAAACTTACCAGAAAGAGAAGTGAGGAATAAATAATGTGTTTTTCTCCCGAGTCGAGAAATTCACCAGTTGTTCTAAGCCATGGTAATTCATGACATCAATCAGACAGACTTACACTGATCTTGACTTGTTACGTCGATCCGTATCTTTGAAGTTGAAATCCCCTAGTACATGAACTTAGGGAAGCTTATTTCCCTAGCTTATGCTTTGTGCTAATATGATTAACTGATCACGAAACAATTGAAATTGACCAGGTTGACGATACCAACTTGCTACATAATGGGAAGTTTTGTTTGCCAAAATTTTAACCCAAACCGATTCTGAGTCATTTTCTATTTCTGACAAGGGAGTGTGCGGAACGTCCTTATGGATGAGAAGCATCACTCCACCACCATGAAGGTTCCTGAATACATTGTATAGAAATGTTGAAACTGAACTGTCAATTTTTGTTTCCTGAATATCCACAACATGAGGTTGGTGGACATCAAGGAAAGCTAATAATTCCAATTTCTTACCCCTAATACTGTTTATGTTCAAGCTAACGAGTTTCAAAACACCAAGAGTCTGCCATTAAAATTTGACTCATTTGAACTGTTTGATGAAAGCATAACATTCTTATCTTTTGCCAGTAGATTAAATCGATTCTCAGTAACTAGATTCAACTGATCATCGAAAGTGGAGTCCGATAAAAAAGAAAAATTCTTACTTTGGATAAATCCATGTGCACCCAGTAGTCAGTACAGTTTCATAATCACAGGGTATAATCGATTCCGCTTATTTTCGCTTCCTGCAGAGACTGTACATCATATTTGGCTTCCGCCGAGACTGTCCGTGATCTTTTGCTTCCTGCTGAGACTTCTGTACATGATTAATGGCTTCCTGCAGAGACTGTCCGCGTGATTTTGCTTCCTGCCAAGGCTCTCGACAGGAAGCAGTCTCGCGGACAGTCTCGGCAGGAAGCCATTTTTCGAGGACAGTAGTCTCTGCAGGAAGCAAGAGTTCGCGGACAGTCTCGGCGGAAGCCAAATATGATGCACAGTCTCTGCAGGAAGCGAAAATTGGCGGAATCGATTATCCTGTGATAATCAGCGTCCGAAATAAAGGAGCATTCATCATGAAGCCACCGTTTGCAACAATCGCACTGAGCTGCCTTATGACCACTGAGAACCGCACGACTGCATAGGCCACAATCCGCCCTGCAGTTTGTGCAATACCAATCACTACTGCCAGTCTCAATCGCTAACAGCTCGTCATCACACAGGTTTGAGCATTTTGCAAGAAAGCGTTTTTCGCAATCAATGGATTCAATCATTTTGTCCGATGGATAATTTGCATTTTTTTTGGCAAAAAAAAAAAAAAAAAAAAAAAAAAAAAAAAACACTATTAGAACTGGGACCTGGGTTTGTTTCGATGTCCCCAGCCAGGATATGCATTGAATTTCCAAGTTTGGGTCCGGAGAGTTCGAACCATAATTTGACCATGCCCCGAGGTTATAAAACTTTTTTCATGGTCAACTCAGCTGAGCATGAAATTTAAAATGCCCATTAACACTGGGTGGGAGCGTACAGTACAAGTGACCGGTTGTCCCGATCTGTATAGTGGACGCATCTTTGTCCCAATATGTCGGGTAAGTTTCAAAATTGTTTATTTTTGTGTTTTAAAATCATTGAGTGTAGGTAGAACAGCTTGCTCGACAAGCCTTAATACAGATCTTTTCGACACGTCACCTTAATTTTCTGTAAATTGTTATGATATGCTTTATTTTCACATTTAATTTGAGAAAATCACTACTCTACTTTCGATTTCGAAATCTGCGCCGGTACCATTTCTTCAAATTTTGCCATCAATTCTATATGAAACAACCGTGTTTTCTTTAGAAATATTTTACGGTGTATTTAGGTTCAGGATTAATTAATCTTGTTAGATATCATGCTAGGTAAGGGCAATTGTTTTCAAAGAAAACAAAAGAGGGGTCAAACACTATTCTGTATCGTGGGTCGTAAAACCGATTGTCAGTGAGACATCCCATACAGTCAGAAAAATTTGGGGATGCTCAGCTTTGCTTATCTTGTGGATTCGTCCCGTACTTAAAGGATACTTATCATGGGTAAATCTCTTAATAGATCATTAATCTATCTTAAAAAGGGACTAACTAACATTTTTTTCGAATTAAAACGCTAACTCGGCCGATTTTCTGGTTACACGTGACGTGATCTGATTACAAACACCAGTGATTTGCAGATGAAAATACGAATTTAGAGCAAAGAAAGCAACATCTAGCCATCTCCAAAGATGACCATAATGGAAAACATAAATAGAGAAAACACTCTTACCAAGTGGTTTACATCCAAACAATAAAAGAAAACACATTTCACACAAACATACCCTGAAGGTCATAACAACGGACAAAGATTTGCCCACTATACACATCGGACAACGGTGCACATGTACTGTACGCTCCCAACCAGTGATTAATATAAAAATACCAAGAAATTCAGCATTTTTCAGGCTCAGATAAGCCAAGAAGGCTATTTTTTCTACTCATAAATTTTAAAATGCCAACAATTGTTGGCATTTTAAAATTTATGAGCAGAAAAAAATTCATGCTCAGCTGAGTTGAGCATGAAAAAAGTTTTATAACCTCGGGGCCATTTCCATAAAACCAATAATTACCACCACTGGGAACGTGAATGGGGGTCTTCTGACATGCATTTTAGACATTTCCTACCGTTAACAAGACCAGCAACAATCCTGGTCCCGAGGTTATAAAACTTTTTTCATGCTCAACTCAGCTGAGCATGAAATTTTATCTGCTAATAAATAGCAAAATATTAATAAGTACAGTTGTTTTCTTGCTCAGTTTTGCTGAGTATGATATTTTCTCTGCTTATAATTATGAAAATGCCAACATAAGTTGGCATTTTCATATTTATCAGCAGAGAAAATGATATGCTCAGCTGAGTTGAGCATGAAAAAAGTTTTATAACCTCGAGGCCTGATTCTGAACTTGCATGACAACAAAGCACTGAGAAGACAACAGAGCACTGACCTGAACAGTTTGAATAAATATTTCTTCCCTCAGCCCCTGGAGGCTCTATATCAAATTTGGTTAAGATTTGGCCCAGTGACGTTTGATGAGATATTTGAAATTTTCAAAATATGAGAGTCCTGGGTCAAAGGTCAAATAACGATCTTGAATTCTTGTAATCACTAATCTTCATGTACACATTAAGAAGACTATACAAACTAATTTTAAGGCCAAACGCTTCATCTCTATCCATGAAATCTGCTTTTCAAGCATCATCCCACATTGCAATTGTCATAAAAAGGTCAAGGTCAACCCAAGGTCATCATTTTAACAATCTTGGTAGTACTCGAGTACCCAATGCTACATACCAAGTTTCAATGCCATCGGCCAATAAGTTTTGGAGAAGATTCTTGAATACATTTTACCATATATGTATGGGCATAGCGGCCATGTTGGTCATATCACCTGGATCGTTTGAATAAATTGAGGGAGGCTCACATTATGATTTAACCACAATCTGCCCTGTGACTTTTAAGAAGATATTTGAAATTGTCGCAGTATTAGAGACCTTGGGTCAAAGATCAAAGAATGACCTTGACCTCTTATACTCATAAATCTTCATTCGTTCATTAAAATGAATGTTATATACCAATTTTCAGCTAAAAATCTCCAACAATTTCAATGAAATCTTAAGTGCTAGGATTTCCTCTATAAGAGCACATGAAATTTAATTTAAACTTGCTGTAAAAATGGTCGAGGTCAACCCTATGTCCTATTTTGAACAATCCTTGTAGTACTCGTGTACCCGATGCTACATACCAAGTTTTAAGGCCATCGGCATTAGTTCTGGACAAGAAGATTTTTAAAAGTTTTTACCACACATGGGCGTGGCGGCAATTTTGTTCATGTGACGCAGATCATTTGAACAATATTTCGTTCACACAAGACAAAGAGGATATATGAAAATTTGCTACAATCGGCCCAGTGGTTTCAGAGGAAAAGTCCTTTGAAGTTGTGGACAGACGACGGACGGACGGACAACGACAACGGAGCCTGCCTATCCTTTAAGCTCCTCCGGAGCGTTTGGCTCAGATGAGCTAAAAGTATTTCATGCGGAAGGTCGAGTTTTCTAGCAAGTGTTGTATATATCTGTATGGCGACAGCGGATGAGCAGGCTAATCTGAGTCTGGGAAACCCTCCGTGACATAAGACGCGTTTTCTCGAGCCCCGACGTTCAGGGACTGGCTCTAACATCTTAGATATGAGCTGCGACACGAGAATACCAACAATGTGGTTGTGCGCCCAGCACAGACTCAGATCAGCCTGGGCATCCACCCAGTCTTATCCGATTCTTCGCTTTGCGCTTACAGGGTATCTAAGGGTCTAAGCTACCTCTATGCGGCCAGCGAAGACTCTGATCAGACTGGGCGGATGCCCAGGCTGATCTGAGTCTGCAATGGGCGAACAACCACATTGTTGGTTTTCTCGTGTCGTGGCTCATATATTGTCTAAGAACATTGTTATTATGTATTTCCGGACCAGGATAAAACAGGGAAGTTATCAACGGAAATTCTATAATAACGGCAATTTTCACTTGTTCATTGTTTAAATTTTTTTTTAAGTCATCGCTTCCGTCTGTTGTTGCAAGATTAACGCGCCAGTGGGATTGCAGGTTCGATCTCCCGCTCCACCGAAACGTTAAATCGTTATCCCCGTGTCGGTATGACCTCTGACTTAATGTTAGTGGGACGTTAAACCCATTTTTGTTGCAGAGAAAGGGACCCTACAGGCACATGACGTCAAAATGTCGTCATACTGACGGCGATGACGTCGCATCGACGTCATTTTGCTGTCACTTGCCTGCTGGGTCCACAGGAGCTTGACGTTGGTTATATTTTTTAAAGAGCTTGCCTCCAGCTTATAGATTATAGTAATCGTAGGGACAAGCACTTTAAGAAAAAAATATTCAACGTCAAGCTCCTGTGGCTGGCTCGTCTCGTGGTGAGAAAATCTGTTTTAGGCGTTTGGTTTGTGACACTCGCATGCTCAGTTCTATTATGCTTTATTCCTTTGAATTCGGACAGGTTCGTTAGTCTCATCAGATCAGAAACGTTGTCCAACACTACATTTATCACCCTGAAACATTAAAAAGATGATAGGGATAAACCGCCATGATCTCCCGCCATTTTTTCAAATATGGGTAGGGGAGGGGGCTATGTGGCGCCCTTTTACGACAGTCAGTGGCCAAAAGTATTTCATCATGTTCTAAAATTCCATTGCATGCATTTTTCAGTCTGCAAGAAAATTATTTACTCTGCTTCTGTTCATGCAATGTAATACACAATATACTGGTAGAAAGCGAGATTACTGGAGCTATTTAGGGACCGACATTTGATATTCTGGGTGGGGGGGGGGGGGGGGGGGGTGGGGGGGGGGGGGTGGGGGGGGGGGCTGGTATATTTATCAAAAGAATTCCCTGTCTTTGGATATGCAAGAAGAAAATAACCTGGCTCAGAAGGGGGTTTAAAAAAATAATCTGGCCTCAAAAGTAAGTGAAAACCAGAGGACCATTGGTCCTGTAGCTCACCTGAGTCCATTCATCCTTAGCACTCAAGAGTAAGAAACACTGAAGTAAGTTGTACAATTCGGCCTTTGACTGAGTTGTTATGCTTGTCCCAGTAAATATTAGCAAGTTTGATGAAGTTACAATATAAAAAAAAAACATGTTTGTAAAACTTTTTGCCTAAATATTGCAGTTACACAGAAATAAATGCCAATTTGCACTTTGCCCAATACAAGTCTATGGAAACTTTAAATGCCATAGTAATGAAACCATGTGGGCAACAATAATAACAAGAGGCCCACGGGCCACAAAGCTCACCAGATCTCTAGCTCAAAATTGCTATCAAAATTACTGTCACATTTGTACAGCCTAATACAAAATATTCAACTACAAAGTCTCAGTCTGAAAGTCTGTTGAGTTGATAACAAAATATATAACTATTTTCCATATTTTGATTGCAGTAAATGCCATTTTTCAATTTTCCCCATTATAAGTCAATGCAACTCTAAGTTGCCATAGCAACCAAACGAAAGAGCCGATTTTCATCAAAAACACAAACTTTCAACCCCCTCCCCCCCCCCCCACCCTAAGGATACTAAAGATGAAATCTGGGCCTTATTGGCCCAGTGACATCTGAGGAGATAATTTTGTAAGTTGTTTTTTCCATTATTTTTGCATTTTGGTTTCCATGACAACCAGTAAATGGAGCAGTGGGTTCAAAAACAATAAAGCTAATAGAAGACTTCTTAAAGGAACATTTCTATAAAAGTTATGTCAACATATCTGCAATGGCTAGGCAGTAAATGCCATTATTCAATTTTCCCCATTATAAGTCTATGGGAACTCTAAGTTGCCATAGCAACCAAACTAAAGGACAGATTTTCATAAAAAACACAAACTTTCAATACCCCAGCCTAAGGATACTACAGATGAAATCTGGGCCTTGTCGGCACAGTGGTTACAGAGGAGATAATTTTTAAGTATTTTTTCCATTTTTTTTTTTTCATTTTGGTTTCCATGGCAACCAATAAAAGAGGCACTGGGCCAAAAACATACAGCTGATAGAAGACTTCTCAAGGAACATTTCTATAAAAGTTTTGTCAACATATCTGCAATGGCCTGGCAGAAAATGTCATTTTTCAATTTTCCCCATTATAAGTCTATGGGAACTCTAAGTTGCCATAGCAACCAAACTGAAGGGCAGATTTTCATAAAAAACACAAACTTTCAATCCCCCAGCCCAAGGATGCTACAGATGAAATTTGGGCCCAATCGGCCCAGTGGCTTCAGAGGAGATGTTTAAAAGTGTTGACGGACAGACGACATACGACGACGGACGACGACGGACGACGACGACGACGGACACTGCCTATCCTATAAGCTCCCCCGGAGCCTTCGGCTCTGGTGAGCTAAAAAACAATATTTACGTAGTGGCTGTCATGAACATGTATGCAAAGAATCAGCTTCATCCCCCTATATGGTTTTTGAGGAAAAGATTTTTAAATATTTTTTCAAAAAATATTTCCTTAATATTGCCATGGCAACAAATCAAATTCGGCAATTTGGACAAAATTAATACGAATCATAGAGGACTACTCAAGCAACATTTCTGTAGATAAAAAATCCAAAAATAACTGCAGGGAGAAAGCAAAAACTCTAGCTTTCCATTTTTCCCATTATATTTCAATGGAAACTATACCAACCTAACTGCTGAAGCAATTGCCATAAAAAACTGTAATTCTATAGAGGCTTGTACAAAGATCCGTTCTGTAAAGTTTGAGCTTTATCGGCCACATAGTTTCTGCAAAATTGATATTTTAATATTTTTTCTATTTTTAACCATTTGGTTGCAATGGCAATCAGCCAAATTGTGCAATTTATACAAATTTCATGTGGTTATAGAGGACTACTCAAGGAACATTTCTGTAAAAGTTTTGTCAAAATATCTGCAGTCATAGCAATAAATGCAAATTTTCAATTTTCCCATAATAAGTCAATGGCAACTTTAAGTTGCCATAGCAACCAAACTGCTGGAGCAATTGCCAAGAAAAACAGTTTTTTTATAGACAGTAGTACCTAGATCCTTTCTGTGAAGTTTGAGCTTTATTGGTTGTATAGTTTCTGAGGAGATGATTTTTGAATATCTTTTCTATATTTAACTATTCGGTTGCCATGGCAACCAGTCTAATTGTGCAATTTACATAAATTTCATGTGGTTGATAGAGGCCTACTCAAGGAACATTTCTGTAAAAGTTTTGTCAAAATATCTGCAGTGACATAGCAATAAATGCAAATTTTCAATTTTTCCCATACAAGTCAATGGAAACTTTAAGTTGCCATAGCAACCAAAGTTCTGAAGCGATTTAGATAAAAAACAGTATTATTGGTTCCCCCTGCCTATAGATGCTATATATGAAATTTGGTAACAATGGGCCTTGTAGTTTCAGAGGAGATGTCGTTTGAAAATATTGACGGACGACGGACGGACGGACGGACAACGGATGCCTGCCTATACTATAAGCTCACCTGTGAGCCTTTACGGCTCAGGTGAGCTAAAAATAACCTGGCTCCACCCAAAATTTCAAAAAAAAAAAATTGTCTGCAGATAATTCCATTTGAATTGAGTTTTTATAATGTCTCTGGCTTTTGGGGGCGCAGCACCCCAGACCCCATATTTATAGTAAGGGACCATTTGATATTCTGGGGGGGGGGGGGGGGGGGCCTGGTATTCTTGATGGAGACACAACATTTTATTTCACTGGCCTCTGGAAACAATTTCTTTTTTTTTCACCTTGTGGAAGCTAATTTATTTTTTTTACAAACTCACTCAAACAGGTTATTTTTTTTTTATTTTCTAGCTGAACTATCAGATCCTTGTTTACTTGATCTTAATATCCTTTTATTTTACCCACATCAGTATTTTTTACACCTTTTATCTCACAAAAAGAACATGGTGCTGTCTTTAACCAGGCGAAGGGCATGGCTTAGCTTGCTTTTGCAAACCAGTGCCTGGAGCATGTTACTGTTTTCATCTAAGGTACAGCTACAAACATCCCTGTATGAGTTTGGCAAAAAATTAGGCCTTAAATTAGGGATATTTTGGCCAAAATTTAGGGCTATTTTGGCAAAGTTTTAGGGCTAACATTAGGAATTTAAGTTTTCTTTTCTATCCCAATATATGCCCAAACATGCTTTATTCGTCCTTTAGAAAGTTTGATAAATACTTACTGATAGAGTCACATTATACATGGATCGCAATTAATAAAATGGCCGAAAGTTATGTGTTAAGAAGTTAACAAAGGGGGTTTGGGGGCAACGCCCCCCAGAAGCTAAAGCAATTTCCCAATTTCAATGGCAATTTTAAGACTGGAAACAAGAGAAAAACTAGGAATGATGGTAAAAATAAGGGTTTTTATATTCGGACATTTGCCTTTTAGAGTGTTTATTTTGCCATTATGGTTTTGTCTCCCATAAGCTAGTGACTCTTTTGCAATTCTGTTTTAGTGGAAACATTTACTTAGTAATGTGGCAGATCAATGATACATGTATGTGAATGTTGTATAGGATTTTTTTGTAAATGTATGCACATGCGGGCCCGCTGGTGTAAACCAACTGTAGATAATATTAAAATATAACTATAAATATGGGGGTCTGGGGGCGCAGCCCCCAGAAGCCAGAGAGATTATAACAAGAGGGCCATGAGGCCCTGAAACGCTCACCTGAACAATTTGCAAGGTGGCTTTTACTTATCATGTCTGACATTGTCAAAATATGAGTTTTGGGTCAAAAGTCAAAGAATGACCATGACCACTTGTACTCATAAATCTTCATGTACTCATAAGACAACCATATATACCATTTTTAGGCCAAAATCTTCAGACTTTCCATGAAATCTTATGTTCTAGCATTTTCCCATATTTGACCATGCCGCAAAAAAGGTCAAGGTCAACCCAAGGTCACCATTTGAACAATCTTGGTGGTACTCTAGTACTCCATGCTATTTACCAAGGTTTCAAGGCCATAGGTGTATTGGTTCTGGAGAAGAAAAATATTAAAGATTTATATCATAAGTGGTAATGGCGGCCAAGTTGGTCATGTGACCTGGACCGTTTGAAACAATTTCATTCAACCAACACCTGGAGGCTTTATATGAAATGTGCTCACAAGTGGCCCTTTGGCTTTTGAGGAAATGGTTGAAAATGTCAAAATATGAGCAATCTGGATCGAAGGTAATAAAATGACCTTGACCTCTTGTACTCATAATTTTTCATGAACTCATAAGACAACTGTATATATACCAATTATTTAGGCCAAAATCTTCAAAACTTGCCATGAAATCTTATGTTCTACCATTTTCCCATATTTGACCTTGCTGTAAAAGGTCAAGGTCAACACAGGGTCATCATTTGAACAATCTTGATAGTACTCAAGTACCCAATGCTACATACAAAGTCTCAAGGCCATCGGTCAATTGGTTCTGGAGAAGAAGATTTTTAAAGGTATTTACCATATATGGGCGTGGCGGCCATGTTGGTCATGTGTCCAAGACCGAAGAAAATTTTTACATTCCCTCAACCCCTCGAGGCTCTATATGAAATTTGGTTTCAATTGGCCCCAGTGGTTTTGGAGCCGATTGTTTGAAATTGTCAAAATTGAGATTTCTGGTCAAAGGTCAATGAATGACCTTGACCTCTTGTACTCACAAATCTTCATGTACTCATTAAGATGATTGTATATGCCAATTTTTAGGCCAAAATCTTCAAAACTTACCATGAAATCTCATGTTCTAGCATTTCCGATATTTGACCTTGCCGTAAAAAAGGTCAAGGTCAACCCAAGGTTTAATTTGAACAATCTTTATAGTACTTGAGTACCCAATGCTACATACTGAGTTTCAAGGCCATCGGTCAACTGTTCTGGAGAAGAAGATTTTTAAAGGTTTTTACCATATATGGGCGTGGTGGCCATGTTGGTCATGTGACCTGGACTGTATGAACAAATTTTCATTCCCTCAACCCCTGGAGGACCTATATTGAAATTTGGTTACAATTGGCCTAGTTGTTTTTGAGGAGATTGTTTGATATTGTCAAAATATGAGAGTTCTGGGTCAAAGGTCAAAGAATGACCTTGACCTCTTGTACTCATAAATCTTCATGTAGTCATTAAGATGACTGTATGTACCAATTTTTAGGCCAAAATCTTCAACAGTTTCCAAGATATCTTATGTTGCAGCATTTTGCCATATAAAAGCATAAGAAAGCAAATTTGACCTTACCGTAAAAAAGGTCAAGGTCAACCCAAGGTCATAATTTGAACAATCTTGGTAGTACTCGTGTACCCAATGCTACATACCAAGTTTCAAGGCCATTGACCTATTGGTTCTTGAGAAGAAGATTTTTTCAGGTTTTTACCATATATGGGCATGGCGGCCATGTTGGTCATGTGACCAGGACCGTTTGAACAACTTTTCTTTCCAAAGGTCCCAGGAGGCTCTATATGAAATTTGGTTACAATCGGCCCACCGGTTTCAGAGGAGAAGTCGTTTGAAAGTGTGGACGGACGACGTACGACGGACGGACGCCGGAGCCTTACCATCCTATAAGCTCCCCCGGAGCCGCTGGCTCAGGTGAGCTAAAAACTCAATTCCAATGGAATTATCTGCAGACTATATTTTTTTTTGAAATTTTGGGTGGAGACAGGTTATTTTTTTCTCTTACTTTTGAAGCCAGATTATTTTTTTGAACCCCCTTGTGAGCCAGGTTATTTTTTTCTTGCATATCCAAAGACAGGAATTTTTTTTGATAAATATACCAGGCCCCCCCCCCAGAATATCAAATGGTCGGTCCCTAATATTTGAATATTATCTACAATTGTTTTACACCAGCGGCAGCGGGCACGCATGTGCATACATTTACAAAACATCCTATACAATATTCACATACATGTATTATTGATCTGCCACATTATACTAAGTCAATGTTTCCACTAAAACTGAATTGCTAAAGAGTCACTAGCTTATGGGAGACAAAGCCTGTATTATGGCAAAATAAACACTCTAAAAGGCAAAAGTCCTAAAATAAAAAAAAATTATATCATCATCCCTAGTTTTTCTCTATTGTTTCCAGTTTTAAAATTGACATAAAAATTGGGAAATTGCTTTGGCTTCTGCCTTCCCAGACCCTCCCCCCCCCCCTTGTTTCCAGTTTTAAAATTGACATAAAAATTGGGAAATTGCTTTGGCTTCTGCCTTCCCAGACCCTCCCCCCCCCCCCCCCCCCCCCCCCATTTATTAACTTCTTAGCACAGAACTTTCAGCCATTTTATTAACTGGCATTCGTGTATAATGTCAGTCTATCAGTAAGTTTTTATCAAACTTTGGAAAGTGCGAATAAAGCATGTTAGGGCATATGATTGGGCTAGAAAAAAACCCTTAAATGCCTAATGTTAGCCCTAAAACTTTGCCAAAATAGCCCTAACTTTTGACCAAAATATCCCTTATTTAAGGCCTAATTTTTTGCCAAACTCATACAACTCGGCTCAACTTTATTAATCTCAGGTCACAAAGTGACATATGAGTATGGGATGTTTGTATCTGTTCCTTAGATAAAGAGAGTAACATGCTCCAGGCACTGGTTTGCAAAAGCAAGCTAAGCCATGCCCTTAGCCTGGTTAAAGAAAGCACCGTGTTCTTTTTGTGAGAAAAAAAGGTGTAAAAATTTACTGATGTGGGTAAAATAAAAGGACAAGGTCAAGTAAACAAGGTTCTGATAGTTCAGCCTATAAAAAAAGAAAAAAAAAAAGAACCTGTTTGAGTTAGTTTGTCAAAAAAAAAAGAAGAAGAAATTAGCTCCCTCAAGGTGAAAAGAAATTGTTTCCAGAGGCCAGTGAAATAAAATGTCCTGTCTCCATCAAGAATACAAGCCTCCCCCCCCACATCCCAGAATATCAAATGGTTGGTCCCTTAGCTAATTGGAGATAATAAGTAAATTAATTGATTGCCTTTTGAGCAAATGCCATCAATTTTTTGTAGGAGTTATTGCCGCCTTTGGAAAATTTGACATTTTAAACTTGTCAGCAGGATATCTCGAAAAGTATTTGAGCGAGGGACTTAAAACTTTCTCAGCTGATTGGAGATGATAAGTAGATTAAGTGATCAAATTTTGAACAATATCTGTTAATTTTTGTGGGATGTATGGTCCTTTGAATATTTTGGTATTTCAATTTTTTCAGTAGGATATCTCGAAAAGTATTTGAGTGAGTGACTTGAAACGTTGTCCGCGTGTAGATTAATTGATTAACTTTTGAATGAATTCTGTCAAATTTTATATGAGTAAAGGCCCTTTGAAAATTTCAGCATTTTAAACTTGTCAGCAAGATATCTCAAAACGTATTTGAGGTACGGACTTGAAACTTGGTCAGCTGATTGGAGATAAGTAGATTGACTGATTACCTTTAGAGCAAATTCTGTCCATTTGTTTTAGTACAGATCATTCCCTTTTAGGGTCAGGAGTATGGTTGGGGGCATAGTGTTTTACACACCTTTTCTAGTTGTACAAATGTTTAATTTTTTTCTTGGCTGAGATAGACGTTGTAGACCTCGTAAAACTGGTGGTGTTATTTTTCATTCAACTCTTTGCAATTCTCCCCATTGACGTCAATGCAAGAAGAATTTTTAAAAAAATTGATCCTTTTTAAACAGCAAAAGCTCTGTTTTTATTATAATACTTGGTATCGAGTTTAATAAATTATATTTTATGTTGCCTTATAGGACCACAGCCGAAACAGGATAGTTCAGCTCTCCTATTTTGCCTTCTAGAACAGTTGTTGTTAGAGGAAAGTTTAGCTCACACATGTTGCCTAATACATGTAGATCAGAAACTGCCACGAGACAGTGTCTGACCTAATGTTGCCTCATAGAACAGCAGCTGTCAAAAGTATATTTAAGCTCACCTAGTGTTGCCTAAAAGGACAGCAGCTGTTGCATGCAAGGTTAGCTTACCTATGTTGCCTTATTAAACAACAGCTATCAGAAGATAGTTCAGCTCACCAAATGTTGCCTTGTAAGGCAATACATATTGCAGGATAGGTCAGGTCACCTACATTGCCTTATAGAGTAGCAGTTGTCACAGGATATTTTAGTTCACCTTATGTTGCCTTGTAGCCTAGGACAATAGCTATTGCTGGGTTGGTCAGCTCACCTATGTTGCCTTATAGAACAACAGTTGTCAGATGATATTTAAGCTCACCATATTTTGCCTTATAGTATAACAGCTATTGCAGCATAGGTTAGCTCACCTGTAATGCCTTATCGAAAAGCAGCTGTCAAAGGATAGTTTAGCTTACCTTATATTGCCTAATAGGACAAGAGCTTTTGCATGATAGGTAAGCTCACCTATTTTGCCTTATAGAACAGGACAGTTTTGCTCACCCAATGTTGCCTTATAGGATAGCAGTTCTCACGAGACAGTATCTCACCTATGTAGCCTTAAAGAACAGCATCTGGCACAGTATTTTTGCTCACCCAATGTTGCCTTGTAGGACAGCAGCTGCCATGGGACAGTGTCTCATCTTTATTGCCTAATAGAACAGCAGCTGGCAGAATAGTTTTACTCAACCAATGTTGCCTTATAGGTCGGTTGATTGGTTGATTTGATGCTTAACGTCCACGGTAAACAACTAAGGTCATGTTGGGACGGTCAGTTAACCTAACCACACTATTCCTGGGCAGGCTTAGTCCTCCTAAGCGGTTAACCAGTACTAAGTGCACATACTTTCGCCAGTAACTGACAACTGCCCTTCTTGAATCAGCGGAAGGAGAAACGAAAGTATGTGGCCAGACCGGGATTCGAACCCAGGACCTCTGACTTACGAGTCAGGTGCCCTACCGATTGGGCTACCCGGCCCGGCCTGCCTTATAGGACAACAGCTGGTAAAGGATAGATTAGCAGTCCTATGATGCCTGATAAAACAGCAGCTGCCAGGGGACAGTGTCTCACCTATTAATATCTTAAAGATCAGCAGCTGTCACAGGATAGTTTAGCTGCATATGAAGACGACAGCTGTCACAAGATAAGTTAGGTTACCTATGTTGCTTTATAAAACAGCAGATGTCATAGGATAGCTTAGCTCACCTAATGTTGCTTGTTTGACAACAGCTGTCACACTATAGTCCTCGGATAGTGAAGCTCACCTTATGTTATCTCATAGCACAACAGCTGTTAAAGTGCAAATCACCTATTCATCATATGCAACCATAGCTCAATGTGCAGGCAACAAGGGAATGAACTCTGTCATACTATCATCCAAAAGTAATTTTTCAATACCACAACCACAACTGATGTTAATGGTCCTCATAAATTGTAATTTCGGTCTAGTACAGGCTACAGAACCACAAACAAGGAAAAAGAAAGACATTACACATCATTTGTGCATAGAATTTATTTGACTGCATAGATCTTTCACTAAGAGAACATCAGATAAATCTGCCAAAAACTTTCAGGGGTGTCATTAAGAGGCGGAAGGCATGGATTTTCCCCTTTTACTCAGACCTTATCCGCCGTCTATATTTTGGAAATATGTATAGGAGTTGTATGAAAACATATGAAATCCCCCGCCTACTTTGCCTGGACACCCCGGCGTCAAAAATGTTAATGAAACCCCTGAACTTTGGATCTCTTATTTCTTCAAGGACAGTGTAGCTCATACAGAACAAAACAGCTGTCAATGTACCTCACCACATTGTGTCTCACTGAAGTTCTGTTGTTACAGTGTCTCACAGAAATTTGGTATGGACCACCCTAGTAAAGCTGCATACCTAAGTCTTTATGAGCATAAACAGAACTACAGCAGAGTCATAATTTAAAGATCCAAAAACTATGTGCGGAAAGTGAAGATGGATGGATGGATAGCTTGCAATTTATGTCCTTTTCAACAGTATTTCAGTCATATCAGGACAATGGGCGGGTGATAATTGAAGGCTGTGTGCAATGGAACCCCATTTACGATGGAAAGAACTCCGCCTCCGGCAGGGCTCGAACCCACTACCCCTAGATCAGTAGGTCAGTGCTTAGCCCACTGAGCTGCCGGGGCTTTGGAAAGTGAAGACTCTGATCATACTGCACAGATATTGAAGCTGACAAGAGTGTTCGTTGGTTGCACAGTCATCTGCAAAAGTTGCCTCTTCAAGCTTTCAGCATGTTTTCAAAGTCAGTCGTCCAGAGGTTGTGGATTTGGTTCCAGTCTGAGGTTGTGAATTTGATTGCAGATCAGGCCACGAGGTTATGAAACTTTTTTCGTGCTGAACCAATGTTAGAAATAAGGTCCTGACAGCAACTTGCCAGGGGGGCAACCTGAAATGAATTTCAACCAGCCCACCAAGATTTCAACTTGCCCCCCTGTATTTCATTGCAATTAAACTGTATACATGTCATTTTCTTCCGAAGTCACATAAGTAAACATAGTCCAAAAATGTTCTCCCTTTCTAAGACACTTAATAATGCATGAATTCATGAACTTCAGAGATAACTGACCAACAGTTTTGAGCACAGCTGCCTAATCATTTTCACAGCGCTACTTTGACTGAGGTTCTTTATATTTTTCGCCTTCAAAACACAATATTGGTGGGTTTCAAACTTCTCATGCAAAACTTTAAAAAAGACAGGAAGCAATTTTTTTCCAGAATTTTATCTCCCAAAATTTCAGGTTGTCCAGGGGCAACCTTCCAAGACTATCAGCTTGCCCCCAGCAAATTTAACCCGTGTCGGGCAAGTGGGCAATTGCTTATTTCTAACACTGTGAACTCAGCTGAGCATGAAATTTTCTCTGCAGATAAATATGAAAATGCCAACATTTGTTGGCATTTTCAAATTTATAGGCAGAGAAAACTTCATACCCAGCTAAACTGAGTAAGAAAACAACTGTCCTTATCAGTAATTTGCTATTTATTAGCAGGTAAAACTTCATGCTCAGCTGAGCTGAGTATGAAAATATTTTTACAACCTCGGGGCCAGGTCAGAATTTTTCTCTAGCCTCTGGATCTTTTTACCCACCCACTCCTTCCCAGCACTCCATGGCCGAATAATGCTGCTGAAATACTATTAAAAGGCCCAGAAACCCCAAACTATCTATCCATCCATACATATTTTTCAAACCAACATTTTACACATTATCCAAGAATTAATACAGGCTGGTATTCTAATGACAATTCTGAGAAGTTTCTTTCAATCTCCATTAACCCTTTTTTCACCAGTGGACTTGTCCATCCTTATTATTGGGATGAGACAATTTCTTGTTTATAGGGGTTTCAGGTGAATGTTTTAACTTTTATTGTATTTTGCATAGAAATTCCTGTAGGCGAACAATGTTGACCCTGATCAGATGCCGCATTCTGCGGCATCTGAACTGGGTCTGCACTGTTTGCATATGTCCCTAAAATGGGTTTACAGTCTTAAATCCAATGGACCCTCATTATGGAGAGCTAAGGTGCAATGATCACTATGGAAGATAACTCTGAAATTGCAATAGTTGCCTCCCTTACCAGAGGTAGCTACTCTTTAAGAAAAAAAGAACCTGCTCTAATAGAGCAAATTCTTTTCTTTCCGAGTATCTCCCCTTGGAGAAGAGATTCCTGTACCAGGGAAGCAAATACCATATTTCTTTGGTTATAAGATGGGGGTTTGTGCTTCTAAAACAATCCAAAAAATCTAGATCCATCTTATAAGATGGATCTAGATTTTTTGGATTATTTTAGAATGGAAAAACCCTTCTCATAGCAGAATTTCATTAGACATACTAAGATATTTGGGGTCGTTATAGAGATAGAAAAGTACTGTCTTATAGCCAAATATTTATTGAAAAGCCCTATGGTACCTCATTAGAACATAATGTAGTTTATACTCCAACACCTACATCAGTTTACGCGACGTCTTATGCTGTTAAGTGATGTCAAAATAAACCATGGTTCTTTACATCTGATTGGACGTGGGCAACATTATGACCTCGTTGACGCTGTTCCACTATGAGTAGAACAAGAAATGTTACAGTGGTAACAAATGCCCCCGAAGGCCCCTTCAACTGACCTGTGAGCCCTAGTTGTGACATTGACCTTGGGCACAGAACCCGAGTCTTGCACATGATATACACTCTCATTTCATTTTACTTTTCTGTAATGTTTAAATGCACTTTGGAAGTTTAAGCAGATTCAAGGGGACTTATTTCAACCACTAACCAAACTGTGTTGTGTCCTTGACATACACAGTTCCGAGAATAGCTGCTAAGCTCCGCCTGCTTAGTTACTGTTACTACGTCTCACAAGCTTATGCAAAGATGGTGGAAAAACAAATGACAAATGCAAGTGCCTGCTAAATGTTGGCGATCTATGGCGAAGAATCAGCCTCCTCATGTCCTACACATGGCAGTTGGCGCATCATGCATTTCCGATGCGTTCTGTTCTTGCAAAGCAGGGTAAAATTTATCAAAAGTGGTGTTAGTTTGTTTTCTTCAAACAGGAAAACATCCCTTCCTTTACTGAAAGGTAAAATCACGGACTTATGTTGGTATTGACCACGTGCGATTTGTTTGTGAGACTATGTCACCTGCTAAGTTGTCGTTGCATTGGCCAGGTATACGATATCATGTGATTTTGTGTGACATTCTGGGTGTGGCTCGGAACTGTGTATTGGGTGTGGGAACCTAATGTCGCACCTTACATAACTTATTATTATACTTTACTTTTCTTTACGTTACCATTTTATCATGCTTTACCTTTCAGTGAAACTCAATGATATTCGCTTCAGCAGTTTTGAGTCAGTTCAGAGACATGAATTGACCTCTGAGCCCTGACTGTGATCCTGACCTTGGACAACAAAACCATAACTTGTTTGCGACATATTCGCTCACTGTTTTATACCTTTTCATGAAGTTTGATGAAGTTTGCTTCAGTAGTTTTTAGGTAATTGAGGATGAATGACTTGACCTTTGACCTCTGGCTATGACCTTGACCTTGGGTGTGGGAACCTATGTCTTGTACATGGTAAATAATCCAATTAGGCTTTATCTTTCTTTAAAGTTTGCTTTGGTACTTTTCTGAGAAATTGCCGAGACATGATTTGACCTCTGACCCCAGATTGTGACCTTGACCTTGGATATGGGATCCTAAATATTGTGTGCAACATACCATCTCATTATGGTTTACCTTTCTGTGAAGTTTGATGGCATTCGCTTCAGCAGGTTTTAAGTTATCACAGAGGCAAGATTTGACCTTTGACCCCTAATTGTGACCTTGACCTTGAACCTGGCAACCCAAATCTTACGTGCAACACAACTTCTCATTATGTCTCATCTTTCTGTGGAGTTTCATTAAATTTGCTTCAGTAGTTTATAAGTAATCGCTGAGAGCCAACTGACTTTTGACCCAACCGTGGTCTTGACCTTGGGCGTAGGGACCTAAGTCTTGTGCACGACACACCTTCTCATTATGCTTTATCTTTCTGTGAAGTTTCATCAAATTTGCTTCAGTAGTTTTAAAATTATCACTGAGACACCATTTTGAGACACAATTTGACCTTTGACCCAATTGTGGCCTTGACCTTGGGCATAGGGACCTAAGTCTTGTGCGCGACACACCTTCTCATTATGCTTTATCTTTCTGTGAGGTTTCATCAAATTTGCTTCAGTAGTTTTAAAATTATTGCTGAGACACGATTTTGAGACACAATTTGACCTTTGACCCAATTGTGGCCTTGACCTTGGGCGTAGGGACCTAAGTCTTGCGCGCGACACACCTTCTTATTATGCTTTATCTTTCTGTGAAGTTTCATCAAATTTGCTTCAGTAGTTTCTAAGTTATCGCTGAGACACGATTTGTAACGGACGGACGGATGGACTGACGGACGGATGGACGGACGGACAGACAGTCCGATTTTAATATGCCACCCGAAGTTCCTTCGGGGGCATAAAAACTTACTTGTTATGGAATTTGTGAGATTTATTTTCGATAATATTTGTAATGCACCAGCTAATGAATTCAAGTGTCATGCCAATATCTGTATAGAGGCCCTGACGGAAATTGCAGGTTTACCTTAACTAGGTGGCAAAATACAGAACTCACCAATGCTTCCAAAACTAAATAATGAGCCGCCACATGACAAAACTAACAAAGTGGCATGTGCACCATGGGAAGACCCAGATCAGCTTGGGCATCCACCCATTCTGATCAGAGTCTCGGTTGTTGGCGCAGAGGTACCTTAGAACCTTAGCTACCCTTTAAGTGCACAGCTAAGACTGATCAAACTGGATGGCTGCCCCAGCTGATCTGAGTCTTCGCATTACATGGTGGTAGCTTAGACCCTTAGCCATCCTTAAAGTGTGCAGCAAACTGATCAGACTGGGTGGAAGCCCGGGCTGATTTGTGTCTTCCCTGGGTGCACATGTATTTGTTGGTTTTGTTGACTTGTATCAACGCTCAAACTGTGACATAAAGAACATGCAAAAATAAAGTGATTTACAGTATGTTTTCTTTATATAGCTGTATATTGATAACATTCATTAGGGGAGAGCCGGGTAACTTCTGACAGGCGGGTAAATTTGGACATACAATTGCAAACAGTGAAAATCCAGATGAGACGGCTCATTATGAGCCCTCTCATCAGGATTTTCTCTGTTTGGCCAGTTAATTTTTGTTTTAGTTCCAAACAACTGAGATATAAAGGAAACAAGTCAGTGTCCTAATTTACACGCTGTCCGAAGTTACCGGGCTCTCCCCTAGATCTGTCTCAGTCAGGTGGTTCTAATAAAGAGAAACAATAATTGAGCCATGACAAGAGAAAACCAACAAAGTGGCATGAGCGCCCATTAAAGACCCAGATCAGCCTGAGCATCTTCCAAGTCTGATCAGAGTCTTCACTGTCCCCATGTAGTTAGCTTAGACCCTTAGCTACCCTTTAAGTGCACAGCGAAGACTCTGGTCAGACTGGTTGGATGCCCAGGCTGTTCTGAGTCTTCACTGGGTGTGCATGCCACTTTGTTGGTTTCTTGTGTCGTGGCTCATATGTTTTCAAGACACAGTAAAAAAAAATCAAGCCACCCAGAGCTCTAGATAAGAGGGGTATTTGATGATAATTGAGGGATAATTATTTTTATTTCTCATTGAAATCATATGTTGTGACCCCTAATCTGAACCGTCTCGTCGAGACGGTTCAGATGTGGGGTCATAAAATATGTCTTTGTGCAGAATTAACAAAAATTATCCTTAATTATCACCAAATACTCCTCTTATCTAGGGCTCTGATCCACCTTATCTGGAGCTACAGACGATAATCCTAAATATAAAAAAAAAAAAAATGAAACACTATAGCTTTTTCTTCTGTATTACGTCACTTTTATGGCTCCCATCACAAAATGGTCTGTTATTTGTTTGTTTACAGTTGCACAACCAATACTTCTTACTCTCGGAAACAGTAAACCTGTGGGGCAAGAATTTCTTGTTTGATCTCGGGTCTACCTCACCTTTCAACGTCTCATAAACTCTTTTATGCGTACCATCACAGAATGGCTGAAAAGAAATGATCATAATTACATATCAGTGCCCATATCTGACACAGTAACTATTTGAGCGGAAATTGAGCCACAACATGACAACAACAACTAAGTGGATATGCACCCAGCGAAGACTCAGATCAGCCTGGGTATCTGCCCAGTCTGATCAGAGTCTTTGCTGTTTGCTTAAAGGGTAGCTAAGGGTCTGATCTAGCTCCATGTGGACAGCAAAGACTCTCATCGGACAGAGCGGATGCCCAGGCTGTTCTGAGTCTTCGCTGGACATACATGCCACTTTGATGGTTTTCACTGTTGTGGCTCAATTCAATAATTGACACTTTTCTAAGACATGAGATCCAAATATTTAGGGTAATACAGTACCCTAAAATTGAGACGTTTTTTTTATCATCCTAAAGTTTCAACTGTGAAGTTCATAGACATAATATGCTTTGTGGTT
Organism: Ctena decussata; assembly: GCA_963989385.1. Lineage (NCBI taxonomy): Eukaryota > Metazoa > Mollusca > Bivalvia > Lucinida > Lucinidae > Ctena > Ctena decussata. The sequence continues at coordinate 43,070,358 of OZ022512.1, forward strand.
TAGTGTCTAAAAACTGAAGAATAATTCAGAGCTCTAGATAAGAGGGAGTATTTGGTGATAAGTTAGGATAATTTTTGTTATTTCTATATAAAAACATACGTTGTGACCCTTCATCTGAACCGTCTCGATGAGACGGTTCAGATGAGGGGTCACAACATATGATTTCAATGAGAAATAAAAAAAAATTATCCTTCAATTATCAGCAAATACCCCTATCTAGGGCTCTGTAATTTACTGTATTTATTCGGGAGTTTATCCTTCCAAAATTACCACAAATACCTATTAATCCTATTAAACACTCTCGGTGCATTGGATTTTACGAAAAAAAACGGGTGGAGGGAGGGAGTCATTCATTGGAGCCCGAAGTCTAGTAAATCAGCCACTGTAAAATACCTTTAATGAACAGTATAAAGGTGAGTGTGTACACTTGCTGAGGCAGCAACTCTACAATTTTCAGCCTCCCCTCTAGGAGCAATTTCTTTCCTTTAAGAGTAGACCCCATTTCAAAGAGCTATGTCATCTAGAGAAGCAAACAGGAATTCATGCAAATTGATATAATATTACTTTTGGAAAAGCAGACAGGGCTAACCTAGCAATTTGGGTTTGAATCACAAAGAAGAACAAATCTTTTCAATCACAAACAGGGTTGGAAATAGCCTTTCATTATCATCCTTCCATCAGCTTTATATGACTGAAATACTGTGGAAAGGGCTGTACATAGAATTGTAAGTCATTCATCTAGCTTCCACTTACATATGCACATCCCTTCAGACCTATAGATTCGGCACAAAATGGCCTTTTTTGAGCTGGTGTGCCATAAAACCCATATCACTCACTCAATTCAGACCTATAGACTAGGCATGCTGATGGTGGGGAATAATCAAGGATACTGTTTTCGCTGAGGGCCTCATGGGAGATAAGCTATTACATGTATTATTGTATGTGCTAAATGTTGTAACCCTCGAAAAATAAAGTTGTTACTTACTTATTTACTGTTCAGGATCTCCACTGCATGAATCTTACCTGAGTTCTGCTATGTCCACATACACACCAGGAATATCTCTTTTCCGCCTCCAAATCTACTGGAAAAGGCTTTTTATCATAAGCTTTCCCCTTTAGTGGGGTGACTTCATACTCTCCTGCGGCTGGAGTCTCAGGGTGCACTTCTTTCTTTTCGTACCCTGTTAGTCCTATAGCAGTTTCCTTAGCAAAGTCATCCTCTTTCCAATCTGAGTACTTAAGTCTCTGAACTAGAGGGACCTGAATGAAACAAACAGTGATAATTCAGAGCTCCAGATAAGAAGGGCTACCAGGAATAATATAGGAATATTATCCCCTATTTTTCCATAAGAATATATGTTGTGATCTAATTAAAACCATCTTCCCAAGACCATTCTGAAGAGGGGTTACAACCTATGTTTTCTTAAAAACATAAGATAAATATCTTTGACTTATCCTCAATACCCCTCTTATCTGCTGCTCTTGCAATTTGATATATTTAGGAGTCCCAATGATAATACATGCAGAACTCTAGATGAGAGGGAGTATTTGGTGATAATTAGAGATAATTTTTGTGAATTCTGCATAAAAACATGTTGTGACCCCTCATCTGAACCGGCGTGGATGAGACGGTTCAGATGAGGGGTCACAACATATGGTTTCGATGAGAAATAAGAAAAATTATCCCTCAATTATCATCAAATACTCCCCCTTAACTAGAGCTCTGACATGTATACTGTGAGGGGAAGCAACTCTGTTAATTTTGCCACCTTTCTCAATGGGGGTCAACTCTTAAAGAAAAGAATTTGCTTCACTAGAAGCAAATTCTTTCCTTTAATTGTTGACTCCATTTTGGAAGGGTCCTGATATCCAGGGAAGTAAACAGGGAGTCACATAATGTCTCCCTTTAAAGCATAGATTTTGTGTACCCATAGACCTTACAGATAGTTTCTTTCCTTTGTCTATACCAGCATTTTTTTCTGGTGATTCTCAGATAATTTATGTTCGTTATCTTAAAAAAAAAAAAACAACAACATAAGTTGTGAGTGTGACCCCTCATTAGAAACCAACCCCAGGAAGGCAGTGCTGATGAGTAGGGCTGGCTTATTGTCCCGAAATTGGTAGTCAGTTATCGCTCCTCTCATATCAATTTATAACCGAATAGTAATTGTTAGTTTCTAAATCATTCTTGACATGAGATTGTCGATATTTTGGTCAATTATCCTTTGTTTATGCTGATGCTATGTTTACTTATTTAAATACACTGAAGCATATTATTTGATGGTCGTAAAACAACTGTAAGAAATCTGACCTTGTGATTAATTGGTAAAATTGATCATAATAAGTGACTGGTCTACTGTGTTGTTTTAATATAAGATACTAGTATATGTTCATTTCAGTCAACTAAACAGTCCTGATGCAATTGTACATCACTCTTTCAGTCTTTGCTTTATCAAATATGCACCCCCCATACACACACACAATACACACAAACTTCTGGCAGTCAGACACAACACACACACACACACACACACAAAAAAAAAATTTGCGACCCCTCACTAGAACCAATAGCCGAGATAGCTCCGATGAAGAGTAAAAACATGTGTTCACTGAGAAATAAGGAACATCCCCAAACACCCACTTTATCGAGAGCTCTGGGATATACACCACATTAAAAAATATATTAACCAGAGCTGTAGATAAGAGGGAGTATTTGATGATAATTAAGGATAATTTTTTTTTATTTCTCATCAAAACCATATGTTGTGACCCCTCATCTGAACCGTCTCGTCGAGACGATTCAGATGAGGGGTCACAACATATGGTTTCATGCAGAATTAACAAAAATTATCCCTAATTATCACCAAATACTCCCTCTTATCTACAGCTCTGTTAACTAGAGGGACCAGCCTAGAGGGAGAAGTGGAAGAAATAGTCTCCCTAAGCTGCATGACTGACTTCTCCCTATTTTGAGCTGAGGGAGAAGTCAAAATGTATAAAACAGCGTTCTCACTTGAATTTTAGAAGTATAAGTTCGAGACTCCTCCTGTTCCGAAAAAAAGGCGTCACATCTGAAAAGTAGGAGTCCCATCCTGAAAAATTGGAGTCCCATAGATTTCAACATAAAACTAGAAATGTTTTTCAGAGAAAAACTGATGTCCCCCCACCAGCCCATTTTCCATCCCCTATAATGAAGTCCTCCTTTGACCTTGAAAATGAGGCCAAGGTCACCAGAATCTGATCAGCTCTTAAGCTATTCCCAGTAATGTATTCATGCAAGTTTGGTGAAATTCCATCTATTGGTTCATGAGATATTATGGGTACAAGAAATTGCCATCTAAGTCCTCCAATGACCTTGAAAATGAGGTCAAGGTTGCCAAAATCTAAATCAGCTCTTAAGCTAGTCCCACTGATGTATCCATGCAAGTTTGTTGAAATTCCATCCATTGGCTCATGAGATATTGTGGTATTAGGAAATTGTCATCTCAGTCCTCCAGTGACCTTGAAAATGAGGTCAAAGTCATCAAAATCTAATCAGCTTTAAAACATGTCCCAATGATGTATGGATCATGCAAGTTTGGTGAAATTCCATCCATTGGTTCAGGAGATATAGGGGGTACAAGAAATTGTCATCTAAGTCCTTTAGTGACCTTGAAAATGAGGTCAAGGTCATCAAAATCTAATTAGCTCTTAAACTTGCCCCAATGATGTATCCATGCAAGTTTGATGAAATTCTATCCATTTGTTCAGGAGATATAGTGGGTACAAGAAATTCTCATCTAAGTCCTCCAGTGACCTTGAAAATAAGGTCAAGGTCACTAAAATCTAATGAGCTATTAAACTTGTCCTAATAATGTATCCATGCAAGTTTGGTGAAATTCCATCCATTGGTTTAGGAGATAACATGGGTACCTGAAATTGTCATCTAAGTCCTCCAGTGACCTTGAAAATGAGGTCAAGGTCACCAAAATCTAATCAGCTCTTAAACTTGTCCCAATGATGTATCCATGCAAGTTTGGTAAAATTCCATCCATTGGTTCAAGAGATATCGCACAAGCAAGAAACTGTCACGCCGACGCTGACGCCGACGCCCGGGATCCGCACTGAAAACAATATGTCCCCCCTCACCTTTGGTGGGGGGACATAATTTAGGTCCAAAAGCTATTTCACTCATCTCCCTAAAATTGTCTTATGATGAGGTTATCCCCGAGGGGTGCAAAAGATGAAAAGGGCTCATTTTATGCTTTGCCATTATGCTATTTTAAGTTACAATGCATGTGCTTGCTTTTTTATTATGCTATGATAATTTTATTAACGAATGTGCCTTACACTGTATTCTGACTATGATTTTCAGTCCAACCTCTCCAAACGTTCACCTCCCACCGACGGTCACCTCTTAACAACGGCCACTTACAATTCCCCCCATTTTATTTCCTATATTTATCACCTCTGACCAGCGGCCACCTCTTTTTCCTGGTCAGCGGTTGCAGTTTCAGACGAAAACGGTCAGAATTACCTCTGTAACGCCAAGTTTTTTTGGTGGAATATGGTATTTTTTAATTACCCAGGACTGTTTATTAACTCTTGTCTTATTTGATAGGTATTAGTTAAATGGAAAAATGTATATTCATGGTAAATGTGATAATTACATAAAATGCTTGCATTTGCAGACGTATATACATCATTAAAACTGTTGCTTTACTGGTACTCAGTGGTCAAATACCAACACAAAAGCCCATGAGTTAAACCCTCCGAACAACAGCCACCTCTATACAATGGCAAATTTTGGCTGTTCTGGCTGTTGGCTGTTGTAGAGAAGTTGCACTGTACCTTCCTCAGCTTTTTTGCTCAAGGTCCAACCCAGCATTACCTGGCAGGTCTTCCTTGACCATGAATAAATTTTTCATCTATCACAGCAAGGTTTATCATTATGATAGGCTATATAGAAAAATTATTAATATATCAGAATGATGTCTATATCTGTAATAACTAAATCTCTTCGGTGATGAATTGTTTCTTTTATTGTGTATAGATTTTCTCTTGGTTTGTCGGTAAAAAAGTCTTGATGGCTAATGTTCTTTATATGTTGCACAGAGCTCTAGATAAGAGGGAGTATTTGGTGATAATTAGGGATAATTTTTGTTAATTCTGCATGAAAACATATGTTGTGACCCCTCATCTGAAACGTCTCGTCAAGATGGTTCAGATGAGGGGTCACAACATATGGTTTCGATGAGAATTAAAAACCAGAGGACCAATGGTCCAGTAGCTCACCTGACACTTGGTCCTGGTATATATTTTATTGCTTTTATACATGTATATAGCACCAGGGCAGGGGCAGATAACAGGGTTCGTACAGAAATAAGAGAACAGAATTCCAGGACTTTTCAAGGACTTTTTTCATTTTTCAAGGACTCAATTTTAACGACCTGTCAGTCACTCACCTAACATTGCTTTTTTAATATTTCTTGTTGTTACAAAGTTATTGTGACTAAGCTGTATAGAGATCCAATTAAGACAATTATCTTTCAAGAAATTCGGTAAAACTTGAAGTCCACTGTCAGAAAAATCCTGTGATTTTCATCATGGAATTCTCCATCAGAAGAGGATTCAGAGAGAGAGATATATACACATTTGCCTTTCGAAGCCATTGTGTTTGTTGATCTTCTTCGATTTAAATTCGCCCAAAATTTGCACTTTTTATAGCCGGAAATGGCGAAACGGAAACAAGTCGCACTTTATTTCTACAACCAGATGATGGTATTGATAAATACCGGTGTCAGATAATATTTTGACCCGTATAATATTTTGACCCGGGGTCATTATATTATGACCCGCGGGTCAAAATATTATTATAATATTTTGACCCCCCCTATAATATTTTGACCCGCCCCCATGAAAAAAAATGGAAATAGAGAAAAGTATATGTAAGACCTACAGTAACCAAGCAAATATCAAATACAATATGAATTCGCTGCTCCTCCTTATTTTGAAAAATCTGTAGGGGGGGGTCAAAATATTATAGCTATAATATTATGACCCGCCCCACTTAAAATTAAAAGTTTTAATGTTTTCATGGAACTATTCATTTGTAAATATCTGTTTTCATAAAATTTAAATTAAATCCATCAGATTCTCTGTTCTATCACTAAAATACTTAACTGATGGGCTTGATGGGGGGTCGAAATATTATAGCTATAATATTTTGACCCACCCCCATAACTAAAATGGAAATATCAGAGAGTATATGTAAGCCCTACCATTATCAAGCAAATATCAAATACAATAATAATACACTGCTCTTTATCATTTTAAATGAAACTGTCCAATAGGGTTTGTTTTTTTTTGTGAGGGGGGGGGGGGGGTCAAAATATTATAGCTATAATATTTTGACCCGCCCCAATGAATTAAATGGTAATATTGGAAATTATATGTAAAACTACCATAATCAAGCATGAAACATAATAACAATTTACAGCTCCTCCTCATACACAACTCCTGCCGAGTTGTGTGGGTGAGTGTGTAATGGGGGGAAGGGGGGTCGGGGTAGGTCAAAATATTATAGCTATAATATTTCGACTCGCCCCTGTTGAGAGTCAAAAAGGGCCATTTAACATACTTCTATTGGTTACTTTATATCTGCTGTAACAGATATAAAATTAAAAACACTATGTGATTGTCATTTCTAGAGCTATAAGCCTTAATATGCAAAGGATGGTTCAAGGAGGGGGTGGGTCAAAATATTGTAGCTATAATATTTTGACCCCCCCCCCCCCCCCCCCCCTTCAGAGTTACATATGTCATCTACCATATTTCTATTGGCCTCTTTATATCTGTTGTGACAGAATTTAAATCAAAAACACTATGTGACTGTCATTTCTAGAGCTATAAGCCTTATTATGCAAAGGATGGGTCTAGGAGGGGGCGGGTCAAAATAGACCCCCCCTCCCCCCCCCCCCCCCCCCCCCCTTCAGAGTTACATATGTCTTCTGCCGTACTGGCATTGGTTTGTTTACATCTGTGGTGATAGAATAAGAGATTTAAATACCATCTGATTGCATTTCCTATAGCTATTAGTACTTCATATAGTAAAGATGGCTATGAGACAGGGCGGGTTGAAATATTATAGCTATAATATTTTGACCCGCCCCTGTTGAGAGTAAAATAGGCTATTGAACAAAATTCTTTTGGTCTCTTTATATCTATTGTGACAAAACTTGAATTAAAAACACTATGTGATTGTCATTTCCAGAGCTATAAGCCTTAATATACAAAGGATGGGTCTAGGAGGGGGCGGGTCAAAATATTATAGCTATAATATTTTTACCCCCCCCCCCCTCCTTCAGAGTTACATATGTCATCTACCGTACTGGCATTGGTTTGTTTACATCTATTGCGATAGAATATGAGATTTTAATATCATCTAATTGCATTTCCTATTGCTATTAGTACCTCATAATAGTAAAGATGGCTATGAGACAGGGCGGGTCGAAATATCATAGCTATAATATTTTGACCCGCCCCTGCTGAGAGTAAAATAGGCCATTTAACATACGTCTATTGGTCCTTTTATATCTGTTGTGACAGAATTTGAATTAAAAACACGATATGATTGTCATTTCATGAACTATAAGCCATATTATGCAAAGGATGGGTCTAGGAGGGGGTGGGTCAAAATATTATAGCTATAATATTTTGACCCCCCCCCTTCAGAGTTACATGTCTTCTGCCTTACTGGCATTGGTTTGTTTACATCTGTGGTGATGGAATATGAGATTTAAATACCATCTGATTGCATTTCCTATTGCTATTAGTACTTCATATAGTAAAGATGGCTATGAGACAGAGCTGGTCGGAATATTATAGCTATAATATTTTGACCCGCCCCTGTTGAGAGTAAAATAGGCCATTTAACATATGTCTATTGGTCTCTTTATATCTATTGTGACAAAATTTTAATTTAAAGCACTATGTGATTGTCATTTCAAGAGCTATAAGCCTTATTATGCAAAGGATGGGTGTAGGAGGGGGTGGGTCAAAATATTATAGCTATAATATTTTGACCCCCCCCCCTCCCCCCCTTCAGAGTTACATATGTCTTCTGCCATACTGGCATTGGTTTGTTTACATCTGTGGTGATAGAATAAGATATTTTGACCTGCCCCTGTTGAGAGTAAAATAGGCTATTGCACAAAATTCTTTTGGTCTCTTTATATCTATTGTGACAAAACTTGAATTAAAAACACTATGTGATTGTCATTTCCAGAGCTATAAGCCTTAATATACAAAGGATGGGTCTAGGAGGGGGCGGGTCAAAATATATTATAGCTATAATATTTTTACCCCCCTTCCCCCCCCCTCCTTATGAGTTACATATGTCATCTACCGTACTGGCATTGGTTTGTTTACATCTATTGTGATAGAATATGAGATTTAAATATCATCTAATTGCATTTCCTATTGCTATTAGTACCTCATAATAGTAAAGATGGCTATGAGACAGGGCGGGTCGAAATATTATAGCTATAATATTTTGACCCGTCCCGGTTGAGAGTAAAATAGGCCATTTAACATACGTCTATTGGTCCTTTTATATCTGTTGTGACAGAATTTGAATTAAAAACATGATGTGATTGTCATTTCATGAACTATAAGCCATATTATACAAAGGATGGGTCTAGGAGGGGGCGGGTCAAAATATTATAGCAAAAATATTTTTACCCCCCCCCCCCCCCCCCCACTCCTTCAGAGTTGCATATGTCATCTACCATACTGGCATTGGTTTGTTTACATCTATTGCGATAGAATATGAGATTTAAATATCATTTAATTGCATTTCCTATTGCTATTAGTACCTCATAATAGTAAAGATGGCTATGAGACAGGGCGGGTCGAAATATTATAGCTATAATATTTTGACCCGCCCCTGTTGAGAGTAAAATAGGCCATTTAACATACGTCTATTGGTCCTTTTATATCTGTTGTGACAGAATTTGAATTAAAAACATGATGTGATTGTCATTTCATGAACTATAAGCGATATTATGCAAAGGATGGGTCTAGGAGGGGATGGGTCAAAATATTATAGCTATATTTTGACCCCCCCCCCCCCCCCTTCAGAGTTACGTATGTCTTCTGCCGTACTGGCATTGCTTTGTTTACATCTGTGGTGATAGAATAAGAGATTTAAATACCATCTGATTGCATTTCCTATAGCTATTAGTACTCCATATAGTAAAGATGGCTATGAGACAGGGTGGGTCGAAATATTATAGCTATAATATTTTGACCTGCTCATGTTGAGAGTAAAATAGGCCATTTAACATACTTTTATTGGTCACTTCATATCTGTTGTGACAGAATGTAAATTAAAAACACTATGTGATTGTCATTTCAAGAGCTATAAGGGATGGGTCTAGGAGGGGGCGGGTCAAAATATTATTTCGACCCCCACCCCATCAAGCCCATTGTCAGTATTTTAAGTATTTTAGTGATGGAACAGAGAATCTGATGGTGTTTAAAATTAAATTTTATCAAAACAGATATTAACAAAACAATAGTATAATGAAAACATTAAAACTTTTAATTTCAAGTGGGGCGGGTCATTATATTATAGCTATAATATTTTGACCCCCCCCCATCCCCGCTCACCAAAAAAACCAAACAAACCCTGCTGGACAGTTTTATTTAAAATGAGAAAGAGCAGTGAATTTTTTTTTTGTATTTGATATTTGCTTGATAATGGTAGGGCTTACATATACTCTCCAATATTTCCATTTTCTTCATGGGGGTGGGTCAAAATATTATTGCTATAATATTTCGACCCCCCCCCCCCCACCCCCCGATCAAGCCCATCGTCAGTATTTTAAGTGTTCTAGTGATGTGACAGAGAATCTGATCGTGTTTTAGTTTTAATTTCATCAAAACAGATATTCACACATGAACAGTATCATGAAAACATTAAAACTTTTAATTTTAGGTGGGGGGGTCATTATATCATAGCTATAATATTTTGACCCCCCCCCCCCCCCTCTCACAAAAGAAAACAAACAAACCCTGCTGGGAAGTTTTATTTAAAATGAGAAAGAGCAGTGAATTATTACCATATTTTTTATTTGCTTGATAAAGGTAGGGCTTACATATACTCTCTGATATTTCCATTTTAGTCATGGGGGCGGGTCTATAATTATAGCTATAATATTTTGACCCCCCCCCCCCCCACTCTATCAAGCCCATTGGCAGTATTTTAAGTATTTTAGTGACGGAACAGAGGATCTGATGGTGTTTTAAATTAAATTTTATCAAAACAGATATTAACAAAACAATAGTATTATGAAAACATTAAAACTTTTAATTTTAAGTGGGGCGGGTCATTATATTATAGCTATAATATTATGACCCCCCCCCCCCCTCACAAAAAAACCAAACCCTATTGGACAGTTTTATTTAAAATGATAAAGAGCAGTGTATTATTATTGTATTTGATATTTGCTTGATAATGGTAGGGCTTACATATACTCTCTGATATTTCCATTTTAGTTATGGGGGCGGGTCAAAATATTATAGCTATAATATTTCGACCCCCAACCCCCCATCAAGCCCATCAGTTAAGTATTTTAGTGATAGAACAGAGAATCTGATGGATTTAATTTAAATTTTATGAAAACAGATATTTACAAATGAATAGTACCATGAAAACATTAAAACTTTTAATTTTAAGTGGGGCGGGTCATAATATTATAGCTATAATATTTTGACCCCCCCTACAGATTTTTCAAAATAAGGAGGAGCAGCGAATTCATATTGTATTTGATATTTGCTTGGTTACTGTAGGTCTTACATATACTTTTCTCTATTTCCATTTTTTTTTCATGGGGGCGGGTCAAAATATTATAGGGGGGGTCAAAATATTATAATAATATTTTGACCCGCGGATCATAATATAATGACCCGCGGGTCACTTTTTAGGCGGGTCAAAATATAATATGACACCGGGACTACCAGTAAAAATGAATCTGAATACGGTCGCACCTTGCTCTTTGACGTATCTAGCGATTTTCACTCGGTTTTCTTTTGCCCATCACATAAATCCAAAAGAATAAAAAAAGAATCGATGTATTTGATTATTTTCAAGGACAATTTCTCATTTACAAGGGCAATTTTACAAAATTCCAGGACAATTCCAGGACAAATGGCACTATTTTCAAATTCCAGGAGTTTTCCAGGACCAGAGTCAAATTCAAGGACTTTTCAAGGTCTGTGCGAACCCTGGATAACCCCCCTCCCTTGGGGATTAATTTTGAGTCCCAATCCTATATACCAAGCCACAAGGTCACTGGGCCTTTGTTTCTGGACAAAGATTTCTGAAGGGTTTTTATCATAAATGGGTGTGGCGGCCACCATGTTCATACGACCATGACCATCTGAACAAACTTTGATTCCTTTGACCCAGTATTAAAGCTCCATAATATATGAAACACAGTAATCATTTGTATAAACTATGATGGGCCTGAGTGCCCAGTGCTACATATCGGTACCAAGTTTCAAGGTTATAGGCCTTTCGGTTCTCGAGAAAAAGACGTTTGAATAGTTTTTACCATATATGGGCATGGTGGCCATCTTGGTCAAGTGACCAAGACCATCTGAACAAACTATGGTTCCTTTAAGCCGGTGAAGCTGAATGTGAAATATGGCTTCAATTGACCCCCGTGGCCTCTGAGAAGATGTTTGAAAATGTTGACGGGTGACAGAATCTCAATGACCTTGTACAAAAGTCAAAGAATGACCTTGACCTTTAACGACAAAATATCTTCATCTGGTCATTTAGTCAACCATATATACCAAATATTGTACCTTAGACTTAAATAGTTTCTGAAACATCCACTGTTTAAGCATTTTCCCATATAAAAGCCTACATAATGTACCAAAGTTGATAGTGTCATAAATTAGGTCAAGGTCAACGCACGATCATTTGTATAAACTATAATGGGCTTGAGTGCCCAAGGCTACATACCAAGTTTCAAGGTTATACGCCTTTTGGTTCTGGAGAAGAAGATTTTGAAGGGTTTTTACCATATATGGGCATGGCGGTCACCTTGGTCAAGATCCCGAGAACAAACTTTTATTCCCCGATCACACTTAGACTCCATATGAAATTTTGCTTCAATCAGACCAGTGGTTTCAGAGGAGAAGATGTTTTGAAAATCTTGATGACGGACAGACCGACAAGTTGACCGTGACCTTCAGTGACATAATATCTTCACCTGGTCATTTAGTTGACTATATATACAACATATTGTACCTTAGACTTAAATAGCTTCTGAGAAATCCACTATATAAGCGTTTTCCCATATAAAAGCCTAACATACCAAAGTTGACCATGTCCTAAATTAGGTCAAGGTCAACGCAAGGTCATCATTTCTATAAGCTATGATGGACCCGCATGCCCAAAGCTACATACCAAGTTTCAAGGTCATAGGCCTTTTGGTTCTGAGGAAGAAGATTTTTTAAAGTTTTTTACCATATATGGGCATGGTGGCCATCTTGGTCATGTGACCCAGACCCCGGGTAAAAACTTTCATTCCCCCATCCCACTGAGACTCCATATGAAATTTTGCTTCAATCTCCCCAGCGGCTTCAGAGGAGAAGATGTTTGAAAATCTTGACGACGGATGGTCCGTCGAAATGACCGAATGACCTTGATCTTTAGTGAAATAATATCTTCATCTGGTCATTTAGTCGACCATGTATACCAAGTATTAAACCTTAGACTTAAATAGTTTCTGAGAAATCCACTATATAAGCGTTTTCCCATATAAAAGCCTAACATACCAAAGTTGACCATGCCGTAAATTAGGTCAAGGTCAACAAAAGGTCACCATTTGTATAAACTATGTTGGGCCTGCATGCCCAATGCTACATACCAAGTTTCAAGGTCATAGGCCTTTTAGTTCTGGAGAAGAAGATTTTTGAAGGGTTTTTACCATACACGGGCGTGGCTGCCATCTTGGTCATACGACCCAGATACCGCAAACAAACTTTCGTTTCCCTAACCCATGGAGGCTGCATATGAAATTTGGCTTCAATCAGCCAAGTGGTTTCAGAGGAGAAGATGTTTGAAAATCTTGATGAAGGATGGTCCGACAGAATGACCTTGACCTTTAGTGACATAATATCTTCAGCTGGTCATTTAGTCGACCATGTATACAACATATTGTACCTTAGACTTAAATAGATTCTGAGAAATCCACTGTTTAAGCGTTTTCCCATATAAAAGCCTAACATACCAAAGTTGACCATGCCGTAAATTAGGTCAAGGTCAACGCCAGGTCATCATTTCTATAAACTATTTTGAGCCCGCATGCCCAATGCTACATTCCAAGTTTCAAGGTCATAGGCCTTTTGGTTCTGGAGAAGAAGATTTTTGAAGGGTGACCCAGATAGCGCGAACAAACTTTCGTTCCCCTAACCCATGGAGGCTGCATATGGAATTTGGCTTCAATCAGCCCAGTGGTTTCAGAGGAGAAGATGTTTGAAAATCTTGACGACGGATGGTCCGACGGAATGACCTTGACCTTTAGTGACATAATATCTTCATCTGGTCATTTAGTCGACCATGTATACCAAGTATTAAACCTTAGACTTAAATAGTTTCTGAGAAATCCACTGTTTAAGTGTTTTCCCATATAAAAGCCTAACATACCAAAGTTGACCATGCCGTAAATTAGGTCAAGGTCAACGCAAGGTCATCATTTGTATAAACTATGATGAGCCCGCATGCCCGATGCTACATACCAAGTTTCAAGGTCATAGGCCTACTGGTTCTGGAGAAGAAGATTTTTGAAGGGTTTTTACCAGATATGGGCGTGGCTGCCATCTTGGTCATGTGACCCAGATACCACAAACAAACTTTCGTTCCCCTAACCCATGGAGGCTGCATATGAAATTTGGCTTCAAACGGCCCAGTGGTTTCAGAGGTGAAGATGTTTGAAAATCTTGACGACGGATGATCCAACGGAATGACCTTGACCTTTAGTGACATAATATTTTCATCTGGTCATTTAGTAGACCATGTATACCAAGAATTAAACCTTAAACTTAAATAATTTCTGAGAAATCCACTGTTTAAGAGTTTTCCCATATAAAAGCCTAACATACCAAAGTTGACCATGCCATAAATTAGGTCAAGGTCAACGCAAGGTCATCATTTGTATAAACTATGATGAGACCGCATGCCCGATGCTACATACCAAGTTTCAAGGTCATAGGCCTTTTGGTTCTGGAGAAGAAGATTTTTGAAGGGTTTTTACCATATATGGGCGTGGCGGCCATCTTGGTCATGTGACCCAGATACCGCGAACAAACTTTCGTTCCCCTAACCCATGGAGGCTGCATATAAAATTTGGCTTTGAATCGGCCCAGTGGTTTCGGAGAAGAAGATGTTTGAAAATGTTGACGGACGACGGACGGACGGACGGACGACAGATGCCTGGCTATACTATAAGCTCACCTATGAGCCTAAAGGCTCAGGTGAGCTAAAAACTGTGCCATTGCGGCAACTGTTTCATTGAAAACCTCCGGTATACATCCCGTAAATGCCTGTCAATGGTGTTTGAAAATAGATTGATTTCAACATATTATCTTACCTGTTTTCCCATATAAATAAATCAGGCCGAAACGAATCACTCCTAAAATCGAGCCGAAACAACCCATCCTTGGAATTGGGACGAAACAACCCACCTCAGTTAGGCCGAAATGACCCACCCTTGAAATTGGCCGAAACCACCCTGGCCGAAACCACCTGACCAAAAGGGAATAGGACCAAAACGACCCAGGTTTGTCAAAATCATGATGTCTAAATTTTCTACTTTGATGTCCCCTGCTCTTTAATTTCTTACATATTCGAATCTGTATATTAAACTCTTACATACAAGACTTATATTGATACCAATAACTGCAAACTACCCGCTTACTTTCACAGTATTGACGGAGTATTGCCCCAAAACTTAATTACGAAAAGCTGGTCATTATCAGTGTGTGGATTTATCTGCCCAAACATGGCTGATAATAATTTGGGGCACAGGTATTTATTGTCTATGCACATGGGCACAGACTATCTAGTACAGGTAATAGCTTTTGACACGTAAGTATAGGCATTAGCTACCCACAATGTAGCTTGACCTTATGCAAATGAGCACTGTTTGCATAGAAGCAGGCAGTCATAAGCTATTTGCAGATACATTGTATGTTGTAAGTAGGGCTTCTACATTTACATGGATAAACGGTAACGGTTAGTGTATATTTGCTAAACATTTACAAAATTCACACATCGTTTAACCGAACCTGAACACCGGGTAAACCACCAAAATATAATATCTTATACAGTCGTCAGTAGTCAATCTTAATGTACTTGGCGTCCTTTCTATCAAAATCTTTATTTTCTTACTTCTGTGTATCTTACGCAAAGCATGACATGAACATGTTTTGCCAGAAAATTGTTACGCCATAATCGGCAGCTAATTTTAGATGGTACAGATCAAAGGCAAGGTTATGTCTGCCGACAACATGTGTTGTGCAATAAAAAAACAAGGGCTTCGCAAGCGGCGCATAATACGCCCGTTTAAATGTCATAAAGCAGTAACAGAATGAACTAGATTGCTTACACAAAGTGGAATAAGGGAGATAACCTAATTATACTAGATATAACTTTTTTGGTTCTAGTATATTCCCTTGAGATCATTTTTTTATAATATACATACCATTTAAGGAGTTAAGAGTAAACAGGAAATTTATGCAAGGGCAGATAATTCAGTAAGTAAGCCAGAGTTGTGATTCTTGTTCAGGATACATTGCCCCATTATTATACACATTCCTACAAAGCTTCATTCTTATATTTCAAAAGGTTCAGGAGGTATGGAGTGAATGAGAAACACCTGAAAATACTAATCAAATGGAGGTTACTCCAAAATTAAGAAAGAGGGAGCAACCATTCTTATATATGACACATTGTCTTGTGATCATGCACATAGCTATAAAGTTTCATCATGATATTCCAAACGGTTATCAAGTTATGGCATGCACAAGATAAGTATATACAAAAATAGGCTCAAAGTACTAATGAAATGGACGTAACTCTAAAACGAAGAAAGGGAGAGCAGCCATTCTTGTACGCGACACATCGTTAGGACTTCATACACATTGCTATGAAGTTTTATAAAGATATCCCAAACGGTTATCTAGTTATGGCGCGCACAAGACTTGCAGGGAAAAAATTTATCAAAGGGGAATAACTTCGAAAGTAAGAAAGGGGGAGCAACCATTCTTGTACGCGACACGTTCCCCCAACCTAATACATATGCCTATAAAATTTCATGAAGATATCCCAAATGGTTACTGAGTTATGGCGCGCACAAGAATGTTTACGGACGGACGGACAGACAGCGCCATGACATAATACGTCCGTTTTTTCAAAACGGGCGTATAAAAATAGGACTACCTCGGTACCTGTGTTTCATAGGATAAGCTTACCGGGAAGGTGAGATAATTGCAGCTTGTAACGTTGACAGTAATTATCAATTAACAGGATAATAATGTCCGATGTTTTAGAAATCTAATCCATGTAATTATCAAATATGGTGGAAATAATTGCAGTCATCGGAAATTGGTCAATAGTAAATACGTTTTCTTTTTTAAGGTGGACGATCCCGCAAGAACTCTGTTTTGCTTGTTTAAAAAACAAACAGAGTTATTGTTCATCATCAAATCAACTGACTGTGGAGTATATACAGTTATAATATACACTTACAATATCTACCGTAAAGATCCTAAGTTTTCGGGCACATAGGTCTGTACACACAGTGGAAACTGAGATCAGACTGTTCCTTAGGAACCAGAATGATCAAGATCTTCACAGTTCCCATTCCATCTGCGCATTTTTGTCGACATTACTCTGTGGTAGAACCGAATAACAGGAAAATAAATAATAGGGCAAGGACCGGCTGTGCTTGCAGCAGGTGCAGAATTTGGGCAGTCTGTTTTGGGGATATTTTGAACTTAAACATTGTTTTTCTAGGAAACGAAACGGTGAAATGTTTGTTTTTTTGTTTTATTCTTTAACATACGATGTAAGTTTTACTAAAATAATATGCATAAGCATGCCCCATCGATTGATGATATTTTTCATGACGTTTTTCATGAAATTCAATTTTCTGGCATTTTTTGAAAGAATGTAAAAATATACTTATTAACAAGAAAACTGCAATTTTTTGTTATCAGTTTGTTTCAAATATCCTATATTACAGATTTGCTGAAATGAAAGTACATTCATGTGCTAGAGATATGAATTTTAATGGAAAATGTGTAAAAAAAAAGTATGTAGAAATACAAAATATTGTTTTTTTAGGAAAACAAAACGGTGAAAATTGTTTTTTTCTTACCCAAATGTTTTATAGCTCTTTGGGTTATTTAGACGGTATAATGGTTTGAATGCCCCGCCAATATTTCTATTCAGTATTCGTCTACCTTAATACCATCAGTTACTGTAAACTTCGAGTTGACCCCCTAAAATGATAGCGCATTATTGGATGACACTGTGGTAAAACAATTATAACTAGAAAATGTGTTTATGAAACACTATGCCCCCAACCATATGCTTACCTCTAAAGAAGGTTTATCCCCTAATGTTTAAGTCGGAATGGGGTTTTAATCAGTTTATCTACATCTTAGCCTGTAACTGTATGCCAAATATAAGGAACATAGTTTAGTGGTTCTTCAGATATTCTGTTGACAAAGTTATTCATATAGCTCCTTCATATTCAAAATGCCTACGTCGAAAATGGGAAAATTCCACCAAAAATTTATGAAATAGGATCAACAGTAAATCAGGTCATCTACACCTTGGTCCAAACCTGCAAGCCAAATTTAAGGATCCTAGCTTATGCAGTTCTTCAAATATTTAGTTCACAAGCTTATCCCTACACAAAATGCCTATGTCCGAAAATGGGGCATAACTTTGTCAAATAATCATGATTTTTTTTCAAAACTTAATCAGGTCATCTACACCTTGGGAAAGGACTTCCTGCCAAAAATCATAACCCTAGCGTCAGAGGTTCTCCAGATATTTTGTTCACAAGGTTCCATAGGCTTATAATGCACTAAGTTGAAAAAGGGGCATAACTCCGTAAAAAATTCACGAGTTTTTTTCAAAAGTTAATCAGGTCGTCTACACCTTGGGCAATGTCTTCCTGCAAAAAAACACAATCCTAGCGTCAGGGATTTTTGAGATATTTTGTTCACAAGGCTCCATAGGCTTACAATGCACTAAGTCGAAAAAGGGCATAACTCGCTCAAAAATTCACGAATTTTTTTCAAAAGTTAATCAGGTCATCCACACCTTGGGCAATGTCATCCTGCAAGAAATCATGATCCTAGTATCTGGGGTTCTTGAGATATTTTGTTCACAAGGTTCCATAGACTAAGTCGAACTAGAAAATGTGTTTATGAAACACTATGCCCCCAACCATATGCTTGTCTCTAAAGAAGGTTCATCCAATAATGCTTGTACCTTTGTACCATAGGCTTACAATGCACTAAGTCGAAAAAGGGGCTTAACTCAGTCAAAAATTTACAAATTGGTTTCGAAAGTTAATCAGGTCATCTACACCTTGGGCAACATCAACCTGCAAAAATCATGATCCTAGCATCAGGGGTTCTCCAGATATTTTGTTCACAAGGTTCCATAGCCAAATAATGCACTAAAAAGAAAAAGGGGCATCACTCGATCAAAAATTCACAAATTATTTTCAAAAGTTAATCAGGTCATCTACACCACAGGCAGTATCTTCCTGCAAAAAATCATGCTCCTAGCATCAGGTGTTCTTGAGATATTTCGTTCACAAGGTTCCACAGGCTTACAATGCACTAAGTCGAAAAAGGGGCAAAACTCAATCAAAAATTCATGATTTCTTTTCAAAAGATGATCAGGTCATCTACACCACAGGCAGTATCTTCCTGCAAAAAATCATGCTCCTAGCATCAGGGGTTCTCCAGATATTTTGTTCACAAGGTTCCATAGGCTTACAATGCACTAAGTCGAAAAAGGGGCATATCTTTGTCAAAAATTCACGAATTTGTTTCAAAAGTTAATCAAGTCATCTACACCTTGGGCATTCTCATCCTGCAAAACCTCATGATCCTAGCATCAGGGGTTCTTGAGACATTTTGTTCACACGGTTCCACAGGCTAAGTCGAAAAAGGGGCATAACTCTGGAAATACATGACCGGCGGAAAAATAAAAAAATACGGGTATGCTTATTTTCCATACTGATCATGTGTATAAAGTTTCAAGTTCCTAGCTCTTACTTATCTTGACTATGTGTAAAGGTACCTTTGTACCATAGGCCTCAATGCACTAAGTCGAAAAAGGGGAATAACTCAATCAAAGATTCACATTTTTTTTTCAAAAGTCAATCTGGTCATCTACACCTTAGGCAGTATCTGCCTGCAAAAAATCATGCTCCTAGCATCAGGGGTTCTCCAGATATTTTGTTCACAAGGTTCCATAGGCTTACAATGCACTAAGTCGAAAAGGGGCATAACTCGGTAAAAAATTCACGAATTTGTTTCAAAAGTTAATCAGGTCATCTACACATTGGGCATTCTCATCCTGCAAAACCTCATGATCCTAGCATCAGGTGTTCTTGAGATATTTTGTTCACAAGGTTCAACAGGCTAAGTCGAAAAAGGGGCATAACTCTGGAAATACATGGCCGGCGGAAAAATAAAAAAATACGGGTCTGCTTATTTTCCATACTGATCATGTGTATAAAGTTTCAAGTTCCTAGCTCTTACTAATCTTGACTATGTGTAAAGGTACCTTTGTACCATAGGCCTCAATGCACTAAGTTGAAAAAGGGGAATAACTCAATCAAAAATTCACGAATTTTTTTCAAAAGTTAATCAGGTCATCTACACCTTAGGCAGTATCTTCCTGCAAAAACTCATGCTCCGAGCATCAGGGGTTCTTGAGATATTTTGTTCACAAGGTTCCATAGGCTTACAATGCTCTAAGTCGAAAAAGGGGCATAACTCGGTCAAAAATTCACGATTTTTTTTCAAAAGTTAATCAGGTCATCTGCACCTTGAGCAATGTCATCCTGCAAAAAATCATGATCCTAGCATCAGGTGTTCTCGAGATATTTTGTTCACAAGGTTCCATAGACTAAGTCGAAAAAAGGGGCACAACTCTGAAAATACGTGACCGGCGGAAAAAAGAAAAAATACGGGTGCGCTTATTTTTCATGTATGTGCCACACATAAAATTTCAAGATCCTAGCAAAAGCAGTTCTTGAGTTTCCCACCAGCCAAAAAGCGTTACGGACGGACTGACGGACAGACGGACAGACGGACGGACGGACGGACGGACGGACAGACGGATGGACAGGCCCAAACCAATATGCCCCCTCAACTTCTCCGAAGTTGGGGGCATAATAATTATAAGAGATTAGGGGGGGGGGGGGGCGTCTCATACATGTCCGATACTAAGAATAGAAGTTCAACGGTAATGGTCGTTTAAACGGAATCGTTTCGTTTTCTAGCGCTCGTGTAAACGTAGAAGCCCTAGTTGTAAGAAGGTTAGGGAGGAGCTCAAATGGAGTTATATTGCCAAATCAAGGACCTCAGGGCCTGACAAATCCATTGTCCGGCTGCCCGAGACAAGTTAAAATTTTTGCTGGGCAAGTAAATTATTTTCTTACTTGCCCAGAAAAATGTATAACTTATATAGGGAAAACCCATGTATTTGAGCTTTTTCCGGCAGAAGCTACCTACCGGACAAGTAGATCAAATTTTGATTTGTCAGGCCCTGAAGGTATATAGCCCGATCGAGGTATAGAATTTGAGTTGTAATTGAAAGATTCTTCACCTGAATCCATTTTGAATATAATTGCAAAATTTTGAGTACTGCGCTTTCAATATTGATGAAAATCATGTTGGAATGCAAAGCAATTTGATTTTTCTGCCGTTGTGTTTTTTGTGAAAGAACCAACTTTTAGGTAAACATGCTTTTTCCCGTTCCCCTGACATTTCTATAATTGCAGTCCAATGATACCTCTGAGATGATCCCAGCATAGCAGGCATGTAAACCATGACACAGAAGTGTATATATCTGTCCAGTTTGAGGGGGCATCTCAAAGTATCCTTGTATTCAAATTTCCCTCAATTTGCATAAAAAAGCAACGGTGGAAGTTCAATTTTTTTTTACAAAATCATAAAAGATTTGTCATCCTTTATACTGTTGTTCATATCAAATTTTGCAATTCAGCTTCATTGCAAATGCAGAAGCATTAATGCTTTAATTTCCACCCATTTTTATACCTCGATCGGGCTATATATCTTGATCTACATCTACATCTACCAATTAAGTGCATGGCCAATAATAGCATAGTCGCACTGTGAACGGGCTACATAGCTCCAGTTAAGCTTCTCCCTAACCTGGTGAGCGCTATTAGCATAGATGTTGTGAGCGGTCATAATCACATATGGTATCACAAGGTAGCAAAATGTATCGCAAAGTACAGATGAATGAATGACTTGAGACTTAACAGCCTTTTAAACTGTATTTCAACCATGGTCCATGGAGTTGTATGACCCCAATGGAGATTTTAGTGTTGGCTTTTGAAATACAGTAAAACCTGCTTATGTGGTAACCTCTATTAAGGGACCACCTGTCTTATGCAACCACTTTTTCTGGGTCCCTTGAACCAAATTACAGTGCAAATGAACCTGTATTAGAGAAGCGCGGTGGCTCAGTGGTTAGTGCACTTGACTCTGAAGTCAGAGGTCGTGGGTTCGAGCCTCACCCTAGGTGAAATCTTCCTATGTCCGAACGCATTTTTCCAGCATCATTTGCAGGGATGATACTAACAAGTGTGCCGTCCTTTGGATCAAGACGTTAACTGGAGGCCCCCTGGGCAGGGAGAGTCATCCCCTGTGCAGGTTAAAGATCCCTACTATAGATACATGGCTATATGTAGGCTGTCATCCTGCAACACCTGAGCAGGGTGTGCATTGCAGGCGAAGTTGGGCGATAACTTCGCCTTGGGGCTCAAAACTTCGCCCTAGGTTTCCCGAAAAGCGAAGTTCGAGTCGCCCTGTTTTTCTGGGTCGTAAGATCAATAATTCGTCAAAATGACTAGCGCCAGTATATCGAATTTCAACGCCAATTAACAAAGCCCCCTTTCATTTATCAGCGTTAATCCCCTCACCGACCCTGATTGAGCTTTGATCTCGATAGGTGTTGCCGACATCAAGTCGGAAAAATTAACACCTTGGCAAAGCCAACGGTAGTACAGTTAATCCACTAAGTGATGAGCAAAAGAGCTTTGATCCCGCTACATTTTGCCGACTTAATCTATCCATCTGCTGTGGCGGCAGGTGTAAAGCACATTCTGATCATAGTCTTCACTGATTTCTTACGTTATGGTATAAATTTTCTTATCTTCCAACTACGGTGATAACGAGCAGAGTAGATATGACATGACAGTACTCACTTAGGCAGGCTTATAATGATCGTCACAATTTTCGAAGTAAAGAATGTTAATGCTGGCCGTGTAGACAAGTGCAGAACAGCGAATCAGGCTATGTTCTACATTGTTGTTCATAGAATTTTATGACTGCTAAAGTTCTGCCAACAGTGTAACCCCGACGCCGGGCTGCACTTTTCGCGAATGCATTACCCGAGACTTACTCATTCTCGTCGAATCGAGGTCTACGTTGTTGTCACATGTTCAGTATCGTGTACGGGATGAACCGGCAAATGAACAATCTCATGTCTCAAAAAAAAGAAAAAAAAAAAAAAAAAAAACCTGCAAAAATTGGCGACCAGTGCGAGTTACGGTACGCATTTAGATCAATGCAAAAGCGATTACCAAGCATAAAACCGGTAGTGCAGTGGTTAAAGACGGTAACCATTGCTCGTTAATAGGTCAGACACGTTTGTCTAATCACACTTGTTGATTTCGGCTTCAGATCAAAGGACTCCGCCTCTGACACGTGCAACTCAATGTGTCAGATTGAACCGAGAGACGGGAGAAGGTATCTTAATCCAGACACACGCTGATAGCAAAGACTCGTATCAGCCTGCGCAATATTGTTATGCTATTGGTGTTTCCTGACCGCTAATAAGGTCTTTGTGATATTAGCGTCACCGTTACCCTTTGAAAAGCGAATACTTCCGAAGAAGCTTATCAGTCTGCACTCTTCGCATGTTCCATAAGATACATTTTATGTGGTACGGGTCATGAGTTCACCGGGCTTCACATGCAGCGACAGTCCGCTGCAACTAAAAATAGTTTCTATGTGTCGGGTTAACTAAGACCTTACGCCATCTGAAACTAAAGTTAATCAGAGTCTTCCTTTAATAGATTGTTCATCGAGTTAGTTTTCATCTCAGACCGGCATTGAGCCAACGACCGAAATCGCGACTTCTGATCAAAGTTTTTCTGTACAAAACAAGCTATGGATCGGCGGAAGTTATATTATAGAGGAACAAGACTCGGATCAGCCTGCGTATCCGTGCTATCAGAATCTTGTCTTTTCGCATCAATATCTATGACTGCTGAGAAATATCTAGCCAAGATATACACTCTGAACAGTCTCTCAGTCTGCAGATGCGCAAGCTGTCAGAGACTTCATTGCTACATTCAGTGTCGCAACACTCTGATCGTAAGCAAACTTCAAAGACACCGCTAGACACTGATAACCAATCAGTGGCACGTGCAGATTTGTACAGGTGTGTCAGGAAGAAAGGTACTTGATGCATATGCAAAGAAAACTGACTAGATCAGCCTGCAAGTCCACGCAGTCTAATCAGAATCTTCTTTGCTCACTTTAAAAGTGCATGATCAGTCTGCGCTGATGTGCAAATTTATTACGAATTGGGCCGGGAACAAAGTTACTGACAAGGTCATAACTTGTACCTGTACTTTCAGTTTTGCGTTTTTACTCAGATAGGGCATGAAAAAATTACAAACGTCCCACTTTGCCTTGTTTCTTTTGAAGTCGCTTGGCTTCAGTTGGAAGGCGACTTGATGTCGCTCGTTTTCTGGGGCCCAGTGCACACCCTGCTGAGTGTACAAAAGTACACCGTCTGTGTCCCCTTCTGGGGTTAAGGCGTAAATGGAAAAAGGTAACAAGAGGCCCAAATGGGCCTGATATCGCTCACCTGGCTATTGTGCAATGGGCCCATTCTGATACAAAATTGGTCCAATTCCACTGAGATTTTCTCATTTTCACATTTTGCTACTTTTAGTAACAGAGGCCAACTTGCCTGGTCTTTATATATTAACTTTTGAAACACCTCAATGCAAGAATCATTTTGCCACAAATTTCATCAAAATCCATTCAGGGTTTACTGAGATATTGCCAGTTTCATGTTTTGAACTATTTTTAGTAACAGCAGATGGTGGCCATCTTGGATTGCTAAAATGCAAAAAATCGAAAAGCCTTCAAGCAAGGACCAATTTGACACAAATTTGGTCCAATTCCATTGAGATTTTCTAATTTTCACATTTTTCTATTTTTAGTAACAGAGGCCAATATGACTGGTCTATAGTTAGTTATTTTTGAAACATCTCAATGCAAGAATCATTTTGACACAAATTTTGTCAAAATCCATTCAGTGGTTACTGAGATATTGTAATTTTCATGTTTTGTGCTATTTTTAGTAACGGCAGATGGTGGCCATCTTGGAATGCCAAAATGAAAAAAATAGAAAAAGCTTAATGAAAGTACCATTCTGACACAAAATTAGCCAAATTCCATTGAGATTTTCTAATTTTCACATTTTTCTATTTTTAGTAACAGAGGCCGATATGACTGGTCTACAGTTAGATATATTTGAAACATCTCAATGCAAGAATCATTTTGACACAAATTTCATCAAAATCCATTCAGCGGTTACTGAGATATTGTCATTTTCATGTTTTGTACTATTTTTAGTAACGGCAGATGGCAGCCATCTTGGAATGCCAAATTGCAATTAATCGAAATGACTTCATGCAAGGAACATTCTGACACATAATTGGTCCAATTCCATTCAAGGATTCTTGAGTAATTGTCATTTTTATGTTTGTGCTATTTTTAGTAACACCAGATGGCGGCCATCTTGGAATGCCAAATTGCAATTAATCGAAACGGCTTCATGCAAGGAACATTCTGACACAAAATTGGTCCAATTCCATTCAAGGGTTCTTGAGTAATTGTCACTTTTATCTTTGTGCTATTTTTAGTAACGGCCCCCATGGTGGCCATCTTGGATAGTCAACTGGCACAAAATTGAAATAATTCCATTCAAGAACCATTTCTGACCAAATTTGGTCAGAATTGGTTGCATTTTCTTTAGATATTGACATTTGAGCAAAATCTGTCTTGTAAACCCTAAGTAGGTCACTGTGACCTAATTCCACATTAGATTTTTTTTATTTTTATAATTTTTAATACCAAGGTCCCACTAATGTTCCATGCAAACTTTCAACCAAATATACCAAATGGTTCTGGAGAAGAAGTTGATTTTGTTGTTTATGCTATTTTTAGTAACGGCAGCCATCTTGGATTCTTGACCTGACCCAATTTTATAATTTTGAAACCCTGCAGTCTGGTCATGCTCCATGTGAAATTAAAGATCCATGGGTTCAGTGGTTTTAGAGAAGAAGTTGTTTGAAGTTGTTTAAATAGGTCAGTTTTTGACATTGGCATTTGTGCAAAATTACACACGTAAACAGAAAGAAGGTCACTGTGACAAAACTCTGCAACAGATTTTTTTCATTTTTACAATTTTGAATACCAAGGTTTCACTGATGTTTCATGCCAAAATTCAGACAAATATACCCAGTGGTTCTGGAGAAGAAGTTGATGTTGTTCTTTTTGCTATTTTTAGTAACGGCGGCCATCTTGGATTTTCAACCTGACCCAATTTTACAATTCTGAGACCCTGGAGTCAGGTCATGCTCCATGTGAAATTTGAGAACCATGGGACCAGTAGTTTTACAGAAGAAGATGTTTGAATATTTGTTTTTAGGTGTTGACATAGGACGCACGACGCACGCCGAACGCATTGGTATGACAATAGCTCACTATGGCCCTTCGGGCCAGGTGAGCTAAAAAAGGAAAAAGGTATTTAAGGGGTCACCTGTCTTAAGCAGCCACTTTTTGTCCTTCCCTTGGGTGACCCCTTAAGACAGGTTTGACTGCATTTATATCCCAGCGACATCAGTTTCAGAGCCCTTAAGGTCAAAATCAACTTCTTTAATGCATATGCAGCAAGGCTGGCCCAAAAACATTTCTAAAGTCCTCTGTAATGTTTAGCCTACCATTTCACATGCCCTCATGAAATATTGCATACAATTAAAATCAGGGGTTTGTATTTGAGGGGACTACCTATTTTCACTTATCATTCTAGCGCGGTATGTGTTTCAGAGCCCTTTTTAAACGTTGAAATAAAATTTTATTTGATTTGCTGAGGAGAAAATATGGATTTCAGGAGTAAGCATATTGCTGTTGACACCATAAACAAAGGGTATCGATCATCACCCAATCCTGTTTGAGATGGTGGTAATAATTTCAGATTGTATGCCAACCTTGGAGCAATGACAGCCTTTTTTCAAAGTTGCCAACCCCCTATGCCTCAAAAAAAAATTCTACAAAGTTCCAAATTTCAGTGTTCAAGATTGATATGCACATTGTGTTACAACTGAACCTGATGACATAACTGCAAAAGAAAAAATAATTTTGATGTCTACAACTCAGATTATAAACAAAAAGAATACAACCTACCGTTACTTACAGGTACTGCTAAACACTTCTTTTGGATGTAAGGACCCTCTTGTCAAAAACATTTTTGAAAAGTTCGAACATATTTTCAGTGAAACTCAACTATTGCATGATATTAAAGATATTAAGCATACCATTAACTGACGGTAAGTTTCTCTTATAAAATTTTGCCAGTTTAAAAAAGTTCAGGGTCACAACAACCATAACAAAAGTGCAATAAGAAAAATGACTATTTAAAGCACATCATGTCTTGATTTTTAAATTATTTTCCCCAGATGATAGTTTTGGTCATTCTTTATTATGCTGATGAACAAGACCCTCTGCAGAATACAGATGTCAATAAATTTCCTCAGTGCTTATGCTCTACCGTGTACAATTTATAATTATAGTTAGGGCTCTGAAACACATACCGCGCGGAAACACATACCGGGACGATATAAACAAAGTTTTATTTTAGAGTTTTGTGGTTGCAATGGTTTAATTGATATCATCAACTATTCATGGTTACTAAGCGTAGACCAAGCTTTTGTGAAAGCTATACTTGTGTAACAATACATGGGCTATTAAACCTGTCCTGAACTTTTTAAGAAGCTGGTACTTGTCAAACGGAGAATCAGAATCCTAGTGAGGATAACAATTATGAAGATTTCTCGTTATGATACCCGAATATAAGATACTTATTACAATACCAATACTACTGATAAGAAAAATACTATTTCTCTGGATTTAGATAGTCTTACCAGGCGTCTAAAAACAAGAATTTTGCAATTGACTTCTCCAGCAAACAGCTTAACGATGAGTGCAGCCATGTTGTCATTCCGCATACATGTATCGGCCAAAAATCCGCTTTAGTTTTAAAATAACAAATCTTTATTCCTCCAAATTTATAAAATAAAAATGATAAATTATTTGAGAATGATTGTGATGTAAATAAATGATAAAACAAATAAATAATTGAATGAGTGTGTTATCATGGTTGCCGTGCAGCTCATTGTTATAGTTGTGCACTGCATAACCTACATCATCATAATATGAAATAGGTGTTACCTAAATGCGTGCAAAAGCAGATTTTTTTTCTTTTACAAAGCTGAGAAGCGCGGTGGCTCAGTGGTCAGTGCACTTGACTCTGAAGCCGAGAAGCGCTGTGGCTCTTGACTCTGAAGCCAGAGGTCGTGGGTTCGATCCTCACCCGGGGTGAAGTCTTCCTATATCCGAATGCGTTTTTCTAGCATCATTTGCTGGGATCATGTTAACAAGTGTGCCGTTCTTCGGATCGGCACATTCCTGGTGAATGATTGACCTTGGACGTATCACCAGTAAACAATTCTGATCTGATTCTGAATTGGAGGCGCCCTGTGCAGGGAGAGTCATCCCCTTTGCAGGTTAAAGATCCCTACTATAGCTACATGGCTATATATGTAGGCTTTCATCCTGCAACATCGGAGTGTACAAAAGTACACCGTCTGTGTCCCCTCGGGGGTTAAGATTGATTGATTGATTGATTGATTGATTTGATGCTTAACGTCCTCGGTAAACAGCTATGGTCATGTCGGGACGGTCAGTTACCCTAACCGCACTATTCCTGGGCAGACTTAGACCTCCTAAGCGGTTAACCAGTACTAAGTGCACATACTTTCGCCAGTAACTGACAACTGCCCTTCTTGAATCGGAAGGAGAAACGAAAGTATGTAGCCAGACCGGGTTTCAAACCCAGGACGTCTCACTTATGAGTCAGGTGCCCTACCGGGAGAGAGAGAGAGAGAGAGAGAGATAGATAGATAGATAGATAGATAGATAGATAGAATCTGCAGCAATAACTTCTAAGTAGTTTAGGGTCTATCATAAAGCCCTAACGACAAATTAGTTAATGACGGTATTAAGTCTGGTTGTATTAAACGCTCATTAACCGTTACAAGTTAATGATGTTCGAGCTCCTAAAATTGGAATGTCATCTTACAAAGGAGACATATCTTGCAGGCATATTTCGATGATTCAACGTTGTGTGTCCGGTGTGTAGGCTCCCAGAATAGAAGCGACATGCATACAAAGAGTCACATACTCTGCAGGTACACAATGTTGATTCATCATTGAGTGCCCTACGTTTAGGTACCGAAATGGGATGTCGTGCATACAAAGGGGCCGGGACAAAGGGGGTACGTATACCCTGCAGGCACACGTCGTTTTTTCAACATTGTGTGTCGGATGTGTTGGCTTTCAGAATGGGAATGTCATGCATATGAGGTGGTGTATATCCTGCAGGCCCATAACGTTGATTCAATGTACCCAAGTGTGTAGACTCCCAGAATGGGGTTTCGTTACACAGTGTAGATTTCATTCAGGCATACATACGTTGTTTCAACGTTGTATTGCCGATATGTAGACTCCCGAAATAGGGATGTCATGCATGCAAATGGCTACATACCTAACAGGCACACAACGTTGATTCAACATTGTTGGTCCGATTTGTGGGCTCCTAGGATGGGGACGACATGTATACAAAGCGGTACATACCCTATAGGCACACAAACGTTGACTTTTTGTTTAATCAACGTTCGTTCAACGTCAAAAGCCCGATGTATAGGCTCCCAGAAATCCAAGACTGTTTCGGCCAACAGATTGTCAAATCGGGTCACAAATTCTATGAAAAGTCCTTAGATGTTGATGGTGCGCTGCCTGCGTTGTCTTATGACGTCATCATGACGACCAGCTGGTCGTGAAGCACTTCAAAACAAAGGTCACTGCTGTGTGTAAACATACTTTGACGATGCCAAAGGGAAATGAAGCAAGTTTTTTAAAGGAAAATGCATCGATACCAAGCTTAGAATAATTTACAACTACTGGATGACATTTGAATGGCTAAGCATGGAAGTCACTGCACATCTAATCGAGGTATTTGGTTTCTGTTCACGAATTGTCATCTCCTTCGCATTCTACATCGACCATTCTGTCTTTAAAATAGTCGCTTTTCCGAAATATCGACGTCGAACCTTACAATGGCGGATATCTTATCTAATCGAATCGACGCACGAGATAAATGACAAGGGATTTTATATGACGTATTGTTTGTTTATTTATTTATCTTTTTGCTGGTACACAGCTAAAATCAGTTACCGTTTACTTACTTGGACTTCTAAATTGGATTGACCGCCTTTAAAAATAGAACAAAAAGAAATAAATGTTGAAGAAAACTTTCTTTGGTCACTGTCTCAGAAGCGGGACTTCATCAAGGAAGGTCATGTGATCGAGGATGGATTTCGGCTCAGTGTCACTTTGCATAAAAGAAACGGGAAAAATCCAATGTAAGCAGCCTAACGGCGCCGCCATATTTGACCAAAAGTTTTGAGATGGAAGGTGTTGGATTTGCTCTTTGTGGAAGTAGCTTTTTTTTTAATGATGCATGTTATCTATAGGCGTGCAAACAGCACGGACGCGCTTTGCGCGTCCACGCGTGAGCGAAGCGCGTTGCTTTTGCACGTATGAGCCAGTCTTTTCCTCTTTCTGGGTTGAAAGCTGTTCTCACTTCTTTTACATGGAGGACGTGACGCTGACTGTTCTTTATCAAATGGACATGCAGAGCATGGGTCAGGGAACTCCTCTGTTGGTTTTCCATGTTTGAAATGCTGTGAAGAAATATAAAAGTAAACTGATATGAAATAATTCGTACACGCTGGCGTGTAAGGGGAGGTAATCCAAACTACACATTGTTGGTGCGGAAGATAGGCGAGTGGCTAGAGGAGTTTGGTATGATCAGGATGTTCCGGGTTCATATCGCTTTTCGACCAGTCAGCGACTGGAAGACTATCTATGTCAACCCAGCAGTAAACGGCTCAGAGAGAGATCAGGGGCAAATTCAGATGACAGCTCTTACAGTATCCTTGCATTGTCAGACACTATCTGAATGACTTCCCCTAGTGAATGAATGCCTGAATGAAGTTTCACTAGTTAACTATTCAGACTCGATACTGTTCCAGATCGGGGCCTGGGGCTTTTGAAATGGAGAGGTTTAAGAGGAACATTATGAAACCGTTTCTTTAACTTAAATCTCGGGCGTGTACGTCATTTGCATCTTTACAGAAAATATCTGAAAAAGTATTTACAGAGACAGTTTTACTTTGATTTGCTCCGAGAAAACACAAACAGATCCCAACAGATCAACTTTAGCAACGGTTTCTGTAACAGTCACTCCATTTCGATCCACTTGCATCAGTCAAACAAACGCAAAATGATGCAGCTCACACTTCAGAAAAACTCACTGAAGATGCAGAAGGATTCAACTAATATTCAGAAAATTTTAGCCTAAGTTTTGACACGATTCAGATATACGCAGCCAGAATTTATAGAAATTTAGTAATGATTCAGATATATTCAGCTACAATTCAGAAAAAATGTAGACTTAGGAGAACATCAGTCATAATTAAGTAATATTCAGATAAAATATTGGATTTCAGAAATTTTCAGTCATGATTCGGAAGCACATGTACAGTGATTTTGAAACAATCATCTATGGACATTAAGATTGCAAACAACTAGGAATTCTATCATTACATGCTAGAAATCAAGCAGGATTCTTATATCACTATACCCGCTAAATATCAAACAACTAAGACTTCTTCGCTACATACAGATGACTAATGATATCCATTATGCTTAAGTGCGTGTTGTGTGATTATCCTAAAAACTGGGAGAAAATAATTTAATTAAAATGGATTATTGTTATATCCTAGTTCATGTTCTGTCATCTCAAAGTCGAACTATGTGATTGTTTTTCATGTCTGACATGTCCCCTGCAGAAACAATCTAGAAAAAAACGCACCTATAATGCAGTCGGTGATGTCACTTCCTTCTGAAACACATTTGGAATTTTCTGAATCCTTCTGAAAAAACATTAACATTACAAACTTATGTGAATGATTCTTAATGGTTTCAGACAGATTAAGACTCTCATTAAGTTTTACCAATTAGAATGATTCAAAATAGATTCAGCCAAATTCGGACTTTATGTCCTTTCTTTGCAAGAAGGTCTGAACATTTCAGAAAGGTTCAGACAAGCTTCAGAACATCTGAATGATTCAGCCTGATTTCAGAAAGATTCAGACAAACTTTGAAATTAGTACTTTGAATTGAGCATAGTTCAGTCTTCAGAATATGTACTCAGACAGGCTCCGCTAGTACCCAGAAAGAATCTGCATGATTCAGCATAAACTTGGAAATTTTTGTTCAGGTGGGCTCAACTCGCGAGATGGCAGACCAGATGGACGAACTCCCACTATGGCAGAACGTATCACTCTGTAGTGCCAAAAGTCTTTACTAAAAAGTACCTGGATGTCCCCAACACAAGAGGCTACTGCTCTATTGTACAATTACAGACAGGATATTCAGGACTAAAAGACTACAGATTCAAATTAGGCCACTGTGAAGACAATAAGTGTGTTTGTGGTGACATCGAAACAAAAGACCACTTCCTTAACCACTGTCACCTGTACTAACAACAGAGGGATGCTATGTGGCAGGGGCTTGCAACACAGATAGACCTTCATAACCCGAACATACAAACCATATTAGGTGATGAAACCATGATGAAATTTCTAATTGGAGAGAGATAATTACATGTAGACAGGAGCTAGCCAACTACATAGAGGCAACTGGTCGATTCACAGAGAAGATTTTGTCCGGACTTCTGCCCTCACCTTGATCCCCAATCCACATCTTAATTTTAAAAGTACATTAGAGAATAGTTACTGTCGAGTCTAGCCATACCAGTCAGATCAACTGTACCGACGTGACCATTAGAGCCGAAGAGGCCGTGGATTGAGGATTTAGGCAAGTTTGGTCAAAATCCATCCAGCCGTTCATTAGAAGAAGTCGTTTAAACAACAACAACAACAACAAAAAATAATGAATAAATGGGCGGATGGCGGACGAAGATAGATCACATTAAAACCTGCTGAGATATAACGCACAGGTGACCAATCATTGTCTCGTTTTGTTTATAATTTACTGCTCAACGGGAAACCAAACAAAACTGTATTTATGCTTGCATTTTTGTAAGTTTATCCTTGCCAAATATACACATATAAATATTAAAACCAGTTTATGATAAAATAGTCATAGTTTTTTTAGTTTCTGCGATCCGATTTAAATTGACATTAAAAATTAACAAATATTTAATAACAAATTACATACGAGTGTATTAAAATCCTTATTGCCTGGAAATCATAGGACATGTAATGTGTCTTTTTCTGCATATAAAACAAACATATATACATAAGTTTATAATATATAGTCACTTTAATAATGCCTGATGCACAAGTTTATAATATAAAGTCACTTTAATTACGCCTGATGCACAAGTTTATAATATAAAGTCACTAATTATAACTGATGCACAGTGTGTGCAATCCAATATTAGAATAGTAAATTTGTATTTTTCCAAAAAATGCATCCTGAGTGTAGAAATCTTAAAATATGCTCCGCAGTATATATTTATATATATATATATATAATTATATATATATAAAAAAATGTTTTTCCATAAAAAAAATTATTTTCATTTTTTTTGTTATTTGATTGACTGTCTACTCTGAGAACAGATGGTCATGTAACATATCAGGATTGTTGAAACCGAGTTCCATTACACTGAATAAATATTTATTAAAAATCCAGAGAGCTCATTTTTCACACGTCCTTCCACCACGGCCGTCACACAACGCCTGGGGAATTCCGGTAATTCCAGGGTCGACACGACTACTATGCTGCTACACACGAAGATTTTGCAGCAAGTTTTATTTACTGCGGAACTAGTTGTTGCTAATTATCATAGCAACGGTGTTAAGTGACAGATTGCATGTGAACGAAAGGGTTCTGCAAGGAGAACCGAAAAACAAACTGTAACATTGATATTTTGAGACCAAAGAAACGTTAAGTGTTGCAAAAATGAGTCAGAGACAAGTTTTGCAAGGTAATTCACTTTAATTTATCTTCATCCAAGAGAAAACAGGGGGAAGCGTGGCAGGGAAAGTCATTGTGGATTTTGTTTTATAGAAGATAGAAGGTTAAACTTTTTTGTGGACTTTTGTTTTAAAGCCAACATTTCAGTGGACCAAAAGTGGCGCCCCATTTCAGCACTCAGCCAACTGAGCTATCACTCTTGTCTCTTGATCCATTATTAGAAGTGTTGGTTTGTTAATTGGTTGTTGTTGTTGTTGTTCTTCTTCTTCCAATAACAGGACCGGGATCAACCTTGAACGTAATTGGTCCAGCGGTTGCTGAAAGCCTCAATTGGCCGTAGTGATCGCTTGGTATGTTTCTCCAAGTAATCTTCTTTTGGTCAACTTACCACACTTGTAGTTGGGTTGTAGGCAGTTGTTGGCAGAATGTCTCTTTCATTTAGTTTTTCTTTAGAACTAAACAGCTCAAAATTTCCTTTGAATCCCCCCCCCCCCCCTCTCTCATCCCCCTCCCCACCTCATACAATTTTACACATTCACCAGTGTTGCACAAGAGAACAGAGGACATATAATCCGCAACACGCCAAAACCAACAAAGTGGCATATGCGCCCAGCCCAGTCTAATCAAAGTTTTCACGGGGTGCACTTAGCTAGCTTAGACCCTTAGCTACCCTTTAAGTGCAAAGTGAAGACTTTGGTCAGACTGGGTAAAAGCTCAGGCTGATCTGAGTCTATGCATTGCACAATGCCACTTCGTTGGTTTTGTCGTGTGCAGCTCATATATGTCTTCTATTTGTCTTAACTAACTTTTTTATATTTCTCCCACATGAACAACATGGGCAGACTATTTGAAGCTGAGAATGTCAATGAAATATGGCATAAGTTAAGCATTGCTCAGATTAGACAGTTGTTTTTTAAAAGTGTGTTATTCCCAAGTATCATTTCAAGTGCTAAAATCGACTGTCAGTTTGTTGTACTCATTAAATTTCACTCAGAGTCACTGAAAATGGGAAGTTGACAGGAAAAGAAACATTTTGGAAGACTTTATGATTAAGTGGTCGATTGAGCATGGTTTGTCCACCTATGCAGAGAGACAATCCATTTGCTTTAGGGAGTGGATTATCAGCTGTACAGGTGGACAAATCATGCTCTGTCTGATACCCAGTGAAGAGGTATCTCATTCTTAAGAGATGGGTATCTGGGAATAGTGTTATAAGTCAAGTGAATGTGCAGACAAAGCCTTAACTTCTGATGTGCAGCATAGTCTCTGTCGAACTGTTGCTAATATATTTGAAAAAATAATCACGTTTTTAAGCAGTGCATATGATCCTCAATAAAGGAAAACTCCCAAACCAGTTTTAATTGGTGTTCAATCAGGTGCGCTACTGTAACATTCATCCATCAAATGAAACTAAGCACAGCTTTGAAGGTCATTCTGCAGGTCTGGTACTTAACTGTAATTCTTTTTTTTTCCTCCAGTTTTCGAGCAGTACCAAAAAGCTCGTACACAGTTTGTACAAACTGTGGCAGAATTAGCATCAAGGCCACAGAATATTGAAACACTTCAAAATGCCGGAGTTATGTCCCTTCTGCGACCATTGTTGTTAGACATTGTTCCCACAATACAACAGACAGCAGCTCTAGCTCTTGGGAGATTGGCCAACTACAATGATGACCTAGCTGAAGCCGTCGTGAAGGGAGACATCTTGCCACAGCTAGTCTACTCCTTGGCAGAACAAAATGTAAGTTTGGCCATCACAGAGCTCTAGATAAGGTGGGGTAACATGAATTCAGAGATAAATTTTCTTATTTCTCATCGAAAACGTACGTTGTGACCTCTCATTAAAACTGTTTTGGCGAAATGGTTCTAATGAGGGGTCACAATATATGTTCTAATAGAAAAAATAAGGAAAATTATCACTACTATCCTGTTACTCCTTCTGGATCACTGTATCATGAGTCATAGCACACACTCAGGGTCTGTAGCTTAGTGCATAGATGCCCATGCAGTGAAGAAGGTGGTCAGCCAACACTACTGTGCAGTTAGGTCAGGGCCATCACTGTTTGACCTGTAGATTCCAGTGTTGATTATATTGATTACTAGGGTCCAGATTGTGATAGAAATCATATTGCACCACAATCTGACCAAGCTGCATAGATGCATAGGCTGGTCCGAATTCTCACTCTGCATGCAAGCACTATGTATTTGCCTATACGTAGAACAAGTCTGAACAATCTTACCAAAAGTAAGCATCAGTAAACCCTACAGAGATATTCTGTTCTTGATATTTAAGAAGAATTAACTATTTGAGCTGCGACACGACAAAACCAACAATGTGGTTGTGCGCCCAACGCAGACTCGGATCAGCCTGGGCATCTGCCTAGTCTGATCAGAGTCTTCTTTGTCCGCATGAAGGTAGCTTAGACCCTTAGCTACCCTTTAAACGTTTCGCGAAGAGTCTGGTCAGACTGGGCAGATGTCCAGGATGATCTGAGTCTGCGCTGGGCACACAACCACATTGTTGGTTTTCTTGTGTCGCGGTTCATTTAATCAATATCTTTCCTAAATAAAAACAATGGCAAACATATTAAGCATGTAAATACCATTATGGAAAAGAATAAATGTTTCCATGTTATTAATAAATATTTCGAGATGGAGAGCTATCCCATATAAATGTACACAAGAGACATAAAGTAGTAATCTTATGTTTTTAAAAAATGAATGTATCCTCTGTTCCAGAGATTTTACAAGAAAGCAGCTGCATTTGTATTGAGGGCCGTAGCTAAACATTCTCCAGGCCTTGCCCAGTCTGTAGTAGACTGTGGAGCCCTCGATGCCCTTGTTATCTGTCTGGAAGAGTTTGACCCAGGGGTAAAAGAAGCAGCAGCCTGGGCACTAGGATATATTGCAAGACACAATGCAGGTATGTCCCAGCAGGTACATCATTACTGCATGACGTTGTAATGATGTCAGACTGACGTCGATGCGACGTGATGACATCACATCAACATCAGTACTACATATTTCATCATTTCATGTTCCCGCAGGGATGGAGCTTCAGATAGCGTGGAGTTTTTGTTTTCTTTTGACCCTTAAAGTAAACTCGGATTTTATGATCTGAATCCTAAGTCCTTAGCATTAACTTACAAAGTGATATGAATTTTATTAAGGTGAGAAGGGCATTCATGGGGAGCAACTGTACCATTTTCCTTTTGCTCTCCTTCTAATTGGACAACTCTTAAAGAAACTCTTTAAGAAAGGAGCAAATTCTTTCCATAAAGAAATAATCTTTTTTGTTTGGAGGGTTTTGTTGCACAGAGAGGCAAAGAAGGAGTCACAAAATATGTCTCCCATTGAACATACTGTCAAAAACAGAAAAAAAAGAGGTCTATCCATACACCTTAAGCTGTATCATTCTTTCATAATTTTTTTTTATAAAACTGCATTTTGTTTTTCTCTGTATAATGCTGAATTTATGGCATGTAGAACATTGACTCAAAATTTCGACACTTACAGTCAAAAGGTAACCTGATAAAATTTAATGAAGTAAATTTATTGAGAACATACTTTCTTGAAATTTGTTGTGAATGTAGTTGATTTCTTTTTGTGATACAGAACTTGCACAGGCAGTAGTAGATGCTGGTGCTGTTCCCCTTCTCGTCCTGTGTATCCAAGAACCAGAACTCTCACTGAAGAGAATCGCTGCCTCAGCTCTTAGTGACATATGCAAGCACTCCCCAGAACTTGCTCAGACAGTGGTTGATGCTGGAGCTATTGCTCATCTAGCTCAAATGATTCTGAACCCAGATGCAAAGCTCAAGGTAATATAATATACAAGAACTCTTTATAATGCTGCTATAATAGCTTTATAGATTAAGCTCTTTTAGATATAACCCTGTAGAATCATGACTGTTATTGAGGCTTTACTTTAAAGGATTAAAAGGCAACTTCAAAGGAATATGGGGCAGATGAGCATTTAATGCTCATTTGCCTTATTTTTCTTTGAAGTTTATTCAAACTATAATGCTATTCTGAGTTGCAATTCTTTGCCATTTTAAAGAACCCAGATATTGCATAATAAAGGGATTCTGCTGTATTGAATCATTTGATGCAAATGTGGCCAAAAGTTTTCAAAGTATAAAATGTACATTGTATTCATGATGTGAATTAGAGTTAGAATCTTTAGGATAAAGCAAGTTTAATAGTTGAAGAGAATTTTGAGTTAAGAACTGAAATTGTCAAGTTTTATTAATAAATAATTTGTTATGAGCTTATAATTATACATCATTTTTGGGAAGTAAATCATTTTTGCAATATGTTGGATCCAAGAAACCTTTTTGAAGTGAAACCTGTAGTAAGAGGTAACTCAAGTTTTTTTTTTTTTGTAATTTAAGAAAAGTAAATTGTTTAGCTAGTTTCATGTGTTTTAATTTGAAGTGAATCGTCAATAATTCTTGAATAGATTTGAAGCAAAGCATTAAATTTGTATTGTTTGAGGTAAAAAATGTTTGTTCAAACTAAATCATGTTTTATTCATTTGTATCAGTGAACTAGCAACCTATTGTGATAGAACTGAATCATGTTTTATTTCATTTTCTAAGGAAGCATGTTTTATTTCAAATTTAATCATATTTCATTGTCCTCCTATTGTTCTAATCATGAATTATTCTATCATATTAGTGAGATGGTAGCTGTTTGAGCAGTGAATCTTATATTAAAAATGAATCCTGTTTTATTCTAGTGTGAATCATGTTTTATTTCACTGTGACAACTTTATAATGATTTACTTGAACTTTAGAAATAAAACATGAACCACAACTAAAGTGAAACAATATCCATCTATAAAATCATAATAGAAATAGAAATTCATATGTTATTCTGACCTTCAGAGACAAGTATTCTCAGCTCTGAGCCAGATTTCCAAGCACTCAGTAGACCTAGCAGAGATGGTGGTTGAAGCAGAAATATTCCCAGCTGTGCTAACCTGCCTTAAAGATCCAGATGAATATGTGAAGAAAAATGTTGCTACCTTGATCAGAGAAATAGCAAAACACACACCAGAGGTAATGGGATGACAAATTTACCATATTTACCATATTAATGCAATAAATGCCCCTGCTCTAATAAACACCCAATACCTCTTTTCAGAAAATTACATTGACTTGCATGAACTCCTCTTTGCTCTTGTGGAAGAGGTAGCTTTTTGAAATGGGGTCTACTCCTATAGGAAAGAATTCGCTTCTAGAGGAGCAAATTCTTTACTTTAAGAGTTGTCCCAACGGAGAAGGGGAGCAAAAAATTGTCCAGTTTCTTCCTCTGAAAGAATACCTTTAACTGTTTATTAGTGTTTTTTGGCAGTGGCTGATTTACTACATTTAAGGCTCTAAATAATGCCGCCACTTTTGTAAAATGCAACACTCCAGAGTGTTTTATAGGATTAATACAGTATTTGGCTATAAGACAGAGGTTTTTCCCTTCCAAAACAGTCTGAAAAATCTAGATCCATCAGGATGGATCTAGATTTTTGGGATTGTTTTTGAAGAGGAAAACCTGTATAAAAGCCATATTACAGAAGACTGATTTACATATTTGGTGGTACTTTTGAGGAAAGAAAGCCCCATCGTATAGCCGAATTTGTACGTTGAGATAAGCCGAATAAGTACTTTGAGCCAGAGGACCATATTCAAGTGGCAGCGGCCTGGGCTGTAGGACATCCATTTCAGTGGCCTGAAATTGCATCCATATATTTCCTTTCTAAATAGTGAAACAACAATATTATTTTGCTGAAATAATTTCTGATATATCCCTTTAATCTGGACTACCTGTTTCAGAGAATGCGAATTCCTAATATTTTGCATGCAAATTCATCTAAAAAAAATGAAAGAGGCTTTTCCCATTTTTACTGCCCATATCCTATCTCTTAAATGTATACAAACAAATTTTGACCAGACTTTATATACAGCAGCGTGCCAAAAGTGAGTGAACTTTTCTAAAATCCCATTGACTTACGTGTATTTGTTAGTGTGCAAGAAAATTAATTGCGCTGCGTCTGCTCAGCAGATCGCAATAAAATATATACTGTTAGACAGGTAGGTGAATAAGGCAATATAGCCTAGAGTCTTTTGCGAAAGACAACAGTTTATACAACACTGAAAATTTAGAAATACAAATTTCTCATTGACGTCAATGATAACGTCCCCGAAAAACGGACAAAGATCAGGACCAACCGCATTTAAAATACTGCAGTTCAAATATGGGTCATTAAAAAATCAAATAAAATATGTTTTTATTGCTATAATCAATAAGCTTTCTAACGGTATAATATATAGTTCAACCCTGTTGGTAGACTTTCCACAGTTAATTTTCTTGCGTACTGAAAAATACATGTAAGTCTATGGGGTTTTAGAAAAAGTTGACTCACTTTTGGCACGGTACTGCATGTATATTTAGGAGTTCCAATATGACTGACATTATATTCAAAGTTGACTCCCCAGTGAAGCAAGAATTTTTGAAAATGTCACCCTGTGGAATGTGCTAGTGGGAGAAGGATATGTGCTTTGCTCACAACAAAACTCACGTTTCCATCAAAATGTTAAGTATTAAATTTAAATTTCAGACAGATAGGTCTGAGCAAACAGTGCAGACTCAGATCAGACTGCTCCCAAAGGAGCAGTCTGATCAGGGTCTACACTGTTTTCCATTTCATCTGCACCTTAAGGATGCATTATTGCCATGTGAAACCAACTGTTCAATTTTTAGGACAATTCTAAATTATTTAAGATGTCCCAATTTTTAGAATTTTGACAGTAATATGTGATTTTATTTCAGTTGTCTCAGCTGATCGTTAATGCTGGAGGAGTAGCAGCTGTTGTGGACTATGTCGGAGAATCAAGGAGCAATGTCAGACTTCCAGGAATCATGATGCTAGGATATGTAGCGGCACATTCAGAGAATTTGGCTATGGCAGTTATTGTTTCAAAGGTTAGTAGTATGAATGTGAATTTATACACCTCAATGTTTTTCCGCAAATTTTAGAAAGGTAAACAACTTTTGTGACTTTCTGCTTCCCTGCACTACGCTGGGGCTCCTCTTAAATGAAAGAATCAATCTGCTTCTCCAGGGAGCATATGCTTTTCTTTAAGAGTATCCCTTGTAAAGAGGGAATTTGCCTACCAGGGAAGCAAACACTATTCTGTTAAAGTTGTCCCCCTTGTGAAAGAATGGCCAAGAAAACCCTTTACACCTTAACATGCAATAATTTGCCTACCAGGGAAGCAAACACTATTCTGTTAAAGTTGTCCCCCTTGTGAAAGAATGGCCAAGAAAATCCTTTACACCTTAACATGCAATAATTTTTCTGTTTTCCTTTTTTGGCAGTATTAAACTTAAGTTTGTCACTGTATATGGCATTCTAAAATACAGTCATAGATAGAGTTTGCCACATCCAGTTTGTCTGTATATAGCTTAAATTATTAAAGTGCCAAAATTCATATATGCCATTATAAAACCATTTTCATGATAGAAGATAACTTGGAGTCCGCAATGTAGGAATAATGAAATGTGGTCAATAAGTCATACGGTAAAATATAGTAACAGGTTGATCAACAGTACACATATAATGTCAAGCTTAAAGTTGCTGGTTGTTTAATAGGTTACTAATAATAATATCTGAGTTCATGACTGGTTTAGACTTATAGTGGTAGTAAATATTCAAATTCTATTTGCGAAGAGTTAAACATTTTATGCAAGCCCCTTACATGCTTGCTTACATAAGACAGGTACTTGCTTAGAAAAGGTGCCTGCTTAATGCAGCTAGATTACCACGTGTTTGGAATCAAAATAAGCTGGCCTTTTAATCCAGGCAATTGCTTAATAGAGGTTTCCTTCTGCTGTCAAGGTGTATGGATAAACCTCCAGTTTTTATGCTCCCCGAAGGGTAAGCATATAGTTGCCGCTTTGTCCGTCCGTCTGTCCGTCCTTCCGTCCGTCCGTCCGTCACACTTTTGTCCAGAGCATATCTCTGAAAGTATAAGGGGGAACTAAATGAAACTTCATACATTGATAGAGGACAACGAGGGGAAGTGCAGTGCACAAGAACCGTAACCCTGTCACATGTATTTACAAAGTTAGCTCCCTTTCCAGTTTTTTCAATATTAAGCTTGTCCAGTGCATATCTCCCAAAGTATATGGGGGAACTAAGTGAAACTTCACACATTGATAGAGGACAACGAGGGGAAGTGCAGTGCACAAGAACCGTAACCATGTCACAAGTATTTACAAAGTTAGCTCCCTTTCCAGTTTTTTCAATATTAAGCTTGTCCAGTGCATATCTCCCAAAGTATTTAAGGGAACTTCATGAAAC
This sequence comes from Ctena decussata, assembly GCA_963989385.1. Lineage (NCBI taxonomy): Eukaryota > Metazoa > Mollusca > Bivalvia > Lucinida > Lucinidae > Ctena > Ctena decussata. The sequence continues at coordinate 43,112,494 of OZ022512.1, forward strand.
TTCATACATTGAAAGAGGACAACAAGAGGAAGTGCAGAGCACAAGAATCATAACCCTGTCTTGAGTATTTACAAAGTTAGCTCCCTTCCTATTTTTTCAGTATTTTGCATGTCCAGAGCATGTCTCTGAAAGTATAAAAGGGAACATAATGAACCTTCACACACTGATAGAGGGCAGTGAGTGAAAGTGTAGAACACAAGAACTATAACCCTGTCAAAAGTCATTACCGAGTTAGCTCCCTTCTTAATTTTTGCTATAGTTTGCTTGTATGGAGCATATCTTAGGAAGTATTGAAGGAAACTAAATGAAACTTCACACAATGATAGAGGGTAATAAAAGGATTTTGGTTGGTTGATTTGATGCTTAACGTCCACGGTAAACAACTAAGGTCATGTCGGGATGGTCATTTAACCTAACCACACTACTCCTGAGCAGGCTTAGACCTCCTAAGCAGTTAACCAGTACTAAGTGCACATACTTTCGCCAGTAACTGACAACTGCCCTTCTTGAATCAGCGGAAGGAGAAACGAAAGTATGTAGCCAGACCGGGATTCGAACCCAGGACCTCTGACTTACGAGTCAGGTGCCCTACCGATTGCGCTACCCGGCCCGGCGTAATAAAAGGAAGTGCAGAGCTTAAGAACTATAACCCTACCTTTAGTAATTACAGAGTTAGCTCCCTTCCTAATTTTTTTCAGTTATTTAGCTTGTCCAGAGTATATTTCTGTACATATTTAAGAGAACATGAATGAAACTTCACATATTCATAGTAGAGGATAATGACAAGAAGTGCAGAGCAGAAGAACCATAACTGTGTCCCAAGTTATTTTGGAGTTACTTCCCTTCTTATTTTTTCTCAGTTGTATGCACGATCAGAGCATTGCTCTAAAAGTATTGAAGAGAATTATTTTTTTTCCATTTTAAATTGCATTTGATTTACACAGAAAATTACTCCTTCACCGGGATACCCATTCTCCTATTTCAAGCCTTCGGAGAGCATCCATCGGTTCCACCGATTTTCTTGTTTCCACCAGTTTTACAAAGGTGACCAACTTTCATGACTTCCTGTTTGCACCCCAGGAGGATGGAACCCTTCCAAAAAGAGGTCTACTCTTAAAAGAAAGAATTTGCTCCTTTAAGGGTTGACCCTATTGAGAATGGAGACAAAAATGAAAATAGCAGAGTTGCTTCCCTTGAAAGTGTATCAATTCACCTTAAGATATGATGTATTTTACAGGGTGTAGTACAGTTAGCCATAGCACTGTCAGAAGAACCAGAGGACCATATTCAAGCGGCAGCAGCCTGGGCTCTAGGACAGATAGGAAGACATACACCAGAACATGCCAAGGCTGTGGCGGTGGCTAATGTTTTACCTAAACTTCTACAGTGCTATCTTAGAGCTGATGCTTCTGAAGATTTACAGACAAAGGTGAGATTATTCAGATTTTTTTTTTCTGCATAGTCATAAAATACTGCTCCTATAAATAATAGAAGCAGCATTTTATGGTAATTTTTTCAGATTACTTTTTTTTTTTATAGAATAAATGTAAAATACTGCTCCTGTCAATTATAATAGGAGAAGTGTTTTCTGATAACTTGGAAAAAAATCTGCTAATGTGGAATAGAAACATATACATTGTGCATCTGCTTCGAACTATCTTGATCATTAATTGGGTAGTAATAGAGGGTCACAACTACAGTTTCTTACAAGATGCAAAATTTATAAAATAGAAGTCATCCTGAAACAGCATTCAGAAGCTTCTCTTATAAGAGCCCTGGTAGCTCAGTGGGCTAAGTCTGGCCTGCTAAGCTGGAGGCTCTGGTAAACACTGGCTGGCTGTTGTTAAACAAAATTAGTAGCATTCTGTAGGGTGAGTACTGAGAAAGGTTGTTGGTATTTACTGAATATCTTCATTTGGCATTTTGAATATAAAACGTCAAGATGAAATAGAAACTGGTAAAAGTACATATATACTCTGGAATAGGCAAAATATATATTGATACATTTGTATTTCTGGATGCTAAATTTAATCTTTATTGCCTGGAAAGTTTTGTAGTGACTAATTAATTACATGTATTCCTTAATTGATCAAAATGCAGTTGCATAGTCTAATATGACATGACTTAAGGTGTACACCTCTATGCTTTCCTGCCATTTTTACAAAGGGGAAGAACTTTCATGGCCAAATGTTTGCTTCCCTAAAGGAAGAGGCACTTCCAACACTGGGTCTACTCTATAGGAAAAGAATTTGCTCCAAGAAGTGCAACTGTTTTCCTTTAAGAGTTGACCCCTATCAGAAAGGGCAGCAAATATAAAAGTAGCAGAGTTGCTTCCCTTAAAAGTGTACCCATTCACCTTAAACTTAATCCTTTCCTGCATGCACATGATGTTGAAACGATATCGTACTACTTGTATGTGAAGTCATAACATCGCATTAATGTCAGTACGTCATTTCAACGTGATTTGCCTGCTGGGAATATTGTTGCCCTGCTGCATGTGCTGCTTTTCAAATTTCAGAGCAAGAAAGCCCTCAAAAACATCCTCCAGAAATGTGTCCACTTACCTGCCCTTGAACCTTTGTTACACGATGCTCCACCAAATATTCTCAAACACGTCGTCGGACAGTTTAGCAAAGTATTACCTCATGATTCCAAAGCACGAAGATTATTTGTTACGAGTGCCGGGTTGAAGAAAATACAGGAGATTAAAGCAGAACCTGGTTCAGCACTTGCAGAGTATATCAACACAATTAACAATTGTTATCCAGAGGAAATTGTCAAGTAAGTAGACTTTGTCCATTTTCATTATTTTTACAAAGGGAAACAACTTTTGTGAACTTCCTGTTCACTTCCCTGGATGAAGAAGCACTTCCAGAGAGGGGTCAATTCTTAAAGGAAAGAATTTGCTTCTAAAGAAGCAAATTCTTTCCTGTAAGAGTAGACCACCTGGGAGAAGAGGGACTTAAATGAAACTGGCAGAGTTGCTGTCCTTGAAAGCTATCAGTTTAATTTTTAAAACCAGCTAAAAATCTGTCAATTTATATTCAGACTGTGTAGTCTCAGCTGAGCATATATGAGCCGCGACACGAGAAAACCAACAAAGTGGTTGTGCACCCAGGGCAGACTCAGATCAGCCTGGGCATCAGCCTAGTCTGATCAGAGTCTTTGCTGTCCGAATGAAGGTAGCTTAGACCCTTAGCTACCCTTTAAGTACTAAGCAAAGAGTATGATCAGACTGGACGAATGCCCAGGCTGGTCTGTGTCTGGGCTGGGAGCACAACCACTTTGTTGGTTTTGTCATGTAGGGACTCATATACATATGTGGTTTACAAATTGGCCTGAACAATAGTTACTGGTACAGTTATTGCAAAAATTAATGTAGAGTTCAGAAAGCCAACCAGCATGCCCCGATCAGACTGCACATGTACACAGGACTGTCCATGTGTCCCATCCAAGCACTGACAATTTGACATGTTTACTTACAGTTCTCCAGTATTTTTATATCTTTAAGATTTGTTTATTTGAAAAACTGGGACTAGACTACTAGCAGTACACATAAAAATTATTTAAAACTATACTGAAGTTATACAAAATGGTACACCTATTATATGTATTGCAACTGTGAAATAGAAAAAAAACAAATGATGTTTACTTTGTTATTTCAGATACTACTCCCCTGGATATTCCGATACACTTCTGGAAAGAGTCGAAGCTTTTAATCCAAAGTCATAGAATTGTAGTTCCAACCATTATTTCATCATCTTGTGAGAGGAAAAAAATCATCTCCGAAGAAAACACATGCAAAAAGGAAAGAGTTATTTGTTCGATAAAGCTGTATCAGTTGTTCTCGTGTTTACAGTAATAAAGTGTATGGATACACCCTGGCATAGCTGTAAGATTTTCAAAGGAGACAACTGTAGCAGAACAGTATTTGCATTCTTGGTATTTGTATACCTCGTTCAGTGGGGACAACTTTTAGAGCAAATTCTAAAAAGCAAACTTTTTAGTCAGGAAGCTGGAAGCTGTAGCTTTACTGCTTAAAAATTTTTAAAAGTGAAAAAATGTGTAAGAAACAGTTTTTTAGTAAGATCTATTGGAAACATTTTGTTGCTGGATTGTGATACATTTTGCTTTAATTTTAAATGTGAATTAAAGAAGGAGGGAGTATAGGAAAATGGTACAGAGGAAATATTTTTTTCATGGAGTTGATTTTTTTTCTTAAATTTCATCAAAGCATTTGCATTTTTTTTTTATAATTATAAACTACACATAAGAAGATTGTCAGAGAACAATGATTTTGATTTTAAAATGATTGCTGCTAAATCTACATAAGAAGGAACATTAGTCGTCTACTTATAGAATCTGTGGGGCAATAACATGCACTTGCATGTTTATATGCAGAGCTAAGACACAGCCAGAGAATTATCTACAGTTGCCCATATGTTGCACATTCTTGACTGTATAACATTGTAAATTATACAGTGAACTTACATTGATAAAGAGTCTATCATTTTACAAAATTAATGAATATTGTTTTCTTTGGAAATATTGTTTACTTTGGCAAAAAGAAATTAGGTTTTTATAAAATTAACTGTTCAATTTATACTCAGATGATGTACCTTTTTCTGTGTTTCAGTATTTTGCTTATACATATATTTTATTAGTAGCTTATTTTGTGTTGCTATCAGGCCTTTATGTTTTGTTTAATAAAAATATTGATTTATCCTTAAAGTATAAAAACAGACAATAGTTGAATTTGCAAACTGTGTACATTCAGATGAGGTGGCTAATTATGAGCAGCGACACAACAAAACCAACAAAACGGCATGTGGGCCCAGCGAAGACTCAGATCAGCCTGGGCATCTGCCCAGTCTGATCAGTCATTGCTGTCCGCATGGGCCTAGCTTGGACCCTTGGCTACCTTTTAAGTGCACAGCAAAGCACATGCCACTTTGTTGGTTTTGTCTTGTCTTGGCTCATATATTCTGAGATCAGTTTATATTCTGTTAAAATGTTTATTTTAAATTTGCAAATCTGTGATATTAAACTTTATGACTACATATATATGAAAATTGTTTAAGATTTATTTAAGAGAGAATTTCTGTGGTTTAAGTACAGTGTAGTCCAACAATATATATGTTTAACCATCATTTCTGTTTATAAATTCTAGGAAACTAGAATAGTACTGTCATTTAAGTGAGGCATAGTATATGTTATTTAATTATTTCCAACATTCTGACTCCTAATATAAAATTACAAAAACGCTCAACTTTGTTCATGAGCTTCTTGCATTTGTTCAGCTTAACAGTAATGTTATGCTGTTGACAAAATATATGCCTTTCAATGTAGATTTTCATAATACAAGAAAACAAAATATTGTATTTTATGAACACAAATTCAGTTAAAAAATAACAAAAAGATGTAAAGTCAAAAGAAAGTTGTCATCACAAAAATATACTTAGTACAAAGACAGTCCTGTCTGATAGACTGTTTTATTTCGTCGATTTGAAAGGCAATAAATTTAGAAACTAACAAACCGTTTTTGTCTATTATCCTGTCCATTGGTGTTATGCCTTCATACTTTATATTTCCTCTTGTATTTGATGGAGTCATGAAACAAAAAAAATATATAGCATAAAGGGTCATACACAAGTGATCATGTGGTATGCAAAAGCTCCTCACATTTTTTGTAAAAAAAAAAGTAGTGTTTTTGCACACTATACATTTGAAAATGTAGTGTTATGTTAGTGACATTGTTAGTTTTAAACAACCAGGCTTAGATGTTTCACTGAAGTGTATGTAAGTTGTTTCTTGGACACACACATGCAGGCATTAGTTATCATGACATGGTTTAATACTAACTAAATCCTCAAGAGGACCTGAGTGAAATTTGCAATTGTTTTCTTTTTCATTTTAACATGGAATACTTTTTGCAAGTAACCATTGTCAAGGCAACACACAAACACACATAATGTTTTGTACCCAAATTTCTACTGAATATCTAACTTTCTTATTGATAAGGTCACTTTACTGGATCCAAAAACAGGAAAACTAACAAATTTGCATACAGACATAACAACTGCCCATAAAATAAAATGGTTGAAGCCTCATTTAGTCTCCTTTGATATCATGAAAGGCGTTATATATATAGAATAGGATAAGATATAGAATTGGAGAGGCGAAAGGGTTAGAAATTATCACTGAAACACAGTGGGCTTAACTTTTGGCCATGTTTATCCAAACAGCTGCTGAGTTTCAAAATTCCAGTGACTCAGCATCTTCAGTTAACTTTATGACATCAGATAAGAGAAATGTTGACAAACTTTTTGACATATCAGAAGGCCTGTGTATCAATTACAACTGCTGCTTAGTTCACCATTAGTTATGCTAAACTTTTGGCGAGGAGTATATATACTCGGGGGTGACAACCTACGTCATAGCACTGACGTCATAACCGTTTTATCAGTGCCCTTAATAAGGTAAATGTTTTGCATAATGAGGGCTTGGCAAACACTGAAACAACCAAATATCTAGTCGATCTGGTGCCTATAGATGTTTTGGACTCAATATTACCAGAATTTACCATAAAAGACTTGCTTAATCTGATAATGCATCACCACAATGATCTGTATCGACTCTGCCTTAACACATGTTTATCTCAGCTGTCCACATCAAAAATTGTGTTGGGGCGTTTTATAATTTCTCACCCTTTGAAGAATTGTGCCCTGTATATCTGGACCATATGTATATGTAGGCACCGACTCGCCGCTTTGTCTTGTGTTAAAATCCTGTCTCTTATATGTTACAAATGGAAAATTTGTCAGAGTTTCTTCAAAATGGCTGCCCAATAAATTCTGTCACGGGTGCTATGATGTAGGTTGTTACCCCTGTATACTGCTATCTGTTCTTTTCTCTTCTATTCTATCCCATAATCTTGCTAGGTCATTGGGGCACCACAGATGACTTCGAAACAATCCGCTTCCACCTTGTCCTGTTTTCAGCTGCTGTAGTTGGGCTGGCAAAATCCATCCTGACCACTCTTTAATATTACCTTTCCACTTCTTCTGTCTACCTCTTCTTCTTTTTCCTTTCATTGTGCCCTGTAGAATCGCCTTTGCTAGGCCAGAAGACCTTGAGACGTGGCCAAACTACATTAGTTTCCATTTTTTGACCAGTCTCAGGAGTTCGTCATATTCTCCAATGGCTGTTTGGATCTTTCTGTGAACCTCCTCATTGGTTATATGTCCTTGTACGAAATGTTCAGTAACGTTTGGTAGCATCTCATCACAAAGGCCTTCATTCTTTTCTCGAACTCTGCTGTCAAGGTCCACGATTCACAGGCATACAGAAATATGGAAATGACAAGGGAGCGCATAAGTTTCACCTTTGATCTAAGAGATATGTTGTTATCTCTCCAAATTGGTTTCAGCTTGGTAAGAGCTTAGGTGGCTTGTGCAAGCCTTGAGAGAACCTCCTGTTTTGAGCCATCATCTGAGACAAATGCTCCAAGATATTTGAAGCTTGTTACAGTACCCAGCTTCTGTCCTTTTACCGTGATCTCTCTCTGGATGCCATCTGCACTGTTTGCCATCAGTTTGGTCTTCTCAGCACTGATCTCAATCTTATACCTTGTGCAGGTTTGGTCGAGACTTTCAACTAGGGCTTCTAGTTCCTGCTCTTCCTCAGCTAGAACATCTGTGTCACCGACAAACCTCAGATTGGTAGTGTTTCTGCTGCCTTTGCTAACTTTTCCGTCATGTTCTTTGAGAGCATCAGACATGATCCGTACGAGAAAAATGTTGAAGAGGGTGGGTGACAGAAGACATCATTGTCTTACTCCAACTGTTGTTCTGAACCATTCTCCTGTGCTGCCATTCATCAGGACTGCACTTGTAGCCTTAAATCAACAAAGACATGGTACAGATTCTGCTGATGTTGGAGATACTTTTCACACAGGATTCTAAGGTTGAAGATCTGTTCTGTGGTGCTCCTTCCAGATCGGAACCCAGCCTGTTCTTTAGCGTTTATCTCTTCAGCTTGTGGTTTAAACCTGTTCCAGATGACTTTCAGTATGACTGAATATCTGATGAGGTTGATGGTTCTGTAGTTCTGGCAGAACTGTAGGTTGCCCTTTTTAGGGGGTGTAATAATCAGCGACTGGGTCCATGGGGTAGGCTGTCTCACAACAAGCTGGAAATTGACTGACACAGAGATTAATTAAAGGAATATTGCAAATATCAAGTGGAGTAGACAAGAATCCTGCGTTAAACAGCAAATGGGAAAGGAAAATGTATATATAAAACTATATAAAGACTGCACACAAAGCAAAACAATACAAGAGAAAAAGCAAAGAGATCTTTGCCAGCAGCTGGCCTGGAGCTAGGCTACTGTAAAAAAACAACAGAGGACCGCTCACCTGAGACCTTACTGTCCACAGACACAATTTGTCATTTCTCTCATATTGATACAAAATTTAAGACCATGGCTTTAGAGGAGTACATATTTTAATTCTAAAATCTCAGTGACCATGAGCAAAGCTCACAGAACGGCTGTGACCTTTGCTGGCCTTATGTCTTCATGTGATTATTTAGCTTACCATATTTTACAGTTATCGTATCTAGGCTTCCATGAAATCCACTGTTAAAGCATTTTCCCATAGAACAGCATCAGGAACCAAGTTGACCATGCCATAAATTAGGTAAATGTCATTGCAGGGTCATGATTAGTTAAAAAAAAATAGGGGCTACACACAAAGTTTCAAGGCCAGTGACCCTTTGGTTGTGGAGGAAAATAGTTTTAAAGAAGTTTTACCATATATGGGCATGTGGCCATCTTGGTCATGTGATCAAGACCATTTGAACAAACTTTTCTCCCCCCTGACCAAGGAGGATCCTCATGAAAAATGGCTTCAGTTGTCCCAATGGCTTCAGTTGTCGCAGAGGCTTCAGAGGAGATGATATTTGAAAATGTGGATGGACAACAGAATCTCATTGACCTTGAACAACTTTGACATCTGGCAACATAATGTCTCCATCTGCTCATTGAATTAACATATAAACCAACCTCTATATCTTTGACTAAAATTCCGATATAATAGCATAACGTTCCAGAGTTTATTTTGCCATGAATTACGTCACGATCAATGCAGGGTCATCATTTGAATACATTTTGTAGGGCCCAAGTCACTTATACTACACATAAAGTTTCAGGGTCACTGGCCTTTCGGTTCTGCAGGAGAAGATTTCTAAAAGGTTTTTAACAAATAAAGGCATGGCGGTCACCTTGGTCATGTGACCAAGAACATCTGAACAAACATTGGTTCCCCTGACCCAGTGAAGCTCCATATGAAATATGGCTACAGTTGGTCCAGTACTGTAGAGGAGAAAATGTTTGAAAACGTTGATTGGCGACAGAATCTCTGTGACCCTGAACAAAGGTCGAAGAGTGACCTTGAGCTTTAACAGCATAATGTTTCCATTTGCTAATTTTGTTAACCACATATACACCAAGTATTGTACCTTAGATTTAAATAGTTTCTCAGAAATCCACTGTTTAAGCATTTTTTCAATGTAAAAGCATAACGCACAAAAATTGACCTTGCCATAAATTGGGTCAAGGCCAACCCACGGTCATCATTTGTACAAATTTTGATGGGCCCGAGTACCCAATGCTACATATCAAGCCACAAGGTTATTAGGCCTTTGGTTCTAAAGAAGATTTTGAAGGGTTTTTATCATATATGGGCATGGCGGTCTTCTTGGTCATGTGACAAACACTTTTGTTTCCCAGACTCAGTGAAGCTCTATAAAAATATCTCTTCAATCGGTCGCGTGGCTTTAGAGGAGAAGATGTTTGAAAAGTGTTGATGGGCGACAGAATCTCAGTGACTTGAACAAATGTCAAAGAATGACCTCGACCTTTAACAACATAATGTCTCCATTTGCTCTTTTTGTTGACCACATATACCAAATATTGCACCATAGGCTTAAATAATGTCTGAGAAAGCCACTGTTCAACGCACGGTCATCATTTGTACAATCCGAGGCTATCATGGGCTCGAGTCCTCAATGCTACATATCAAGCCACAAGGTCATTGGGTCTTTGGTTCTGGAGAAAAAGATTTTTGCAGGGTTTTTAGCATATACTGGCGTGGCGGCCATCTTGGTCATGTGATCCAGACCCCGCGAACAAACTTTCGTACCTCTATTACACTGAGAGTCCATATGAAATTTGGCTTCAATCGATTCAGTAGTTTCAGAGGAGAAGATCTTTGAAAATGTTTACTTACGATGGACGGACGGACGGACGACGGATACCTGGCTCATCTTTGAGCTCATCTGTGAGCTCATCTTTGAGCCTAAAGGCTCAGGTGAGCTAATAAACAAAAAAACTGAAGACTAATAGAAAACCGACAAACAATAACAATAATGGTAAGCCATAACAAAAACACTGCCTTGGAATGGGTAGTAGTAAATTTCTCGCTTTCTCTCTCCGTAATGGGTGAGGAACTGAGGGGCTTAAACCGATTTTAGGTGATCACAACCTCGCCCTGGATTCTGTTGTGGTTGATAAGTTATTCGATCCATGTGAAGGACTTCTTACAATTCAATGGATCAAAACAGTAAGCGTACGTAACAGGATTAAACACTTAGATGAAACAAGGTGAGCACTCACACTGAAACGCTAGAACTAAAGAAGCCCAACAGTTGAACCTCGATGGGCACGACCATAGGTCAATGATTCTCCAGAAAGTGGGACTTTTGGGTGGTGGAAATATCGAAAAAGGAAACAAGTCATATAGAGATCGCTCACGGTCATTTCACAACTTTGGTATTTCACGAAGCTAAATCAAAAGTGTTGCACAGAATTCAGATAACGAGAGACAACGTGCCACGTTGTCTCTCGTTATCTGAATTCTGTGCAATACTTTTGAAGGAACTAAAACTTCTCTTGGGTATTCTACGAGACGACTCAGACGGCATACAAGTGAAGGAGACAAGTTCTGCTTACGACATGGACAAAAGAAAAAGTACCAGTAAGGAACCACCAAAATTTATTACAGAGAGAGAAATTAAATTCGATTCGAGTAACAAATCCTGAAGACTTTTAAGTCCAGTAGAAACAGATTCTAAAGTGTCAGGTATGTACCAGGACTTGAAACTTTTTCTGCATATGATAGTTACTTCTAATACATGTAGGTACGAGGGATGATAAAAATACGTGGACTTCTGTAAAACAGTTGTAGAAATTTTATTATTAATTGTAAACCAATTAAATTTGCAGTACATATAGATTCATTGTTCATTTATGTAGCGATGTATTTAATTTACCGGTCAAACTTGGGGAACTCGTATATTTAAAATGCAGTTTGTATTGTCAAAATATTTTCACTTAATGTCATGTACCGCAAAAGCGTTACGTTATAACGTCATCAAGCAGGAACTGTTTTGATGTATCATCATTAATTTCTGCTACCCTGGAAAGCTACTGAAAATATCATATACTATACTGACTGCAAATAAGTTTCTATTCATATTCGCAGAAACTCAATAATCAACTTTTCTGGATGGGACGGGACGTACACTGGCATACAAACCCACTTCTCTAAATACCCAGTTTAGATTAAACGTTACATATCGGGTATCACTTATTTACGTTATCTTGCATACTACCAATGATCATTTTCTTGAAAGCAGCCCACAGTAACAGTTCTCAGTTAAGCTGGGCCATTCGCGGACAAAAATGATCATATATACAACCATTCCAGAATTCAAGAAAAAATCACGAACATAATGCTCATTATATCTGCTTCAAATCTTTCAAATATTTTCAGATAATAGTTTTAGATTATGGAATACCAACCATGTTTAGAGACATACCCTAACAAATAGAAACGGCGTATTTTATGACGTTATTAAGATACGTTGAAAGACGATGTCTCATACGATTTCTTTGACATGCGAAGCATTGTACATTTACTAATCTACTGACATTTAATTATTTTGGCTGGTTTCAATTTTAAATGTTTTTCTTTGCTTTTTTGGAAGAAAGGGGTTTTCTATGAAGCGCTGCTTAATCAAATGACGTCAGCGCTTTCAAAACGTGGTCTCAGTGACGTTGTGACGTAGGTTACGTGTGACGTAGGTTACAGTGCACACATTTTAACGTTTTTATATCATTTATTGTTTCACTGCATGAAATCTAAGCACACCATCTTGTAGCTGTTACTAGGCAGGATTTTGCACATGAGTTTCAGAGCGATTGCTTTGCTCAGTTTTAAGAAAAGCCCGTGACGTAAGGTTACATTCTTATAGAAAAATGCTGGGGTAATGTATTTTGAAGTCGAATAAAATAAACAAAATTGAGCAAATTTGCACAAATGATATCAGATATTGAGGAACACATGTTTCTTCGTGTGATCTTGTAAGTTCTATGATGCCGGGCCATTTTAGTTAATACATGTATCACGAATTTACCGCTGTGACGTAGGTTACATAAAATTTGCGACATTAGTTCCCAGTCTCATTTCGTAGCAAAAACTACCCTTTAGATATTGTTTAAGCGGAGAAATATGTAAGAAATCACATGAATTTAATAATGGAACTCGATTTATCTTTTTTAGCCGTGCAGCGTTCATATCTATTACACGGCAATATTGCGACATTTAAAAACGTCGCATTTTAAACCAGGGTATCATTATTCGAACCAGTGTTAAAAATGTCTAACAAAACGCATGTATGTCTTGGTACTTTTGTCTACTTCTTTAGACAGAGGGCAACTTGTCAGAGGGTAAACAGGACCGTTATTTTGTAAGTTAAAGAAAGGCAATGCGAAGGACAAAATTAATAGCTAATGGCCCAGCTTAACTGAGAACGTCTCATGAATGTGTAATATATACCTGGTTCGGTACTGATCTTAATTTTTCTTTTCAACTTTCCTTCCATATGAAATACGGTGACCTTCCCAACTGATCACAATAATAATCATAACAAGTTGTGATGTAGATTTCTTTTCCAATAACTTTTACGCCATTACAGTTAGTGTCGACCTTGATGGCATTTCCTGGCTTGAAACACGGTTCTATTTGACTATACTGAAATTCGTTTGAACCTATTGATGTAACCATCACATTCTTATCGTCTACGACTGAAACACCCCATGGACTTCTTCGCTGTGGTAATTCCAAATGATTTATGACCACCAAAGAGCTGCTCAGCAATTTTATAATTGCATTCACATTGTCACAAAACACCACCTGACCATTGGGCATAAATGCACATCCTGTGATATAAGGTGTATATTTATCATTCTGTGCAGACACATCTAGTTCTTTCAAAGAGACAGACTTAATATCTAGCAGACTATTGTTACCGATTGTACGTGACTCCTTCTTTTGTGTGTCAGTTTTTGATTCGCCAGCTGTTACTGGCGCTATCTTCGCACTTATTATTTATGTTTGATCCCGTCTTTCGATCTTTTATGCAAATTCGTACACGTTTCACAAACGAAATCTTTGCATTTGAGAGCCCCGGTGGCTCTGTAGGTTAAGCGCTGGCCTGCTGATCTAGCGGTCCCGAGTTCGATCCCCGCTGTAGGCGTGGATCTTTTCAATTGTAACCGGGATTCTATTGCACACAGCCTTTCATTATCACAAAACCATCGTCCTGATATAACTGAAAAAAAAAAAAACTGTTAAAAAGGACGTAAAATCGCAAGTCATCCATCCACCCATCTTAGCATTTGACACAGTACTTCTTCCCTTCTTTGTTTAGTCTTCCATCAAATTTACAGGGTTCACACTGGTTATCAAATGTTTTGTGATAAGGGTCTGGCCCCATCCACGTTGGTCGAGAAGGTTGTGGTCCCATGGCAACGCTCTCAGTACATCTGAGGGAAATAAGGTTAGTTATGATTTAAAGTACCGTAAAATTCTAAAAATTGGGACGTCTTAAGTAATTACTGTTGCTTACAATGGAACAGTTTCGTTTCATAATGCAGTTATGCCTTCTAAACCGTTGGACGTGCAATGAATAAATGTTTATAGTAATGATTGTATACACAGTATAGGCCTAATCATGAATCTTTCCAACTGCTCGACATGTAATAAATGAATATCAATAGTAAAATAGTATACAATATAATAATGAAACAAATACAATAGTACAAGTAGATCAAACTATCGTTTGACTGACAAGTGATATAAGTTATAGATTAATGATATACATTTACAGTTTGACCTGAAATTATAGTATTCAAGTGTACCTAGAAACCAAATACAAATTTTAGTAAGAAGCTATCCGAACCATTTGGTCCAACTTTTATGTTTTATTAGCGACCTATCAGTATATAACAGCGCTAGCTATATTTAAATATTACTTGGACTCAAAGTTTGTCATGACAAAACTTCTTTTAGTCTGTGTAAACAAAATCAGTTTGAAAAAAAAGAACATTACTCATTCTCCCTAATCTAAATCTAAGACTTTTTATATAGATTTATCTTCGGGCCAACTTTGATAATAGGAATGGCAAAGTCAATTTCTTTATCATAACCTAACGTCAAAGAAGTTGAGAGGGCATGTGGGGATGCGCTTGTTCACTTTTTCATTCAGTCGTCTTTCCATAACACATTTGGCCAGCTGTGATATATGAACGAATTTCAATAATAACATTTTAAGCTCACCTAAGCCTTAGGTCTGTCCGTCAACATTTCCCTTTTCAAACATTTCCTCCTCTGAAGTTACTGGGCCGAGTGAAGCGAATTTTCGTGTAGAACCTTTCTGGGTCGGAGGAACGAAAGTTTGTTCAGATAGTCTGGGACAAATGACCAAGACGATAACTATGCTCATATATGGTACACACCCTTGAAAAGCATCCTTTTCCAGAACTATCAAGTCTAAGATATACTTCATAGATATAGTTAACTGAATGAGCAGATGAAGGCATTATGATGCCAAGGGTAAGGGTCCGTCTTTGACCTTTGCTCAAGGTCACTTAGATTTCAAAATTGCATCCATCGTACGTCAAGAAATTCAAACCTCTCCTCTAATGCCACTGGGCCGATCGAAACCGTATTTCATATGAAGTCTTCATGGGTCGGGAGACGAAAGTTTTTTCAGGTGGTCTGAGGTGGCCGCCATACCCATATAGGGTAAAACCAATTTAAAAACCTACTCCAGAACCGAAAGGCTTATGACCTTGGAACTCGGTACGGAGTATTGTGGACCCGGACCCTACAAAGTCTGTTTCATCGATGATCCTGCATTGATCTTGATCTACTTTATGTCAGGGTAATTTTAGATCCTTATGCTTTCATATTGGGAACTAGGAAAACGCTTAAAATGTGGGTGTCTAAGAAATTATGAAGTCTAAGATATAATACTTGATGCATATTATAAACTAAGTGAGCAAATAAAGACATCATGCTGTCAAAGGTCAAGAGCATTCTTTGACATTTGTTTATGGCCACTGAGATTTCAAAATTAAAAAAAAAATAGGCTCTCTGCTCTTTGAAACAATATTTCGTATGGAACCTGCATGGAACATGAAAATGATTTTTTTCATCATGTGGGCATATCGTATAAACATCATATGGTAAGAAACCGTTAAACCCTTTTTCTGCAGATGTCCTTGAAACATGCAGTACCAGAGCCTCGGGACATACAAAGTATCTTCAAATGATGATCCTGGGTTTAGCTTGGCATAATTTATGGTTCGGTCAGCTTTGGTTCGTTCAACTTTTGTATGGGGAGATGCTTAAACAGTGGGTTTTTTTTCTCAGAAACTATTTTAGTCTATGATACAATAATTGCTGTATCAACTTACTATTCAGAACTTATTAATGAGTACTTAAAAATAGAAGTCATTTCTTTGTTTTTTTGACATTTGTTCATAATAAATGAGATTTCAAACTTAGAATACCGAATGAACAGCTCTTTTCCAGACAAGTGGTCATTCAGATACTTAAACTAAAGTAAACCTGTGATTTCGTACTGTCATTTGTTCTTGTTGTTAAGATTAATACATTGTACTTTCTTTCATCTATTATGCTAGTGACAGTTTTACTTAAGTTTAAGTAGCTGAATGGCCACTTGTCTGCGAAAGAGCTGTTCATGTTCATTTGGTTTACTGAGTGTGCCCTGTTGTCAAGTTATGCTACTTTCCCTTTTGCTTCATAGAGCGGGATAAGAGATCTAATCGTATCAGTTCCTAACCTTTGCTTATTATACTCGAACAAAATATTAAAGGGTCAAACTTTTAGCCTGCGATTTCTGGAACATTTCAAACATTTGGTAAAATAAATCATTTCTACCTTCCATTTTATTGATTTTGCAATTTTTATACACATGAAGTTTGAACCTATAGCCTTTGTCTTGACCAAGTCCAGGCTCTAAGTCAAACTACTCCTTAATTGAAAGTGGTTTGAATCCCCATGAGAATTGATAGTGTGTCAGTTTGGACGGGCATAACTTCTAAAAGTGCTATGAGTTTTTTTTAAACTTGTTACAGCTTGCTGACCATAAAAATGATTAAATTTACTGATTATCAAGCAATTTTGCAAGAAAATCATGAATTGGCGAAAAGTGAGTTTGTTCCTTATTGACTTCTGACCACTTTGATTTTGAGGATAGTGTGAATTGAGTCTGCACTTGGTCAAGATAAAGGCTATAGTTTCAAACTTCATGTGTATAAAACTTGCAAAATGAATGAAATGGAAGGTAGAACTGATTTATTTTACCAAATGTTTGAAATGTTCCCGAAATCGCAGGGTAAAAGTTTGACCCCTTAATATTTTTTTCGAGTATATTTACGTATTTATGATATACGCCAGGAGTACATATATAGAGGGGTGTCATATATAGAGTTCATTTGGTTTACTGGGTGTGCCCTGCTGTCAAGTTATGCTACTTTCCCTTTTGGTTCTTAGAGCGGGATATAGGATCTAATCGTATCAGTTACTAACCTTTGCTTATTATACTCGAACAAAATATTAAAAGGTCAAACTTTTACCCTGCGATTTCTGGAACATTTCAAACATTTGGTAAAATAAATCATTTCTACCTTCCATGAAGTTTGAACCTATAGCCTTTGTCTTGACCAAGTCCAGGCTCTAAGTCAAACTACTCCTTAATTGAAAGTGGTTTGAATCCCCATAGAGAATTGATAGTGTGTCAGTTTGGACGGGCATAACTTCTAAAAGTGCTATGAGTTTTTTTAAACTTGTTACAGCTTGCTGACCATAAAAAATAATTAAATTTACTGATTATCAAGCAATTTTGCAAGAAAATCATGATTGGCGAAAGGTGAGTTTGTTCCTTATGGACTTCTGACCACTTTGATTTTGAGGATAGTGTGAATTGAGTCTGCACTTGGTCAAGATAAAGGATATAGTTTCAAACTTCATGTGTATAAAACTTGCAAAATGAATGAAATGGAAGGTAGAACTGATTTATTTTACCAAATGTTTGAAATGTTCCCGAAATCGCAGGGTAAAAGTTTGACCCCTTAATAGGTTTTTTGAGTATATTTACGTATTTATGATATACGCCAGGAGTACATATATAGAGGGGTGTCATATATAGAGGATTTTACACGAGTGGTCATTTCACATTTATGAAACGAGCCTTCGGCGAGTTTCATAAATTTCATATGAAATGACCACGAGTGCAAGATTCTGTTTATAATGTGACTCTTTAAAATGGGATTTTATCGCCTTCAAAATGAACAGTATGTCAATAAGAAAACGCATTGTTGACACGGACGTTGTACGCGCCAAAGTGTTATTACACGTGTGGTCATAAGATTTTTATGACTCGACGGTATCCACTGAATAACAGCGACGTCATATGATAGAACTGGCTCTTATCGTCTACGTCTATGCGCGTAGACAATCAAGTGAGCCAAATTGACCTAGCGTGACTTTATCGTGCAACTTTTTTAGTGCCCATATATTAGAGAGCTTTGTTGGCAAATAAGCTATTCACATAACTTTTTTGAGCGGTCATACGAAATACTGCAGAACTGCATACCGTACCACAAGGTAGCACTTTGTACCGTTAAGTATAAACCAACGGATTATTGGCGGTTTTACGGCCTTTTCAATTGTATTTCAACCATAGAAGTGTAAAAATGAGAGCTGTATGCAGCGGGATCCCGTTTACAGTTAAAAAAGATTGCATGATTAGAATCCTGATCACTTCCATGGCAACTAGCAATAACATACTGGGCGTCTGAGGCTCCATTAACCGCAAAGGTAAACATAAGGAAGAAATACCGGATCTATTTGGTTGTCCCCAAACGGTTGACATTTGGTAGATTTAGTTATGCCTGAGTCCAACTTTTAGCCTTTTTTGCCGTGAATCATTATTTAGGCATGGTCTTTTTAGTAGCTGCTTTGTAAGTAAATAGAAATACCACTGTATATTTGATTTTTTTTCGTTATTTTAATAGTGCTTCCTATTACATTCAACGTCATGTTTCGCGCGTATTTGGTCGTCAACACTGTTTGTGCAGACTTATCTGTCCCAATGCTTAGATTTTTACGGCTCGTCTGGGCATGCTTATTTTGCATATGCAAAGATTATTGATTCGATCCTCAACAGACATATTTCGCTCAATACCAACCTGTTTTCATATTTTTTACAACTCTACATTTTCCAGTCCGAGCATGGACTGGCCTGTGTAGTATAAAGGAACGTTCGTAAATGGACAGGCACGGATCGGAGCATTACCTGTGTTGAGTGTATCTTTTTACATTCGAACATGAGTGGGTGTTGTTAAATCTGCGAGATGTTGTCACGAAAATCGATATAACCCGACATAGTAATGTTTAAGAATAGCGAACGAAGAGTCAGCAAAAACTAGGGGGCGGACAGGTGTGGTCACGATATCTAATTCGATATAAAATACGCATGAATTTGCACAAGGTGGCTTTTAGAGATAAAGATTCTTTTGGGGTATATTTTATGGTGGATGTGTATATTCTTTTTGGGTATATTTTGTTTCTTTATTCATTCAACATGTTATATGATCGTTTATGTTAGTAGTAAAGACGTTAAACTTGTAGTACTTTGACAAGGTCACTTTTATAATTACCACACTTTCAAAAATGAGGAAAATCACGGTATTTTCTAAGTATGTAAGTCAGCTCTAATGATATTACCTTTACCTTTGATGCCGTTTATAATGAAAACCCGTTTACAAGTTTCGAAAAATTATTATTTTTCGTAAATCGATCTTCACAATCACTACATTTACGAACAATTTGAAAAAAATGACCAATTTATGCATAGACTGATGTAATTACTTGTCACACCTGGCTCCGAGGTTATGAAACTTTTTTCATGCTCAACTCTTCTGAGCATGAAATTTTCTCATCTGATAAATATGAAAATACCAATCGATGTTGGCATTTTCATATTCATATGCAGAAAAAAAATTACATACTGAGCTAAACTGAGCAAGAACACCACCGTACTTATCAGTAATTTGCTATTTATAAGCAGATAAAATTTCATGCTCAGCTGAGTTGAGCATGTAAAAAGTTTTATTACCTCGGGACCTAGTTAAGGATGGTACGAAATTTACGAAACGAACAAGGCTCTTCTTTCATGCCAGGATTTCGCTGGGCGCATATGTCACTTTGTTGGAATGTCTTGATGAACTTGATAACAATGTAGACAAGGATGAAACGGTGCAAACATTGAGAAACGAGCGTATATTGCCCCGCTTGCGGAACTCTTTTTTTAGTCATGGAATAAATCCTGCTTCAAATTCAACTTATTTAACTTAGAAAGTGACTTTTTATTTAAATAAGGTTTGTTTAATGTGAATGTGTACATAACCATGGAGATAACTTATACCAGAAAAATGCCTTTCATTTCATTTGGGGTATTCTATATAAACAATGCGCCCGCCCTTGTCCCTCCTCTCTCTCCCTTATCGCGTTGAATATACTCTTCTTCTATACATGTGAGCCGCGACACGACAAAACCAACAATGTGGTTGTGCGCCCAGCGCAGTCTCATATCAATTTGGGCATCCGTCCAGTCTGATCAGACCCTTTGCTATGCGCTTAAAGGGTAGCTGAAGGTCTAAGCTACCTCCATGCGGACAGTGAAGACTCTGATCAGACTGGGCGGATGCCCAGGCTGATCTGAGTCTGCGCTGGGCGAACAACCACATTGTTGGTTTTGTTGCGTCGCGGCTCATGTATACATTTATTCATTCTGGAAGATATCCTGATTCAAGGAAGCAAACAGGTGGAGACAAAACTTGTTTACCTCTGTAAAAGTGGGAGAAACATAGAGGTTTACCAGTTCATGTTAACAAAAAAAATAAATACATAAAAAAAATATAAAAATAAAGAAAACTAAATGAATAAAATGAAAATTGTTTTTTTCTCCACAGATTGCGATGATTTATCATGGCATCGATTGAAGACGCACGATCTAATCTCAATGCTGGTGAAATCTGCCCAAACCCATGTGAACCCTGCAAGTTCGAAGGTAGAGAGAATGAAGGAATAAAATACTGTGTTAAATGTAAAGAGTTCATATGCGAGAAATGTACAGATTTACACAAAACATCGAAAGACGGGAAAGACCATGACGTAATAAATGCGAAGGATGCTTCAACAATGGCTGACGTCCAGGTCAAAGCGTCAAATGCTAAAGCTAACAACAGCCTGCTAGACATTAATTCGGTCTCCTTGAGCGAAGTAGATGCGTCTGCACCAATTGATAAATATACCCCTCATATCACAGGCTGCGTATTCATGCCTGATGGTAAGGCGGTGCTTTGTGACAATATTAATAAAAACGTAAAACTGTTAAGCAGCTCTTTCGAAGTGATAAACCATTTGGAGTTACCAGAGCGGAGAAGTCCATGGGGTATTTCAGTCGTAGACGATAATAATGTGATTGTTACATCAACGGGTTCAAAAGAACTTCAGTACATTCAAATAGGACCGTGCTTCAAGCCAGGAAATGTCATCAAGGTCGACACTAACTGTAATGGCATAAAAGTTATTGGAAAGGAAATCTACATCACAACCTGTTATGATTATTATTGTGCCGAGCTGGGAGAGGTCACCGTATTTGATATTGAAGGAAAATTAAAAAGAAAAATGAAGATCAGTGCCGAACCCGGTACATATTACACATTCCAGCGTCCTTTATATATAACTGTGAGCAATTCTGGCAGGATCTACATTTCTGACTGGGATACTTCATCACTGACCTGCTTACGTCCTGATGGCTCACTGGTTTACCAGTACACGCATAAGGAGTTGGAAGCTGCTACAGGGGTTTATGTTGACGGTGAAGATAATGTACTTTTATGTGCAGCAAAATCTCACTGCGTACATGTAATAAAGAAGGATGGGAAGCACCGTGCTCTCTTATTAGCTGTAGAAAATGGTTTAAGAAATCCCTGGTCTGTTGCATATAGACCAAGTGACAGAACTGTTATTGTGGGCTGCTTTCAAGAAGATTTGGTAGTATGCAAGTTAACGTAAAATAAACAGAATTATGTAAGGTATAATAAATGCTGGCAAGTTCGAAATTAATAGCAGTCAGGCACAAATTTGTCATCTGCAAATCCCATTTGCCAGCTGTTGAAGATGTTGGAATGTGGGAAGCAATAAAGAAACGTCGTAATATTTTTGTCAACAGTTTCTCCTAAAATATTTAAGCCAGAGGGCTCATATTTTTTTAAAATATACAAGTTGACAACGACTAGTTGTATCATGGAATTGAGACCTAGCTCTCTTGTTCTTCTTCTTTCCTTTATATGTACATTATTCTTTTCAGCCTGTCAAAAGTTTCGTCAGAGATGTCTCCACGTCGATGTATGGTGGAGTGTTCATTTTTTTTGTACAGGTTGACAATGGCTTGTTTTATCGTAGTTTGAGGCCCAGCCCTCTTATGATTCTTTTTTCCTGTACTTCGAGAAAGTCCATATTTTGTACATATGAGCCGCGACACGAGAAAACCAACAAAGTGGTTGTGCACCCAGCGCAGACTCAGATCAGCCTGGGCATCCGCTCAGTCTGATCAGAGTCTTCGCTGTCCGCATGAAGGTAGCTTAGACCCTTAGCTACCCTATAAGCGCTTAGCGAAGATTCTGATCAGACTGGGCGGATGCCCAGGCTTATCTGAGTCTGCGCTGGGCGCACAACCACATTGTTGTTTTTCTCGTGTCGCGGCTCATATGTTTACAATGATTTGATTTTTATGAGACAGAGAACGGGTCTTCTCCGGCATCTATTGACTTTTCTTTCTATCCATGCATTTACATGTACTAATGAAATGGTTTATAACATATTTCCCAGTAGTACATATTCGGTATATGAGTTGACAAGGACTTGTTTTATTGTGGAACAGAGAACCGACCGTCTCTTGTTTATAGTTCCTTGTATTTCTATCTTTCTCTCAATGCTGTATATACTGAAACTTTGCATCAAAGCGGGGATATACTGAATGATGTCTGTCCATTCTCCCTTCTTTCCGCCCGTCCATAATTCCGGTAAAAGGTTGCTCCATAACTATCTAAATCTAGTCTACAGGTTGACGACGACTGATTGTATCGTGGGATTGAGACCCAGCCTCTCGTACTTATTCTACCATGTATTTCTTCATTCATCTTTTCTTGCCTGTCGAAATTTCGTCAATGATTTCTTCACAACCATATAACTCATAGGTTAGAGAGTTCATTTTATAATGTCTTGTTGTATCATGGAACACTGCTCTTTTGTGCTTATTCTTCCATGTACTTGTTCATTTTTCTTTCTTTCCATGTTTTGAATAATGAAGTTTTTTTGTAACAGATTTCCCAACTTTTGTATATTGTAGAATGTTCATATTTGATATACAGGTTGACAACGATTTGCTGAGTTGTGGGATTGAGAACTGACTCTCCCTTGCATATTCGTATCATTCTCTTTAATTGTTAATTTTTCCCCCTCCATGCTTTGAATAATGGAATAGGTCATGAGAGATTTTTACAGCTACTGTACATTGTAGAACGTTCATATTTATACCCGTGATTTGAGAACGTGGTTAGCACCTGTCCGTTCTTCCGTCTATACTTTCGTAACCAGCATTTCCTTTGCTGATTTAACAGTTCCACTGGACTGTTGCATACTAGGATAGCAACAAATGAACAAGAATAGTTATCTTTAAATGCATGGAGTTAAAGAAAAGTAAACAAATACAAGAACTGCTACGTCGGAGAAGACCCGTTCTTCATCACACAATAAAACAAGTCACTATCCATTCGTGTGCCAAATATGAACATTCCACATTGAGCAGCGGCTCAGAAATCTGTTACGAATAATTATGTAGAGAAAGAAAAGTGATCAAAGAAGAAGAAATTTATTAGTTGTCTGGTTCACTATCTCATGAAAAAACTAATCGTTGTCAACCTTTATACAAAATAGGAGTATTCAACAGTATAGTTGCTGTGAAATCTGTTACAAAAAATCTAATTTTTCATGGAAAGAAAGAAAAATGAGCAACCACACAGAAGGATAAGCACGAGAGGGCTGGGTTTCAATCCCACGACACAGCAAGTCATTGTCTAATGAACACCTTAGCTTTGGCTTATATGGTTGTGGAGAAATGTGAGGTAGGAAAGAAAAATGAATAAATGCAGCGGAAAAAGCACGACATGACTGGGCCTAAATAGTCGCTGTCGATCTGTATACCAAATTTTAACTATTTCTATTCTATTCTATCCCATAGCCTTACTAGGTCGTTGGGGCACCACAGATGACTTCAAAACAACCCCTTTCCACCTTGTCCTGTCTTCAGCTGCCCTAGTTGAGCTGGCAAAATCCATTCCTATTCCTGTCCACTCCTTGATATTGTCTTTCCACCTCTTTTTCTGTCTACCTCTTCTTCTTTTTCCTTTCACTGTGCCCTGAAGAATTGTCTTTGCTAATCAGAAGACCTTGAGACGTGGCCAAACTACCTTAGTTTCCGTTTCTTGACCAGCGTCAGGAGTTCATCATGTTCTCCAAATGTCTGCTTGGATCTTCCTGCGAACCTCCTCATTGGTTATATGGTCCTTGTACGAAATGTTTAGTAACCTTCGGTAGCATCTCATCTCAAAGGCCTGCGTTCTTTTCTCTAACTCTGCCGTCAAGGTCCAAGATTCACAGGCATACAGAAATATGGAAATGACAAGGGAGCGCATAAGTTTCACCTTTGATCCAAGAGATTTGTTGTTATCTCTCCAAATTGGTTTCAGCTTGGTTACGCTCCCTAAATCATTAATATATTATATTATACGAGGGTTGATCCAGAAGTAATGTCACTGCAGCTATAAAACCGTGTAGAATGAAAATAAAGCAACAAAATTTCGTATCCAAATACGTTTATCTATTTGCAGTATGGTCTGAAAATGTCATTAAAATGTAGTGCACAGTTATCGAGATATCGAGGCAGACATAAGGCATGGTAACGACACGCGCCGCGCGTCAATGACGTTGTTGACATTCCAGACGAAGTTTTGATATTGTGTCATGTCCAAAATAGCATCTGCACTGTTCCAGCATAGCACTAATGTTTGTTCACTCATGTTTATCTCATAATGCAATATCATTTGAGCAGTCCTGCAGCTCATGTTCAAGAATTTACACAATATTCGAATTGCAGAACATCGATTTCTATATATTGGGGTCTAAACTAGAGTGAGTTTATTGTCTGACACTGCACATTAAGGCCTTCCGGTTTTCAGATGATCTTCTAGCGAATTATCCGCATCACTATAGCGCTGATTCCACTTTACACAAACTTTATAATCACTGCTATATCACCGCATGTTTAGTTAAGCCGCTATTAAGTCTCCAATGGTGATATTCTTAATTTGTGGCAAAACCATGTAAATATGCGCTGACGCATTTGTCAGAAATCAACATTTTTCCAATCGACAGTAACAAGCATTAGCACTAACTAGCGAGCTTCAAACTACAGTGACGCTATCAAAGTTTCAACAGTGTAAAGCAGAGACATATTTCGTCATCTTATCAAATATTCATCTGATTTGGTGCTTTAGTTTGATTTTTATTTGTGATTGCCTTTTAAAATTATGTTCATGTAATCAACATTATTTTAACGTGCGGCGCGATGGCGTCGGTGGCGTATTTTGAACGTCTATATAATTGGAACGGAAAAAGATTCTAACTTTATATTTATTCTGTTAATTGGAATTGAATTACAGTGTAGCTTGATATAATTTTTTTAATAATGCTACGATTAACAAGCGCGTAATAGACACAGTGACATTACTTCTGGATCAACCCTTGTATTATAAATTTTAAATCTTTAGCCTAAACACTTATGGAGAAAATATTGAAGAATCTTGGAATCATGGACGGACTGCAGGAAGAAAAGACCAGTTAACCTCACTTTGATAAGAGTTTCATTATACATAGTACTGAGAGAAAGAATAATGAAAAAATACATAGAAACATAAACAGGAAAAGGCCCGGGGCCGTATTCATAAAACGACTTAAGTGGTTGCTATGGTGTTGCTAAGGCTAAATTTCTTTGAAGGAGATTCCCTACAACTATGAAATTTGCTCTGGAGGAACAGTCTTACAAAGACTGTTCCTCCAGACCAAATTCCATAGTTGTAGGGAATCTCCTTTATAGATATTTAGCCTTAGCAACCGCATAGCAACGACTTAAGTGGCTTTATGAATACGACCCCCGGTCTCTGTTTTACGATATAACAAGTCATTATCATCTCATATACCGAATATGAAACTTTAAATATGTTAAGAAAAAATGATTATAAAATGCATGGAGAGAAAGAAAAGTAAATAAATATTGGAAATGATATGCCAGAGAGGAACAGATTGGTATACTACAATAAAACAAGACATTGTCAGCTGATGTGCCAGAGATTCAGAGTCTTTGCGGTACTTCTGTTGTGGTTCTTAATTATACTTATCCTTGTTGTCCATGTCGTTGCTTTCATTCTCCTGTCGTGCGTTTGTGTTTAAAGACACAATTTTCTCCTACATTGAAGAGTGGTGACACAAAATAATTGCCCCTAATAAACAGTGCTTAGGGCCATAGCTCAGATCAAAGACTTATTTATGTGATTATGAGGGGATTAATTTCTGGGAAAGAACTGTTTATTCGGTTTACCGTGTGTGCCTTTCGTGAACTGCTGTCAATTTATGCATATACATGTACTATAATTGATCCGCGATACGAAAAAAAAAAAAAAAAAAAAAAAAGTGGTTGTGCGCCCATCGCAGACTCAGATCAGCCTTGGCATCCGCCCAGTCCGCTCAGATGCTTTGCTAAGTGCTGAAAGAGTAGCTAAGGGTCTAAGCTACCTCCATGCGGACAGCGACAACTCTGATCAGACAGCGGATGCCCAGGCTGATTTGAGTTTGTGCTGGGTGCTCGACCACTTTGTTGGGTTTCTCGTGTCGCGCCTCGTATATGGGATCTGATTGTATTTGTTCCTGATCATTGCCTATCGCTTTACTTCTATTTTGAACAGCTGCTCAGAAACCTGTTACGAATAGTCATGGTAAATAAAAGTAAACAAATAAGGAGAAAAATAGCAATAGTCTGTTTCTCTATCCCACGACACATCAACCTATACACCGGATATGACTTTTTTATCTTTTGAGATATCGGATTGGTAATGACATAACAGGGCCATAAATCAGTTGTCATGCTGGGTGTGTTCTAACTAGCAATTAATAATCGATTTCTCAGCAACGGTCCAAGATAGACAGTTCATATCTGTACATATTTGGTATGCGAGTTGGCAATGGCCTGTTATACTGTGGAATAGAGAACGGTCCTTCTCCCTCTCTTAATTCCGTGTATTTTTCATGTTCTTTCTGTCGGCGCTGTGTTCAACCAAACTTGTCATGATATATTTCTCAGCAACTGTTCAGGATAGAATACTCCTACATGGTATTCATGATGACACTGCATATTTCGTTTTCTTCATATGGGCCATAAACGCTGCACAGGGGTATAGTCAGATTCTCTGACAGCTTTAGTTCCCCTTGGCCATTTAAAATTTTGTCCAGCATGCCATTTTATTAAATCAAAAAGAAGTGAATAAAATATACTATAAACATAAACATTCGTCATTTTGTTTATCATACGTGGTCGCTGTTATTCAGTGGATAACGTCATGTTATAAAAATCGTATGGCCACTCGTGTAATAACACTTTGGCGCGTCCATGTCAGCAATGCGTTTTCTTTTTGAAATAATGATCAGTGTGAAGGCGCTAAAATTCCATTTGAAAGGGTCATATGATAAACAGAATCTTACACTCGTGATCATTTCGTATGAAATTTATAAAACTCACCGAAGGCTCGTTTCATAAATTTCATATGAAATGATCACGAATGTAAGATCCTCTATGCATAAAGATACGTAGAATTTACACGTTGTTTATTGAGATAAACATCGGCCGTATGCAACGACATGTTTTTACCGAAATTAAAAACTAATAATAAAACCACAGAACTACCAGCTGTTCTAAATTTATAGTTGCCATTTTGATTTCAGGAGTCATACGAAAAATGCTTGGTTCTTAAAACTGTTGAATCTCCTCGTGTGTGTGAACTTGAAGTGTGAATGGCAGCTCTTGGCAATCTTGGCAGGACCTGAGTGCGCCACTCGTAGTAGTTAGTATTGTTCCACGCAACTGTGAGAAATATTGCTTATTGGGACGTCACTCACTCACTAACTCACTATTAACATTAGTATTGTTCCACAAAATCAGACGCAACTGTCCGAAATATTGCTGACTGGGACTCACTCACTCACTCATTATTAACATTAGAATTGTTCCACAAAATCGGACGCAACTGTCAGAAATATTGCTGATTGGGATGTCACTCACTCACTATTAAGATTAATGAGTAAGCGCAATTGGGTTGAATTTTGATGGAAAAACAAAACAACAACAACCACAACCACAACAACAACAATAACAAAAACCAACATTTTTTCACATTGGTTAGTTACATTTTTTTAATATTTTCATTCTCTATGTGAGTTCCTGTTAAGCAATTGAAACACTTGCAATTATATTGAATCCTATTCCGTTTATAGACTGCTTTTTTTCTCCAAATTTGCCAAACCTCAAGAGCTATACTTATCTACTTCCGGTAAACCGTAAACATTCCAAAAATTGGTTCAATTAAATCAATTGCCGTAATTGTACTAAAAAGGGAGCAGTTTGGTTGTACAATACAGTAATGCGTGCAAAGATGCATATGGAATGACAAACAGTGTAGACCCTGATCAGACTGCTCCTGTAGGAGCAGTCTGATCTGGATCTGCATTGTTTGCTCAGACCTATCTATCCCAAGATTTAATTCTTTACGGTATGGCTTTATACTAAACATTTATTAGCTGAAGCACTTAGTTTGAAAAATCAGACAGGGAGAGTAGTGTGACAAATCATAAGGAAAGGAAAACTCTTCAATATGTTTGTCAGTTTGTTTGTTCTTGTCTGTTTTGGACTCGTAAACTGTCACTATAGTAATATACCAAGAATTACTGAAATTGAAGAAGACCTAGAAAGCATCAAGAATGCGCAAACATTTATTTATGGTGCCATGGACACGATAGAAACAGATGTTGCTCAGAAAATTCAAGATCTTGGACTTACTTCCGCCACGCAGACAACATCGCTAGACGATATAGACTTTGAAAAGTATGAGGAACGGCTGGTTATGTTGGAGGACACGGTTGATTCTTTGAAACGGTACCTCATGACAGAAAAGCGCAAGGATATTGGCTTAAAAAGGAGGTCTGAGACTGCTATAGATCAGATAAATGCCAAACTCAATGAAGCTAACGAGTTAGTTGGAAGCACCAAGGATGAAATGTCTAAAAGTGTAACCGACTTTGAGATTCAGCTCAGATCTGTGAATCAGTCAGCACAACGTAATATGGATGTCAAAGGTGTTATTGTGTATGGCGGAGTTGGAACTTCCTGTTTGGCCGGACATGACGTATGTGTTGTTGGTAAGAGTGAATGTCGAGGTGAGAGATGTCAGTGTGAACCGGGATACAGCTATCATGCGTTTGCTCAGGAATGCGTGACGTCATGTCAAGACTACGGTCCCACATTTCAGTCTGTTGAAAACCGTGTCATTCGAGGCCACAATGATGACATAGTTGAAAACGTTTCCTTCTTGGAATGTAAACATCTTTGCTTGAATGCGACTGATTTTGTGTGCCGCTCTATCGACTACTTCCAGAGCTTGGGAGAGTGCTACCTGTCATCTGTGACGAAACCGGAAGTCGAGGACAAATGGGAATACAACTCGATTGGATGTCATTTTCAAAGAGACTGTGCATAATTAACCCTTTAAAGCCATACATTCCATAAAGGGACCTTTGTAAAGAGTTAGGACCCAGATCAGACGTCGCTGAACGCGGCGTCAGATCAGGGCCTACACTTTAGAAATTAAAAAAAAAATGGGATTTTTGAAAAAAAAAATAATAGTTCTGTAATTACAATCAAAATCAAAGAATTCAGTCCTTTATATTGGATGTGGATGTAAACAAATTGTGAGGTGGTAGAATCCACTAGGCTCAGTGGGTAATAACAAAGACTTCGTAAGTGATTTTAGAAGATCGGATTCTGTGAATCATCTCAGACTGTTTTGTTTTAACATTTTGCACTACCTATCGCAACCAGGACCCAGTTGTTCAAAGCATCGTTAGCTTAAGAAAGTCGTTGGTTGAGAAAATGTTAAGTCTTACAGTACTCACAAAATCACTTGCGGTTAATTTTTGCTGAAAAATTATGAGGAGCTTTTGCAATACAAAAGCTTCTCATATTTTTTTTCGGCAAAAATGGCAGCTTTTTTCTCGTATATTACGTTTAGAAATTTTCTGCCTCGTTAACTAACGATGTCGTTAGTTTTGAACAACTGGGCCCAGTTATATTCAAAAGTCAAGATGAGTAGAGGAACTTAAAAACTGTGTCTAATTCTAGAAGGAAGATATTTTTCATTTGTCTAGGAGGCAACTTTTAACCAAAATTATGTCCAACCGATTTTCATGTATAACCGAATCTATAAGAGATGGGTGACACAAGATCAATGTTTTCCAAAGAAATGGGATATCGAAATTATGTGGGCCAATAAAACTACAACCTCACGGTCTATACAAGCCATGAGGTTTCGACCAAATCCTTTAGATGAAAATTATACTCTGAATGTATAACATGTCATAGCTGATTAAAATATTGTTTAAACCACTTTCACAGGAATGCTACATATATATATATATATAAATTGCAACATTTATGGACTATTACCTTTAAAATGTATAGGTACACCTCCTTGTGTTTTCTCCCGCTAGTTTCGCAAAGGGGTCAACTTTATGACACTCTATTTGCTTCCCTGGACGACATACATGTAGCCCTTTTAAATGGTTCCTCGAAGGAATGAATTTGATCAAATCGGAGCACTTGTTCAAGACTTGAACCCCATTGAGAAAGGCGGAAAAAATGAAAATGGCGGAGATGCTCCGTCTGAAAATGTATCCATTCATTTTAAGAAACTTTTAGTCTGTTTTCCACGTACATGTATTTGGAATTTGAAAGAGTCTAATTCCAAGCGTTGC
Organism: Ctena decussata; assembly: GCA_963989385.1. NCBI lineage: Eukaryota > Metazoa > Mollusca > Bivalvia > Lucinida > Lucinidae > Ctena > Ctena decussata. The sequence continues at coordinate 43,143,128 of OZ022512.1, forward strand.
CCTGCCGCCCAAGAGGAAAACATTGATAAGTGCAGTAATGAAAATTTGAATGTCCATTCCAATGCATAACCAGTACTTGAAAAAAATATATCTCATCCAGTCCCGGTGCTTGAGTGGAAAAAATGATGGAAAATGTTATGTTTCCCTGGTTTTGAGGTTATAAAACTTGAATGTAATCTCAAACTCAAAATAAAGCACACTGATTGGCTGCTTCCGAGCACATGCTCGGTAGCAGCCAATCTGTGTGCTTTATTTTGAGTTTGAGAATGTACTCAAGTTTTATAACCTCCGGGCCTGGTTTTAAATATCATTTCTTGCTACCAGAAGTGTAAGACGCGTTATGGTAAGCATAGCCAATCATGGACTTTTATAAGTCAATTCTCGATATCTCAAAGTCGAAGTTCATCTCAAACTACTAATATCTAAAAGTATATTTTCTGGTCCCAGAAAATTTACTCTTAGATATCAGTGGTTTGAGATAACAGGAGTTGAAATGTATAGAAAAATACGAAATATGTCCAAACTATATTTTTTGGTATAAGAGGGTTCTTAGAGATATCAGTGTTTGAGAGAACGAGAACCAGCTGTACATCGTATTGAAAACCATGGAGTTGTACTCATTTGACCGTAAGGGAAACGAATTAAAAAAGACAGTTAAAGCTTACATCTACTTTATTCGTGTTGGCCCAATTATTATTTAGAAGTCCCGGTAGCTCAGTAGGTTAAGCGCTAGCCTATTGATCCGGCGGTCCCTGGTTTCGAGACCCGCTATCGTAAACGGGGTTCCTTTGCACACAGCCTTTTATTATCACACACCCATTGTCCTGATATGATAGAAATACCGTTGAGAAGGACGTAAAATCGCAAGCCATCCATCCAGCCATCCGAATTATTAACGGTTCTGCCCTCATAGTTTAGAAGCCGCGGTTAAGAGTCCAGCTTAGGTCGTATAAGCACTAAGCTATGGTGCAGAAATCGCCGAATCAAATCCGCACCGGGCCAAAGATTGTGACTGTCTCTGTTGTCCCAGAAGTAAATGGGTGCACGCCTAGAACTAAGCGAGGTTAAACATCGAATGAAAATGACTGTGATGCAGTGCCAAATATACAGGGAACCGTCCACAACCTACTGCCTCTATACCCACAAGGCTACGGAAAACCTTAAACTTAAGGTAAATGGATGCACTTTCAGACCGGTCCTATAGCTCACCTGACACCTTTTGTCAACAGACACAATTTGTCATTTCGTTCATCCGTTACAAATTTGAAACCGGTAGCTTAAAGGTGTGCATATTTTAATTTCAAAATCACAGTGACCTTGAGCAAATTTAAAAATGACCTTGACCTTTGCTGACCTTATGTCTTCATGTATTCATTTAATTAACCATATTTTCCAATTATTATATCTAGGCTTTAAAAGTTTCCATGAAACCAACTGTTTAAGCATTTTCCCATATAAAAGCATAACAAACTAAAGTTGCCCTTGCCATAAATTAGGTCAAGGTCAATGTACCGTCATGATTTGTACGCACTATGATGCACCCGAGGCCTCAATGCTACATACCATGCCACGAGGTCATTGGGCCTTTGGTTCAGGAGAAATTTTTGAAGGAGTTTTACCATATATGGGAATTGCAGCCATCTTGGTCATGTGACCATGACCAGCTCAACAAACTTTGTTGTTGTTTTTTTGACCCAATGAAGCTCCATATGAAATATGGCTTCAAACAGCACAGTGGCTTCAGAGAATATGCTTGAAAATGTTGACAGGCGACAGAATCACAGTGACCTTGAACAAAGGTCAAAGAACGACTTTGGCCTGTAACAACATAATATCTTCATAGGCTCATTTAGTTAACCATAAATACCACATATCATATCTTAGACTTGAATGGTTTCTTTAAGCATTTTCCCATGCACCAAAATTGACCTTGCCATAAATTAGGTCACTGTCAAAGCACAGTCCTGATTTGTATAAATTATGATGGTCCCGAGTTCCAAATGCTACATACCAAGTTTCAAGGTCATAGGCCTTTTGGTTCTGGAGAAGAAGATTTTTGAAGGGGTTTTACCATATATAGACATGGGGGCCATCTTTGTAATGTGACCCACATCCCGGAAACCAACTTTCGTTCCCCCATCCCACTAAGACTCTATATGAAATTTGGCTTCAACGGCAAAGTGGTTCAGACAAGAAGATGTTTGAAAATCTTGACAACAGATCGACGGACTGAATGACATTGACCTTAAGTGACCTGATATCTTCATCTGGTCATTCAGTTAATCATATATTCCAAATATTGTGCCTTAGACTTGAATAGTTTCTGAAAAATCCACTGTTTAAGCATTTCCCATATAAAAGCCTAACGTACCAAAGTTGACTTTGTCATAAATTAGGTTAAGATCAACGCACAGTCATCATTGTATAAACTGTGATGGGCCTGAGTGCCCAATGCTACATACCAAATATCTAGGACATATGCCTTTTGGCTCTGAAGAAGAAGACTTTTTTTTCTCCATGTATGGGCGTGGCGGCCATATTGGTCATGTGACCCAAACCCCGGTAATAAACTTTTGCTCCCCATCCCACTGAGACTCCATATGAAATTTGGTTTCAATCGGCCCAGTGGTTTCTGAGGAGATGTTTGAAAAACTTGACGACAGAATGACCTCGACCATTAGTGACATAATATCTTCAGCTGTCAATTTAGTTGACCATATATACCAAATATTGTACCTTAGACTTAAATAGTTTATGAGAATTCCACTGTTTAAGCATTTTCCCATATAAAAGCCTAACGTACCAAAGTTGACAGTGTCATAAAGTAGGTCAAGGTCAACGCACGGTCATCATTTGTATAAACTATGATGGGCCCGAATGCCCAATGCTACATACCAAGTTTCAAGGTCATAGGCCTTTTGGTTCTGGAGAAAAATTTTGAAGGGTTTTTACCATATATGGGCGTGGCGGCCATCTTGGTCTTGTGACCCGGATACCCCGAATAATCTTTCGTTCTCCATACCTAGGTAGGCGCCATATGAAATTGGCTTCAACTGGCCCAGTGGTTTCAGAGGAGATGTTGTTTGAAAAATATTGACGACGGACGGACGACGGACGGACGGACGACGGATGCCTAGCTATACTATAAGCTCACCTATGAGCCTAAAGGCTCAGGTGTGCCAAAAAGCAACTATGCCATTTTACATTTTGACCTCCCTTCTTCAAGGGAGTCAGTTGTTAAAGGAAAGTAGTCTTTCCTTTAGATTAGTTTAGACTCTTATTATAGATCATCGTCCTTTAAATTATTTGGACCCTTTTTGATACTAATCAGTCATTGAATCGAACAGACCAGTCATTGAATCGACTGCCCTATCAAAATTAAGAAATTACCATATGCTTTTCTCTGGTTTCGTCACCAAATATTGTCAAGGTCACTGATGAGGCTTTATTAGCCGAAACTACGTATTCTCGCCCACGAAACTTCTTCTGAACGTGTTCTCTGCTCTTGTAGAAACTTAAAGATTTTAATTTTATAGTGTTTTCAGGGTGTAAAATCTGAATCACATCTCATTTCATTTTTGCCTTAGTTGTCCCCCATTTTGGATAGGTTTTGTCGTTCATGGAAGAAAACTGAAAGTCGAGAAAGTAATTTCCCTCTGTAAAATGGCAGAAAAAACATGGCGGTACCCGCATACCTTTATTCTCTGTTTGATCATCATCAGCATCTTACTCATGGACCTTATCAACCCGCTCATCACGCATAATACAAGCCGCGACACGACAAAACCAACAAAGAGGCATGTGCGCCCATCGAAGACTCAGATCAGCCTAGGCATCCGTCCAGTCTGATCAGAGTCTTCACTGTGAGTTTAAAGGGTATCAATGGTTCTAAGCTAGCGCCATGCGCGACAGCCAAGATTTAGATCAGACTGGGTGGATGCCCGGGCTGATCTGAGTCTTTGCTGGGCGCACATGCCACATTGTTGTTTTTGGGGCTCAATTATGGACTGCCATAACTTTGATACTAACAATCAAATGCGCAAAAGGATGCTACACTAATAAACTAAAGGTTCATAGCAGCATGGCAGCATTTTAAAAGGATAGAAATGGTTGCGAAATCATTTGGTTTATTTCTCAATTAAACAGCGCTTTTTATCGTAACAGCGTTAAAATGTGGCACAGTGTAAATACTCTTAATAAGGTTGACATCTTGAAAAATTTCAATGTTAAATATCAGAAATCATGTCTTTTCATTCCCATTCTCCCAAAGTGGTAGCTATGTTTCTGAAATTGCTGAATGAAGCAATAGACCAAAATAAAGAAGAAGACAATGTCTCAAAAATAAGTTTAACTATGATGAAAACAAAGCGTTTCATTTCGTTTTCACTTCCGGATCCACTAAATTGATCGGTAAACCACAACGGTGGCATTTACTTCAATATTGGTTTATATATATCCAGCCAATGTCTGTTGTATTCACGATATTCAGAAACACAACCAATACTTTGGCAGAATGCAATGCGCAAACACGCGAAAACACATGAGCCGCGACACGAGAAAACCAACAATGTGGTTGTGCGCCAAGCACAGACTCAGATCAGCCTGGGCATCCGCCCAGTTTGTCCATACTCTTCGTTCAGTGCTGAAAGGGTGGGTAAGGGTCAAAGCTACCTCCATGCGGACAGCGAAGACTCTGAACAGCCACCGTTGTGGTTTACCGATCAATTTAGTGGATCCGGAAGTGAAAACGAAATGAAACGCTTTGTTTCATCATAGTTGTCACCCGACGTAGGCGGAGGGGGACTATAGAAATGACCCTCGTCCGTCCGTGTGTGCGTCCGTCCGTCCGTCCGTCCGTCCTTCCGTCCGTCCGTCCGTCCGTCCGAAATCTTGTCCCCGCAACTCCTCCTACGTCTTTCATCGGATTGAATTGAAATTTTACAGATTGTATTCTTATGATATGAAGATGTGCATGTGGTTTTCGATTTTTGTTTCGGCCATTTTTGATGGAGTTACAGCCCTTGCTGAGTCCGTCCGTCCGAAATCTTGTCCTCGCAACTCCTCCTACGTCTTTCATCGGATTGATTTGAAATTTTACAGATTATATTCTTATGATATGAAGATGTGCATGTGGTTTTCGATTTTTGTTTCGGCCATTTTTAATGGAGTTACGGCCCTTGCTGACTTAGACCTTGTCCCCGCAACTCCTGCAACATCTTGTATCAGATTGACTTGAAATTGTGCAGACTGTTTCATCATGATCTGAAGATGTGCATGTAATTTTGGAATTTCAATTGTCCTATTTTTTTACAAAGTTATGGCCCTTTGTCGTTTTTTGGCATTTTTCCAACTTTTGAACTGTTTGACGGAGAGAGCTGAAATTTGGTATGCTATTAGCATTTGGTAGATTGATTATTCTGATTATTGTCAAAATGTCCTAAATTATAAGTGACAGAGTTATTCCTCTTTCATAGATAATAGACATTGCCTTAAAGGTAAAGGGATAACTCCAGAACTATTCATCTTAATGGGCTGAATTTTCATAAATGCATTGTTCATGCAAGATTATGGCTCTTGTTATTTTGTTACTGGGTATACAGTCTTGATGTTTTGGTCATTTTGTAAGGGCCTATAGTTTCAGTAACCTGATTTTACACATATATGCCCCGTTCTCAATTTGGGTATTTTATAAAGAGGCCCAGTAATTGGGTATATGTCTTTGCTTAGGTTCAGTTATCATTTGCTTACCAGGTTCTGTAATATATATATTTTCTGTTTTTGGCCATACATTTACTCTGAAACAGAATAAAGGGCTGAAGTTTGTGACACATTTCAAACGTCGGGTGACACTTGGCCGATGGCCTTTTATTAAACTTATTTTTGAGACATTGTCTTCTTCTTTATTTTCTGTCATGATTTTTCATATTTTACAGTTACATTTTCTATACGCCATCATTGATTGTAGTCCTGTCAGCGAGGCACATTTTAAAGGCCCCATAGCTCTATCAGCATGAAATATTCTATCGTAAGGTATCGCTGCAAACTTCATACCACAGGTTCGCCATTCATTATTATCGTGAATTGCCGGCTTTGAAAAATCAAAACGTCATTGAGATTACCATAAAATAGATTTGAAAAAATAACTGGGTCATTTTAGTTGCCAACTAAAATGACCTACTTTCGATTTCACAAGTTTTGTTTCATGGTAAAAACACAAGGTACAGGAGATAAAAATACAAGGTACAGGCGTTTAGTAGTTGATAAAAATACAATGTACAAAAATGTTAAGCAAGGATCCCATTGAGTGTGCCGCGGTTGCATTATTTCATTGCTTAACGGGGAACCAGAGACGAAAACCGTATTTTTATGGAGAGACTTATCATTTTTCCAAAATACCTTGTTCCTTCTTTTTTGTCAGTTATATGATACAAAAAAAGCACATCAACCGAAATATTTTCATTAATTCTGAAGGCTGTACAGGTTTCATAATGATTTGTTTTATATGTTACTTTATCCATGTGGATGTATACTGTATTCAGTGTATTGGCGCTGAAAGTTTAGCCTGTGATAATTACAAGCGGCAGATAAATCTGTCGTTAAAAGCAAAAGAATCATCAATGGCGGTTCTGGAATTTGCCTTTTTTAGCTTATGGGCTGCCGAGATGCAGACCTTCCGATTGCGTCACTGATATGCCGTAAAAATTCAAAGTATTGGGATAACTAAGACTGAGCAAACCTGGGTGGTCGGGTCACGCAATGGAACTGGTTAACTTCCAGTGCCGGGGCGTCCTACTAATTTGGATAATAGTAGGATAAGGGCTTACTGTGCTTGCAGTAGGTGCGTATGGGGGTTGTTTGGACTTTTTTTCTCTCTTCTTCCTCATCTCTCTGGGAGACAGCCCGAAATAGACTGAAATATTGTCTCGAAGGGCCGTTAAAACCAAACCAACCAACTAACCTAGCAAACCCTGCAGTCTGGCCAAGGTCTTCACAGTTTGCCATTCCATCTGCATCTTTTTAACTGAATTGTATTAAGCCAAACTGTTCCATTTTTATGGCTATTACAATAATTATTTTAGATGTCCCAATTTCCAGAATATTTACGGTGTCTAAATGACATACTGCTGAAGCGCTTTATGTCTATTTTTCTTTATAAATATAGTATACGGGGATAAATAGATAACTTGCGATTTTACTTCCCTTTCAACAGTATTTCCGTCATATCAGGACGATGGAAGTGTGCTAATGAAAGACTGTGTGCAATTAAACCCCATTTACATTTGAAAAGATATCCGCCTCAAGCGGGAATCGAACCCGGGACCGCTACATATGTACATCTGCAGGCTATCGTTTAACCCACTGAACTATGGGCTCCAGTATACAGTGAGGCGCCGTAGTCGAGTGGTTAGAGTCTCGGTTATTGTGCTGAAAGTCACCGGAAGATCGCGCGTTCGCTCTCACCGTCGCCATCCGACGACTGGAAAACTCTCTCTGTCAACCAAGCAGGGCTCCGCCTTTCATCAGCTGTGCCCAAGATACAGTGGGTCTGTAACCCCCACTGCCTCTACGGCTATTAGGCTATGGGAAACCTTATACAGTGAAATAAGGACACAGTCATATTTCATGATAAATTTTATAATGACATGTTTAAGAACATTCGAGCCGCGACACGAGAAAACCAACAAAGTGGCATTGCGCCCACCGCAGTCTCAGATCATTTTTCAATTCAATTCAATTCAAATGGTTTCCACCCAGGCTGATCAGACTCTTTGCTAAGCACTTAAAGGGTAGCTAAGGGTCCAAGCTACCTTCATGCGGACAGCGAAGACTCTGCTCAAACTGGGTGGATGACCGGGCTGATCTGAGTCTGCGCTGGACGCACAACTCCATTGTTGGTTTTCTTGTGTCGCGGCTCATATTCATTCTGTTATAAGACGGGAGTTTACCCTTCAAAAATTACCGCAAATATGCAAATCAGTCTTATATGTTTCAGCTTTAAAATGGAGTTTTCTTTTCATCCAAAAAAATCTCAAAGATCTAGATCCGTCTTACAAGACAATTTCAAAGATCTAGATCTGTCTTATAAGACGGATCTAGATCTTTGAGATTGTTTTGGAAGGAAAACCACGTCTTATAACTGAATAAATACGGTGGCGCAGTTTGCAAGGTTCGTGTGGTAAAAGGCCAGCACAACTGCCGCTACCATTCTGAAGCGGTTACTTCAATAATCGGTTTATGTCGAGCTGCGGCAGGAAGAGTATTGATTGGTTGTCTCACACGTGTCACGTGATCATCATCCGGAAGTGATGTCAGAAAAACAGAAACGGATTGTTTTTTCGCATGCTGATTCAGACTTTCAGGTTTAATGTCGGTCAGTCTGTCGGTAATACTTGTACTCCTTAGTGGTGTTGCTGAAGAGCCAACAAACTCGGCCTGTATCGTTGGTTTAGGGTCACTGACAGGCAGCTCCTCTTTGTGTTCTAACTGTTCTGAAATGAATTTTTTATCCTCAACAATGGGCATAAGAGCGGCTTGGATGACCTTTTGTTCTTTTCTTGCTTTCTCAATTCTTTGCTCGAGTTCTTCACACTTGTCTTGCACTTCATTAGTACTATTGATGACACTTGGCTTTATTTCAAGTTCAACTTGCATGTCATTATCAGCTAAATTCATGTGATAACTTAACGTGGCAAGTTGTCTTTCTAAAGCAAATCTTTGCAGTTTGTTTCTCTCATATATTGGTCGCAACCGACGGTAAGTATTTTTATCATTTTTATTTGCTGCGTCAGTTAACTTTTCCGACAATTCTTTTCTTTCATTATTCAAATTATTAAATTGTTCTGTGAGTGCTGTTTTCTTCTTCTCAAGGTCATAAACTGTCTGATTAAGGTTCGTGCTTCTTTCTTCGCGTTCAAGAAGTTTATTCAAATTATCGGTGTGCAATTCTAATTCTCGTTCTTTCAGCTGAATCTCATTGGAAAGGGAATTTAGCCGTTTGTTCATTTGGGATTCCAGAGCTGTCAATTTGTCGAGTTTTTCATTTACGTCTTTAGTCTTTTGATCGTCTTTCTCTAACCATCTGGAGGCAAGCCATGCAGCTTTCTGAAACTTAATCAGAATGTCAGGCACGGTTCTAATTAGATTTTCGATCGGTTGGTCCTTGATTTTTAGATGAAATACAGCACGTTCACTGTCCTGAGACAACATGTCACTGTCAATCTTACCGTCAAAATCAAGCAAATAACTTAGACGCTCTTTCAAATGAGAAAGTCTATGCGCAAGCTTTTCTATCTCAGAAGAATCATACAAGCTTTTTATATCCCTAAACTCCCTGCTGAGCGTAACAAGAGCCTGTTTAGTTACAAACCGACGTCGCTCAGCTTGATTTTCGTCCCATTCCTCTGGACCATATTCTACGTTACCCTCTGCAAGAACTGACGTCAGACCGCTAAAGCCACTGTACCCACTTTCTCCACTACGGAATGACAACACGCTGGGAGTAGACGCCGTCGAATCTTCACGGTCCGGTTGATTGTATCCAATGCTATAGAAATACCGGAACAACGGGTTATATATTCTTTCTACAAAGTTGTTCCTTAGCTCTTTCAGATACTCTATGTACTTCCAAAACCAAGTGAAGTATTTTACTATTTTCTCTTCTTCTGACGTAGCTTTAATATTTCTATAACGTAGTTTACCCCTCAGTGTTTTCTTGTGCTCCTTTAGACAGTTTCGCAGTATGGCGAAAGACTTGACCTTTCTAACGTCAACTACCGTTCTTTTAGTTAGGAAGCCAAACATACGGTATAAGACGTCAACACTGAACTGATCGTAGCTTTGGTAAACTTTTTCTTCAAATGCTTTTATTTGCTGTCTCAGGATATGACTACGGAATTTCTCTTCCACTCTCAAGAGTCGTGTCTGTAACAAACAAACAGGGCCCGAGGTTATAAAACTTTTTTCATGCTCAGCTGAGTTGAGCATGAAATTTTACCTGCTAATAAACAGCAAATTACTGATAAGTACGGTTGTTTTCTTGCTCAGTTTGGCTGAGTATGAAATTTTCTCTGCTTATGAATATGAAAATGCCAACATTAGTTGGCATTTTCATATTTATCAGCAGAGAAAATTTCATGCTCAGCTGAGTTGAGCATGAAAAAAGTTTTATAACCTCGGGGCCAGGTACAACTACAGAGGAAATGTTTGGGAATTCACTATGTCCTAAATTAATCCGTTGGTGCATCCGTCTGGTAAAAATATCTCGGATATCCTATGCCAGCATTAAGTATATCCCAGCGGGCAAATGACGTCAAAATGACGACGTACTGACGTCTATGCAACGTGATGACGTTGCATCGAAGTCAGTTCGACGTCGTTTTGATGTAATGTTCCCGCTGGGATGAAAGTAAAGTTAATGAAGATGTAGATATGTGTGTACCAGAAGTCATGTTCATTCTTCAGCCTTTTTCCAGGCATTCAGATTTCATAAAATTTTTAAACAACTTTACTCCGGCGAATAAAAATCACCAAGATTTCCACCGTGCCCGTATATGGTAAAAAACTTTTAAAAGCATTAAATCAATCAGATACACTATTTGTTTTCTATTTATGCCTATATTGCAAATCAGAAATCTTTATTTTGTTTACGGTCTCAGATATAGGTGCGCTAGTGTGCTTATTCGTACTATGGGATGACCTTTTGTTATTATTTTACAGAAGGGCGACTTTGATCCCTTTTACATTTATGAGACAAATGAATAAACAGTAGCTCAGGTGTATGATACAGGACCACTTCTTTCTGTTAAAAATGTAACCAATGGAAATGCTCGAAAATGCTTGAAAGTAAAGAGAAATTGTTTTAAATTTTAGTACCTCAACGAGACTTTCAAACGGTTGTAATGTTCCATATCTTTCTCGGAGAAACTCAGCCTCCCTGCAAAAATAAAAAAAAACAGGTTTAGGTTGTTATAACAATAATTATACCATACATTCAAGGAAGCGCGAATTTTAAAATCAATATTTGAGCCACGATACGAGAAAACCAACAATGTGGTCGTACGCCCAGCACAGACTCAGATCAGCTTGGGCTTTCGCCCAGTCTAATCAGACTCTTTGCTAAGCGCTTAAAGGGTAGCCAAGGGACTAAGCTACTTTCATACGGGCAGCGAAGACTCTGATCAGTCTGCGCGGATGCCCAGGCTGATCTGAGTCTGCATTGGACGCACGACCACATTGTTGGTTTTCTCATGTCGCGGCTCAAATATCCGGCAATAGTCACTTAAGTTGAATAAAGAGCATAGTTTTAGCCACCCGAACTGGAGAAATTCCACTTCCAAGCAATCGTGGATTGTCTCCCTTACAGGCGGACGAATTATACTCTAACTTATCCTTACACACACTGATTTCACTATGCGCACTCTGACCACCAGGTGCCACCTTTTGCGAAATTTCGCAAAAAGGAGGCATCCGGTGGTCAGAATGCGCATGTGAACCAACTTGTCGGGGCATACTCAGTTCGCACCCGCCTTAATGCAATTTCTCTCCCATTGCTGTTCATATGGTTGATATGTGAAAGTTGAAACAGAGAATAATATGTACTAAAATCAGGGAAGTGATCCGATATATCATTAATTTTATTTTGAATTGCATACGACGTATGAAGATACATATTCAAAGGTAATGATGTGAGAAATTGGGAATGAAACATGCATATTCTCATTTATTTATTTATTTATTTATATGTTATTTCAATGATTACATGCACTTAATAAAAAGAAATGCTTGATTTTTCTATATCAGGACCCAGAATTTCAATCTTTCCTTAAAATTAATGCCACTTTCATTTTACGGTCTGAAATTTCAAAGTCATGTTTTATACTTGTATACTAATAATAATTATGAAAGTTTAAGCAAGTGAACCAGTTTGGGATGTACCCAGTCGATTAAACACAAAACTAGTACGAAAACTACTTATTAAACGCATTAAAGTTTCATGACACAAAATTACCTCCCTCAAAGTTAAGGTGACCTCAACTTAAAGGACTGATTTTAGTCCTGGGCCTTGGTTCTACCAATTAAGCTATGAGTTGGCAGGTAGGTTGATCAGTAGGTAGCTAGTTTAAGTCAGTGGTGCAAAAATTGAACCAGAGCAAAGTTCTATACTGTAATACAGTGCGTAAGTAAAAAGTTATTTTTTTCCCTCACTTTTTAGTACCGTTTTCCAGTTTGAATCCCAACCAGATTTGTCTTTATTCGAATATTACAGTAAGTTGTGGTTCTTGTATTACTAGGCAGCGCATTCGGTCTTGGTCTCATAAATTGCAGGTATGTTCGCTGACATTGCACTTGTCAGCCAACCGTATCAAAATAGAGCTACCAATCATTAAAAAGCAATCCTAAAATTTTGACACAGAGCAATCAGTTTTTTTTATCTACTTTTAGAGTTACTACGAGCAGTGCTATCAGGTTTAACGCCCTTCGCAATTTAAACTTCAAACTTAAAGTAAACGCCTTCTGAAAAGTAAGTAAAAAGTATGACTGCTTTTGACTTCCTGTTTGCTTCCCTGGACGGCAAAACATTTCTAAAAGAGGGTCTACTCTGAAAGGAAAGAATTTGCTCCTAGAGGAGCAAATTCTTTTTTTTAAGAGTTGACCCACATTGAGAAGGGGTCAACAATGAAATGTCACAGTAACTTCCCCTTAAAGTTAACCATTCTCCTCAAAATTAGAAGTACAGTAGTGAAGAAGGTGTTGTAACAAGAAGTATTCACATAAAGCGACCTTCGCTCTCAACCTCGTAACCGGAATTCATTATTAAACGTTCAAAGTAAGAACATTGGGCTTACTGACAGATCTAGTATTTTTTTTAAAAAAAAAAAGAACAAAGAAAAACGAAAAAAAAAAAACCCCAAAAAACACACACACACAAAAACAACAACAACCACAACAACAACAAAAATGATTAAAACATGGCAATATATACAAAACATTTAGAAGAAGAAAAACCTTTAGCATTCTCCACCAACATCCTGTTGCTTTCTTAGATGTATTGAATTTTAAATTTACGACTTTATTATTACAAATAAATAAATAAATAAATATGAAAAAAAAACTTATAATTAAGTAAATAAATAAATAACTTTTAAATAAATAGATAAATACGATTATGTCGCAAAATAATTTACCTTAAAGTTAGAAAGTGTGGAACGGCCAGGGTACTTCCAGGCATACTTGGACTTGTGTATCAACAAAATATCGAACTTCGAAGTAAATAAGCTAATATTGGATGGTGTGACCTTTTATAGAGATAGTACGCTATAGAAGCCGAGCAAAAGTTGAGTGGGACATCAATAAGTTTATTGAAATGAATGCACTTTTATCAATAAATATTAAGTGAATAAGTTCTGAAACACTTAAAAGGAAGAAGCGGTCAAAATTTATCCATTGCAATTTGCCATACCAAATAAAACACTTGGAGGGAAGAAGCGGTCAAAATTTAGCCATTGCAATTCAACATACCAAATAAAATAAGTACGATCGGCAAGCCTGAACACAACCCAGATTGGACCGCTAACAATCTTGCTATATTGTTTTGGGGATCCACATATGTTTTCATTACTCTAAGGGTGTGTGAGTGAGTGAACTCAGGTTTAACGTCCCACCAATACGTAGGTTATGCGGAGACGAGACCTCGGTTTAAAATCTCATCCAAAAGACCGGAACACCGGGCAATCAAACCTGCGACCCATGGACTGGTGGTCTAGCGCGTTAGTCACAACACAACCGCCGCTCTTTACTCCCAGGGTGATTCCTTGTGTAATCTATTTATTGGCACTACTGCCTGCGACCACGGTAAAATGACTCCCGGTGGTTCATCATAATCATTACCTTTCCCATTTTCTGACCCTTTGGTCTCATTGAGATCATTACGACAATTGAGAAAATCGCGTTGCGGGCTTAGATTAAAAAGAAGGTTTCTGTTATTATCTTACTGTTATAATCATCAATATTATTTCGGTTCCGTAGGGGAGAGTCGGGTAACTTCGGACGGCGGATAAATTCGGACGGTGACATTGTTCTCTTTATATATGTCAGTTGTTTGGAATTAAAACAAAATTAACCGGGCAAACAGTGAAAATCCTGATGATACCTGGTCTAGCCACATACTTTCGTTTCTCCTTCCGCTGATTCAAGAAGGGCAGTTGTCAGTTACTGGCGAAAGAATGTGCACTTAGTATTGGTTAATCGCTTAGGAGGTCTAAGCCTGCCCAGGAATAGTGTGGTTAGGTTAACTGACCGTCCCGACATGACCATAGCTGTTTACCATGGACGTTAAGCATCAAATCAATCAATCAAATCAATCAATCAATTTAACACACTTTTCTAGATTTTTTAGCCTCCTTTGATCCTCCAGTCGTAACTGACTCCACCTATTGCCGGGTGGAGACGGGGTTCAGTGATTAGGCCAGTGTGGCTTACAAACAAATATTTTGAAGGTAACTGCATTGAATTACCAAACAGTATGAAAAATAAATGGAAAATCTTTAACCCATGAAATGTATGTCAAAGTGGAACTCACATATCACAAAGTCAGTTACAATGAAATATTACAAATATCCAAGCCTGATTCAAATCGATCAAATGGTGTCGGGCTCGTATTGTATCATCGCTTTTTATTCATTTTGACTCTTTTTGATAGTAATCAGTCTTTTACTCAATCGCCTTATTAAAATTAAGAAATTACAGTATGTTTGCTCCAGCTTTCGTCACCAGACCACGTCAGGGTCACTGATGAGGTATGAGTAGCCGAAACATCATAGTATGTCTCTTCTTTCGAATGTGTTTCCTGCTCTAGGAAGAACTCTTTTAGAGTTAATTTTTCTGTCTTTGAAGATGTAGCGTTCAAAAGAGGCGCTTTCAGATCCCTTGAGTCACGGTCGTGCGTTCGTACATGGTACACCAAACAAGGATATCCGCGGTCCAGTGGTTATATGTAGTGGAGGAAATTGGATATTCCGTACATAACCATCGGCTTTGGATGACCCGCCATTACACTGTCATATATCAACGGGGTCTAGTTTAAAAAAAGAGTAATAATACTTTAAACGTGTTCTAAAATATTTTTATAATCTCAAAGACTAATTGGAAATCGCATTTAAATCGGGACATGAATATATGAGCCGCGACACGAGAAAACCAACAATGTGGTTGTGCACCCAGCGCAGACTCAGATCAGCCTGGGCATCCGCCCAGTCTGATCAGAGTCTTCGCTGTCCGCATAGAGGTAGCTTAGACCCTTAGCTACCCTTTGAGTGCCAAGCGGAGAGTCTGATAAGACTGGGCGGATGGCCAGACTGATCGGAGTCTGTGCTGGGCGCACAACCACATTGTTGGTTTTCTCGCGTCGCGGCTCAATAACAGGTTAGGCAGACAAAGCATGAATCCTTTGGAAATGATTTAAGATCAAATGTGAAAGCAATAGAATCAAAGTTCGAATTTAGGGATCGCCATCAGAGGCCCTTATATGTCACTGCGTACAAAATGAGAAACAAACTTTGGAATGTCGGCGTAGTCAGATATGTGTACTAAATGGCCAGAGCATGCTTTCATTCTGTGGCATAGAGACACTAGAAGTTTAGTTGTACCTATACTGTCGAGATGAATATTTGGTCATTCATATATTTTGAACTTCGCACTTTTGCTGTGCTTACATAAAATAAATTTTTGTGCACCTGTAAGTGGAAAAAACTAAAAAGGAAGGACGTCTTGTTTACCACGCTTAGGGTCATATTATCTGTGGAAGTATGCAGTATGGAAACGAGTAACATGAAACTGAAACGTGTCTCATGATGTCGACGATGAAGAATCCCACATTCAGCCACCAAATTGTTGCGCGCTCTCTATGTGGTTCGTTAGTCATTATACTGTTAGGCATTGAGAGACAACGAGAGATCGTGTATTCTGTTGTGAAAGGATATTCTGAGAACGGTTTTGCATTTTGCACAAGATGCTTTTTCTTTCTTTGCATGGACCCGACGTCAAACGGTATTTGACTGATGATTACACGCCTATGTTATTAGATTTAACCGGCTTGCAATACTCAGCCATTTAAAACTACTCTGGTGAAAAATAAGCTTTGAAATGTGTTTACCTATTAGCATTTTTGAAAATTTCATGCACTCAGTGATCGTATTAACCTGTTAAAGGTGTTTTCGATAAATACGACGTTGTAGAAGATTCAGCTCGGCATTGCACAAAAAGTGGCAAACAAGTATACTACCCAAACTTTGACAGGGGTCATTTTTCTTAAAGTTGTATGTGGAATTTCGCACTTAAATTAACCAACTCAACCAGTGGTGGTAACTTTTACATTCCATACTTTGTAAATTATCTCCACCTGGCAACTGCATACATCGCCTTCATCAGCAAAACTCACTCTGCGCCCACAAATGTGTGCGCGAATCCTCTTTCGCGTAATACTAGTAGGACACGAAAACATGAATATCAAAATATATTAAAAAATAAATTTACTGCGATTGTTGTTGATTCTGTGCGTTTCCTCTAATGTAAAAATGGTTTAAAGATAGTTGGGAACTCGTTTAAGTGCAGAGGAAATGAATCGCCCTGAACGAATGTTGACATCTAGCTTATTATTACAACGTCATAATGCTGCAGCTTCGACCGAGTCGCAAATCGTTGGAATTGTAATCGTACCGATGGAAAAGCTTCTCATGGACATGGTGAAGGCCGCGCTGGTGCTTCAACACAAGCCCAGAGCTGTTTTCTGCTGATTCAGTCCCGAAATCAACATTAACAAAACACTATCATTTTGAAAAAAAGAAGGTTTTGAGAAGCCGTACTCCTGGAGTGAATGTGTCTACAAAAATTGTAAGAAACACGCTCTTCAGGTTTGATTTATCGAAAGGAGCCAGCTCTTAGTGTTCCGTTAGCATCCCCAGTAGACAGATTCTAGACTCATCAGTGAATAAAATGAGGTCCAGTCACAAACTGTCCAACTAGCAATATTTCTGGCATCTGACAAAAGCCTGATGGTAAGGAGAAATTCGGGCAGGCATTTATACTAACGACATGTGAGAAAAAAATGAGGAAATTTCCAATCAGTTTGCAAGGCCTTACGCCGGAGCCGTTGATCCAGACTTTCCTCTCATGAACGATAATACCCGTCCTCACTGCGCACGTGTCTCTGACGCCTATTTGGGACGTAAAACAATCAAAAAATTGGATTGATCTGGTAGATCGCCGGGCCTCAGTCCTAAAAAACATACTGGGCATGCTTTAATTTGCAGTTTCAGCAGGACCATTTTAGCCTTAACCGATTCAACAGAGGAACTACGCATTAGTGGCTGAAAATGGAGACAGATACCATTTAACCGGATACGGACTTGATAAGAATTCAGAGGCAATTTCGTGGCTTTATTGCGTCACGGGGATGCCATACTCGCTATTTATATGTTTTGATTGTAAGACGTGACAGTTGCAAAAATTTGGATTGTCAAAACTAGCTCTGTCAAAAATGCGAGATATTCCTTCAATTGCTTAACTCTTGTACAAATGTATGCGAAATTTGGATTTTCAAAATCAGCTATGTCACGCAAGATTTTGAGGGTTTTCCTGAAGATCCAGTGTGTTTATCAGTGAGATGATTCTCTGCATAATTACATATTTTGGACATTTTTCATGAGTAGTTACAAAAATATTGCAGTAAAAAGGTGGTCTGAATAGTAACGTGTAGAGCAATGCACGCTCAGGTACAACTACGCATGTCAGGGTCCTGGTTAGAAAAATCGCCTTTATTGTAGAATTAAAATCTGAAAGAGTTCCTTCAAGAGCAGAGAATACATTCAGGAGAAGGAGCATGGGCCAGACTACGTAGTTTCGGCTAATAAAGGCTCTTCAGTGACCCTGACAATATCTGGTGACGAAACCAGAGAAGAGCATACTGTAATTTCTAAATCTAAATTGGACAGTCGATACAAAGACTGATTAGTATCAAAAAGGGTCCAAATAATATATAAAACGCTGGTTTAGAATATGAGTATAGACCAGTCTAAAATTTCAGATTTCTCAGGATATATCCTCTCATCTCAAAGGACGAAAATAAAATATAATCTGCACTATGGATGATGTACGGGGAGACTTTTGACGGCCTCCACACGGCACAACACCAGCTGCAGTGAGGTAAAATTAAAATCTGAAAGAGTTCCTTCAAGAGCAGAGAATACATTCAGGAGGAGGAAACTACATATTACTAAATTTTAGATATGACCAGAGGTGAAGTGATCAGACAGCTTGAAATTGCAGGCTGGACTGCGTCTTTGTTGAACAGAACGAAAAGAATTACATTTTGCATCACTTTATAGCTCGACACAGAAAATCATACGAAATGACATACGAACAGGCTGGAGCCTGACCAGTCTTTTTTTTTTACATCTGATACAGCCCTTGAATAAATTCTAATACAAGATGTTGATATTTTGACTGGTGCAAAAAAATGCCGTCCCATTTATTTGATTACGCATTTCGGATACTTTGACTTTGAATCCCATACGCTAGTTAAGTTACCATAATTAAACTATATTTTTGAACAGTTGAAACTGTTACTGTCAAAAATAAAAAACAAAAGAACAAAATTGATATGTTTTCATTTGAGCTATTTCGTATACTTGAGTTAAATTTAAAGCAGAGCAGAACATTATCGGATGGTTCTGAAAGCCGTCTGGTCTGGTCATAGATTGTTTGCTTAAGGCACGTCTGTCTCGTTGCTTAAGGTTATTTTAAGTAAAGTATTCAAAGTCTTGTTATTGCTGATTGTATGTTGCTGACTTTTGAATATACGTCAATAGCTAATACAACTATTTCACGAACAACATAACAAATACCCTAAAAATGCAAACAAATAAATAAACAATCTACTCCGCAGTAAAACATTCGGGTGTATGAACGAGGGTCATTTCAAAACTAATATAGTTATCTGATTAATAATGTTGCTTTTCGATATTAAAAAGTGGTTCAAGTGTCTGTCCATTCCTGAGAAAATAATACAGGCTAGGTCCCGATGGGGCGGAGCTTATTTTTTCCAGGACTGGAGAGATACAAAGACAAAATCTTGTAAATTGAAAGGCAGTTTTTATCTTACTCATAAAATTTTCACTAAAATTAGATATATCTGAAAAATTTGTTGTGTCGCTGCTCATTTTTTCTGTATCTGTTTTCTAGGAGACTTCAGTTACACTTGATCAAAATGACTCTTCTCATAAAGACTGTGAAAAATGGACCTGGCAGCAGAATCGAAAAAAAGAAAAAACTTTTGAATGTGTTGGTATCGAAGATTAGTGAACACTCGTTCATGGACTCTGTTAAAAATGAGGATGTTTGCAGAAATCCAAGCAGTCATTGAAGAATATGATGAACTCTTGACTATGATCATGAAACGGATACCGAACGGCAAACTTAAATGATTTGGCCACATCTGCTGGCTTATCAAAAATGAGGAGGAGACAGAAGAAGACAAGGGGAACAGTATTAAAGATAAGACAGGGATGGACTTTGGTAGCATAACTAGGACAGCTGTAAACAGGATCAGGTGGAAAGAGATTGTTGCAAAGCTACCTGTGGTGCCCCCACGACCTTCAAGGTTATACTACAGACTAGTCATTGGATAATGACACAGGAAAATGGTTCATCACAACAGTTGGAGTATGGCAAGGATGTCTTCTGTCACCCACCCTCTTCAACATTTTTCTCGAACGGATCATGTCTGATGCTCTGAAAGAACATGACAGTTAGCATAGGCAGCAGAAATATTACCAATCTGCGGTTTGCCTATGACATAGACGCTCCAGTTGAGGAAGAGCAGGAACTAGAAGCTCTAGTTGAAAGTCTGGACAAAACCACCACAAGGTATAAGATAGAGATCATTGCTGAGAAGACCAAGCTGATGACAAACAGTGCAGATGGCATCCAGAGGGAGATCAAGGTAAAAGGGCAGAAGCTGGGTACCGTAACAAGCTTCAAATACCTTGGAGCAGTTGTCTCAGATGATGGCTCAAAACAAGAGGTTCTCTCAAGGATTGTTCAGGCCACTTCAGCTCTTACCAAGCTGATTCCAATATGGAGAGATGACAACATATCTCTTGGATCAAAGGTGAAACTTACGCGATCCCTTGTCATTTCCATATCTTTTGTATGCCTGTGAATCGTGGACCTTGACAGCAGAGTTAGAGAAAAGAACGCAGGCTTCTGAAATGAGATGCTACCGAAGGTTACTGAACATTACGTACAAGGACCATATAACCAATGAGGAGATTCGCAGAAGGATCCAACGAGCCATTGGAGAATATGATAAACTCCTGACCCTGGTCGAATAACGGAATCTAAGTTGGTGTGGCCACGTCTCAAGGTCTTCTGGTTTAGCAAAGACGATTCTACAGGGCAAAGTGAAAGGAAAAAGAAGAAGAGGTAGACCGAAGAAGGGGTAGGAAGACAATATTAAATGGATTTTGCCAGCTCAAATAGGGCAGCTGACAACAGGACAAGGTGGAAAGGGATTGTTTCGAAGTCATCTGTGGTGTCCCAACGACCATGTAAGGTTATGGGATAGAATAGAATAGTCATTGGATAGAATCTGTACACTGTAGAGAGAGAGAGAGAGAGAGAGAGAGAGAGAGAGAATGTGGCTGGGTCAGAGGAAGATACTATCGCAAAGCATATGGCGTCTGAAAGCTGATTTAGTACATACTAGGAGGTCAAAAATCAAGTCAGTATCAAAAACAGTGAAGTGTGTACTAAGTATTTTTAAAATTTAACACTGTAGTTACATACCTCAAAAAGAAAGTCACATTTATAAGTAGAAAACATTACTTTGACAATTAGGGGTAGATGCGTGTAGCTAGGGTAGGTGGGGAGCAACGTATTACAGAATACCATATGATATCTTCCCGGTGGAGTTAGATAGTCGGTCGTGGAAGAAGGAAGATGCCAAGGAAAATCCTGTATAAGATATACGCTGAAAGTTAAATACGAAAAAAGGGTCATGCCTACCTTTTCGTAGCACATGTTACAGTCTGTCTGGTAGCCATATTCTCTTCTTCTTCTTCTTATTTTTATGTGGATTGTATAATGGTAGTTTCTCTCATCTCTCCCTCTGCTTTTCGTCTACAATTATTGATTGTCCGTCTCCAGGGGACAGAATTTGGACATTTAAATCATAGCTTATTTAATCTTAATAAATGTGTAATGCTGGCAGTACTTAAGCAGTATATATTTCCATGTATGGTCCGTACAAAGAATTATATATGTTTCCATGATATTTTCCTTTGTATGATTGTTTCTAATCCATTTTATTACGTTTCAATAGTTCCCAGTTAAGAATTATAGATACATGACTGAAACAATTTTATATCAACAAAACATTAACAGACACTATAATCTCAATGGCATAAGTTTAAGCATCAGAATTGTCAACAGTAGTTCGAGAGAGTCTTTTGTTCTGAACGTTCCAACTCTCCAATAAAAGTGTTCCATGCCGACATTACCGTTGAAATTATAAAAATTGGGATACTTAAAATGTTATTGCAATTGTCCTGAAAATGGAACAGTTCTGTTAAACGATGCAGTGATGTGTCCAAAAGAGACAATGGAATGGTTAACAGTGTAGATCCTGATCAGACTGCAGTCTGATCTGTATCTGCACAGTTTGCGTAGACCTATTTGTCGAAATACTTAGAGTTTATACCAATAATCCATACAGGGCCAGTCTTTTCAAACAGACCGAACAGATTTTGAAAGTCAACAAAAATCAATTGTGGATTTTTGGTGCCCAAAATAAAAACAAGACTGTTCTACAACCATAATATAATGCAGATGCATTGTGCTTTATTATAATTATTGGTGGTATTAAGATCAATAAAATATCATTTTTCATTTATTTATAATAATAAATGTCATGTTTGGTATTTAACTGTTCTATTAGCCATTGAATAGCATAGCAAAACGGCAAACTATAGTTATAGAATTAGCATTCAATGTTGAATTGTATCATGACAATATTAAAAATTCATAACAAGACGCTGTTATTCGAGAATCACCTTATGAGAAATGAGCCGCGACACGAGAAAACCAACAATGTGGTTGTGCGCCCAGCGCAGACTCAGATCAGCCTGGGCATCCACCCAGTCTGATCAGAATCTTCGCTAAGCGCTTAAAGGGTATCTAAGGGTCTTCGCTAAGCGCTTAAAGGGTATCTAAGGGTCTAAGCTAAAGCTATGCGGACAGCGAAGATTCTGATCAGACTGGGCGGATACCCAGGCTGATCTGAGTCTGCGCTGGGCGCACAGCCACTTCGTTGGTTCTGTCGTGTCGCGGCTCAAATATTTGAATAATATGTTTAAAATAGCGCCGAGTGAAATGGGACCTAAAAGCCAAATGTGCACAGTTTTTGAAACTACTCAAATGTTCTGCTCACTTACGCAAACGAGTAATAGTCTTAAGATTTCAGTTAAATATATTTTTAAGATTCATACATGTAGATTGTGTTCAGGGTCGTCTCTGATCAAATTGTACGATATAACTCTCTTTTTTGCAGATGAAGATTGCGCTTTTATAGACCAGTCTCTGCACATGCGCAGTCTAGCCAGAGTATGCGCATATCAATTATTCCTCGATTTCCTTTCGTTGACTGGGCGGTGCTGTTACAGGCTTGCCATTCAATGTCAAAATCGAGCAGTCCACATGAAAAATCGGTAAAGTAGCATGTTCATTAGCTGTTACGCATAATTGGCAGATTAAAAATGTCCGGTAAACGCTATCGGTGATCGCAAAAGATGAACAGTGTCCATACAGGTACACTACGTCGAAACAACGTCGGGGGAACGTGGATGCAACGTTCTGACGCTTTATTGACGTGTATACAAGGTTGTTCCGATGTCATAACGTTGCATCGACGTCGTCACAACGTTGTTTAGACGCTGTCTGTATGCTGGGTTGAAATAAAAAAAAAGAATATTGTTGTGCGATCTCCGATCATTCCGTGCCTTTTGTAAAGGTGAGTTTTGTTCTGCGCGAGTGAGCATAAAAATCATTATCGCATTATACCTTTTTAGAAAATATACTCGTCGAAGGTTAGGTCAGAAATAAGCACCACCCAGTCAACGAAAGGAAATCGAGGAATACCCTGACATTAATTGGAAAAGCAAAATGCACATGGTCTGACTAGACATGTGCATTTTGCATACACTCATTATATACCGAGTATGTAGCAAGAAAGTTTGAAATGGCCATATTCACAAATAATGTATATGATATTAAGCATATGATATGGTTATGCCTATCTAAAGCTAACGAAAACATGTATTATATTTGATTATAATAAAAGATTAATATAGATTAAAAGTATCCTACACTACACTATTCTGTGACGCCATCGGTCCACTTTAATTTTCCCAAACAATTAACAAAAAGTTCTCTCAGTGTGCATATCTGCGATGGGAAGAAATCTCACGGTTTTTGTTTCTTAAATTATTAATTATTGATTATTATGATAAATATGGATGCTAGATTTGCCTATTATTTTACGGAATAAATCACATTTATTACCCCCTTGAAGAAGTAATATATTTCTAATTAGATTCATTTCGTAAAATGTCTCTGTTTTAATCAAGAACCAAGCATATACGGCATAATTACTTGCTAGTTTGATGCCAAGGCGACAAGGGAATAAATCAAAACGAAGAACGAGGACGCCGGTGAACGCCGCTGAAACGGATTAACTTTTCCCTGTATACTGTTGATTATGTCCAATCAGGGTATTGATCCCAATTTTTAGATTTTTTTTTATTTTGGAGAGGGGGAGCGGGGGGAGGGGGAGCGGTTAGAGGGGTATGACTGAGTGATTGAGTTCGTGGCTCTAAATTTCAATCCGTGTAGAAATTACCGGACGGTTTTGCATTGACTCTTTAACAGACCTCAAATAGAATATGCTTTTTCCTTGCTTTGGTTTGCTAGATTTGCTCCCAAAGGATCCCGATGTCAGAATTAATATTCACCACAGCTAGAGGTAAGTGCTCAGTGTGGCGGCCACAAAAAGTTCTCCCAGTACTCCATTACCGTGTAGGTTCTCTGGAACTATAATTAGGGCAGTCATTCGAACCCAGGCCGGTGCTAAAGTGCATGATCGTGCTGCACATTTCATTACTCTTTGTTAACAGGCAGTCAAACTAAGCCTGTTATTTTCGTTTATCACATGACGTCGCATCTGAGAGTGTAATAAAGCCATGCATTAAAAACGATAATCCACTAGTGGATTAAATATGTAAATTACGCCGTAACCTCATGTGTTGACGTCAATAAAACGTCGCGTTTTCTGATGGGGAAATCGTTGTTAAACGCTAACACTAATTAAATGTCAAACACTTTATTCACTGTACTGCATATTGTTTCAACAGGTAATCACTTAACTGACGTTGCCATGGTTCAGTTGTGACGTCATGACGTCACATGACGTCACTAAGTATTGTTTCCTAAAGAAGAGCATTGTAATCAAGTAGAAGAGTTACCTAACATAAGAAGAATAGTAATATACATGAAATTAACAATCGTGACGTTTTAGTACAAAATTTGCTAATAAAATGCGATTTTAGTGTCATATGATAAATAGAATCTTGCATTCGTGCTCCTGTATTATTGAATTTATTAAACTCGTTGGTGAATACGATAAGATGCTCGGCAAAGCCTCGCATCTTATCTTTTTCACCAACTTGTTTAATAAATTCAATAATATATGAGCACTCATGTAAGATCCTCTATTTCTTTGACTTGTTCCTTGCAGCCAAAGGACCCCTTTGCCAGAACCTCATTTGTGTTACACTTATTCTACAGGACTGACAGAGTTGTGATTCTTTTAGAGGAATAAATGAAAATTTGATTTAAATCAATTAATTCTATCATAAATCATGCTTGAATAGGTTGCCAATTCATTTTATGAACTCTCAAGATAGCAGGTATACTTTTGGGGGTATTTTTTTTTCATTTTCATTTGATTTATTTTCACATTAAGGGTCAATGCTTAGAGAAAAGAATTATTTCCCATAGGTGCAAAATCTTTCAACTAAAAGCAGACCACATTTTGAAAGGGTTTTACTGGTTATTTTAGTTAGTTGTGGCCGGAGCTTGTCGTGTTGAGGTTCAACTGGTGGTTTTTCCTTGGCTCGAGTGTTTAAGTGGTGTTTTTGACACCCCAGGGGCCGTATTCATAAAACGACTTAAGTCGTTGCTATGCTGTTGCTAAGGCTAAATTTCTTTGAAGGAGATTCCCTACAACTATGAAATTTGTTCTGGAGGAAAAGTCTTATAAAGACTGTTCCTCGAGACCAAATTTCATAGTTGTAGGGAATCAACTTAATAGATATTTAGCCTTAGCAACCGCATAGCAACGACTTAAGTGGCTTTATGAATACGGCCCCAGGGAACTCCAAAGTGGCAAAACGTTGTTGCTGTCGAGTCCTCCTCTCTGATTCATTGACGGGTCTACTCTGTGATTTATTTTGTTTCCTGTGATGATTCATTGATGGGTTAGGAAACCTTATTGCGGATCAAACAGCTTACTTAATGTTTTGAACTACTGCAGAAGTAGAGGGCATGGTTCGGATCCGATAAAACTAGTTGAAGTCTCACTCTCTACAGTGCAGTATAGTCCGGTCTCATGGTACCAAGGGTTCCATGGTACCAAGGTAAATTGGATTTGGCTTTGTCATGAAACATAAACCATTTGCTGGGCCTTGATATTACTATACTGATAAAGTAGGGGGATGCTACTATGTACTACAAAATAATTTATAAAATAATTAAAATAAATATTGGAATAAATGTCAAATAAAGTAAAAAATTGGAAAATATGGTTTCTCAACTTTTCCAGCCACAACCAGTCCCATACAATTGTCGATATTTAATGCCAGCAATAATTCTTAATTCAACTTTTGCTATTGAATGGTTCAACATACCCTTCCCTTAAAAATGCAAATAGAAATTACAACTTGAATGTATGCTTATTTATTTTTGGAGTGATTGATATAGGGGCTGCCATTAAGCCTTCAAACTGAAAATAGAACAAATTTACACAAATCATTTTGATAGGAAATCTGCACACTGGCTGCAACTGTTCCAACATTCCTTTCTCATCCAAATACCTTTGAAGTTATGCTTACAAATAATTGTTGCTTGGTGAAACTATATTATAAGATATTCACACAGTCCAAGTAAATATTATACACCTTATGTCATAATGGAAGAAATTTTAAATTTGCCATTTCCAGATTTCAAATGGTCAAAAACACCTTTATTAAAAGTTTTTATAAGTTCCATTAAGACTGATAATAAACATTAATATATTGCCTGAAACAGTGTGAGATATTAATATTTTTTGTCTTGTAAGCTTTACAAATTTGATAGCTTTCTATTTGCCTTGGTATCATGAGAATATATTCTGACACAAAAAAGTTAGCATGCCTTTGTTCGAGTCCTGCTTGTAAACAATAACAGGATTTATATGAACATTAAACTTTATAATTACTTAGAACATGGTTTGTTGAAAATACTATTGTGCACAAATCAATGCAGTGTTGCACACATCATGTGTTGTCTCACTTTAAACATTAAGTACCTTGGTATCATGGAATCCCTGGCTACTTTGGTTTTGATTACCGGTACTCACTGCTTTATATCGGCTTGTCTGTGGTCATCTAGCAATATGCTGTATAGCTGCTCATTTTGCTTTCTATTTTTTTTGCAATTTAAAATTATAGAAAATCGGTAAAAATAGATTCTAATGCTGTTTTCAATTAGGATACCTAAATGGATGGTCGGGAAAGAGCTTTTCATTCTATTTACCGTGCGTATCTGTCGTGGACATATATGTGTATATTCTTTTCATTTTGGTTTTGAGGGCGGATTATGGGATCTAATTGAATTAATCCCTGATCCTTGCCTATCTTTTTACTTTATTGTCCAGAGAAGCAAACAGAAAGTAACGAATGTTATTTCTTTTTGAAAACATGGCGCAATGGCATATAACATACCGGTATTTCAGTTATATCTTACAATTGCAAGTTTGAAATAAGTGGGAATATTTTGAGAAATCAGAAGTAAAAGTTGGTTTCGACTCACAATCTAGAAAGATTTTTTATGGTTTGACCCCCTTTTGGCATAATTTTTTAATCGACTGCGTATTCTAAATTCATAAATTTACAGTACGTTTTCCTCTGGCTTTCATGCCAGGCCATTGCAGGGTCGCTGATTAGGCTTTATTGGCCGAAACTACGTAATCTGATGCACTTTCTGTTTTGTTAATGTTTTCATTGCTCTATATGGAATTCATTCAAGATTTTTATATGCTACACTAAACGCACGAACTCTGAACTGTTTTAGCCTTCAAGAACAATAGTATGTACATGTGTACGGAATTCTATATACACATTTAATAGACGAAACCAGAGGGCACACTGTCGGAGTTAAAATAAAACAAGACATTGTATTTGTTTCTCATGTATATTACAAAAACTACATATGAGCCGCGACGTGAGAAAACCAACAATGTGGTCATGCGTCCAGCGCAGACTCAGATCAGCCTGGGCATCCGCCCAGTCTGATCAGAGTCTTCGCTGTCCGCATGGGGGTAGCTTAGACGCTTAGCTACCCTTTAAGCGTTTAGCGAAGAGTCTGGCCAGACTGGGCGGATGCCCAGGCTGATCTGAGTCTGCGCTGGGCGCACAACCACATTGTTGGTTGTGTCGTGTCGCGGCTCATATATGTACAGTAATGCATATGGTAAAAGTCACAACTACACACTGTTAGAGACAGAAACAATGAAGACAAAGAAAGAAGAAAATGAATGAAGGAGCGCGCTAAAAATATGAGACCCGTGGACCTTGAGCATTAAACCTACAAGTATAAACATGCTACCATAGGTTCAGAGCAGGGTGAAATGATTGCCGCATTTCTTCAGATATAAGACCATTTTTCATCCAAAACGATCTCTAAAATCTAGATCCGTATTACAAGACGGATCTAGATCTTTGAGATTGTTTTGTAGGAGAAAACTGATATGTATTCAATTAACACCACATCGGTAATTAGTATGTAAATAGTAAATAGACGATGGAATGGTTGAGGTATTGCTTAGCTTATATGTATCCAATAACCACCATATTCAGTATGTAAATATTAAATAAATGATGTCATGGTTGAAGTGTCCCGTAGCTTATGTGTGTACAATTCAGTATGTAAATATTTGATAAATGATGTCATGGCTGAAGTGTTCCGTAGCTATTCCTCGATTTCCTTTCGTTGACTGGGCGGTGCTTATTTCTGATCTTACCTTCGACGAATATATTTTCTAAAAAAGGTATAATGCGGTAATGACTTTTATGCTCACTCGCCCAGAACAAAGCTCACCGTTACAAAAGGCACGGAATGATCGGAGATCGCACAACAATATTCTTTTTTTTTTTCAACCCAGCATACAGACAGCGTCCAAACAACATTGTGACGACGTCGATGCAACGGTTTGACATCGGAACAACCTTGTATACACGTAAGTATTTACACTTGCCACTGACTTCCCATTGGTAAACCTTTAAAGAATTACTCCCTTTATGATAATAACAAAAATGATTTGATGAAATATTTCATGCAATACCTCCGACATGGTCTACCTATACATTTGAATTAGAGTTTAGATATTAATATTTGATAAAAGTGACTTTAAACAAACAATAAGATAAATTTTTATATAATCACGGACCGCGGTTGAAATCGCATTATTGGACAAAAATAATTTATTCATACGTCACAATCACGTGCACGAATAAGAAAAATACCTCTACATGATCACATGACACACGTGGTCAAAATCGCTATTCTTACAGGCCGTGAGGAAATAGGTAATTTGCATTTTAATTTGAAGATTATTTTTCATTCCACATTTATCGAATAAATATGCATTTTCTCAAAACTTTTACGGTTATTTATGAGAATATTACATATTATCTAACGAAATTTTGTTAAAATATTTGTTTCTGAAAACATGAAATAAACGAGGGAGACAATCTTTAAGAGCAACTGGCTTCATACACCGATGAAGGACAGTTGATCATGTGACGTTGTCGTCAAGCGACGTCTTAGGTAAACAAACGTCTTGATTGGTCTACTAATGGCGACAACTGTTTAACGTAATGGCCGACCACGTCGTTACTATCTTTTTTTCGACGCATATTTTGCATATTCAACATTAGATTACCATGAAAACAGCACAGAAAGGGTCTAAAAATAAAGTGTAAATATAAGAATAAAAATTTTATTTTTCAGCGTTCATCGTGTGAAGAAGCCAGTGGTCGTCGCTAAAATTCTATAAGAAGCGTTTTGCGCTTCATGGAATTTTAGCTCCGCCCACTAGCATCATCACACGATGAACGCTGAAAAATCTAAGTTCAATTCTTAAATAAAGCGTCATAACGTTGCATCGACGTTCCTCCGACGTCGTTTCGACGTAGTGTGCCTGTAAGGAAACTGTTTATCATTTGAGATGACCGATAGCGTTTACCGGGCATTTTTAATCTGCCAATTATGCGTAACAACTCGTGAGCATGCTACTTTACCGATTTGTCATGCATGCTGTTCTGCATTTAGCAGAAAAAACTGCGTGTACATGTTTTACTGCTTCAATTTTAGCGCTTATACAAGATTTTTAATGAAAGATTTGATTGAAACGAATGCAAATATAAGCAATGAACTGAAATTCATTCCATAAATAAACGCAAGAATGGCTGAAATGTCCCGTAGCTGATATGTATGCGATAAACAAAATTTATACAATAAACTATTCAATGAGTGAATAGTAGAACAGGAAATGAATGATGGATGGTTGAAACGTTCGACGACGAAAACACAAAGTGAGCCGTAATCAATGTAAATATGAAATAAATAAATGGTGATTGTCAAAAAAAGAAGAAGAAGAAGAAAAAAAAATAACAACAAAAAACTAGAAAATGTGTTTATGAAACACTATGTCCCCAACCATATGCTTACCTCTAAAGAAGGTTTATCCCATAATGTTTAAGTAAGAATGGAGTTTAATCAGTTTATCTACACCTTAGCCTGTAAGTTAACTGTATGCCAAATATAAAGAACATAGCTTAGTGGTTCTTTAGATACTTTGTTCACAAAGTTATTCATATAGCTCCTTCATATTCAAAATGCCTATGTCCGAAAATGGGAAAAATTCCGCCAAAAATTTATGAAATAGGCTCAACAGTAAATCATCTACACCTTGGTCCAAACCTGCAAGCCAAATGTAAGGATCCTAGCTTATGCAGTTCTTCAGATATTTTGTTCACAGGCTTATCCCTATACAAAATGCCTATGTCCAAAAATGGGGCATAACTCTGTCAAAAATTCACGATATTTTTTTGAAAACTTAATCAGGACATCTACACCTTGGGCAATGTCTTCCTGCAAAATATCATAATCCTAGCATCAGGGGTTCTCAAGATATTTTGTTCACAAGGTTCCATAGGCTTATAATGCACTTAGTCTAAAAAGGGGCATAACTCCATCAAAAATTTACGATTTTTTCCAAAAGTTAATCAGGTCATTAACACCTTAGGCAATGTCTTCCTGCAAAAAAAAAAAAAAAACACACACAATCCTAACAACAGGGATCCTTGAGATATTTTGTTCACAAGGCTCCATAGGCTTACAATGCACTAAGTCGAAAAAGGGGTATCACTCGCTCAAAAATTCATGATTTTTTTTCAAAAGTTAATCAGATCATCTACACCTTGGACAATGTCATCCTGCAAGAAATCATGATCCTAGTATCAGGGGTTCCTGAGATATTTTGTTCACAAGGTTCCATAGGCTTATTATGCACTAAGTCTAAAAAGGGGCATAACTCTGTCAAAAATTCACCATCTTTTTTCCAAAAGTTAATCAGGTCATCTACACCTTGAGCAATGTCTTCCTGCAAAAAAAACACAATCCTAGCATCAGGGGTTCTTGAGATATTTTTTCACAAAGCTCCATAGGCTTACAATGTACTAAGTCGAAAAAGGGACAAAACTCGCTCAAAAATTCATATTTTTTTTTTCAAAAGTTAATCACGTCATCTACACCTTGGGCAATGTCATCCTGCAGGAAATCATGATTCTAGTATCAGGGGTACTTGAGACATTTTGTTCACAAGGTTCCAAAGACTAAGTCGAAAAAGGGGCATAACTCTGGAAATACGTGACCCGCGGAAAAAAGAAAAAATACAGGTCCGCTTATTTTTCATGTACATGCCTAATATAAAATCTCAAGATCCTAGCATAAGCGTTTTTGAGTTGACCAGCTGCCCAAAAGTGTTCCGGACGGACAGACGGACGAATAGACGGACGGACAGGCCCAACCCAATATTCCCCCTCAACTTCTCCGAAGTTGGGGGCATAAAAATCACACACACACATAAAATCTTGGAAGTCGGAGACACTGTCAAATTGCACATAATGTACAAGGTTTCTGTACACAGAGTCGATATTTCTGTTAAAAGAGCTCTTGCATGAAATAGAGCATCAAGATGTCATCCAAGCTGAGGCCGCGGAGTAGACTCATGATGCGCCGTGTTGCCATCGTTCTCAAAGCTCCACCGGTTGATCTACCACGTGTTCTACCTGGAATATATTACAAGAAATCAGTATGTAATACAATTTGATGAAAATATCGTTTCTTGCAAAAAGAGTAGAATAATAGTTGGACTTGTATTTGCCTATAAAGTGGTCGAAAACGAACTTTCAGTATACATATACTTCGAAATCTCCATTGAAATTGCTGCTGTGCTACTCTGAATATCTATAATTGGCACAAAAATAGACCTCACGTGTGCCTCTCTCAACAAGCAACAAGTTTTCATTGCTCTTGAAGGAACTCATGTATGATATTTAGTAAGTCTAATAGTGTGTCCTACTAAACATTATATGTGATTGGCATACTGAGGCAAGAGTTCGGGGAAGAGGGTTGGAGTGGGAGAAAGATTGTTTCTAGCTGAAAAAAGTTGAAAGTGGGTGGGGTAACTAGATCCTCCGCGTCTAAAAACAAGGCTAGAGTAATTTAATGTACTGTAATACAGTGAAATTAATAGTTAAGCTAGAGTTCATAAGGTACACTACAGAGAAATTCCATTTTAATGAAAATATTGAGACTCTCCATTACCTGTTGACGTCATTGAAGTTTTATCTGTGTATGGCAAGCAAGAATATGTATTTGCAAACTAAATTTAAAGAACTTTTCGCTATAGGGAAAAACGTGATGTTCCTTTCACAAATTGTACAATTACAATTGGGCCGTTATCGCACCCTAACGTAACTCGTCCTTTCTCTTTGCAAGAAAATGCGTTGTATATGCTTGCTGATTGGACGACTTGACAGCGCAGTCAGACACATGCTACTTGGCTTTCTAACATCAGGACAAAGGTTAGCCTTGGGCTTGATGTTACGAAGCCAAGACTGGTGTCTCAAGAGTATTGCAGTTGTGGTGGTTTTGGCGATTTTTCAGACATATTTATGTTTAAAGGTAGGTTCCTGTACTTTGGAATGCATCATAATTTTGATGAACTTTCATCCAAGTTGTTGGAAAGCACTTATAAAAGGGAATTAATAAGTTTCACTAAAAAGTGTAAATCAAAAAAATGTTAGAAAAGTTGTTTTGCAAGGGATTTCCTAACTCTGCTTCGCACACCAGTTAGCGCTATTTTTAGTTCGCGCCAAAAATAGATAACGCAGCTGATGTCATGCTGCATTTTACATTTTGGGATAGTTTTAACCCATCCGCCATGCCAGGACCTCTAGGAGCGCTCACGTCAAGGGAAAATTGAGCTTTGGAGAATGGCATCAGAAATTGTGCACTTATAGACATAATAAACATAGTTATTTTTTGAACTGGAATTCCAACAAAAGAAAATAAACCAAAAGGGAAAACGACTATTTTCTTCAACATCTGACGAGTTTCTCAGTAGCAACAAGCAAATTCGGTGAATTTATATCCCCCGCCGAAGTGGCCCTGACTCGTTAATTATGGTTTACTTAAAAGTTTCATATAATTTTGTTCACTGGACTGAACTTGTGGAATGTAAATCAAATCAAGGACTATTACTCTGGCATAAGTGAGACATAAGCTGAAGCTGTTCTTAAACACTTGCCTCAATATCACTTCACTATAATGATACATTTTTAATTCAGTTTCAAGAAATTTTGTTCAGTCCAGTATCTAAGTTATGGCTAATTTGTAGATTTTAAATCAATTCAAGGGCATTAACTCATGCACTACTGATGCAATTATAATCAAATTCAATGTGCACTGCTCTGTCAAGACAATACATAATTATTTTAAGTTTGATGAAATTCCATTCATTGGTTACTTAGTTATGACATAATTTGTTGATTTTAAACTAAGTCAAGGGCAATAACTCATTGCTAACTGAAGCGATTTCGACAAAACGTAAGATGCATCAATGTGTTATGGTGATGGGTATTTGGTAAAAGTTTCATAGAATTTTTTATCACTGATTACTTAGTTATGGCTAAATGTGTCAATTTCAAATTGATTCAAGGGCAATAATTCATGAATTTCTGATGCCATTCTGATGACTCTTTATGTGCATAACCACCTTATGGTGATACATATTAAGTTTAAGTTTCATGAAATTTTGGTAATTGGTTACTTAGTTACGGCTCATTTTACTGATTTTAAGTCAATTCAAGGGCAATAACTCATGCATTCCTGAAGCCAGTCTGACGAAATCTGGCATGCATCAGCAGATTATAGTGTTACATAATTATTTTAAGTTTCATGAAATTCTGTCCAGTGGTTACTTAGTTATGGTTCATTTTATTGATTTTAAAGGGCAAGGGCAATAACTCCTGCATTACTGAAGCCAGTCCAATGAAACTTGACGTGCATCAGTGGGTTATAGAGATATATACTTATTTTAAGTTTCATGAAATTCAGTCCAGTGGTTACTTAGTTATGGCTCCGGACGGACAGACGGACGGAAGGACGGACGGAAGGATGGACGGACAGACGGACGGACATGGAGAAACCTATATCCCTCCGCCTTCGGCGGGGGATAACAAATTCAGAAAAATAAGAGAATTCAATACTGCTCAGAAAAAGACGAAATTATTTTGTGGACATAATTGACATCGCTAGCCCAGGAACCTACCTTTAACAAGTTATATCACTTCACCAAGTTCTATACCGAAAATATAATAATACTATTTAATATGGGCTTCACTTTGTTTTTTAAAATATCGATGTTACATATGTACACTCTTCGATGTATGATTAAATGTTCAAAAAGAGAAAACTCTGAACATCTGACAGAAAAAAAAAAATGATCGAGCAGATCAAATAATAAAATATATCAAATGCAGAGTAAATATTCGCTCCGGTTGTGCTTCCGCAAGATCGTCGTGCGGCCATAAATTATGAGCGACTACCTTCATTTAGCTCTTTTATATGGATATGTACTTTCTAACTTAGGAATGTGAGAATGTTTCACTTATTTCTTATCTGATGTGCTGGCAATACTTGACGAGGATACAGTTCTATAAAATCAAAGGAAGAAAATATCTAAAACTCGATATCTTTCATAAGAA
Source organism: Ctena decussata (assembly GCA_963989385.1). Lineage (NCBI taxonomy): Eukaryota > Metazoa > Mollusca > Bivalvia > Lucinida > Lucinidae > Ctena > Ctena decussata. The sequence goes on from OZ022512.1 coordinate 43,177,828, forward strand.
TGGCATTTGATACATAAAATCTATCTAGTTAAGGAAAACTGTTATAACAGTCACTCAAACAATTATGATGACCAATTAAAAAGAGGTGATAGCCAGTTAAAGTGACCTTAGTATAAACCGTATTAACAAATTTAAAGGGTAACTTCAGCAACGGACTGAATCAGATCCTAAACCCTATCCCCAACATCAAAGGGAAAGATTGACAAAGACATCCCAACAAACAATAAATTACAAGTGATAAGCCGAGTCAGCAGCTTTTTCCCAAACTCACTCGCTGCAGCAGACATTCTATGCTATGCATAAATCAAGTTTGAAATATTTTTTTGTTGTCAGAAATATGCCCTGATGAACAACAGTCTAAACGTTTAAGCCATGCCAAATTCTTGCTAAGTTGTGAAAGTGTGTTTAGCATTCAAAAATAATAAGAACTAAATCAAGTGAGCAGGGGCTCATGTATACCTCTAACCGCCGCCATTGCCTTATGAAACCAGCGACTAATGAAACCAACCATAATACATGGTATGAACCATTAAGTTCACCTAGTCATATTTCCAAAGGATTCACCAAGTACATTACAAATGTCAGCAAACAGTACAAACTTAACACAAAATTCAATGCAAATTTATAAGTCCCTGACCTTGACTTTGGTCAGCAGCAGCATGCAGATGGTGTTAATGAAGCAGCATGGCCCTGAACCTAAAAGTAGTTCTTGTCACATACCCAGAGGTTCCATCAAAAGGATATTGGAAATACAAGCACGTAAAATAATCTCAAAACAAAACTGTAACGCAAATGTTTATGCCAGTGACTTTGATCTTAGGTCAGCAGCATCACCCAAGTGATATCAACTAATCTACATGAATCTATTAGAAAGACCACTCACATACTGATAGGTTCCGTTAAAGCGTATCGTAAATATTGGCAAAAATATAAATTTAACGCAAAACTTAAGTGCAAAAGTATAAGTCTGAGACCTAGACTTTAGGTAAACAGCAAGATGCAGATGATGTCAACTTGTCAGTAACTCTTCATGACCCAACAGAAGGTAAACCTAGTCATATATCATAATATTCCATGAAAGAATATTGGAAGTATAAGCAAAGAATAAAATCTTAACCCATCCTTAAGGCAAAATTTTAAGTCTGTGACAATGACCTGAGGTAAGCAGCAGCTGACTTTACAAATCTGATATAAAGATATAAGGATATAAAGGTGGTGGACGATCTGTAGAAATGAAGTGTACCATGAAGCCTGTCTACAAGGGTACTCCAAGCAGTCTTGATATAGCTAGGGTAATCAAACACATATCATTAACAGATCACGCAGAATATACTAACTTATATATGCGAAAATCAAGTATGTGACATTTCTTTTACAGAAAAAGGAGGGTGATGAGTGCAAAGGTTTAGGCGATACTGGTGGTGAAGTTGCATAAAACACGTCTTTTACAAGAAATGAGGGAAAGAAAATTCCTGCATATCTTTTAATAATTCTTTCAAATGATACATTCGGATGTGGGCTGGTCTGTAATAACCGGTCATGGATCGGTCTATGCCGGTCCGTTCTATGGGGCGACCCGATGTGTGCTCATTGTCAGTTCAATGATTGGACTGGTGATGGGCTTTTTAAGGCTGCTCTAAGTGTGGACTGGCGTAGGCCTTGTCGTAACTGGTTGGAATCGGACCTGTTTGAACCCCGTGGACAGTGTTAGGGATTGCTTTTATAATCAATATACAGGAAAGCTTGTTTTACTGAAATCATATATGAGCCGCGACACGAGAAAACTAACTAAGTAATCTGTGCGCGCACCGAAGACTCAGATCAGTCTGTGCATCCGCCAGATCTAATAGGGTCTTTGCTGTGCGCATATTTAGGAAAATACGCACAACAAAGACTCTGATCAGACTGGGCAGATGCCCAGGTTGATCTGAGCCTTTGCTGGGCGCACATGCCACTTTGTTGGTTCTGTCGTGTCGCGGCTCAATTATGACAATCGCGCTTGTGTACATATTTTATGCTATTGCAGTCCGGAAAGTCCCTAGACTTTCTTCTGAATCCATTTTGTATGATTATTGTGTTGTTTGTACTTGTCTTTGTTGTACTTTAACTGATTATTATACGAATAAAATAGTGTTGCTAAAGCAAGCGGTTCCAGGTTCGATTTCCGCTGGAGCTTGATATCGTATTAACCGTAAACGTGGTATTACTGCATAGAGCCTTTCATTATCATTCTCCCATCGTCCTGGTATGACTGAAATACTGTCAAAAGGATTTAAAACTGCAAGTCACGCGTTCATCTAGCAGAAAGAGTTAAGACATTTCAGCTGTTCAAGGGCGCAACCCATTTTCCATGTCGCGTTCTTTGGTACGCAATTTTCGCACTACTTTTTTGGCGAACGCATTCATTACAGCCGCACGAACCATAATGTCCATGCTGCACATACAATAAAACACGAGCATGAAACAGCATATTTCAAGTGTATTACGTGCCCATTGGAAAGAATATGTTCCTCTCGGAATAATGCTTTCAGAACTAAACCTACATTCTGGGTGCATGAAATATTTCAAAAGAGGAGAGATTCCCTTGTATTAATTTTTCATGCATTATACAAGTACTGGTAAAGCTTATCCTTAAAGCGACAGTCCGGCGTTTATCATTTCGTCCGTCTGTCATTCAAATCGTCTGTCCGTCCATATTACACCTTCGAGAATTGAATTTCTCAAATACGCTCTGGAGTGCTCCCCTCAAGCTAGTTGTTTCTAAACGGAAATGGTTCTGGTGTAAAGACCAATATGGCCAGATTGTAGCCATCTTCGATGTGCAGCTGTTGCCTCTCTTCCTGATCTTTTAAGAAAGTTAAACCTATGCATTTGCATTCACCGTGAAAATTCCCATTTTTAGCCAGTTTTTATTGTCCTTATCGCATCTCCTCCGGGACCACCTACGAAATTTTCTCCAAACCTACTAGAAGCTTTTCATTTGGGTTTAAATTGTGTCGAAACGAAATCCATTCCGATCACATGACATATAAATTACAATACAGTACCGTGCCAAAAGTGAGACAACATTTTTAAAATCTACATTGACTTACATATATTTGTCAGTATGCATGAAAATTAATGGCATTGCTTCTGCTGGGCATATCGAAATAAAATTAATACTGTAAGAAAGACAAAAAGAACACGATAATACACAAAAATACTCATTAACTTAAATTCTTTAGTTGGTGAAAGAGAACAAATCATTAAACGCATAAAATTTAGAAATATAACTTTTCCTTTGCCATCAGTAATGTCGTCTCCGAAAACTAGACAAAAGATCCAGGCAAACCACATTTAAAATGTTGCTGCATTTACATATGTGTCGATAAAATGCTACCACTAATATGCGTTTATTTCTATAATCATCAAGCTTTCTAACAGTGTGATTTTTATTTCAGTCTCATAAGCATACGCAATGCATATTTTTCTCGCACAGCCAAAACCACTGGGTGGTTGCTTAGTTCCGGTGGGCGATGATTTTTTCTGACAATCGTCAACGATTTTTTCTGACGACGGTCCCGGATTTTTCCCAAATCGTCAATGATTTTTTCTCCGTGACGTCATAACAGAAAACTGGTGCGACAAAATGGTGAGTTTAGTCGATTAAAACATTTATTTACAAATCCTATGCTTATTCTTGGTAGAGATTAGGCAAATTAGATAAAATACACATGCTTAACGTGGTCAACAGATAAAAGAAACCTGGAAATTTTCATTTAGGGGACATCTTGAAGAACTGTCCTCTATGTCTATGTCTGCGAAGTTTACCATAGGGTAACGTTAGTTTTAATCATAAATCGGTGTTGGGAAAATGTCTCATTATTTTTTGACACTTTACAATAATATAAATAGGTCTGTAAGCCCATTTTCGTTTTTCATAGGTCCCGGATTTTTTCCTACAAGTCCCGGATTTGCTCCTACAATAGATTTAAAGCGCCTGATTTTTTCTGACAACGCAAACCACAAAATGAGTAGTTATTATGATACGTTATTGCGCATATATTGAACAGCAAGATCAAAAAATGCTTCAAACTTAATTTTGGTGCATAAGTGAATGACAAAATATTTGTTGGTCATCAAAAGACCAGCCTTTCCATTGTATGCACCATGTAGCCCATTTTATTGCTTCAAATTTGGTTGTAAATTTGAATGCCGCCTCGGTCAGGCTATTTGTTTCTCTTATGAGGCATAGTAAATTTACATTGTTTCTCCAGAATTGTGCGTGCATGCATGCATGCGTGCGTGTGTATGTGTGTGATTCCAAAGCATCAATATTTCCTTTTGTACTATCTTTGGTGTACAGTGCTTGCCTGTTCCTCACAATCCTCACCATAGCATAGTGTATGTGAGGCTTGAAAATGCACAGGTCCAGCCGGTTCTACGCTTGAGGGTCTGAACAGTTTTACATACTACACATCAACACCAGAACAGAAATGTTTAAACCAAAATGTTCTGAGAAGTCAATCCTTTGAAAGCAAGGGATACATAAAAGGAATAAATGAAAATAACATACTCGGGTTCAATTGCAGCCGCCGGGCCGCGTAGCGCAATCGGTAGGGCACCTGACTCATAAGTCAGAGGTCCTGGGTTCGAAACCAGGTCTGGCCACATACTTTCGTTTCTCCTTCTCCTGATTCAAGAAGGGCAGTTTTCAGTTACTGGCGAAAGTATGTGCACTTAGTACTTGTTAACCGCTTAGGAGGTCTAAGCCTGCCAAGGAATAGTGTGATTAGGTTAACTGACCGTCCCGGCATGACCATAGCTGTTTACCGTGGACGTTAAGCATCAAATTAATCAATCAAATCAATTGCAGCCATGTCCCTAGCAGGAGCTAATCTCTTTCAAAATTTGTCGAAATGAAATCAATGATTCCAAAGGACCAGAAATTATATAATCTGCACAATGATTGGGCACGGTGAGACATTTAACGGCCGTTACACGCCTTCTAACGCCTGTTTCAGTTACGTTTCTATTTGCTTGAGAAAATCTGAAGTTTCTGTTTTAAGAATTTCAGTATGTAATGCCACTGAAAAATTGATGGAGCGTAGTAAACACTGTTTGCTATACTCCCATACAAATGATACTAGCTATTGCGGAATTACAAACTCTCGGCAGAATGACGTCTAGATGACGTCACTCTGGCATGATTTTGAACTCCTAGTTACTATGGTAAGATATATATGACGTCATTGTTATAAACTGTTTGCCGTGTTCCATCAATTTTTTCAATGACATTGCATACTGAAATTATTACAACAGACTTCAGATTTTCTCAGACAAATAATTATTCTCAAGTTATTTAGTTCCGTGTTATACATGTAATGTGCAACACCAGCCAGGCCCCTAGCAGCGGCTCGGCCACTCTATTTTCAGAATGACTCAAAATGGAATAAATGTTTCCAAAATGACCAGAAATGATATAATCTGCCCTATGGTGAAGTTTGGAGAGATGTTTTTCGGCCGCCACACAGCACTTATTGCACTATGATGGAGTACGGGGGAACTTTTAATAGTCGCACGGCACCTCCAGCTTCATGTGAAGTTAAATAAGATGTACTTGAAATGTCAGATTTGTTTACAAAAAATGGAATACTTCGAAAAAATGAAAATAGCAGACTCGGTGTAATCTGCACTTGAAGAGAAGATTCAAGTTTGAAAAAAAAAAAGACTTCTGTTGTAATGTCTTTTACGTATTCCTTGCTTTTGAAGGGTTCGTGGTTTCGATTTTTTAATCATTTGCAGGATGAAGGCAAAAACAGTAAATGCAAATACTGTCTCAAGTCATTTCCTGATGCCACTACGACCCTTCGAAATTGTGTTGAAAAACATCCAAACGAAAAACTTTGTCTTCTGTGGCCGCTTCGTAATGCATAAGGGAACCTAATAAAATATAACTCAAGAGTATTTGATGTGTTAGGCAGTTCGTTAAAATGTGACATACAAAATATCCAGTTTGCAAACAACAAGCTGTCAATACACACAAGAACAATCACACAAAGTCCTGTCCAAAAATTCGAAGAATTAACACACCTACAAAATCTGTTCATAAACAGTTATTCACTGAGCACGACAATGAAATACATAGTGAAGCAGTGATTTCTGATTTCCCTTTTTTGCTGCCTTTTATCTTTACCTACAACACGGGGCTAACACCAATTTCCCACGCCTGTGCTGTCAACAGAGTCAGTCAGTTTCTATACATGCTAAAGTGATTGTCGACCGAGACAGTCGACAGAAGTATTATTCGGTCGACAACCACCTCATTATAGTATACATGTGTCATCTACCATAACTGGTACTGCTTACTACCTCCTTCTCTGTTGCGAGCCACTTCCTTTGGCATCTTCAAATGGCGTCTTTGTACGATTCGGTCGACAGCACAGGTAAGCAAATTGGTATAACCCCCGTGTATACTCGAAAAGTAATCAACTGTATAAATGTGCGCAAACAAAATTTTACCTGGAAATTATCTGGCAAATCGAACAAGATGGTGGAAACACGTGGGTGGGAGTAGATCTCCTGACTTTGATTTTGCGTAGTTTATGACGCCACATCAGAGATATCGTGACGTCCAAGGTCACAGTGACGTCAGACTATCTAATGCTGGCATTCAGTCAATGTAGTTTATTCAAACAGCAATTAGGTTATATAATGGATTCACAAGTATGAGTAGGCCTATGGCCGTATTTAAGGACGTAGGGCCTACTAAATCAATGAATTTGCTAACAGGGGCCTCCACTCCAAACTTTTAATGATATGATTGGCACTCTTTGGTTTTGCTTTTGTTAGACACTTCCACACTATCCTCTAGGGGCAAACAGCGTTTACACCCGATATTATACCACTAAACACGCTGAGCAACAGCAGCCCAGGTAACTCAGTAGGTTAAGCGCTGGCCTGCTGATCTAGCGGTCCCTGGTTCGATACCTGCTAAAGGCGGAAATCTATACATCATAAACGGGATTCCACTGCACATAGCCTTTCATTACCCCCTACCGTCGTCTTTATCTGACTGAAATACTTTTGAAAAGGAGTCATCCATCCATCAACGCTTAGCAACACCACACTGAAGCGAAATGGCAAGGAGAAACGTTAATTAAGATAAAAAAAAATCCTCTCTTTCTGTCGTGTAATGATTTTTTCACTCATGAACACCTGTAGTGGTAGTTTTCCTTGAGGCATACCACGGCATACATGTCAGTAATGCTTCTGATGTTCAATCGGCGAAATAAAATTAGATCACACACTAAAAAAATCTAATTGCTGAGTCTATAGTCCGAGTTTTGGGTCTCTGAAATGCAATATATGTGGTAGGAAAAAATCCGGGACACTGTAGGAAAAAATCCGGGACATTAAATTCGTTGTAGGAGCAAATCCTTGACATTTGCTGTAATTTTCGTCCTTGGTGTGCAGAGGTTATTTCACAGAAAAAATGTGACAAACGACTAAATGCGCTCATAAAATGCTTCAGAAAACAGCCTGTTTGCAAAAGATCAGGAGAAAATATTGAAAATAAGTTTGTTCACTTACCCTTTTGCTTCGTCACGCTTACGAGACACTAATTGTCAGAAAAAATCGTTGACGATTGTCAGAAAAAATCATCGCTCACCGGGACTAAGCAACCACCCAGTGAAAACGACATGCAAGTGAATAAAATGTTAGATAAGGTGATCTCACTTCTGGCATGGTACTTAAACTGTCTGTCTTTTTATAGTCTATACAACAATGTAAGGGTGATTGTTAGCGGTACATTTTTGAATCCAGTTATAATTCTAATATCTAAGTCTTCCCTTTAATAAAAGAAATTCGTGATTCAAGTACACTAGCAATTTTCAAACACAAACTAAATGTAAATATTAGGGGGCCTCCAAAGTTCTATAACGTCGGTTATGCCCCAGTCACACACACATATACGGACTCTGCGAATACTACGGATGGCCCGTCCGAATCTATTCGTATCTTTCCATTTAATTCGTAATGGATCCGTATCGCATCCGCAGAGTCCGTTACTGTTCGTATCATATCCGCAGGGTCCGCAGGAGCCGCGTCGAAATTTTGAAAAGGTTCAAAATTCGGGCGCGGATGAGTAAACCGTAAAAGTCCGTAACTGAACGCATTTATCTGCATCTATCCGTATCTAATCCGTTTCTCTTCCGTATCTATTCCGTATCTTATCCGTAACTGAACCCATCATTCCGCAGTCCCAAGTTGAGGACTGATACGGTTTCATACGGAGCTTTACCTTTAGTTACGGAAGTAATGGGTCATGTCAGGGTCATTTATGAGGCTCTAAAAATCGTGACCTCGAAGTATGGCAAATGCTCCTTCTTTCGAATTTGTTTAGTGTTCTGTGCTCATGAAGGATTAGATTTTTATTTAAATTTGTATACCTGGATTCAAACTATAAATTGGGTAAAGGTAAAGGTTTCCTATAGCCTAATGACCGTAGGGGCGGTGGCTTGGGGGAGGAGGGGTGGGAGTAGGTGGTTAGGGTCAATGTATCTTGGGCATAGCATATGAACGGCGAAGCCCATCTCTCCCCTTTCGCTGCCTTGTCCTTCCCTGATTTGAAAAAGGTACCCATTTACTGCTTGGTTGACATAGATATTCAGTCGGCAGTTGATAAAGTAGATACTATTCTAATCCTTCAAGAACACTGCACACATTCGAAGGAAGGTACATGGACCATACTTTGAGAATTCGGCTACTCAAACCGCATCAGTGACCCCGATATGATTTGCTTACGAAAACCAGAGAAAGCACAATGTAATTTCTTAATTCGTAATTTCGTAAGGCAGTAAATTCAAAGACTAATTAGTACCATAAAAGATCTAAAAGGAAAAAATGCAATAATCTAGACTATAAATTTAAACCAAACGAAAATTTCTGATATCTCAGAATATTTTCTTGATCTCAAAGGAAAAAAATATATATAGATTGCACTATAGGTGACGTACGGGAAGACGTTTTACGGTCGCCGCACGGCACGAAACCAGTGGCACTGAAGTAAAAAAAAAATCTAAAAGAGTTCATTCAAGAGCACAGAACACATTCGAAAGAAGGAACATGGGCCATCTTCGAAGTTTCGGCTACTCAAGCCTGACCAGTAGATCTTTATTGCTTCATTTCACCATTAACCTTTGTCCTATATTGGACAACTAATTGTAATTAATAACAAGCAAATTCGACGAATTTATGTCCCCCGCCTTGGAAACTAGGTCTCCACTGTATATACACTTAAGTGTTTGAGCTGGAAAAGCGGCTAAGTTAAAAATGTGAAAAAAGTAATAAAAACTAGAAAATTGTGTCTGTAAGACACTAATGATGCCCCCGTGCAGCGCCTGTCACATGATATGTATATATCCATAAAGCACCTACAAAGAATCCATTGAAAACATAACCTGCCATGAAAAAAAATGCCCAAAATGACTAAGTTAAAAAGGCTGTGATTCTGTCAAAATTAATTCTAGACCTATCAATATGCCTCATAATATCTTCAAATATGTCCACCATATGTAGACAAGGTATGAAAAAGATCCATTGAAAACTGTGGAGCAAGATGATAACACAAAATCCATACCCTACAATGCAAAATTTCCCTAGAATGACTAAGTTCAAAAGGCCGTAATTCTGTCAAAATTAATTCTAGGTCCAACAAAAATCCACATGCACGTCTTCAATATGTCAACAACATGTATGCAAGGTTTGAAAAAGATCCATTGAAAACTGTGGGAGGAGTTGATTACACAAACTCTATACCCTACAATTCAAAAATTTGCCTAAAATGACTAAGTTCAAAAGGCCGTAATTCTGTCAAAATTAATTCTAGGTCCAACAAAAATCCACATGCAATCTTCAATATGTCCATAACATGTATGCAAGGTTTGAAAAAGATCCGTTGAAAACTGTGGGAGGAGTTGATTACACAAACTCTATACCCTACAATGCAAAAATTTGCCTAAAATGACTAAGTTCAAACGGCCGTAATTCTGTCAAAATTAATTCTAGGTCCAACAAAAATCCACATGCACATCTTCAATATGTCCCCAACATGTATGCAAAGTTTGAAACAGATCCATTGAAAACTGTGGGAGGAGTTGATTACACAAACTCTATACCATAAAGTGTGACGAACAGACAGACGGACAGACAGACAGACAGGGGCAAATCTTAATGCCCCCTGACTATCGTCACGGGGGCATAAAAATAATGTGAGGATTATATCCAAACCACATGCATATCTTCAGACCATGATCAAAACGCCTGTGAAGTTTCAAAGGAATTGGCATTAAACTGTAAGAGGAGTTGCACACACAAGGTACCAAGTTGAACTATCTATACACTTTGATAGTAAAAATGTATGAAAAATGGCTAAGTTCAATTTGCGAAAAAAGTAATAAAAAATAATTTCAGGATTATATCCAAACCACATGCATATCTTCAGACAATGATCAAAACACCTGTGAAGTTTCAAAGGAATCGGCATAAAACTGTATGAGGAGTTGCGCACACACAAGGTACCCACTGTCTGGTCACTATGATAGTAAAAACGCCTAAAAAATTACTAAGTTCAACTTGTGGAAAAAGTGACAAAAAAATCTCAGGATTATATCCAAACCACATGCGTATCTTCAGACCATGACCAAAACACCTGTGAAGTTTCAAAGGCATCGGCATAAAACTGTATGAGGAGTTGCGCACACAAGGTACCTACTATCTAGTCACTATGATAGTAAAAACGCCTAAAAAATTAATAAGTTCAACTTGTGGAAAAAGTGACAAAAAATAATCTCAGGAATATATCCAAACCACATGCGTATTTTCAGACAATGACCAAAACACCTGTGAAGTTTCAAAGGCATCAGCATAAAACTGTTGGAGGAGTTGTGCACACAAGGTACCCACTATCTAGTCACTTTGATAGTAAAAATGCCTAAAAAATTACTAAGTTCAACTTGTGGAAAAAGTGACAAAAAATAATCTCAGGATTATATCCAAACCACATGCGTATCTTCAGACCATGACAAAAACATCTGTAAAGTTTCGAAAGAATCGGCATAAAACTGTAGGAGGAGTTGCGCACACAAGGTACCTACTACATTAGGGGGACGGAAGGACGGAAATAAGGACGGAAGGACAGATGGACGGAAGGACAGATGGACGGAAGGACGGACGGACGGAAGGACGGAATGCCGAAAACTATGTCCCTCCGCTTTTCTTCGAAAAGGCGGGGGACAAAAAAATTACTTTGTCCTATATTGGACAACTAATTCAAATTGATAAAAGTCAAATAAGATTATGGAATGAAGTCCCTACTTTTGCTATTGGCATGTTCATGAAAAGATGACCCCACTAGGCTGTTACAAATAAGAAACATAACATCGCACTATAACTGCACCATACGTCACAGCCATTGCACCGACCCGGCCTCTCTGTTGTAGTAGTCCTTGAGATACAGTCTCTGTCTCTTTGCCCCCCTACTGGTGTTGTTGCCGTACAGCCGCCTCTCCAAACCATCCTATAGGTATCTGTCAGTATTGGAACGCAACCTTTTTGTATTGAAACGTTACTGTAGAAAACAGTCCGTTACAGTACGCCGAACGAGACCCGTAACTTCCGTAACGAAAGGTAACGATCCGCTTGAAACCGTATCGGTCCTCAACTTGGAGTGGGACTGCGGAATGATAGGTTCAATAACGGATAAGATACGGAATAGATACGTTTGCGACACGGATTAGATACGGATAGATGCGGCTATATGCGTTTAGTAACGCACCATTACGGTTTGCTCATCCGCGCCCGAATTTTGAAACTTTTCAAAATTTCGACGCGGATCCTGCGGACTCTGCGGATATGATACGGACAGTTACGGACTCTGCGGATCTAATACGGATCCATTACGGATAAAACGGATATATACGGACTGGCCATCCGTAGTATCCGTACAATCCGTATGTGTGTGTGTGACTGGAGCAACAAGGAGTAGACACAGATGTGTACGTCGCAGTTAATCTTTTCTAGTCTTCTATCCGCTAGGCATGCGCAACAGTCCTTATCTGAAGGTATTTATCCGCATCTAAAGGTTACAGAAGGTAACGGAAGGTTAGTAGTTCGTACCTATCCGTATCCATACGCATCTATTGGTAACTATATCCGTAAATTCATTAAACAAAATTAGGCCACGCCCACAAATTCTGCGGATAAACTGAGGATTTTATCCGCAACTATCCGCCCTATCCGTAATGTGTGTGTGTGACTGGGGCTTAAAAGAAGTGATCAGATATATCATACCAGACTTAGAATGAATTGCAGTTCTCTAAACCAGCATCTCTTTTCAAAGAATATTATAGCGTATTCGAACTGTATCTGTGGGGCTGTCGAAGACATTAATCATTTTCTCTTGGAATGCAACTTATTCCAGAATTTTAGACAAGAGATGATAGCGACCATCTCTGAAATAGCCGCTCCCACACTAAATACTCTACTCTTTGGGAATCCAGAGCTAACAAGTGAAGCTAGTGAGTCTATTTTTTTTGGCTGTACAGTCTTTTATTTCGAAAACAAAGCGTTTCCAGACACACTGTACATAAGTTCAACAGCATACAAATTTGATCAAAAAGACAAGCCTAAGCCTTTGATTCTGTGTGCAACCTGGCAACACGAACCAATCGTACCATCCAGCTGAGCATGTCTTGGTTATTCGGTAAGACCCTCACTCGGGGTCTCCCATGGAGTCTTCCTTTTCTTTCCTTCTCCTTTTATACATTTGTATTTGTTTATCTACTTATTCATTTTTTGTTTTACTCTTTTCTGTTCTGTCTCGTTCATAGATACACACAAGGGTGGGCCTGGATGCCGTGACTGCGAATCAATTTTATTTCCTCACTCGATTTCTCATCATTGCAACGTGTGTCATGACGTTCATTAGAACCGCTTCGGCGAGGCGGTTCCACTAGGGGCCATGGTTCATTTATCTCTGATAGACGGAAAGAATTGACTCACTCAGAACTCTCATCGGAGCTCGCGCTTGATTGCAACTATTTTACGTGATTGTAACTTGTCTTATTGGCAATATCCTATGAATACCTTCCAATATGCTCTAAAAATCTTTTTTTCTCCTTTTCTCCATCTCTCTTAAGATGCTTATCTATTGTATCATGCTTCATTTTCATTGATATTGCTCAATTAAACATTATTTATTGTAGCTGACATACCAAATCACTTATTATATGCTATAACACCATTGTCAACGGGATACAGATTTACATAAGTCGTTTGACTTTCTTCTGGATCCTTTTTGTATATTCTTCTGTATATGTCTTGTCATGTGTATTGTATTTATATTGTCAGTTTATACAAATAAAATAATGTTTATACTAATAAAAATGTTTTTTTTTTGTTACGTACAAATGATATATTATGATTATCTTTTTCCCCAAAGTTTTAAAACTGCTATATTTTTCTTCTTCACTTGTCTTCATGAATCGATACACAAATCCTTTTCGTTCGTTTCAATTTTCTTTACTGTGTCGCTCTAGGACATTTATTCACTATACTAACAAATGGATTTTCGATTAGAAATTCATTTTGATGATAAAAAAGGAAGTACCTCCAGTTTTTCGGGTAAAGTACGATGAATTTTCAAATAAAGTTTTTTTTTTATTATTATTTCTTTCAGTTTTGCATCAAATTGATAAACTTGGATTAAATGGACTTGTTTTCATCTGTAAAGAATTCTGCTGCATTTTATCTTGATAATAACTTATGCTGTATTTATTCTGCTTTCGATACGTTTGCCTTCTTTTTGGACAGCTGGGTCACATACATTGTACGGTTCTGTCGAGTATGATGTTGCTGAGACGCTTATTAGCATTTTAGTTAATAAACTATCAACCCCTAATTGTAGAATTAACACACGGTACTGATTCTAGCTCTTTCTTTATTTCATCCAAATTTACGGGGCAGGGCCTATTTTCATCATGGTTTCTCTTCATTCCTCTTGTTACATCTATTTTGACAATTTTGACAATTAGTATGCTAGGATATTGATGTGTTTCTATATATTTCTTTTAGTATCAGTATGCAAGGTAAGTGTTTTCCTTTATCAAACTTCAACATAGAAACTGACAGCAAAAAGAATGTGGCAAGAGGACATGAAACCCTAATGAATGGGATAAAAGCTCAACCATTTGAATGAAAATAAAGAGCTAGAATCAGAACAGCTGCAGTACTTGCACCGACTAGCCTCTGAGTTTAGCTGCTATTCATTCTACGGAATGGAGTTATGTTGTCCAACCCCAGTTTGCCATGATAAATTGTTTTGTCTTACATATTAGCAAGAATTAACCTTAATGGTCACATTTCAGAATAAGTTTAGCCGTTTCTATGGCTCGTATATATTTCCTTTTCTATACGCAGCTGACGCTGGCCGCAAAGTACGTAATAATAAGTAATGGAAACACCTTTGTAGATAAGTTGATTATATACAGAAATAAGTATCCTTCATGTAACTCCAAAGAGTGTCTTTGGAACTTTCGAATGCATGTTTGAGATCGAAATTTTAACGTGTTACTATAGCAACATATGACGTAGCGTTCATCCCGGGTACCACGTGTGATTTTTTTTCGACGTCATTTTGGTAAGGAGGTGTTTTTATTATGCTCATTATGTACGATATGTAAAGAGATATTGAAGATTTAGGAACACTTTCCGTTAAGGTTAGGTTTCGGCGCTAAAAAAAAAACGCATCAAAATGTTCTGAAATCTGGCATTAATTTAAGCTAAAGCGAGGGTCAAAATAATTGATTTTTAGGGAACTTGACATTTTATTCCGTGATTTCCAGTATTATGCTACAGTTAATTGATCGGGTACCAAGAACAGGATATTTTTGGTTCTTTCTGCTTTACAATTTTCCCAAGACTTTGCTTCTTTAAGTGCAATGACGTCACAATTCTGGTCCCTCCCGATGAAAATCAGCGAAAAACGTCAAATTTTGCTCGAATAAAAGTCTTTCACGGTCTGTATTTCTGCCAGGTTTGAGTGCAAGGCGTAGATAACTGTATATTTCTTTTAGTATCTGAGACTTGCACAAAGCCATCATATAATAACAAACCTTTATCCATTCTTTGTTACTTACCAGCAGCAAATATACATGGAAATATGCAAAAATTTAGAGACTAAACCTTTAGAAGTTTAAGGCATCGTTGCCATGGCAACGATATTCCTAAAAAGTACTTAAAAACTTAACTATGTGTCATATGCTTGCTTCTTACATTTAATATATCTGGAATACTGTTTTTATACATAGCTAATTAAATAAATGCTAGTTTCCATTACTTAATGAACACCCCTCGTAAAAAGACAGGCAATAATCGAGAAATAATACAATCGGGGGTCGTATTTATAAAAGAACTTAAGTGGTTGCTATGCTGTTGCAAATGCCTTAAGTGGTTTTATAAATACGACCCCTGATCTCTAATCCCGCCCTCTGTCCAGAGTAAAGAAAAATAACCATAAAACTTATAAATTAAGTAAGAACTGACAATGGATTTTTTAATTTATTTTTATAGCTAATATTTTAATGATTATTATTATTATAATGATGTACTATTGTTTTTATTTTCATATTATCAACCAAGATTATCATACAATTTGAATGTGTATTAATGGGTTCTGCAAGGACATCAAATTTTCACTGAAATGAGTCAGTCAAACATGAAGAGGACGCAGAGCCATGCACCCTTGAATGGCAATACCACAGGCCATGAACAGTTGGTAGGACTGCCATTCTTAGAAATACTGTTTAAGTACTAGACGCTGTAACCCACCAGCAGAGAATTTACTGCGTACTTGAGCCTTTCAGTGGGCGGAGCTACTGTCTTGCTGATAAAAAATAATCCCAATCAATTGTCTTACTAATTAATATTAACCCAAGTCAGTTGTCAATCATTTTCCAAGCAAGTTTCCTCTACACGACCAACAGCTAATCAGATCACTTATTGGAGTTTTATCACTTCCATCAGATGCTAACCCTCAGGTATCTGGAGAAAAAATGAGATTAGCCACCTAAGTCTGCCTTTTATAGTTCACCTAGGGATTTCAGCCTTTTCTGATCAATCGTGTGTCTTCTAGTGAGAGCGCAGTGATACCCCATATCACATACAACGGCTCCTGACGTCATACAGAATAGTACATTCTCGGTTGGAAGTCATGTTTCATGTTACTTCAGAAATTCGATCTAACGAATTTTAGACTTGTTTTGGTACTTGTCTGCAAATGATTTGCCCGTCTTCGTATGATCCATGCGTTGGTGGGACTTTAAACTCACTCACACACGCTGTGTATACCAACTGACATGAGTTGCATGACTGCAGCACTCAAGTGCAGACACCTTTTTTTCAACGGCCGGACTTGCCATATCTCGGATGACTGATTTTGGATTTTTATCAATTTGCATTTTCTAACTCACACCAAGCCATTACAAAATACAGACTAAAGAAATAACAGCGTGTATATTTAAGTATTATAAAAACCTGGGGCTAGTGGTTCAAAACATCATTGCTTAACAAAGTTCTTAGTCAAGGATTCACGTCTGATAGTACACATAGAACACGTATGCTAAAGTTTTCTGTAAAAATGTGAGCAGCTTTCTGTTCTGCAAAAACTCCTCACATTTTTCAATAAAAAATGGCAGAGATTTTGCATACAATGCGTTTGAAAATCGAACTTTTGTTTACTAATGAACTCGTTAGTTTTGAACAACTTGGTCAAGCCTTATTTCTGAGACTCAGTATACTTTATAATCAATTTTGGTCTGCATTTTATGCCAGTGGAGGCATAAGCGATGATTTAACTCAAATTACCACAATTTCAAAGGAATTCAAGTGACTCCTTCTGATGCTACGGGAAATTTCTCTATCAATTCTCCGATCTGCTATGGCACTGTTTGCCCTTGCTGGCCGGAGTTTAGGTAAGTGGATACACTTCCATATTTTCATATCATCTATTGAAAAGTAACAACGTTTGTGACTTCATGTTTTCTGGCTGCGGACTGAAGCTCTTCAAAAAGTGGTCTACTCTTACAGGGAAGAATGTACTCCTACAAAAGATATTTTAATTAGACAATACTGAAAAGGGAAACAATGAAAATAGAAGACTTACTTGTCTTGGAGGTGTACCAACTGAAATAATTACAAGATGTTTTTTATCCAAACTGGAATTTTCTCAAATCAAGTTAAAGTCAATGGACAAATAATAAGAGAGACTCTGGAAATTTCCTGTTTATCTTCCTTTTCAATGGAAATGGTTGGCTCTCCTAGTTCCAATTTCCTTTATATAAGAGTAGACCTTTTATTATGGGACCTTTTTTCGCTGAGGAGCCAATGTTATACTCCGAACTCGTCTAAAACACAACAGATTTTCACGTTTCTAAGTAAAACTTTTATTGTGTAATACTATGAAAACATGTCTATCAACTAGAATGAAAACATGGTATGTACATCGTATATACTGCGAAACAAGACATCAGGAAACCGCCCTCAAACACCCATGAATTCGTTGCTGCAGTATTACATGTTTATATACAAGAATAATGTATGCTATTTGTGAGAATAGAGAGATGGCTGGTGAAGTAGTAACCATGGGGATCATCCGAGTAATGAACTAGCGGTTGAGTAAGCTTACTCAACCGCTAGAGCATTACTCGTATGATCTGTGTGGTAACGTATCTTCCGTCTTGGATTTTAATTTGTCATCATGTCTTTGTGATCAGAGTTTCTTTGATACGCGTTTACATAGAGGGTTTAAGCGAAAGGACGGAGTATATTTAAAATAGTCCACCCTCTGCAAGCATCATCCACCACAATAAGTTATTCCCTCCAAACAAGGAATCCGCCATTGACATTGGCGCCATTCTTCTGTTAACAACACCAGCAGTTCTGCTCACTCCTGTAATAAAATTATTACACACTTATTGTCTACAGTATAGGAGTAGTTTATTCCACGACGATAAACCGACTAGGCATAACAAAACGTGTCATAAAAGGTAAACCAGATCTTGTTGGATCTGTTGTGAGCTTCTCTGCGAAGCCCGTTAGGAACAGGTCTTGGTCAATTTAACTGGAAATACTGCAAAAGTCTGAGTTCGCGTGTTTTTTTCTATTTTCTTATATACTCCAGGCAAAAAAGTTGTCTTTCGAATGACACTACCCTTCGTTGGTTGTTTTTGGTTTAACGGCTTTTTGAGACAGTAATTCAGTCTATATCCATCCGTCTCCCAGAGAGAGGGAAAAAAGGAAAGAGATACGATAGGGGAGAGACTACTTCAATATTGCAAGCAAAGTAGGCTCTTGCCCTACAATCATCCTAATAAGTAGGGCATCCCGGCACTGCAAGTTAAGCATCAGCATCGTCCGACCACCACCTCTAAAATCGAAGTGGTAAAATTTCCATAGTGAGTCCCGTCAGCATTTTTTCAATTTATTTCTTTTTTAAATTCATGCATGATTTTCATCACAGACTTAAAATGTTATCATTTTTAGAAATCACCTGGCAGAAAAGAAATCTCATTTCTCTTTCCAGGCAAAGGTCACATCCGTGTAAATGAGAGTACTATCATTTTCCTGTTCCCCATATGTATAAAAATTTCAATTCAAGACGTTTTTTATGCTATGCCTACATGGTTTTTCGTCCTGGAATATCTTGACTGAAGCAGTTTAATCATCTGATTTTTTAAAATTGACAGTGTTGTAGTTTTCAAGACCATAATTTTGCCTAACAACTGTCAAAGGTCCAGCACATATCCACAATATAAGAAAAATCTATTATTTTTGTGTCAGTGCAAAGCCTGACCCTTCATGCTCCGAGTAGAAGCGATCACGAGACCGAACTCAAACAACTAACAGAAACACCGACAGTCCAAAGTATTAGGATACACAAATATAAACCCCAAAAAAGGAAGTGCAATCAGGTGCTCAGGAATAGTAAACATCACCTGCTTATAACACCCGCCCTGTCTCTGTACCTGATAGACTTGTCAGTGAAAATGAAAGTCCGATAACTGAAAGATATACTATGGTTCAGCCGTGGCTATCAGTTCGTAAAGAAGTTCAGAAACGCCCACATTGTAAGGATCAACAAGGTCATGGTGTCTCCCACAGAGCTTTTTCAGATTAGACAAAGCTGTGCGATAACCCTATGACAACAATTAAATAGAGACTAACTTCTCTCTATCACAGAAGTCTTGACGGCTGAAATAGGCTTTCGCACAACGGACTAACTGAGAGACACAAACTCCGTTTGCAGGTGCCGAAGGATTATAGATACTCAAAAATGGAAAACGAAATGGAAATTGAATGTCCCTCTTGTCATAAGGTATAGAGACAAACTTTCCATCATCAATATAGACAGCAATCTGAGATAGATGAACTGATTTTTTTTGTATCCTTAATAACAAGTTCACATGGACAGATAAGGTAAAGTGTTACTACACAAGGCGTCTTGCGCCTGCTTTTAAGAGCCTGTATGAACTCTTCCCAGTAAACGAATACGTCGGCAAGTATTTCGAGGGAGGGGAAGGCGGGTAGTCGAAGTTTAGAAACAAAATTTCTCTTAATGGAGAACTAATTAATCAACCTGTTTGTGCCAATGAATGTTCTGTCTTGAATACTAAACAAACTAGCAAATACAGGGATTTATAAGCTTAAAAATGATTCGTATGTACGTAGCTGCAGAGAAAGTATGACAGAAATTAGCATATGAAGATGACTGCAGAACGAAAGACAAAATACAAATAGACAGAATGACGGACAAAGCAAATACAGTGTAAACTGGCCGTCACTTTCGTAATCGTATCTTCAGAACACGTGTGGATCGTCTCTTAAATTACATCGATACACTTTATTTAGAAATATATAATATTCAATGAGAATGTATCTAATTTCAAATGTGCAATACTTATTCAAATGGAGTATAATTGTATTTAACTTTTTAAAACGTTTTTTTTCTCTGCAATTAAAATATCAGTTAAGTGCCTATACAGAATTTAAAAAAAAATAATCACAATTCAATATTGTAAATGTAGCATACAAGCTTCAAATGATGTATATTACTTTGAAAATGCATTTCAGTTTAAGCATTCTCATGCTGTTAGAAGTTAAATGAATCTGTATCGTATATTAATCTGATTAATGTATACATGCAGCTCGTATTGTTTCAAGTTTTTTTGGTGCATCAGACAAATGTGTGTTGGTATCGTGTTTGCTCATTTCAGTCCACGAAATGTCACTCAAGTTGAGTACATTTTACAGTAAGAGGAATTGGTACTCTTTCAGAAGGGGGAAACTAATCTGCTATCTTTCAGTTTGGCCGCCCTTTTTAATAGGTGTGAGTCTTATAAAGGAAACAATCTGCTTCCCCAGGAGCACTCGATTGTTCCTTAAACTGTTAGTCTCTTGTTTTGGAAGGGATTTGTCATCCAGGGAAGCAAAAACCCAGAGGCCGTATTTATAAAACGACTTAAGTGGTTGCTATGGTGTTGCTATGGCTGAATTTCTAAGATGGAGGCTCCCTACAACTATGAAATTTTCTCTGCAGAAACAGTCTGAAAAAGACTGTTCCTCCAGAGCAAATTTCATAGTTGTACGGAATCTCCTTCATAGAAAATTTGCCTTAGCAACAGCATAGCAACGACTTAAGTCGTTTTATAAATACGGCCCCAGGAGATCAGAAACTTGTTTTCCTATGTAAAAATGGTAGGAAAAAATGAGGTGCGTCCATACACCCTAAACACACATAATGTCTGAGCTACAAAATTAGTTACAACAGCAAGAACATACGACAGTTACATATGAGTTTTTAATACATGCAAGCAATTAGTAAAGCAGTAAGCACAAAAGCAGGGACATACAGAGGACAAGTCATTATCTGCAAAGGGCAATCATTATCATTATCATTTCATATCGCATGTATAGCGCCAGGAAATTTACATTCTTTGTCAAGTGTATTTTGTGACTCATCAAAACCGCCTCATACATATGAAGTGATCCGCTTCCACGAGATAGTTAAAGGAGAGGGCTCAACATCTGTTTTATGGAGAACAAGAAAAAAGCTACCTATAAAGGTATTTTATTGCTTGTCCTAAGCTGCAGCGTCCTAGTCAAGCTGGGCCTGTACAGTACAAGCTTGTGTGTGCGCGTGTGTGTAGTGGGGGAGCAGGAGGCTACTTACAGTGTCAAGTAGGGACTCTATGGCAATCAATGGCAGTGAAGTATAGCCTAAGGTCCCCAAATTGCTCACTGACTATAAAACAATAAATGCCATCTCAAAACGTACGCTCGGAGGACTAGTCTTCGGAGAGTACAAATATTCAAAATAGCTTTGTACATGTAACTGCAAAACGGAGCAACGTTTGCTTTCCACAGCTTAGGGAGTCGTTATGCTAAGAAACTTATGTGGCATGTTATTATCTATATCTCACACCGGCCCTTATATAGGGTACGTTCTGCATAAGGAATAGGGTAAACACGAGCAATGCTCAGATATCCATCGGGCTGCTCGAAAATATGTAGATATAGAGGATCTTACATGAGTGCTCATGTATTATTGAATTTATTAAACGAGTTGGGGAAAAAGATAAGATGCGAGGCTATGCCGAGCATCTTATCGGTTTTCCCCAACGAGTTTAATAAATTCAATAATATAGGAGCACGAATGCAAGATTCTATTTATTATATGACACTAAAATTGCATTTTATCAGCAAACTTTGAATTAAAACGTCACGATTTTGCTATAAGACGTTTTTATGGACGTCAAGGTATAACGTTACGACGTAATTTGCATATTTTATCCTCTAGTGGATTATCGTTTTTAATTCATGGCTTTATTACACGCTCACATGCGACGTCATATGATAATTACATTTCTTGCATCCCAGATAAGGATATTTGTTGTTTTTTGTTTTTTCTTACTAGGGATAGAAATTCTTATCTTACCCTGGTTATCTGACTCGTGGGTAGGATACAAAAAAAAGAAAGTTTTCGCGTGACCTCGGTTTGCATTGATTGAAATGGACGTCACGTAACTTCGTCGCTAGCTGACGTCATAACTACATCACAAATCACAACAGTTGTCAAAATGGCTGACGTCGCATCGCAGTGTCTAGAGGAATCTTTTATGTAATTAAAGCTTCAGCGCTTAAGGGTACGCAAGAAAATATCTACCATGAGTGTGAGGTACGGATAGATAAATATGTCCCTCGGGTCACTGTTTGGCATCACTCGACAAGCCTCGTGATGCTAAACAGTGGCCCTTGGAACACATTTGTCTATCCGTACCTCACACTCATGATAGGTTCTTATAATCTTCGAGTAGCCCGAGGAATACCTTGGTATGGCTCGGGTTAACCAAAGTAATAATGCCAAACGTGCCTACATAACTTCAGCACAGGGGCAAAAACCTTCTCAGGAAATAAAAAATACCAACAAAAAGCTGTTCTTGCAGCGATTACTCACTGTAAGTTGCAGAAGAATTTTGTATTGAAATTCTCATAACGCTGTTTGCAAGGAGATTCATGGGACAAGTCCATCACATAACTCCCCCCCCCCTCTCTCCCCCCCCCCCCCCCCCCCCCCCAGAAAATTCCCGTTCAACTTTTTATTGTATCAAGATTTTTCAGCATTTTATATGCGACAGGGGCATATAATGCCCTGGGGACAGACGTTTGATCACAACATCAGAACTTTCCTCTACTTCAATCATTAACCACAAGTAACAGAGCAATTTCTGCCATCTCTGATTTTATATTCATTTTCATTTTAAATCTATATAGCCATGGGGTATAGTAGGCAGATTCGCCTGGGAACAACCTGTTGATTTTGGCAGAAACTTCCGTTGCTTTAAACTCACCTAAGTATTTCAAAGACTAAACGAACAACAGGTCTAACACCAAATGTTTAACATTTTAAGCCAGAGCCACGATTCGTACAAAATTCCTTAACATGGTTAAAGTCATATGTGATTCGATAAGAGAGATTAGAGAGATTTGCTAATGCTTCCTTCAAAATATCAGCTTATTCACTTCCTCGGTTCTGGAAAAGAAAATCATGCAGCCAGCTTGGATTATTGTCAGCAGGAATTCGATCTGCAATACCTGGAGGGTCTTTATTAGATTGTATTTAAAGCTGTTTCGGAGGTGACATGTTAAATATGTGTATATACCCTTGGCATGGGCAAATAGCCCCTATGGACAAAATTTCGAATGTTACAGAAAGCTTCTCTGACTTTCATTATTTCTGGGAATTTATCACAAAACGTACAGAATGTCACGTCTCTATGGCATTAGTAATTCAACTGTTACGATTCGAACAATATGTGTGGAGAGATGCACCTTATGCTCTCCACCGAAATTCAGCCTAAATGGTCTGTTGGCTCTTGAGTAGAACATATTTGGCTAAAACAGGATTATTTACCTTTGCAGTCATTTCGGCATGCGAGCAAAACTATTTGAAGAGACTTTAGTTTTCCAAGCCCGTGGTGGCTATATTTTGAAACTTGGTTCCGAGAAGAAGTCGTTTCACACTGTTGACGGATGCACGAACGACAAAGGATTCTGCCTAGCCTATAAGCTGCGCCTGAGCCCTGGGCTCATTTGAGATCAAAATGATCCCAGTATCATCTAAAATCATTATAATGCATTTTGTATGTCGGTGAATAATAACACACTTACATTTGACTATATGACGGTACGAATCCGCAAAGAACTTTCAAAGATGGGTGAAGAAGATTATATCTGTGGGACAAAGTGTATGTATGGTATTTGTTTTATTTTGTTCTTACAGGTTGCCTTGAACTTATTAATTGCATGCTGTGTGCCTCGGTAGCGCAGTCGGTATTTCAAATGTTTATCTCGGTTTTCTATGTCAAGTATCATTTTTGTATGCAATATACATGATCTCCATTTTGGCTTTCGGCCATGACTGACTCACTCTGCTAGAAAAATGAAGTCCCTTACTAACATCTGCATTGTAAACTTCTGAAAAAAGTTCGGCGAACTGATGCCTTAACATCAGTTGTTTCCTATACTTTTTGTATGCAATTTGTATGAAATTGTAATAAAAATAGGCCTGAAGTGTAGTTACTCTTTAAATTTGATTGAATACGCATGACGAGGATACACTGTTGACATTCACACTATCGTCAACGCCCTGTCAAATACAGGTAAGGACATGAGGCATGTCAATATGTTTAAAAACAATTGAACAAACCATACATACAAAATTACTTTCAATGTTCTTTAGTTAAACTTAAGATCTTGTTTTTCATTTCATTGGCGTTCATTAACGGGTATGGGTGTACCACTATGTATTTTTTCCCAATTTTTCGAAGGAGACAACTTAAGTGACTTCCTGTGTGCTCCCCTGGACAGTGCAATCTTTCCTGATAGGTACACACTCATAAAGAAAGATAATGCTCTTAAAGCGTTGATCCCAACTGGAAAGGTTGTGAGAGCCCTGGTAGCTCAGTGGGTAAAGCGCTGGCCTGCTGATCTAGCGGTCCCGGGTTAGAACCCCGCTGTAGGCGGGAACTTTTTCAATCGTAAACGTGTTCATTGCACACAGCCTTTCATTATCACCCACCCACCGTCAAGATATTACTGAAATACTGTTAAAACAGACGTAAAATCGCAAGACATCCATCCATCTATGGAAAGGTTGCAATTGGTAGAAAATGAGTTGCACCTCCTGACTGTGTATCCGTTCACCTGAATACATTTAAGTCTAGTGGACTTATCTATCCTACTTATTTGTCAGTTGAGGAAGCGGGGTCTGGTTAACTTTATTTCTATCATTTTATTTCATTAAAGGAGAAATACCCATTTGTCTAATGCAAATAGTGAAGACCCTGATCAGAGTCTGTTTAAGCGGCGTCTGATCTGGGTCTGTGCTGTTTGCCAATATCCCTTTTATGGGACACTAGGCATAAATGGGTTGAAAGAGAACTGCAGTTATTTTGTAACAAAGTAAATGAATACTGAATCGTTTCCGAATGTCTTATCTTCGCTAGAGGTGTTATTGATTGTATAATATTTCACCCGTATATTCATGTCATACCAAGCATAATAGGAACAAATAGGAACCCTTTCTTTATACCCCACACTTACATGTAAATACATTCATACTTATACTGCTTTAACTATATAAAGCAAAGTCCCTGCAAATTCTGATGGATTCTTAGGTTTGGTGTTTACATTTGAAGTATTTGAAACTGGTAATCATTCCAAACTTTCTGGGCTTCAGCTATGATCAATTGCGCTGTTGTCATCAGTTTGGTCTTCTCAGTACTTTTCTCCATTTCACACACCATGCAGGTTTTATCGAGACATCACACAAGTGCTTTTAATTCTGTTCATTGATAGCAAGAATAACAATTTTACCAGCAAACCATTTCCTGGTAAAGGTGCTACCGCCTTTGTCAATGTTCCATCATGATCCTTTAGAGCATTTAACATAATCCTTTCGAAAAAGATTTTACAGAGGGTTTTCATATGCTGTAGTGTATCTGTATTTCCCTTGTAGCCTCATTATAAAGGTGCTTAACTCCACCAAATAGATTTGCACTGATACTGTTTTCTTTCTTTCGCATGGTGGTCTGTAAGGCTGCATAGGCTTTCAACGTTTTGTATACTTTATGAAGACGCAATACAAATATCAAACTTTGTTTATGTTGACGGTACTTCTCATAAAGGAGTCTGACGTTCAAGATCTGTTTTGTTGTGCTCCTGCCGGCTCTTAGGACAGGCTGCTCTTCTTCGATTAACTCGAGCTGGTGTTTCATGATGACTCTGCCTAAATTTTCTCAGATAGCTAATGAGAGTAATGGCTAGGTGGCTCTGACAGAGCTGAAAATTTTCCTTTTTAGGGACTGTTATAATCAGCGACTGAATCCATTCACCTGTTCTCCTGGTCCTTGTTTTGCATATCTCTGTTTAAACACCCATCACGGCATCCCCTCTTGCTCAAAATATCATGAACTCTTGCAGACTTATCCCTTTTCCGTGATAAAACGCCATCTAAATTTCCTCATGAAAGACAGATCTAGGGCATCTTCCGGGTGCTTACTGCAATGCGGAACTGCACTGTCCGGATTCTATTGTTCCGAGCAATATATATATTCAACCTTCTGAGAATCTCTTGCTCTTCTGTTAGATGTTTCCGAGACTTGTCAAGGCTAAATGTGGATCTATCCTGTTTCTCTTTAGTTTGATTCCTCAAAGGTTGCTATTCTCTCTTGCTTTAGCTTTTGTTTCGGAACGTTTTTACCTTCTCGCACTGAACATCTATCCAGTCAGCTTTTGCTTTCTCCAAAGTCACTATTACTGGGAATGACCGGGAACAGTGAAATCGAGTCTTTTATCGCCGACTGTTTGGTACATTCCTAATTTGTATAGGGTCTTACTTCTCAGTATTTTATTTCCTATTTCTCTATTTATTTCCCCGTTTTTTTCGATCCTTCTGTTTCATATCTCATTTCTTTAAAAGAAATCTGATCTTTTCTCATAGAGGACAAACCATCTTTGGTGACCAATGCCCTTTTGCTGCGATGGCTTTTTCGTAAAACTAGCTGTGTGAGTCACCGCTGGATTGTAGGAGGTTATGGTATTTATATTTAGTTTCCGTCCCTCAGACTGATGACTTATGCGATTTTCCATTTCGCTGTTCCTTGCAATATGCGTACCACATCTGGGTCCCTAAGCTTTCCGATGTGAAACTTTTGTTTCTACTAGTTTGGCTGTCTCACCTTCTTCACCTTCTTCAGACGAACTCGGAAGTTATTATCAGCAGCTCATGTTAACTTCTTTAATCATATCTGCTCCAGAGAAGTTCCCTGTGCTAGGTTTGTTAGTTTCTGATCGAAATCGCTTCCTCGCCAAAAACATAGTGAGTCTGGTTGTAATGCTTCCCATCGATGGCTTTTAGAGGACGAGGAGATACTCAGTTTAAGTACCGCCTCTTGCTCTTAACAAGAAGCCGCGATTGCATTGTCTTCTATGGCATCAGGAATGATGATGTGATAAAGACGTCAAAAATCTAAGCTCATACCACGTGATTTTAAAACAGAGAAAAGGCAGAGCAACTGTAGACCGAGTTTTAACAGGCTCTATCCGAATTTCAGAAAATAAACCTCACATATACAGCTTATTTACTTACAGGCAGTAACAGACGGTACTGCAACGGAACAGCAGTAGGTGTTTTACAAAGGGTAACTACTTTTGTGGCAATATG
The DNA here is from genome assembly GCA_963989385.1 of Ctena decussata. Taxonomy (NCBI): domain Eukaryota; kingdom Metazoa; phylum Mollusca; class Bivalvia; order Lucinida; family Lucinidae; genus Ctena; species Ctena decussata. The sequence continues at coordinate 43,205,150 of OZ022512.1, forward strand.
GTTGATTTCCAGGAATCGCCCTTTCAACTTGGGACTTATTTTTTTCCAAAGAAAGTGCTCCTTGTGGAGCAAATTCTTTATTTTGATAGTTAATTTACATTGAGAAGGGAGGCAAACATGAAAATTGCAGTTGCTTCTCCTACTAAATTTACCCATTTACGTTAATACACAGATGCTTGGTCGAGACCCTAAAGCATAGTAATAAGTTTTATACCGTCACTATAGTGACGGTGTAAATCTTATTACTATGCTTTAAGGCCTCGATGCCACCAGCAAAGGTTTAAGCTACCTGTTTGATACTTTCAGCGGACGGAGCCATTATGTGGCTACTGTTTTGCTGATAATTAATCCTAAGATCCACGGCTATGTATCACTGAAATGGTAAGACTGTCAATAATTAGCCAGATAGAGCATTTTCACTCAAACAACAACCAGTCAGATCAGTTACAAGGGTTTTATGACAACATGATATACTGGAGATCCGGAGAAATTCTGACATAAGCTACCAAATTCTGTCTTGGATGCTCCACTTAGGCCTTAAATGACCGCATTTTACATTGTGTTCCATTTATGGTACATCAGGCCATTGGCCTTAAATGTTTGCATTGCACTTTTATTCTAATTTTCTCATTATATGTTGTTTATATGATTTTTATTGCTGTATCAAATGCCAGGACCAGACGCCAAATTTGGGGCATGAAAACGTCAGTATTTGTCAAGATACCTTTATGGTAGGGTATGCATTAATTGGTTTCTCTGATTTTCTTTCTTAATGTGACGTTAATGAGATCCATATACATGTACAGTAATGGCAGTCACTTTCATAACCTCCACTTTGCATGGCAGGTGATGCAGACAGCCAAATTCTCTGAAAATTGGAGCCGTAGAAGTAAACAAGATTTGTTATAACTTGATAGCAATATCAGTAGATTCAAACCTTGACCGTTGCGGCAACGGTGCCGGTCTCTTCAATGTCTGTCAGCTTTAATAATCATAACGATGCCGAGACTTTTTTCCAATAAAGACGCCAAAGTTACCTTAATAAGCCGCTAACTGACGCTGCAGTACACTCCGTACATAGGGGCTTCCAACTATATGTGAGGTATGTTTTCCAGCGATTATGATATTTACGTGTGTTTTTTCATCAACGCAACTGCAATCTAAACTTCCTCACGAAGCAACGACTTTTTACAAAATTGCCCCCAATTGCTGAGAAAAATATCATATTTCACAGGAAAACTGACCTTAATAGATACCAGAAAAGACACTACTTTTGAGCCCTGGGAGTGCTAAATAGACACATCTCAAATGGCTGGCTTATTGTCAATAGAGTGAGAATTGTATTCTCCAAAGTGTAACATTTCAAAAAGCCCTCTCGTGGCACAAACTGTATTTTGCATAGAAATTCATGCAAGCAAATAGTGTAGACCCTGATAAGAAGCCGCTTGCACTGTTTGCATCTGTCTACAAAAGGGGTTTCTAGTCTTCAATGTGTTAAAATAGGTTAGATTTATTATTTGATTTATTATTTGAATGTCAAAATTTCTTAATACATTTATCAGGATAGATAGGTACATGTATGTGTAAGGAATGCCAACACGGGACTCATCAATACATTGTTAAACCAAACAATCCAATGTCCGGGGTATTTACAGTATTTATTAAGGTGCCCATTTGTCTTCAGTTTTACAGTTTCTTGGATAAACTACGCAGATGCACAGTCTGGTTAAAACATACAGAAAGCGTACATGTTGAAAACAGTTATTTAAGGTAGACGATCCCAGAAGAACTCTGTTCTTGATTGTTTAAAAAACAGAGTTATTGTTCATCATCAAATCGACTAACTGTGGAGTAAATACAGTTATAATATACACTTACAATATCTACCGTAAAGATCCTAAGTTTTCGGGCACATAGGTCTGTACAAACAGTGAAAACTGAGATCAGACTGTTCCTTAAGAACCAGAATGATCAAGATCTTCACAGTTTCCATTCCATCTGCGCATTTTTGTCGACATTACTCTATGGTAGAACCGAATAACAGGAAAATAAATAATAGGGCAAGGACCGGCTGTGCTTGCAGCAGGTGCAGAATTTGGGCAGTCTGTTTTGGGGATATTTTGAACTTAAACATTGTTTTTCTAGGAAACGAAACGGTGAAATGTTTGTTTTTTTTTGTTTTATTCTTTAACATACGACGTAAGTTTTACTAAAATAATACGCATAAGCATGCCCCATCGATTGATAATATTTTTCATGACGTTTTTCATGAAATTCAATTTTCTTGCATTTTTTCAAAGAATGTGAAAATATACTTATTAACAAGAAAACTGCATTTTTTTTTGTTATGAGTTTGTTTCAAATATCATATATTACAGATTGTATGATTTGCTGAAATGAAAGTGCATTCATGTGCTAGAGATATGAATTTTAATGGAAAATGTTTAAAAATAATATGTAGAAATACAAAATATTGTTTTTTAGGAAAACAAAACGGTGAAAATTGTTTTTTTCTTACCCAAATGTTTTATAGCTCTTTGGGTTATTTAGATGGTATAATGGTTTGAATGCCCCGCCAATATTTCTATTCAGTATTCGTCTACCTTAACTGCATGTATATATACGAATGGTTATGTTGCTGTAGTCAGTTTTGCCCGGTAGTGACTATGAAGCCTGTTTTTCTTCATAGTGAGGGAGTAGAAGGCATATGGGTTCAGCAGAACAGGAACTCAGTCAATCGTTATAGTTTATTTTAATAACATTTCTATTCTACATGTGAGAAGGGTAACGAGAAACGGGTGCCTACGGTTATGGCAATAAAAGGTTTTATCATTTCAGATCTATAAAGTTATTTCTTATTACTGCTATCTTTTAAATAATTATAATTCTCAAAATTATGTCACAGTATACTGAATATTGGCTCTGACCTGATCGAAAGCGCATATGCTTATGAATGACAATTCATTTATTCAGTCGTACGAAACTAAAACTTGCGAACTACATTATTTAAAGGGCTACTGAACTGGTTATCTCACTTACCTCCAGAAAAAAGTCTTTTTAAACAGGCATTCATGAGAGAAACAGAGAAGTGAAAATCCCTTCGAAAGATTCTAAACCAAACTGAAATTGTAGACTTTAGGGCGGATTGCTCAAAGCAAGTTTAAGCTAACCTTGAGTTTAGTCCATACAAATTGTATGGCTAACCTTGGGATTTACTTTAAACTAGCATTGTGCAATCAGCCCTAAAGTTTATGCAATTTTCAACAGCTTCATTCTCATGGTGTAGCATAGTGTATCGCAGTAATTATCACCATATTTCGATGCAAAAATGTTTGAATTGGTTACAGAAGATGTTTTAACTTTTCACTCTTTTTTTGGAAGTTTTTATTGCTTTATTCCTTAAATGACGCCAAAAAGCCATTTTTTTTTAGCTAATCATAACCTTTAAAAGCCTTGGAATTTTTCCTAGAAGCTGTCGACATTCTTCGAGATAAGACATTACCAGTCGTTTGAACTCTTTCAACTCATATTGTAAAGAGGTCCACTAGCCCTTTAAGAAATGTAGATCAGTTCTGACAGTACATTGTTGATAATAAATCAGTTTAGGCTAGTTGTAAAGCTGGCGAAAGCACGAGCGCAGAGCGCGAGTTATTTAACTACTTACAACTGACAGACCAGTGTGATTTATAATCAACAAATCTCAGTTGGAGCTACACTATTTGAGTTGCAGAAAATGTGTTCTTTTTCTGCGAATTCTCCAAACCGTCCTGGCCTTTTGTCGCGCGAATAATCCCGCCAACAGTGTTGACAATAACAAGCGTTTATGCATTACTTTTACCAAGCTTTCCTTCTGAAAAATAGATGAGGCTCCAGCAAACATTAAAGAATCGCTGTTTGACGTCAGGTGTTTTTAAACCAACGCTAGCAATTAGGTATGGCGTAACAAAACAGTGAGATGATGCGGAATAAATCACTGTTATTCATCAGTGCATCTTGGTGCAAGCTGTGTTAGAATGTACAACGATTCCTAGATACACAATTCTTTAGCATGAAATACGTCGCAGAATGTAAGGTCTGCAATGATGATTATAATAAAAGTGAGATACAGCATGGTTCGTTCGTATGCACGGAAGATGATCCACAAGCTAACTAGTGGATTGTCTCCCGTACATACGGACTAACCGTGCTCTATCGTTCACTTATTTTGAATGTACCTAATTGTGACTGGAATCTTTATTATATACATGTTTGTAATTCTTATATCTCCTGCTTTCCATTTTCTGCATATGATTACATCAAATGGCCTTGTTCGCATTGTCTAAAACGGACTATCGCCAGAAAGCGCCATTAACATAAACATGTCATTAAAATTCATAGGCCTCCTAAACATGTTAAAGAGACTGCTCCGCATCATTGGCATATATCCGGGATAAAACCCTGACTGCCTGAATCCCATTCCTCCCGTCGGTGTCTGTTGGTTAGCTGTAGAGCCTGTAAAAATAATGAAATGTTATTAGTACAATATACACAGTACAAAAGAAATTTAAAATCTTTGATGTATTACTGTTTTATCTGTACTCGTGGAATTCTTTTGCCGCCGAAACAAATAATAATAACGTAAAATAAAATAAACTTAAGCATTTGCAAATTAAATAAAAAAGAAAGAAAGAAAGACAGAAAAAGAAACAGTCATGCTAGGGTTTTCCACTATATATTCCAACCCTGGTATGTTCAAACAGAAAAGAAAAATCTTTGTATCAGTAATAATACTGTATTTAAACACAACGCCTAAAATAATTAATAAAAGAAACTGCAGCGTGTACCCATAAAGAGTGGCGTTATCGGTCTTCAAAAATTACTCTTTAATATAGAGGAGGCAATTTGAAAATTTACAGATTTCATAGCGTCATTGTTTAATATATAACAATAACATTTATGTGACTTTAGCGGGTTTTTTTAACAGTTGTATATCAGATACATGTACCATTTCTGAACAAACAATACGCTTTATTGGGAAAGGAAATATAGTTCTTGCGATTGAATTTGATGTTTTTCGAGAAAGTGAGGTAACTCTTTTACGAAATATTCAATCATGAACACTTCATCGTGTACTTTGGTCGGACGAAAATTATAGTCAATACAGTGATCGATTTAGACTTGCTTTGTGACAGTGCCAAGAAGAAAGAACATAAACTTATAGGCGTTTCTTTTGGTGTTCAGTATAGTTGCATTTATATTCGAAAATAGAACATACCACTGTGCACGGGGAAAAAAGTCTAACACCCAAAAGTCCATTCTTACATGTCGTGAAATTGCTCTTTTATGTTTTTTTACTAAAAATGTACAGACCCAAATTAGATGCCGGTTCTATAATGATATGATCTAATTGATCTTAAATGTCCAAATGTTTGGATTTCTAACTCGCCCAAGATTATATAGATGCATATAAAATACACAGGTTTCTTTAAATCAAAATCTAAAAGAGTTCCTTCAAGAGCAGAGAACACATTCGATAGACTGTACATGGGCCATACTTTCTTAAAGATCATAGGAAATTAGGGTTCTGTCTTTCTCAGAAAGGACAACACCAGCTTTTGAGTTATTAACGACCAGTGTATGCCCACCAGCAAACAGTTGCATAAACTATTGCAATTTGTCCCCGAATTCGAAGGTAGAGGTTCTCACTATGAGAGCAAAAATGTCTGACATCCCAAAGTACATGGGCAAATTAAAATCTCAAAGACTTCCTTTGAGAGAAGAGAAAAGAGAACAAATTCGAAAGGAGGAACATGGGTCATATTTCGAAGTTTCGGCTATTCAAGCCTCATCAGTGACCCTGACAATATCTGGCGATGAAAGCCAGAGAAAAGTTGCTGTAGTTTGTAAATTTTAATAAGGCAGTCGGTTGAAAGACTGATAAGGGTCGAAAGAAGTCTAAATGATTAAAAAGTGATGATCTAGAAAAAGAGTCTAAATCAATCCAAGATATCTGATTTCTCAGAACATATCCTCTGATCTCAAAGGACAAAAATAAATATAATCTCACTATGGATGATGTACGGGGAGACGTTTTACGGCCGCCACACGGCACAACACCAGCTGCAGTAAAGTCAAATTAAAATCTCAAAGAGTTCCTTCGAGAGCAGAGAACACGCAAGTCCATGTTCTTTTCAAGTTTACTGATATTTACACTCTCAGTACACTTATTGAAAAGCCCTATGGTAAACCATTAGAATGTAATGTAGTTTATATTACAATAACTACATCGGTTCATTCGACGTTACAAGCCGTTAAGTGACGTCAGAATAAACCATGATTCTCTACATCTGATTGGACGTAGGCGGCATTCTGAAGTCGTTGGCGCTGTTCTGCTCTTAGTATAAAAACTGCATATACATGAAAATGTTTTTCTGCTTCAACTGTGGCCCATGACGCAAATTTGTGGTCAAATTAAAGATAGAAAAGAATATAGATATAAGCAATGAACTTAATTTTTCTGGTATTTATCGAAGTATAAACTACATTGGGTCGCTAGCAAAATTTACATGAACCCATTCGGGGTTCACTTACTTTGCACGTGACCCAATGTAGTTTATACTTCGGTGAAAATCAGAAAAATGAAATTCGTTCCTAAATTAAACTTATCGCCAGTTGAGGTATGTCTAAAGTGTGTATACACTGTTTGCAAATGTCCATGTTATTACACGATACGCATGTATTATGGTGGTGCGATGTGTGCTTTTGGTAATGTTGGTATCGCTTTCTTGTTGCATATCAAACGACTGGAGTCGTATTAAGGCGAGTGGGTCTCATTTTCAGGGAAAGAAATTTTAAAGAGTAACTACACTTCAGGAACTGACTGAATCAGACCCAAAACCCTATCCCCAACATATCAAAGAGAAACTCTACTGTTTTCATTTTTTGCCTCCCTTTTCAGTAGGGGGTCATTTCTTTCAAAATATAAGCATTACTCTTGTAATTGCTTTCATTTAAGAACAGACTAACTTTTGAAAGGGCTTCTCCATTCAGATAAGCAAACAGGAAGTCACAAATATTGTTTTCCTGTGTTAAAATGATGAAAACATGGAGGTGTGCCCATTTACCTTAAAGTTATAAAACTTCATTGATGGCTTAATAAGAATTCAGGATATAGCCTAATCTGTACACTTACTATTTGTTCAAATCGTGTATTTCACTTTATGAGCAATAAGTATGTATAAACCAAACCAAATCAACGATCATTTGGGCAATCTCCGTATTTATGGCATATCGGCTCTGTGAAAATATGTGCATGCTCATATGTGTATAAAGTATTTGTCTTTTAGTATACTGGCAACATTTTGTATTGGTTTGATATAATGCCATATAAATATTAGAGCTGCTTATAACATGTGTGTTGTATTTTTATAGAGTTCTATAGATAGAAATTTCGATATCAGAATATAAGCTTATTATAAAAGCCCGCTAAGCATAAAAGCATATATTAGATATTACATGGTTATACAAATGGCTTACAACAGCAAGTTATAATATGAAGAAACAATGAACAATAGGTGCGCTATTCGCAAAAGCTTAAAAGCATTTACAATTACACATTTAAGCAACTTGCATTGTAAGCACATATAAAATGGAGAAGAACAGATCAAAGAGGAAGAAGCATACAGACAGATATAATTGAGCCGCGACACGACAAAACCAACAATGTGGTTGTGCGCCCAGCGAAGACTCAGATCAGCCTGGGCATCCGCCCAGTCTGATCAGAGTCTTCGCTGTCCGCATGGAGGTAGCTTAGATCCTTAGCTACGCTTTGAGCACTTAGCGAAGAGTCTGAGCGGACTGGGTGGATGCCCAGGCTGATCTGAGTCTGGCTGGGCGCAACCACATTGTTGGTTTTCTCGTGTCGCGGCTCATAAAGGAAGAAGTATGAAACTGACAATAAGCGAAATGTCTTACCTTCAATACACCTTTCAAAAGACAGGCAGCGCGTTTCTGTATTCTGTGACGGTAAGCATATTTAGCCATGCAATACTGATCCTCTACCCATGTTCTTGTGTTGAGAAAAGCATGAAGAGCGCCGAAAGCATTGATAAACAAATATGGATAAGCAAATTATCATATAACGCCGAAAAGCATTTGTAGCATGCATGCAAAGGTCACAACGTATAGCGGTTTTGGTCGTCACTACCAAGATTTCAAAGTCCTAGTTATACTGTGGGGTGTTTGGTGTCATATCTTATATGTTTCACTCTCGTTATCTAACACTGATATCGCAAATTTCTTATATCGAAGAATATACGTTGGACACATTACCTACTTTGCTTTACATTTCAACACCTGTTATATCAAACTCTTGGTATTTCAGAGTAATCTTACTTCGAAATATCACTTGTTTGAAATGAATTTCGCCTTTGAGCTATCGAGAGTTAACTGTATATTAAATATCATTGAACAGTTAAGTTAGAAGCAGTGTAATGCATATACATGCGTATTAGCATAAAATAGGGATCAAACAAGATGGATATGTGGCACTGTGTTTCAATGGCCTTTCAAACAGAGTTGCAGACATATCGAGACGATGTTATAATAGTAATGGAAGGTTGTATACAATAGAAGCCCGTGTACGGTGTGACGGTGTCTACGGTGTGACGAATTTTGCCGCCGACAGGACTCAGACGGTCCATGGGACAAAATCAAGATATCTAATTGACTATATAGTAACACATACCGTAAACTTTGGTATTTTTATTATCAAATACATGTACATATTAAATATTACATATACACAGCTTATATACAGTTCAGATCGTTTGATACTCAAAACAGAAGAAAATCGATATCTTTGCCCCCCAAAAACGGCTGAACTTCCGAAAACTGACACAACAACTTTTTCATTCTAAATCTATAACATCAGTGTCACTGGTTGGATTAAACAGTGGCTATGAATTACACTTACCAAAGAATGGTACTCATGAAACGTCATTACTGCATAGGGCATAGAAGAAAACTACAAGCTCAGACCAGTCTGTGAAAGCACATAATCGTGTCAAAAGTTTTGCTATTGCTACACACAAAGAATAGACTCTATGGAATCTATATAATAATATGCAAAATAACCCATTGCTAATCTGGCAGGTTTACGGACTTGTGTGTACAAACTCGCAAAGAACCGCGCAGTTTTATATCGGATTAGTGAAAATTATCAATTAATCTGAGCTTCAGCATAAATGGTGCATATGCGTACACTGATTTGAATGCTCCCATGTACATTTTCACTTAAGGCCGATTACTTGCATACTGTGATAGAAGCACTGGAAAGTGGGGTGGTTGTTGTAGGGAAGGGGAGGCAATGATTTCCTATAAATTATAATTCTGAAAAGGGAATTTGCAAAATACTAACACAGTGCGCCTATACAAGCAGTGGAAAATTTTCGTGTTTTATTTTGCAACAATTCACTGTTTCGGAGCGCGTAAGTCTGATTGCTGACGTCACTGGATATTCATAACGTATTTTATAGACGTCAGACTGTGTACCGTCTCTTTTCCTTTCTAAAATTGCCATAAAACGTACATTTATTGGTAAAACAGTTAAGAATATTGGCGACAACACGAACACGCTGGCAGGTAGGTCGGGAGAATTTAAATGAAATAAAATTTTATCAGCGTTTCTGAGTGTTAGAAACGAAATAGTTCAGCTGTGGCAGTAAGCATGGCGAAAAATTTGGATGTGTACCCGTACACCTTAAGTGGTGAAATGGTTACAGCGTTTCAGTTTGAAAAATACAAACATTTAGCTCCACAAAAACAAATTAATAACAGAATTTTAAAAAAACCCGTTGACCTATTGCTTTGTTTTCTTCTTTGATGATCAGTTGTAAATTCGACTGTAGACCATTCCGATCCTTGCCAGTGACGGTATGCCACGACACGAGAAAACCATCCGCCCAGTCTGATCAGAGTCTTCCCTAAGCGCTTAAAGGGTAGCTAAGGATCAAAGTTACCTTCACGCAGACAGCAAAAACTCTGATCCGATTTGGCGGATGCCCAGGCTGATCTGAGTCTGCGCTGGGCGCTTAACCACTTTGTTGGTTTTCTCGTGTCAACAAGGCTCATAATAACATGTACGAGGATACAGTCATGTACATTTCTGCAGTAAATGGACTGGAAAAGGTGTGAATCGAAGCGGTTTACAATCGAATGAAAATGGTATTCATATATCAGTATAAAATAATATTGTCTGTTACATAATAACACACAGATTGTAATCGCAGTCCATTATATGTTTTGATTCATTTGACGCCGTGCTGAGTTGATCCAGTCATCCTTTAAAAAAAGTAATGATCCGCTATGTAAAAGTTCATCATATCATTCCAGTTGAAGGGCCACATTCCCCACTGACGTTGCCAGGGCTGTTGCCAGGATTGTTGCCAAGGTGACTGTTGCCATGGAGACTGTTGCCATTGGTATTGCTGTGGTCTGGCAGGAACTGATGCTATAGCGCCTCTGTTAGCAGCTGAAATACAATTAAACCATTAAGGTGAAAGGATACACTCTCAGAGTGCAACTTTGCTATATTTATTTTTGCGTTCCTTCTCAATGTTGGTCAATTCTTAAAGACAGACCTGTGCAATCTTGAAGCAAATTCTTCTCTTTTAGAGAAGATATGCTTAATGCTTTTACGATAAATATCAGGAAAACAAAATTTTCATACTTAAGTCACTGATTCTAATTCTAAAATTACAAGAATATACAGTATTTTGATGTAGGTAGAAAAAAGTCACACAGAATTATAGGAAAGCAAAAGAATTCAAAGTTTTCTAACGTCTGAAATTGTTGCCTGAAACGTTTAGAGAATTCCACTAGCCTGCTCCCGCATGTACGAGTACATGATTAAAGACAGGACTTCTCTGCCGGGGAGTCTGGTTCCCAGCATATAACAATGTTACCTGTGTAGGTAAATGTGTGAAAATTTAGTCAACCAATAAGTGGACCAAAATTAACAGTTATGATGATTTTATTGGCTGATTGGAGGTGTTGACACTATGAGATCAACAGACAAAATGACACTGTGGAAGTTAATCCTCCTTATATAGCCCCATCTCTGTCTTTAACTGCGTGAAGAAATACCGCCATAATATACTCGAAAAAATATTAAGTGGTCAATTTTTTACCCTGCGATTTCTGGAGCATTTCAAACATTTGGTAAAATAAATCATTTCTACCTTCCATTTTATACATTTTGCAAGTTCGGTACACATGAAGTTTGAAACTAGAGCCTTTATCTTGACTAAGTCCAGACTTCAATTCACACTACCCTCAAAATCAAAGTGGTCAGATGTCCATATAGGAGCAAATTCACCAAAACTTTCAATTTCGCCAATCTATGATTTTGTTTCGCAAAATTGCTCGATAGTCATGAAATTTAATCATTTTTAAGGTCAACAAGCTGTAACAAGTTTAAAACTCATAGCAATTTTAGAAGTTATGCCCGACCAAACTGACACACTATCAGTTCTCTAATCGGATTCAAACCACTTTCATTTTAGGGGCAATTTGACTTAAAGCCGGGATTTTGTCAAGGCAAACGCTGTAGATTCAAACTTCATGTGTATAAAACTTGCAAAATGAATAAAATGGAAGGTAGGAATGATTTATTTTACCAAATGTTTGAAATGTTCCAAACGTTTGACCCCCTATTTTTTCGAGTATAGGTCAGTGAACCCATTCAGGCCTAGTGGATTCTTTCATCCACATAAATAAGAGGGCATACTGTAAAATATGGTATGGTATGATGGCTTGGTATGTGGTATGGTATGAAAATCTCATACCATACCAAACGACCATACAAAAAGTATTATTTGGGCATTATACCCATCATAATCAAATGCATGACAACAATGTTAACAAGATCACCTCTGGGTGATCTTGTTAACATTGTTGTCAAGCAGTTGATAATGATGGGTGTAATGCTTATATAGAGGTGATCTTGTTAACATTGTTGTCATGCATTTGATAATGATGGGTATAATGCTTTTATCATGGTCAGACTGCTATTGACTTTCAGAGACTACAGATCTAGATTAAACTACAGGTCAATAATACTTTTGGTATGGCCGTTTGGTATGGTATGTGGTATGGTATGGGATTTTCATACCATACCACATACCAATCCATCATACCATACCAGATTTTACAGTATGCCTAATAGGAGTCCATTCATCATTTAATGTGTATCTTGTTTATTGATTTTTGTTTATTGATTTTTGATCTTTGTTTTAGATATTGCTGTAAATTTTATGCAAACAGTGAAGACTCTGATCAGACGCCGCGTTCTGCGGCGTCTGATATGAGTATGCACTGTTTGCTTATGTACTTATTTATAGTACACTAGGCACGAATGTTTTTAATACCATGAATCAAGTACCACGAATTTGCCTCTGAAGAATTTCAAAAAGTTGGTCAATTGGAATTATTATCTGCATCATGAGTTGTCGTTACTGAATCATGATTAAGTTGGGAATTTCCACGGGAGGTCGGGAGGTAATTCTTTCCAAGGAAAATGTCTCCTACTCCCTTTACAAAAAAAAATGGATGTGCATACATAGGGGAGGCTCTTCTTGAATGAAAGGTTTTGTTCGGAAGAAGAGCCTCCGTTTCTTCAGAGCCTGGGGGATTTGTATCCAAGAAAGCAAACAGAAAGTCACTATAGTTGTTTCCCTTTATAAAAATGGCAACTAAAATGGATGCGCATCTATACTCCTAAAAGTCATCACGCAACACAGAGTAGTACATATACAAATTTAAGTTCTTTTGATATATGTCATGTATCAAAAAGGTAAGTGAAGCTGTCATTTTTCGCTTGTTACGCAAAATAGCATTTTTTTCCAAAAGCAATTTGCTTGACATATGCAGTTAAAATAATACATAGTAAAAGCTACAAAAAACATATTAAGCGATAACAATTAAAAGTTGAAATAGCTACAAACTCGAGTAAATATTAAGTTAGACTTAAAGCATTAGCAAATGTGTCCGATTAATTATAATCAAGCACGAAGAAAATGGAGGCACACAAATATATGAAATAATTTGAGTGCTTTACAGTAACAAATGAGCCGCGACACGAGAAACCCAACAAAGTGGCATGTGCGCCCAGCGAAGACTCAGTTCAGACTAGGCATCCGCCCAGGCTGATCAGTGTCTCTGCTGTTGGCATGGAGGTAACTTAGACCCATTACTACCCTTAAAGTGCACAGCGAAGACTCTAGTCACACTGGGCGGACTTTGTTGGTTTTTCGTGTCCCGGCTCAAATTGTATGACCTGCAATATGGTGAAATGATGGCGTTATGTAACAGTCTATCAAGAACATGTAAGTTAGTGTCAACGTTTGTCAACCAGTCAAGTATACAACGTTGTATAAAGGAACCAATCAAGTATACAACGTTGTATCAAGGTAAAAACGTTATTACTTGAGTGGTTATTCCAGCTGATTGTAATTTGGGAAGCCCAAAAATGTAATGCATTTATGAAAAATGATTAAAACAGTTACCTGAATTTGTATGAGTAGTTCTTGTTTTCTTCACATCCACATATACAAGATGGATCTTGAACGTACTATAAACGTTTGCGACGTACTGCACGGTCAGTATTTTCGAGCGCAAGCCAAAATGATGACTTCGTGAAAAAGGCTTTATTTCTGCTAAATATAGCAGACAAAAGCTGACAAAATGAAACATGGCACGAAATGCGCAAGCATTTGTGTTCGAACGGGTGTTCCGTATGAATGATTTTAAAACCAACTTACTAATATATAACTAATATTAAAATTCGTTCACATTGTGTCTACAGCACCTTAACTGGTCCGGTAACAAATGTAGATCTAGTGTGTCTCTGCAATATCTCAGTCAGATCGTCCAATTGTTTCTAATAATTTTATCTGACAGCATATTTTTGTTTAGAATTAAGAGGCAGCCCGCATAATCCATTAAACTGGAAAAAATATGTTTCCCTCGCCCCGTGTAACCCTAAGTATAGTCTAGTGCCAAATGAAGTTCCACGGGCGTGTCGACGCGTGAGAAACATAATCTTCACACTACTAAATATTATTATAAATATATGATATTTTTTCACCAAAACTGGCGCCAATGAATTAGAAAACTAGGAAATAATGTAATGAAAACTGTGAAGACAGCAGAGCAACATAACTTGTCAAGGATTTCATTTTTGATTTCTCGAATAAGTATTCCTTACCGACAAACATGCTTTATTTGTGATAAAAGACTTTCTCAATCTGGAAATTACTTAAATAATTTCGCTTCAAATTAAAGAATACTATTATTCTCTACTTGTCAAAAACACGTTACTTTCTCGTAGACAGAGTAGAACAAGTCCCCCCCGGTTTTAAAATTTTTTTCATGTTCAACTCAGCTGAGCATGAAATTTTTTCTGCTCATAAATCTTAAAATGCCAACAATTGTTGGCATTTTAATATTTATGAGCAGAAAAAATAGCCTTCCTGGCTTATCTGAGCCTGAAAAATGCTGAATTTCTTGGTATTTTTATATCAATGGCCATTTTAAATTTCATGCTCAGCTGAGTTGAGCATGAAAAAAGTTTTATAACCTCGGGGCCAGTTTGTTTTGGTGGAATCTTTCAAATGGGCCTCGTTTCCACTCAGTTTTGAAGACATAACGGTAGGAATTCAAAATACATAAGCCAATTTTAGCGAGCTTTCATAGGGTTTGATTTTTACATAATCAAAAATGTTAATGACATTGCTACTCAGACCCCCCCCCCCCCCCGCTGTGTCAGTATAAAATAAATTGACAATAGCTTTCTTTTATCAGCTATGCCTTTAAACACACCTGGTAAACGCCGGTCCAATTCCCATCCAGAGATTAAAAGTTCTAGCTTCGGCAAAAAGTTAGCCAAAATATAACAAAACTATTCGACTAATATAAATGATATTTGTGCATAGTTTGTCTTTTGAAGTAAAAGAATTGGTGAGGTTATCACCAAACTCCTGGAAGTGACCAAACCGAAATTTCGGTTTGGGCACTTTCAGGAATTTTGTGAAATCTCCAGCGGTTTATCTTTTGTAAAGCTCGAATGTTGGACCAATATGATTTACTTCTATATTGAGAGTCGAAAAGCATTGTTCTATATGGCTAGTCGGAATTTTATTTAAGAAATAGATCAGCTCTAGCAGTGAATTGTTGAGTAATAATTCACTGTTTGGAGGTCAGTTGTAAAGTAGATCATATCACGAGCGCGGAGCGCGAGTGATATATCTACTTACAACTGACCGACAAACAGTGGATTATTACTCAACAATTCAATGCTAGAGCTGAACTATTTCGATTCTAACACTCAAAAACGCTGAAAAACTATTCTTTTCCTTCAAACTCTCCCAACCTTCCTGCCAGCGCGTTCGTGCTCCCGCCAATATTCTTAACTGTACCTAAGACAAATGTACGTTTTTATGGCGATTTTAGGAAGAAAAAGAGACGTTACACCGTCTATCGTCTCAAAACGTCATAAAATTACGTCAGTACTTGTTGTGACGTCAGCAATTCGACTCACGCTCTCCGTAACAGTGAATTGTTGCAGAATAAAACACGGCAACTTCCCATTGCTTCTATAGGCGCACTGTGTTAGAATTTTCAGGTAGGAATACCGTACGTGTCCAAACATGTCGATTTTGTACATAGTTATGGGGAAAATATTGTAATCAAACCAAGAGGAATTATATAGTTTGATAGTACACTGTGGAGCGTTGCAACTGGATAAAATGACAGATGCCCATTTTACTTTACGATGTTTACAAAAGATTCTTCATAAATTGTTGACCAAATATTTTGTTCTTTAAATAACCCATCCTATATCAGTAGATTACTTAGACTGGACAGTTATATGCGTTTTATAACCACTATTTATAACCATTGTGGGACGATCTAGATATGTAGGTACGTAAGCCATCAATTAGCGCACATAAAAAATGCAATCTGGCCCCATAAACGTATCCAGAATGTCAGTTGAATATTTCACTGTAAAATCATCTGTAAGTTTCTCTGTCCTCGGACAGAATAGGCATCTATATTTCTTACCACGTCACTGGCTTGTAAGGCCACACGCGCGAAAATCTATGTATGCCTGCACACGTGACATGTCCATAAGCCCACACACGTACCAAGTCCATAAGCCCACTTGTGTGCTATCTGCAATTACTATAGTTAGGATAACGTAAAAAATGCATTTTTGAACTGTCAAAAGTTCTAGGCGAGCTCGCGTTATACTGCAGAGAACTCACGGCTTTGGACTCAAAAAGGAGTCTTCTAATTAAACTAAAAATCTTTGTTCTATTGTATATATTAGCCGACAGAGTGAATAACCAAAAAACACATGTTACATTTACGTCCAATATACCGGTAGATGAACTGCAAAATATTAACTTTTCGCGTACGTTTACAAGCAGCAAATAAGTCCTGCTCGTATAAATCAAACTCTTTTGTATACAAGAGAGCAATGAAAAACCTCCGCGGATAGTGGAAGGTGGTACGCTCATAGTCTTGGTGTAAAACAAGTGTTGCAGGTCACAACTGCGACATTAAAGATTAAAATCTTAAAGGGTTCCTTCAAAAGCAGAGAACACAATCAGAAGCAGGAACATGGGCCAGACTACGTAGTGAAGAGTATCTTGTATCATGCTTAAGACACAGGTAGTACAATAAGAAACTGGTAGCATTACAGTATTTTCATTGAGTTTTCTTTAAAGTGAAATGACTATTTTTTGCAGATAATTTGGTCATCCTTTCAGCTCTAGGTACGTGAAAATTTAGTCTTTCGATATCTTTTGTTGAATTAGCTATAGTATCTGAAAACATATTTTCACAGTTGTGCTTAAGTGTCTGGTGATTTCCTTTGTAAGTTGTTTTCTGTTTGGTGACTGTTATTGCAAGATCAACTTTGTTGCCCAGCGATAGCTGTCGTAAGGTAATATAGTGTCTAATGACGTCTGATAAGTGAGCTTCACTGTATTCTTAAAAGCAAAGCAGGTCAGTTTTTGTTTTTCGAATCATTTTATATTCTGCGACAGTTTGAAAATGTTCATGTTGTTAGGTGTTATATAAATGTGAACTGTATTAATCTTCCCCATATATGTGTATTGCCTACTCGCAAAAATATGATTAGAGTTAGATTTTACAGGTGAATTTTAAATGTGTTAAGAGCAGCCCTGATTAGAATTTATGTTATCAGCTGGAGGGTTAGAAAACTATATTGGTCCCTACATGAATATCAGTAAAAGGAGGCAAGAATTCTCAGTATGTCAACCCAATAGTAAAATGGGAACTTTGAGTCAGGGAAAGATAAAAGCAGAAAAAGGAAAGGGATGGGCTCCGTCCTTTTTATCATGCGGCTGTGCCCAAGATACAGTGGATTTCTAACCCTCTCACTAACCCTATGGCCACTAAGCTATGGGAAACCTGAAGTGTTTTGAAGAAGGTATTTATTGAAATAATACTATTGATACTGACATACAATTTCGTTAAAAGAAAAGATTTACGTCCGCAAAATTTCAAAAAAAGTTTTGTTCAATACCAATCATTCTAACAGTGTAAGTACTATAGGACAGTGTAGATCCAGATGAGGCAGCTTATAAAAGCCACCTCATCTAGGCATAGCTACGCTGGTTGTGAATTTTAGCTATTTTCATTTTTGGCACTTTAATTGTTATAGAAAATGCTTTCTGCCAGCTATTATCTGCTAATATTAAAAATGCACGCCCAATTTCTGGCTGGGTGAAGTGCACGTGTAATGGATAAACTGTGCATTTAAGGACGTTGGTATGAGAATATCACTCTCGCATATCGTATGTTCTAACTTTTTGTTAGCGTAAAATACCATAGCGCTGGAATCTTCCTGCTCTTTTACTTATATATTCATGTACGAACAATTACCCGAGTTCTGACCTGCAAAGCCCATCATGACTGGCGCTCTTTCGGAGCAAGAACATGTTTTCTCACTGTATTTAGTGCCCACTGCACAATCTCGTATAATTCCTTTTCCGTTTACAACTTGTACATATTTTGTAGCATCTGTTGGAAACCTACTTATACTGCCACAACCTAGGAAGAAATGGAAGCCTTCCTAAACTGTCTGCTGAGAAACTCAATTAAGCTGAATAAGGTTCTTATAGACGACAATCTCAAAATTTGTACTTTAGTCATACGAACATTGAGCCCCGGTATGTCGCTGAGTTAAGGGCTGGCCTGCCAAGCTATCGGTCTGGGTTTGATAAACGCTGGGGTTACAGGGGGGTTCCATTGCAAAGATTTTAAAATAACCCTCCCACCGTCCTGCTATGACCGAAATACTGTTGAAAAGGACGTTAAATCGAAAGTCATCCATCCATCCATCCATTATCTCATATGGGTCTGTGCCAAACACAAGCAGGTACGTAAATAATTCACTAATAGAGTTTGGTGAAACCTGGAAACAATTTGTGGGTACTATAGATACTCAGAGGCAAAATTCAAATGCCCGTATTTTTGCGCTTTCCGCAAAAATTCTAAAACTTGGGACAGTCTGATTTGGGTCTGTGATATTTGTTCAGATCTATCTGTCCCAATACTTAGAATTTTGACGTACCTGAAATTCTGCATGATTTTACGGAAAGAAATGTTTGACTACTAGAATAATTTTCAGATGAGCTGTGTCTTGGGGGGGGGGAGGGGGAGGGGGAAACAACGTAAGCAGCTATGTTCCAACACAGTCCAGTTACTTCTTATGTGTTCTCTGCTGCATCAATGTATAATCTATAGAATCGGAGGAAGCATTATGCATCGAGCAGTCTGTCATGTGCGTACAGTAAATAATACAACCGGCCTGCATGTATACGCAGACTAGTAGGAGTCCTCACTTTTCAGTTTACAGAATTTTTACGATTCATAATTTGAGCCGCGACACGAGAAAACCAACAATGTGGTTGTGCGCCCAGCGCACACTCAGATCAGCCTGGGCATCTGCCCAAACTGATCAGACATTTCTCTAAGCGCTTAAAGGGTAGCTAAGGGTCTAAGCTACCTCCATGCGGACAGCGAAGACTCTGATCAGCCTGGGCGGATGGCCAGGCTGATCTGAGTCTGCGCTGGGCGCACAACCACTTTTTTTGGTTTTCTCGCGTCGCGGCTCATTTGTCCATGCGAGCAGGCAATTCTCTGATCAGACTGTATGGACGCACATGCTGATCTGAGTATTCCCTGCTCGCATATGTTCTAATGGTACATTTCCCTGTGACAACAATTCAGTTCCTTGTTTGTCGTTTTACTACCATATACAATGACAAACTTTTTGAATCGTTATACTGACAAAGCCATTAATACGTCACACGTCACATGTTTGTCAGAACCCTATACGCATCAACCTAATCATATACATCGTAAATGTACAGTTTAGCCACTGACCTCTATATAGTATTTTGCTAAGGATATCATGACAGCTAATAACTGTAATTAACCCTGAACGCGCCAAAACAGCAGCCGACAAAATTTACTCATGCAAAATTTCAATAAATAAATAAAGAAATAAATAAAGAATTTTTTTAAGTTAAAAAGTAAAAATCAAAAATAAAATAATAGAATAAAAAATTAACACATAATACAATAAAATAGATATAAAAATAAAAATTGAATAAAAACAACATGTTTCGACCAAGCTGCTCATAGATTTCAAAGACTAAAGGGCAAACAAGATATCCAGAGGAGGTGGATCGTTATTAGCCAACTCATTTGGATTTACGACGTCTGCAAATTCATCTACAATGTAGTTTCATTTCTGGAGCCTAAAGTGCCAATCAGGCCCCGAGGTTATAAAAAAATTTTCGTGCTCAACTCAGCCGAGCATGAAATTTTCTCTGCTGATGAATATGAACATGCCATCTAATACTGGCATTTTCATATTTATAAGCAGAGAAAAGTTTATACTCAGGAAAGCTGAGCCAGGAAACAAATGTACTTATCAGTAATTTGCTATTTATTTGCAGGTAAAATTTCGTGCTCAGCTGAGTTGAGCATGAAAAAAAAAAATTATAACCTCGGGGCCTGATTTTAGCATTGACTCTTACATGTACGTTCTCGATCCACAGACATATGAGCCGCGACACGAGAAAACCAACAAAGTGGTTGTGCGCCCAGCGCAGGCTCAGATCACTCTGGGTATCCGCCCAGTCTGATCAGAATCTTCGCTAAGTATTCAAAGGGTAGCTAAGGGTCAAAGTTACATCCATGCGGACAGCGAAGACTCTGATCAGACTGGGCGGATGCCCAGGCTGATCTGAGTCTGCGCTGGGCGCACAACCACATTGTTGGTTTTCTCACGCCGCGGCTCAATTATATGAACCTTTTTCAAGATTGCTACCGGAAAGCTACTCCTTTCCTAAAAACTGTAGTTTTAGTTTATGACTGTCTTGAAATTTTGATCAACCTCCTCCTCAACTTCTGTGAGGAGTTTTTGGCAAATTAACAGCTTGCAGAAAGGTTCGTCGTATAATTTATAATTTAGTGCGGAGACTGATCTCAGTTAAGATTTATATGAAGATGTCGACTGATGAAACATTTTGGAGACATTCTTATAAATGACGATCTGTACAACCCATCCTTGAACCCATACAGTTTCTCAACTGCTTTTAATTAGACACATTTATATATGTTTGGAGGTATTAAAACAGCACTGTGTAATTTATATTTTTGAAGTTTTAAGTACAAAAAACGTTTCAGGTTTTATAACATGAAAAAATTGCTTCAGTCAAACCTTGGTCAAACTCAAAGCAAAGATAGAGTGGCGTTACAACTGAACTATATATGAACTGCTCTGAATAAATTACACCATGGGCTACTAAGTGGGTGCAAAAAGTTACGTTCATGCCCTTCCGACAGGCGTTGCGGGAAATGGGACCTTAAGACACATACGTAAAATAAATACTTATATCAACCTGCGCATCTGAACAAACTTATCAATTTTCACCTTTCACTATTTGGATTCTCAGAATTTTTTATTGTATATGCGAAAAAGGAATACTCTGATCAGAGAGCGTGGATGCGCAGGCTGACCTGTCTTTTCTGTTCGCACATTTCGCACCTTTTCGCGTGGCGTCAGTCATTTATTATATCTGAGCCACGTCACTGCCAACAATGTGGTAATTCTGTCATGCTATATTCTGAATCCGAGGTTATAAAACTTGAGTTTAATCTCAAACTCAAAATAAGGCACACTGATTGGCTGCATCCGAGCAGGTGCTCGGAAGCAGCCAATCAGTGTGCTTTATTTTGAGTATGAGAATGTACGCAGGGGCCGGATCCTCTGTCCCATTTGTACAGGGTAATCAGAGACCTCACTGTTGGCTATATGGCTTGGGTCACTTCCATAGATGGCTAATGTGACAAGCAAAGGCGCTCATCAGACTGCACTTATTTGTAGACTGCTCTTAGAACAGGGATGGTTCTGAATACATGCCGATTTGAGACTTCAAGCCAATCTCGTGTAGCGGCCAAATTCGACTGGATAAAATTAAATTGCTCTGAGTGAATATTTCCAGGAAACACACGTTTCAACGCTGTCACAACTTTATGTGACGTTGCAGAGAAATTTAAACAATGCTCTCTGCTAGTAATGTTACTTCTATATTGTGTGTTTGATGTGGGTAATGAGCGGGAGATGACTGACAATGAAACAGAAAACACACTAAAACATGCAGTCTGATTGCAAAGTTATTTTCATGGCGCTTCCGGGCGTGGCAAGTAGATATATATTTTACAAAGCCCTCGAGATGAGTTGTTGATAAGAGAATGGGACATGGCTATGGGGCTGAAAGCAAAGCGCTATAACTTAGCTGCAATTTAATAAAGGTAGCAGCAGAAAATAAACAATCAGCAAGCAGTTAGGTTATAAGCAGCAAACGTCAGATAAAACGTGACAATACAGATCGAAGGAAATGCCACCCTCATTTTGCTTATATAAAATATCAAAAACATGGAAAATATTAAATCACAACTTTTTTTCTCCTCAAACAATCACGTAAATTACCTCATTTTTACCAAAAGGATTTTGGAACATTTTAAAGAACATATAAAATTTGATTTTCCGTTTGGAAGGGTTTCATCGCAGGAAGTCATAAAAGCTGTCCATTCGAAAGCATGACGTCATTTTGAGGTGTTCTTGACTGCCTCTATTTGAATGGATATACCATGAAAAGAAATACCCACTTCAAAGAGAATCCGTTTCTGTCAAGAACCATATTCAAATTAAGAAAAAAAGTACATTCTGCTATTCTCGTTACATGTGACGTCTACTGTTCATTAGCAGTTCTGGAATAAAACCAATCATGCAGTGAAACTAGTCACAGTAAAAAGGAAGCTCGAAAATGCGGTGATTCTATTAATTTATGGTCTATATTATGATGGAACATTGCATATAGGGTCAAGTCGGGTAACTCCGGACAGCGGGTAAATTCGGACATACAAACAGTGAAATCAGATGAGACGGTTCATAATGAGCCGTCTCATCAGGATTTTCTCTGTTGCCTAGTTAATTTTGTTTTAATTCCAAACAACTGACAAATAAAGGTAACAATGTCACTGTCCGAATTTACCTGCTGTCCGAATTTACATGACTTGTCCCTAGCACACTTTTGCACCTCCGAGGTAAGGTAACATTGGCATATATCTCATTTACCATTCGCAACACCTGCCACTGCGTAGATATAACTAAACAAAGGAATTTTTACAGGTGAAAATGCTTCTCCGTATTTTGCTGTGACTAATTCCTATGTTAAAAAGAAGAGAAACTTACCAGCGATTGGCTGTGCTTCAATAACAACAGCTATGGCGACTAACAACAAGCAGGCTACGAAAAGGTATTTATGCATCTTTGGTGTCTGAAAGTAAAATGGCAACAAATCATTTTTCTGAAGAACTACTTTCAAGAGCGTACACTGCACGCCCTTGCTTATATGGGTGGCGCTTTAGGTCCGTTACGAACGTTCATGCATATGCAAAAGATTTTTGACATTACTAATTTTCGAAATAGTTCCATAAGTAATGATGTGACGACTCAAACAACTTATTTCCGAAATTTCAGAAAAAGACAGATCGAATGCATCAATGGATACAGGAATTACAGTTTTTTTTATTGTAATAGTTCTTAAAGAAAACACAAAAAACGTATATAAAAGTATACAGGTAAATAAGTGCATAAATAAATAAAATGAATTCTATTTTTTCGAAATTCATGTCGAATATACAAGAGTGTAAGATTCATAAAACTAAAACTGAGAAAAGTATTTCAAAGTATGATCTCAGACACTGAACGGCTATGTGTCAGGTCATGGCGTACTGAGATTTCTGCCGTAGGTATTTCTTACGCGATTTAGACACTCCGTTCTAAACGCGTACACTTATAAGCTGTTGGTGTAGTTGGTTAATTATAGTAGCGTGCGAAATTGTAAAAAGTTTCATGATATGCCTTGCAGCTCATCTCCTTTGATGTTCAAATTAAGTTACCATAAAGCACCTTCAAACTCAGCGGTATTTACACGTAGGAAAAAGTCACAGTCATATTTGGCCTTTCGTGCATAGTGGCCGCAAATTTCACCGACTGCCTGCCAAAAAAAAATCTCGGTTCGCGAAAACATGCGTCGCCGTACTGAATGAATATCTGGAAAAATGCAAAATCATGCGTCTAATCCTTAAATTTGCGGAAGAAGCAATCCATGAGCAACAAAATAGTATTCTTATATTTTTCATATATTGTTTTCAGAGAAAATGACTAACCCAAACCTTGAGGCGATGTCAAATTTGTTTACCTTTTTGACTCCCCTTCTGCGAAACCAGAAACTCCTCGCATGGATATGCGTTCTGAACCGAAGTTTTGCATGCGAGCGATTGGTAGGCGTGAGGAAAGCAAACAATATGCCTCATGTACAAAAACTGCATCCTTTGCGAAAATTGGCAAAATGCATTTTCTTGCACCTATACACCTTAATATATTTTATAGAGGATCTTACATGAGTGCTCATGTATTATTGAATTTATTAAACAAGTTGGGGAAAAAGATAAGATGCGAGGCTGTGCCGAGCATCTTATCGGTTTTCCCCAACGAGTTTAATAAATTCAATAATACAGGAGCACGAATGCAAAATTCTATTTATCATATGACACTAAAATCACATTTTATTAGCAAAATTTGCACTAAAACGTCACAATTTCGCCATTAGAAAACGCGACGTTTTTACGGACGTCAACGTATGACGTTACCATGGTTACGACGTAATTTGCATATTTAATTCACTAGTGAATTATCGTTTTTAACGCATGGCTTTATTACACTCTCAGATGCGACGTCATATGATAAAATCATTTAACACAAGGTATTCTACACTAAAGCTTCAATTTTTGAACTTCTGCATGTCAATCGTTTTGAAAAGTTTACAAGTAGGAAAGGGGTTGGTAAATATCCAGATTAGACCCGTCCCAACCGAATGAGCAGCACAGGTCAGACGAATCGAAATAGTAAGTCATACTGGTAGCATGATAAAATGAAAAATCCTAATAGAAATTGATCGATCAGTGCGAGATATGTAAGAGATAAAGTGTGGAGCAGCGATTCCGTGTTGCCTAAATTATCATATGGAATATCTAATTTTAGTAGACCGATCAACAGGTGATGGTCGGGTGGCGCGACTGTGCTGCGTATAACTTACTGATTTGGATAATAGTAGGGCAAGGGTCTGCTGTGGTTGCAGTAGGTGCGGGCGGGTGTTGTGTGGACATTTTTTCTCTCGTCTATCATTTCTGTCTTCTTTCTCCCTCTGGAAGACGGTCCGATATAGACTGAAATACTGTCCCAAAGGGCTGTTAAACCCCAGTCAACCATTAGACAGATCAACTAATACATACAGAACATAATTTTAATCTACATTCTCTAGCAGTCATTTAAACCTGGACAGAGCAAACCTCGTTTCGCAAATTGATGATCTTGTCCGAACAACTTGAAGTTACCTGATTTACAAGATTTCTGGTGACGTTGCATTTTGTGAAAGTGTGTGAGGGCTTGATTCTCAACGCGACACTTTGCGGTAGATTTGCCAACAACTGGTTAACTAATTAACTAATTAGAGGGACATGTAGAGTGTTAGCCAAATTGACAGTACACATTAGTTTGCACAATCTGGATCTGTTTCTTCAGCCGCTGTGACAAGGGTGTAAATCAGCAAAGATATGTCAAACGCTTAAGGCCTGTCAAACGCAGGTGAAAAGTAATACACTGTAAACTGGGATTTTTCCACGAGAGCTTATTCTTAAGACGATTTTAATTAAGCTGTATGGGTTCGCTATTATGTTTTTCACGCAAGGAAGACAAATGTTATGGACCCCCTGTTTGGGATTCTGGATAAAAAACCTTTCCAAAAAGAGATTTATTCTTAAATAAAAGACTTTGCTCCTTAAAGAGAAATTATTTTCCTTTGACATTTCACCGCATTGAGAAGTTGGGCAGAAATAAGACTGGTTCGGGATTCACCGACCTTGGAATGATAAGTTTCTTTTTAAAGTTTCCTACCTTGTGAAAACAAGGACATAAAGTTCAAAAGCACCCTGCCTGTATCTATTTTTACAGATCATAGGGGCATCGTTGCATAAACTTGTCCCTAATCTGGAGTGCGTGTCAACATCAAAGTATATCTAGGTCACGTGCGCCTGGTAATTAATCTCATGCTAAATGAAGACTATTTAATACGTCGCCAAAGTGCAACACGTTCTCAACTGAGTTCCAGTATGCGCAGGTCAAATATGAGATTTTTCAACAAGGTACATGTACCACCTCCAAGCTTGTCATGGCTATCTGCAGGAGTAGCAGTCTCCGCAGGGCGGGGGAGCTGCCGTGATTGTTGTTTAATGCATCAATACCCCTGTGAGCTACAATCAGGATAGTCTATGCCACATTACCGGGGTTATAACAGGATTTTGAAAAATAAAACATTATCCCGGCTATTCCCCATATGTGGGTGAGGATGGGGAGCTGTGGTTACAAATGACGTGCATTATAATGGGATAACTAGTTATCTCCATGCAGTCTTCTCTTTTATATTGCGTCTTTTCAAACTTGCACTTCAACAGGACAGGCATGTTTTTTTTATAAACGTTGCAGATAACAGGCCATGCATAAAATCCTGGCAGAGTCCAAAATCTTGAAATATTGGACAATTTACCTTATTTTCCTTGATGGTCGAAATTGTTAAATATCAACTTGGTTGAGGGCAGAAGTAAATGGACTATACACCTCAGACAAGGTCAGTTATGAGGTTTTTTTTTTTTTTTCATTCCACAATAAAAACATACATGTATTGTGAGATACTTGTTGTACTCAAATTAATCTGCGATTTTACGTGTTCCATATTTTACGTGTTCCATTAATGTGTTACCTGGGCACCGCAAAGGACTTGGTGTCGCCATGCTCAAGATACATGCATGTTATGCATGAACTGAATCAGTTTTTGCCTATTGCTTCACTCCAAGTTGGAACTTTCCTATGTATGCATTTTTATGATCAAAATTATACTTTGCAATTTTCTTTCTGAGGGCCAAATATGGCCATTTTCGTTCTAGCTCCTTTCAGTGGGATGCAATCCAAGTTAAATAGGCTGGGCACGCGACAAGTTCAATATACACTTTTCTAGCCATCAGTCCAGGTTATCATTTCGATTGTCTTTACTGAGTCAGAAGATCCAGAGATATGGCGAGACCTGGCCCCGAGGTTATAAAAAATTTTTTATGCTCAACTCAGCTGAGCATGAAATTTTAGCTGCTAATAAATAGCAAATTACTGATAAGTAATTACTGATAAGTACAGTTGTTTTCTTGCTCATGAAATTGAGTATGAAATTTTCTCGGCTGATAAACATTAGTTGGCATTTTCATATACATGTATCAGCAGAGGAAATTTCATGCTCAGCTGAGTTGAGCACGAAAAAAGTTTTATAACCTCGGGGCCAAGCCACCCTAGTTTCCGTTTCTTGACCATAGTCAGGGGATCGTCATGGGCTCCAATGCTGCTCTAGTTATTTGGTCCTTGTACGAGATGAATGTTCTGTAACATCCGGTAGCATCTCATTTCAAAGGTCTGTGTTCTTCGGTGTCGAGGTCCACGTTACACAGGCATATAGAAATATGGGAAAATAACCTTTTCATAACAAATGAAATCTATATGCCCGGAACAACATTTTCTTCTTATAGATTTATATTTTGGCGCTTAACGGCGAGTGACTCCAAAGCAAACAGTCTAATCTGGCCCAAGTTCAAACTTTCACGAGGTTTTTATGCCTGTCCTGATTATCTGGGGTAACATTTGCCTAATAATATCTCATCAAAACCTTTTCTACATTTTTACCATGTATTACTTCCATGTTGATGATGCAAAGTTAGTTTTATTAAGTGCCGTACCTTTCAGTTCTGTTTATATTTTAAGTAATATGCAACCTTCATGACGCAAATGACCCAGTGGGTTGACGCGTCATTTAATTTTAAATCATCATCATCATCATCATCATATCTCTTCAAACCAATAGTACAAATTAGATTAATTTAAGATTGGCTAACTGGCATTGGAGATATTCTTGTTTGAAACTACTGACGGATGATGGACGGACGATGACGGCCCAGTTATACTATGAGCTCATCTTGTGAGCTTTCGGCTCAGGTGGGCAAAGACGAATTACCATTATCTTTCTAAAACCTGAAACAACTTAATAAAGGCCCCATTGCTCTATCAGCATGAAAATTTTTATCATGATGTATCGCTGCAAGCTTCTCACTATAGTTTCGTCATTGTAAATGACCGGGAGTAGCCAACTTTAAAATAATAAAACATCCTTCAGTTTCTCATAAAAGGGATTTGAAAACTTATTTGGGTCATTTTAGTTGGCAACTAAATTGACCTACTTTCGATTTCATAAAATGGTAAAAATACAATCTACAATGTGGAGTCCCAATCACTATCCCGCCTATGTTTATATAGCATTGCTAGACGGGAAACCAGAACAGGAAACTGTATTTTGTGTAGCGAAATGTTATTTTTAAAAAAACTTGTTTTCTATACTTTTTGCCAGTTATATGACTCAATATATGCACACCAACCCACATTTTATTACCAAACGTGAATGTTGAACAGCTTTGTACAATAATTTGAGTTTATGCGTTTTTACCGCTGATAGGACTATGGAGACTTTAATCTGTAATTAGACTCACTTATCCTAGAAACTGAAACGGTTAATTTGAATGTCTGGCGATGTCCCTAATGTTGGTTGGTTGGTTGATTGTTTTAGGTTTGACGGCCCTTTGAGACAGTATTTTAGTCTATATTGGGCCAGCTCCCAAAGAGAGTGAAAAAGAAAAGAGAAATGATAGACGAGAGATAAAATATCCAAACAACCCTTACCCGCACCTACTGCAAGCACAGTAGGCTCTTGTCCTACTATTATCCAAATCAGTGGGACGCCTCGGCACTGGAAGTTATACCCAGCACCATCTCATCATCTAAATGTAGCTGGCGAATTGCAAATTAGTTCAGATCCTGATGAGACAGCTCATAAGGAACATTCTGTTCTAAGTCATGGACGTTTGGTCATTTCACCTCTCTCTCAATATTTTAAGCTGCATGGCCGGATAGGCTACTCTTTTATGTTTTTCGCCAATTTTTGTAAAGCGGAACAACTTTTGTAATTTCGTGTTAGCTTCTCTGGGTCCGAGGTTATAAAACGTGAGTATAATCTCAAATTCAAAATAAAGCACACTGAATGGCTGCTTCCGAGCATGTGCTCGGAAGCAGCCAATCAGTGTGCTTTATTTTGAGTTTGAGATAACCTCCTGGCCTGGATGACGTAGCCCTTCCAAAAAGGACTTTACTGTGACAGTATATAGAGGATCTTACATGAGTGCTCATGTATTATTGAATTCATTAAACGAATTGGGGATAAAGATAAGATGCAAGGCTTTGCCGAGCATCTTATCGGTTTTCCCCAGCGAGTTTAATAAATTCAATAATACAGGAGCACGAATGCAAGATTCTGTTTATCATATGACACTAAAATCGCATTTTATTAGCAAAATTTGCACTAAAACGTAACGATTCCGCCATTCGAAAACGCGACGTTTTTATGAACGTCAACGTATAATGTAACGACGTAATTTGCATATTTAATCCACTAAAGTTATCGTTTTTAATGCACGGCTTTATTACACTCTCAGATGTGACGTCATATGATATAGAAGTTTCTCCAGTAGGTACACAGACTCGATCCCGGTTTAGAAGGGAGCCAAAATAAAAATGGCAGCTTTGCTTCCCCTGAAAGTGTACCATTTCCCGCATGGCATTACAGTATGCGTTTCAGGTAATCTCTAATATGGAATCTCGCCTTTGGCTGTTTTTTTCTTTATAATAAGAACAACGCTTGAGAAGCAAGAAAAAACAAAAACAAAAAAAATAATAAAATAAACAGCAAAAGCAATTACTAAATCCCTGTCATCAATCAACACGTATTTCTTGGCCTTTACGAAGGTTCAGCTTCTTTATAACAAAACCTTCAGAATTAGTGTCATTTGTTTTTCCTTACACACTGTACACCTGTGGACTGACGTACTCGTAAACAAAGAAGAAAAATAACGCATTTGAGGGTCATCTAGTATTTTTACAAATGCGGTTTTAACTTTTCATTGGACTTGAATAATCGTATTGTACATGTACCATAAAAGTAACTTAATTAGTAACTGCAGAATTTCTACTTCATTTCTACTTTAAGCACACGCATATCTTATTTAGAATCCATGCGATAGTGGTGAAAACTTCCACAAGTTCAATGTTTTCACAAGCGGTAAGGAAAAGAAAATTATTGAATGACCCTCTTATAAAAATCTAGAAGGCAGTCAATTATATATATTTTTTGTCATCAGTGTTGGTAAGTTTTAAGTTCAAGGATAACAGCAATGTCGCTTACAAAGCTGTATACGCCCCTCCCCACCCTCCTACACACCAGCGCCGGCTTAAGTAGTACTCGGTTTTCAAAGTTAACATCACGGGCTAAAGGTAACAACATGGATACCAATGGAAATGAAATAAAACCTGCGCTGTGGTAAAGTACGGGCATACTTTTTACAGCCGCCCACTGCACCAGCTGCAATGACGTCAAATAAAAATCTACAAAAGTTGCCTTTGGAAACAAAGAACACGTAAAAGAACAAAAACTAGAGTCTCGTTCTAGCAATGATGTTTTCCTATTGCCGAGAGGTACATATCGCACTAATAGCCACGTCAGCGGACTCTTGCAGGGAATAAAAGGGCAGAAATAAATCCAACTGATATCGCAAAAGTGCAAAAAAGATATCGCACCAGTGTACATTTTTTGTCATCGTTTTAATATTGCATCTAAAGACATGAATGTAAACATGTATACTTGAACTTGAGTGAAACTATCTGTATTAAAAGGATTATCGAAACAGGGTTGAGTACTATTATCCCGAGCTTCGATACCGAAAGACATGAACTTGGGGAACACCGTCCGCCAAGCTCTTTTTGTCGACATCCCAAAACGGGAACTTCCCCAGTACCATTCGATAATGATAATACAGCTTCTTTCAAGTGAACATGGTACGTTGATACAACGTGTAGCAAACATTGTCCAAACATTGTTCGCGTGCTTACTGGTTACACTCCGGTGCCAAATATTAGGCAATGGAAAGTTTAAACACCCCGTTGACTGCAATTGCGCTTAATGTGATGTAATTAAATTATTATGTCAGTGACATCGGGCAACGTCATACGACGCTAGGTGCAGTAATTTATTAGCAGAACAGAAAGAGTGTAAAAACTTTTTATCGCAAAATTGCACTTTTAGATAATTACACAGAATCTATGCTATGGGAAACCTTTTCCTTTTACTCAGAATCTCATGCCGGAAACGATAATGAAAGGGGCCGTTAGCAAGCCTTTTTAACGAAAAGTTCCAACCCGCCTTGCCAATATTTCTTAAGGACGATACACCACTCGAGAAAACAAGCAAAGTTGTTGTGCGCCAAGCGTATACACACTCAGCCGGGGCACCCGCCCAGTCTGTTCAGACTTTTCGCGAAGCGCTGAAAGGGTAGCTAAGGGTAAAAACTACCGCCATGCGGACGGCGAAGACTCTGATCAGATTTGGCGGATGCCCAGATTGATCTGAGTCTGAACTAGGCGGACAACTACCTTGTTGGTTTTTTCGTTTCGCAACTCCATTATTTTCAGATGAAGTAACTCTACCATTTTCATTTTCTGCCTTCCTTCTTTAATGGAAGTCAACTGTTAACGGATAGACTTGCTCGTATAGGAGCAAATCCTTTCCTTTAAAAATAGACCCCTTTTTGGAACGGTTTCGTTGTCTAGGGAAGCAAACAGGAAGTCACAAAAGTTGTTCCCTTTTTAAAAGACAGAGGAACTGCTGTTAAGGTAATGGTCTCCGCCCTCTGTTTGTCCGTACATCCGTAACAGTTTGTCCAGCGCATAAGTCCAAAAGTACTAAGGGGATTTTGTTGAATTTTCATACAATATTTGCAATAGCAAGCTTGTCCAGAGCATATCTCTGAACGTATTGGAGACAATTATATTTTTTGATATGGGTTTCACGGCCCTTTCAAGAATATTTCCCTTATGTCGAACCAATCGTTATGCAGAGGTGGGCGAAGAAACCTACTGTTTAAGAGTCATCGCTCTTATCCATTACAATAAAACCTTGATACAGTAATAAAGGTCAGTGAAAAAAATTGCATAAAACATAATCGCATTACAGGTTACTAGAATTAGTTCCTTTCCTGATACCTGCAATATCTGCACTACCTCTGTGCCATCAGAAAACAGAACGTCAATATGAAACATGTTCATAATGCATAAAAACAGAAGTTCATGAAAACATGTAATGGGACTCGAGCGGACAAAACGTAATAAGGGAGTTCAGTATAATCCAGCCCAATTTTCTGAAACCGTGTTTGGTAGGGGCATAATAAGCTTTTCCGGAGTGTATCTCTGAAAGTATCGGGAGGGAACCAAATGGAATGTAATACATTGATAGAAGGCAAAGTGCAGTGTTCAAGAACCATAGTCATATCACAAGTTATACTTGCAACAGCAAACTTGTCCGGATCATATTTCTGAAAGTTTTAGGAGGTACGGGAGAATCAAATCAGTGAAACCTGACACATGGGCAGAGGGTAGTAAGAGGAAGTGCAGTGTACAAGAACTTTAACCCTATTCCAACTAATTATAGATTTATTTCCCTTTCTACTTTTTGCAATAGTATGCTGGTCCAATGCATATCTCTACAAGTATGGAAGGGAATCAACCGAAACTTGATACATAGCCAGACGATAACCTGAGTCAGGGTAGGGTGCAAAAATCATAACCATGTCATACAGTAAGTAATTACACGTTCGTTCCCTTCTTAGTTTTAGGCAGTAAGGAATACTTTCTGGCATAGTAATGATCATAATAATGAATAAATAAGTCTCTAAGTGTTCTTCCTATCGTATATAGTATATCAATAACATCCTTCATTCACCATTACAAACTACACTCAGTAAAACTGATGTCTGATCCGCAAATAAATATTTTGTTTAAATTTGTGGCTCTGCAGATTACATTTTCTCCAACTGTGCTTTTTCACAACATTAAGTTTCATTAAAGGGAAATCACCCTATAAAAACTGCCATTGAAATTTTGTTGAAACTTCACACAGTGATAGAATATTATATGCTAAGTGAAAAAATGAAATTAAAAAATGGGGTCACCGTACTACTTTTTGAGATAATGCAGCGCCATCTATGTGCCTGTGTGAAACATGACTATGTCTATTACGAACACTTTATCCGAGAAAATAGATGACCGATCGTTTCGAAATGAAGATTAATTAACTCCTCTTTCTTGTCCCTTTGTTTGCCTATCAAAATTGTCATCGTCGTATATCTCATTATATAGGTTATTTTCAGTTTTAAGTTTCCCGCCATTTCCCATTATTGGAAAAAACGTGGAATTTCTTCAATATAAAAAGTTCCACCATTGAAATTTTTATATACTTTTGATATAGTAAAGGAATGATCCACTTCGTGCAAATAAGCAAATAAAAAATATAGGTCATCGACCAAATATTCGAGTTATGGAAGGAAAACCACTTTTATTTCGTGCGGTTTTCATATAAGCGCGTTGACGTCAAGGTTTTATGCGTTGACGTCGCTTTCTGTTTGGCGCCATCAACGGCCATATGGATAGCGCTCTTACCTTTCGATGCTTTTTTATAGCAATGCAATATAATTCCCAATTCAATTTCAACAATACTCTTATGTCCTGAACATATAATCTATATGAAAGTGTCGCCTTCAAAATTTTCTCGTATGCAGACAACACATTAATGAGAGAAAGTCCAAGGACTGAAACTAGGCAGCATGCTCATTGTTATTTCTCATAGAATTTCGAACTTGGTCTAGATTATATCACACTTATATCTAATGAACAAGTTTATGTGTTTGGACCCGGCCACTGCCCGACATGTATTTTCACAGAAACATCGGCAAAGCTTGGTCCGTGTTGCAGGATTTCAATTTATCATTTAATGCTGAGACCAATTTCGGAGGATGTGCATTTTGATAATTTTTCCCTGTTCGCATCGACAATGTATGAATCCTGTGGAAAGTCTAGGGTGATTAGTGAAAAATAAGAGTGTCGCCGCCTAGCCATTGTAAAATTTGTATCTTACGAGAACAATATGATATGGCTGATCGTCTTATGTCACTTGCGTAAAATCTTAGAAGCAACTATTCAAAAAGAAAAGGAAAAGACAAAAAATAATTACCATAACGACATGAGCTAACAATAAAAGCTTAGATCAGCTTGCGCATTTGCTCAGTCTGATATCCGCTTTCACTGTTTGCATGGGTACTTCATGACTCCTTATTTGTATTTATACTTGCATTAAGTAATTACGAGATTCAAAACGCGCTTGCATTTTTCACAGCCTCTCTTTACTTGACAAATAATTCCTAAAAATTAACACACTACCCGCACAAAAATTGGGGCTCTCTTTTTTCTTATAAAATTCTTCAGCCCTATTTTTGTCGTATTTTTTTGTCCAGTTTTATATATTTACCAACTTTTCTGTCGCAAAAACTTATACGTTTGTTTCAACAAAGAGCCCATGTTGTCTTCGAAAGTGACGTAAACGTTTTAGCGTTACGGCAAACGACGTCATGATAACCATAGCAGGAAACAATGACGCTGCGTAAAATGTATGCGCACGAACATTGAGGCGATTTCCCTTTAAATTCCACTTAGTAGTATTTACGTTTTGCTTTGGGCATATTTACGTAACAAAGGGCAATGACTGCATTTAATTAAAAAATGTTAAGATTCTTGAATACTGCACTTCGCCTCACTGTGCTATACCAATATATGGCCATTTACTAACTTTTCAATTCTTTAGCTAGACAAAAGTATACCGGATGGACAGACGAACCAGCGGAGAAATATACATTTTCCATTGAAATGAATTATCTTCGAAGTTTTTAGTTCGTGATTTTCATAATGATTCTCTGCTGAAAACGGACAAAGTCACAACTCTGTGGGGGTGGTTGGGTGGTGCGATGGCGCTGTGTGTAACTTCCAGTGCCGGGGCGTCCTACTGATTTGGATAATAGTAGGGCAAGGGCCTACTGTGCTTGCATTAGGTGCGGGTGGGGGTTATTTGGACATTTTTTCTATCGTCTATCATTTCTCTTTTCTTTCTCTCTCTCTTTGGGAGACGGTCCGATATAGACTGAAATACTGTCTCAAAGGGCCATTAAACCCAAAACAATCAACCAACCACAACTCTGTGCTTAAAGACTTATTCCTGTTTATCGGATGTCATAATCCTATTATTCAACAGTCCAGTGACAATGGTATTTCATCATAGGAAATATCCCATCTTACACTGGTAATGACATAACAGGGTTATAAAACCATCACAGAGTGGTACCACATTTTGGCTTACTTTACGTATGAGCCGCGACACGAGAAAACCAACAATGTTGTTGTGCGCCCAGCGCATACTCAGATCAACCTGAGCATCCGCCATGTTTGATCAGACTCTTTGTTCAGTTCTCAAATGGTAGCTAAGGGTCAAAGCTACCTCCATGCGGACATTGAAGGCTCTGATCAGGCTGGGCGGATGCCCAGGCTGATCTGAGTCTGCGCTGGCCGCACAACCACATTGTTGGTTTTGTCGTGTCGCGGCTCGTATCACTAATTGCCTACATATTACAAGAAAAAAATGCATCGGCGAGGGAATGGCCATGTCTGCATTGCGCATAATTTTTTGTTAAAATCATTCACTTTTTTATGCTTGGTTGCACTTACTTATTTGTTCAACTACAAATATGTCAATGTACTATGACTTATCGTTCCGGAGATCTGAGAGCAAGCTTAAAGCTTATGTGAATCGAATCTTGAAGCACATATCTAACTTTCACATAATGTGAATGACCAGTTATATACTTCAATGTAATAGTGAAAATAAAGAATAAGAATGTTGAACAAATTTTATTATTCTAAAAATAATTACTCGAATTTTAGTAATGTTGAGAGGAAAATGATTGCAATGATTATAATAATGATAATAACTGTAAAAACAACATTAATAATGATACTGATATCATCATAAAAAACTAAACACTATTATTAAATTATTATTATTATCATCATTATTATTCTCATAAATAATTTTGATTATTAGTATAGTTCTATCCAAAAAATATAAGTAATAATAATAATAATAATAATAATAATAATAATAATAATAATAATCGCAGTCACAGAAATATCAAATTTCGATATTTTAGCCACATTACCTTTGTATTTCAAGTATCCACAATTAATGCACAAAGACAATAATAATAATATGTGTTCCAGTGATCTCTAAGCTTTGTTTACTGCGTCATTTACCTTTTATACTGCACGCTGGACACGCTAGTTTGTTTGTTCGCTAGGAATGTGAAAAAAGTGACAAATAATTATCGCCCGTCATATATAATGTGTCCAAAAATTACGATGTCTTCATTTCGCCTCGTAATTACGAAACCACAAAAGGCGTCATGGCAAGGCCTTCTAAAACCATTGGTGATTTATCAGAATACTATTTTCCAGAGAAGCCAATTAGTACAGCAAAGCCAAAATCCTATTCTTTTATCTCACTACAGATTCGCCGGGCTCAACCTGAGAGCTGTCAACTAGTTCGAGACACTCGGTATGGTGTAGAAAGTCAAGAGTTTGAATATGGGAAGGGCTAGCCGGCGACTGGCAAACTCTCTGAATGGGACGGGTTTTCAAATCAGGGAAGGAAAATGCAGCGAACGGATGAGAATGAGCTCCGCCCTTTATATGCTGAGCCAAAAATACAGTCTTATCCCCACTGCTCCTACTGCCACTAGGATCTTACCCCCACTGCTCCTACTGCCACTAGGCTATGTGAAACCTTAGCCTTTACAACTGTGGGAATCTTACTTATAATGACGTCGAAATGATGACATCGTACAGACGTCGATGCGACGTTATCACACCGCATGGACGTCTGCGTGACGGCATTAGGACGTCATGAGCCTGCTTGGAATGGCTTTGATATGACTGGATACACTTTCAGGCGGAAACAACCTGCCATTCTAAATGTTTGCCTCTGTTATCAATGAGGGTCAATTTTAAAAGAAGAACATGTGCAAGCAAATCCTTTACTTGAGCCACGACACGAGAAAACCAACAAAGTGGTTGTTCGCCCAGCGCAGACTTAGATCAGCCTTGGCATCCAGTCCGGCTGACCAGACTCTTCGCTTAGCGCTTAATGGGTAGCTAAGGGTCTGATCTACCTACATGCGGACAGCGAAGACTCTGATCAGACTGGGCGGATGCCCAGGCTGATCTGAGTCTGCGCTGGGCGCACAACCACATTGTTGGTTTTCTCGTGTCATGGCTCACTTGAAGAACAGAGCCCCTTTTGGAAGATAATTGATATTCAGGGAAGAAAACAGAAAGTCAAAAAAAATTGTCCTCCTTTTAATTGCTTACCTTCTAATTTGGGGTCAATTATTAAATCAAAGAAATTGCTCCATTAGAAGCAGTTTTTTTTCCTTAAAGAGTAAATTCCGCATTTCTGTTTTCATGTTTTATTTTCTTGACCGTAATTTTGTTGCATAGTAATAAACCATAATGAACACCTGGGTACCTTAAGTTCAATGTTTTTGAGGTTATTGTTTGTTTGCTTGTTTATTTGATAAATTTCAGATGATTTAGACATACCTCACCAAGAGCACAACATTCCATAACCAACAAACACCTTAAGGTATCCTAATCCTATCAAACTGATCCTATATGCCTCTTAAACTTGTATATACCTCAAACCCTTGTCCCTCTCTGTAAGTTATGGGAGATGGCCTGTGAAACCGTCTATATAGAGGGGGTGAGAGCAGAGGCTCGCTACTTGTGACGTCATCGAAATTCCTATAAAACATAATCTATTGTAAGTACTATACAGCATATTGTGATATAATGCACAACCACAGGGTATAATCGTTCCGCTAATTTTCGCTTCCTGCAGAGACTGTACATCATATTTGGCTTCCGCCGAGACTGTCCGCGAACTCTTGCTTCCTGCCGAGACTTCTGTACATGATAAATGGCTTCTTGCAGAGACTGTCCGCGTGATCCTGCTTCCTGCCGAGGCTCTCGGCAGGAAGCAGAATCACGCGGACAGTCTCGGCAGGAAGCCATTTTCAGAGAACAGTAGTCTCTGCAGGAAGCAAGAGTTCGCGGACAGTCTCGGCGGAAGCCAAATATGATGTACAGTCTCTGCAGGAAGCGAAAATTGGCGGAATCGATTATACCCTGTGACAATGGATTCTGTTAACTCTTAAAGCGCCAAAGAAGTAAACGACAAAATTGACGCCAACTTAAAAAAACAAAAAGACACACACACACACACACACACTAGACAATGTGTTTATGAAACACTATGCCCCATAACCGTGTGTTTGCTTCTAAATGAGGTTCATCCCATAATGTATAGGTCAGGAAGGGGTATAACTCAACCAAGTATTTTTTGAAAGGGATAAAAAGCTTATCAAGTTATCTACAATTGGGCATGTAATTGCATTTCAAATATGAAGATTACAGCTTAAGCGGATGTTCAGATATTCTGTTAACAATGTTATTCCTACATAAAAAGCCTATGTCTGAAAAAGGGGAAGAACTCATCCAAAATTTACGGTATATGCTCGAAAGTACATTGGTCCAAATATGGAAGCCAAATACGAAGACCCTACCAAAAGCGCTCTTTCAGATATTTTGTTCACAAGCTTGTTCCTTTACAATATGCCTATGTCCGAAAAAGGGAAATAACTCAACTGAAAATTTACGAAATATGCTCGAAAGTTAATCAGTTCATCTGCACCTTGGTCTGTAATTGTACACTTTATATCAGGATCCTAGCTTAAGCAGCTCCCCAGTTATTTTGTTCACAAGGATTTTCCTATATAAAATGACAAGATCAAAAAACGGTATAACTACTGAGCGACAAGACCGGCAGGTGTCGCTCAGTAGTTATACCGTTTTTTGACAAGATCAAAAAACGGTATAACTACTGAGCGACAAGACCGGCAGGTGTCGCTCAGTAGTTATACCGTTTTTTGATCTTGTCATTTTATGAGATACTGCACAAATTTGGCGCAAAAAATTAATAAGACTATTTTTGTAAGCTATACACATATGGTTACATGGGTACAAAATAACAACGTGCCAATCAATAGACTATTCAATTGACAAGTACAAGCAATATAGTTCCTACTGTTGACTGTAAATAAGTAAAACAAGAGTTGTCAGAAGACAACAAAGCGCGCCTTATGGGTGCCTGATTCTCACAGTCACCAAGACCTACAAATATATCAGGTCATCTGCAGTGTCAGACTGAGCCATTATCCCAGGTATATGATGAATACATACTAAATACACCTAAAATATGAAGCAAGTCACTGAATGATAAAATTTATGTTAGAGTGACCTTAAATTCCCAAATATAATGTTAATCTATAAACAGCTTTGGAGACACAAGGTAAAATCACAGAAACATAAAATATAGGTCACAGTGATCTATAAATAATATGAGGTTATTCGGGATGTCAGACTGATCCACTATGCAAGATGTGATGTTACTCCATCAAACAGTGCTTGAAATATAAGACAAAATCACTGGACCATGAACAAAGGTCAAGGGCACAGGTGTCAGCATGGTAGCTTTGCAGCTGCTGCAATAATAGGGATATGCTATTTGACCAAGTATCAAGTCTCTTCTGTCAAAGGTTTCATCAAGACTAAAAATTCTGCCTTAAAAACAGTGCCAAACAGCAAAGTCAGTCAACCGTAATATATAGGTCAAGGACATACAATTGTGTCATGCAGCTGCTGCAGTCATATGGATGTATATATGTACCAAGTATGATGATTGTAACTGCTGTAGTTTGTAAGATACAGACTTGAACATGGAGCTAAACGCAATTGTTAACATTGGTTAACCTGATCACGGACGCCGACGCGGGCTAACGCATACTCGGACTACGACGCCGGGGGTATAGCATAAGCTCTCCTTTGCTTCGCAAAGGCGCGCTAAAAATGAAAATAGAAACGGCCGCCTTTTGTAAAGTTTATGTACATTGTCTACAACCTATCTACATTAAGGTTACAGGTCGGCACAATCACGCACATGGTGGTTATATACTGCGTTCAAAGTGAAAATAGAAGAGGGCTTGAAAAGGCTATATACATTTCATACAGCCTATCTACATATGGGTACAAAACTGGCACACGCCTTACTTGATGTCTTCTGCTAATATTTTATATTGTGCATCCCAGAAAACCTGGGTACACTGCGTACATTGCTGACAAGTGAAAATAGAAAAGGCCACCTTTTGTAAAGTCTATGTACATTGTCTACAACCTATCTACATAAAGGTTACAGGTCGGCACAATCACATACTTGATGATTATAGATACTTTTCTGACCCAATACCTCGAAATATCTGCTTACACTGCGTACAAAGTAAAAATAGAAGAAGGCATGTTTTGAAAAGGCTATATACAATTAATACAGCCTATCTACATAAGGGTACAAAGTGGCACACGGCTTACTTGATGTCTTCTGCTAATATTTTATATTGTGCATTTCCGAAAACATGTAGATAGGTTGTAGACAATGTACATAGAAATATTTGCTAAAGTTGTAAAAATATGGTGTCCCCATAGATTTTTAACTTAAATGAATTTTTGCAAACTTTTGAGTTTTTGATTCTCATAATGATACTCTGCGGAAATCGAAGGATATTGCGTACACCTCCATGTTTTACCCAAAACCTGTAGGGTCGAGTCAGGTAACTTCGGACAGTGGGTAAATTCGGACATACTATTGCAAACGGTGTAAATCCAGATGAGACGGCCGTCTAATCGGGATTTTCACTGTTCGACCAGTAAATTTTGTTATAATTCCAAATAACTGACATATAAAGACAACAATGTCACTGTCCGAATTTACCTGCTGTCCGAATTTACCTGACTTGACCCTACAAAGTAACAACAAGAACAGCTTGGATTTTGGATTTGAGTTTGTTCAAGACCTTAATGGACGACCAAAAGAATCTCTAAAATCCGGTTTTTATGCCCCCGTGACGATAGTCAGGGGGCATTAAGATTTGCCCCTGTCTATCCGTCCGACCGTCCGTCCGTCCGTCTGTCTGTCTGTCCGTCCGTTCGTCACACTTTATGGTATAGAGTTTGTGTAATCAACTCCTCCCACAGTTTTCAATGGATCTTTTTCAAACTTTGCATAAATGTTGTGCATATATTGACGATGTGCATGTGGAGTTTTGATAGTGCTAGAATTAATTTTGACAGAATTACGGCTCTTGAACTTAGTCATTTTAGGCAAAGTTTGCATTGTAGGGTATAGAGTTTGTGTAATCAACCCCACCCACAGTTTTCAATGGATCTTTTTCAAGCTTTGATTATATGTTGTGCACATATTGAAAATGTGCATGTGGTTTTTTGATTTGGCTAGAATTGATTTTGACAGAATTACGGCCTTTTTGAACTTAGTCATTTTAGGCAGAGTTTTGCATTGTAGGGTATACAGTTTGTGTAATCAACTTCTCCCACAGTTTTCATTGGATCTTTTCCAAACCTTGCATATATGCTGTGAATGTATTGAAGATGTGCATGTGGGTTTTTGTTGAACCTAAAATTAATTTCGACAGAGTACGGCCTTTTGAACTTAGTCATTCTAAGGAAATTTTTGCATAGTAGGGTATGGAGTTTGTGTTATCAACTTTTCCCCCAGTTTTCAGTGGATCTTTTTCAGACCTTGTCTACATATTGTGGACTTATTAGGCATTTTGATAGATCTAGAATTAATTTTGACAGAATTACGGCCTTTTTAACTTTGTCATTTCGGGCAATTTTTACATGGTAGGGTATGGAGTTCAATGGATTCTTTGTAGGTGCTCTATGGATATAAGCGTCATGTAACAGGCACTGCACGGGGGCATCATTAGTGTCTCACAGACACAATTTTCTATTTTATTTATGAAAGCATACGCCAAAATATTTATAAATGGTGGAATTTTGTAATGCTTTAGTTTGGATCTTGGGGAAAACGTCCGAATCATGATCAATCCCATTATAGTTAAACCTTAGCGCAACTTCGCCCTATTTTTGTGTCCAATTCTCATAACTATGTTCCCCAGGAGGCCCAATGGAGCAAATCTATAATATGCACCTCTTGGCACCGAGGTGTCCATGTTCCTATCCAACTCGAAGAGGAGAGGTGCACAAGATGTAGTTTCTACCTTTTGTGCCTGCTAGTCCTTGTGAAGTTTCTTGGAAATAAATCATTCGCAAAAAAATCCCAAGATACAGTAAAATCATGAACTTGTTATTTATGAATGGATGAAACATGGAAAGTACTATCTCTATATAATATCGCTGAGATTTTTTGCCTTGACCATTACACCAGTCATATCTGTCAACTCTAATCATCAATCCTTAAGTCGATTTCCTGATCGCCTTCGATTTCTCATTTTGTTGTTTACATATTTATTAATTTTTTATGGTCATCTGATGCAAATGATCAATTGACGAGGACACAATAAATACTAGTCAAATCTTGCTAGGACTAACTGCTTTGCGAAACGATTACACAGGGGACTGGTGGTCGGACGATGGTGGTGGTTGTAATTTCCAGTGCCGGGGCGTCCTACTTATTTGGATAAAAGTAGGGCAAAGGCCTACTGGGTGCGGGCGGGGGTTGTTTAGATAATTTTTATCTCATCTACCGTTTCTCTATTCTTTCTCCCTCTCTCTGGCAGACGGCCCGATAATGACTGAAATAATATCTCAAAGGGCCAGTAACCAAAACCAACCAACTATCGATTACAGTTATTTTACTGAAGACTTATGATTATTAAAAATGGTCTTTCTCGTTGTTTAATTGATTTCACACCTAAAAACATAGCATTCTGCGGAATTCTTGTTTCAGAAACATGCTTCCCCTATTTTTTTTCTTCTAATATGCACATTGATCAATATTGTTTCACCAACCGTGAAGGTAGAAACGCTTTTCATAATGATTTGAGCCGCAACACGGGAAAACCAACGATGTGGCATGTGAGCCCAGCGCAGACTCAGATCAGCCTGGGCATCCGCCCAGTTTGATCAGGTCTGCGCTGTCCGCATGGAGCTAGCTTATACTCCTTAGCTATATTTTAAGCGCTAAGAAAAGACTTTGATCAGACTGGGCGGATGCTCAGGCTGATCCGAGTTTGCGCTGGACGCACATACTACTTTGTTGGTTTTGTCGTGTTGCGGCTCATTTAAGGGTTGGGTCGAGGTGTCCGAATAATTTGGGCAGTTTTGGTAAGTGCACCAAATGTAGTCCAAAACATGCATAAAAGTTTAGGAAAAGGCGATGCTAACACAAGAAACCCCTTTTTGTCCAGTGGACTTGTCCATTGTTATCATTTGGATGAAACCATTTCTAGTATAACGAGGGGTGTTCGGGTCGGGCGATGGTGCTGGATAACATTCAGTGCCGGGCCGTCCTACTAATTTGAATAATAGTAGGACAAGGGCCTACTGTGCTTGCAAGATGCGGGTGGGGAATGTTTGGATTTTTTTCACTCGCCTATCATTTTTCTTTCTTTCTCCCTATCTCTAAGAGATGGCCCTATAAAGACAGAAATACTGTCTCCAAGGGCCAAAACAACCAACCAAATTCTAGTATTATGGATTTTTGTTGGATTATTTTTAGTTTTATTGTATTTTGCATAGAAATTCCGGTCAGCAAACAGTGTAGACCCTAAACACGTTGATTCTTAGGGGGTTAACTGTCCTTTGAGACAGTATATCAGTCTAAAGCGAACTGTCATCAATCGAGAGGGAGAAAGATAAGGAAGACAGGACAAAC
This sequence comes from Ctena decussata, assembly GCA_963989385.1. Lineage (NCBI taxonomy): Eukaryota > Metazoa > Mollusca > Bivalvia > Lucinida > Lucinidae > Ctena > Ctena decussata. Next base: position 43,248,736 of record OZ022512.1, read on the forward strand.
AATAGTAAAAAAAAATCATAACTAGCCCATCCCGCATCTGCAACAAGTACAGTCGGTCCTTGCTCTACTTCTGTTGAAGTTAGCAGGACTCCACCGGGACTGAAAGTTACCCAGCGACATCGCCCGATCCGACCATAATCAAGATGCAGATCAGACGCGGCGTCTAAACTGGATCTACATTGCTTGCATATGACCACAACTTGAACAGGTTTCCAGTCTTTAAAGGGTTTTAAATAATGTCAGTTTGTCTACACCTACATACGATGACTATGTTTTTTTACTTTTTAGATGGCTTATACTTTTTTAGGTTTGCTTTTATTTTCATACCATTTTGAAAAGAGCAACCACAACTTGGTCACGAAATGACCTTCATTTTAAATGGGACAAAAATGTAACAAGAAATTTTGAAATTAAAAAAAGAAAAAAAAGAAAGAAAGAAATCATAGCTGGGTAACGAAATGACCTTTAATTTTTAATCGCACAAAACATTAACAAGAAATTAAGAAATACAGCTATATGTAGGCACACATTTTGTCCTGGTGCTTATAATATTTACGATATTTATGAGGAAAGAACAAAAACACGTGGGTTTTTGTTGTAGAATTTTTATTTTCAACAATAAACCAATTAAATGTGCGGTATTTCTTCTATTTAGTGTTTTGTAAAACTTTTGAAAGTAGTTTATATGTGTCGTAATGGTAACCTTATGATCGTGCTGCAGATCACGGAAAAAATGCATGGCTATTTCAAATCGATTTTCGTTGTTGTGTTCTCTTTGTTGTTGTTTTTTTATGCCCCTAACTTCGAAGAAGTTGAGGGGGCATATTGGTTTGGGCATGTCCGTCCGTCCGTCCTTCCCTCCGTCCGTACGTAACACTTCGTTTACTCAAGAACTGTAACTGCTGGGGTCTTGATATTTTATAGGTAGGAAGACTATAAAAAACCAGAGGACTCATATTTTTTTGCCTTGTCCATCAGCCCTGAACTTGCAGAGTTATGCCCCTTTTACAGAAACTTGATTAAATGAAAGTTTGTTCCCCAAATCCTGGGAATACCGTTTGAGCTAGGATGCTCATATTAGGCATACTGCTAGGAGCTAAGGTGTAATTCACCTGATTAACTTTTGGGCAAATTCCGTCAAAAAATGACTGAATTATGCCCCTTTATTGAATTTAGCATTTTTCCAATTTTCGAAACGTTTGACCTAGAACCCTAATTTTTGGTATACTATCAGTATTTGAGGTGCTAATTATTCTGATGCTAATTGCGTTATGATGCATTCATTATGGACAGAGTTATTCCCTTTTTCCTCAACTATAAAACATATTTATGGGTGGTCTATTTCTCAAGAACAATAACTGCTGCGGCCTTGATTTTTTAAAACGGACAAACCATAAATAATGAGCAGACCCGTATTTTTTTCTTTTCCACCTGCCATGTACTTACAGAATTATGCCCTTTTTTCAAAAAATAAAATACATGAAAGTTTGTTCCTAAAATCCTGGGAATACCGTTTGAGCTAGGATGGTCATATTAGACAAAGATGTAGATCACCTGATTAACTTTTGGGCAAATTCAGTGACAAAATGAGCAAGTTAGGCTAGACATCTTAAGTTTGACATCTTTAGTGGCAAGCATATGGTTGGGGGCATAGTGTTTCAAACACACTTTCTAGTTGTTTCTTTCCTTCTGCAATGTTTGTTGTTTGGAGCAGAGTTAAGTTTATCATATGACGTCGCATCCGAGAGTGTAATAAAGCCATGTATTAAAATCGGTAATCCACTAGTGGATTAAATATGCAAATTAAGTCATACCATTATGCGTTGACGTCTTTAAAACGTCGCCTTTTCTAATGGGGAAATCATGACGTTTTAGTGCGAAATTTGCTAATAAAATGCGATTTTAGTGTCATATGATAAATAGAATCTTGCATTCGTGCTCCTGTATTACTGAATTTATTAAACTCGTTGGGGAAAAACGGTAAGATGCTCGGCATAGCCTCGCATCTTATCTTTTTCCCCAACTCGTTTAATAAATTCAATAATACATGAGCACTCATGTAAGATCCTCTATATATGACATTTGCTATCTCTTTTGTTATTGTTTCGACATTTCACTTTTAAGAAATTATTGCTGCCAACGATGTTTATGCACGCATGAGGAGCTGATAAAACGACGGCGTGCCACCAAGTATTATGACGGCCTCAAGTTTCATGTATAGCTGCTAAGAAAATGACTTCCAAATCAAAGAAACTTTTGTACTGATCAAATTTAATGTTATTCGATTCTTGCATGTTAGTCACAGTGTATTTGATGTTGTCACTTGGTTGCAGAGCTTTATTGGCCATGCACCGCAAAAATGAGCCGCGACACGAGAAAACCAACAATGTGGTTGTACGCCCAGCGCACACTCAGATCAGCCTGAACATCCGCCTAGTCTGGTCAGACTCTTCATTAAGAGCTTAAGGGGTATCTAAGGGTCTAAGCTACCTTCATGCGGACAGCGAAGACTCTGATCAGACTGGGCGGATGCCCAGGCTGATCTGAGTTAGCGCTGGCCGCACAACCACATTGTTGGTTTTCTCGTGTCGCGGCTCAAATGATCTTTGTCACGAGCTTGACAGTAAAAGTTTATAAATTTTTGAGGCTGAGGAGTGTATGTTATGAAATGTTCTTAACCAGTAAATTTTTGAAGGTGTTGCTTTAATGGGTCAACCCCGGCATGAAAAACTATGAAGTAGGAGTAACTCTTGAGAAAACAAACAAACAGAACCATTGTAAAGGTCAAACGGACATAATATCAGACGTCATTAATGTGATGCTCCATTGTAGCTACACATGCGTATTTTCAATGAATCAGGAGCCCCGGTCGCTCAGTAGGTAAGGCGCTGGCCTGCTGACCTAGCGGTCCCGGGTTCGAGACCCGCTGGAGGCGGGAATCTTTTCAATCGCAAACGGTGTGCCCGTTCCGGGACGCCTTGGGTCGGACCAACCGTGTTTTAACTGGTAGTTTTCTTTTGCTCCAGAATTTCAGTGTTGCTATTTCTGTGAGTCTTCATCACAGGGTATAATCGATTCCGCTAATTTTCGCTTCCTGCAGAGACTGTACATCATATTGGGCTTCCGCCGAGACTGTCCGCGATCTCTTGCTTCCTGCCGAGACTACTGTCCTTGAAACATGGCTTCCTGCCGAGACTGTCCGTGTGACTCTGCTTCCTGCCGAGAGCCTCGGCAGGAAGCAGAATCACGCGGACAGTCTCTGCAGGAAGCCATTTATCATGTACAGAAGTCTCGGCAGGAAGCAAGAGATCGTGGACAGTCTCGGCGGAAGCCAAATATGATGTACAGTCTCTACAGGAAGCGGAATGGGCGGAATCGATTATACCCTGTGTTCATGTTTGTTTTATCTTAGTTTTAATTTTGATGCCTATGTTCCTGAGATATTGCACTTATGAGTTAGGAATCTTCCATGCAAACCGACCAACTAAGTGTCTGGTGAACCAAAGCAGGATCAATGGCTCGACCGCATACCGGTGCATGTGTTGCTTGTCGCTTTGTCTGTTTTGATATATGGTTTGTTATGTTAAAGCTAGCCCTACTGACATTAAAAATTTGAAAACAGGTAAAACAGATGTTTAATGTTTTACGTATAATTTGTTTTTTATTGCCAGGATTGGTGCTCTTTGTAAGGCTGTTGTGTGGGTGGTGGTTGTTTTTGTTGAGTTGAACAAGGCGGCATTTCTGTTTTGGTTCTTCTTGGTTGTTTTATATATTGTTAGTTGCTATGTCTGCTATTGATATATTGTTTGTGATGTTCAGGCTAGCCCGTTGACCACCTACATGGGAAATGGCTGTTCACATGGCTACCGCTGGTCTTGTCTTAGGTGATGACTAATTTTGTGATGTCTCTTTCCCACATTGTGTCTTGTGTTGGACCTGGGATTGAAATGTGTCAGTTCCTAAGAATTTTCCTCCTTACTTTATCCATTGCACACAGCCTTTCATTAACACCCATCCTGATATGATTGAAATACTGTTGAAAAGGACTTAAAATCGCAAGTCATCTATCCATCATCTTAAACATACCAAATAATGGTACCTTTGCTTTCGTATCAATGAAAAAATATGACTGCAAGATTTTTATTATTACAGCCTAACTCCACAGATGTTTCATCACCCCTCGTACAAGGTTACATTTCCGAGTGACATCACTCACTGTCACAGGAGAGCGAAAATAGACAGCCGAGATTACCGTTCCGACGCGCTACCAACAGAGCCATCACGTTTGCACATGCCTAATAAGACTCGTCCTCGAAACTTTGAGTCTTTTCCAGACCGACTAAGGGACTAATTTTTAAACTCGTCCATGTTCCGTTCCCTGACCAATGTCTACTAAATCTTACATGTGAAGGAAAAATGGACACATGAGGCGGGAGGAGAAGAACTAAGTAAGCTTATGCTTTCGTTCTGATCCTATTGTATTCCTATCTTATAATTGCTGTAACCATGAATGTATGTTTATTGGAAGTAAAATATGTTTTAACCAACCACGTAACCCCGTATTACCATTTCGATGCTCTTTCGACCGAGCTATACAGCCGACAATATCACATTTCGATACAACAGGAAAACACTGATTACAAGCCTCCTTTTTTCATATTTGTGCGCCTCCACGTAATTCCGAATATTTAATTTATTTATTTTTTCATTTTCATGTATGTAACACTGGACAAGGAAACCTTTTCCAATCGGTAATGCTCTTAAAGGAAAGAATGGGCTCAAGTTCTTTCCTCTTGGCCCCCCATTTACAAGCAATGGGGTAGCAAGATTGGGAGGGGGTTGGGGGAGGGGGGCAACAAATGATGATGTCACAGCTGCTTTTCCTGAAGGTGTGCCCATTCATCTTTACATGAGCCGCGACACGAGAAAAGCAACAATGTGGTTGTGCGCCCAGTGCAGACTCAGATCAGCCTTGAAATCAAACCAGTCTGAGCATACTCTTTGCTAAGCGCTTAAAGGGTAGCTACGGGTCTAAGCTACATCCAAGCGGACAGCGAAGACTCTGATCAGACTGGGCGAATGCCCAGGCTGATCTGAGTCTGCGTTGGGCGCACAACCACATTGTTGGTTTTCTCGCGTCGCGGCTCACATACAGATTAAACCAGCTGAAACAAAAAAAAAAAAAAAAAAAAAAAAACAGTATAACAAAACCATCGAGTTATTTTTCAATGGCAAATATTCTGTCGAAAATTTTCAGCACCCAAGAAACTAAATGCGGGATAAAACAAGAGGGCCATGAGGCCCTGAATCGCTCACCTGAACAATTGACAAAGTGGGTTTTTCTGCAACTGTCGAAATATGAGTCTTGGGTCAAAAGTCAAAGAATGACCATGACCTCTTGTACTCATAAATCTTCATGTACTCATTAAGACAACCATATAAACCATTTTCAGGCCAAAATCTTCGAAAACTTTCCATGAAATCCTATGTTCTGGCATTTTCCCATAAAAAGGTCAAGGTAAACCCAAGGTCATCATTTGAACAGTCTTGGTAGTACTCTAGTACTACATGCTACTTACCAAGTTTCAAGGTCATAGGTGTATTGGTTCTGGAGAAGAAAAATATTAAAGGTTTATAGCATAAATGGGTATGGCGGCCATGTTGGTCATGTGACCTGGACCATTTGAACAAATTTTTGTTCAATCAACCCCTCTGGCTCTATATGAAATGTGTTTACAATTCGCCTTTTGGCTTTAAAGGAAATGTCTGAAAATGTCAAAATATGAGAGATCTGGATCAAAGGTCAAAGAATGACCGACCTCTTGTACTCATAATTCTTTATGACCTCATTAAAACGATGGTACAATCCAACCTGTATTAAGCAAGCACCTAAGGGATTATCAAGATTATTAAGACAGGTGCTTGCTTAATACAGGTACATTTCAATGTATGTGCATGTTTCGGGAACTGACTACATTCTTGCTTAAATACAGGTTGCTTGCTTAATTGAGGTGGCCACTAAGACAGGTTTTACTGTATATACCATTTTTTAGGCCAACATCTTCAAAACTTCCTATGAAATCTTATGTTCTAGCATTTTCCCATATTTGACTTTGCCGTAAAATGGTCAAGGTCAACCCAAGGAAGGACATCATTCTGTAAAATCTTGATAATACTGGAGTACCCAATGTTACATACCAAGTTTCAAGGCCATCGGTCAGTTATTCTGGAGAAGAATATTTTTATAGGTTTTTACCATATATGGGCATAGTGACCATGTTGGTCATGTGACCTGGACCGTTTGAACAAATTTTCATTCCCTCAACCCCTGCAGACTATATATGAAAAAATTAAGTTAAAATTGGCCCAGTGGTTTTTGAGGAGATTGTTTGAAATTGTCAAAATATGAAAGTTCTGGGTCAAAGGTCAAAGAATGACCTTGACCTCTTGTACTCACAAATCTTCATGTCTCTTTAAGATGACTGTATATACAAATTTTTAGGCCTTAATCTTCAAAACATTCCATGAAATCTTATGTTCTTGGATTTTCCCATATATGACCTTGCCGTAAAAAAGGTCAAGGTCAACCCAAGGTCATAATTTGAACAATCTTGATAGTACTTGAGTGCTCAATGCTACATACTAAGTTTCAAGGCCATCGGTCAATCGGTTCTGGAGCAGAAGATTTTTTAAGGTTTTTACCATATATGGGCGTGGCGGCCATGTTGGTCATGTGACCCAACCCGTATGAATAAATTTTCGTTCCCTCAACCCCTGGAGGCTCTATATGAAATTTGGTTCCAATTGGCCCAGTGGCTTTTGAGGAGATTGTTTGAAATTGTCAAAATATGAGAGTTCTGGGTCAAAGGTCAAGGAATGACCTTGACCTTTTGTACTCATAATTCTTCATGTACTCATTAAGATAACTGTAGATATCAATCTTTAGCCCAAAATTTTCAACAGTTTCCAAGATATCTTATGTTCTTGTGTTCTGCCATATAAAAGCACAAGGGAGCAAATTTGACCTTGCCGTAAAAAAGGTCAAGGTCAACCCAAGGTCATGATTTGAACAATCTAGGTAGTACTCGCACACCCAATGCTACATACTAAGTTTCAAGGCCATCAGCCTATTGGTTCTGGAGAAGAAGATTTTTTCAGGTTTTTACCATATATGGGCATGGCGGCCATGTTGGTCATGTGACCCAACCCGTATGAATAAATTTTCGTTCCCTCAACCCCTGAAGGCTCTATATGAAATTTGGTTCCAGTTGGCCCAGTGGCTTTTGAGGAGATTGTTTGAAATTGTCAAAATATGAGAGTTCTGGGTCAAAGGTCAAAGAATGACCTTGAGCTTTTGTACTCATAATTCTTCATGTACTCATTAAGATGACTGTAGATGTCAATTTTTAGCCCAAAATCTTCAACAGTTTCCAAGATATCTTATGTTCTTGTGTTTTGCCATATAAAAGCACAAGGGAGCAAATTTGACCTTGCCGTAAAAAATGTCAAGGTCAACCCAAGGTCATGATTTGAACAATCTAGGTAGTACTTGCACACCCAATGCTACATACCAAGTTTCAAGGCCATCAGCCTATTGGTTCTGGAGAAGAAGATTTTTTCAGGTTTTTACCATATATGGGCATGGCGGCCATGTTGGTCATGTGACCAGGATCGTTTGAACAACTTTTCGTTCCTAAGTCCTCAGGAGGCTACATATGAAATTTGGTTACAATTGGCCCAGTGGTTTCAGAGGAGAAGTCGTTTGAACAACTGGAGCTTATGTCTTCAATGCGGGCTGAGTAGTGAAATCGGTTACCTGTTACCTGGAGAGAGTATTAATGTGAATGCAGTTATTTCCCTTAGACACGGGGAGCGATAGGCATTAATCGATATTTGGAATGTCATATCGATGTCCATATCCCAGGACAGGTGTTGAACTTCTCTGAAGCCGGTTTTGTCATCACTGTGTTAACAATACGAATACGCTGGATGGAAACATTTTTAATTTTTAACAATGTGGATTTTCATTTTGAAATTCTTTTTCTCAGATCAAATCAATTTACTTTTTCAGTTGCTCCCTCTCGTTTTAATACGTTTCGTTTTACCCCTCTCTCTGATATTTAGGTCAAATTTCGTAAGAATTGGCGAGAAAATAAATCTGATTATTGGTCAGTTTTGACAGTTTTAGTTTCTGACAACAAAAACATAAAATTACTTATAATAATGAAATTATGATATTTCTATCCCTTTGACGGTCTCATCTTTATGGAAAGATTAAGCCTGATACAGATACCCATCAACCCACATAGTTTTTCTCATTTTTTTTTTTTTTTTTTTTTTTTTTTACCCCGCCCATCGGGGCTCGCGAAATAGACTGGCTGCCTGGTGCTTCTGCGACAGAGCTGCTAGTCCTGGGTGTCATTTATCGCAGGCCGAGCAATACTTGCAGTCCCACAAATTCAGAGGCAACATCTCGACGACTGAATTTTTTACTGGGACGTTAAAACACTACTCAACAGGAAAGATAACGTTTTCTCTTGATTTTCTGTTTTGACAAAACTGTTTAAAAGTTTTATGTAAACTGTGTCTTTCGGCATGTAACTAAGCTGAGCTATTTAAAGCAATTAAGATTAGTCTGACTTTCTCCGTTTTTCTGCGAACAAAAATAAATAAACTAATGAGCCATACCACGACAAAAACAAATTGGCATGTGCGCCCTGCGAACACTCAGAATAGCGTGTGCGTTCGCCCATCTGATCTGGGCCTTCGCTGTCCGCATAGAGGTAGTTTAGACCATTGCCTGTCCTGTAAGCGCACAGCGAAGATTCTGATTAGTCTGGGCGGCTGCCAAGGCTGATCTGAGTCTTGGCAGGGCGCTATGGCACTGCGTTGATTTTGTTGCTACGCGACTGAAATTACTGTTTCGTACAAAAATAATCACAAGAATGACGTTCGGATTAAATATCCATTTCTGACCTTCATTGCCGTTAGCTGTTAATTTTGAAATTGCATTGTTTTGACAAGACGTGTGACCAACTGTATTTTCACACCTTCCGACCGACAGCGACTACTCAGTTGATGTCTTTAGCAAACAATTAAATGAGCCGCAACAAAGGTGCACGTACGCACAGCGAAGTCTTAGATCAGCCTGGGCATCCGCCTGATCCGACCAGAGGCTTCGCTATCGGCATGAAGGTAGCTTAGAGTCTTAGCTACCCTTTAAACGCATAGTTCAGACTCTGCTCAGACCGGGTGGCTGTCCAGGCTGATCTGCGTCTTCGCTGGGCGCACATTCCAATTTGTTCGTCTTTTCGTATTGCGGCTCATATGAGAAAACTTTTGAACATTGAGCAGAAAAGAAAGTGACCTGTCCATGGGCGGAACGCTGACGAGTGCCTTGCAACTTTCAACTGTTCTTTCCGTATTTCTTACTGCATTTAATTCTATCTCAATTTAATTTCCACATGATAATTTTAAATGGTTTTCGCACAGTCACAGCCTGATTTGATAACACGTGTTCAAAATATTTTGAACAGAAATTCGGATCAGTTTGGTTTGTGCAGATACACGGGTAAGGTTATGTACAAACTCAAATTCAACTAAAATTGACAAATTATTAACTGATCATAAACTCAGACTAGTGTTTTGCAAGTGCATAAGTTGGTCTGAGTCAGTTTGCATACATAATTGATTCCATAAATTGACTATTGCAGCTTTATATTTTTTGCATATATTTTTGTTCAAGTCATGATGACTTTAACAAACTTTAACGGTTTGACAATTACGAAAACAGTTTAGAGGTAATATCGGATTTTATGATCGATAATCGATTAATCCTCGTGTATTTATAAGTATGTTAATTGTACTGTATATTGTCGACAAATTCCGATCAGCTTGCGCAAACTGATCAGACATTGTTCAGTCTTATCAGTTTGCACATATCAGCCTGATGATTGTGGACGGACGACGGACGACGACGCCGGACGCCGGAGCCTGCCTATCCTATAAGCTCCCCCGGAGCCTTCGGCTCAGGTGAGCTAAAAAGTAACTCTTAGTACGCACACACGTATCTTATAGTGTGGAATTTAGAAAAGACATTACAGGTCTGTCAAGGTAACTGGTATGCCTTGACGTCAGGCGGACGTTATTAACGTTAAGTGAGACCATATAGTTTCTGACAGAACGTATCACGGTAACAAAAGGGATAATTAGCGAAAACATGACTGGTAACAGGTAAAAATATGTTTCAACGCATTTGATGTGTATGTATACACCTTCAAGGGAGAACAATATGACTTGTCTCTGCAAACTCTGTAGCTGTCAGAGAGTAGCTTTTCCCCCCTAGTAGTTTTTCTCCCCGGAAAATTGACTATGATTTTTCCATAGTAGAATTTCCCACCGGGAAAATGCCTATATAGTAGAATTTCCCCCCGGAAATATGACTATATTGCCAATTTTCCCAGGGGAAAATCTACTATACGTGTTTTTGAAGAGCCGTTTTTCCCCTCCATAGTGGATTTCCCCCCTGGTAATATGATTGCAGTAAACACTCTACATAGCGGAATTTGCTCCTTCTCCAAATACAATAGTGAGATTCCTAACTGAAACAGAAATATGAGTATCTGTCCGTAAAATATACATGGATAACAGATGCTAGAACCGCATGCATGTGTCCGTCTGTCTGTATGATTTTTTTTGTTTTTGGGAAAACAGGGAGGCATTTTGCTTTTCCATGTTAGCCTAAAACGGATATGAGTGTACGTGGTTGTGTGCATAAATTTGTACAATTTTGTGTTTGTACAAACGTTCATCTGTGCGTGCGCGCAGTGCCTAGACTAGTGTTCGCCTTTCATGCAGGAGTCGTGGGCTCGACTCCCATTGGAACACACGTCCGGTTATGATTTTCAATGTAATAAACTCCCTACTAAATCAATCATGACTAGACAAAGCACCCGTTTGTACATCTTCCTGTAGCTTGCATGCGTATGTATACATATATAAATATCTGGGATGAGAAGAAATCAAACACTGCTCGTTCCTTAAATTAGTAATTATTGATTATTGTAAAAATATGGTTGCTAAATTTGCATATTGTATTTTTTGGAATTGATCACGTTTATTACCTCCCTTGAAGTACTTATACAGTTCTTATGGGATTAATTCCGTAAAATGTTTCCGTTTCATTCCTTTCCGTTTCGCTCCGTTCCGCAAAATACCAACAGCCATACCAAATTCACTAATAGCCTATTTTCTGGTGTGGGAAAAAGGACTATGGGGGAAAAGTGGCTCTATGAGGTCCGGACAATCCACTATATAGCCGTCCTTCCTATAGCCATTTTTCCGGGGGGAAAGGGGGAAAACCACTCTCTGACAGCAGCTTCATTTTTTCAGCCATTTTTTTCACAGGGAAATAACTTTCGTGATTTTCTGTTTGCTTCCCCAGAAACCCTTCCAATTTGGTGTCTACTCATAAGGGAGCAATTTCTTTCTTTGAAATCTTGTTCCCACTGAGAATGGAGGCCCTAGAAGTGCAGCCAAACAGCTTCTGTATTTTGTAGCAGCAGACTGAGATATACTTAAAGACAAAAGTTCTGCACGTATGTTAATTTAACATCCGTGCAGAACTTATGTCCTTTAAGTTGCCATAGTCCTATCAGTGGTAAAAACGCCTATACTCAAGTCATTGTTACAAACGGTTCAGCTTTCATGTTTGGTAATAAAATGTTGGTTCGTTTGCATAAATTGAGTCATATAACTGGCAAAAAGTAGAGAAAACAAGTTTTTATAAAATAACAAATCGCTACACAAAATACAATTTCCTGTTCTGGTTTTCCGTCTAGCTATGCAATATAAACAAAGGCAGGAAAGTGACTGGGACTCCACGCCTGTACATTGTATTTTTACCGTTTTATGGAATCGAAAGTAGGTAATATAAAATGACCCAAACAAGTTTTCAAACCCTTTTTATATGTAAACTCAAGGAGGTTTTATTTTTCTAAAGCTGACTAATCACGGACATTTACAATTACGAAACTATAGTGAGAAGCTTGCAGCGATACCTCATGATAAAATTTTTCATGCTGATAGAGCAATGGGGCCTTTACTAAGACGAAAGCCGAGGAGCAAAACAAATTTTTGTTCTCGCGACAGAAAGAGGCTTTCTCGTTCTGACCACTGGTATTTTACTAGGACGAATGGATATCCTCAAGATTTGGATAACGATGGACGACAAAACTCGAAGCAACAGCTCCTTTCATGCCTATAACACATTGGATATTCGGCAATCGAAAACGCTCATGCTATCGACGAATGCGGATCAAAAACCATTAGAAACTGCGTTTTCGATTGCAAATTGGCGACTATTCGCAATTGAAAACTCTATTTCTAACGGTTTCTGATCTGCATTCGTCGTGATATTAATATTTAAAAACCTATTTTAACAGAAGAAAGTCTTTTACTGATCAAATGGTTTGATGATAATTTCATTAAAGCAAATCCAGACAAATTCCAAGTTACATGTATTTGTATTGGTAAGAGAACTCATGATGCCATTAACAAGTTTAATATAGGCAATACTGTCATAAATTGTGAAGATAATGTGACTCTTTTAGGGGTAAACATTGATTTTAATCTAAATATTAATGCCCATGTATCAGAAACATGTAAGAAAACCTCAAAACAACTTGCCGTACTGAAAAGATAAGGAAGATTTCTTACAATAAGGGCAAATTAACTATAATATGAGCCGCGACACGACAAAACCAACAATGTGGTTGTGCGCCCAGCGCAGACTCAGATAAGCCCGGGCATCCACCCAGCGAAGGCTCTGCCGCGGATCAGCCTGGGCGGATCGCATGGAGGTAGCTTAGACCCTTAGCTACCCTTTGAGCACTTAACGAAGAGTCTGATCAAACTTGGAGGATGCCTAGGCTAATCTAAGTCTGCGCTGGGCGCACAACCACATTGTTAGTTTTGACGTGTCGCGGCTCATACATGTATAGTTCCTTCCTACTGTCCAACTTTAATTACTGCTCAATAGCATGACACTTTTGTAGTCACTCTTGCACAAATAAGATGTAGAAGATCCAGGAGAGGGCACTTAGTTTCACCCATGATGATTATACGTCCCCTCTTCGGGATCTTTTGACATCTAACAATGCAGATTATCTGCATGTGGGCAGGATGAAAGTTACGGCAGGAGAAGCTTTTAAAATTTTACATAAGATTTCACCTTTATATATTCAAGATTTAGTAGCTTTTAAAGACTCCAATTATAATTTTAGGAAAGAAATCAAGCTTATCTCCCAAGAGTTAACAATTCCAGGTACGGGCTCCTGACATTTAGGTATGAAGCTGTCCGGAATGATCTTCCGAATGAACTTCGAAAGGTAGAATCTTACCCTACCCAGCAGGCACATGACGTTGAAATGACGTCATACTGACGTCGATGCTACGCACGACGTCGCATCGACGTCAGAGTGACGTTGTTTTGACGTCATGTGCCTGCGGGTAATTTGGAGGATGTTGCATACCTGGAAATGCTCCGTATGTAAATGTCCATTATGTTCATCCTGATCTTTCCTGTTTTAGTTTCATTTTACTGTGCTGATGTTAAGCATTAATTTTATTTCTGTCACGCTTTTGTGTCTGTTTTTTTATTTGCTGCATGATCATTTTATTTTGTTGTGCTGTGATTTTTTTTTGGATATGACTGCTTTGCTTTTATTATTTGCATGTTTATTAAAACTGTTCGGGTCAGGAGTTTTCTGTCCCTCACCTTCTGTCCTCTTTTCGCTCTTCAGCACAAGGTTCCTTGTAATTAGCCTGTATGCCTGCAAGGTTTCTTGTACCTGAGAGCTTCGTTTTTCATTATCTTCCAGAAGGTTATCGACTAAAGGTGAGCCACGGATTTTGATAAATTTATGATCCTATGTTTGTCTTTGCTTCCCACCTAGCATCCTTTCGTATTCGTTACAAGTCCTTGCTGCTTGGACCCGTATGCTTGCACGGTTTTTCTTGTATCTTTCGTATGTTTCGGCTTATGGTGCGCTGCAAAGGCTAACATTTTTAGGATTTATACAGAACGACCCGTTTCTTTATTTTTTCGCTTTATCATAATTGAGCCGCGACACGAGAAAACCAACAATGTGGTTGTGCGCCCAGTGCAGACTCAGATCAGCCTGGGCATTCACCCAGTTTGATCAGACTCTTCGTTAAGTGCTCAAAGGGTAGCGAAAGATCTAAGCTACCTCCATGCGGACAGTGAAGACTGATCAGACTGGGCGGATGCCCAGGCTGATCTGAGTCTGCGCTGGGCGCACAACCACATTGTTTGTTTTGTCGTGTCGCGGCTCATATTTCTTAGTCTCTTAATAATTTTGCTTTATGTGAATTAATGAAACTTCTATTCGCCTATATATGTGATGTGCTTTGTACCATAAATTGTATGTTTAGTCTTCCAGATCTTGAATACTTGTAGAATACTTGCATGCTCTGTGATATCACTTTTGTTTTTTTAATCTCCTTATTTTTATCTGTTTGTTGATATACCTTTGTCGAAATAAAAGCCCTACAGAGCTCATGTTGCATGTTAACTATATTCGACAACAAAGAAATCTTTCTGTTCTGTTCTGTTCTGTTTTTCGTCGCTGCCTATCCGGTGTGTGTAATATACCGAATTTATTTCCCAGCTTTCCCCGCGAGAAGTGCGGAAAGGATCGACTGCTTGTGAAGATGGTAAAACGACATTAAAAGCTTAGAGAGCAATATACGCATAACCGTCCTTGGAACACCAAACTCCAGTGAAAGATCTTTTTTTTTTGCATTTACATGTCAGAAGCGTTCTTTAAAAACTCCGGACTTTCGTGAGACACAATTCTATAGGCCACTTTTGGCCTTTGCTATTCGTTATTCAAATATTGTTTTAACGTCAAAGCGTAAATTTAGAATATATGCATAAGTTAATATTTAAACTTTACTAATAATTCATTTTGTTCACTTCGCGTACAGTGCACTATAATTTAGTGTTACTACCAAATTTTGACCAAACATATAGATGACCCATATTATCGTGTCCACTCCAATGGACCGCTCTCCACACCTAGTGTTTTGTAATCTATTGTGTTCCTTGTTAGACCAACCCTGTGACATTTATGGCGTAGTAATATTTGGATAAATGACAACAAACCAACAGCGTAGAAAAGCATACGCGAGCAGTGATTTATAATAAAAAATACCAAATGAAAGGTCAGCTTGAGGAGACTTAAGTGAGTCTTAGAAAACTTTAATAAAATGCGTATTCTCGCGCGCCGCCTAGTCTGTCCACTCCTTCAATCTCGTCGGCTTTCTAAAAACAAGCTGAAATTGAGTGTGAGCGGAGTGCGCACGCTCTTACTAGTCTGCACATGTGCATACTTGGTGCAGCATACGCAATATTTTCTCGCTCAGTAGTGTATGCTAGTTGAGAGGTAAAAAATCGTGACCAGGTGCTAATCGTCTAGAATTAGAAGAAAGGTGAAAACATGTCAACACCCCTGTTTAAAAGAGCAAATACATTTCAACATTAACATTCCTTTTAGCTGTAGAGAAAATTAGTTGACATTTAATACTTAACAATTGGCTTCTACATGTAAACGCAAAGCATTGCTTTCGGCCGACAACAATAATTCTGTCAGAGCAAAATTATTGCAACAAACTGCAGCGGTTTGCGCCCCTGAAGTAATTGCATTATTTCTGTCTAATCTGATAGCATACTGTAATTTCTTAATTTTAATTGGACAGTCGATTCAAAGACTGATTAGCATCAAAAAGGAACCAAATGATATCAAAGACGATGATCTACAATAACAGTCTAAATCGAGATCAAATTTCAGATTTCTCAATATATCCTCTGGTCTCAAGCACGAAAATAAAATATAATCTGCACTATGGATGATGCAAGGGGAGACGTTTTACGGCCGCCACGTCATAGCACTGATATCGTACCCGTTCCATCAGTGGCCATCTTCACGTAAACAAGGTAATTGTTCTGCATAATTAAAATGTCGCAAACAATGACACAACCTAGGATCTATTCTATGATCCGCGACACGAGAAAACCAACAAAGTGGTTGTGCGTCCAGCGCAGACTCAAATCAATCTGGGCATCCGGACAATCTTATCAGAGTCTTCGCTTTGCGCTTAAAGGGTAGCTGAGGATCTAGGCTACCTTCATGTGGACAGCGAAGATTCTGATCAGACTGGGCGGATGCCCAGGCTGATCTGAGTCTGCGCTGGGCGCATAACCACTTTGTTGGTTTTGTCACGTCGCGGCTCATATGGAACCAGTAGATGTTTGGACTCATCAGTTATTACCAGTATTAACCAAACCATACTTGCTAAATCAGCAAACAGCAAGGTAAATATTTATCATAAATGTCCACATGAAAAATTGTAATGAGGTGTTTGATAATTCCTCACCTTTTGAAGAGTCATGTCTTATATACCTGGATCATATGTATTCATAGGCACTATGTGGGCTCCTGTTCTTGTCTTCTATTTCTTAATTTTTAACGACAGAAAAAAAAAATTTCAGAGGTTCTTCAAAATGGCTGTCGAATGAAGGTTCCGACATCTGCGCTATGACATAGGTTGTTACCCCTGTACTCATTATATCAACAGTCTTCAACCTTTGGCATAATCGATTAATTCATAATTGTGTAATATTAATGACGTTAATATACAGTATCAAAATGCTTTCTAGCCCTACGTGTTCAGGATCATGACATACATGCCCTCAGAACATCTGGCACAGTTTAGTCAAAAGAACTTCATCAAAAATTTGGGCCGCTACATGACGAAACAAACAAACAGCATGTGCGCCCAGCGAAGACTCAGATCAGCCTAGGTATCCGCTCAGTCTAATTAGAATATTCGCTGTGCACTTGAAAAATCAAAACGTCCTTCAGTTTACCATAAAATAGATTTGAAAAAATAACTAGGTCACTTTAGTTGCCAACTAAAATGACCTACTTTCTATTTCACAGGCTTTATTTCATGGTAAAAACGCAAGGAACAGGAGATAAAAAATACAAGGTACAAGCGTTTAACAGTTGATGAAAATATAATGTACAAAAAAGCAAGGATCCCATTGATTGTGTCGCGGTTGCATTATTTCATTGCTTAACGGAGAATCAGAGACGAAAAGAGAGACTGATCATTTTCCAAAATACCTTGTTCCTTCTTTTTTGCCAGTTATATGATAGATAAAAAAGCACATCGACCGAAATATTTACATTAATTCTGAAGGCTGTACATGTTTTATAATGATTTGCATTTTGACAATTTTTACTAACGTCACTGGTAGGACTATGGAGACTTTAAGTAAATCTTTTCTTTCTCATTTTTGCCTGCCATCCCTATGGGGTCAACAGAAGCAAATTAACTCCTTTAAGACTAATGAATAATTTTGGATCGGGTAGTAGGGTCGGACGAAATTGTCGTGAAACTTTCGGGGTTGGTGCGCTCTACTCCCATTGGCAGGAAGTTGGCAAGTGTCTACTGTGTTTGCAGTACGTGCGGCCTGACTGGTAAGAGTATTTTTCTCCCATCCATCTATTTTATCTCCATCTCCCTGGGAGACGGTTTGATAGAAACTGAAATATTGTCTCAAACTTATTATTTAACTTAATACAACCAACCAACCAACCCCATTTAGAGGTGCCCGCCGTTTAAGGAAATGAACACGAGGTCAAAAAAGCTGTTCTCCTTGGCAAAAATGACAGAAAAATACCGTGGCATACCCATACACCTAAAACAGCGAATAGCATAATAACAATGGCGCATGAAATGGGTCTGGTCAAAATGCACAGTCACCAGATACATTTGGCACTTATATCTCAAACGACTCTCTTGTTATAAAGCAAAGAATATAAATTTCATAGTTTTCTTTCAACTGTTGTTATTTGAAAGGACTGATATCTCAAAGTATTTTTTCTGCGTCCAGAAATTTTACTTTGAGATATGAGTACTTTAATATGAACTTATAGCACCCTTACCAGAAAACGCTAAATTTACCACGAAATATTACGCTACGAGCAAGGTCTACACTGATAAGGGTGGTATAAAATAGTTATACCATGATTTGTCCTCCTGTACGGGAGATAATCCACTCAAAAGCGAGTGGATTATCTCCCGTACAGGCGGACAAATCATGGTATAACTATTACTTCAACTTTTAGATATCAAGGGTTAACTGTAAGGCAGATTTTATCACAACACGGCTGAAGTGATACAGAACCAGGCCATGTAACTTGTAGCGCTTCAAATGAATACTTCTTTGATTAATCTTTGCCTTTTGACCAAAGCTTAGCTTTCAGCAATAAATAAACTAAAACAAGTCACTAGAATATTAGTAAATTAGGTATATAATCCAACTACGAAAAAGGTGCCCTAGGAGGCTAGGATCATCCACTAAATCTGATAAGAGTTTTCTCAGTTCGACTGTACAGTCAATGGACTATAAACAATCAATAACGTTTACAGTGAAAAACTCTAGTAAGTAATCTCATAATTATGCGCCAGGCTTATTTGAAAGAAACCTGTGCACCTGTATTGCAGTGACCGAAGTTGTTTCTATTCATTTGATTAATGATTCGCTGATGACATCAGATTCCATCGTTTTCGCGTGGCATAGTTAGGTAACCTAGTTGCTCAACAGGTAGGTTTTGTGTCACTACTCTTTCGGTTAGCTTGAAAATACGACCCCTTAAAGTACACCTTGTAATGTCTGCATCAGCTTTAAAAGCCCTTATAAGCTTAACGCGCCACTGATTGATATACACTCCTGGCTCAATCCAGTAGATAGGGACGAATCAGTTACAGTGGACTCGACAGTATCGGATCATCGACAGTATCGAATCACTCGTAAGTTATCACCCATTTTTCTCACAAATGAAGCAAATATTTTTTACCATTATATTACAGTCATCAAGTTAGACCAATGGCTAAGTGCAGGGTGAAAAATTCGATCGAAATCTGCGGCTGTGAAACAAATCAGAGTTGTTGAAAAGCTTGGACCCTCTTCAGCGGCGCTTGCATTTTGCCTGTTGCTCGTTAACCCCAAAATAGATTTCGGTTATTTAAACTATTTTATCATTAGGCGATTGAAACCAATTTTGCTTTGATATGTGTCCTAGCATCCCTAAAATTGCAGGCAGTCATTATTTTTGTGACATCCCAGTATTTGATGAAATTGCAGACTTGAAAAGTGGGGCACCGATCTGCGACAGTAACGGATCATTATATAATTTGAACAGAAATACAGGCCTCAGCTGGAAAACTGCATGTAGGATGTATGGTCTGATGGTGAAAACAAGTCATAAATCAACTACCTGAGTGTCTGATGTATCTTCTTTAAAAGGAGATCAGTATAAAACTAAGACAACATCCTTTTTGTAAAACACCCTCATCCCACGCCGCACATGCTAGCATATGATAATGAAGGCTAGCTTATGCTAAACATTCTGAAAAAAACATTCGAGATCAGCTCGCATGTGTGTTGCCACCTAATAATGACTGGCGTTCATCGGATGGACATCTATACACTGTGTAGACTCATATTAATGCCGGAGAACTCGTTGAAAGACCATGTAGTGCTTGTACACTGATTGCACCGAAATATCATTAGGGCGGAAAATCGCCGTAAATTTGTTGAACCTGACCAGACACTACGGTCTTATCAGGGTCTATACTTTGCAAAGGCAGATTATGATCTTTACTGTTTAAGTAGTTCCATGCTATGGGCCGCAGGGGGTTACTGATTTAAGATTTTTTGGCATGCTTGTACTTTTGTATACATTTAACTTTTATTTAACAGCCCTTGCTGGTGAGGGGCCACATGAAAAATATCGTTGAAAGGCCGTAAAAGTTTTTCACTGAGAGTTTAATAGGTCCAACTGTTCATGTAGAAAAATTATTGAAGCTATGAAGGTTGGCAGAATGCCACTGAGAAACTCTCCCATAAGATAATATCATATGATCCGATACTGTCGCACCTGATTCGTTACTGTCGTAAGACCCCCCTGTAAGTCTCGATAGATTATCTGCCCTTAAAGGAATAAATTTCGTAACTATTTTGACATGGATAGATAGAAGGGATATTTTGCAATTGTTCTGTGTCATAACATTCATAATTTTAGCATTCACATACAACAAAACAGGAGTTTTATTGAACTTGATCCGATACTGTCGAGTCCATTGTATTATCAGATGGGAAGACGGGGTGGGGGCCTCGGCGGGACGGATACATTTTCATATGAGTCGCAAAAATTTGACTTCTCCAGTCTCTTCAGAATTTTTTCAATTCTCCCCTATCCCTCCCCCACCCTTCCCAAACCTCATAACCCTTCACGAACACCATCTTAAAGGCCCCATTGCTCTATCAGCATGAAATAGTTTATCGTGAGCTATCGCTGCAAACTTCTCACTACAGTTTCGCCATTGATTATTGTCGTGATTGGCCGGCTTTGAAAAATTAAAACGTCCTTGAGTTTACCATGAAATAGATTTTAAAAAATAACTAGGTCATTTTAGTTGCCTACCAAAATGACCTATTTTCGATTTCACAAGCTTTATTTCATGATAAAAATACAACGTACAGGCGGTAAAAATATAAGGTACAGGTGTTTAACAGGTGATAAAAATACAATGTACAAAAAATTAGGCCAGGATCTCATTGATTGTGCCGTTGTTGCATTATTGCATTGCTTAACGGGGAACCAAAGACGAAACCCGTATTTTTATGGAGAGACTTATCATATTTTCAAAATACCTTGTTCCTTCTTTTTTGCCAGTTATATGCTACAAAAAAGCACATCAACCGACATATTTTCATCAATTCTGAAGGCTGTACAGGTTTTATGATGATTTGTATTTTGACGGTTTTTACCTTTGAAAGGACTATGGAGACTTTAAGTATTTTATCAGACTGACCTCAGTCATACTGGACCCAGGTTCACAATCACACGTTAAGAGATAAGGAATACCTTAAAGTAAAGTTTTACCTTAAAGTGGTTAAAAGCGAATCTTGACAACACCTTAGCACTAAGGTATTCCTTAACTTAAAGAAAAATCTTAATTTTTTAAGGTAGGTCCGTATCAACTTTAACTTCTTAAGGAAATCTTTAACTCTTTATATATATGTAAACAATGGCGAACGAACATTTTACATGAAAAAATAAATGAATTATAAATACACTAAAGCCCTTTATAGTCTAGAAAATAGAGCAAGTGAGCAGGGGCTCGTGTATACCCCCGACCAGTGCCACCACCTCATGAAAGCATACTTTAACACACAACTTCAATACAAATGTTATACATGTACAAAATTCAAAGTTTGTGACCTTGACCTTAAATCAGCAGCAGCACCATATGATGTTAACAAGTATGAAATAAACCTAGTGATGTATCATAAGGCTTCACTGAAGTATATTAGAACTATAAGCAAAAAAAAATACAGCATATGACTAAGTCCTAGTTATTGATCCCTCGCCCCACCCATGAGCCTGACCCAGCAGCTTAATAGTCCATATCAAAGGCAGTGGTATAGAGATATGATAAGACAAATATGGAAGTAATCTTCATTGCAGTAACAGACATATGAGCAATCGAAGAGGTTTAACGCAAAACTTTGACATAATGAAAATGCTTAAGTCCTAATTATTGATCCCTGGCTCCACTCTGGGGACTGACCTAGAGGCGTAGCTAGTGTACATCAAAGGTAATGCTATAGAGCTATTATGAACCAAATATGAATAAATTCTGATGTATGGTTACAGAGATATTAGCAATCCAAAAAGGTTTAACGCAAAACTTTGACATGAAGTTGACGAACGGACGGATGAACGAACAAACGAACGAACGAACAAACGGACGAACGGACGGAATGACAAAAACTATATATACCTCTGGACATACTTCGTATGTCGGGAGTATAAAAATGTATCATTGCATTTATTTTAATTTAGCGTAGGCCTATTTTTCATTTTGAACTGGAAGAAAATGAGCAGAGGTTTACGTATACCCCCGGCCATGGCAATCGCCTAATGATACCAAACTTTAAACACACAACTTTAACACGTACATGTACATGATGCAAATTTAAAAGTATGTACAACAACATCCAAAGGATGTCGACTAATCCTCTGCCATCTACCAATAAACCTAATACTTAACACATCAACATTCAACTAAAGGATATCTGAAATATAAGTAACATTAAAAACCTATAGCAGAAATTTGATGCACATGTTGTAGTATGTAACCTTGACCTTATGTCAGCAGCATCCGGATGTTGAAACCTGTTCCAACCCAGAAGTAAACCAAGACTATGTCATTAGGTTTCACAGAAGAATAGGGGATAAATAAGTTTATCTTAAAACATAGAAAAGCCGAAGTCTGTAATCTTGACCTTTAAGTGAAGGCAAGAGCGAAGACAGTATGGAATAAATTTCCAGACCAACATCTTTTATGATGCCTAATATAACCAAACCCAACAAAGGGTTTGGATGATATGAGATCTCAGGTACTTTAACACAAAACTTAAACATGAAAAAGTCAAAGCCCGTGACCTTGACCTCTATGTCACAGACATGGTTAGGGGAGGTACAGAATAAACTTTGGACAAATATAAACCCAAATATAAACTCAACTCAACAAAGAATTTGAATGAATATCAAGATCTTAAACACTTTAGCATAAAACTTTAACAGAAAAATGTCGAAGTCCGTGACCTTGATTGCTAGGTCATAAGCATGCGTGGTGTGGTATAGAATTTTGACCTACATCCATCAATATGTCAGATATAAACCAAAATCCAAGAGAGGTTGTGGACCCCAAAAACTTCAACGCAAATGTTTACTTACGGATTGGCAGACGGACTAACGGCCCCTCGTCATACTTCGTTGGTACTTAAAACATATAAACTTTGGAGTATAATGGTAATGATAATAATGGTATTGCCATAAAAACATCTTTAACATGCTCCTGGGTGCTTCGAGCTTTTAAAAGGGTTTGGATAGCTTGTCAACATGGACAAAGTGACACTCTCTCTCTCTCTGTTTTTAATTAACGAATATGAGTGTTAGTGTTCAAAGATGGAGCCTGCTTAATAGAAAAACATTCAAGTATGAGACCACGATCCCAGTAGACAGGGAGTATACGATAATAATACATCGGTATATGCATGTTGTTTGCATGCATTGCTTACAGCATTGTCTTTGCACTCTTAAAAGACACTCCTTAGTAAAGGTATGACTTGGACCTTAAATACTTAACATTTACCATAAATTAAGGAATGATTGTGAACCTGGGCCCTGGTCAGTTTATTTAAGGTTGCCTGCAGCAAAATTAAATCTTTAGACAGTAATGATCAGTATTCAAACTCACCAAACCAGATGAGCAAGCATGATAAAAAACCGACACAATCCACAATCAATTCCACCTTTAGCCCTAAACCCCAAATGGGAAAGCAAAACAATAAAGACCAATGTTAAGGGTCAAGTCTAGTAAATTTAGACAGCAGGTAAATTCGGACAGTGACATTGTTTCCTTTATATGTCAATTGTTTGGAATAAATCAAAATTAACTGGACAAACAGTGAAAATCCAGGAAATGACTTAATATATAAGCATTTTGCTTACTGTCAAATCCTGTTACTTTTGAAATTGTATTGTAGTATATGTATGTAATTTATAGTGAATAAAATATCGTTTAAACCAAACAGTGAAAATCCTGATGAGGCGGCTAATTATGAGGCGTCTCATCAGGATTTTTACTGTTTGCATTGGTATGTCCGAATTTACCCGCTATCCGAAGTTACCAGACACGACCCTGAATAAAACAAGACAAGCGAAAAGCTAAGAGTCTTGCCCTTTCCTTGCAACTGGTCACGAGACTTCCTTATAGTACCCAGAATGTCACAGACTAATCGAAACCCATAAAACATAGTCAACGATAATAAACCATAACATTTAACAAGAATTGTCAGAAGGAAATAAAGCGCGACTTATGGACGCTTGACTTTAACAAGGGCAAGTTTGATAGTGACAATACCGGACAAGTGAAATGAGATCAACTGCAGTGTCACAATAAACGGTTACCCTAAGAATTAATCAAACCCCTTAAACATTACCAGAGATATAATAATGTAAATGAACTGTCGAATATAGGGCATAGTGACCTAGAAGTGATACGAGGTCCACCCCTCTGTGTAAATGTGCCTATACACGAAGTATGATACAAGTCAATGAAATAGTATTAAAATTATTGGCTTAAATGAATGGACCATGAATTATAGAGGTTACATTGACCAACAACTAATGAGGTCACTCATAGTGCCAGCCCAAACCATTAATCCATATATCGTGTTTGAGATGTTGACTAAAATATAGCAGGACCATGAAATATAGGCTACACAGACCTACAATAAGTATGAGGTCACTCACACTGTCAGCTCAAACTATAAACCAAGTATAAAGCAAATTCATGTTATAGTGTTAGAAATATGATGTAAATTACTGGACCACGAAATGAAGGTCACACTGACCTTCAGTTAATATGAGGTCACTCGTCAGCTCAAGCCATTAATACAAGTAAATTGCAAATCCATGAAACCGTGTCAGAAATGTAGGGCAAAATCACGGGACCATAAAATGTGGGTCTTACTAACATTCATTTAGTATGAGGTCACTCATAGTGACAGCTCAAGCCATTTACCAAAGTGTAATGTAAATCAATGAAATAGCGTTAAAAAGACAACATCACTGGACCATAAATGAGCCGCGACACGAGAAAACCAACTATGTGGCTGTGCGCCCTTCGCAGACTCAGATCAGCCTGGGCATCCACCAAGTCTGATTAAAATTTTCCCTGTGCGCTTAAAGGGTAGCTAAGGGTGTAAGCTACCTCCATGCGGACAGCAAAGACTCTGATCAGACTGGGCGGGTGCCCAGGCTGATCTGAGTCTGCGCTGGGCGCACAACCACATTGTTGGTTTTCTCGTGTCGCGGCTCAAATATAGGTCATTGTGATTAAGTTTTATTTTAAGGTCGAACAATAGGTCATACTGAGTCATTTTCCAAGCAATGATGTTCTTACATCAAATAAACTTCTAGATATAAGGGTAAGGCACTGGACCATGAAATAAAAGTCGTTGTGATCTGCTTTAAGTTTGAGGTCAAACATCTGGTCATATTGACATATTATCCGAAGCTTTCATGTTCATACATCATATAGTCGTCAAGTTATAAGGTAAAATCACTAGACGTTAACATATGTCTTGGCGCAATATGCATCACTGCCATCAGCGGATTTTCCGCAGATGTTCCTGTGTAGCAAAAGTAAAAAGTATGCAAAGACCAGGAACTGAAACAATCAAAATCCAAATCCAGCCCTCAAACCATAGTTGGAAACAACTAAGATTACAAATAATCAAGATACAGAGAACATATGGCCAACCGAGTGAGCAGCTTGTTCCCAAAAGGTGGCCACTCAGCAACCCAAACCGAACCAAAAATAATAAGAACATACATAAGGTAAAACATCACAGAAACTCTGACACCAAAAACAGGCAACAGAGAACCACAACAGAACTACCGCCTTGGAACGGTCAGTAATGAATTACTGGGGGGCTTAAATCGATTTTACAGGCCCAACCTCACCCTCAGTTTCTGAAGTGGTACAAAACATTTAGTTGGTTGTTCGTTTCGCATGATAACCCACTAACTCGTCAATGAATCATCACGGTAAACACATAAATCAAATTTCAACACCATGAAGAAGCAAAGACGAGGACTCAACAGATACAACGGGCCGCCTGACAGGTAGAGATCCCTGTCCTGCCAAACTACCCCACTGGAAATCTGAAGCAAAAGGAGGTCACCAGTTGAGCCCCGGTGGACCAAGCAACAGACAAAAAGGCTCCAGTCCCAACCAACTAAAATATATAGCTTTAGGTCGGGGCCATCATGGAGTCTGACGACCGATCCACCGGTGTGCAATTAAAGAGTGCAGCAAAGTTATCAACCGTGATTGGGTTAATCACTAAGCATGCAGACTGTCGCATAACATTTAAATTATAGCCAATACGTTTGTGACGTATTATTATTTTTCGGAATTGATCAGAAAAATCAGTCCTACCCTTAATCTTTTTGAATTTGTATACTAAGTCACCATAAAATTCTGGTTCCGATAGGCCTTGGTGTAAAAGAAATTTTAATCCGACATCAAATTTTGAAACCAATTCATGGTGTCTGCGATAGAATTTAGAAAAAGCCTTTCTAAGCTTATGATACCGATAGCCTTGTTGAAGAAGTTTAGCAGTTAAACATTTATTACGAGCATTAAAGTCATCTACATGACTACACACTCTAGCAAATCTTATAAGTTGAGAAATATACACTCCATAACAGGGACGACGTGGAACGACGTGGAACGTCACCATCCAAAAATGGAAAATTAACTATATCAAAGTTTGAATACTCTGTTTTATCCCTTTTAAGTACTCAAAAACTGATCGAAACGCAACAAGTGAATATTTATTCTATGTTCAATGATCCGTGAAATATAGGGTATGACCCAATATGCATCGCTGCTATCAGGTTAAGCCAATCATGGTTTATAACTTTGCTTCCCTCTTTAATTGCAAGCCAGTTGATCGGATATCAGACTCAGTGATGGGCCCGACATTAAGCTATTAAGTTCAGTTGGTCGGAGCCGGAGCCTGGGTTCGAGGTTATAAAACTTGAGAATAATCTCAAACTCAAAATAAAGCACACTGATTGGCTGCTTCCGAGCATGTGCTCGGAAGCACCCAATCAGTGTGCTTTATTTTTAGTTTGAGAATGTACTCAAGTTTTATAACCTCCAGGCCTGCCTTGTCTGTTGCTTGATTATTCGGGGTTCAACTGATGGGTACCTTTTGCTCCGGTATTTCAGTGGTGTTGTTCTGCTTTCTGTTTTGTTTTGTTATTTAAAATAAATAATAAGTAAAACAGTCGTTGCTGCAGCTCATAAATAGGGTAGCTTTGAATGACCATCTGTTTTGGAAAGAGCTGCTAATTAGGTTAACTGTGCGTGTCTTTCGTCAACTTTTGTCAATGCTTGTGTGTGCTTCTTTCACTATTGGTTTTGAGAGCGGGATTCGGGATGTGGGATTTGGTTGTATTATTTCCTGATCTTTGCGTGTATTTTTACTTTGTTGGTTGATTTAGGTTTCACGGCTCACTGACACAGTTTTTCAGGCTATATCAAGTCGTCTCCCAGAAGGGCAGACAGGAAGAGATGATAGGCGGGAGAAAAAATAGTCAGATAATCCCCCACCCGCACTTACTGCAAGCACAGTAGGTCGTTCCCATCTATTATCCACATTATTAGGACGCCCCGGCATGGAAAGTTACCCCTTACTTTTAAAGTTTCAGCTCATTGACATGAAAACTGTAGGAGGAGTTATCCGGTAACAAACGCACTAAAAGTCTAAATAAAGGGTTGTAACTCCGTGAAATTCATTAGAGCGTAACGTCAAAACGATATGCGATGGCCTCCCTCATAGTCTTACTATATATGGGAAAGTCGGGTAAATTCGGACAGCGGGTAAATTCGGACAGTGACATTTATTCCTTTACATGTCAGTTGTTTGGAATTTAAACAAAATTAACTTGGCAAACAGTGAAAATCCAGATGAGACGGCTCATAATAGCCGTCTCATCTGGATGTTTGCAATGGTATGTCCGAATTTACCCGCTGTCCGATGTTACCCGACTCCACTCTATATATCAAGTTAATCAGAACTCTATGACCTGTGCCCCTTTCATAGAAGGCTGAGGTGTCAAGCAAAGGCTGCGATCAGACTGCACTTTAGTGCAGTCTGATCAGACCTTTGCTTGACACCATTGCCACGTTGTTGGAAATCACATGATGTGACTCAAATGCTTATTCCAGGGCGGCGATGTAACACCAGTTAAAGTCATTGTAAACGTCTAAAACGACATTCAAACAGCCCAAGAATTCCATGACTTGATACATGTATGTGATTTAGCTGCATTCAAACATGGCCTCAGAAAGGTATGCGCATGATTTCTATGCAAAAAAAAAAATGTATTTGACAAACTGATTCTGATTCGTTGTCTACTACAGTTTCGCAATAGTGATGTTCTTACTTAGAGCACTTGGTACAGTACATATTCTAAAGGCGAAAGTTAAAAAGACATATAAAGCAAGAAATACTCAGCTGAAAACTTTAATCGACATAATTTGGAATTCAATGAATCCTCACCAGTATTTAGGACAACTCCATTTTTCATAGTGTTTATATTGGGCTAACTTTTCGAATGCTGGTCAGCTAGTGTAAAAACAGCATTAATTTCAGAGGACGTTAACCAGTGGTGACAGTTACAGCCTCATAAACAATATCTTGAAACAAAAGCCCATAAACAATATATGAACCTTGAAACAATGCACGATCATTTAAAATGATTTATAAACTGTGGTATGTAAATAACTGAGAAAAACTTTCAAAGCAAAAGAAGAGCCCTTTCTTAATATTACTCATGAATATTAAGTAGATAATCCAAAACGAGGCTCAGTGAGTAAACAAAATTACAGCTAATTCTCAGTGTCAGTAGAGATACCATGGCTACTAACTGAAATATAGATCTTAATTAAATTGGTTCCATTTATATCATTTTCAGTTGTAGAATCCTGTATAAAACTACATAAAAGTTCTTCAGGTGGCAAACCTATTTTTATTTCTCAGAACAATTCATACATGACTTGGAAAATGAGTATATTCTATTCATTCTTTTTAAAACATCCACTGCCCTAGATTCACAAAATTTCCTTTCTGAATGAAACCCAGACTAGATTTGATATTTCATGCTGATAACCTTTGCTCAGCCTTCACGGCCAAACCAAAATAATGATACATTGTGCAGTTACAAAATATTTTCCAGACCATAATACTTCAGTGTAAAACTTGCAGATAAAAAGACAGATAAACACAAGATTTGTTTGTTTGTTTTAAGATTCCTGAAAGTAGGAAATGATGAAAACCACATGAGATTAAATATTTCTTCAGTAGTTTCAGCCGTACCATACTGTCTCTAATAAACAATATCATATGTAGTGGAGCTACTGTTAGATAGATGTGAATTACAATGCAGGTGTTAACAGTCGCTTAGTAAAGACTGATTAAAGAGCCATACAAAGTAAAAATATTTATTAGTTGAACATATATTTACCAAAGAAACTGCATAATATGTAATAAAACATGAAAAGTCGAAATGTGAGTGAACACAGAATAATATAGCATTACATAACCACAACTGGTATATATAATTAAGATAGCTGCATTCCAATATCTCATCTCGGCATCTTGAGTTGGAGAGGGGTGAGTGATTTAACGTCTCCCCAAAACATAGTCCATGTGGAGAAATTGGGATTAAGTCCCATCCGAAAGGTGAGAGAAGAAGAGGATCAAACGTGGACCCTGGATTGGTAGGCTACCACTGCTCCTTATTGGAGAGGTCAGGTCACGGAACGACTCTGTGCCATGAAGGTGCATCTGATGGATTCGTTTCGCTGAGCCTTCTGGGACACAGCGTTCTGAGAACTGGTCCAAAACTGAAGCTGCATTGCAGTTTTCGTATTTTGCTATGTATAAGCATAGTCATATGGGATTGCACTGTCTCTTGAAACAAAAACACCGAACAAATTTTACATTACATATGTAAAATGCATGTATTCAGAATAAAAGGATTTGTTATTGTCAGGTTGTCATTCAGTTTTCTTTTACTTTTTAATTATTTTGGTCCAAATAACAACCAAAAGGGTCAGCCTAATATGACTGGTGATTGTACATTATATTTGCAAAATAGGACTATTCTGGGCATGTGGTCATATTACAGGAGTTTATACCAGTTTGCTAAAAAGTGTTCAAAACTGTCTAAGTCACCCCAGACTTAAACATCATTCCAGCTATAAAGTAGTAGCATTTCAATTCTCATATCGACGTTCCCATCGCGCCTCAGCGGAACGAATCCATAGCCACGGTAATGGGGCGCCGATGGTCCGTCCATTCCAGCTATAAAGGAGACAAATATTAGATATGTTCCTAGCAAACCAGTCATAGTTTGGTCCTAAGTTATAAGCAAAACTGGATGAAAACTGTATTATGAACTTTTTTGGATGGAACTGGGTTTCCATAACTGTCTACTGTTGAAGTAATTTTAAATACCTTCGCTGCAGTTGGTGTTAAGTTCAATGTGGTGGCCGTAAAAGGTCTCACCATACTTCATCAAGTGCAGATTATACATTTTCTGGTCCTTAGGGATCATTGGGCTCATACTGAGTCAGTTTGAAAGTACAAATCCGCTTAAGCCGGTGCCAGGGGCGTGAGCAGTGTGCAACATTCCACTAATGCACATAAACAGACTCAATTAAACTGAGTCTGATATTTTCATTTCTCTGGTTTGTTCCTTGCTTTCAGAGGATTTTTATTCAGAATTATAGCTTCAAAACAATTTGAGAAAATTTAAAGCTAAAGTTAAACATGCTAAAAAAAAGAATGCACTCAAGGTCAGAGCTTGCATAGTGTAAGACATGTCAGTGAAAGCAGCCATGAGGCAAAGTTTATTTAAACTGTGGTGTGTTTTTATATGTTTGGTGGTATTCATATTCTCTATTTCAGAAGGTGAATTAATATTTTTCTACTGCCTCACTATATTAAATACGGTATAAGAATGCTGTGCCCCCAAAAATTCCTGATGACCTTACCACTTGAGAATATATTCCCAGATTTCTTGAAATAGCCAGTTTCAGCTTCTCCTGAAGAATTATTTACCTAACAGTAAACTGATTACCAAGTTATTGACTCAGGCAGTTAAATTCTAAGAGAAGGCAGATTTACAATTTATGGCTATTTTTCCGACAGGACAAGGTCATTTATACAGCTTAGCAAGATGGTATTAGGTGGAAAAATAAAAGATCTATACACCGTGTTAAAACAAAGTTGCTTGTTTTATTACATCCACGGTTAACAGCTATGGTTATGTCAGAACGATCAGTTAACCTAGGCTAACCACACTATTCCTTGGCAGGCTTAGACCTCCTAAGCGGTTAACCAGTACTAAGTGCAGATACATTTGCCAGCAACTGACAACTGCCCTTCTTGAATCACTAGAAGGAGAAAAAAGTAAGTGGCCGGACCGGGTATCGAATCCGTGGGACCTCTGGCTCTTGAGTCAGATGCGCAACAGACTGCACTACGCGGCCCGGCTAGTTGTCACCGTTGTTTCCATGCTATGTGTATGCTGGGCTGTGTGGTCAGGTATATATGCAAAGTGTGCATGCCCATTGTCAATAATGTCTCGACGAGAGACGCATACATGCAAATACAAAGAATTACATGTTACAAGGCATTTTGTTATTTCAAGTATCTTATTCAAGTAACTGAACAGTAAGAAATAGCAACATTCCCATAATCTAAATTCCTAGCATAAAAGGCATCTTGGCAGACCGTGTAGATCTAGCTCAGATGCAGCAGACTTGCCTGAACAAGACCTTCACTGTTAGCATTTACACAGGAATTTTCTTTAAAAAATACAGGAAAATAAAATAAAAGTGTATGCCCGTGTAAACAGTTCTTCAGTCATATCAGGACCATGAGAAGGTGGTAATGAAAGGCTGTGTGAAATGGAACCCCATTTACGGTTGGAAAGATTTCCACCTCCAGCAGGGATCGAACCCAGGCACGCTAGATCAGCAGGCCAGCGCTTAACCCACTTAGCTACCTGGGCTCCTAGAATCACTTTGAAGCAGTCACACCACATTTTGTACAGAATAAAATTTTACTTTGCTACTGTCATTGAGTGGTCAGTATATACAGCAAGAAGTTAGAAATTGTATAAGCAACCTGAAAGTGTAATTATCATCAGCCCTCCTGCTGGCTTAATGGATTTACTGCAGAGGCTAAAATTTATTTAAGATTAACAGTAGTGATAAGCCACTGAACAGAAAATGTTCAATCCACTGGGTTTATATTACACACTGTTACATATTTTTAGCAAACAATTTTGTTTTCCATGTTTGTTGGAATATTATAGATTTTAATTTTACAATAGGATTAAGAATGATCACAGAAAGGTTTGATTTTGGTTCTTTTCCTCCAAAATGGTTAAATAAATATGAAGAATAATAGCTGATGTTGGAACGGTGCAATGATCTTTTCCATTGTTTACTTTTATACTCACTGAGCCTCGTTCTGATTTTGGCATCTAAGTTATGCATATAATTTGAGAAGCAGCTAGTAAACGTACCAAATTCGGAAAGTCCTAACTCAGCATTTACATATCCGAAATCATATGCTTACGAGCAGTACAATTTCATGCTTATTTCAGAACCTTCGATGTTTATGTATCAGAGGAGATAATCAGCGAGGTTTAATGCCCGCAAACTGAAAGCTAGACTTTTTAGCTCACCTGAGCCAGCGGCTCTGAGGGAGCTTATAGGATAGGCATGCTCCGTCGTTCGTCCGTCCGTCTACATTTTCAAACAAAAATATCTCTATAGCTAATAGGCCAATCACGATTAAATTTCATGAGTAGCATTATTGGGCTAAGGAAAAGCCTTCATTAGGTTTTGGGGCAGGTCTGACCGAAACTGTGGTTACCATGGCAAGTAATAGCTCCCATTGACTTATAAAGTGAAAAGGGTGTCTCCGCCGTTTTTTCGTTCAAATTTAAAGAGTAACTACACTTCAAGAACTGAATGAATCGGATCCCAAACCCTATCCCCAACATCAAAGGGAAAGATTGACGAAGACATCCCAACAAACAATAAATCACAAGTTTGATCAGATTTTTTTCAGAAATGCAGGGAACGAGGACAGCCACAAGAACTCGGACAAGTTCAAAATTCAGCCCAATCCGAATTTTTATCGCGATGTTAATTGTCCTTGAGCGATCCTCAAGACTATATATTGTGGAAAATCGTGTTTCTCCACATTTTTTCGCTCATTTAAATCGGATATTTTTCATACTTGCAGGAAACGATGATCAGGCAAGCAGTCTCAGATGAGTTCGAATATCAGCCAGATTTGACTTATCATAACAGAGTGACTTGCCCTTGAGCGTCAGTGTCTTCTGCCTTTTTCGGTCAACTTTGATCGGAGCTTTTTCAGACTTGCAGGGAACGAGGACAGACATTAGAACTCGGACAAGTTCGAAATTTAGCCCGATCAAATTTTCACTGCGGAATTAGTTACCCTTGAGCGTTCTTATAGACTTTGTATGAGGAAAAATCTTGTTTCCACACTTTTTCGCTCAATTTAAATCGGATGTTTTTCATACTTATAGGAAACAATGACAGGGAACTTGAGAAGTCTCGGATGAATTCGAATGTCAGTCAAATTTGACTTACCATAACAAAGTTACTTGTCCTTTAGCGTCAAAGAATATAGTGTCTCCAGCTTTTTCGCTCCATTTTGATCGGATCTTTTTCAGATTTGCAACAGGGAACGAGGATAGGCACAAGAACTCTGATAAGTTCTAAATTCAGCCCGATCCGATATTCCGTCTCCGATATCCGTTAGTTGCCCTTGAGCAATCCTATAGACTTTGTAGTGGAAAAATGCCTTCTCCACATTCTTATCTCATTTGTAATCGGATACTTTTCATAGCAGGAAACAATGAAAGGGAAGAAGTCTCGGATGAGTTCGAATATCATTCAGATTGGACTTAACCATAACAGAGCTACTTGCCCTTGAGCATCAAAGAATGAAATGTCTCAAAAACTCTGATAAGTTCGAAATTCAGCCCGATCAGATTTTCCGTCGCGGAGTTAGTTGCCCGTGAGCAAACCTATAGACTTTGTATGTGGAAAAATCGTGTCTCCACATTTTTCGCTTATTTTTAATCAGATATATTTCATAGCAAGAAGCATAGCAGGAAACAATTACAAGGAAAAAGTCTCCGATGAGTTCGAATATCAGTCAGATTGGACTTACCATAGCAAACTTACTTGCCCTTAAGCGTCAAGGAATATAGTGTCTCCAGCTGTTTTCGGTCAATTTTGATTGGATCTTTTTTAGATTTGCAGGCAACGAGGAAAGGCACAACAACTTGGACAAGTTCGGAATTCAGCCCGATTTGATATTCCATTGCGGAGTTAGTTGCCCTTGAGCGAACCTATAGACTTTGTTTGGGGAAAAAAATTGTCTCCACATTTTTCGCCCATTTTCAATCGGATGTTTTTCATACTTGCAGGAAACAATGACAAGCAAGAAGTCTCGGATGTGTTCGAATATCAGTCAGATTGGACTTAACAGAGTTACCTGCCCTTGAGCGTAAAGAAATATAGTGTTTCCAGCTTTTTTTTGGGTAAATTTTGATGGGATCTTGGTCAGATTAGCAGGAAACAAAGACAGACAAAAGAACTCAGATGAGTATGAAATTTAGCCCAATCCTATTTTCCACTTCGGAGTTTGTTGCCCTTGAGCATTCTCATAGACTTTATATGAGCAAAATAGTGTCCCTACATTTTTCTGGCTCGTTTTTCATCGGATGTTTTTAGCTCCCTTGAGTCGAGCGCTCCCGGGGAGCTTGCATTTAGGTAGGTTGTCTGTTGGCATCCGTCGTCCATCGTCTGTTACTCCTTTGAGCGACTTCTTCTCAAAAACTACTTGGCGGAGCCAAGTAAAATTGTATGAGGAGACTTCAGGCAAAGGAGGAACAAAATTTTGTTATTTCGGTCATGATCTGTCGACTAGGCTGGGAGCTAGGGCAGATAACTTTGTTATAGCAAAACACTCTTCTTCTCCGAAACCAGAAATGCGAACGAGCTGAAATTTTGCAAGCAGCACCGGGGAAGCCTGTCCACTCACATTTGTTATAATCAGGAACGCTTTATTTCATCTTGCCCCCGAACTCTATAAAAAATCAGGACAGAAAATCCCATAGACTTAAATTGGTAAAATTTGTTAAGTTTCAAATGTTTTTAACTGAAAGCAATTGACGGATCAACGTGAAATTTTATGTGGAGACTTCAGCTGTAGGGGGATCAATAGTATAAATGTATATCTTTGGTCATGATACATCATCTACCCTCAGAGCTAGGGCAGATAACTGTTTAAGCAATAAAATCTTCTTACCAAAACCAGAAATGCGAACGAGCTTAAGTTTTGTTTAGCAATAGAGATCAAGTTCGTTCTTTGACCATTAATCAATGTCTGTCATATTTTGACAGTATCAAACTATCTGGTTTGTTCAAATGATGATCTTCCGGTGCCTGGGCGTCCAACTGATTTGGAACATGGTAGGGCAAGGGCTTACTGTGCTTGCAGTAGGTGCGGGTGGGGGTTGTTTGGTTGGTTGATTTGATGCTTAACGTCCTCGGTAAACAACTAGGGTCATGTCGGGACGGTCAGTTAACCTAACCACACTATTCCTGGGCAGACTTAGACCTCCTAAGCGGTTAACCAATACTAAGTGCACATACTTTCGCCAGTAACTGACAACTGCCCTTCTTGAATCAGCGGAAGGACAAACGAAAGTATGTGGCCAGACCGGGTTTCGAACCCAGGACCTCTGACTTCTGAGTCAGGTGCCCTACCGATTGCGCTACGCGGCCCGGCAAAAAAGTCGTTTCTCCTTAAGTGGTATTTGAACTCGGTCCGCCGGTTTGTTAGCCAAGCGTTTAACTAACTGAGCTACATAGACTTACAGAGACATTTTTCTCTCGTCTTTCATTTCTTTTCTTTCTATCTCTCTCAGGGAGACGGCCCGATATACTAGTAGACTGAAATACTGTCTCAAAGGGCCGTTAAACCCAAATCAATTAATCAATCAAGTGATGACTCTAGTTTGATCTTTGACCTTTAAACTCAGGTGAGCGATTCAGGGCCTGATGCCCTCTTGTTTATTTTGGTCATCAAATCTGAAAACAGGTAGCCCAAGGGCAACGACCGCTCACCTGAGTTCTAAAATGTAAGCTTCCAGCTCAGGTAAGCTGATAAACAGGCTGCAATTCTATAGGATTCTATGACCCCATGGGGTGGCAAGTTTGAACCCCCAGGGGCTTGATTGGCAGGATTTATGTAGAGGACCGCTATACATTGCTACATACTAAATACATAAGCTCTTGGCCTTATGGTTTCATAGAAGAAGATTTTTGAAGGTTCTTTAGCTATATAGCTCTATATAAACAAACGACCTCCTGGGGTGTGGCTAATTTGGACCTCAGGTGCTTGATTGGCAGAATTTATGCAGGGGATCACTAGACATTGTTGCCTACTAAATATGTAAGCTCTGAGCCTCATGGTTTCAGGAAAGAAGATTTTTGAAGTCTTTCCCATTATAAGTCTATGGGAGCTGCATGGCCAATTTGGACCCCAGGGGGCATGGTTGGCAGGATTTAAGTTAGAGACCACTAAACGTTGCAACATACTAAAGAAGTTAGCTCTAGGCCTCATGGTTTAAGAGAAGAAGATTTTCCCATTGTAAGTCAAAGGGAGCTAATGACCAAAAGGGTGTGGCTAAGTTGGACCCCAGGGGCATGGTTGGCAGAATTTTATGTAGAGAACCAACAGACATTGCTACATGCTACAGATATAAGCTCTGGGCCTCGTGGTTTCAGAGAAGATTTTTTAAGATTTTTCCAATGTAAGTCTATGAGAGCTAATGACCCCTGGCGTGTGGCCAATTTGGACCCCAGGGGCATGGTTGGCAGGATTTATGTAAGGGACCACTAGACATTGCTACTTGCTACATATATAAGCTCTGGGCCTCATTTTTACAGAGAAGAAGATTTTTAAAATTTTCACATTGTAAGTCTTTGGTAGCTTATGACCCCGGGGCATGGCCAATTTGCATCCAAGTGACATGGTTGGTAGGATTTATGTAGGGGACCACTAGACATTGCCACATGCTACATATATAAGTCTAGGCCTCATGCTTCCAGAGAAGAAGATTTTTGAAGATTTTCTCATTGTAAGTCTATGGGAGCTTATGACTCCTGGGGTGTGGCCAAGTTGGACCCCAGGGGCATGGTTTGCAGGATTTATGTAGGGGACCACTAGACATTGCTACATGCTATATGTATAAGCTCTGAGCATCATGGTTTCAGAGAAGAAGATTTTTGAAGTTTTTCCCATTGTAAGTCTATGGGAGCATATGACCCCCATGGTGTGACCAATTTGGACCTCAGGGCCATGGTTGGCAGGATTCATGTAGGGAACCACTAGACATTGCTAGATACCAAATATATAAGCTCTGGGCCTCATGGTTTCAGAGAAGAAGATTTTTGAAGTTTTTTCCCATTATGAGTGTATGGGAGCTTAAGACCTCGGGGATGTGGCCAATGTGGGCCCCAGGGGCATGGTTGGCAGGATTTATATAGGGGACCACTTAACATTGCTACATACTATATATATAAGCTCTGGGCCTCATGGTTCCAGAGAAGAAGATTTTTGAATGTCCTTAGGCTATATAGCTATATACAAACAAATGATCCCTTGGGGCATGGCCAATTTGAGCCCCAGGGGCATGGGTGGCTGGATTTTAGTAGGGGAGCACTAGACATTGATATATGCTATATATATCAACTATGGGCCTTATGGTTTCAGACAAGATTTTTGAAGATTTTCCCATTATGAGTGTATGGGAGTTTATGATCCCTGAGGCGGTGCCAATTCGGACCCCAGGGCCATGGTTGGCAGGATTTATGTAGGGGACCACTAGACATTGGCACATACCAAAATATGTAAGCTCTGGGCCTCATGGTTTCTGAGGAGAAGATTTTTGAAGATTTTCGCATTGTAAGTCTATAAGAGCTAATGACCCTCCGGGCGTAACCAATTTTGGCCCCAGGGGTTCGGTTGGCAGGATTCATGTAGGGAACCATTAGACATTGCTACATACCACATATATTAGCTCCGGGCCTCATGGTTTCAGAGAAGAAAATTTTTGAAGTTTTTCCTATTATGAGTGTATGGGAGCTTATGACCCCTGGGGCGTGGCCAATTTGGACCCCAGGGACTTGGTTGGCAGGATTTATGTAGGGGACCAATTAACATTGCTACATACTATATATATATAAGCTCTGGTCCTCATGGTTCCAGAGAAGAAGATTTTTGAAGGTTCTTAGGCTATATAGCTATATATAAACAAATGATCCCCTTTGGGCATTGCTAATTTGAGCCCCAGGGGCATGGGTGGCAGGATTTCAGTAGGGGAGCACTAGACATTAATATATGCTATATATATAAGCTATGAGCCTCATGGTTTCAGAGAAGAAGATTTTTGAAAATTATCCCATTGTAAGTCTATGGGAGCTAATGACCCCTGGGGCGTAGCCAATTTGGGCCCCAGGGGCATGGTTGGCAGGATTTATGTAGGGGACCCCTAGACATTGGCACATACTAAAAATGTAAGCTCTGGGCCTCATGGTTTCAGAGAAGAAGATTTTTGAAGTTTTTCCCATTATAAGTCTATGGGAGCTATATGTTGCCATGTCAACCAGAGTTCCAATCCCAATCTGCCTTTAAACCTCATGCAGTCAATCCCCCACCCCAACAATGCTACACTTAAAATTTGATCAAGATTGGCCTGCTGGTTCAGGAGATATTGGTGTTTGAAAGTGTGGACGCCGACGACGACGGACGACGGAGCAAGGCTATACTATAAGCTCACCTTGATAGGTGAGCTAAAAAAACAAAAAAAAAAAAAAAAAAAACATAGAAGCAGCTACAAGATATTTCAGGATAGTCTAGTATGGTTTTTACTAGAATAGCCTTTAAACTAATCAAGGGATGTAACTCCAATCGTAAGGAACAGGGAGCAATACTTCGTATAAGCTACGTACCTTCTCAACCTTAAACGCATTGCTTTAAAGTCTTATAAAGATATTCCATTCGGTTACCTACTTATGGCGTACACAAGAATTCCCTTAACAACTCTTCAGAGGGATGTAACTCGAAAAATAAGAAAAGGGGAGCAACTATTGTTGAATTTGACATACACTTTTAACCGAAAACACTGTGCTATTAATTTTCATCAAGATATTCTGTATTGTTACCGAATTATGGTGCGCACAAAAAAAAAGTATTTAAAATCAATCAAAGGGAAATAACTCGAAAAATATGAAGCTCAATAGCTTTCATTCCTTAATAGTCTACGCGCTTACCACCGTCCACTCCCCGTGGAGACTTTTCAAATAAAGAAAGGAATTAGGAAAGTCTGCAATACCCAAATGCTTTTCTTTATACAAGTTTTAACAGTACTTCTTTCAATTCAAATTACCTATACAGTAGTCATATTACGTTGGCATCTTAAGAT
Organism: Ctena decussata; assembly: GCA_963989385.1. NCBI lineage: Eukaryota > Metazoa > Mollusca > Bivalvia > Lucinida > Lucinidae > Ctena > Ctena decussata. The sequence goes on from OZ022512.1 coordinate 43,288,098, forward strand.
ACAGATTCAAATAAGTCTGTTGACTTTTTTTCTGATTCCATTTACATATTATATGTTGTTTGTAATAGTACAATTGCTGTTTGTATGAATTAATGCGAATAAAATATTGTTTAAACTACCTCCAAAAGTCAGTTAGGGGGAGCTATCATTATCATGATTATTATATTTATCACACTCTATCATCATAGTACGCAATGCTATTAAGCTTCAACACGATATTCCAGAGGATTATCTAGTTATGGTGTGTACAAAATTAGTCTTAAAATAATGAAAGAGAAAGTAAATAAAGAGAAACGACCATTTCCGTATGACACATGCAATCTTAGCCTCCTTTACATTTCTATCAAGTTTCATCATGATATTCCAAAGAGCAACCCAGTTATTGTGTGCACGAAAATTACCTTACAAACTGCTGCAGTCGAATTTATCATGGTGCTGTAGCTCTGTTTAAATCATTTAACGCAACCCCGAAAGAATATACGCTACTCAACATCCTAGTCTTGTTATTTGCAAAGTTTCAGCTCAACTGGACGAAAACTGTACGAGTTCAATGATCCCGAAACGAAACACTCCGATGAGAGCGGAATCGAAAGAATCTACTTCTAGGGGAGCGGATCCTTCCCCTCACGAGTTGACACGTAGTCAGAAGGTGGGCAATATTGAAAATGAAGGAGTGCTTCCTCTGAAAGGTATACATGTACCCATAAACCTTAATATAGTGCTTGAGCGTCCAATGACATTTTGTTTGTTTGGTATTTAGTCCTTAGCAAAAAAAGGAGTAATACTGTTTAAATAATATATTAGTCATGCTGTTAAAATGTACAGAATGTATGAACGAGGAAATGAACTCGATAAGCAACGGGCTTCCGTTCGGATCCTCAATGAATATTACATGTGTATGTTTAGTCAGAGAATCTTGTATGAATAAAATATTGTTTAAATGTAAACGAAACACTATAAAATCTAAGTAAAGGACTGTTACTCCGCTGAAAATCATTAGAGTGCCACCTCGAAACGATAAGCGCTGGTCCACTTCGTAGTCTTACTATATATTCCAGGAAGTGTTAATGTCGGACGGACGCTAGCGCCATAACATAGTACGTCCCATGTATGAAACGGGCGTATAAAAATAGCAGAGAACCATGGAGGACACCCATACATCTTATTTATTTATTTATTTATTTTCCATTTTTTATTTATTTATCATTGCGGATCGTTGACATGACGTCGTGTCGACGTCACTGCGCACAGACGTTGATATTTTGAAGTCAGTCATATTGGTATTGTGAACCTGGCCCCGAGGTTATAAAAGTTTTTATACCCCACCACACTTCAGTGGTAGGGTATTATGTTATACCTTTCGGCGCCCGTCCGCCCGTGCTCACCATTTCCGATCAATAAATAGTATTTATTCACGGAATTTTTTCAAATTTTGCATACATATTTCTAATGCGATGAGTGGTATGGGATTGTCAATGGGCAAAATCCGTCCATTTTTTACAGAGTTACTGCCCTTTTTCATATTGGAAAAATGGTTTCTGGCCTGTTATTCCTTTACTGTTTATGATATCTAAATGAAACTTCACAGATATGTTTCACAATAAAGGTTACATATTGTGAGTAAGGACCGTCTCTCTGGCCTTCCCAGTTTGTGAGTTATCCGCCCTTGATAAGTCTGAAGAAAGGTTTTTGTCCTGTTGTTCCTTTACTATATGGAATATCTGAATGAAACGTCACAAATATATTTCCATCAAAGGTTACATATTGTGACTAAGAACCGTCACTCTTTCCTTTCCCGTGCGTGAGTTATCCGCCCTTGATTGAACTGAAAAATGTTTTTTACCCGTAGTTCCTTTACTATATGGAATATCTGAATGAAACATCACAGATATGTTTTACATCAAAGGTTACATATTGTGACAAAGAACCATTACTCTTACCTTTCCAGTTCATGAGTTCTCCGCCCTTGATAGGTCTGATAAATGGTTTCTGACCTGTAGTTCCTTTACTGTATGGACTATCTGAATAAAATTTCACAGATATGTTTCACATTAAAGGCTTCTTATGGTGACTAAAACTGTCACTCTGACCTTTCCATTTTGTGAGTTATCCGCCCTTGATTGATCTAAAAAACGTTTTTATCTGTAGTTCCTTTACTGAATGGAACATCTGAATGAAACGTCATAGATATGTTCCACATCAAAGGTTACATGTTCTGACAAAGGACCATCACTGGTACCTTTCCAGTTAATGAGTTATCTCCTTTGATAGATCTGAAAAATGGTTTCTGACCTGTAGTTTCTATACTTTATGGAATATCTGAATGAAACTTCACTGGTATGTTTATCGCCATAGAATAAGAAACAGCGTCTCTCAGCTCAAAGAAATGCTTTACAGCCTGATCTAAATCTACACTGGTCAGAATGCTCCACACTGGTCAGAATGCTCCACATTGTTTGGTGGTTTATATTAATATTTATCTACAGTAAGGACATCCTATCTCTGTCTATCACAGTTCTGTGACTATTTAGCTATTATATATCTCAAGAAAAAAGTGACCTTGCCCAGCAGTGGCGGGGTATCATGCAGTGCCTGCGGTGCTTTTGTTTCATGCTCAACTCAGCTGATTATGAAATTTTACTTGCTAATAAATAGCACATTACTGATTGTTACAGTTGTTTTCTTGCTCAGTTTAGTTGAGTATGAAATTTTCTCTGCTTATGAATATGAAAATGCCAACATTAATTATAAACTGCCTTATGTGCTTTACATTGTTTGCCCTGTAATCTTTGGATTCTCAATATGATGTAGCTTGGATGAAACATTTTTTTCGTTTTGCAGATGTAAATTTTGTCGTCTGGTTCTAAAAGTTATCTTGAGATTTCTGTGTTTTGTTTTTGCTTTTTAAACGTTTTTAAGCTACATATACTGTAATTGGCCAAAGTGCATTAGGGTGACCGGTTTGAAGCCAGGACACAATTGATGCCTGTTGACCCGAAGATAAAATAGTTAAATGACGTATTATGGTCACAAATTTCTTATGATGTTTTACATTAAATATCTTAAAGCAGTCGTTTAGCGATAATTAATTTGCGGTGTCCTCCTTATTGCCAGTAGCCTTATTAAAACCAATTAGTTTTAACAATTAATGTCTAGTTCACGCCAAGCTTGACAAACTGCATATTTCTTTTACGCCTGTTCAGATAGTATGTTAGCTTCGGTGGCTCACAGAATGTTTATCGAGCCAAAGAAAAACCAAAGAGAAAAAAAGAAGAGAAAAGGACCGTGACAGAGGTGACAACGCTTTAGAAAAAAATACTTGAAAAGGACGTGTTTGAGGATTTTTTTCCTCTTTACAATTTATAGCTAGCAACATAGCACGTGTTGGAAATGACTTCTTCTGTTCGCCTTTTACAAAGATAAAAAATAAACAAACATGAAGATTTGTCAAAGATGACCTTAAACCAGTTTCATTCGTATCAGCTTCAAATTCAAATAAGAAAAAAAATAAAATAAACTGTTAAGTGATCAGTGATTTGTTGGAGTTGTCATAACAAAAACATTAAAGTTATACATATAAACAAACTCCGGAAAGGGCTATTGAAAAGTGTATACCCTGTGCCAGAAAACGCAACCTTCAGCACAAAATATAGGCTTACGCTAGAATAGTACCTAGTCTGACAAAAGAAATATGATTTTCTGTTTGTAGAGAAAGAATTAAACAGTTTTCTAGTCTATAAAACTTAAATCTGCTCTTTTTTTCTCCGCCGAAGGCGGTGGGACATTGTTTTGTCGATGTCCGTCCGTTCGTTCGTCCGCCCATCCTTCCGTCCGTCTTTCCATCCGTCCGTCCATCCGGAGCCATAACTAAGTAACCATTGAATAGAATTTCATGAAACTTAATAGAAATATATATCATGATAACCCGCTGATGCACGTCAAGTTTTATCAGACTGGCTGTAGTAATGCATGAGCTATTGCCCTTAAATTATTTAAAATCAATAAAATAAGCTATAACTGAGTAAGCAATCATTGGAATTTTTGGCTTGCCGTCTCTTTGAAATAGTCTTTCCTAAAATTTTGATTCAAACTAATAAATGTGACTCAACAGCCGTAAAGAAAAGACTTGATTGATTGATTTATTTCTTGCTTAACGTCCACAGTAAACATTTATGGTCATGTAGGGACAGTCAGTTAACCTAACCACACTATTCCTGGGCAGGCTTAGACCTCCTAAGCGGTTAACCAGTACTAAGTGCACATACTTTCGCCAGTAACTGACAACTGCCCTTCTTGAATCAGCGGAAGGAGAAACGAAAGTATGTGACCAGACCGGATATCGAACCCAAGACATCTGACTTATGAGTCAGGTGCCCTACCGACTGCGCTACGCGGCCCGAAAAGACTTGAAATAGGTCCATATAGTTATTTTCCTTGAGACATGACTAACGGCCGGCCAAAATGTTGGAAAACTGTTGTTGTTGTTGTTGTTGTTGTTGTTGTTGTTGTTGTGTGTGTGTGTGTGTGTGTGTGTGTGTGTGTTTGTATTTGCCCCCAAACGGGGAAGTACGTAAGAATACACACCTTCCAATCGGGGAAACACCTCCAATTGCGGAGCTCCCCGTTTTCAAATGGCATCAAATATTAAAATTCGACACTAGATGAACCCCAAGAATAGTTTCCCACCGTAATATAGCACCTTCCCCGTTATGTAGGTTCAAGACGTTTATCTGTTACACAAAAGTGTATAATTGCCGAGTGAGCGAAAGTTTTGCGTGTGTATCACTGGAATCTCAGCTACCCCGTTTGTACGGAAAAATTCTCATTCGGTGCCAGTTACTAACAGAAGTGGAAGTGTTGACATGTGGTCGAGAAAAGCTTCGGCTCGAGTAGCTAAAAGGTATTTTTATTTTACATTTTCTTATATTCTACCCTTTTCTTCTCTGTATCTCTCGCTTTATGCAGGTTGTAGTTATATTTTATGATTTCCTAAGTAAATCGCAAGCTTATCCACTTAAATCAATGTATACCAGGCAGATGATCAAACATGGAAATATATATTTTTTTATTTATTTATCTTTTCTAATTAGGCCTGTTTATGAAATAATTAGAAATAAATTACTTTACTTCTCATTATTTCTTTTTATTTTTATTTTGGCTTGTATTTTCATCAAATATTTCGAATGAAGCGACTTTTTTTCGACGTCATTGACTTTAGTCGGAGTACATCTGAATACTTTGAATTTTACTGCCAGGCTATTTTAAGTGTTATCATCGTTAATCTCAATTATCATAATTTTGCTATTGATCTTCATTTTATTAAATCAGCTATTTATTTGGATTTTAAGGCACTTTCAAAAATATTATACTTATATCGAGACAGCCGTTCATTAAAGGCGGACAAAAACCGGAATTCCCAGAGATAAAGTCTGGCCTTTGACGTTCTCAATTAGATTTATAAATTTATTTATTTTATGAAGGATTATAAGAAGAATAAAAACAACAATTATTCAAGCAAAATAAATCTGATTTTCGACTGATACGCATTCTTACGGAACTAGTGTCGAAAGTCATTATAATGCGCCGACTAACGTAAAGAGTGTTTAAAATCAATTAATCATATGACGTTGCTGTTTTTGAGTGGCTAACGTCATTACATAAACAGGAATATAACCACACTTCATATAACACTTCGTAACTGGCGAATCATTGAATGTCGTGACGCCATCCGTGACAACATTGATATTGTAAAAACATTTTAGATGATAAAACGCTATAAGGGACATATGAAAAATAGAATCATACACCGGCAGTCATTTCATACGATATTTATATGAATCTCACCAAAGGCTTGTTTCATAAATTTTATATGAAACAGCCATTCGTGAAAGATCCTGTATATACGAGACTGTTTTTCAAAGTCTCGTAAAGGCCTTTTCATTCTCTAGTATCTCCCTCTGTTTTATTTAATAACAATCCACCTATAAATTATTTCAGTTTATTATATGACGTCGCTGTCATTCAGTGGCTTACATCAAGTCATAAAGGTTGATAAAAATACTGGTTATTTAACACTTGGTGCGCACCGTCGTAACGCCGTCTGTGACAACAATGTTGAAATAATGTCAATTCTAAGACGGTAAAGCCCTATTTAAAAGCATCCTATAACAAACAGAATCTTACACTCTTAGTATTTTCATACGAAATTTATGAAACTCGCCAAAGGGTTGTTTCATAAATTAAATGAAACTCGCAAAAGACTCATTTCATAAATTTCAAAATGAAATGGCCACTCTTGTTAGGCCCTCTGTTTATATTATTAGTTATTATAATTATTGCCGCTGTTGTTGTTTAATGTGCAAGTTCTTTTATTTTCATATCCTTGTTTTTATATACACCTTCAATTTTCTTTTGTGATCATTAAACATGTTGAGAACTCAGTAAGCTTTTAGCTTTCGTTCTAATCCTTTGTTAATTACAAACGGTATAATTGCGTTTCTAAATGTTTTGTAATATCACTTCTAAATAAAATATGTTTAAACCAATTATGAAATATTACCAATAGAACTAATATTATTGTCTAATGTATTTTTGTCTGTGGATCTTTCCTTGAAATAAAAAAACACCTGAGGTATTTAATTTCCCGCAATGTAATATTTAACAGCTGGGGAAGTCACTTTTTGTATGCTGGATTTCATGAGATACATGTTCATATCGTCCAACCGAAAGTGTAGCTGCGCATAAGAATCTGATTACTTTCATGCTCATAATTAATACTTACATCGCTTATAATAAATTTATTATAAAATAAGATAAGATATGAAATAACTCCTGAACGATAAAAAGATGATGTACACTAAAACATCAGCTGAAAAAATACAGAAAAAATAGAACCGATCAATATATAAGTAAATGAATGAATTTAATTTAACCCGGGGAATGTGTATTTGTTTATAGATTATTCGTCCATTTGTCTATATAATACATCACGAGAATATATGTATAAAAACATTTAATTTGAAGAAAAGATGTAGTCGAACCTTTGAGTGCATATTTTCATCTATTAATTCAGGCAAAAACAGATTACGTTTTACAAAACGAATTGAACCAAATATTTTGTTAGTAAAATGTCTTCAAGTTCTAAAAGAGACCGCCCCACCCCCTCTCTGTAAAATGATAAAAGGGAGAGATGGAGAGAGACAAACACTTTTTGTGTGACTGATAATTTTTGCTACTTTTTATGTGGCTGATAATTTTTGCTTTAATTTATTCCTTCATTTATTCTTAAAGCTGATGCTATCGTGCCAGAAGGCGATGTTCTAGAACGAAAAGAAAGTTACAGAAGCGGGCAAGGACGACGGAAGAAAAAAGCGCGGTTCTGAGGCATCCAAATAAGTATATCCCTTTGAGGCAGCTTCCTGGCAAAAGGAGATAGACAACTGCATCGTTGCTGAGCCTGTACTGGCTGGCAGGACATGGGGAAATGTAAAAGATTTTTTAGGAACAGAATCACTGCGCTGAAGAAAGTGTTATCATTGTGAAGAGCATAAACACTCCTGGTACATAAGAAAATAAATGTTCTTGTGACAGTATGGATCCAGTTCTTACGGGATTTTTTAATTATGCTCTAAACAAAGACCTTTACGAGTACCCGAAATCTACTTTTTAAGGAGAAATAAGAAAAAGATTGTATACCCTTGTTAACCTTACTTTCCTCCGTATAAAGGGATTAAACGGCTGCTCACTCAATGGACCTTCTTAAGTAACGAAGCGCATGTATGTTGATGTTCTGGATACCACGTCTTAGTCAACTGTGGGTTCAGCCTTTGTTTCTTTAAAATACCTTTTCAATAACATGTATTATTTCATTCTTGCAAGATTGTGATTTTAGGGGAGAAACAGTATTATTTGTCTGATTTATGCTTTGTGCACACTAGAATTGCCTAAAAAATGCGGTTCTAATGCGGACTATGCTTTAAGCAGAAATAAGAAAAAAGTAATGTCTACCCCTACAAACATCACTTTTACTACAAAAAGTGGGTTTACCGGGGTTTTAAATAAGTATTATTAAGCATGTACGGTTTTGATGCAGGGGCGTAGCTAGGGCCACTTACACAGTACGCACAATCATGTTTTATACTCTTTGAGGGCAATAATAGAGGTCTGTTGGCAGTTAGTATTTAAATTATGCCCACTTAACAACATTTCAGCATGCAAATACGCAGGTGCGTGTTGAAATTTTGTCAATTTTACAAAATTTCAATACGCACCTGCGTATTTGCGTGATAGTAGCTACGCCCTTGTTGATGTACCTGTAAAAGTGGCCAAATCGAAAAAAGTCCTTGCTCGGAGTAAAAAATAGTTGTAGCATAGGTATATCATTTGGGATGAAAGTTCTAGAACAGCTCATTTTTTCTCTACTGTGGCGCAACGTGTGTGTGCATGTGCAGTTGAAGAAAATCAAAACACTGATGATGAATTCTTCGCTATTTAAGATTCTTACAGACATAATTGCAATCATGAATTCAAGTGCTACCAAAGCGAAGAAATTAACTTCACGTTTGGGTGTGCGCACTCAAAATGTGTTTTTATATACTCCTCGTTTCGATGTATATTCATAATGTGCTTTGATAAACTTCTCGTTTGGGTGTGTGGATTCAAAGTGTGTTTCCCCGATACGACAATAATTCATTTTTTTTTTGTTTCTTTTCAAAACGTTTCTTTTTCTTTCATGTTTAACGTTTTAGTAATTATACCCCCGCTTTGATAAAGTGTGTGTGTGGGGGGGGGGGGGGTATACTGGTTTACATCTGTCCGTCCGTCCTTCCGTCCGTCACCACTTAATCAAATATTCCGTCAAAGATTTCTCCATAACCATACACGCCAGAATAGTCATATTTTGCATACAGACTGATGACGTAGACTGGGCCAGTCGAATCTGTATATCGGTCTGGTGGTCAGATTTCTTTGCAGGGGATATATTGAACATAGGGTCTGTAGCCAGACTAATTGATGACGGTGTGTTATATCGTGGGATTGAGAGCCAGCCTTCTCCTGCTTATTTGTTTCTTTATTTGTCCGATTTTTTTTTCTTTCCATACTTGAATAATTAAATTTTTCGTCAGAGTTTTGCACCAGCCATGTAAGCTAGAATGGTTATATTTGCTATGCAGGTTGATGACGACGTTTTTTATCGTGGGATTGAGAACCAGTCTTCTCCTATTTATTCTTCCCGTTATTTATCCGATTTTCGTTCTTTCCATAATTTGAATAATGAAATTTTTCGTCAGAAATTTCTCCACAACCGTGCAAGCTAGAGTAGTCATATTTGGTATGCAGATTGATGACGATGTGTCGTATCGTGGGATTGAGAGCCAGTTTTCTCCTTCTTATTCTTTTCTTTATTTGTCCGCTTTTCTCTCTTTCCGTAGTTTGAATAATGGAATTTTTCGCCAAAGATTTTTCCACAACTGTGCAAGCTAGAGTAGTCATATTTGGTATGCAAGCTGTATAGTGATGACGACGTGTTGTATTGTGGAATAGAGAACCAGCCTTCGTCTGTTTTCTCTTCTCTGTATTTGTTCGAGTTTCTTTCTTTCCATGATTTGAATATTGAAATATTTCGTCAAAGATTTCTCCACAACTGAGCAAGCCAGAATAGTTATATTTGGTATGCAGGTTGATGACAACTTATTGTATCGTGGGATTGAAAGTAAACAGTATGCAAAGACCAGGAACTGAAACAATCAAAATCCAAATCAAGCCCTCAAACCACAGCCTTCTTCTGCTTATTCTTCTCTGAATTTGTCCGATTTTCTTTCTCTCTTTACTTTAAATAATGCCTTTTTTCTTAACGTTTTCCAGCAGCTTTCAAGGTAGAATGCTCATACTTGGTAAAGAGATTGATAATGAATTATTGTACTAAGGGATTGCAAACCAGCCATATCTGGCATATTCTTCCCTGTGTGTGTCCTATTTTCTTTCTCGCCATACTTTGAATCATAAAGTATTTTGTCAAAGATTTCTTCGCAGCCATTGTAAGTTAGAGTAGTGATATTTTGTGTGCAGATTGATGATAACTTGCTGTAGTGTGGGATCGACAACCTGCCATCTCGGCTTCTCCTACTTATTCTTTCCTATATTTTTCCATTTCTCTTTGCCTCTTTACTTTGAATAATGCAAATTTTTGAAACAGATTTCACAGCTCCCCTTCAAGTTTGAATCTGCATATTTGCCATACAGATTGATAAGACTTTTGTCTTACATTTTCGTTAATTTTCTGTCTCTGTGAAATCATTTTATTCCATTTTACCTAGAAAGGGATTAAAGTAGAACATTGATATTGTATACACGTTGACAAAGAGTTTTCCCTCTCTATGCTTTATGTAATAAAAATAGCGCCATTTGATTAAAGCAGTTAAGCGGGGGTATAGTCGGATTCTCCGACAGTTCTAGTTCGAACAGGTGACGTGCGATAAGCAAAAACTATGATCAGCCTACGAACAGAGTCTTCGTTTCTCGCATGAGGTATCTATATACCTGAGAGCTCTTTGTAGCTGCAGTAGCGAACGCAGTATATTTTGAGCATGCGTTGGCAGTTGGTCGGAATGTCATCTTGTGTGAATTCCACACGGAATATCATCGTTTTTTTCTTGCTTTTGGGATTCTGGTTTGACACAGCTGGTAAACTCTGATGCTAGCTCAAAAACGTGAGAACGATATTTTTCCAGAGCCACAAACTGATAGTTTCGAGATCGACCCAGAGCCGAAAAACTTGTACACAAAGGTATGTAGCAAAAAATGTCTGGATTGATTTGATATTAATCAGCCTCAGTTATGAATTCGGTCAAATTGAATGCTATTCCGTATGAGTATGATTTAGTTTGTCCGCGGCTCAGAAATTCGTCTGAAATCAGCATCAATTCTTCATAACTCGATGGTTATTAACCCATAAGTCCAAATATTTGTTCATGCGTACCTTTATTTACAAGTTGTTTCGGCTCTGGAACGATCTCGAGACTGCCCGTATGTGACTCTGGAACAAAATATCATTGACACATTTTTGAGCTAGTTTAAGAGTTAACCACCCGTGTTTTGTTTATTTTTATTCTTATTTTTATTATTATATTTTTTTTTCTCAGCTCAAGATTTCTTTATTATTTTCGTTTTGCATATAGTCTATGAAAACACATTCAATGAAAAATTAAAGAAAAACAAAGAGCCTTTCGATTGCTTTTTACAAGGAAGACGGTGTTGCCTTAGTGTTGAAAAAATGCTCGTTATGGTTATAGTTTGAAACTAAGATGTTAAGGAAAAGCTACAATCAAATACCAAAGATCACCCTTGCCTGAAAAAAAAAGATTGCATGCCTAAAAGAATAACGAGCCCTTAAATCTATGTTTGTAGCATAGATAAGAAAAGTGTCACACTTTTTTTTTTTCAGTAAAAAATACCAATTTTAGAACCATTAAAGAAAGCCATATTTGGCATAAGCGTGTTAACGTAATGTCATATCGGACGGTCAGTTAACCTAACTACCATGACTATTCCTTGGCAGGCTTAGACCGCTTAACCGTTGACCAGTTTTCCCAGTAACTGACAATTGCACTTCTGGAAAGGGGAAGACTGACCATGGAGAGTTTTACATAGTCAATTCCCACAAAAGTACAAGGTGTGTCTCATATGTAGCCAAACCAGTTATCGAACCCACCACAACTGGCCTTTGCGTCAGATGCGCTGCCGACTGGGTTATGCGACCCAAGCTAGCTACTGACTTAGGATTTCTTGGAACAAATGTAGGCATTTCATTGACGTCACGCACGATGTTCGAACATTGGACACTTCCAGAGGGTCATTTGCTAAAGAAATCTTTACATTTAAGCAGACGCTGTTCATGTTATACATCAAATGGAAGCTAAAACTCTGCAGAATATGACTGTATAAATTTTAATTATTTCAAATATACCATTTTAAAGAGGGACGGCAAAGTTATACGATTTTCAGTCCAAAATTGCGTGTCCATCGTTACATTTTTCGGCCACCTCCAATCATAAAATGATAAATGAACCGCATAAAACGCACGAGAATATATCAAGGTTTTAATAGATGTTTACCATAATATACGTTTAAGACAATTTCCGTTGTTTTTTCCATACGGGCGTCTTTTACGGTGAGAAATTCTGAAGTATAATTGTAAATAGAAAATGTCCATCTACAGAAGAAATGTCACCGTCGTAATAAACAAATACATATAAACACCGAAGAAAAAGGAGGATGGGTAAAATTAAAATATATCTTAAATGCACAATGGTTACCCTTTATGGCGAGATATATTCCGTTAAGACTGCTCGTCGAATAAAATTTTAAAATACCAGTTTCAATTTCTCAGTAATTGTCCCATGACGTAAAATCTGTGTATCGATTTATGAACTGCTTTGAGAAAACTTAATTTGTCAGATTTTGAACTAATATAATTGAATTAGCGAAGTTTATAGGAAATGCACATTGTTTGTAGATTACAGTAATATGCAACTTTCTGTGGCGCGCTTTAAATTTTAAAAATAAAGAATATCATTTTGATTTCTCATAAAATGTCCCATGAACGCGATTTTAGCTCTAATGACGTACAGTCATTCCGTGTTGTATGATAATTTCAGTATGGATGTCCAGCCGTTGATATATAGTTTTATAAAAATCACCGAAAAGTAATTCATCAGATACAAGTGACATTAAACATTTCAGTAAAAGGAGATATTTTTGTTAATTAGCAGCAGTAACTGTTAATAAGGAAGTAGCGTAGTTAAGGGCTTGTATTATGGACAAAAGAGAGAGAAAATAAAGAATTAAAAAGAAAGAAAGAGTATCCTCACTAAACCTATTAAACGCCAAATTGCATATGTGTATATGCTTGTCGTTCGGTATACATGTGCAGAAGCGCCTGACGATATCAAGACGGTCATCTTCTCTGTGAAGTAAAATGCGCGTTAAATCTGTCTTTAGTTAATTTTTATAATCATTAAACCAACAATTAAAAAAATCAATAAATAAAGTCACCTCTCAATATCTCAAAGTCGAAGATCATCTCAAAATACTGATATCTCGAAGTTAATCGTCTGGTCCGAGGAAGTTTACTTTAGTACCAGTAGTTTGAGATATCCGGAGTTAAAACGGAAAGACAAAGAGAAATATGTCCGATCTATATTCTCCGTTATAAGGGGACCTATGATATATTAGTGTTTGAGATTACGACAGTCAACTGTATACGAGTCTGTCAGTCATAGAGTCAATAAATGAATATGAATAAATGAGCAAATGAATGAGTGAATGAATTACTGAAAGGATTGGTAAAATAAACGAAGGAGCGAATGAATATTCTTTGTGCGCTTAATTTCTAATAACCACGACGTCATTTTAATGTAACGCTTTACGACGAACATCGTGCGCGACGTCATTACGTTCGTGACAATTTCCTTTTTGTCTCAGTCGGACGTTTTCATCATCATCACATTCATTTGGTGAACACTATATTAAATCCAAAATAACTAATAGTACATGATACACTAGATATGCTAAAGCCGACAGAATTTACCTGCATTTTTTTCCAAAATGACCGTTGATGGCTATATTTTGAAGAAATTCGGTAATTATCTCGGTTAGTGTACCATAAGAGAATTCTAACTTCTCTGTTTTGAATGCGATACTTTGAAAGTATTATAATCAAAAGTGAACCCGTTAGCAGTATGCTAAGTGAAAACAAGAGCTATTACCAGACAGCACAGATTGCCTGGAAAGGCGTCTTTATCTATGACCTTATTCGTAAGTTAAATGCAGGGGTAGCAGTGCATAGGCATGGGTATTACTGAATAAAACTTTGCACTTATAGCAATCAGCATCATAACAACTATTAATCAAATCCATGACAGGCTTGAAAATTTTAACTTTGAAAAAAATCAAAGTAGAACTTTTATATAAAATTACATAGTCTGTGACCGTGATCCTGGATCATCGGCATGGGCAGGGATATTGCTGAATGAAAGTGGACTATAGCTATCATCATTCAAACTATGAACCAAATCAATGATGTGGTTTTGAAAATATGAGCTCTAGAGCAACTTTAACACAAAATCAACTGATGGTAATGTGCACAACTCGTGGTGAATGTAGAATAATCAGTTTCTGGTGCCAGAAGGAATGTATGGAAATGAAGCGTTTTCGCTAACTGATAACGGACGGACGGACTCACACAGTGATTATAGTGCAAACCTGCGGGTTGTGCAATAAGAAGTTTAGCATACCAGTGGCTGGGCAATGTTAAATTACATATGTATACAAAATTTGAAGCAAACATACCAAGCGGTCCAAGAGTTATGAGCATTTTCAATAAAAGAGCTCGACCGGCCAAATTGATGCTCGGTGAAGCCTCGTCACTGTTTTGCATAACCAGTGGCTGGGCAATGTTAAATTACATAAGTATACAAACTTTGAAGCAAATATGCTAAGCGGCCCAAGAGTTATGAGCATTTTCAATAAAAGAGCTCGACCTGTATCATTTTCAATAAAAGAGCTCGACCGGCCAAAATGATGCTCGCCGAAGCCTTGTCACTGTTTTGCATGCCGGTGGCTGGACTATGTTAAAATACATAAGCATACAAAATTTGAACCATATTTACCACGGTGTTCAAGAGTTATGATCATTTTCAGTAGTTGGCCGTAAATTTTCAACTTGTGCTCAGCAGAGCCTCGTCCATCAAATAAGGTTGTTATGCATGCGAGTCGTTTGACAATGTTGACATGTAAAAGTATGCAAAATTTTGTCAATATATCCCATGCGGTTCAAGAGTTATAAGCGTTTTCGCTAACTGATATCGGACGGACGGACTCACACAGTGATTATAGTGCAAACCTGCGGGTTGTGCAATTTCAAAGTCTGTTACCTTGACATTAAGACCATTTGCGTGAGCATGGCATTGATCGATGAAACTTTGGACTTGTATCTTATTACTCACAGTCTAAATACTATATGTCTCTTAGGGCCTATCAGCTCTTGGGGAGGGGGTGCATAAAAATTTTAACGTAAAAGCTTTTTAGTCGCTTAACTTGCCCACGGTGTCATATGCGCGCACGCGTGTGTGTGTGGGGGGGGGGGGGGGAGGGGGTATTGTTGAATAAAATGTTGGACCCGTATCTAACACAAAACCAAATATGAACTGAATCCGTCATTTGGTTTCTAATTTGAGCTTTTTAAAAGGCTTTAACATAAATTTATACACAAAACGTTTAAGTGACCTTGACCTTTATGCAATAAGTATGGGTGAGGGTATACCTGAAACCTGAAACCTGAATAAAACATAATATCATTAACTATCGTCATACCAGATATGAAACAAATTAATCATATGCTTTTGGAAGTTTGAGCTCTAGTAAAAAAATTTAACATAAAATTTCACATTCTCTGACAATGCCTTAAGGTCATGGGATAAGAGAAGGTATTGGCCACGAACATTTGGACCTGTATCTGTTATCATGTCACATATGAACAAAATCCATCACCTGGTTTGGGAAATTTGAGCTCTTAAAAAACTTAAATGTAAAGCTTTGATGTAATATGTCAAAGTATTTGACCTTGACCTTAAGATTATAGGCGCTAGCGGGGTTATTGTTGAGAATTTTTTTTGCCAATATCTACCATCAAACCTAATATGCATGAAACCAATCCATCATATGGTTAGGAAAATATGAGCTCTTAAAAAACCTTTAACGTAAATTTGAACGCCGACGCTAGGGGTAGTACAATAGCTTTTCATGGACTTCGCCCAGGCGAGCTAATAGCTGTTGCTTTCTATGATTATCCGTAATCATATAAAGGCGCCCCGCACCCCCTCCCCCGCACCCCCTCCCCTCCCCCAAAAAATAAATAGATAAATAAATAAAACAAAACACGCATTCTTTTCTACCCAAATCATTGCAGCACTCTCTAGCGGATTCTACAGCGGTACTATTTATTCGTAATAATTCAAAATAGGCCGAGAAAATTTTAATTGAGACAGGGAATAGGATGTGTGATGACAATGAAATGTATTGTTGACTTGCTGAAGTCATTGGTTAATCTCTCACAAAATTTATACCAGTTAAAATCGTACTAGTGATCTGTAAATTTTTCAATTCCTTAGATCTTGCAGATTCATTCTGCAAGTCAGAAAAATGTTCGTTACCATCTGCATGCTTATACGCTAAATGGGTTTGGAATTTGTTTTATTCCTCAGTTTGCATAATCAATTACATATCGGTTATTCAACGTTCCAAATTTTCATTTCTGTCATGTTTGTGTGGGTTAATTATATCCTGGAAGCAGTTAAAAGTTTTAAAATAAAATGGGGGCCAAATCAAGTCTAACATTTTGCCGGCGGAATAATTTTATCTTAACTGATTTTAAATTGTATTTATAAAGCAGAAAAATAATTCTCCTCATTTTGTTTGTGTGTGTTCAGATTGTGTATCCCCAGTTTGAAAACATCCCGTTGTGTAGTATAAATTTCACATGTGTGTATGAAATTGTGTGTTTCCCCGTTTTGATAGTAAAAATTCACATTGAACTCTTTTTAAATTTATGGCCGTTTTGACGATAGATTTTTAAAATATAATGGAACAAATCTATATCTTCCTTTTTTTTCATTTTTCTCCAAAAATACCGAAACAAAACCACCTCCGCGTTTGGTAGGTTATGGTCTGACTTCCCCGATCTGTCCACTTTACAAGTATGTGTGTGTGTGTGTGTGTGTGTGTGTGTGTGTGTTTCCTCAATTTATTTTGCAAATAAATTCTACACTTGTTTTTACCTTACACCCGTGGATAATGCCACCATTTAAGAAGTTAGAAATTAAATACTTTGCTAAATAAAAGTAAGCAACAGAAAGTGCACTAACAATCGGGTTCACTTCAATAACAACTCATGAAAATTTCACTGTTTAAGCTGTGCAAGCCTTCCTTTTAAAAGGAAATTTTATATGAAACTTAAGATAAATATGTATCACCATAACACAGCTGTACGCATAAAGTTTCATCAGAATGGCGTCAGTAGTGCATGAGTTATTGCCCTTGGATCAATTTGAAATTGATAAATTCAGCCGTAACTAAGCAAACAATTAATTGAATTCTATGAAACTTGTAATGAATATTACTCACCATAAGACCGTGGTGCATGTGAAATGTTATCAGGATGACAAAAGTAATGCATGAGTTATTGCCATTGAATTGCTTTAAAGTCAACAAATTGAGTTATAACTTAGTGCCTAATAACCGCAATTTCATGGAATTTGAAACATTACTGTCATAACACAGGGATGCACATTAAGGTTTGTCTTAATGGCATCACTAGTGCTTGAGTTATTGCCCTTTAAATTAGTTACAATACCACAAATTAGCTATATTTAAGGTACAAATGAACAGTTTCTTGTATCTGTATATAAATATGTTTAATCATGATGGGGTGATGCTGAGGCATTTTTTTTTAAATTATCTCACACATGTTTGCTCTAAATTTGGTATACTTATGTAATTTAACATTGCCCAGCCGTTGGTATGCAAAACTTATTGCACAACCCGCAGGTTTTCACTATAATCACTATGTGAGTCCGTCCGTCCGTTATCAGTTAGCGAAAACGCTTATAACTCTTGAACCGCATTCTATATTTTGATAAAATTTTTGCATACTTATACATGTCAACATTATCTAACGACTCGCATGCATGACCGTCTTTTTTGATGGACGAGGCTTTGCTGAGCACAAGTTGAAAATTAACGGTCAAGTAGTAAAAATGCTCATAACTCTTGAACCCCGTGGTATATATGGTTCAAATTTTGTATACTTATGTATTTTAACATTGTCCAGCCGCCGGAATGCAAAACGGTGACGAAAGTCTAAACAGTATTGCACGACCCACAGGTGTGCACTTTAATCGCTGTGCAAGTCCATCAGTCTGTTTGTCCTTCCGCTGTAGTCAGTGAGTGAAATTGCTCATAACTCTTAACCGCATGGTGTAGTTTGATAAAAATATGCATCATTCTACAAGAAATGACCAATTTCATTTCCATACATTCCTTCTGGCACCAGAAACTGAATATTCTACATTCACCACGGGTTGTGCACATTACCATCAGTTGATTTTTGTTTAAAGTCACTTTTAGCAAATATATCTATCTAAACTTTATTTCAACTGTATAGTTAGATCATGTCGGAGGTATTGCATGAAATATTCCATCAAATCAGTTTTGTTATTATTATCAAGGGAGTAGGTCTTTAAGTAAAGAATAGCTGCATTAACTTGGGATAGACATTGAAAAAATAAAGCGGATGACTGATATAGCTTCTTTGCCTAGAGGCTCGACTAGGTCTACGCTGATGAGGGTGGTATAACATCGTTACTCCATGGTTTCAAGGAATTCACTCGCGAAAGTTCATGGTATATTTCCACGTTCACGCGGACAAATCACGTTATGATAACAATCACAAAACTTTACTGGCGGCTGCTATCGAAATTTCCAAACTGGTTACTACTGTTTTGCTATGACGTGTAATTTCTTACTATATGAATTTCATAGTATAATTGATTTATTATTGGCATACTGATCTCATTATTTACAAGCAGTTTTTTTCTAAAACTAATATGAACGTTTTGAGAAAATTACTTATTATACAGCGAATGTGTCAAAGAAAAACAATCTGCAACAAAGGTGTAAAAATGTAAACAAGTCAATGCAGAAAACCAGCACTACTGACACTGTTTGCTTGAAATCTTCAATCACAAACAGTGCGAAAGTGTAGGTAACTAAGTGACATCTGCTTTACGTCTCCTTCATAAGCGTTTCAAACATCCGTGACAAACACACGTAACTGGGACAATTGAAACAACTCAGAAATTATATAGTTAACCATTTGATTTTCGCTAAAAATGAAACAAGAATAGCTAAAACATGTATAATTAATCATAAAACACCATATTGTAAGTTATTAAGTAGCAAAATGCACATTTTATGCCGTTTTACGATTATTTAAAACCTGATTTACCCATTTTCTAATTGTTTTGCTAATAATTATAAGAAAATAAGCTCGTCCGATATAAATGGGTCACATCTGAATTTTGATTGGTCAAGGCTGATAATCCGTCATCACGGCTATATAATGACGGTTATCTCAATTGGACGGACACACGATTGGACGGACGCTCGGCGCCCCGTTACTGCGGCTATGTATTCGTTCCGCTGAGGTGCGGGGACAACGTCGATATGAGAATTGAAATACTACCTCGACGGACACACGGCGCTAAGTGTGTGCAGATATGGTTACGTACCGTTGAGCCACTTGGGGAACGTCGATAGGAGAATTGAACTGAACTGAAATCAGAATTCAGTTATGGACGGACGATCGGCGCCCCGATACTGCGGCTATGGATTCGTTCCGCTGAGATGCGGGGCAACGTCGATATGAGAATTGAAATACTACTACTACTGAGAATTCAGTTTTGGACGGACGCTCGGCGCCCCGTTACTGTGGCTATGGCCCGGATTCGTTCCGCTGAGTTGCGGGGAGAACGTCGATAGGAGAATTGAAATACTACTACAATGTATCCCAAACTATAGGATTACTGCGGCAATTGTTCGTTAATCTTGCAAATCTTGGGTAACATCATTGATAATAACGGGTTGGTCATATTTGTACGGGCATTTTATGCTCATCTTTTGTGTTTCAAGAACGTTATGAGCCTTGTCCGGGCAAAATATGTTTGACGCTATACCCATACAGTGGCTACCAAGGTAAGTCTATGCAACTGCGTAGTCAGTCAGAGTAAGTGCTGTGCACCGTTTGATTCCCAAAGGCATACTAATTGCGCGTACCTTGTTCTGATTGTGCTAGTGCACAGACTAGTCTGGACATAGGTGGTTTTCATATACCATTAGGCTAATTTTATCACGACACGACTCAAAATGGCCTGGGCAAGGAAAAACGTGTGTTCAGCCCATAATGTTTGCAGCGAAATGTGTATGTATACGCTACCAGGAGGTACCAAGATATGTCTACGCTCATGTGTAGTCTACCTTGTTCTGATTGTGCATCCGTCTAGTCTAGACACGCCTGTTTTGCGTATGACATAAGACTGGTTTTATCACGACACGAGGTGTGCGCAAGGAAAAATGTGTTTCACCCCATCTTGGTAAAAGCGAATGCAGTCCCATCAGTGTCATTTTTTGTCGCAAACATTACGGCGCTCAAGTATATGATGCTCAAGATTGTTTATACATGTTGTGAACGCATAAATGTTACCACAGAATGGGCTGATTCTTCTCGTCCCATGTGGCAATTTTCTGAGGGTGTGGCTCTTATGTTACATCATCGATAATGAAAATAATCAAGGGTCAGTCATTATTTGCACGTGCATTTTATGCTCATCTCTTGTGTTGAACGTTATGAGCCTTGTCCGGTACAATATCTTTGGCGCTATACGCAAATAGTTGGTACCAAGATAAGTCTATACAACTGCGTGGTCTGTCGGAGTAAGTGCAGTGCACCGTTTGATTCCCAGAAGGCATACTTATTGCCCTGACCTTGTTCTGATTGTGCTAGTGCACAGACTAGTCTGGAGATAGTTGTTTTGCATATACCATAAGGCTGATTTTATCACGACAAGACTCAAATGGCCTGCGCAAGGAAAAATGTGTGTTCAGCCCATAATGGTTGCAGTGAAATATGTATGTATACGCTACCAGGAGGTACCAAGATATGTCTACGCTCATGTGTAGTCTACCCTGTTCTGATTGCGCATCTGTCTAGGCTAGACACGCCTGTTTTGCGCTGGACATAAGACTGGTTTTATCACGACCCGAGGTATGCGCAAGGAAAACTGTGTTTCACACCATCTTGGTAAAAGCAAATGCAGTCCCATTAGTGTCATTTCTTTTCGCACACTTTACGGCGCTCCAGTGTATAATGCTCAAGATTGTTTATACATGTTGTGAACACATAAATGTTACCACAGACTGGGCTGATTTTTCTCGTCCCATGTGGCAATTTTATGAGGGTGCGGCTCTTAAAGAATGCGCATTAATATTACAAAAGAAAAAAGGAATTTGTTCTTTTCGCGTAGTAAGCAACACTTTGGCTAACAAAACATTATATTTAGACCATCATCCGGCTGGTTGGATGGACTCTTAAATCTGTTGGAACTAAACATCAACTGCATTTACTATACTAAAGACAAAGATGGATGGATGGACGACCCAATCCTTTTCCATAGTATTTCTGTTATATCAGGACGATAATGAAAACTGTGTGCCATGGAACCCCGTTTACCGTGGGAACGGTTCTCGTCTCAAGCGGGGCTCGAACCCGGTCCGCTAGATCAGTAGGCCACCACTTAACCCACTGACCTTCCGGGGCTTCTACCAAAGACAAAGATACAGACACAGAACAAAAGATTTCAAATAAACATACAGACAGAGATACACTTTGATCAAAGTAAACTTGTTTCAGCTATCCGATCTTAAACTAAAACTCAGACTAAGACCAACAAGATTGATTAATTTGCATCAGCCTTGACGAGACCAAAAACCAGGCACATGATGTCCTATTGATGTCGCACTGACATCGATGCGACGTAATTGTGGCGCGTCGACGTCAGTATGACGTCATTTCGACGTGATGTGCCTGCTGGGAAGATGCTTTTCATAAAATGTATTACTGAGCTACATGTTATTTATTTTGTAGTTTTATTTCTTTTTTCTTTGATATAGGGTTTCCCCCAATACATATATTTCTAAGCTGTGCAAAGGAAAATACGTTTCTTTCAACGTGAAAGACCTTTTGAAATATTCTACCGTTTACCGTCTGCTGTGCACTGTCTACTCGCTCTTCGTTTTGGAGCATGCTGAAAGTAGTGCAAGTTGTTCGCGGTTTTCTGTATGCTATTTACTGTCCAATGAAGTGTCTACTGTCTGTCTACTGCGTCCTGGATACTTTTACTGCGGCCTGTCTGCTACAAGATAGACGTGGTGCAAGCACTTAGACATTGGTACAAGGTCGCAGCATGTGCGCCTGTTTAAGCGCATCCAGACTCTACAATGATGTACCTTCAACCAAAGTGGAGTCGCACAAACAGATGTAACCAACATAAGAACCATATTAACCTACACTTTATGGGGACTGAACCCTGGTGGCCCGTGAGAATAACCTGAGGACCATTGGTCCTGTAGCTCACCTGACACCTTCTGTCAACAGACACAATTTGTCATTTCGCTCATTTGTTACAAATTTGAAACCAGAAGGTTAAAAGGTGTGCATATTTTAATTTCAAAATCTCAGTTACCTGGAGCAAAGTTCAAAAAATGACTTTGACCGTTGATGACCTTATGTATTCATGTGTTCATTTAGTTAACCATATTTTCCAATTATTATTGCTAGGCTTAAAAGATATATATGAAATCAACAGTATAAGCATTGTCCCATATGAAAACAAACAAACCAAATTTTACCTTGCCATAAATTAGGTCAATGCCTATGCACCATCATGATTGTACAAACAATGATGAGCCTTTAGTTCTGGAATAGAAATATTTTGAAGGAGTTTTACCATATATGGGGGTGGTGTCCATCGTGGTCATGTGACCATGACCAGCTCAACAAACTTTGGTTCTTTTAACCCAGTGAAGCATCGTATGAAATATAGCTTCAAACAGCCCAGTGGCTTCAGAGAAGATGATTAAAAATGTTGATAGGCAACAGAATCACAGTGACCTTGAACAAAGGTCAAAGAATGACCTTGACCTTTAAAAACACAATATCTTCATAGGCTCACTTAGTTAACCATAAATACCAAATATAATATCTTAGACTTGAATGGTTTCTGAGAAATCCACTGTTTAAGCATTTTCCAATGCATCAAAATTGACCTTGCCATAAATTAAGCCACACTCAATGCACAGTCCTGATTTGTATAAATTATGATGGGCCCAAGTTCTAAATGCTACATACCAAGTTTCAAGGTCAGATGCCTTTTGGTTCTGGAGAAAAAGATTTTTGAACGGGTTTTACCATATATGGACATGGCGGCCATCTTGGTTATGTGACCCAGATCCCAGGAACCAACTTTCGTTCCCCTATCACAATAAGACTCCATATGAAATTTGGGTTCAATCGGCGAAGTGGTTTCAGAGGAGAAGATGTTTGAAAATCTTGACAACAGATGGACGGACAGAATGACCTTGGCCTTTAGTGACATGATATCTTCATCTGGTCATTCAGCTAACCATATGTCCCAAATATTTACCTTAGACTTGAATAGTTTCTGAAAAAAAAACCCCACTGTTTAAGCATTTTCCCATATAAAAGCCTAACATACCAAAGTTGAAGGTGTCATAAATTAGGTCAACGTCAATGCATGGTCATCATTTGTACAAACTATGATGGGCCCGAGTGTCTAATGCTACATACCAAGTTTCAAGGTCATAGGCCTTTTGGTTCTTAAGAAAAAGAGTTTTGAAGGATCTTTAACATATATGGGCATGGCGGCCATCTTAGTCATGTGACCCAGACCTCGCGTGCAAACTTTCGTTCCCCCATCCCACTGAAACTCCATATGAAATTTCGCTTCAATCGGTGAAGTTGTTTCAGAGGAGAAAATGTTTGAAAATCTTGACGACGGACGGGCTGGCAGGATGACCTTGACATTGAGTGGCATAATATCTTCAGCTGTTCATTTAGTTGAACATAAATACCAAATATTATACCTTAGACTTTAATAGTTTCTGAGAAATGCACTGTTTAAGCGTTTTCCCATATAAAAGCTTAACGTACCAAACTTGACTACGTCATAAATTAGATAAAGGTCATCGCAAGGTCATCATTTGAACAAATTATGATGGGCTCGCATGCCGAATGCTACATACCTAATTTCATGGCCATAGGCCTTTGGTTTTGGAGAAGAAGATTTTTGAAGGGTTTTTACCATATATATGGGCATGGCGGCCAATTGGTCATGTGACCAAGACCCCGCATGCAAACTTTCGTTCCCCCATCCAACTGAAACTCCATATGAAATTTGGCTTTAATCTGCCTAGTGGTTTCAAAGGAGAAGATGTTTGAAGATCTTGACAACAGATGGACGGTCCGAATAACCTTGACCTTTAGCGAAATAATATCTTCATTTGTTCATTTAGTTGACCATGTATACCATGTATTGTGCCTTAGACTTAATAGTTTCTGAGAAATTCACTGTTTAAGCGTTTTCCTATATAAAAGCCTAACATAATAAAGTTGACCATGTCATAAATTAGGTCAAGGTCAACGCCAGGTCATCGTTTGTATAAACTATGATGGGCCCCCATGCCCAATGCTACATACCAAGTTTCAAATTCAAAGGCCTTTTGGTTGTGGTTAAAAAAAAAAGATTTTTAAGGGTTTTTTACCATATATGGCCGTGGCAGCCATCTTGGTCATGTGACCCAGACCATTGCGTACAAACTTCCATTCCCCTATCCCACTGAGACTCCATATGAAATTTGGCTTCAATCGGCCCAGTGGTTTCAGAGGTGAAGATGTTTGAATATCTTGACGACGGATGGATGTACTGAATGACCTTGACCTTTAGTGACATAATATCTTCAGCTGTTCATTTATTTGACCATGAATACCAAATATTGTTACTTAGACTTAAATAGGTTCTGCGAAATTCACTGTTTAAGCGTTTTCCCATATAAAAGCCTAACATACTAAAGTTGACCATGTCATAAATTAGGTCAAGGTCAACGCAAGGTCATCGTTTGTTTAAACTATAATGGACCCGCATGCCCAATGCTACATACTAAGTTTCAAGGCATAGGCCTCTTGGTTCTAGAGAAGAATATTTTTGAAAGATTTTTACCATATATGGGAATGGCGGCCATCTTGGTCTTGAGACCAAGATCCCGCATACAAACTTTCATTACCCTATCCAACTGAAACTCCATATGAAATTTGGCTTTAATCGGCCCAGTGGTTTCTGAGGAAATGTTTGAAAATCTTGACGACGGATGGACGGACCGAATGACTTTGACCTTTGGCGACATAATATCTTCATTTCTTTATTTAGTTGACCATGTATACCAAGTATTGTAACTTAGACTTAAACAGGTTCTGAGAAGTTCACTGTTTAAGCGTTTTCCCATATAAAAGCCTAACATACCAAAGTTGACCATGTCATAAATTAGGTCAAGGTCATCGCAAGGTCATTATTTGTATAATCTATAATGAGCTTGCATGCTCGATGATACATACCATGTTTCAAGGTCATAGGACCTTATAGGACCTTTCATAGGACCTTTGGTTCTGGAGAAGAAGATTTTTGCAGGGTTTTTATTATATATGGGCGTGGCGGCCATCTTGGTCATGTGACCCAGATACTCCGAACAAACTTTCGTTCCCCCAGCTCATGGAGGCTCCATAGATCGGCACAGTGGTTTTGCAGAAGACCTTTGAAAATGGTGGACGGACGGACGACGGACTACGGAGCATTGCCATACTATAAGCTCACCTTTGAGCCTTCGGCTCAGGTGAGCCAATAAATGCATGCCGAAATTTCTATATAGCACATACTTATATTTGGGGAGTAAAACACACACGCACACACATCTAATTATCTGTACATTTAAGTTCTGCAATAGTGAAAACAAATAAAAAAAAATAAAAACTAAATCAAAGAGGCAGTTATGACATTTTTTTTCTTGTCAATTTTAGTTTTGTTTGATCGAAATGCAGAATTTATAATTTTTGGTAATATGTACAAATTTTGGCATTATTTCTTTTCCTTATCGAATTGCTTCCTTCGATGAAGATCGATGTTGATGAAACGTGGACCTAGAATATTTAGTTGTTACTGTGGACAGACTTTCAATATCATTATTTTTTTCTGATACATAATGGAAAGCCCAAAAAGACGGATCAGATCTTCACATTGATAATACTACCCAACTGGCATTCACCGTAATAATGTCGTCGCATTGACGTCGACGCAACCAGATGACATCGCATCGACGTCATTCTGACGTCATGTGCCCGCTGGGAAATATTTTACTGCCCAGCAGGCATAAGACGTCGAAATTGCGTAGTATTGACGTCGATAGGCATGTTGGCGTCGCATCGACCCCATTTCGACATCATTACGACGTCATTTGCCTGCTGGGTGTCTTGTAATGTTGTCCAAACAATTTGCATCGTTTAAATTTACCCTCTCTATAGGGACACCTTATAATTACTGTAATTATTCTAAAATTTGAACAGGTGCTTATACTAGCCGACAGTGTGTTAAAAATACTGATATGATATGACGCATTGCACATCTTGATCTGATTCTAAAGTGATTTCTCAGATACATCTATCCCAAAATATAGGATTACTGCGGCAATTGTTCGTTAATCTTGCAAATCTTGGGTAACATCATTCATAATAACGGGTTGGTCATATTTGCACGGGCATTTTATGCTCATCTTTTGTGTTTCAAGAACGTTATGAGCCTTGTCCGGGCAAAATATGTTTGACGCTATACCCAAACAGTGGCTACCAAGGTAAGTCTATGCAACTGCGTAGTCAGTCAGAGTAAGTGCTGTGCACCGTTTGATCACAAAGGCATACTAATTGCGCGTACCTTGTTCTGATTGTGCTAGTGCACAGACTAGTCTGGACATAGGTGGTTTTCATATACCATTAGGCTAATTTTATGTATTATTTTTTGTCGCAAACATTACGGCGCTCAAGTATATGATGCTCAAGATTGTTTATACATGTTGTGAACGCATAAATGTTACCACAGACTGGGCTGATTCTTCTCGTCCCATGTGGCAATTTTCTGAGGGTGTGGCTCTTATGTTACATCATCGATTATGAAAATAATCAAGGGTCAGTCATAATTTGCACGTGCATTTTATGCTCATCTCTTGTGTTGAACGTTATTAGCCTTGTCCGGGTACAATATGTTTGACGCTATACGCAAATAGTTGGTACCAAGATAAGTCTATACAACTGCGTGGTCTGTCGGAGTAAGTGCAATGCACCGTTTGATTCCCAGAAGGCATACTTATTGCCCTGACCTTGTTCTGATTGTGCTAGTGCACAGACTAGTCTGGAGATAGTTGTTTTGCATATACCATAAGGCTGATTTTATCACGACACGACTCAAATGGCCTGCGCAAGGAAAAATGTGTGTTCAGCCCATAATGGTTGCAGTGAAATATGTATGTATACGCTACCAGGAGGTACCAAGATATGTCTACGCTTATGTGTAGTCTACCCTGTTCTGATTGCGCATCTGTCTAGGCTAGACACGCCTGTTTTGCGTCGGACATAAGACTGGTTTTATCACGACCCGAGGTATGCGTAAGGAAAACTGTGTTTCACACCATCTTGGTAAAAGCAAATGCAGTCCCATTAGTGTCATTTCTTTTCGCACACTTTACGGCGCTCCAGTGTATAATGCTCAAGATTGTTTATACATGTTGTGAACATAAAATGTTACCACAGACTGGGCTGATTTTTCTCGTCCCATGTGGCAATTTTATGAGGGTGCGGCTCTTAAAGAATGCGCATTAATATTACAAAAAAAGGAATTTGTTCTTTTCGCGTAGTAAGCAACACTTTGGCTAACAAAACATTATATTTAGACCATCATCCGGCTGGTTGGATGGACTCTTAAATCTGTTGGAACTAAACATCAACTGCATTTGCTATACTAAAGACAAAGATGGATGGATGGACGACCCAATCCTTTTCCATAGTATTTCTGTTATATCATAACGATAATGAAAAACTGTGTGCCATGGAACCCCGTTAACCGTGGGAAAGGTTGTCGTCTCTAGCGGGGCTCGAACCCGGTCCGCTAGATCAGTAGGCCACCACTTAACCCACTGACCTTCCGGGGCTTCTACCAAAGACAAAGATACAGACACAGAACAAAAGATTTCAAATAAACATACAGACAGAGATACACATTGATCAAAGTAAACTTGTTTCAGCTATCCGATCTTAAACTAAAACTCAGACTAAGACCAACAAGTTTGATTAATTTGCATCAGCCTTGACGAGACCAAAAACCAGGCACATGATGTCCTATTGATGTTGAGCTAACATCGATGCGACGTAATCATGTCGCGTCGACGTCAGTATGACGTCATTTCGACGTGATGTGCCTGCCGGGAAGATGCTTTTCATAAAATGTATTACTGAGCTACATGTTATTTATTTTGTAGTTTTATTTCTTTTTTCTTTGATATAGGGTTTCCCCCAATACATATATTTCTAAGCTGTGCAAAGGAAAATACGTTTTTTTAAACGTGAAAGACCTTTTGAAATATTCTACCGTTTACCGTCTACTGTGCACTGTCTACTCGCTCTTCGTTTTGGAGCATGCTGAAAGTAGTGCAAGTTGTTCGCAGTTTTCTGTATGCTATTTACTGTCCAATGAAGTGTCTACTGTCTGTTTACTGCGTCCTGGATACTTTTACTGCGGCCTGTCTGCTACAAGATAGACGTGGTGCAAGCACATAGACATTGGTACAAGGTCGCAGCATGTGCGCCTGTTTAAGCGCATCCGGACTCTACAATGATGTACCTTCAACCAAAGTGGAGTCGCACAAACAGATGTAACCAACATAAGAACAATATTAACCTGCAATTTATGGGGACTGAACCCTGGTGGCCGGTGAGAATAACCTGAGGACCAATGGTCCTGTAGCTCACCTGACACCTTCTGTCAACAGAAACAATTTGTCATTTCGCTCATTTGTTACAAATTTGAAACCAGAAGGTTAAAAGGTGTGCATATTTTAATTTCAAAATCTCAGTTACATTGAGCAAAGTTCAAAAAATGACTTTGACATTTGATGACCTTATGTATTAATGTGTTCATTTAGTTAACCATATTTTCCAATTATTATTTCTAGGCTTAAAAAAATATATGAAATCAACAGTATAAGCATTGTCCCATATGAAAACAAACAAACCAAAGTTTACCTTGCCATAAATTAGGTCAATGCCTATGCACCGTCATGATTGTACAAACAATGATGAGCCTTTAGTTCTGGAATAGAAATATTTTGAAGGAGTTTTACCATATATGGGGTGGTGTCCATCGTGGTCATGTGACCATGACCAGCTCAACAAACTTTGGTTCTTTTAATCCAGTGAAGCATCATATGAAATATAGCTTTAAACAGCCCAGTGGCTTCAGAGAAGATGTTTAAAAATGTTGATAGGCAACAGAATCACAGTGACCTTGAACAAAGGTCAAAGAATGACCTTGACCTTTAAAAACACAATATCTTCATAGGCTCACTTAGTTAACCATAAATACCAAATATAATATCTTAGACTTGAATGGTTTCTGAGAAATCCACTGTTTAAGCATTTTCCAATGCATCAAAATTGACCTTGCCATAAATTAAGCCACACTCAATGCACAGTCCTGATTTGTATAAATTATGATGGGCCCAAGTTCCAAATGCTACATACCAAGTTTCAAGGTCAGATGCCTTTTGGTTCTGGAGAAAAAGATTTTTGAACGGGTTTTACCATATATGGACCTGGCGGCCATCTTGGTTATGAGACCCAGATCCCAGGGACCAACTGTCGTTCCCCCATCACAATAAGACTCCATATGAAATTTGGGTTCAATCGGCGAAGTGGTTTCAGAGGAGAAGATGTTTGAAAATCTTGACAACAGATGGACGGACAGAATGACCTTGGCCTTTAGTGACATGATATCTTCATCTGGTCATTCAGTTAACCATATGTCCCAAATATTTACCTTAGACTTGAATAGTTTCTGAAAAAAAAACCCACTGTTTAAGCATTTTCCCATATAAAAGCCTAACATACCAAAGTTGAAGGTGTCATAAATTAGGTCAACGTCAATGCATGGGCATCATTTGTACAAACTATGATGGGCCCGAGTGTCTAATGCTACATACCAAGTTTCAAGGTCATAGGCCTTTTGGTTCTTAAGAGGAAGAGTTTTGAAGGATTTTATACCATATATGGGCATGGCGGCCATCTTAGTCATGTGACCCAGACCTCGCGTGCAAACTTTCGTTCCCCTATCCCACTAAAACTCCATATATAATTACGCTTCAATCGGTGCAGGTGTTTCAGAGGAGAAAATGTTTGAAAATCTTGACGACGGACGGGCTGGCAGGATGACCTTGACATTGAGTGACATAATATCTTCAGCTGTTCATTTAGTTGAACATAAATACCAAATATTATACCTTAGACTTTAATAGTTTCTGAGAAATCCACTGTTTAAGCGTTTTCCCATATAAAAGCCTAACGTACCAAAGTTGACTATGTCATAAATTAGATAAAGGTCATCGCAAGGTCATCATTTGAACAAATTATGATGGGCTCGCATGCCGAATGCTACATACCCAGTTTCATGGCCATAGGCCTTTGGTTTTGGAGAAGAAGATTTTTGAAGGGTTTTTACCATATATATGGGCATGGCGGCCAATTGGTCATGTGACCAAGACCCCGCATGCAAACTTTCGTTCCCCCATCCAACTGAAACTCCATATGAAATTTGGCTTTAATCTGCCTAGTGGTTTCAAAGGAGAAGATGTTTGAAGATCTTGACAACAGATGGACGGACCGAATGACCTTGACCTTTAGCGAAATAATATCTTCATTTGTTCATTTAGTTGACCATGTATACCAAGTATTGTGCCTTAGACTTGATAGTTTCTGAGAAATTCACTGTTTAAGCGCTTTCCCATATAGAAGCCTAACATAATAAAGTTGACCATGTCATAAATTAGGTCAAGGTCAACGTCAAGTCATCGTTTGTATAAACTATGATGGGCCCCCATGCCAAATGCTACATACCAAGTTTCAAGGTCAAAGGCCTTTTGGTTGTGGATAAAAAAAAGATTTTTAAGGGTTTTTACCATATATGACCGTGGCAGCCATCTTGGTCATGTGACCCAGACCATGCGTACAAACTTCCATTCCCCTATCCCACTGAGACTCCATATGAAATTTGGCTTCAATCGGCCCAGTGGTTTCAGAGGAGAAGATGTTTGAATATCTTGACGACAGATGGATGTACTGAATGACCTTGACCTTTGGTGACATAATATCTTCAGCTGTTCATTTAGTTGACCATTAATACTAAATATTGTTACTTAGACTTAAATAGGTTCTGCGAAATTCGCTGTTTAAGCGTTTTCCCATATAAAAGCCTAACATACCAAAGTTGACCATGTCATAAATTAGGTCAAGGTCAACGCAAGGTCATCGTTTGTTTAAACTATAATGGACCCGCATGCCCAATGCTACATACTAAGTTTCAAGGTCATAGGCCTTTTGGTTGTGGAGAAAAAAAATATTTTTAAGGGTTTTTACCATATATGACCGTGGCAGCCATCTTGGTCATTTGACCCAGACCATTGCGTACAAACTTCCATTCCCCTATCCCACTGAGACTCCATATGAAATTTGGCTTCAATCGGCCCAGTGGTTTCAGAGGAGAAGATGTTTGAATATCTTGACGACGGATGGATGTACTGAATGACCTTGACCTTTAGTGACATAATATCTTCAGCTGTTCATTTAGTTGACCATTGATACTAAATATTGTTACTTAGACTTAAATAGGTTCTGCGAAATTCACTTTAAGCGTTTTCCCATATAAAAGCCTAACATACTAAAGTTGACCATGTCATAAATTAGGTCAAGGTCAACGCAAGGTCATCGTTTGTTTAAACTATAATGGACCCGCATGTCCAATGCTACATACTAAGTTTCAAGGTCATAGGCCTTTTGGTTCTAGAGAAGAATATTTTTGAAAGATTTTTACCATATATGGGAATGGCGGCCATCTTGGTCTTGAGACCAAGATCCCGCGTACAAACTTTCATTACCCTATCCAACTGAAACT
This sequence comes from Ctena decussata, assembly GCA_963989385.1. Lineage (NCBI taxonomy): Eukaryota > Metazoa > Mollusca > Bivalvia > Lucinida > Lucinidae > Ctena > Ctena decussata. The sequence goes on from OZ022512.1 coordinate 43,320,044, forward strand.
CCATATGAAATTTGGCTTTAATCGGCGCAGTGGTTTCTGAGGAAAAAATGTTTGAAAATCTTGGCGACGGATGGACGGACCGAATGACTTTGACCTTTGGCGACATAATATCTTCATTTCTTTATTTAGTTGACCATGTATACCAAGTATTGTAACTTAGACTTAAATAGGTTCTGAGAAGTTCACTGTTTAAGCGTTTTCCCATATAAAAGCCTAACATACCAAAGTTGACCATGTCATAAATTAGGTCAAGGTCATCGCAAGGTCATTATTTGTATAATCTATAATGAGCTTGCATGCTCGATGATACATACCATGTTTCAAGGTCATAGGACATTATAGGACCTTTCATAGGACCTTTGGTTCTGGAGAAGAAGATTTTTGCAGGGTTTTTATTATATATGGGCGTGGCGGCCATCTTGGTCATGTGACCCAGATACCCCGAACAAACTTTCGTTCCCCCAGCTCATGGAGGCTCCATAGATCGGCACAGTGGTTTTGCAGAAGACCTTTGAAAATGGTGGACGGACGGACGACGGACTACGGAGCATTGCCATACTATAAGCTCACCTTTGAGCCTTCGGCTCAGGTGAGCCAATAAATGCATGCCAAAATTGCTATATAGCACATACTTATATTTGGGGAGTAAAACAAACACGCACACACATCTAATTATCTGAACATTTAAGTTCTGCAATAGTGAAAACAAATAAAAAAATAAGAACTAAATCAAAGAGGCAGTTATGACATTTTTTTCTTGTCAATTTTAGTTTTGTATGATCGAAATGCGGAATTTATCATTTTTGGCAATATGTACAAATTTTGGCATTATTTCTTTTCCTTATCGAATTGCTTCCTTCGATGAAGATCGATGTTGATGAAACGTGGACCTAGAATATTTAGTTGTTACTGTGGACAGACTTTCAATATCATTATTTTTTTCTGATACATAATGGAAAGCCCAAAAAGACGGATCAGATCTTCACATTGATAATACTACCCAACTGGCATTCACCGTAATAATGTCGTCGCATTGACGTCGACGCAACCAGATGACATCGCATCGACGTCATTCTGACGTCATGTGCCCGCTGGGAAATATTTTACTGCCCAGCAGGCATAAGACGTCGAAATTGCGTAGTATTGACGTCGATAGGCATGTTGGCGTCGCATCGACCCCATTTCGACATCATTACGACGTCATTTGCCTGCTGGGTGTCTTGTAATGTTGTCCAAACAATTTGCATCGTTTTAATTTACCCTCTCTATAGGGACACCTTATAATTACTGTAATTATTCTAAAAGGACGAATAAGGTGCGATAACGGCCCAATTTTTTCGCGAAATTTCAAAACGGAGTAATTGAAAAAATAAAGACAGTTTTAAACAGGCCAATCCTTATATTTTGAAGATCTGTTCATGTATTTTTGACCATCTTCCTAGAAATGCGTCATTTTTTGCCTCAATCTATCCTAGAAATGGCTAAAAACAGCAAAAAGTGACCAGTTTGCGAACTTTAACATCAGCGAAAAGTATCAGCGCAGGTGAGACCCAACTTAAAATTTTGACAAAAGGCGTCTTTTAATAAAACAAACATACTATCAAAAAATCTACTTGGGTCTTGGCTGCGCTGGGTTTCAAAAATTAACTTTTCCGAAAAAAATATCGCTGAAGTTGGCATGTCTACTTTTTAGCTACGGCACCGGCGGTGCGTTTGTTTACATCAAAGCGGCACGTTGTGTACACATGTAACCTCTTCACACTGTTTTAAATCAGATTGTTTTGTCACATGTGTGGGAAATTTTTATTGATGAGCGTTATTTATCATTTTGCTTTTGTTTATCATAAGTTTAAAACAAAATAAATGCAGAAGAGAAATCGATAATCTGTAGTACTGTTGGTGTTAAAGTTTATATACTTGAAAATAACGGTCTATAAATAGAATCACGGGTTGGCTGAGTGGTTTAACCAGCTGTTCTATAAGGCAAGTTTCTTTTAAGTTGAGAGATCGATCCCTACTTGGGGCTTTATCTTTTTTTTTTCCATGATGAAGCCCACTGGTCTACCGCCCCTCGCACCTTCCACAAATTCGCAAGGCCCATGCAGTTGAAGTAATGTCTTCACACTTAACACCAAAACAATGCTATAGGACCATGTCAAGAAGACCTACCTGGAAAAGGGACAGCTTATTACTGAAGACATAAATACATAGGCGTAGAAAAAAGGTGTGTGTGGGGTAGGCCCTCCAGTAAATCAGTAAATGCATGGCACCCCAACCCTCATGCCCTGCCCCCTTCCCTTTAAACAATGGTTGTCTACGGTTTGCCGGGGGCTGCCCCTTCCCCCAATAATTATGAAATGCATAGTGCCCCTTCATGCCCCCCCCCCCCGAAAAAAAGAGAAAAATTGGTTGTTTACGGTTTGCAACCCGCTCCATCCTGCTCTCTTCCCCCTACCCCCCCCCCCCCACCCCCAATACCACTTTAAGAAATTATACGAAGTTCATGAAAAAAATGTACCTCCTGAAATACATCAATCGCATATAACCAGGGCTATGGAAAAATTAAAAATTGCACTGATTGTACTTATCCTGGGACAAGTAAATGGTCAGGCTTTACTTGTCTAAATAAAACTTAACTTGTACCAATGAAATAACAGAAGCTACATCTCTATGTTATTCGGGGGAATAAATAAGGGGAGTATTTTGTGACATCATTTCGACAAAATTACCAGCTTTTCGTTTCCTCTTTCATAGACCTACTCTTAAAGGAAAGAATTTGATACCTCTGGGAGCAAATTCTTGAAGTGAAGAGTAGCGTCTATTGGGAAAGGGTTTCAGAAACAGGGAAGACACCCTCTGTTTCCAAAAGTAAGCTCCATTTAAACTATGGCAGTTGTATTCAGTCGACTTAAAAGAGATTTATGTATATTTATATAGAATACATGGCATCTGTAATATATAACTGCATGATATACTTGTCTATGGACAAGTAAACTTTTCACTTGTCCTTAGTAAAATGGGGCAACTAGGACAAGTCGGTCACAGTATTTCCACAACCTTCATGTAACACAAAACTTTGCTATGATCAGAGAGTAATCTGAAAAGAAAACTCATTGGAAGGTACTCAGGTAACAAATATTTTATTAGAAAACTAGAAATGTGTCCATACGACACGGATGCCCCCGCCTAGTGCCCTAAATAAGATGGCGCCTTGTTTAAGGTAAAGGCACTTGTAGCATAACTAGGTTCACAAAGGCACACTTCTGTGGTACATGTTTTATTGTTTTCCTTGGGCAGATGTATTGTGCTTCTTGAGAAGTACATGGGGGGGGGGGGGCTTGGATGTGGGGGTGTCATGACTGATATGTGATGATGTTCTGTATCTTAACGCAGAAATGGATGCCATGCAACTTTCCAAAAGAAATAGCCCGGAAACAAGTAACTTTTCAAAAACTAACAATCGGACACCATTATTGTAGGAAATGAAGTCGAAAAAGGACCATAACTCCCACAATCATTCACGGATTTTACCAAACATTGAACTTGACCTGTATTTTATGATTATATACCTGTGTATAAAATATGAATTCAATACACCAGTGCTTTCAAAAGATATTGAACGGAAACCATTTTTTCATAGAAACAGAAGTCGAAAAAGGGCCATAACTCCCACAATAATAGCCGGATTTTACCCAACATCAAACTTGACCTGTATTTTATGATTATATAGCTGTGTATGAAATATGAATTCAATACACCAATGCTTTCAAAAGATATTGAACGGAAACCATTTCGTACGTACGCTACATACGCTACGTACGTACGTACGCTACGCTGCGGAGCCCATCTCTCTTCTAATGCTGCTTTCTTCTTCCCTACTTCGATACACGTGCGAATGTGGACATGCGCGGACCCATATGAACCATGTGGGCGCGGGCGTTTAATCACAGAAGTCTGTAGAGAAAACATGTCACAGAGGTGTTCAAGTTGTTTATTTACCTAAGGGAAACAAGTAAGCGAAGTGTGCAGGGCCTCAGTCAATACAACACATATTAAGCAATATTAAACCATACAGTATATTTATGCAAGTTGTATGTCATTATTGACAACACAATCAATCTTTTTATCCATTTTCGGAATACCTGCTCGGGTACTATTCAATCTATCAGTGGGCTATTATTCTCTCAAAGTAGGGCAATGGTAACTTCAGGTTGCCATGACAACCTACGTTCTGGCCGGTTCATAGACGACCAAGAAAACAGAGGGGAAAATGGACAAAACCCTGCTTGTTTACACACTGAGCAGGCAACCATGCAGTTGCCTTGTTATCTCATGATCTAGGTTTTATGGACGGACAAATGAACAGAAAGACGGTGCGGCTGATGGATGAATAACAATAATACACCCTAATCTGGTCGAATATCTGTAGGACACTAATAATGGATTGCTTTGTTGGATTTATTCTAAAAATGTAGCTGACAAATATCATCAAAATTAGAATAGGTAAGTATCCAGTATCCATTTTTGATGAGGGTCGGTTTGCAAAAGCTATAAGAATTTAATAAAAGTGATAAATCATCAATATATTATTTTTTTATTTTCGTTTTTTTTTTTCTTTTTTTTTGTTAATTCGTTCAATCTTATCCCATTAATGGCCTCAGCAGTGTATTCCCAAGTGAATTAAAAATTTTGTGGCATAAACATAACAAAATACTAAAACAAAATTGATTGATTTATTGCTTAACGTCCACGGTAAACAACTATGGTCATGTCGGGACGGTCAGTTAAACTAACCACACTATTCCTTGGCAGGCTTAGACCTAGGCGGTTAACCAGTTCTAAGTGCACATACTTCGCCAGTAACTGACAACTGCCCTTCTTGAATCAGCGGAAGGAGAAACGAAAGTATGTGGCCAGACCGGGTTTCGAACCCAGGACCTCTGACTTATGAGTCAGGTGCCCTACCGATTCCGCTAAGCGGCCCGGCTAAAAAAATAATAATCTAAATAAATGAGTAAGATTGAAAATTTAAAGAGTAACTACACTTAAGGAACTGACTGAATCATATCCCAAACCCTATCCCCAACATCAAAGGGAGAGTTGTTGCCATGGCAACGTCAATCAGAACACGTTAATATATTAAAACATATCTGTGACTATCACATGTAAACATCATATAACAGTTTAAACAAGTCAAATAAAGAATAAAACGCAGAAATACTGCGAAATACGTTAAAAATGTTTTAGATTTGTGAAAGTTTTGAGGTTGTTACCATGGCAACGGCAACCATAACGCGCTTTAGATATTATGTAAATTATATATTCTTTAAATACTTCCAATAATAGATGTTACAAATCAAATCAAGAAAATCCAGCATGAAATACTGCAAAAATAAAGTTAATTAAATGCTTTAAAAATGCGTTATTAGAAGTTGTTGCCATGGCAACAACGAATATACCACGCTTATATTATTACTTTTTTTCGGTAATTATTACAGTCATACAAAAAAAGTCATCCTATATAATTTAAACATTTATCTTTTATATGCTACAACAGTTTTTATATTTGATTTACAATGGTGTTACTTTGACTATTTCTGTGTGTGTTTTAGTTGTAAAAGGCTGAGTTATTGCCTTTTAGTACTCAGTAGTCTGACGTCATCATTGTCAAATATGCACGAGCATAAACACTAATTAATATTGTCATAGTTTAACTTCATAAATACTCGATGCGTAGCCCAGAGGAAAAAAAACGCTAATAAATTCTTCCCCACTCCCTTTTTTTTTACCCAAATTTCCTGCTTGCTACCACACATTACAAATGACAGATTTTCTCAAAAATGAGCATCAGTACAGGAATAAAAATTATACTTCTTTTAATTAGAGTTACCTAACAAATTTTTTATGACAACAAAATTCATTTCTGACATGGGGCCAAAATAGGCCCTTATTGCCTTTTGGTTCTGGAGAAAAAGATTTTTGAACGGGTTTTACCATATATGGACATGGCGGCCATCTTGGTTACGTGACCCAGATCCCAGGAACCAACTGTCGTTCCCCCATCACAATATGACTCCATATGAAATTTGGGTTCAATCGGCGAAGTGGTTTCAGAGGAGAAGATGTTTGAAAATCTTGACAACAGATGGACGGACAGAATGACCTTGGCCTTTAGTGACATGATATCTTCATCTGGTCATTCAGTTAACCATATGTCCCAAAGATTTACCTTAGACTTGAATAGTTTCTGGAAAAAAAAACCACTGTTTAAGCATTTTCCCATATAAAAGCCTAACATACCAAAGTTGAAGGTGTCATAAATTAGGTCAACGTCAATGCATGGTCATCATTTGTACAAACTATGATGGGCCCGAGTGTCTAATGCTACATACCAAGTTTCAAGGTCATAGGCCTTTTGGTTCTTAAGAAGAAGAGTTTTGAAGGATCTTTACCATATATGGGCATGGCGGCCATCTTAGTCATGTGACCCAGACCTCGCGTGCAAACTTTCGTTCCCCCATCCCACTGAAACTCCATATATAATTTCGCTTCAATCGGTGCAGGTGTTTCAGAGGAGAAAATGTTTGAAAATCTTGACGACGGACGGGCTGGCAGGATGACCTTGACATTGAATGACATAATATCTTCAGCTGTTCATTTAGTTGAACATAAATACCAAATATTATACCTTAGACTTTAATAGTTTCTGAGAAATCCACTGTTTAAGCGTTTTCCTATATAAAAGCCTAACGTACCAAAGTTGACTATGTCATAAATTAGATAAAGGTCATCGCAAGGTCATCATTTGAATAAATTATGATGGGCTCGCATGCCGAATGCTACATACCCAGTTTCATGGCCATAGGCCTTTGGTTTTGGAGAAGAAGATTTTTGAAGGGTTTTTACCATATATATGGGCATGGCGGCCAATTGGTCATGTGACCAAGACCCCGCATGCAAACTTTCGTTTCCCAATCCAACTGAAACTCCATATGAAATTTGGCTTTAATCTGCCTAGTGGTTTCAAAGGAGAAGATGTTTGAAGATCTTGACAACAGATGGACGGACCGAATGACCTTGACCTTTAGCGAAATAATATCTTCATTTGTTCATTTAGTTGACCATGTATACCAAGTATTGTGCCTTAGACTTGATAGTTTCTGAGAAACTCACTGTTTAAGCGTTTTCCCATATAAAAGCCTAACATAATAAAGTTGACCATGTCATAAATTAGGTCAAGGTCAACGCCAGGTCATCGTTTGTATAAACTATGATGGGCCCCCATGCCCAATGCTACATACCAAGTTTCAAGGTCAAAGGCCTTTTGGTTGTGGATAAGAAAAATATTTTTAAGGGTTTTTACCATATATGACCGTGGCAGCCATCTTGGTCATTTGACCCAGACCATTGCGTACAAACTTCCATTCCCCTATCCCACTGAGACTCCATATGAAATTTGGCTTCAATCGGCCCAGTGGTTTCAGAGGAGAAGATGTTTGAATATCTTGACGACGGATGGATGTACTGAATGACCTTGACCTTTAGTGACATAATATCTTCAGCTGTTCATTTAGTTGACCATTGATACTAAATATTGTTACTTAGACTTAAATAGGTTCTGCGAAATTCACTTTAAGCGTTTTCCCATATAAAAGCCTAACATACTAAAGTTGACCATGTCATAAATTAGGTCAAGGTCAACGCAAGGTCATCGTTTGTTTAAACTATAATGGACCCGCATGCCCAATGCTACATACTAAGTTTCAAGGTCATAGGCCTTTTGGTTCTAGAGAAGAATATTTTTGAAAGATTTTTACCATATATGGGAATGGCGGCCATCTTGGTCTTGAGACCAAGATCCCGCGTACAATCTTTCATTACCCTATCCAACTGAAACTCCATATGAAATTTGGCTTTAATCGGCGCAGTGGTTTCTGAGGAAAAAATGTTTGAAAATCTTGGCGACGGATGGACGGACCGAATGACTTTGACCTTTGGCGACATAATATCTTCATTTCTTTATTTAGTTGACCATGTATACCAAGTATTGTAACTTAGACTTAAATAGGTTCTGAGAAGTTCACTGTTTAAGCGTTTTCCCATATAAAAGCCTAACATACCAAAGTTGACCATGTCATAAATTAGGTCAAGGTCATCGCAAGGTCATTATTTGTATAATCTATAATGAGCTTGCATGCTCGATGATACATACCATGTTTCAAGGTCATAGGACATTATAGGACCTTTCATAGGACCTTTGGTTCTGGAGAAGAAGATTTTTGCAGGGTTTTTATTATATATGGGCGTGGCGGCCATCTTGGTCATGTGACCCAGATACCCCGAACAAACTTTCGTTCCCCCAGCTCATGGAGGCTCCATAGATCGGCACAGTGGTTTTGCAGAAGACCTTTGAAAATGGTGGACGGACGGACGACGGACTACGGAGCATTGCCATACTATAAGCTCACCTTTGAGCCTTCGGCTCAGGTGAGCCAATAAATGCATGCCAAAATTTCTATATAGCACATACTTATATATGGGGAGTAAAACACACACGCACACACATCTAATTATCTGTACATTTAAGTTCTGCAATAGTGAAAACAAATAAAAAAAAATAATAACTAAATCAAAGAGGCAGTTATGACATTTTTTTCTTGTCAATTTTAGTTTTGTATGATCGAAATGCAGAATTTATAATTTTTGGTAATATGTACAAATTTTGGCATTATTTCTTTTCCTTATCGAATTGCTTCCTTCGATGAAGATCGATGTTGATGAAACGTGGACCTAGAATATTTAGTTGTTACTGTGGACAGACTTTCAATATCATTATTTTTTTCTGATACATAATGGAAAGCCCAAAAAGACGGATCAGATCTTCACATTGATAATACTACCCAACTGGCACACACCGTAATAATGTCGTCGCATTGACGTCGACGAAACCAGATGACATCGCATCGACGTCATTCTGACGTCATGTGCCCGCTGGGAAATATTTTACTGCCCAGCAGGCATAAGACGTCGAAATTGCGTAGTATTGACGTCGATAGGCATGTTGGCGTCGCATCGACCCCATTTCGACATCATTACGACGTCATTTGCCTGCTGGGTGTCTTGTAATGTTGTCCAAACAATTTCCATCGTTTTAATTTACCCTCTCTATAGGGACACCTTATAATTACTGTAATTATTCTAAAATTTGAACAGGTGCTTATACTAGCCGACAGTGTGTTAAAAATCCTGATATGATATGACGCATTGCACATCTTGATCTGATTCTAAAGTGATTTCTCAGATACATCTATCCCAAAATATAGGATTACTGCGGCAATTGTTCGTTAATCTTGCAAATCTTGGGTAACATCATTGATAATAACGGGTTGGTCATATTTGCACGGGCATTTTATGCTCATCTTTTGTGTTTCAAGAACGTTATGAGCCTTGTCCAGGCAAAATATGTTTGACGCTATACCCAAACAGTGGCTACCAAGGTAAGTCTATGCAACTGCGTAGTCAGTCAGAGTAAGTGCTATGCACCGGTTGATTCCCAAAGGCATACTAATTGCGCGTACCTTGTTCTGATAGTGCTAGTGCACAGACTAGTCTGGACATAGGTGGTTTTCATATACCATTAGGCTAATTTTATCACGACACGACTCAAAATGGCCTAGGCAAGGAAAAACGTGTGTTCAGCCCATAATGTTTGCAGCGAAATGTGTATGTATACGCTACCAGGAGGTACCAAGATATGTCTACGCTCATGTGTAGTCTACCCTGTTCTGATTGCGCATCCGTCTAGTCTAGACACGCGTGTTTTGCGTATGACATAAGACTGGTTTTATCACGACACGAGGTGTGCGCAAGGAAAAATGTGTTTCACCCCATCTTGGTAAAAGCGAATGCAGTCCCATCAGTGTCATTTTTTTGTCGCAAACATTACGGCGCTCAAGTATATGATGCTCAAGATTGTTTATACATGTTGTGAACGCATAAATGTTACCACAGACTGGGCTGATTCTTCTCGTCCCATGTGGCAATTTTCTGAGGGCGTGGCTCTTATGTTACATCATCGATAATGAAAATAATCAAGGGTCAGTCATAATTTGCACGTGCATTTTATGCTCATCTCTTGTGTTGAACGTTATGAGCCTTGTCCGGGTACAATATGTTTGACGCTATACGCAAATAGTTGGTACCAAGATAAGTCTATACAACTGCGTGGTCTGTCGGAGTAAGTGCAGTGCACCGTTTGATTCCCAGAAGGCATACTTATTGCCCTGACCTTGTTCTGATTGTGCTAGTGCACAGACTAGTCTGGAGATAGTTGTTTTGCATATACCATAAGGCTGATTTTATCACGACACGACTCAAATGGCCTGCGCAAGGAAAAATGTGTGTTCAGCCCATAATGGTTGCAGTGAAATATGTATGTATACGCTACCATGAGGTACCAAGATATGTCTACGCTCATGTGTAGTCTACCCTGTTCTGATTGCGCATCTGTCTAGGCTAGACACGCCTGTTTTGCGTCGGACATAAGACTGGTTTTATCACGACCCGAGGTATGCGCAAGGAAAAATGTGTTTCACACCATCTTGGTAAAAGCAAATGCAGTCCCATTAGTGTCATTTCTTTTCGCACACTTTACGGCGCTCCAGTGTATAATGCTCAAGATTGTTTATACATGTTGTGAACACATAAATGTTACCACAGACTGGGCTGATTTTTCTCGTCCCATATGGCAATTTTATGAGGGTGCGGCTCTTAAAGAATGCGCATTAATATTACAAAAGAAAAAAGGAATTTGTTCTTTTCGCGTAGTAAGCAACACTTTGGCTAACAAAACATTATATTTAGACCATCATCCGGCTGGTTGGATGGACTCTTAAATCTGTTGGAACTAAACATCAACTGCATTTACTATACTAAAGACAAAGATGGATGGATGGACGACCCAACCTACTGAGAATTCAGTTGGACGGACACACGGCGCCAAGTGCGTGTAACTATGGTTACGTACCGCTGAGCCACTTGGGGAACGTCGTTAGGAGAATTGAACTGAACTGAGAATTCAGTATTGGACGAACACACGGCGCCAAGTGGGTGCAACTTACGTACCGCTGAGCCACTTGGGGAACGTCGTAAGGAGATTTGAACTGAACTGAACTGAGAATTCAGTCTGTGGGTGGGGGGAGCAGTGGTACGCCTGGGGGATATCATAGGAGTGGACTCACCCTGCTTTGAATAAAGCTGGGCCAATTTAGAAAGGGAGGCGGGGTGTGGCGCGGCCATACCCCGTCAGACGGAAAATGGAAAATGCGTAGAGCCAGTCCGAGGGGTGGAAATACGCATGTTTAAGTAAGCGGGTGTCATTTTTTCGCCTGTAAAACCCACAAAAGTCATAGCGGGCCGGTCCACAGACCGATCCGTGGTGACTGGGGAAGGGAGACAACTTTGTCTGGTAGGAATGAACCGGGACACCGTGTACGAGTTATGGAATGGTGATTGGATACCATCACACACAGGACGCGGGGTCCATGTAGATCCTAGTGCGATGTTAAGTAAAATTTAGATATAAGAATAAATATGGACCCTTAAGTAAACATTAAAGTGCAACAAAATAAGGTTCTCAAAGTAAGGATCACTGACGGATTGACTGAGGTCCTATTTATTTGGATAATAGCAGTTCGCCTTGTCTCTTCGGGGGTAGTAGTCCTTCTGCCTAACCTTGGTATGCCTGTTGATGTGACGGCACGGGAGCTATCAACGTTGGATTCCGGAAAAGGAACAACGATGGAAACAGCACAGCATGGGACTATCCTCGAAGACACGGAGCAGCAAGATACAAGCACCAACATTAAAATACAAGCACGCACGCATGGCAGCAACACGTTAGCGAGCACACAAGCACGCAAACACACGCAAGCACATACGAAAGCATTACATCTTGCAAGCACGCAAATACGCATATGCATACTAACAACCAAAAAGCAGTGTAATGCCTCGATGGGGTGAGGCGTGTTATTTACAAGCGAGCACCCTTTCGTTGGCATAACTACAAACAGCAGCAGGATAACTAACACGGCCCGCAACTGATAAATTCTAACCACCAGAGTTAGTAAACATTATTATCCCCCATTGACAAGGGGATATAACCCATTTTTAAACTTTTTAGACCCAAAATAGCGTGACCCATCCCTGCAAACAACTTAGTTAAAATGGGCCAATAAGGATTTGTTATGATTACGAGCTAGGCAAAGGGAACAAACTCCTACTGCCAAGATTAAAAAAGTTCAATTTAACGGGGGAGTTCAAAATTCAAACTTAATAGTTGCACCCACATTATAGCCAGATTTATCGATTAGAACTTAGGGAGAAAAGGGGCAGGGTGCAACTATCCCAAACTTGGGGGACCCGGAAAGGGTCCCTAGCGGGTGACTGCGTCAATCCCACTTAGGTATAAGGTCAATTTAAGGGACCTCAGCCCCGTTCCCAATTAAGAGGTAACAGGAAGAGGATTTCATCTAAGGGTTAGCAACAAAAAGAACCCTGCACGGGTCCTTAGTAATCTTAAGAGCTATAGTGGCCTACGGCCACTTGACCTGAGATTCGTAAAGCGCTGCCTCTGGGAGCGGCCTGGGGCCTGGTGGTTCTCTGGGTGTCGCCGCGGGGTTGGCTTTCATGGCGCCTCTCCTCCATTTCCTGGACCCTGCTAATGTACTCCTTTTCCACGCATGCGGCAGCCGTAGGGCCTTGATGAGCAGGACTGACGGACGGATCAGACTGACGATAGACAATAATGGGCGGACGATCGGCGCCCCGTTACTGCGGCTATGTATTCGTTCCGCTGACATGCGGGGGAAAGTCGATATGAGAATTGAAACACACACACACAGAATTCAGTCTGTGTCTGACAATCGAAGGAGACGACAGAAACTGGTAGCTACTGTACCACGCACTTCGGTGATCGGAAGGTAGCTCGCCAAGTACAAAGAGTGTCTCATTCAAGGAATAACTTTGACTGCTGGGCAATTAGGCACAGGGTATGATCGATTCCGCTAATTTTCGCTTCCTGCAGAGACTGTACATCATATTTGGCTTCCGCCGAGACTGTCCGCGATCTCTTGCTTCCTGCCGAGACTTCTGTACATGATAAATGGCTTCCTGCAGAGACTGTCCGCGTGATTCTGCTTCCTGCCGAGCCTCTCGGCAGGAAGCAGAGTCACGCGGACAGTCTCGGCAGGAAGCCCTTTTTCGAGGACAGTAGTCTCTGCAGGAAGCAAGAGTTCACGGACAGTTTCGGCGGATGTCAAATATGATGTACAGTCTCTGCAGGAAGCGAAAATTGGTGGAATCGATTATACCCTGTGTTAGGTGACCTTTCCACGCTCGAAAGAGATCGGAAAGTGCCGTGCTGCCCAGCTCTACTTGTTATTGAAGAGAAGACAACATTGGTATCTGTGAGCATCACTATCTGTAGTAGGACTGCTGTGAACCTAGTACTAGAGGAGTTTCAGTAGCTTTCGACCTAGGTGAGGTAGAAGGTCTGAAAGAAAGCTACTGCAGGTAATTGAACTCTAATTTGTTATACCAGACTAAGACAGCTACCTGTTTTGTAGGCTAAGAGAGCCGCGTGCATTAAGTTTAAAGATGTGCTTTTTGATAAAGCAAAGCAGCTATTTTCTTATACGTGATTTCTTTGTTTATTATTGTTGGACCAAACTAATGAAAATTCATTTTAAATCCGTTATATTAATCATTTCTTAAAAATCAAACTATTGTCCATATTCTTAACTTGAACCAGTTATTGGCTAGGAAGATCATAGCTCGGTTATATCATTTGTTTCAAACACGTTACATAATATAAGAAATGACATAGAGCTAAAAGAGCCATATGTAAAAAAAATCTGCAGAACATTTCCACGCAAATCGTTTGAAATTTATATGTCGGTTGTGCTAGATCTTTGAAGGTATGTTATGTTATATTTCATTTACACAAATCATTATAAAAAACGCTTTAAAGTCTCCATAGTCCTATCGGTGATAAATACGTCTAAATTCAAATAACTGTAAAAAATGGTTCAACCTTCAGGTCTGGTATTAAAATGTGGGTTGCTGTGCATAAATTGCCATATAACTGGCAAAAGGTAGAAAAAACAAGTTTTTGAAAAACAAAAAATCGCTCCGGAAAATACAAATTCTTGTTCTGGTTTCTCGTCTAGCAATGTAATATATTCATAGGCGGGATCATAGTGATTGGGACTCAACACCTGTACATTGTATTTTTACCATTTTTTTACGCTTATGAAATCGAAAGTGGGTCATATTAGTTTCCAACTAAAATGACCTAAATAAATTTTCAAACCCTTTTTATGCGAAACTCAAGGATATATTATTCGTTAAAAGCTGGTTAATCACGGTCATTTACATTGACGAAACTATAGTGAGAAGCTTGCAGCGATACTGCATGACAATTTTTTTCATGCGGATAGAGCGATTGGGTCTTTAACCTTCCTATTTGGTGATATAGCGTGGGCTGATGAGCATAAACTGTGTCAGATATCTTGCAAAAAGTAGGGGTAACACAAGGGCGTAGCTATGGGCAATTACACAGTACTCACAATCATGTTTTATACTCTTTGAGGGCAATAATAAGGGGTTAAGCCGCTAACATATTTCAAATTTTCGTGTTTGCTGGCAGTTCGCATTAAAATCATGCCCAATCAACAACATTTCAGCATGAAAATACGCAGGTGTGTGTTGAAATTTTGTCAATTTGACAAAAATTTCAATACGCACCTGCGTATTTGCGTACAGGTAGCTACGCCCTTGTAACACGTTAGTTAAAAACGGTAGATCTCTCACAAAATACCCTTGTCCTTTTCTGGTTTCCCGTCGAGGGATTGAATATAAACAAAATCAAAACAATAAATCGGTGCCCAACGCCCGTACATTGTATTTTTACCATTTTATTTTATGATATAGAAAGTATGACGCGAATCATTTTCAAACCTTTTTATGTGAGAGTTAAGGACGATTTATTTGTTAAAAGTTGGCAACCCTGACACGGCTACTTACAAGCTAATTTTAAATTGGTTTAGACTCTTATATAATAATTCTAGTCATCGTTTTTATATTATTTGGACCCTTTTTGATACTCATCAGTCTTTGAATCGACTGCCCAATAAAAATAAAGGAAATGCTGTATGTTTTCTTCTGTTTTCGTCACTAGATATCGTCTGGGTCACTGATGAGGCCTTATTAGCCGAAACTAGGTAGTCTGACCAATGTTCCTTCTTCTTAATGTGTTCTCTACTCTTGAAGGAAGTCTTTAAGGTTTAAATTTTACAATGATGAAACTACGGCGAAACGCTCGTAGCGACACCGCACGATAAAAATATTTCATATTGATACAGCAATGGTGCTTCAAAGTTATAAACAAGTGGACTCATCCTACGTACGTGGACAAAAAAAGCGTTGAAATGACTCTGTAAATACCTTTGGGTATACTTTCAGGGGAGGCAACCATCTTATTATCAACTCTACCACCCTTCTCATCGGGAGTGACTTCTAAAAGGAAATAATTTTCTCCCTTAGGAGCAAATTCTTTTCTTAAAGACTAAACCTTTTTTGTCCAGGGAAGCACACAGGAAGTCACAAAAAGTTTTCCTTTATAAATTAGAAGAAAACTTTAGGGTATATCCGAACACTTTAACGCCATCTCATTGGATCAACGTTGATGCAGCGTAGTATACCTGTTGGTTAAACTCCTGACGCAGCTCTTATGTTCCAGGTCCACTTTTATGCGCCATTTTTATGAAACAAAGCATTTTTAACACGGAATTAAATGACCTGAGAATTATTATTTGTTTGAGAAAAATCTGGTTTGTTTTGAAAGAATTTCAGTTCGTGATGCCATTTGAAAATTGGCGGAGCATGGCATACACTGTTTGCCATGCTCTGGAACCAATGCCGTCATATATCTGTTACCACATCAAGTAAGAGTTCATTTTGATGTCATGGAATCGTCATTCTACCAAGATACCTAGCACATCTGTTGGTAAATCCTCAGTTGCTATAGTGACAGATATGTGGCGTCATCTAACTTATTATTCGAGGGGAGAACAGTATATGCCATTCTCTCCTCGAATCATACGTGAGATGCTAACTGAAATTCATAGAATGGAAAAGTATCTATTATTTATTCTTGAATCATTTAATTTTTTTGTTGTTGTTGTTGTTTTGTGACTTACTGTTTGCTTCTCAGAACGAAGAAGTCCCTCCCAAATGGGATCTACATTGTACTCTTAAAGAGAGAATTTTCTCCTGCAAAAGCAAATGAGCCGCGACACGACAAAACCAACAATGTGGTTGTGCGCCCTGCACAGACTCAGATCAGCCTAGGCATCTGCCAAGTTTTGTCAGACTCATCGTTAAATGCTCAAAGGGTAGCTAAGGGTCTAAGCGACCTCCATGCGGACAGTGAAGACTCTGATCAGACTGGGCGGATGCCCAGGCTGATCTGAGTCTGCGCTGGACGCACAACCACATTGTTGATTTTGTCGTGTCGAGGCTCAAATGATTTCCTTATGAGTGTTACCCCCATTGAAGGGTAAGTTAGTTAGCTTCTCGGTCTGCTTAGAGGTTTTTTAACACGTCAAGGAATCACCACGAAAACAAATTAAAAAAATGTCGGTCAAAACACGCTGAATCAAAATAAGGACTCAACAGAAACAGCGCAATGCGCTATCTGGAGATCCCTTGGGTGTTAAATAACGCCACTGAAATACATGTACATGGTGTCAAATACGCCACCGCTGAAATACAAGGGCAAAGAAAAAATACCAGCGACTAGGCAACAGACAAGAAAACAAATAATTTCAAATATGTTGCTTGCGTTTTGATGCAATTTCATATAAGGTGAATCCAAGCACAAAGGGAGCTAGACTTAGGTCTATGCATTGATGAGTTAGGTTTCCATCCATAGTAATTGTTATGGTTGTCTCAGAAGACCATCAAAATCATCTTCATGTAGGTGAACTAACATTTATGGAAAAATTGAGCCGCGGCACGAGAAAACGCACAAGTTATTGTGCGCCCGGCGCAGACTTAGATCAGCCTGGGCATCCGCCGTGTCTTATTCGCTCAGCGCTTTAAGGGTACCTAACGGTCTAAGCTACCAAGACTCTGATCAGACTGGGCGGATGTGAAAATACGTACGCTCGTTAGATTAATGTAGTTGTGCCATATTTTCCAAGTTTTACGTTTTAACTATCCGATCCAAGGGAAGCAACTCAAAGGGACAACTCTCACCAGCTAAAAGATTTCATGCCAGTGGAAAATTAATACAGAAAAGATCTCGTTAAGAATTACACAGTAAGACCAAGTGCAACAAGAAGGAAAAGAGGAGAAACTGTATAAAAATGCCATGCTAGAATAGAACACAAAACCAATATCAAACAACGAGCAAAAAAAAAAAAAAAAAAAAAAAAAAACAGAAAACACGGGTCTGTTTTCA
Source organism: Ctena decussata (assembly GCA_963989385.1). Taxonomy (NCBI): domain Eukaryota; kingdom Metazoa; phylum Mollusca; class Bivalvia; order Lucinida; family Lucinidae; genus Ctena; species Ctena decussata. Next base: position 43,337,568 of record OZ022512.1, read on the forward strand.
ATTTTTTATCGGTCGGAAACTGTTTTGCTTGCTAATGTGCTAGTGTAATTGGCATGAAATGGCACTGTCCTTGCATGAAATTGTACGTTCACTCAAACTGATCAGTTTTTTTTCCTGGTCTCATAAACAATCTGTCACTGCTAGGGAGTATCAAAAGTGAATATTTGAGCCGCGACACGAGAAAACCATCAATGTGGTTGTGCGCCCAGCGCAGACTTAGATCAGCCTGGGCATCCGCCCAGCCTGATCAGAGTCTTCGCTGTCCGCACGGAGGTAGCTTAGATCCTTAGCTACCCTTTAAGCGCTTAATGAAGAGTCTGATCAGACTGGGTGAATGTCCAGGCTGATCTGAGTCTGCGCTGGGCGCACAACCACATTGTTGGTTTTCTCGTGTCGCGGCTCATTTAAGACTCATAGACTTGATTACAATTAGTATTCATGGATTTAAAATGGGTTGCCTGCATCCATTTCCTTTTTAGCATGCTTCTGAAATCTTTCATAGACCTGGAGCAAGCGACATCGCACCTAAAAATTATGTTTTTCTATTGCCGAAGTCTTGTAGAGACTTCAGATTCATCAATCGCTTTCAAAACTTTGTTAAATGATCTTAAACGCATGCGCAAACAGAATTGCAGAACGGGGGACAGATAGATTTGAGCCGCGACACAAGAAATCAACAAAGTGGTTGTGCGCCCAGCGCAGACTTAGATCAACCTAGGCATCCGCCCAGTCTGATCAGCGTCTTTGCTTTGTGCTTAATGGGTAGTCAATGGTCTAAGCTATCTCCATGCGGACAGCGAAGACTCTGATCAGACTGGGCGGATGCCCAGGCTGATCTGAGTCTGCGCTGGTCGCACAACCACTTTGTGGATTTTGTTGTGTCGCGGCTCAATTATATTTCATACCCTGACGTCTCAGCACCGGCTTTTTTAGGCAGCTGATAAAAACAGCAAATCAGATTAAGTCTAATTTTCTAATTTTAATGGTAGAAATGAAACACATTCATTCAGTAAATGAGGCAAACCTTTTGTATAAATGGTAATGTAGAGTGAGAGAAGAGAGCGAACTCAAATGAAATGTCAAAAAGACCACTGTATATAAGCTAAATACCTTAAATATTCGGGCAGACATGTCTATTCAAACATTTTAGAAACAGCTCGGACCAAGGTGGATAATCATGTGAGAGGTTTCACGAAATGTCCGTGCTGGTATTCAGACAACACAGGTATAAAATCATATGATTTTCTTAAAATAACCAGGCAATTTTCATGCAATAAAGTGCAGATGCCTTCTCATAGTCGAGGCAAATGCTTATTTAAGAGTTTTTCTTGGTTGAGTTAAGTTTGTTTTCAATTTTACAACTTTGCTCGGACAGGTGTTACTGTAGAAAACGACTGCACCTTGTAAAATAAACTCATAGTCGGTAAGCCTCGAATAATGGGCGGTATGTGAACTTTATTGCCCTGACTGAATTCCATGAACCCTATCATTCAAACCACGCGATTATCCACCTTGAGGCGCATGAAACTTCTATACCCTACATAACATTCTAATTGCACGAAAAAGAAAATACAAATAGAATGTTTCAAACTTCAGCTTCGAGAAGCATGCGGAGGATTCTTCACAATGGAGAAGCAGAAAGCATACCTGCATTTGTTAGACCATTCAAGATTAACAAAAATATTTCGATTCTGGCACCTTTTAAACAACACAATTCAAAAAATAATAAATGAGTGGGATATTTTCATATTCACTTGATGGGTTCCTTCTTAGTCTGCTAGGTAATTTTTTCAAAATTCTAAGTATTGGGACATATACATCTGAGCAAACATTGCAGACCCAGATCAGACTGCTCAAAGGAGCAGTCTGATCAGGGTCTACAGCGTTTGCCATTCCGTTTGAATCTTTTGAACGGATTACTGCAACGTAAAACCAAACTGTTCCATTTTAGGACAATTACGGTAATTATTTTAGGTGTCCCAATTTTTAGAATTTTTACGGTAATAAAGTTTCAGAATGGACAGCTCAAACATGAACTCAAACACACCAACAGCTCATACATGAAAATATATACACAATGACCAGCATTAAAAATGACATGAACATATAAATAAATATAGACAAAATATGATGGATTGTTTGGCCTGATACATCACCGCCTCTGGCGATACAAGTTTATTGTATAAATGTCCATAGATGCATATTATCAGTGGACGGATGCCCTCTATTTGTATGTTTAACACCTTGTGCACATTAGTGTAGAACATTAATTAAGACAGAGGACCAGTCTCCCATGGTTATTACTAAAACGCATTTGCAAAAATCTTGCCGAAATGGTCGGTATACTCTGCCTTGACTCCGGTATTAAAGTGCCTAAGCTAGTAATATAATTGACAGCTTTCGGTAATAAAATACCAGGAAATCACAAATGTAGGTCAAGCATACGTCCCCATTCCGTAGCTTGTTAATATCCTTGGTATTTCGTTCCGTTGTCGTGTATTCCTGTATTTAGAAGAAACCTTCGCCGCCCAACAAGCTGAGTTGGACCAGTGGGTTTGAGAAAAGTCCACTTCTTCTACCTATAATAAAAGCAAACAGACCTTGTTAGCATTTCAGAGAAAAAAAAATCCTATAATTTGTGTAAGGCTAAACATTTCAGATTTTACTTTTATAATGCAATGGACCCCGTAAAATTTCTCGAATGACTAGAGTATTTATAGATTTTTTTTTTATAAAACGTATATCCATATCCGACCAACCGTTGAACACTGCAAACGCGCATGCTCAGCAGATACGGAAGCTCGTAAGAGCCTTTATTGCACGCAGAAATCATGTCTGGAACTTCTTTTATTTACAGCAGTTCGTATTTTGTTATACCCCCATTCCACTGGACGGCGCTTCCACTGCGCTCTGAAATTTTGGACAAAGCGCCATGAATCGTAGCAGAAGCGGCAGCAGCGCAGGAGAAGCTTCTAGGTCGCAGTGAAAGCGTATCAGAAGCGGCATGATCGCCAAGTCACGGCGCTTGTTTTGACTCTGCTCAAAATTTACGTAGCGGAAGCGCCGTGGACTCAAAGCGCAACGAAAGCGTACTAAGAACGTAGCTCGAAATTCATGAACGCAGCAGCAGCGGGAGCAACGCAGCACCAGCGCAGCGGGATCGTGCCGACAGCGCCGTGAGATTCGTCTGCGACCCAGCTACGCTTCGGCTACGCTCTATGCGCTCCCGTTGCGCTCTTGCCGCTTCCGCTGCGACTCTATTATTTGTGAATAGGGCAATCACGACGCTTCCGCTGCGCTCTTGGCGCTTTATCTGCGTTTCCTCTGCTCTTATGGCGATCTGGACATGAAAACGCCGCGTTTCCACGACGTTTCATAACTCTATTTTCAAGTTTCATTCAAGATGCCCGGAGCAGGAGTTGTAATACCCCCTCCCTCTCCTGCGGTACAGGCTGCGTGAAAATAGTCTCCTGATCAGGCCTGGGTGTGGATTTCGCCTTCTGCTTGTGACAGGTGGGCCAGGCTCTTGCTCTCTAAACTGAGCAAGATAGGCGCCCTTCAGAACGCCGAGCAGAGGCCCCAGTTGAGCCTGAACAGCAAGTAGATCAAGACGAATTGTTCGAAGTCACTAGTTCATGATTGCCAGCTGCATCATAGCCACTGGAATTGTTATATTATCAATATTGTTAGAAGGCTGGTGGCTAACTTCTACTGAACCCGATTCTCTGCCGATTTACATAGAAGCGGTTACAAAGCGCAACACAAGCGCAGCATGAGCGTAGCTCCGGCACTTAGGTCGTAGCAAATCGCAAATGCATCGTAATAAGCGTAGATCAAGCGTAGCTTGAAATCCTTTGCCGTAGTGGCAGCGTATTAGAAGCGCCCTCGAAATCCGTTAAGCGTGGCAGAAGCGCAACTAAATCGCGACAGCATCGTGACTAGCGTGGCGAGATCGTATTAGAAGCGTACTAGCAGCGTACAGGCAGCGCACAAATTCCAAGTTTTGGCAAATGCCTACGCTTCTGCTGCGATTTCGAAAATTTTAAGAAGCGCCATAATCGCCAAGAGCGCAGTCAAAGCGTCATCCAGTGGAATGGGGGTATTACTCTATCGTTTAAAATACGTAAAATAAAAATAACACCGAAAACACAAATAACATCAAAAGCGAAAACAGTTGGATTTGCAAACAACATCTCATTGATCTTGGTCTACATTGTTTGCCCTCTAGGGTTTAAAGTCTCGACATGTCCTGAAGTGCCGGTGACATAGCCGTCAGCCCGAATGATAAAATAAAAAAACAATATAAAAGCCTCGACACGAGAAAACAAACAAAGTGGCATGTGCGCCCAGCGAAGACTCAGATCAGCCTGGGCTTCCGCCCAGTCAGATCAGAGTCTTCGCTGTCGGCATGGAGGTAGCGTAGACCCTTTGGTACCCTTTAAGCGCTCAGCAAAGATTATGATCAGACTGGGCGGATGCTCAGTCTGATCCGAGTCTTCGCTGGGCGCACATCCCACTTTGTTGGTTTTGTCGTGTCGTGGCTAAAAAGTAATTACCAGCGGTGGCGGCAGCTGCGGCTGCGGCTGGGGCAGCTCCTGATCCTGCTGTTGCGGCACCAGCACCGGGGGCTGCCGGGGCCGGTTGACCTCCCATTCCAAACATACCCATATCAAACGGGTTTCGGTTGCTCAGCATGTTCAATGTCATAAGCCCTCCTGAAAAACATATCAAAAATATAAATATTGGTTGTTGAAAATTCAACTGCCTTATGACTGGCCTCCCAGCGGATATATGACATCGCACTGATGTCGATGCGACGTCATTACGTTGCATCGACGTCAATACAGCGTCATGTTCTTGCTGGGTTGTCTCTTAAGTCACGATACAAGGTAATTGGGTACACCTTAAGGGGAAGCAACTCTGCCATTTCAATTTTGCCTCTCTTCATAATAGGGGTCAACTCTTAAAGGAAAGAATTTGCTCCTATAGTAGCAAATTCATTCTTTGAAGAGTAAACGTCTTTTTGAAAGAGATACATTGTCCATGGAAGAAAACAAGAAGTCACGAATGTTATTCCCCTTTTCAAAATTGGCGGCGAGATGTGAAGGTGTACCCAGTTACCTTAAAACAGAATAAATTATTTCTATAGTCTATTGATGCATACCCATTTATTCGGGCAGTCCAGCAGCCGGTTTACACCGAAATTTGCTTTTTCTAAACTCCTGAAAACGCTGCAGAAGAAATGAGCCGCTACACGAGAAAATCAACAATGTGGTTGCTTACCCAGCGCAGACTCAGATCAGCCTGGGCAGCCGCCTAGTTTTATCAGACTCTTTTTTAAGTGCTCAAACGGTAGATAAGGGTCTAAATTAGCTTCATGCGGACAGCGAAGACTCTGATCAGACTGGGCGGATGCCCAGGCTGATCTGAGTCTGCGCTGGGCGCACAACCACATTGTTGGTTTTCTCGTGTCGCGGCTCAAATGATGATACGTGTCAGAATCGAGTCCCCGACCGAATATAAGGCTTCTCTTCAGTATGCATGTCGATTACAGTGGGTACTAGGATAAAATCAAAAAGGTCTCGATACAAGTCAGATAATTAATTTCATCTCAGATCTTACGAGACCGAATTTAATTTTGTAAAGTACACTTACCCCGTGTAGCCACGGGGGAACTTCTCCTTTTACCCTGATAGACCCTTAGTTACCCTTTAAGCACTTTGCGAAGAGTCTGATCAGACCGGGCGGATGTCGAGGCTTATCTGTTTGCGCTGGGCGCACGACTACTTTGTTGGTTTTCTCGTGTCGCGGCTCAAATTATAGAGTTTCTTCACTTGTTAAGAGGTCGGAATATAATTTTAAGGGGGGTCATCCTGGTGATCATATCGGAAGGTATTTATCTGCCTTCTAAAAGGAGAGAGTTTTTCAGCTTTTAAAGGAAAAGCTTTGCTCTAGAAGTAGGCCCAAAGGATTTTCTTCCTGGTAAACAAATACTAGGCCTATCATCCCGTAAAAATTGCATATATTCCATGAAGATATACTCGCCAGGTAAACGCGCAATTCCATTAAAATTTCATGCTTCTGCAAATACTAAACTAAACTATAACACACTTATTCGACCCTTATATATGTAAAGCATATGTGTTCACAATACTGGCTTTGAATTTTCCAAAATAGACCAACCGAAAGTTTCGGGTTTGGCCACTTTCGGGAGTATGCGATAACTCATGTAGAGACATATTTATGCACAATATTAGCTTTGAAGTAAAAGAACTGGCCCCGAGGTTATAAAACTTTTTTCATGCTCAACTCAACTGAGCATGAAATTTTTTCTGCTCATAAATTTAAAATGCCAACAATTGTTGGCATTTTAATATTTATGAGTAGAAAAAATAGCCTTCTTGGCTTATCTGAGACTGAAAAATGCTGATTTTCTTGGTATTTTTATATCAATGGGCATTTTAAATTTCATGCTCAGCTGAGTTGAGCACGAAAAAAGTTTTATAACCTCGGGGCCTGGTGGATATATCACAAAATTCCGAAAATGGCCAAACCGAAAATTCGGTTTGGCCACTTTCAGTTTTTTGTAATAACTCCACAATTTTATCCTTTGAAAAGTTGAAATACTGTCCAAATATGACTTACAATAATATTGAGTCATGAGTCGAATAGCAGTTATATTTTGGCAGTCTATTTGCAAAACCTTTTTTTCCAATATGGAATGGAATTGCGCGTTTAACAGGCGCGTGTATCTATGCATTTAACAATAACTTACTCATTCCTTCATTTCCAAGAATAAAGGCATTTGATGCCACAAACAGGGACAAACAGAGACAAATAATGGTGGTCTTCATTCTTCTGATTAGACGTTGACAGGCCTGTAAAATAAAAAGAAACTTAGACTCTATAGAGGAAAGTCGGGTAAATTCGGACAGCGGGTAAATTCGGACAGTGACATTATTTCCTTTATATGTCAATTGTTTGGAATTAAAACAAACTTAACTGGGCAACAGTGAAAATCCTGATGAGACGGCTCATAAAGAGCCGTCTCATCAGGATTTTCACTGTTTGCAATGGTATGTCCGAATTTACCCGCTGTCCGATATTACCCGACTCCACATATAGTCCTACCAGTGGTAAAAATCGTCAAAATACAAATAATTATGAAACCTGTACAGCCTTCAGAATTAATGAAAATATTTCGGTTGATGTGTTTTTTTGCATCATATAACTGGCAAAAAAGAAGGAACAAGGTATTTTGGAAAAATGATAAGTCTCTTAATAAAAATACGGTTATCGACTCTGGTTCCTCGTTAAGCAATGAAATAATGCAACCCCGGCACAACCAATGGGGTCCTTGCTTAACATTTTTGTACATTGTATTTTTTATCAACTGTTAAACAGTAGTAGTATTTCAATTCTCATATCGACGTTGTCCCCGCACCTCAGCGGAACGAATCCATAGCCGCAGTAACGGGGCGCCGAGCGTCCGTCCATTAAACGCCTGTACCTTGTATCTTTATCTCCTGTACCTTGTGTTTTTGCCATGAAATAAAGCTTGTGAAATCAAAAATAAGTCATTTTAGTTTGCAACTCATTTTCAAACTATTTTATGGTAAACTCAAAGATGTTTTGATTTTTCAAAGCCGGCCAATCACGATAATAATCAATGGCGAAACTGTAGTGAGAAATTTGCAACGTTATCTCACGATAAAATATTTCATGCTGATAGAACTATGGGGCCTTTAACTTAGAAACTACTATTAGCACACATGTAGAGTAGATACAAACAGTGAACACTCTAATAAAACTGTGCGGTCATGCTGTCTAGCCGATGAGTAAAACCGCAAGACTTAGCCCAGCAGGGGTACAAGGTTGAATCAACCTTGCATCAACGTCGATTCAACGTTTTAACGTTGAATCGATATTGATTCAATGGTGTTTTAACTTTTTGTGCCCAGTGAGAAAGAACCATCTTTCTGTCAGAATTTGTCATTTCAGGGCTTCCAAGCCCTTTGATTCTTTTACTAGGCTTCGGTCTGTAGTACAAATTCCAATTTGTTTGTTATTGTTTACACGAAAAGTACATAGTAAAAACAGCAGAAAGCGTATGAAAACGCACTCAAACATCCAGATAAAAAATCAAAATAAATGTCAAACGCCCCCAATATAGCATATTTTCGGTTTGACAGATTATGTACGAAACTAAGGTAAATGCGTACACTTTCACGGGAAGAAACTCTTCCATTTTTATACGCCCGTTTTGAAAAAACGGACGTATTATGTCATGGCGCTGTCCGTCCGTCCGTCCGTCCGTCTGTCCGTCTGTCCGTCCGTCCGTAAACATTCTTGTGCGCGCCATAACTCAGTAACCGTTTGGGATATCTTCATGAAATTTTGTAGGCATATGTATTAGGTAGGGGGAACGTGTCGTGTACAGGAATGGTTGCTCCCCCTTCCTTGGTTACAAGGTTATGCCCCTTTGATTGTTTTTTACCCTACAGGTCTTGTGCGTGCCAGAACTAGATAACTGTTTGGGATATTTTCATGAAACTTCATAGCAATGTGTATGAAGTCCCAACGATGTGTCGCGTACAACAATGGTTACTCTCCCTTTTTTTGTTTCTGAGTTACTTCCCTTTTATCAGTTCTTTTCGGCTGTTTTTGTGTATACTTATGTTGTGCATACATTAACTCAGTAACTGTTTGGAATATCATGATGAAACTTTATAGCAATGTGCATGATCACAAGATAATATGTCGCATATAAGAATGGTTGCTCCCCCTTTCTTAATTTTGGAGTTAACTCCCTTTCCTCCGTCCATAAACGTTCTTGTGTGCGCCATAACTCAGTAACCATTTGGGATATCTTCATGAAATTTTGTAGGCATATGTAGTAGGTAGGGGGAATGTATTGCATACAAGAATGGTTGCTCCCCCTTCCTTAGTTTCCAAGTTATGCCCCTTTGATTGTTATTTCCCCTGCAGGTCTTGTGCGCGCCATAACTAGATAACTGTTTGGGATATCTTCATAAAACTTCATAGAAATGTGTATGAAGTCCCAACGATGTGTCGTGTACAACAGTGGTTGCTCTCCCTTTCTTCGTTACTGAGTTACATCCCTCTTACTAGTTATTTTCGGCTATTTTTGTGTATACTTATGTTGTGCATACATTAACTCAGTAACTGTTTGGAATATCATGATGAAACTATATAGCAATGTGTATGATCACAAGATGATGTGTCACATATAAGAATGGTTGCTCCCCCTTTCTTAATTTTGGAGTAACCTCCCTTTGATCATTATTTTTAGGCATTTCCATTCACTCCATAACTCCTTAACCCTTTGAAATATTAGAATGAAACTTTGTAGGAATGTGTGTAATAATGGGGCAATGAATCCTGAGGAAGAACCATGACTCTGGCTTGCTTCCTGGATTATCTGCACATGCATAAATTTCCTGTTTACTCTGTAACTCCTTAACCGTTTAGAATATTTTAACACAACTTTATCGAGATGTGTATATTGTCAAGGGAATGTATTAGAACCAAGAATGGTATATCTAGTATATTTAGTATATGAATTATCTCCCTTGTTTGACTTTGGCATTACTCAACTTAGGAGCCACTTCACCTTGGAAGCTGATTTTTGGTATACATATAGTATTTGATGTGTTAAATATTTAAATAATGTTGCCGTCATTAATTAAAGTGTGGTTTCCCCTGTTTGTCTGCCTGTCTGTCCTTTTGTAAACAATCTTGTTCATTGTATAATTCCTTTACGACATTAAAACGGGCGTATTATGCGCCGCTTGCGAAGCCCTTGTTTGTGTTGTTTCCCTTGTCATTAGGACTCAACTCTTTCAGATAAGAATTATCTGCTCCCCTAGGAGCAAATTCTTTTTTCGTTGACTTGGTTTGGACCGGATAACAGGAAATCACAATTGTTTTCTCCTTTGACAAATGGTGGGAAAAATATGACGGTGCGTATCCATTGACGTTAGAGATTCATTGCTCGAAAAGCCGGGATCCTTATCTAGACTTTGAACATAATATAGCATCGAAACGATGACCCTATTTAGTGGGACAGAGGTGCTAGACGCAAATCAGACTGCATCTAAGTAAGCAGTCTAGTCAGTCTGAACACTTTTTGCATTCAAACGAACAATATTTTGACATATGAACTTAAAATCAACTTTTAACTTGAGGATACTTTGTTAGGACGCCCTAGTTTTAGAATGATCACGGAACATTTTTCAAGTAAGCAAAATTATTTTGACAGGTCCTGTCAGCTGGGCATCAACATGACGGCTGTCCAGTAATTTGACAAGTTAATGTGTAGGCTTGATAGGTAGCATGTTGTTAAAGACAAGTGGAAGATCTATGGAAACTCATTAGTTTTACATATGGGCCGCGACACGACAAAACCAACAATGTGGATGTGCGCCCAGCGCAGACTAAGATCAGCCTGGGCATCCGCCCAGTCTGATCAGAGTCTTCGCTGTCCGCATGGAGGTAGCTTAGACCCTTAGCAACCCTTTAAGCGCTTAACAAAGGCCCTGATCAGACTGGATGGATGCCCAGGCTGATCTGAGTCTTCGCTGGGCGCACAAACACATTGTTGGTTTTGTCTTGTCGCAGCTCATATGCATATACAGTAACTAGGGCCCACCCTACAAATTGGAGCATTTTAAGGAGAATGGATACACTTTCAAGGGAAGCAACTCTACCATTTTCATATTTGCCTCCCTTCTCAATGAGGGTCTACTCTTAAAGGAAAGAATTTGCTCCTCTAGGAGCAAATTTATAGAGGAGCAAATTCTTTCCCTTTAAGAGCTGACCCTATTTTCGAAGAGATTCCCATCCAGGGAAGCAACCAGGAAGTCATAAAAGTTATTTCCCTCTATAAAACATGGCGGTGCACCATGCTAAAATATGATAAGAACAAGTTGACTTTACTTCCAGGCTGGCGGTATGACAAAACAGTGAAGACTCTGATCAGACTGTTCTTTAGGGAGCAGTCTGATTTTGATCTTCTGCACACTGTTTGCTCAGATATTTACTTGCGGCTCACTATGGTTGTATCTCGTATTATCCGAAAAAAGAAAGATCTCGGATAGCTTTTATTAGTTACCATAGACTAAGAACGTGGGATCAGCATATTCTCATCCATATCACATAAAAGAATGCCGCATCTCATTTAAACATATTGAGATGAGCACATGAAGGTGAAAAAAAAATCGTATCAACTTCAATGGGCTTCGCGACGTTGCATCGACATTATTGGCGCCTAGAACTGGCTGTATTTTGACGTTTTATAAATGCTCGGAATATTCAAAGACATTTTATATCTTATATGCGGCATTTCATTCTTTCAGCCTTCCTTTATTTATTTATTTCACTGGCGATCTTTGGGTTATCAATCCAGAGCGTTGACCCCTCGGCCAACACGACCGGACTATATGACTGAATGATCGATATGGCACTGATATATCTTGAAATTCAGACATAAGTGCCAGGGTAGACGCCTTTCAGTCGGAACCTGGCTAATAAAGAATAACATATGTAGCTACCCAGCAGATTCACAACGTTTAATCAACGTTGATCCAACATTATGATGTTGAATCATTGTTGAGTCAATGCTGATTTAGTATTTCATATGTGGAAACCAACAACTGCAAAAACATGTTTCTTTAGACAGTTGAACTTAAGTTCTGACGATGGTGATTTGTTTATCTAACAACTTTTAAAACTAGTACGATAAACAAAGTAGAATGTACCATCGCTAAGTTTAAAATGAATCTACACCAGTACGCTTGTAACAGAGCTGTCATTTGAAAACGACAATAATAATAATAATAATGATAATAATAAATAATAAATAAATAAACAAAAATTAAAGTAGAAAACATTGGTAGTTAAAATTGTAATCAATATATTTATAAATGACCTGTTGTTCATAAACTTGCTGCAGTTACAATTAAAATTCTCATATAATTTCAATATTTTAGCAAACGTTTCTTTATAAATATTGTTCCTCTTCTGTGGTGCTGTATAAAGATTACTACATGAAAATGAATGCATATTTTCAGTGAAAAATTCCCTGTAAACTTTTAATGTGCAAGAACGTTGAAAATAATCCTTCTTACCTTTAGTCGACTAGAAGACACGATACCAAATCACAAGAGCCACTGGCACAAATAGTAACGGGAAAAGATTCTCACCTTGTTTTATACCGCTGATTGTCTTAATATTGAGACCTGACAAACCTTAATTACCCTGTGACCTATGACCCAGCTAGTTCACACCTAAATTACCCCGAACATGTCAATTCAGAATCACTATGCCGCAAATATGCACTAAATATGAATAATCTTTGGAATAAGTAATTATCTTGAGAACTACACGGCAAAATTATATACAAAAGCGAAAACTGCTTATTTAGTGCATTATACATATAGGATTCAGAAGAAAGTCCGATGACTTTAATAAATCTGTATCCTATATAGCAATTATCAGTAAAGGCAAACAGCATGTGATTAGAAGCATACATTTGCAGCCGAATAGTTATTTTTCTCATTTCTGTAAAAGGTAAATTTCGAAGCCTAATGGCCGAAAGGGAAGTGGGTTCTAGAGGCTCACTCTAGAGCCCAACTATATAAGTACCCTAAATATTGGACACCTTAGCAAGCAAATCTTTAAAGTGCCAAAAATGCAGACGACAAAATTTTCGTCTGCAATATTTCATTACATGTTTCATATTGAGAATTCAAAGATCAGAGGCAAACTTGTATCTCAAGATGTGGCGGCTCATTTTGAGTCGCCTCATCAGAATCTACACTGTTTGCAAATTCAGCTGTTTTCATTTCTTGCGCTTTTTAGTGCTAAAATGGTCAAGCTGACTTCATGAGCTAAAAGATGCTGGTGGGATAGGAAGGAGTGCAGACCCAAGACTGGTAGGCGGTTTGCTCTGGCACTTCTTTCCCAAGATTTGATAGGAGCGGCGGATCCAGGGTGGCAGGTTCAATGCCCCGCTCCTCCAGTCTTTCGTATGAGACTTTAAACCGAAGTCGCCGTCTACATATGACATATATGTTGGTGGGATGTTAAGCTCAAGCTCATTCACTTACTCCAGAAATTTCAGGTGTATTGCTATACTTTCATGTTTGTAACGTCATTTTTTTCAAAGAGTTCTATGACTTTCTATTTCCAAAAAGGGGTCCAATAGTCGCTCCATAGTTATCAGGACATTTTGGATACCACAATGTTAATGGGTTCGTTTTCAGGGGAAACAACTCTGCCCTTTTCATTTTTGCCTCCCTTCTCAATGGATTCATCTTAAAGGAAATACATCTTCTTGGAGCAAAATCCCTTCTTTAGTACTCATGACTAAGAAACCTGTTTACGGCCGACCTTGATATTACTCGTAGATTCCGTAGTTTCTTGAATGTAAAATATTTTATAAAGCATTTGTGTGGTCAGTGAAGGGGAAATCTTATCGTAATTTATTTTTGTTTATCCCATGATGATCTAGAATATTTTAGGTGGCCGCCAGCGTTCTGCAATCACAGTCAGTAGTTAGCATCTTTCTACATGTTCTACATGTTCTAAGAACCGACTTTTACTATATGCAGACGAAACAGTAATGTTTGAAAGGACGCAATATTGTTCCCTAGATAAGTAAACCTAGATACTCTTTTATGATTATTTTTCATTGCCGTATAAATATAAATTATGCAAATAAACCAAAAAAAAAACCAAAACACTAAACAAAAATAATGATATCCAGCGTAAGAAATGGTGATAATATAAGAGTTTACTAGAGGCATTTCAAATATTATTAAGTTTATGAATCTGTCATCCTAGCAATGTTGACTGATCAAACTGATGTACACTCAAGAGAAGTACAAACGCTACACTTTTTCAATGGAAAATACATCATTGGACAGTACTGTTTGAAGTATTAGATAGAGACAGTATGCCTTGCAATTTACAGGAATTGCTTACTAATCCAATGGGCAATTGTTTGGAATGAAAACCAGTAAAAAAGAAGCACCTGCCTGAACTGATAACGTCAGTAACATCTTACGTTAAAGTCAGTTACTTTTTACGTTTTTGGCGTCTCTAAACGTATCAATTTATTCTAGTTTTCGTTGTTGGGCAAAACGAATATCTTCGGATTGACTGATTATATCCCACATTCCTCAGATGGAACACGTTCTGGCGAAATAAGAGGGGTTTTTTTTCGTCGTTATAAACCAACAAAAATAGTGACGAGACAACTTTAAAAAAAATCCTTTGGTAAATACGGTATCAAGACTGGTTCCAAAACGTCTAATCCTTTGAAAAGTAAATCATCGTGCGCATTTAGTTTCATAGGAATCTTTGCTCTGAAAAGTGTGCACTAACAGCCACAACCTCTTTATGAAAATGTCGCAATATGTGACGTCACAACCCAGACGGAGAAGATGCTGAGAAAAGAAAAGTTAAATGGAAGCCATGTGATATGTATAGCATCATTCATAAAAAAACAGCGATTTGGCTTCATTATTAATGCTTTATATTTCAAATTTTCGGTCAAGCGTTTCTTATTCTCTTGAGTGTATTAACATCTGGCTGCCAATGTCACTAGATGATCATTGGTACATGTACACTGTAATTTCTTCCAAGCATGCCTTGATTATCATTGGGTATAGACACTGAGACGAAATGTTTATGTGCAGCTTTCTTCATAATGTTCAAGAATGAATACAAAAACGCTCTTAATTTGTGGGTATCTGATCTAATGCGCTGAAGGAAGCACTTCCAATCCGATATAGTCCGATGTTGGTTGGTAGGTCTTTTTGGGTTTGCCGGGCCTTTGAGACAGTATTTCAGTCTGTATCGGGCCGTCTCCTAGAGAGGGAGAGAAAAAAAAGAGAACAACCATCACCCGCACCTACTGCAAGCACAGTAGGCCCTTGCCCTACTTTTATCCAAGTTAACAGGACGCCGCGGCACTGGAAGTTGCCTTATTAAAATGAAGAAATTAAAGTATGCTTTTCTCTGGCTTTCGTCGCCAGATATTTTCAGGGTCACTGATGAGGCTTGGATAGCCGAAACTTCGAAGTATGGCCCATTTTCCATTTGGTGAATGCGTTCTCTGCTCTTGAAGGAACTCTTTAAGTGTTTATTTATAACCAGCACCATCGCCCGACCACCAACCCCCTCAAGTCCGATGTTTATTATATGAGATTTGCAAAAACATCTATTTATTTTTTGAAACAGACTTTTTTCAGTATTTGGCATCTGTTCCTGTCTCAAACAGAAACGCATTAAACAATGTTAAAAAGTCGCTTTTGAGGTCATGTTAGGTGAAACTGAATATTTCACGGAAGTTTTAGACAAAACATAAACGAGTTTTAACCCGTCATGCCTTGTTTCTCTGTTCAATACTCGCCCTGTCCTCTAATTCGCAGAGGAGTTGCAATTTTTCTTATCACAGGAATTTAGAACTCAGTTTATGGGTCATTTCTTAGAAAGACAGGGATTGTGCCCCCCTGCCTTTGGCTACAATATACATCACCAATTAATGCTTTAAATAGAATGGGTATATACTTTCAAGAGAAGCTAGTCCGCCGATTTCATTTTTTCCTTCTTTCTAATTGCGCGTCAAGTCTTAAAGTGAGCAAATTCTTTCTTTTAAGAGTTGACGCCTATCTTTGAAGGGTCATGTCTTCCAGGGAAGCTAACTAAAGTCACACAACGTGTCTCCCTTCGGAAAAAATGTCTGAAAATATAATTTATCCATACACTTCAAAGTTGGAGTAACGTTCGTCCGCTTGTTTGGAAATAAATCTAAAGTTTTATTTTGCAAATGCCTTCCTTTACCAGTTTGATGTCTGTGCCGTTAGAAATTGAAAGAAGACGTAATGTTCAAGTCTTTCCAATGCTGCAAAAATGTTGATAACTCAGATCAACTTCGTTTAGAGATATTATGAGCCGCGACACGAGAAAACCAACAATGTGGTTGTGCGCCCAGTGCAGACTCAGATCAGCCTGGGCATCCACCCAGTATGTTCAGACTCTTCGCTAAGCTCTTAAAGGGTAGCTAAGGGTCTAAGCTACCTTCATGTGGACAGCGAAGACTCTGATCAGACTGGGCGGATGCCCAGCCTGATCTGAGTCTGTGCTGGGCGCACAACCACATTGTTGGTTTTCTCGCGTCGCGGCTCTTATTGTAGACACATCCCATTCATTCCAGTGTCCTGTAATTTTCTCAAGTAAGTGTAAATGCGAAATTTTCAGGAAAACATGTACATTTTAAAGTTTTTGAATTAGTTTTAACAACATTTTATTTGTATAAACAATTAACTTGAATGCACAAACAATACAATACATGGATATATATTGTTGTGGGAAATGGAATTCAGAAGGAAGTCATAAGACTTTTGTGAATCTGTATCCCATACTTCAAATACCAGTTTACGATACAATGATTCATATCATATTCATATCATAAAAAAGTACACATATAAAGGAAAAGAAAGAAAGAAGGAGAGAAAGAAAGAAAAGAGAAGAGAAGAGAAGAAAAGGACAGCTTCACGAGTTAGAATTAGCTGTTTATGCCTACGGTAAAGTTCTTTGTATATATATATATATATGCAAAACGGAATAGAAAAGGTAAGAAAGCCAACTCTGTTACAAGATCGAAGAAAGTTTTTTAATTAATTTGCCATTAAAACAATATCAAAATCATACCTAAAACCTTCGATGGGGAACAGAGTTCGCCAATCTTGCGTCCTCGTATGGTCAAAGGTTTCAGGTACGCCAGTGCATAAAGCAATTATATATATCACTTTCGCACTAGGACAAAGCCATAATTACGCCATATCGCCACGAGAGAAGTATTACATAAAATGCAAATGCTATGATAATTTATGAGAGATGGACTACAAAATGTCTGGGTTATACGATCAATGACAGCTCCTCACGCAAGTTGTGGTAACCATATTCCGTAACACTCCTAAGTTTTGAGACATCGTAGCTGCCTACTTTGAGTTTCCTAAAATTTCAATGACCTAGTTGGTTTGATTATTCTGGTGACATGCCATAAAATTGCAATCGAAATCGCAAAAAGATGTAGACACGGATCAGACTGCTCCTTGAGAGCAGTCTGATCAGTATCTGCACTCTTTGCTAATCACTGATGTCC
Source organism: Ctena decussata (assembly GCA_963989385.1). Lineage (NCBI taxonomy): Eukaryota > Metazoa > Mollusca > Bivalvia > Lucinida > Lucinidae > Ctena > Ctena decussata. The sequence continues at coordinate 43,354,762 of OZ022512.1, forward strand.
AAATGTTTAAGACAAGTATGGTAGCATCTGAATGTGTGGTAGGACCTACATAGTGGACAAGTCAGCGTGTGAAACATGCCACCAACTCGCTCTGATGTCATATGATTCCCGAACTCTAAAATCCTTAATTTTAGGTGCTTGCGAACTAGAGCAAATCTGGTCCATGGCAGCAAACTGTGTTGCTCTGGCTTAGTCTAAAGACTTGTCTGTGATTCCATTGTACTAAATCCACCATAATCTGATTTTGGGATTCTACGACAGAGTTGCAATACCAAAACTGGATGTCCAAGCTTACGATAAACCGATGTCTAAAAGTAAACATAAAATGAAATACCGCTTTCAGAAGTCGATACACCAAAGGCAAGTTTTGTTTTGGAATCCGCTGAATTGCTTTCAAATTAATATTTTCATTACCCCACCCTCAGCTGCTAAAAAGTGAATTTCACCGGGTTGATAAGCTTCAGTCATGATAGTAGTAACGACATGTTTCGGACTGAAAATGAAATTGCCTGGTGAATTTAATGATGAATTTAATTTCAGCGTTTTGTAATTGATGTTTTTCAAGTCTTCGTGAGCGAAAATAATTGTGCCTATCCTTTTGAGTATTTTAGATCCCTTGGGCCGTATTCATAAAGCCACTTAAGTCGTTGCTATGCAGTTGCTAAAGGTAAATATCTATAAAGGAGATTCCCTACAACTATGAAATTTGGTCTGGAGGAACAGTCTTTGTAAGACTGTTCCTCCAGAGCAAATTTTATAGTTGTAGGGAATCTCCTTCAAAGGAACTTAGCCTTAGCAACAGCATAGCAACCACTTAAGTCGTTTTATGAATACGGCCCCTGTTTCATTTTGTTGAGTATGATGAGTTCAGCTATTTCCCTGCACTTTTCAATATAAATATAGGGGGTGGTTGTGGTCGGGCGAGGGTGCTGGGTAACTTTCAGTGCCGATGCGTCCCAATAAATTTGATAATAGTAGGGAAGGGCCTATTGTGCTTGCAGTAGGTGCGGATGGGAGTTGTTTGGACATTTTTTACTCTCCCCTATCGTCTATTTCCGTTCTCCCTCTCTCTGGGAGACTGCTCGATATAGTCTGAAATACGGTCTCAGAGAGCCAGCCGTTAAACCCAAAACAACCAAGCAACCAAAATAAATATACACGTAGCAAAATGTTCAATCTAAAATGCCCCGATTAAATTCGGTAGTAAATTTGACTAAGAGCGTAAAATATACGAATAAACTTTGACATCAAGATAGATGTACGGGCATACTTTTGGTGCATGGGTGCATCTCCAGATTCTACCATTTATCAAAGGGGAACAACTTTTGTGATTTCATGTTTGCTCTTCTGCTGGACGAAACCCTGCTTAAGTGGGTCTATTCTAAAAGGAAAAAAATATCCTAAAGGAGCACATTCTTCCCTTTAAGAGTTGGCCCCTATTGAGAAGAGATGCAAATATGAAACTAGTTGCCTCCCCTGATAGTCTACCCCTTCACCTTTACTCGACAACCGATTGATCTGGAAATGGTTTCAGGGTCGCGATAATGATGTCCCTAACCATAATAATTCTGAACTGGCAAAATCCCTAAACAGGCCAAATTGTTCTGACACTATGTAATTTCAGGGCTTCCTATACTTACGTATTTAAAAGGGTTTCCCTTTTACACCGCCTTTGAAAGAAATGTGCATATGCAACTTCAATCTGCAGAAATTACACTGTAAAATTCCTTAGACGATTGAATGCGATCAGAGAATTCCGGTAGAATTCTAAAATTTGCTACATAATTTATTAAGCAGGCATTAACACAAACAAAATAAAAATCATGCAGTTTTGTGATATATGCGATGTCATTCGCCATGCAGGCGTGATGTTGCGTGACGTCATGAGCATTATCATCGGTCATGTCCTTACACCTCATTTACAGTTGAGTACGACGTTAACCACAATTGGCATGACTTGTAATTTAACATGCTGATGCTAAGTGCTAGTGTGAAATGTGCTTGATACACCAAAAGTGACAAAAGAAATAAAGTTGCTAAAGCATCGTGTGATAACCGGCCTTTGGGCATTTGCAAACTGTGTATTCCTAGAGAACCCTGCGCTAATGTACAGTTGCGCGAATTGTGTCAATCTACTTCGACCACATACTTTTATAAGCGAAATGCTGACCCACTGACTAGACTGATCATGTCCAAGCATGGACATTTCCCATATGCCCTAAGACTTATTTGAAAACAGGAAAATTTGACGTCATAGGAACACTATACGTGATAATCTTTTAAAGACTCTCACGACAGTAAAACAAAACAACAGAAGCCTCGACATTTTTCCTTGTTTTCTAAAGTACTTGCATAGTTGTGGTATTATCGAGTAAATTTTATGAAGCATTTCCTGAAAAAGGCTCTTTTCGACATGTGCGAACAGAGATGCCCCCATCCCCACTTTCCCGGCCAGTCAATATTGACAATAGCTTTAGTTTTTTAAAACAATTCGTCAGGATCCGTAGACATGCAGGCTGATATGGATCTTCCGTGTTCGTGCAATATATAACACACATTTTTCACTGTGCCGCACGTTTTGTGTCATGGGGATGTGTGGGTGATGACCACAACACGTTTGCGGTATTCATATGTCAAGACGGTGCATTGTAGATAAATGCAAAATTTCGACTTTCTCATGAAGATGACACTAATCATTACTCGAGCCCTTCATACTGGCAAACCGTAGTACCTGCTAGACTAGACTACCAATGTAGGGGTCGCAAGTTCAATCCCTCGCTCCTCCGGTCTTTCGGGTGAGACTTTAAACCGAGGCCCGGTCTCTGTTTAACGTATGCGCTTATGGGACTTTTTATTCGAGTTCCGATGACTCATTCTTTCGCTCACTCAGAGTACGTGTATGATACTGCATCATTTTTGAGTAAGCCTAAAGGGGTTGTTTAATCTGTATGTAAATCCATTTATGCCTTGTAGATTCTTCCATCCTTATAAAATGGATGAGTTCATCTATCATTTTAGGGGTGTCTTATTTATTTACTTTTATCACTGTAGCTGAACATCTAATGCAAACTGTGTGGACTCTGTTTAGACGAAGCAGAACGAAACCTTTGATCTGTGTTCCAGTTTATGAGATTATTATGTTGTTGTTTTTTGGCATTTCAAGAATATTTCACTTACGTCGAGCCGATCGTTAAGCATAGGAGCTCCCGGAGAAAAATGTCTGACCTTCCGAACTTGGCTTTCTCACACGTGCGCCGGCCGAGGTCCAAGCCCACAGCGGTGAGAGACCTTATGCTTTCATGTGGTGCTTTATAATCTGGGTATGTTTAAAGTAGTACAACGACCCAAAATGAGATGGTCTTACGGGTTCATAGACTTTCAAAAAGGGTTGGGAACGGCTGAAAAGGTGTTTGATTTAGTTTTCAAATATGCATTTCGTCTCTAACATCGTAAGAATATGGCTCACTGAGAGGACACTCAACAAATGCGACATTTTAAAAATTGTAACTGTCATACATGACAAATCATGTGTTTTCGCATGTTTTCGCAATTACATTCTCCCGCAGCAAGCCTCATGATATCGAACAGTGACCCTCGTGACGACTTTTTTCTATCCTCACCTCATACCCATGAAAGATATTTATAATATCAATGACTTGTACGGACACATTTCCTATTTTGCTTCACATTTCAACTTCAGATATTTCAAATTATTGGGATCTCAGAGTAAATGTTCTAGGACCAGAACATTTACTGTGAGATATATGTAGGCCTATCACTAGTTTGAGGTGTATTTCGACTTTGAGATATCGAGAGTTAACTGTATCTATTCGGCTATAAAACGGGCTTCTTATCTTTAGAATAACCCCAAACATCTAAATCAGCATTTTGAAATTCTGCCATGAGTTTTATTTCATGTTCAAAATAATCCCAAAAATCTAGATCCATCTTAGATTTCAAGAAGGTTTGGGAGGCGAAAACCTCTATTTTGGTAATACATTTTCATTAACAGTTGAGCAGCGACACCAGAAAACCAACAAAGTGGTTGAGCGCCCAGCGCAGACTCAGTCAGATCAGACTCTTCGTTAATCTTGCAAAGGGTAGTCTAATCTACAACAATGCGGACAGTGAAGACTGATCAGACTGGGCGGCGGATAGCCAGTCTGAGTCTGCGCTGGGCGCAAAACCACTTTGTTGATTTCCTCGTGTCGCGGCTCAAATGTAGTACATTGTATCATTTTTTTCTGTTTGTGACATTCAATATTACTCGCTGAAGACACTTGTTTGTTAGCTTTATCCCCCACACCTGAAGTATCATTTCTTTATTTGTGACTTTCGATTATTAGTAATTGTCAGTGAACTTCACCCCATATCCCGTTTTTCTTTTGTTGTTGTTGGTTTTCTTCCTCTGCGATTTATTATGTGCTCGTGAGTGTACGTGCTTCTTATGTGACTGTGTTAGTTCTATAGATCATTTTATATGACCATGCCTACTATATGTGCAGTATCTTTATATGTCTGTATTAAAGACCAGAAGACCTGGGTGTAAAATTGAGCCGCGACACGAGAAAACCAACAATGTGGTTATGCGCTCAGCGCAGACTCAGATCAGCCTGGGCATCCGCCCAGCCTGATCAGAGTCTTCGCTGTCCGCATGGAGGTAGCTTAAGCCCTCAGCTACCCTTTAAGCGCTTAGCGAAGAGTCTGACAAGACTGTGTGGATACCCAGGCTGATCTGAGTCTGCACTTGGCGCACAACCACATTGTTGGTTTTCTCGTGTCGCGGCTCAAATAAAGAATAGTTTCTGTTCTCACAGGGTATAATCGATTCCACCAATTTTCGCTTCCTGCAGAGACTGTCCGTCATATTTGGTTTCCGCCGAGACTGTCCGCGAACTCTTGCTTCCTGCAGAGACTACTGTCCTCGAGAAATGGCTTCCTGCCGAGACTGTCCGCGTGATTCTGCTTCCTGCCGAGAGCCTCGGCAGGAAGCAGAATCACACGGACAGTCTCTGCAGGAAGCCAATTATCATGTACAGAAGTCTCGGCAGGAAGCTAGAGTTCGCGGACAGTCTCGGCGGAAGCAAAATGTGATGTACAGTCTCAGCAGGAAGCGAAAATTAGCGGAATCGATTATACCCTGTGTCCTGTCATATAACCGAAGAAAGACACATACTACATAAGTAGTACAATAGTACAATACTACAATAGTACCACATAACCATGACACAAAAAAACCAACAAAGACTCAGATGAGCCTGGCTTTTCGTCTAGTCTCGTCAGAGTCTTTGCTGTGCGCTGGAGTTGTAGCTTAGAATCTGAGATGGCTCCATGCGGCAGCAAAGACTGATCAGCAGACTGTGTGGATGCCCCGGCTGATCTGGCTCTTCGCTGGGATCCGCCCAGGCTTATCTGAGTCTTCGCTGGGCCATAGTGTTCGTTTTGTCGTGTCGCGGCTCAAATATCTAATTCAGTTTTATGTGATTCTGCATTTTTTTTATTCACGTTCAAAACAATTCTGAAAACTTAGATCCGTGTTATAAGACGAATCTAGATTCTTGAGAGGTTTAAAAGGGGAAAATCTCTGTCATATAACTGAAGAAACACGGTGCATGTTGACACATTTTCTCAAGACAAGGCCCTATTTTTCAGATCCATTTCAATTAGTAACTATATGCATATTTGAAAGACGGTTCATCATATGTTTTACATTCATGTAGTTTGAGGTCAAAGGTCGGTAATAGTAATAAATACTGGCTGTCAATCGCTACTTCATATCATATTTGTGTGAAAGTATTCGGCAGAACTGTCGTATTTAGCATGACATCATTAAAATGTCATCACTGTGTTAAATTAATGACCACTGTCTGAATAATTAATTAGACAGAGTTCTCACTGCGTTACGAAAAACAAGACCAAGTAGGGTTGTAGGGTGGGGCGAAGATGTCGGGAGCTTTCGGCATTTTTTTTTTTTTTTTTTTTTTGGTTCAAAGAAGGGCAAGGACCTACTGTATTTGCAGAAAGTACAGGTGGGGCTTGTTTGGATATTATCCTGTGGCCGGTCCTATCTGTCTAAACTATCTCCCTCTCTTTTGAAGACGGCTCAGTATAGACCGAAGAACTATCTCAAATGACTGTTAAACCAAAAACAAAAACAGTGTTATCGCAACTCTGAATATGGTAATTTGCGAGCACCCAAAAATAAGATCATTTCATTAACCCTTAAATCGCTATAAAGCAAACGACAAAATTTTCGTCTGCAAAATTTCAAAAAAATTATTTGTCCAAGCTATATCGTTTACAGAATTCAAAGAACACAGGGCAAACAGTGTAGGTCCAGATGAGGCGGCTCATAATGAACCGCCTCATCTGGAGCTACGCTATTAGCACATTCAAATTTTTTCGTTTTCATTGGTTAAAGATTTTACAATAGAGATCATCACCAAAAGTTGGATATCTGAAGACAATTCTTAGTTACTTTCAATTCTTACAGAATAAATGCTGTGACCCTCATTAGAACCGTTCGCTAGCATGCACTATACTTACTGTTTCAAAGTGCATTTTTCACCTGCGCGAATTGCCTGATACCTTGACACTTTATTTTCTTATCTCTTTAATAGTGTCTTTACTCTTTTCTTCTCTTAACAACTTTTTTCCCCTTTTTCTATTTTATTTTGTATGAACCTACACAATTTGAATATTCTGATCTAATTGCATCTCATTTGTTATATCCTTTTGCTTCCATGATAATTCAAAGTCAGCTGAAAGAAAAAATGATGTACCTCGGGGTATTTGCACATTTGCGAAGAGTCGGATCAGCTTGCGCATGGGCGCAGTCTGGTTGGATTCTTCCCTTTGCGCATACATGGTCTACGAATTCTAGGAAATCTAATTTAAAGGTAGGAACTCTAGCCGGTCTGTGCCAGGGGCGTAGCTAGGGGCAATTACACTGTACGCACAATTATGCTTTATACTCACTGAGGGCAATGATAGGGGGTTAATCCGCTAAGATATATCAAATTTTCTGTCTGTTGGCAGTTAGCATTAAAATTATGCCCAATCAACAACATTTCAGAATGAAAATACGCAGGTGTGTGTTGAAATTTTGTCAATTTGACAAAATTTCAATACGCATCTGCGTATTTGCGTATAGGTAGCTACGCCCTTGTGTGCGGATGTGGGGGCTGCTTGAGCTCCCCTTTCATGCGAGCCACTTATATTTACGGACAAGATTCCAAATAACACAGGGTATAGTCGATTCCGCCAATTTTCGCTTCCTGCAGAGACTGTACATCATGTTTGGCTGTCGCTGAGACTGTCCGCGAACTCTTGCTTCCTGCAAAGACTACTGTCCTCGAAAAATGGCTTCCTGCCAAGACTGTCCGCGTGACTCTGCTTCCTGCCGAGAGCCTCGGCAGGAATCAAAATCACGCGGACAGTCTCTGCAGGAAGCCATTCATCATGTACAGAAGTCTCGGCAGGAAGCAAGAAATCGCGGACAGTCTCGGCGGAAGCCAAATATGATGTACAGTCTCTGCAGGAAGCAAAAATTAGCGGAATCGATTATAACCTGTGAATAAGTCAATTATTTACTTCTGTATCCTTTGAATACTGTATGTTAGCATGTTATAAAAAGATTATGTTGCATATCACATGTCAGTAATGCATGCAACATGTCTTACAGTATAAAAGTCCTGAAAAATATGTTAAATGCTACTTGACGTAAGGACGTCAAATGTCTCCCTCCCATTCCCACCCCAAATACATCGTCACAGCGCAGATTAGATATTTTCCAGCCATTTCGGATCACTCTTAGTCAGTTCGAAAATAAAGGACTGCTAAAGTCGGTGGTAGGGGGCGTTGGCAGTGTTGCAACATTATACGAGGGGATTTCAATAAGTTCGTAGAACTCGGTATTTTTCTATACAATTCAAGATTTCTTTTTTCATTTTTGTGCATTGTAAACCTTTGTCAGTTGAATGATAACAGCCGTTCAGTCAACACGTACATTTTTGCTCTTACTTTTTGTTTGAAAACCTTTACCCATAGGCAAAAATGGAAAGTCAGAATATTGAGTTCAGAGCAGTCATGAAGTTCCTCACTAAGGAGGGTGCAAACGCCAAAGAAATCCATCGGCGCATGGCTGATGTGTATGGTGATAATAGCCCAAAGTATTCCACAGTGGCAAAGCGGTCAGCAGAATTTAAACGTGTGCGGGACTCCTTAGAAGATGACCCAAGGCCAGGTCGCCCTGCTGATGTCATCAACCAGGAGATGATCGACCGTGTAGAGAGACTTGTGCCAAACGATCACCGAATCAAAGTTGCCAAACTTGCTACAGAATGTGGTATTTGTAATGGAAGTGTTTACAATATAATCCATGAACATTTAGGCATGTCAAAAGTATCTGCCAGGTGGGTACCCAGAAACCTGAACATGCAAGATCGTCAGCAAAGGGTGGAGTCAAGTCAAGAACTTCTGGAAGTGTACAATGCCAATCCAGAAGACTGTCACACTCGTCTTGTAACAGGAGATGAAACTTGGCTTCACCACTGGGACCCAGATACTAAAAAAGAGTCCCCCCACCTAAGAAATTTCGAACCATCAGCCGGCAAGGTAATGGCCACGGTTTTTTTGGGACTCCAAAGGAATTTCACCTATACTGATGGATTACAAGCCTGCTGCTACTTCAGTTACAGGAGAATACTATGCCAATGTCATTAAACAATTAAGGGTTTCTATTACAGAAAAAAGAAAAACAAAGGGAAAAGCTAGCCACTGGTCTCCTTCTTTTGCATGATAATGCCCCTGTGCACAAGTCCAGAGTTGCACAAGCGGCTATTCATGAGTGCAAGTTCGAGCAGTTAAATCACCCGCCATACAGTCCAGAGCTGGCCCAAAGTAATTATTATCTGTTTCGAAATTAAAGTCGCACTTGCATGGAACGAGAGTTCGGGACGATGATGAGCTCAAGGCTGCTACAGAGGCTTGGTTTGGGGACCAAACAGAAGACTTTTATTTCAAAGGCATAGACTGCTTAACAGAAAAGTAGGCCAAATGCATTGAAGTAAAGGGGGATTATGTTGAAAAACTCCAATCTGTGAGTTAAACCCCGAGTTCTACGAACTTATTGAACTCCCCTCGTATTACTGCACATGAACCAACTCAATTAAGGTGAGGTGGGAGTAATTGACAAAACACATGATTTTATTCATACTTCCTTATATTGTACATTTTCAGTCCCTCTTTCAGAAAATGTAATAAAAAAGGGGGGTCGCCGATGTCGTTTTTATGATATCTGACCTCGAAAACGTCAGTTTTCCCAATTTCTCGACCCGACGTTATAATGGCGTTCTATGGAAAATGCACTTTTTTGCTCGTACCTCTTGGATAAAAACCTTCATTCTGAGAAAACAAAACATATTTTTTTCTTCAAAAACTAACACAGTATGACCCAATGATAGAAGTTCACATTAAAGCAATAAAATTAGTAGGTCGCCGACTTAACTTTCGAGTTAAAGTGCATTAAATGGCCGGCTTGCCGTCTCTTTAGTCTGAAATGTTGACGTTGCGCATGGTGACGTTAACGTTACTTAACTTTTCGCGCCACATATCAACTATCGCTTTTTGTAGGCTACCGACAAAATTTGTCTGGAACTTTCATCATTCATAATTGTCATCGTCTGGAAAGAGCAGGATGAAGGCAGATGTAATACATTTCTCTGTATCTCTGCATAATCCGTCTTAACTAAGAATTTTTAATTTTAAAAAAATCGAAAGCATTGCCATTATGCCCTCCCATACAGTTGACGGGCACCCGAGACAGTTGACGGGCACCCGAGTTGGGGCGGGCTTCCACGTGTTATGACATTGGAACAATTCCCTTGTCCACTTGGCTTTTGTACAGTGTAAGCGAGTCAAGTTTTCCAGTTCCAGACCCGACCCAAGAAAGGGCCTATAATATTCTGCACGGTAATCTAGCGGTCCAACGACTAGACTTCGTCGACTCTCTCTCTCTCTCTCTCTGTGTAATAATGATAGGCAGCTTTGATTCACCTTAGCGTCCAGGAGATTCTTTGATATACACTTGAAACAGAAATAAGAAATGAAAAACAGAAAAGTTAAAGAAAGGAAAGGAAAAAGAAGCGCCACATTGTTTTTAGCTTATTGACAGAACAGATGTTGAATTATCGTATCAACGTCGATAAAAGATTCTGACGACATTGCGTAGACGTTGATAAGGCTACCTGGCGGTGTTCAAATGCGAGGGACAGTCTAAGAATTTTTGATAGTGGTATTTTAACGACTATGGCTGCTACCATGTTAACTGCTAAGTACGTGGTGGAAGTGTAGACAGTGATCTGACTATTCTTTGTACGATTCTGGATTCAATTTCACGAGGCTTTGTTATTGCAACTCAACAGCTGCAAACTCCCTTAACAAACTAATGAGGAACTGTCAGAGAACAGCTTTCTCCTCGCGGAAAACTAGCTATATTTTTTTCAGTTTCTTCTCTACGGCACTTTCTAACTCAAAAGCTGCGAACTCCGTCTCATAAACTGTTAAGAAACTGTCAAATATCCCACAAGTAGTCTTCCACACGGAAAACTAACTATCTTTTTCAGTTTCTCTGGCACTTTCTACTTCCTTTAAATTTCGCCCAGCGCTCAGCCTCCTTGCATTTTGTGAGCAGACCATGAAGTGATCACAGAAGCGGCTAACGTTGACGCCATCTTGTTTTTATCAAATAGAACGTTCGACGTCATTACGTAACGTAGTGACAGAAACTGCCGCACGGCGGCGCTGAATTACTCCCACCTCACCTTAAACCGAGTTTCCTATTTTCGTTTCTTTTTTTTTCTTTTCGATGTGTTAAATGCGTCCAGAGGATCTTCCTGCAGACTTTAATAATGAGCCACGACACGAGAAAACCAACAATGTGGTTGTGCGCCCAACGCCGACTCAGATCAGCCTGGCCACCCACAAAATCTGATCAGACTCTTTCCTATGCGCTTAAAGGGTGGCTAAGGGCCTAAGCTATCTCCATGCGGACAGCGAAGACTCTGATCAGACTGGGCGGATGCCCAGGCTGATCTGAGTCTGCGCCGGGCGCACAACCACTTTGTTGGTTTTGTCGTGTCGCGGCTCAACTGTTCATACATTGATAGAGCTCGGGTCGGGCGACGATGGTGTGTAATTTTCAGTGTCGGAGCGTCCTACTACTTTGGATCATAGTAGGGAAAGGACCGGCTGTGCTTGCAGTGGGTGCGGGATAGGGGTTAGTCTCATCTATCCTCTCCATCACTCTCTGTCTCTCTTTCTGGGGGAGTGCTCGATATTGACTAAAATACTATCTCAAAGAGCCGTTTAACTGAAAACAACCGACCAGCCATGCCAACCAATCGTACATGTTGCATGCCAAAAAGGTACCAAAAGAATCTAAGTACTGACAGTACTCTTTTGTAATTTGAAAAGTTTAATAATTTGAAAACTGTTCATGTACGTGTAACTCAGTCGTCGTTATTTGCCTAGAACTAACCTTCCTGAAGAATTGTTAGATGTAGTCATTGCAGACAATAACCAGTGAATAAGTCAAAGAAACAAGAATTCAGCGGAAAGCGGTGTCTCGCCGGTCTGCGCGCTGTCACAAAACAGAACTGAACCAGAAAATCCGATGTAAAGTTTACGCCGCCGACGACGACACCAGAAAAGTAATTTATCATGCATCTACTGCAAAACTCCACCTGATTACAGGGGTATGATAACACAATGTGTTATCAGGCGATGCCTTTAGAAGCGGTCTCTGAAGACGATAGGCTGTATACTGACGATGGCCGTGATAGCAGCTTTCGATTGGTTGAATGACGTCACCGACTTACGTCATAACGTATTCGTGACGTCAGCAAATTCGAACAAAAATGCGTTTGCTTTTCACTTGTTTGAGTCTCTTTAAACCTCAAAACCTTCTAATGGTGCATGATAAATAGAAAACCATGTAAGTGTCTTTTGATATCAAGTTTATCAGGCTTGACCAGAAACAGCGTAAGACTGGCTCGGCAAGCCTCGCCATTCCTACGCTGTTTCTGGTCGAGCCTGATAAACTTGATAATTATCAAAAGACACTAACATGGTATTCTATAAAGCCATGTCTCGCTTCTGCTAGGCGAGGGGGAGACAACAATGACAGTAATCACCTCCCACCAGGCACACAACGTTAAAATGACGTCGTATTGACGTCGATACGACGTGAATGACGTCGTATTTACGTCAGTGCGCCGTGATGACGTCGCATCGACGTCAATACGATGTCATTTTAACGTTGTGTGCCCGCTGGGTTTGTAGAAGCATCGAAAATGTGTAGGTATCTGTTGTCTCATACTTAAAGGCTTGAGATGCCTTAATTCGATTTCTACAGTAATATAGCCCGATATGAAAATAGTTCTTATCATGTGCTTATTTTTCTTCACTTTTTCTCAATATTTTTCGCAAGATTTGATCAGAATGTGTGATTCAGGTCTTCTTTGATAGGTTCTGTTTTTGTGAACAAGTGACTATATATTACGTTACCCTTTGAGTTGCATCCCTTGGATCACAAAGTCGAGATTGTGTGTCTGTGAACATGTAAGTATATTACCTCACCCTTTGAGTTGCATCCCTTGGATCACAAAGTCGAGATTCTGTGTCTGTGAACATGTAAGTATATTACCTCACCCTTTGAGTTGCATCCCTTGGATCACAAAGTCAAGATTCTTAATTAACTGCCTCAAAAAGAGACGCAACATAATAGGTCTGGCGCGCTATTATGAAATTACGCATAGGCAATACCATAAAACAAGGGTATGTTATCAATAATTTAAACTACAACTGAAAAAATAAAACAATAAAAAAGAAAGAAAGAAAGAAAGAAACAGCCCCGCTTGAATACTTCATCCGCTTGAATACTTCAAAATTGATACAAGCATTGTAACATTTAACTTGGGGAAGGTCGTTAGGAGACTTGAACTGAACTGAAATTTCAGTAAGCCTCCGTAACTCTTAACTACAGATATATAGGGAGAATAATAGCTTTTTTGTTACTGATGCTTTTTAATGATACTGATGTGTCGTCTCTTTAAATTGGTATTAGGGACAAAAGAATACTCAGATAAGCACTTTAATAAGCGCAGTCTGAACAGAGCTGGTTCTGTTCGCATGGGCCATCTAAAGGGCCTGGGGCATTTACGCAGTGAATGCGATAGCTTGCTGTCACTGCTGCGGGCAACTTGTTGAATGGCGTAAACAAAAACATGGAGTCGACAAAATGGTTGCATGTATCATGTTGCAGGATACCACAGGGTATAATCGATTCCACCAATTTTCGCTTCCTGCAGAGACTGTACATCATATTTGGCTTCCGCCGAGACTGTACGCGAACTCTTGCTTCCTGCCGAGACTTCTGTACATGATAAATGGCTTCCTGCAGAGACTGTCCGCGTGATTCTGCTTCCTGCCGAGGCTCTCGGCAGGAAGCAGGGTCACGCGGACAGTCTCGGCAGGAAGCCATTTTTCGAGGACAGTAGTCTCGGCAGGAAGCAAGAGTTCGCGGACAGTCTGGGCGGAAGCCAAATATGACGGACAGTCTCTGCAGGAAGCGAAAATTGGCGGAATCGATTATACCCTGTGATACCTGAATTTGATGTTATTAGTCAGGAAATTTCGTTTTGGCCCAGTTACAGATCCGAGGTGTACTGTATCGGCCTGAGGCCGAAGGTCGATGGCCAATTGAATCCGAGGACCTGTAACTAGGCAAATACTATTTTTTTTATTAATGACAATTGTATTCATTATCGTCATCGGTATTGGCCGAGTTTGACGTCATTGATGCTGGCCGAGTTTCGCTTGTACAAGCCGTTTGACTTACATTGGCCGAATTGGCCTGCATTGACCGAGTTTGTCAAAATAATCCCAGTTTATGACTGGTATGATGTGTACTGCTTTCGCTATATAAGAAGTGTATTAAGGTAGATGGATACTGAATAAAACAAGGCATCGCAGGCGATACAAATCCCCTCACACAAGACTACTTGCTCGAGATATTGTCATACCCTACATTTGTGTGAGGTTATTTTAAAATCCATGGAGAAATGTAGGCGCTAGAGCGATGACAAAGTTTTTCTAAAAATAGCTACAGTGACCTTGACCTTTTAAGCGCAGCACCCTTAAAGTCGAACTTGCTCGAGATATTATCATGCCCTACATTTGTGTGAAGTTATTTCAAAATCCATTGAGAAATATAGGCACTAGATCACTGACAAAGTTTTTCTAAAAATAGCCACAGTGACCTTGACCTTGGGCGCAGAACCCTGAAAGTCGAACTTGCTTGAGATATTGTCTTGCCCTACATTTGTGTGAAGTTATTTTAAAATCCGTTGAAAAATGTAGGCACTAGAGCGATGACGAAGTTTTTCTAAAAATAGCCACAGCCACAGTGACCTTGACCTTAGGCGCAGCACCCTTAGAGTCAAACTTGCTCGAGATATTGTCTTGCCCTACATTTGTGTGAAGTTACTTTAAATCCGTTGAGAAATGTAGGCGCTAGAGTGATGACAAATGTTTTTTTTTTCTAAAAATAGCCACAGTGACCTTGACCTGGGGCGCAGCACCCTAAAAGTCGACTTGCTCGAGATATTGTCATGCCCTACACTTGTGTGAAGTTATTTTAAAATCCGTTGAGAAACGTAGGCGCTAGAGCGATGACAAAGTTTTTCTAAAAAAAAGCCTCAGTGACCTTGACCTTGGGCGCAGCACCCTGAAAGTGAAATTTGCTCGAGATATTGTCATGCCCTACATTTGTGTGAAGTTATTTTAAAATCTGTTGAGAAATGTAGGCGCTAGAGCGATTACAATTTTTTTCTAAAAATAGCCACAGTGACCTTGACCTTGGGCGCAGCACCCTGAAAGTCAAAATTGCTCGAGATATTGTCATGCCCTACATTTGTGTGAAGTTATTTCAAAAACTATTGAGAAATGTAGGCGCTAGAGCGATGACAAAGTTTTTCTAAACGTAGCCACAGTGAACTTGACCTTGGGCGCAGCACCCTGAAAGTCGAACTTGCTCGAGATATTGTCATGCCCTACACTTATATGAAGTTATTTTAAAATCCGTTGAGAAATGTAAGTGCTAGAGCGATGATAAAAGGTGAACATACGTACGTACGTACGTACGTACGTACTTACGTACGGGACAAAACCTATATCCCCTCACCACTTCGTGGTGTGAGGGGATAAATATTGGCGGGGAATTCATTTCATTATACCAGCTGAATCACCCAAAGGGCTATAAAGCATTTGGATAAGAAAAAAAATCACCGTTGTGTTTCCTTAAAAAACAAAATTTTGTATTTCTACATACATTTGTACATATTTTCCATTTGAATTAATATCACTAGCACATGAATGCAGTTTCAGTTCTGCAAATCACATAATCTATAGTACATGATATTTGAAAGAAAATAGTGAGAAAAAATGCATTTATCTTGATACCAGTATTTTTACATTTTTTTTAAAAAATGTAAGAAAATTGAATTTCATGAAAAAAAATCATGAAGAATATATTCCATCGATATATTCTTTGCACATTATTTCAGTAAAAGTTACATTGTATGTCACAGAATAAGACCAAAAATAAACAAAAAATCACAGTTTCGTTTTCTGGCAAAACAATGTTAAGGCAGTTGTATACGGAATGACTCTGTTTTCTATTTGTTAAAACAAAACAGAGATATTCGATCAACTGTGGGGTATATACAGTTGTAACTGTCTACCGTAAAGATCATAAGTTTTCGGGCAGATAGGTCTGTACAAACAGTGGAAACCGAGATCAGACTGTTCCTTAGGAACCAGAATGGTCAAGGTCTTCACAGTTGACATCCCATCTGCGCATTTTTGTATGCATTATTACATGGTAGAACCGGAGTAACAGGAAAATAAATAGTAGGGCCAGGACCGGCTGTGCTTGCAGCAGGTGCAGAATTTTGGCAATCTGTTTTGGGGCTATTTTTGAACTTAAATATTGTTGTTGTTTTTTTGGAAACAAAACTGTGAAATGTTTTTTTTTTGTTTGTTTTATTCTATAACAGACAATATAAGTTCTACTAAAATAATATACATAAGCATGCCCCAACGCTTGAATATATTTTTCATGACGTTTTTCATGAAATTTATTTTTTTTTTTTTTTTCATTTTTTCAAAAAATGTAAAAATATACTTATTATCAAGATAACTGCAAATTTGTTTTACCAGTTTGTTTCAAATCTCCTATATTATAGATTATATGACTTGCAGAAATGAAAGTGCATTCATCTGCTAGAGATATGCCTTTTAATGGAAAATGTGTAAAAGCAAGTATGTAGAAATACAAAATATTGCTTTTTTAGGAAAACAAAACGGTGATTTTTTTCTTATCCGACTGTTTTATAGCTCTTTGGGTTATTTAAATGGTATAATGGTTTGAATGCCCCCCCCCCCACCACTATTTCTATTCAGTATCCATCTACCTTAAAGTTCGAAAATATCCCAAAGTCTGAGAAACTGGCAGAAGTATTGTTGCAGTTAATTCCCTTGAATCAGAATCAGAATTGTTTACTGATGATACGTCCAAGGACAATCATTCACCAGGACCTGTGAATCAGTGAAGCTAGTCCCCAGCCGTTTTAAGGTAAGTAAACTTAGTAACTGAATCCTCTGCACACTCAGCAGCAGAAATAAGTGAATCTTCCCGGGAATTCCAATCTCTTATAGTCTGGGGGAAGAAACTGGATTTGTAAATGTCAGTCCCAGCCAATGGGGTTTGAAATGTCAGGGAATGATGATTCCTGGTACGCCTTTTGGGGGAACAAGGTCATTTATGGGTACACTGGCTGCATCCCTCAGACCTTTGTAAAGCATTATGAGTCTGCTATCTGTCTTTCTCTTTATCTGGGATTCCCACTTAAGTTTCTCCAGAATGCCAGTCATACTCCCAGTTTCATATGTGTAATTTCCCGTTATAAATCTAGCTGCCCTTTTCTGCACCTTCTCAAGTTCATCTTGAAAAAGTATACTTTGAGGGTCCCAAACTGAACTGCCATATTCCAGAACTGGACCCACCACTCCCTTGTATGCTGACTCCTTAACATCTTGTAGACATGCTGCCAAGTTACGTCTGAGGAAGCCGAGTCCTATTAGCCTTTGTGCAAATGTTACTGACATGTGTGTTCCATTTCAAATCATTGGCAATGGTTATGCCGAGGTACTTGATAGTTTCTACATTACTGAGGACCGTTTTCTCTGAGGTATAGGAAGCATTGATCCTCTTGACCCGTTTTCTTGTAATTTGCATTATATTGCATTTAACAGGTTGAAATCTCATGCCCCAACTCCTTGCCCAACAACCTAAATGATCTATATCCTCCTTGAATAGCTGATTGGTTGGTTGTTTTGGATTTAACGGGTCTATAAGAATTTCAGTTTATATTGAGCCGTCACCCAGACAGAGGGAGAAAGAAAAGAAAGAAAAGTGATAGATGGAGGACAGATGATACCAAAACACCCATCCAAAAACAGACAACCCCCATTCTGCACCAAGCACAGCCTGTCCTTGCCCTGCTATTTATTCTCCTGTCATTCCGGTTCTACCATGAGTAATGCCTACAAAAATGCGAAGATGAAATGGCAACTGTTTAGACCTTGATCAGACTGGTTCCTAAGGAGTAGTCTGATCTTGGTTTCTACTGTTTTTACAGATATATTTGCCCGATTTCTACGGTAGACATTGAATACTTGTACAACTCCACATTGATCGATTTCATCATCAGCAATAACTCTGTTTTTTTTAACAAATAAAACACAGAGTTATTGAACATCCATCTACCTTAATTAATAATGTCGTGTAAACGCACTTTAAAAGATTTTTGGTTGGTTAATTTGATGCTTAACGTCCACGGTAAACAACTAAGGTCATGTCGGGACGGTCAGTTAACCTAACCACACTATTCCTGGGCAGGCTTAGACCTCCTAAGCGGTTAACCAGTACTAAGTGCCCATACTTCCGCCAGTAACTGACAACTGCCCTTCTTGAATCAGCGGAAGGAGAAACGAAAGTATGTGGCCAGACCGGGATTCGAACCCAGGACCTCTGACTTACGAGTCAGGTGCCCTACCGATTGCGCTACCCGGCCCGGCCACTTTAAAAGAAACAAAACGTGCAAATACCGTTTTCTTTTAGTATTAATATTCAGTGTACAGAAATATAGAAATTTCGTGAAGTTATGAGAATATTGCACCATTATCTCCTTCGCCGACATTTTTACAGCACTTTTGGCCTCACTAGACCTCCCGAGAAGCTGTAACAGGTTCTGTTTATCTAGAAGCTAGTAACCACCTTAACTCTAAACATATGAGCCGCGACACGAGAAAACCAACACAGTGGTTGTGCGCCCAGTGCAGACTCAGATCAGCCTGGACATCTGCCCATCTGCGGACAGTGAAGACTCTGATCAGACTGGGCGGATGCCCAGGCTGATCAGAGTCTGGGCTGGTCGCACAACCACATTGTTGGTTTTCTCGTGTCGTGGCTCATATATCCTCAGTGCATAAGTGACGAAGGGCGATAGCAAGAACACATGTCAGCGATTAAGGCTTAGAACTATTCTGCTAGAAATAAACAACACATTGGAGTTTTCGTTGTTTGTCGAAGGTGTTTGTTGTTTTATTTACATGGTTTATGTTTATTGTGCTTTGGACCCCATATATTCACGGATACAGCATTCTAATCACCCGCGCTTGGGAAAAAACTCTTTTTTCCCTCAGTTTTCAGTGGAGATAATTTGTCATTCAGGTACTTTATTTTTTCAAACACCGCCCGTTGAAAGGGTCATAAAACAAATTTCATCCTTCCATCTTTTATCTTTTCTCTCTGTGAGTATGTATACAATTAAACTGGATTAGTTTAACGTTTGAAATTACACTGGAATAGCTTCTTCACCTGTTTTGGACGACAGACACATCATTCATGTCCCCCATAAGTTCAGCTTTGTCATTTTCTGATCTAAGTTTACATCACTATCGTCTTTGTTTTTGTTTGAAAATTTCTTGCATACTTCTATATTTTCATTGGCTAATTTGTTTTCTGGTTGAATCTGAAGCACAGTTTCAAAATGGCGCTGTGCTTTCGTGAACTGGTGTATCTTCATCCTCGTGTAACCCAGTAGAGAAAATGAGTTCGCATCTTTTGTAGTACCACAAATTTCTTCGAAATTTCTCCAGTTTTGCATTAAGTCTTTCTTCTTTTTCAAGTTTATGAAACATTCTGACAAAAGGTAGTAACAATACACGATTGAAAAAAGCTCTAGTCCCTCATTTGCATCAATTTCTCTTTTGATGTATTCATCCGCTACAATGGCTTCCATTTTGCCGTAAAAATTGATGCTGGTTGGTTTCTTCGTCTCAGCCAAAATGACTTTCCTTAGAATGGGGATGCTTTCTTCATATCGTTTTGTTTTACACAAGAAACTTCCATAGTCGGCATATGTCCCTATTCCACAGTCTTCCTTCCCTATAGCACTTTTGAATGCCGCTTCTGCACGTTTCAGAACATCTTTTCTGTGTTCCTGGAAGATTTTTGCTGCGGAGTGATACATGCAACCAAGATGATCGTACAAATCTGAGCCTCGTTTCTCATCTGAAAATTTTGTGATAAGCAAACGACACATTCTAATTGGACGCCAAATCTCTGTCGGAGGGAGTTTCTCGCTCAACGCAATATTCTTCTGACTCAACAGTTGCGGCAAATATTGCAGATGTTTTTGAGCTTCTTTGTCGCCTTGCAAAGGTTTCACAAAGTACTCAATGGCTTCTTCAAATCCAGAAACGCCATGAGCTATGAGAGATCCAATATAATGAGCCACTTCTTCAAAACTCTCTTCATAGCTCTGGAACCCAGTATCTAAGTAAAACGAATTGCACAATTCATCGGTAATTGTTAACAGAGCACGAACTGATTTCTCAACGTTTTTGTCTCTAGCGTATTCTACAGTGTCCTCTAGAAATGGCTTAAACAGTTCATGCACGGTGCAGTAAAATGGAAATATATTGACTAGAGCACATTTATCTGTTATCGAAAGCAACGAGTTTATGACGCTTTTGCGTAACCCTGTAAGTTCTGTTTCGAGTGTCTTGAGATCTGCTTGGCCTATATGACTAATTGTATTGTTCTGAGATACGAAATAATCTGGCAAGTTCCCACATTTTATGCCCTCAATTAGATAATCTAGCATTTTATTTACACATATAGCTTTATTACTTCGCCAAAGTTTAGGATCAAGTTTTTCACAGACATAGTAAAAGGCTGATTTAAGTTGTCGGAAGGACAGCAATTTCTTTTCCAGTAGCTCCATACAGATAAGATTTAAAGCTATAAAAGATTGCCGTTGTACCGACGACACAGCATCCTTGTCTAATGTCCTCTCAGCTTCAAAGAAAGTGTACACCCATTCAATTTCCGGGTCTTCACTCTTAGGATGCGAGCCTGGCGTCACATGACATCCGGTTGATATGATTTTCTTTTCTATCCTTTTACCGGGCCATCCAGAGTCTCGTTTTCGCTCAACCCATTCTGATGCAATTTCCGGCCAGACTGGGAACCGTAAAGCTAGAGCATATTCAACATTATCTGGAAGCTTTTTACGTCTGGGTCTGGCAGATGGTTTCGCCGAAAATGACCTCGGGGTCAACGGTTCGATCTCTTCTGCAACTTCTGATGCCTCTTGCATGCTGTTTTGGTTCTGCAAATACTTTTTTGAGCTTGTTCCTCGAGTAGAAACTTCACTCTTTAACATTATCATAGATTTTTCACGAGTCAACGCAGGAGCACTGCGGGCTTGTCGAGTTTGGGCTTGAGGAACAAGATTAAGATAGCCGGGTTTAGTGTTCGTGGACTCAGCAATACAGAAGTAGTTGTTCTTTTTGTTGTCAGGGCCAACAGTTTCCTTGCCGACCATCATACACACAACTTCGTCATCAATGGTGGTCTTTTTAACGACACTGCCATCTTGGCCAGCCCTGTAAATATATGGCAAGTTGTAAAAAAGATAAATACCATAAACGTACATGGGGTAGCCAGCGTTTCTTCGTCTTTCTTTTGAGTCATTTCATTCTAATAGAAGTTGATAAAGCATTCATTCGGCATGACAGTTTAAAAGTTTATTATATCGATAATTAAGCAAATCTGTTTAAGAGGAATGTGTACACAGTCATGTTTTTCAAAGGGAAACAAATTTGTTGATTTTCTATTTGATTTTCCTTGACACCTAAAACCCTTCTAAATTGGAATCTACTTGGAGAGCAAATATTTCCTCTTTTTTTATCGAGGTGTGTAATCACATTTAACACCCGGCAGACTAAGAGAGGTGGTACCAGTTTTAGTTCATAAGGACAGTTTAACCATTTGAGCCGCGACACGACAAAACCAACAATGTGGTTGTGCGCCCAGCGCAGACTCAGATCAGCCTGGGCATCCGCCCAGTCTGATCAGAGTCTTCGCTGTCCGCATACATGTAGCTTAGACCCTTAGCTACCCTTAACGCGCTTAGTGAAGAGTCTGAACGGACTGAGTGAATGTCCAGGCTGATCTTAGTCATCACTGGGCGCACAACCACATTGTTGGTTTTGTCGTGTTGCGGCTCATCTTTAGATTGTAAACTCGTTTTAGGGACATAAACAAACAGTGCAGACACAGTTCAGACGCCGCAGAACGCAGCGTCTCATCAAGGCTTACCCTGGTTGCATACAGGATTTGTTGTTGTTGTTGTGTTGTTGATTTACGTCCACGGTAAACAGCTATGGTCATGTCGGGACGGTCAGTTAACCTAACCACACTATTCCTGGGCATGCAAAGACCTTCTAAGTTGTTAACCAGTACTAAGTGCACATACTTTCGCCAGTAAATGACAACTGCCCTTCTTTAATCAGCGGAAGGAGAAACGAAAGTGAGTGACCGGACCAGGTATCGAACCCGGGACCTCTGGCTCTTGAGTCAGACGCGGTCCGACTTCACTACGCGGCCCAGCAGATTATGTCTGTCCTGCCTTGATTTATTTAAACATATTTTTATTCTAATAAACCAGAACATAACTTTAATTTGCGAATACGCAGAAAAAAGTACACACTGACGCTTAATTATGTTAACTCTTACACATCTTTCAAATTATCTCCCTTTGAATTAAACATACACGGGTTTTTGAGATGCCAAAGTTTTTATGCTTGTCTTCTTCTGTCTTCGAGGTTTGATAGATTGTCTGGCAAACTCAACTGAATTTATGACTTCATAGTGACCTAAATTGTTATTTTCATTCTGGTCCTTATGGCCTCCTAGTCGACCGTGCTTTGGCATAATTTAAAGATTCACTCCCTTGATAGTAATAACAAAAAATGATTTGATGAAATGTTTCATGCAATTTCTCCGATATGGTCTAACTATACATTTGAAATAGAGTTTAGATAATAATATTTGATAAAAGTGACTTTAAACAAAAAAATAAGATAAATTTTTAAACTATCGCGGACCGCGGTCAAAATCGCATTATTGGACAAAAATAATTTATTCATACGTCACACTCACGTGCACGAATAAGAAAAATACCTGCACATGATCACATGACACACGTGGTCAAAATCGATATTCTTATAGGCCGTGAGGAAATAGGTGATTTGCATTTTAATTTGAAGATTATTTTTCATTCCACATTTTTCGAAAACACATGCATTTTCTAAAAACTTGTACGGTTTATTATGTGACTATTACATATTGTCTAACGAAATTTTGTTAAAGTATTTGTATCTGAAAACATTAAATAAACGAGGGAGACAATCTTTAAGCAAATGAGTCCATAAAAATTGAAATTAATTATGGAATGGCATTGCCAACAGATTTCTTTATCAGTTACCCTGATTTGAATCAATTTAAGCTCATTAACTGCTTGGTATTCAGCATACAAAAACAGAAAAAACGACCCTTCTGACATATGAAATAGCCTAAAAATTGCTTATGGATGGAATATTGAATTTTGTGTCACTGTGGTGATTGAAAATGATTTCTTATGCTTACATTAAAATGATTTCTACATTTTTTTGAATCTGACTTTTTTCCCGACCACCGTAGGTTGAAAAATAGTGACTCTCAAGCTTTTTATTTTATTTTTTTAGTATATATAGAGACGTAGCCGTAGGGATACACAATTCACAGGGACAGCACAAATAAAGTCCCCAACCCCTACCGTTTTCTTGTAGTGAATCGGAACCATTTCAGGGGAAACAACTCTACCATTTACTTCTCGGCTACTTTTCTGAAAGGATACTATATGCTCCTGGAGCAAAATTTTCCCTAAAAAGTAAACATCTTTATCGTCTAGAGAAGCCAACAAGAAGTTGCAATGCAAAAGTTATTTCCCTTTTATGAAAAAATGGCGGTGTAGCCATACGCCTTAAGAATCAGGCTTGTTTTCTAAAACAAATTTACAATAAAATGAGCCGCGAAATGACAACACCAACAATTGGACGGACACTCGGCACCAAGTGCGTGCAACTATGGTTACGTACCGCTGAGCCACTTGGGGAACGTCGTTAGGAGAATGGAACTGAACTGAATTGAACAAACCAACAATGCGCCATGTGCGCCTGCGAAGACTCAAATCAGCCCAGGCACCCGCCCAGTCTGATCAGTCTTTGCTATGCGCTTAAAGGGTAGCTAAGGGTCCAAGCTAGCTCCATGCGAAGAGCAAAGACTCTGATCAGACTGGGCGGATGCCGAGGCTGATCTAAGTCTTTGCTGGGCGCACATGCCACTGTGTTGGTTTTGTCGTTTCGCGGCTCAAATAATAAAATTATACTGTCAACAAGTATTTAGGTTAAAAATCAAACCAATTCTTACGTGAGAACTGTAGGAATTCTATATCCTTCCGCATAGCTTCCGGTGAAAGTTGGATCGTCAAACGGTTTCTGTCTCCGCACATAACGTATAGGAACAAAACAGTTCAGAATAAAGGATTCGTGGAGATAGGGGACGTTGGACACGGGGTCGATGTCTGTCAGCTCAGAGTTTTTGTCAGACGAGGCCATTCTGCAATATAATCAAATTCAACCTGAACTCAATTTTATCAACAGTACATGTGCCATAATTAAGAGAGGCACCGTGGTCAAGTGATTAGAGCGACTCGGTTATGGTGCACCATAACCGAGTCGCTCTAACCTGATCAGTCTTAGCTGTCCGCATGAAGGTAGCTTAGGCCCTTAGCTACCCTTTAAGCGCTAAGCGAAGAGTCTGATCAGACTGGGTGGATGCCCAGGCTGATCTGAGTCTGCAATGGGCGCAAAACCATTTTGTTGATTTTCACGTGTCGCGGCTCATTTAACGTTTGGTTTGTGTGTCTTAAAGAGTTGACTCCAGTTAGAAGGAAGGCAACAGTGAAACTGACAGAATTGCTTCCTCTGCAAGTTGACCCATTTGAGCCGCGACACGAGAAAACCAACAATGTGGTTGTGCGCCCAGCGCAGACTCAGATCAGCTTAGGCATCCGTCCAGTCTGATCAGAGTCTTCGCTTCCGCATAGAGGTAGCTTAGACCCTTAGCTACACTTTGAGCACTTAATGTAGGGTCTAATCATTAGAGCGAGTCGGTTATAGTGCACCATAACCGAGTCGCTCTAATCACTTGACCACGGTGCCTCTCTTAATCATGGCAGATGTACTTTTAAGGTCGGCCGGAAAGTCATGAGTTCAAGCCCAGGCTTCGCCATCCGATGACTGGAAAACGCTCTCTGTCAAACCGACAGTAAATGGGTACCGGGAAGGATAAGGCAACGAAAGGAGAGGAATGAGCTTCGCCTTTCATATGCTGTGCCGAAGATACATTGGCCTCAAACTCCCACTACCCCTAAGGCCACTAGGCTATGGGAAACCGTTAACTTTACTTTACGTTTTTATCATGTATAGCCGGCAAACCAAACCTTAAACAATGCTCTTAGGGATGAAAGCATTGAGATAAATGAGCCGCGACACGACAAAACCAACAATGTCGTTGTTGGCACTGCGCAGATTCAGATCAGCCTGGGCATCCGGTAAAATTGATTAGACCCTACATTAAGTGCTCAAAGTGTAGCTAAGGGTCTTAGTTACCTCTATGCGGACAGCGAAGACTCTGATCAGACTGGGCGGATGCCCAGGCTGATCTGAGTCTGCGCTGGGCGCACAACCACATTGTTGATTTTCTCGTGTCGCGGCTCAAATGGGTCAACTTGCAGAGGAAGCAATTCTGTCAGTTTCACTGTTGCCTTCCTTCTAACTTGAGTCAACTCTTTATGACAGACAAAACAAACGTTAAATGAGCCGCGGCACGTGAAAATCAACAGAGTGGTTGTGCGCCCATTGCAGACTCAGATCAGCCTGGGCATCCACCCAGTCTGATCAGACTAGTCGCTTAGCGCTTCAAGGGTAGCTAGGGGCCTAAGCTACCTTCATGCGGACAGCGAAGACTGAGCAGACTGAGCAGATGTCCAGGCTGATCTGAGTCTGTGCTGAGCGCACAACCACATTTGTGGATTTGTCGTGTCACGGCTCAAATCAACATTGATTCTACGTTAAATTCGTGATTGAGCCCACGTTGAGTCAACTTCATGACGTCGATCGACATTAAATCAAGGTTGATTCAACGTTATGACAATGAATCACCGTTGATTCCATGTCGATGAAACGTTATGTGCTTGTTGGGAAACCTGTCCCTTTTAGGAAGAAAATACATGGAAGAAAGGTTAGATACGACAATATCAATTCATTAAGATTTGAGCCGCGACGCGACAAAACCAACAAAGTGGCATGTGCGTCCAGCGAAGACTCAGATCAGCCTTGACAGATGCTCAGTATGATCAGAGTCTTAGCTGTGCGCTTAAAGGGTAGATACGGGTGTAGGCTACCTCCATACAGACAGCAAAGGCTCTGGTCATACTTGGCGGATGCCTAGGCTGATCTGAGTCTTCGCTGGGTGCAACATGCCAGTTTGTTGATTTTATCGTGTCGAGGCTCAAATATTTTATCGTGACGTATGGTTCAAACTTCGTCATTGTTCTTGACCGTGGTAAATGGTAAAAAATACAATGTACATGTACAATGTGAGAGGCCCTTTTTAGTGCATCGCTTTAGTTGATATTGTATCGCTGGAGAGAACCAGAAAAGAAAATTATATTTTGTGGAGCACATTGGGCAGTTTTCAAAAAGAAAAAAAAGTCATTTTCACAATTGTTTTGCCAGTTATGCACATTTTGTCAACAAAAGTGAAGGTTGAATTGTGTTATAACGTTTTTACCACTAATCAGACTATGGAGACTCCGAATATCAAGAAAATTCGTATGTAACCTTGAACCGTATAACCACACCTGGTATAATCGATTCCGCCAATTTTCGCTTCCTGCAGAGACTGTACATCATATTTGGCTTCCGCCGAGACTGTCCGCGAACTCTTGCTTCCTGCAGAGACTACTGTCCTTGAAAAATAGCTTCCTGCCGAGACTGTCCGCGTGATTCTGCTTCCTGCCGAGAACCTCGGCAGGAAGCAGAATCACGCGGATTGTCTCTGCAGGAAGCCATTTATCATGTACAGAAGTCTCGGCAGGAAGCAAGAGATCGCGGACAGTCTCGGTGGAAGCCAAATATGATGTACAGTCTCTGCAGGAAGCGAAAATTAGCGGAATCGATTATACCCGGTGATAACAGACATGCCTGGTCGTATATTAGCTTACCTTTCATTAACTAACAATATATTCCAACCCTCACTCTTTGATCGCTAGCTACGATATTTGTTCGACCGGTTTAATTATTTATGGATTTTCGATATAAAATCAATCGAGATCACCTTGAGTCATGGCAAACACATACGTTGCTAAGGAAGCCTGTTAGACTGTTTAACCTTTGTCATTATCGAACCGGTAAAACGAACCTGATAGATCCTGATCAAACTACTCTTATTAAAGTTTATGGATATAGAGCTACTTTCAGTGGAAGCAACTCTGCCTTTTTTCGTTTTTTGCCTCCCTTCTCAACGGGGGTCAGCTCTTAAATGGAAGAATTTGCACCATTTTGAAATTGCAGACGTAGTTCCCCTTTGTAAAATGGCTGAACACTATGAGGTGCCGTTTTTAAATTACTATAAATTCCCTGTTTTGTAATATCACTAATTTCAATTAGTGATATCACAAAATCTAATTAGTGATATCATAAAGTATGTGCGATTTAGTGATATCACATAATCATATCCACTTTTGGATATCACAAAATCTCCATTTAGCGATTTCACTAAATCGACCTTGTGATATCACAAATTTTATGTAGTGATATCATTCAATATTAATTAGTGATATCACACAATCGATTTTGTGATATCACTAAATCGATACGGTGATATCACATAATAATCAGAGATATTACAAAATAATACGTAATATCACGTATTCGAAATAGTGACATCACAAAATCGTTATAGTGACATCACAAAAAAGGGATTTATTGTAAAACCGTTCCTCATAGAAACTTAGCTTAAAAATAAAGGTATGTTTCGTAAATTGAGTTGCGTGAGCCCAGAGATCGTAGGTTCGAGTCTGGTCGGTTATTTTCCTCTAGCTAGCATCTGACTAATTGTATACGCTCAGTCATTCATTTATTTACCGGCTAATACCCTTTGTCCACCCCCCCCCCCCCCCCACACACACACACAGACACACACTCATCGGCCCGAAGTGGTCGAAGTATTGTTGAAAAAGCCGTAAAGCCCCTGTTCATCGGCATACGGCAGGTAAATATAACATAATGAACCGTGTCACATGCAAGATGCCTCACGACCCGAGCGAATAGCTCAGACACAAAGGTATACAGACTTGTCATTGTTCTGAATGGTTCAGGATCCATTGGTCACGCATGCAATCAGAGAATTAGGATAGGATGTGCCGACAGGTCTCAGTTGTCACTATTCGCATGGTTCGCGTGTTCCAACCAACAAGCTCACGCAGAGAGAGAGAGAGAGAGAGACAGACAGACAGACAGACAGTAACTTTATTCACTCAAAGTACATGTAAACATGACATAATGAGGAATTTCTAACATACTTATCAACATGGCAAACGGACGGTGGATCATGTACTAATACTAGCAATGGTAACAGTAAATGATTTGAAAATTTAAATGCAAGGGGAGGAAAACACAGAGCATAAAGCGAGAAACTGAAAGAAAGGAAGAAAACAAAATATTACACTATATTTCACTAAACGGCTCGCCGCATACTTCCTCTGCCAAAAATAAAGGGCAAGGCATCCTAAATAAGTGAATTTTCAGAAAAATTAAATCTCCAAAATTATGATAATAGTAACCATAAAATTTGTATTTACAGTACAGGACAACAGAACGCATATGGCTGGCCGTTACAGCCAGCTATAAAGTACACAGCTTCTCAAAACCAAAACATCTTACAAGGAATTTCGTGAGAGAGAGAGAGAGAGAGAGAGAGAGAAAGAAAACCAGCAGGTACAGTGACCGCGGGACGACGTCATACCGACGTCGATGCGACACCATGTCATCATAACATCGCCTCGACTTCGGCGTGACGCCGTCCGGATGCCACATGGTGAAAAGAGAGAGATAGAGAATGAGTGAGAAAAAGAAACAATGTAGTCTGAGAGAGGACAAGCTTTAACCATATATGTCCACAAGCCTAACAAATGGCATAAATTCACAGTGAGCCCACTCAACTCCTATAAGAATTTACTATCAGAGTAGGAGCAAACAGGAAGTCACGGAAGTTGTTCCCCTTGGTAAAAATGACTTTGATTTTTCGTATTTCACTTGAGGTTTTACGAAAGAAAGAAAAAAATACCTCTTTTGAATTTTTCCTGGAGTTTTTAATCTTATCTTTTCCTCAGTAATATTGATCAAAAATCTATCCTTACAAGTCAGCTATTAGGCCAGCCTTACAATCTATGAGATCAATGATTATATGTATTGAAATGTTTACAATTCAAAATGGCCGCCGTTGCGCTCTGATTTAATACATAGTTACAATGAAAATATTGTTAAAATCCAATACTGCATTACAATTCATTGTACGAATTTCATAGCGGATCATGGGGGTAACGCGGAATTAACACACTTTTATAATATCTGATTTCTACAAAGTGGGTAGGAAAAAAATCAAACAATAATAAAATATTAGATGGGGGGAAATGATATTAAAAGAAATAAAGAAACATGTAAAATGTACATAGATGAGTAAAACGGCTAAAATAATAATAATAATAATGATCTCCCTATCTTCATTCTCTTCAATAATAATACTACTGATAATAACAATAAAAAGGTAACAAACCAAGGAACAAAATCTAATCAGGTGCCGGGTCAAGGAACACTAGGCTTTAGCTTCCAGCGAGGGTCCCGGCAAATATTAATGCATTGAAAGAAACATGTATAATCGCTATTCTTGAATTATAAAGTATATGATTCCATTGAAAATTTTAGCCACACTACCTTGAAAGAAAAAATGACAGAAACAGTGCTCCAGATAAGAGGGGCTAAAAGGAATAATTTAGGAATAATATTCCTTATTTCTCCATAAAGTTGTGACCCTCATAGCGTATGGTTTCATTAAGAATAAGAATATTTTTTGTTTCTTTATTTCTCCATAAAATACATGTTGTGACCCCTCATTAGAACGGTTCTTATGACGGTCACAGCATATTTTTCGTTGAGAAATAAGAAACAATATCTTTTAATTATCCATTCCCACTCTTATCTGGAGTTCTGTGTAAAATGCCTTATATACATGACGCGCTTCCGCGAAAAACAGAATGGCTATTGCAACCAAAATGCTTATGCTAGGACGGCGACATCATGTTAGGCAATGTCATGTGAACAGGTTACTGTCCGAAATATGAATTTAAGCCTAAAAAAGATGTCCAAACAGCATGAGAATTCCAGGATTTGAACATGGATTCATTCGACCACGGCCTCTCATGCGCATAGAAACTTGAGCCACGACACGAGAAAACAAAGTGGTTGTTCGCCCAGTGCAGACTCAGATCAGCTTAGGCATCCGCCTAGGTAATTGATCAGACTCTTTGCTAATCACTCAAAGGGTAGCTATGAGTCTTAGCTACCTCCATGCCGGCAGCGAAGACTCTGATCAGACTGGGCGGATGCCCAGGCTGACCTGAGTCTGCACTGGGCGCACAACCACTGTGTTGTTTTTCTCGTGTCGCAGCTCATTTATGCAAGAATATTGTACAGTAATAATAAATTATGACAAACGTAACACCAATAACGTTATTTTACAAAGAGGTACCATGGTCAAGAGATTTTGAGTGTTTGGCACTGTGAAAAAAATCATGGTTTCGAACTGAAACGGACCAGCACCTAAGAGGATTTGGACCCGGTTTACACACACACTGCAAAAATAAACGGTAGATTTTACGGTAAAATAACTGGCAACCAGCTGCCAGTCTTTTTACCGTTATTTTTACGGGCGCCCGTAAAAATTGCAGGAATCATCAAGCAGAGTGGGACAGAAAAGAGCAGATGTCGTTTTGTTTAAATAGCCCCTCAACAATACAAAGTTATTTTCGAGTGCGCCAAGTTAACATAAAACTTCCATTTCGTGATTTCCAACAATGTCTTACAGGCAAAAACCCGTAAAAATAACGGTAAAAGGACTGACAGCCGGTTTCCAGTTATTCTACCGTAAAATCTACAGTATTTGTTTTACAGTGCAGGCAGTGGACATCCACAGCTCACTGCCTCTACGGCCAAGAAAAGGTATAGAACACGTGTTTACTTATACACAGGGTATAATCGATTCCGCCAATTTTCGCTTCCTGCAGAGACTGTACATCATATTTGACTTCCGCCGAGACTGTCCGCGATCTCTTGCTTCCTGCCGGGACTTCTGTACATGATAAATGACTTCCTGCAGAGACTGTCCGCGTGATTCTGCTTCCTGCCGAGGCTCTCGACAGGAAGCAGAGTCCCGCGGACAGTCTCGGCAGGAAGCAGAATCACGCGGACAGTAGTCTCTGCAGGAAGCAAGAGTTCGCGGACAGTCTCGGCGGAAGCCAAATATGATGGACAGTCTCTGCAGGAAGCCAAAATTGGCGGAACCAATTATACCCTGTGTTATATGTCCTCTTCCCTCGCTATCTTCCCGGTCTGGCCACATACTTTCGTTTCTCCTTCCGCTGATTCAAGAAGGGCAGTTGTCAGTTACTGGCGAAAGTATGTGCACTTAGTACTGGTTAACCGCTTAGGAGGTCTAAGCCTGCCCAGGAATAGTGTGGTTAGGTTAACTGACCGTCCCGACATGACCTTAGTTGTTTACCGTGGACGTTAAGCATCAAATCAACCAACAACCAACTCGCTATCTTTAAATTATACAACCCTTTCAAGAAATGAAAAAAAAGAGATTTTTACCATGTTATAAAATAGACGGATTATTTTTTTTCGGTAAGCTCCTTTTTTGTATGACAGAAAAATGGGATATTACATAGACTTTGGTTTAAACGTTTGCCTGTATTTATGAAAGTAAGGCTTGTCCATGCTAAAGATACATTTTTGTCAGAATTAAACTTTGTCAGCCTTTGTTGAAAATATTGGATAATCTCCCTTCTCCTACATAATCACAGGGTATAACCGATTCCGCCAATTTTCGCTTCCTGCAGCGACTATCCGTCATATTTGGCTTCCGCCCAGTCTGTCCGCGAACTCTTGCTTCCTGCAGGGACTACTGTCTTCGAAAAATGGCTTCCTGCCGAGACTGTCCGCGTGACTGCTTCCTGCCAAGAGCCTCGGCAGGAAGCAAAATCACGCGCACAGTCTCTGCAGGAAGCCATTTATCATGTACAGAAGTCTCGGCAGGAAGCAAGAGATCGCGGACAGTCTCGACGGAAGCCAAATATGATGTACAGTCTCTGCAGGAAGCGAAAATTAGCGGAATCGATTATACCCTGTGATAATCGATTTTGAAAATCTTGCTGCTAGTTTGACGACTATGTTTCCGACGGTAGTAAAATAATGGGGAAACTGTAGCTACGAGGGTTGATCCAGAAGTAATGTCACTGCAGCTATAAAATCGTGTAGAATAAAGAGAGGGCAACGAAATTTCGTATCCATGTACCTTATTCTATTTGCAGTATGGTCTGAAAATGTTATTAAAATATAGTGCACAGTAATTGAGCTATCGAGATCGGCAGAAGGCATGGTAACGACACGCGCCGCACGTCAATGACGTTGTTGACGTTCCAGGCGAAGTTTTGCTATTGTATCATGTCTTGAGTAGCATATTCGGTGTTCTAGCATAGCACTACTGTCTGTTTACCCATGTTTATATCATCCTTCAATATTATTTGAACAGCCCCGCATCTCATGTTCAAGAATATACACAATCTTCGAATTGCAGAACATCGATCTTCATATACGGGGTCCAAACAAGAGTGACGTTATTGTCTGACATTGCACATAAAGATTTTCCGGTATTCGGACGATCCTCTAACGACTCATCTGCACCCTTGCAGCGCTGACTGCACCTTTACGCAAGCCTCATAATCATGGTTATATAACCGCATGTCTAATTAAACAGCACAGAGTTTCTAATGGCGATATTTCTAATTAGTGGCAAAACCGCATATGTATCTGAAGATGCGTTTGTCAGAAGTCAGCATTTTTTTCACTTGGCAGTTACAAGCATTAGCACTTCCTGGCGAACTTCAAACTGCAATGGCGATATTAAAGTATCAACAGTGGGTGGCAGGAATATATTTCGTCATCGTATCAAACTTTCATCTGATTTGGCGCGTTAGTTTGATTTTAATTTAGGATTGCCTTTGAAAATAATGGTCATGTTATTAACGTTACTCTGACGTGCGGCGCGATGGCGACGGTGGCATACTTTGAACGCCTATATAATTGGAACGGGAAAAGATTCCAACTTCGTATTTATTCTGTTAATCAGATCTAAATTACAGTGTGCCTTGAAATACTTTTTATAATAATGCTACGATAAACAAGCGCGCAATGGACACAGTGACATTACTTCTGGATCAACCCTTGTACATGTACATCAATTTCGAAAAGTTATTTGGAAATGACAATTTCAGGAGGATGAATTCAGACCCGTTTTTTTTTTTTTTTGGCTTGTTTTGCAAATAATCATAGCCTTTCACTACTACATGTATCACCCTCCCATCGTCCTAATATGACTGACATACTGTTGAAAAGGACGTATAATCGCTGTTCATCCAACCATCCATGTAAAGATACGAGTAACCTAGCTAGACTTGTCACACGCCCGATAACCGTTTATAATTCTTATTTCTCTGTGTGTTAGGGAGTGGGAGGTGGGACGGGAGAGGGAGGGAGTTGGAGTGGCGTGGGAAGAAGGGCGAAGTTAAAAAAGTTTTACTTCTTTTATTTGACCCAGAGAGGCGCCGTAGTCGAGTGGTTAGAGTGGCTCCGTTATTGTGCAGAAAGTCACCGGAAGGTCGTGAGGTCGTCCGTCGCTCTCCGTCGCCATCCGACGATTGGAAAACTCTCTCTGTCGACCATTTTAAGCAGTAAAGGGGTACCTTTTTCGAATCAGGAAAGGATAAGGCAGCGAAAGGAGAGAGATGGGCTCCGCCTTTCATCAGCTGTGCCCAAGATACAGTGAGTCTCTAACCCCCAATGCCCCTAAGGCTATTAGGCTATGGGACACCTTTTACCTGACCCAGTCTCCCTATGGGCACACAACGTTGAATCAACATTGAATCAACGTTGATTCAACGTCATGACGTTGAATCAACGTTCATTAAACGTTGATTCAATGTTGTGTGTCTGCTGGGCTATGAAAATAAAATCTGCCCCTCCTATTAGAGGGCAGACTATCTGTATGAATTTAATGAAAGATAAATTGAATTTTTGCCTCCGGGCTAGGCTTATGTATAGAACACTGGTACATGGGCCTCAATTTAGAGACTGAATCCTGTCGGAAAAAAACTATTTGTGTAAAGAATCGAATGCAAATGTATCCTACTGCCCGAGTAAACAGCATAGATTTAGATCAGCATGCATATCCGCGCAGTCTCACAAGAATGTTAAAGGTTACTGATCATTTATCGGTCCGGCCAGTCAGCCTGCGCACCTGTGCCAACGTATCAATGTTTTCAATTCTCATTTTAAAGCTGTCTGAAGTATGGAATGCCAAAGTTGCATTTCAAAGCCACACAAATTTTGATAAATGAACAGATTGCCGTTATACCTGACTTACCTGCAGCTACCGTCAATACACCACTAACACAGGATATAATCGATTCCGCCAATTTTCGCTTCCTGCAGAGACTGTACATCATATTTGGCTTCCGCCGAGACTGTCCGCGAACTCTTACTTCCTGCCGAGATTTCTGTACATGATAAATGGCTTTCTGCAGAGACTGTCCGCGTGATTCTGCTTCCTGCCGAGGCTCTCGGCAGGAAGCAGAATCACGCGGACAGTCTCGGCAGGAAGCCATTTTTCGAGGACAGTAGTCTCTGCAGGAAGCAAGAGTTCGCGGAAAGTCTCGGCGGAAGCCAAATATGACGGACAGTCTCTGCAGGAAGCGAAAACTATTTGTGTAAAGAATCGAATGCAAATGTATCCTACTGCCCGAGTAAACAGCATAGATTTAGATCAGCATGCATATCCGCGCAGTCTCACAAGAATGTTAAAGGTTACTGATCATTTATCGGTCCGGCCAGTCAGCCTGCGCATCTGTGCCAACGTATCAATGTTTTCAATTCTCATTTTAAAGCTGTCTGAAGTATGGAATGCCAAAGTTGCATTTCAAAGCCACACAAATTTTGATAAATGAACAGATTGCCGTTATACCTGACTTACCTGCAGCTACCGTCAATACACCACTAACACAGGATATAATCGATTCCGCCAATTTTCGCTTCCTGCAGAGACTGTACATCATATTTGGCTTCCGCCGAGACTGTCCGCGAACTCTTACTTCCTGCCGAGATTTCTGTACATGATAAATGGCTTTCTGCAGAGACTGTCCGCGTGATTCTGCTTCCTGCCGAGGCTCTCGGCAGGAAGCAGAATCACGCGGACAGTCTCGGCAGGAAGCCATTTTTCGAGGACAGTAGTCTCTGCAGGAAGCAAGAGTTCGCGGAAAGTCTCGGCGGAAGCCAAATATGACGGACAGTCTCTGCAGGAAGCGAAAATTGGCGGAATCGATTATACCCTGTTATTAAGCAACATTGCATTGTCCCCATTAGAAGTTGGAACACTTCTTAAAACTCTTCCTGTTTCCAAAGCTTCTGGGGCCGTATTCATAAAACGACTTAAGTGGTTGCTATGCTGTTGCTAAGGCTAAATTTCTTTGAAGGAGATTCCCTACAACTATGAAATTTGCTCTGGAGGAACAGTATGAAATTTGCTCTGGAGGAACAGTCTTACAAAGACTGTTCCTCCAGAGCAAATTTCATAGTTGTAGGGAATCTCCTTTATAGATACTTAGCCTTAGCAACCGCATAGCAACGACTTAAGTGGCTTTATGAATACGGCCCCTGGTCACAATGGCTTGGGTAATCGTGTTCTTCACGAATTATCTAACGAACTTTCACTACCATATTGCTCTCTTTTTAATCAGTCATTACGCGTGGTAATTGTTCCCTTTTGATATAAAGAAACCAATTTTTGCCCTGTTCCTAAAACAGGTGACCTTTCTCAAGTCTATTTCATTGCTAAACTCGGAGGTTAAAGTCTTGGAAAGGCTCGTATTTAAATACTTATTTAACCACCTACGTGACAACAATTTACGGTCTTCTCAATAATCAGGTTTTCTTCCTGGAGACTCAACCGTCAACCAGTCAACATTCCTCTACAACACAACACATTCTGTCAAGCACTAGATTCAGGCAAAGAAGTACGGGCTGTTTTCTGTGACATCAGCAAAGCCTTCGATCGTGTGTTGCATGTTATCCCCCCCCCTACCCCCCCCCCCCCCCCCCCCCCCCTTGCTAAGCTTCAAGCAGCTGGTGTCCCAGGAAACGTCCATGCTTAGTGAGCAGATTACCTGTCTAATAGAAAACAACGAGTTGTTCTCCCTGGTGCTGTTTCTGATTGGACTTATATCCGTGCTGGAGTTCTGCCCAGGGATCGACCTTAGGCCCTCTTCTGTTTTTTATTGTACATCAATGATATTGTAAATGACATTGGCTCAAATATTCGGTTGTTTGCTGATGATACCAGTCTCTTCATTATTGTTGATGATCCTGTGACAGCAGTCGGTTGTATTAACACAGATCTTGGTAAAATCTCAAACTGGGCTTCAACATGGCTTGTTACATTCAATCCTTTTAAAACAGAAACTTTACTCATCTCTCGCAAGCTAAACACACCTCTACGTCCACCTCTCTTTATGCAAAACCAACAGATATCCGAAGTTGATTCTCGCAAACATCTTGGTCTCTACTTTTCAAACGATTGCACTTGGCATCAACACATGAATTATAATTGAGCCGCGACACGAGGAAACCAACAATGTGGTTTTGCGCCCAGTGCAGACTCAGACCAGCCCAGGCATCCGCCCATTTTGATTAGACTCTTCGCTAAGCGCTTAGACGATAGCTAAGTGTCTAAGCTACCTTCATGCGGACAGCGAAGACTCTGATCAGACTGGGCGGATGCCCAGGCTGATCTGAGTCTGCGCTGGGCGCACAACCACATTGTTGGTTTTCTCGTGTCGCGGCTCATATTACTGTTAAAGCGTGGGCTAGAATTAACATCATGCAATAATTGAAATTCAAATTAGATAGAAAATCTTTAGAAACTATTTATACGGCATTTATTAGACCTTTAATCGAAAATGATGGCATCGTTTGGGACAATTGCTCACGATACGAGAAACAAGAACTTGATAAATTCAGAACGAAGCGACTAGGATACATGTAGCAACAGGAGCCACTAGACTTATTTCTATCACTGCCCTTTGAAAGGAAATCGGATGGGACACGCTTGAAAATAGAAGAACTAATCATAAGCTAACCTTTTTTTTATGACCCATAACCTAGCTCCTTTATATCTGTCATCCTTAGTACCTCCGTCTGTTCGTAATATTTCACGCTATAATCTTAGAAATGCTAATAATCTACAAATAATAGATGCAAGGACACCCCTCTATTACAGTTCTTTTGTGCCTTCAACTGTCAGAGCCTGGAATAACATACATGAAGAGGCGAAACAATCAGACTCTGTAAACACCTTTAAATGCTTTCTCATAAAGTTAAATCTCACATTCCGAAACATTAATATGTAGGAAACAGGAAGGCTCAAATATTAGATTAAGGACTAATTGCAGCTCACGTAACTTAGATCGTTGTATGAGGAACATTTCTGATTCCCTTTATGCCAGTGTGGCAGCGTAGAGAATGCTCAACATTATTTCTTTCACTGCCGATACTTTTAGGTCCAACGAACTGAATACATTATCTCAGTATCAGATTCCCTCGTTGTCTCTCCTTTTATATGGTAGCGATTCTCTTTCACTCGAAATTAATACGGTCATATTTGAACAGGTACATAAATTCATTTGGATTCATAACGTTTTTGAGTAGCATATCCTCTTAGAAAATGGCATGCGGCTGGTATTCTTGTTAGTTTTGTTAGCAATGGTAGTTGTTGTGTTAAATGCGGCTGTCGCTGCGAATCTGCATCCCCTCTCTTATCTTCAGTTGCTCTCTCTCTCTCTCTCTCTCTCTCTCTCTCTCTCTCTCTCTCTCTCTCTCTCTCTCTATCTATGGCCTCCTTATTTTTCCTTACTGTCTAGATAGTTTTCTCTGTTATTTATTTTCTCTGTTATTTCGTTGCACTTTCTATCGTTGTTTTTCGAAAAAAACTATTACAACGCATTAATATGACACTTTTATTAACATAATTTTGTCAAACTTTCGCCATGATGTTCATTTGTTAGATATGTCCTAGGAGAGGAACTTTATAAGTACTAGTGCTTCCGTTCCAATCTTATTATTGTATTGTAATAATCCTATCATTATTTGTATTTTGTCAATGTTTATATGTATTGAATAGATTGAAATAGATTGAAATAAAATACAAAGGTTGCATTAATTCATATTTTTATCCCCCGCCGAAGGCGGAGGGATATAGTTTTCTCCATGTCCGTCCGTCTCTCTGTCCGTCCGTCCTTCCGTCCGTCCGTCTGTCCATCCGAAACCATAACTAAGTAACCACTCAACGGAATTTCATGAAACTTGGAATAAATATATATTACTATAACACGCTGATGCACGTCAAGTATCATCAGACTGGCTTCAGTAGTGCATGAGTTATTGCCCTTGAATTGTTTTAAAGTCAATGAAATGAGCCATAATTAAGTAACCACTGGACGGAATTTCATGAAACTTAAAATAGTACATATCACTATAATCCGCTGATGCATGTTACGTTCCTCCAGACTGGCTTCGGGTGTTTATGAGTTATTCCCTTGAATTGACTTAAAATCAATAAAATGAGCCATAGCTAAGTAACCAGTTACCGAAACTTCATGAAACTGAAACTTAATATGTATCACCATAAGGTGGTTATGCAGTATTGGCATCAGAAGTGCATGAATTATTGCCCTTGAATCAATTTAAAATTGACAAATTTAGCCATAACTTGGCACATGCAATCAATGAATAGAATTATATGAAACTTTTACGAAATGCGTCACCATAACACATTGGTGCATCTTAAGTTTTGTCAAAATTGCTTCAGTTGGCAATGAGTTATTGCCCTTGACTTGGTTGAAATTAACAAATTTAGTCATAACTAAGTAGCCAATGAATGGACTTTCATGAAACTCAACATGTTTATGTATTGTCCTGACATAGCAGTGCACATTAAGTTTGATCATAATGGCATCAGTAGTGCATGATTTAATGCCCTTGAATTGATTTAATATCCACAAATTAGCCATAACTTAGATACTGGACTGAATAAAAAAATTTTGAAACTGAATAAAAAATGTATCATCATAGTGCAATGATGCTGAGGCAAGTGTTTAAAAAACAGCATCAGCTGATGCCTCACTTATGCCAGAGTAATAGTCCACTCAGCCCAGTGAAAGAAATGATATGAAACTTAAAGTAAGTCATGATAATAATCAAATCAGGGCCACTTCAGCGGGGGATATAAATTCACCGAATTTGCTTGTTATATTTGATTTTCTTTCATTTGTTTTATATATTTTTTATATTTGTATTCAATCTCTGTTCACTTTTATTGTATATTTTTTGTTTTAGTTCTATAATCGATCATTTATATTCAGTATCTATTCATTTCTATTGTATAAGTTTTGTTTTTATACTACAGTGTATTTTCGAGTATTTCTATTTACTAATTTATGGTCTGTACGCTAGATTGTTTCAATACTATTCATTGTCTTACGTTTATATTCCATATTTTTCATTTGTATTCTAAATTACTATATTTATATTGTATTATTGTGATTTGCATTTAATATTTTCAACTTTGTATTAGCAGTTTGTTCATTTGTATCCTATATTATTTCATTTCTATTAAGAAGCGGCTGTAGCGTAGTGGAAAACACTCCGGACTACCAATCCAGGGATCGCAAGCTCGATCCCCCGCTTCTCCGGTCTTTCGGATGAGACTTTAAACCGAGGTCCCGTCTTCATATGACCTCGTTGTTGATGGAGCGTTAAACCCGAGTATACTCACTCATTTATTTCTATTGTATCCTTCATTTGTATCCTATTTTTCGATATTTACATTCTGTTCTTAGTGATTTATATTTGATTTATATTTGATATATTCGCATTTGCTTTCCACATTATCTGATTTCTGTTCCAAAATGTTTCATTTCTATTATATATTTTTATTACTATTCTGTGTGTGTTATTGATTAATGTCCACGGTAAACAGCTGCCATGGGAGAAGCATACTTTAATGCCCCAATTTCGGGATGTGGGTTCTAATTGAACAAGAACAACAGGCTTCTGATGACATGATGTTTAATAATGATGGTGAAAGTATGTTGATGTCTTCACCTTGTAAACCTATGGCTGTCTGTAATGATACATACATAATACCCATGCAGATAGTTTACACACCTGAGTGCTATTAAACACCCCATGCAATCTGCTACGCGAGGACAACCTAGGAGATAAAGGTGCAGGGTGCAAATACAACAAAATATAATGTATTTCCAATGATTTATTTCAACATATGACGCAGTTATGGTCATGTCGGGACGGTCAGTTAACCTAACCATACTATTCCTGGGCAGGCTTAGACCTCCTAATCAGTTAACCAGTACTAAGTGCACTAACTTTCACCAGTAACTTACAACTGCCCTTCTTGAATCAGCGGAAGGAGAAATGAAAGTAAGTGGCCGGACCGGGTATCGAACCCAGGACCTCTGGCTTATAAGTCAGACGCCCTGCCGATTGCGCTACGCGGCCCAGCATTTCTATTTTATATTTCTAGATTTGTATTAAGTAACTATTGTTTCTATTTGATGTTTTTCCGTTTATATTTGTAAATTGCTTTATTTATATTCTAAACTCGTTGATTTCTATTATATATATTGCCATATTTGCATTCATTGAGACGTTTATTATTATTCAATATAATCTTACATTTGTATTGTATGATTTGTTTGTTTACTATGTTACATGGTAATTCATTGGCTAAGACAAAAAAGGGTATGCCTAGTAACCGGAATCTTTATCAGTCCAGCCTTTATAGGCTCATCACTAACATACCAGACGATTAGAGAAATAATAAATAAAGAAAGATAAAACTGTACGCGTGATACACAGATACTTCTATTCTATTCTATCCCATAACCTTACAACGTTTGACGAGATAACTTCGGAACAATCGCTTTCCACATTGTCCTGTTTTCAGCTGCCCTAGTTCAGCTGGCAAAGTCCATACATGTCCACTCTTTACTACAAATCAAATATCTTCTGCAACCTACGTCCTTCTAAAGGCGACGGCAATTTGTTACGGTCAACTGTCAGATAAAACATTCCGCCGAAAAACTGATTTCTTTTGATTCCATTATAACGGTATTAAAACTGCTTAGTTAAAGTCGCGGTAACTAGATTTGTGACGTCAGAGCCTCGCCGTACTCCGCAAACCTCGCGCTAGCAAAGTGACCGCCGCGGAAGTCGTCAATAATGTAGCTGACAGGTACCGTTAAAGATAAATTTTGTGACTAGGGTCAACTGAGCCGACGTCTATGAAGAAATGATTTTGATTCTCTGCCTTTTTATTATCTTGTGATAACGGAAAGTTTCTGAACCTGCTCCAACAACATTTTGCAGTAGTGAACTGACGCGTAGTAATATTGTCTCCGACCTCTTCTTCTGTCTGTCTCTTCTTTTTCTTTCACTGTGCCCTGTAAAATTGTCTTTGATAAACCAGAAGATCTTGAGACATGGCCAAACCACCTGTTTCCGTTTTTTCACCAGGGTCAGTTCATCATATTCTCCAATGGCTGCTTGGATCTTTCTGCGAACCTTCTATTGGTTATATGGAACGAAATGTTCAGAGAAACCTTCGGTAGCATCTCATCTTAAAGGCCTACGTTCTTTTCTCTAACTCTGCTGTCATGGTAATTGATTCACAGGCATACAGAAAAAATAAAAATGGCAAGACAGCGTATAAGTTTCACCGTTGATCCAAGAGATATGTTGTTATCTCGTCAAATTGGCTTCAGCTTTGTAAGAACTGAAGTGGCTTGTACAGCCCTTGAAAGCACCTCCTGTTTAGAGCCATAATCTGAGACAATTGCTCCAATATACTTGAAGCTTATAACTATTGCAAGCTTGTGTCCTTTAACGTTGATCTTCTCTGCATGTCGTTGTTAGCTTGGTCTTCTCAGCAATGATCTCCATCTTACACCTTGTGCAGGTTTTGTCGAGACTGTCAACTAGGGCTTCTAGCTCCTGATATTTCCCAGCTAGAGCATCTATGTCATCGGCAAACCGCAGGTTATATTTCTGCCTCCTATGCTAACCCTCCCGTCCCGTTCTTCTAGAGCATCAGACCTGGTCCGTTCAAGAAACATGTTGAAGAGGACATTCTTGCCTTACTCCAACTGTTGTTCTGACGAAGTTAGAAAATTATGCATTTGTTTTTTTTTTCTATTATAAATATTGTATGACTGAACAACGACACGAGAAAACCAACAATTTGAAAGTGGTTGTGCGCCCAGCGCAGCCTCAGATCAGCCTGGGCAACCACTTAGTCTGATCAGAGTCTTCACTGTCCGCAAGGAGGTAGCTTAGAACCTTAGCTACCCTATAAGCGCTTAGCAATGAGTCTGTTCGGAATGGGTGGATGTCCATGTTGATCAGAGTCTACTCTGGGCGCACAACCACTTTGTTGGTTTTCTCGTGTCGCTGCTCAGTTTTAATGATCACGCACTATATAATACGCAAAAGTAAAACAAAGTAATTAAGAGGAAAACATGAATTTTTCTAGGTCCCTTTTTGTCAAACATCTTTTTCATGTAAAGCCTCAGACTTTTTTTTCAAAAATGTGATTTAGTTAAAAAGAAGTCCTTACTTCATACTTGTCTCGTCTTAAGTCAATTGGGAATTGAGGCCATCCTTCAACAACCTTGCCTAATACACTTTGCACAGGTCATATAAGACCCTTGTGTAAATAAATTGAAATAACAAACTTTGCTGCGTTGACTATTGCATTGAAGAAGACAGTGTAACTTTCCTAAATTCTATATTGTGACGATTTAAGGTGAGGTGGGAATAATTCAGCACCGCCGTGCGGCAATTTAGTTTAAACTTTATTTATTTGTACAAATAACATTGATACATATAAATACAGTTCATGGAAATAAACTATTTATACAAAAGGGATTCAGAAGAAAGTCATATTGACTTTTTTAAATCTGTCTCCCAGAATATTTACACAGCAAATTTCAGACCCATGATCAACAGAGATTACATCTACCATTGGTCAGATAATTGCCTAAGAATACATTAGAAAAATAGAGAAGAAAATGAAAAAGACAAAAACATAAACAACAAATTTAGTATGAAAAGAAAGAAATAATCTAAGAATAAACACCTAAAGGGTAAAGAGAAACAATGTAGATATCTATAGTAGCCTCCACGAGGAAAGGAGGAAAATTCCATTATTATCTTATGATATTCATATAAAAAACCAGAGGTATAGCTATGCTTTCGAAAACAACAACAAATACATTTATTAGGTAAAAGGCAATAAAAACAATACGCTCAGATGAATGCTTAGTTTAGAATTCAGAAATATTTACTAATGAAATCGCTTAGATTTGCGTATAAAGGTTTAAACAGCTTTAAAGATCATAATATTGTCATTTACAGAAACGGCTGTACTTCTATACAACAATGAGTTCAGTGTAGGTAAACAAAGCTTTGAAACAGCAGCCAGCATGTCATTACGAATATTTTGGTATAGGTTACACTCAAGCAAAAAATGACGGGAGTCTTCTACTTCACCACACGCACAAAGTGGATCTAGAACGGTATGCTTGGAGAATAAATGCTGGTTGAGGGAACTACAATTTGTTCGTATCCGTGTGTGATAAATCTGGCAAGTACGATTTCCA
This sequence comes from Ctena decussata, assembly GCA_963989385.1. Lineage (NCBI taxonomy): Eukaryota > Metazoa > Mollusca > Bivalvia > Lucinida > Lucinidae > Ctena > Ctena decussata. The sequence continues at coordinate 43,398,465 of OZ022512.1, forward strand.
GAGGAATAATACGAGGGGGTGAAGTAATGTTAGACATGAGTTTAAGGTTGTATTTGAAGGCAGCTATACTAGTTACATTTTTAATTTCTCCAGGAAGGTCGTTCCAATCCCTAATAACTGAAGGTAAAAAAGAAGATTAATAGAGCTGAGTATTTGTATTAACAGTTTGAATATCACCAGCATTGCGTAAGTTATAGCTAACAGATGATCCAACGGTTCTAGGTACGAGTGAAAACAAGTAAACAGGACATAAGTTATTTTGCATTTGGTAAAACATTACAAGCTTATGATTTTTTCTTCTAGAAGACAGAGTTTCCCAACCTGTTTAAGTTAGTAGAGAATTGATAGAAGCAAGTCTTGTCGCACCCGTAACAATGCGTGCAGCTTCATATTGAATTTGTTCAAGTTCATATGATTCATACTGTGTGCAGTTGTTCCACTCAATATCAGCATACTCCAACAATGGCCTTATAAAAGAAAAGTAAATAATTTGCAAAGATTTACGATCAAGTACAAATTTTAGCTGCCTCATGGTGTTGATACGTTGCCACGCTTTAATTTTAATATAGTCAATATGTTCATGCCAGGAACAGTTGTTAGAAAGGTATAGCCCTAGGTGTTTATGAGAAGACAGTTCATTCACTTGTTGGTAATTCATAAATAAAGGCGGGTGATAGGGTTTATTAACTTTTCTAGAAAAGATAAGTGACTCTGACTTAGAAGGATTAAACGAAACTAGCCAATCAGCTGCCCATCTATGGATTTTTAAGAGATCAGAGTTTAGAGTTGTAGCTGCATCTGTTGGATCATCTACTATAATATACAGACTAGTATCATCGGCAAAAAGCCTGATAGATGAGTTTATATTCTCAACAATGTCATTGATGTAGATAAGAAAGAGAAGAGGACCGAGAATAGAACCTTGAGGAACTCCAGCATTTATAAAAGACCAGTTAATGGACGCTCCCGGTAGGACAACACGTTGCCTTCTATCTTTAAGATAATCAGCAAACCAAGAGAGAAGAGAACCAGAAATGCCTATACGTCTAAGCTTGTAAAGTAAACTTCTGTGCCAGACTCTATCAAACGCTTTACTAATGTCGCAAAAGACAGCACGTACTTCTTTACCTTCATCAAAGCTTTACAAAAAGTATTGTATAGATCTACAAGTTGGTTAACAGTGGAGTCCCCAGGAACAAAGCCCGATTGCAATGCAGTTATAATACTATTGTCTTCACAGAAGTTAAAACATGCTTATGTACAATCTTTTCCATGACTTTGCCTATAGTATTTAAAAGAGCAATGGGGCGATAATTTGAGATAATTGAAGGGTCGTCCTTTTTGTGAATGGGCGATACATTTGCTTCTTTCCAAATAGAGGGGACTTTGCCTGACTGAAGGGAGAAATTGAACAGATCACATAATGGTGCGGAAAGCGGAATTGCTAGTTCTTTTAAAAGCCTATTGTTGATAGAGTCTGGCCCAGCTGCTTTGCCAGTAGCTAAAGACTGGAGGGTTGATTGTACTTCATCCGGGGTAATGCCAATAGAACTCAGGGAATGTAAGTCAGCAAATGGAGTTGCAGGAAGAGAAGCATGTGTGTCATCAAGAACTGTTTGCTCTGTAAAGTAGTCGTTTAACGCAGTTGCCTTTTCCAAATCTTCTTCAATAACAACTCCGTCAACTATGAGAGGTGGTATAGAGAAATCTTGCTCTTTGTTAATGAAATGTTTTAACGTTTTCCAGTAGTCTTTAGGACGCAGGTCACTATTTTGCAGTTTATTGGCTAATGTTTCATTAATGTCTTATTTCGTTCGTAGCTTTATTTCTAAATGTTTTGTAATTAGTATGGTCAGTGGCATTATTTGTTCGTTTATATTTATCATATAATCTTTTTCTTCTCCGCATCATTCTTTTTATTTTACTTTTTAACCACTGAGGGTCAGACTTTCTTACCTTAACAATTTTATTTGGAATATGCTTCTTGGAGGTGTTAATTATATAATCTGTAACATTTTTTGTGTAAGTGTCAATATCTTCATTTTTGTGTGTTTGCCAATCGAAGTCAGAAATTTTCTCTCGAAGTGCTTCATAATTACCTCTGTCGTAAAGCCATACCTGTCTTTGAAACACTTTAATTATTACCTTCTTAAAATCTAACACACAAAATATCGGACAGTGGTACCTCACAGCTTGTTCAAGACAAGGCTCACCAACTCCACTTAACAAAACACCCTGCTTGTAAGAAGTCAATATAAGATCTATAATAGATCTGGAGGATTCAGTGAAATGGGTGGCTTCATTTATTAAGTTATGTAGATTACACTGCTGACATAAGGTTACAATCTTCCTACCAGATGCCGGTTTTAAAGTATCAAGATTAAAATCACCTGTTATTAAAATGTTATCAAAATTAGGATCATAAGCCAAGCCTATAGAATTCTGAATTTATTCCAAAGTCGCAGGAGGAGAGTTAGGTGGCATATAAAACGTGCCGATAAGAAGTTTATTTCGATTACAAGATACTTCGATCCACAAACATTCTATGTCTTGAAGTTCCAGGTCAACTCTACGTTTGGCATAAACATTTTCTTTTACATAGGCACAAATCCCGCCATGGTTACATGTATCACCTTGGCGGTCCCTCCTATGAGGCACATTAAAGCCATGCATATTAATGTCATAATCGGTTGTTCTATGGTCTAACCATGTCTCAGATAGGCACACCACGTCAGAATGTCTTCAGATTCGAGTATATCGACTTTGTTTGACAAACTCTGTATATATAATGCATAACAGAAAAGTGCTCCTTTAGGATAGTATTATAAGACGTAGAAGAAGAAGAAGAAGAAGAGGAATCGAAAAAATCAGGACCAGGATTACGCTCAATATCACCACTCTTTAAGAGTAATAGCGATAGTATGATCATCAGTTCAAAGGAAGATAGAAAAGTAAGACCTTTAACATTGAAATGACGACGGCAATGCAATCCTATTCGCGCCCTGTATGTCTGTATGTCAATCATTTACGAAATGCAATCAATGAGGGCACGAAGAAGAGTCTTGGACGCGAAGAGGAACATTAGTGTCTGTTTACAAACTTTCATTTCACTGTCATGTTGAATACATAATGGAAAGAATAAAAAATTAAGTCCCCGTGGAGTATAGAAAAAAATGAAGGTAAGAAAAGATGTAGATACCAGCATGGTAAGTGTTTCGCAAATTTTGTCCCTTTTTGGAGTATTAAGGTCCTAGACCCACAACGACAAATACAGGCAACTCGGCAAGTGCCGCCATACTTCGTCAACCACCGACAAACTTCCCGCTCCGCTGATGCAAACTCTATTCACGTTAACAATGTCAGAAACGTCTAAATAAAATGTTTATATGAGACTGATCTCTAATAAACGAAATCGACACCCTCATTCGTGATAATCGAATGACAGCATAGTGTTATCTGGGGCTCATTTGTGATAAACGGTAGAGCACAATACCTGTCAGTGCTTGGTACGACGACGCCCGCATCCATCACTGAGGGTCCAGAAACCTAAGTATACATTTAATCTAATTTCGATTTTTGGTTATGTTGTTTTTTTATATTCGCAAGAGATTTTACACTTCAGCCCACTGGGCACAACACGTTGAATCCACGCTAATTCAACGCCGACGCAACGTCATTAGAGTTGAATCGACGTCGATTCAATGCCAATTCAACGCTATGTGCCTGCAGGGAGGTTAAAAGGAAGATAGAATGGAAATCACAAAAAGTTTCACAAAAGCACATAAATACATATATATACATAATATGTACATACGTGCACACAAGTGCACGAAGGATACACGCGTGTGCACGGATGTACGCCTAGACTTACAAATACCAATACAAATACAGTATATATACTCAGTCATTGATATAAACATATGTAAAGATTTCTTATATTCCAGACAACAGAACAAGAAACGCACTAGCCAAATCATAAATTTAATAATCCACCTGACTTTACACAATCAAACTGAACACTGAACGACAAATAAGCAAAACCTGGCTTTATATAATAAATCAGGGCTCCGCTAGAAGGTTGCACGAGTTGTATGAAAAATTTAAAGTTCATGGGTTGGAGGAGTAACGGAGTCTCTGACGTCATCAGCGGAGACAAGGTAGTCTCATCTTCATTACACTGCCCCCTTCCATTTAAAGTGAACTTCCACTGTTCAAATTACAAAGTGTCAATGGTGTACGACAGGAACACATTTTATGTCCATTTCTGTTCACCACAATACTTGAAAAAAAAGTTAGTGAAAACAAGGAGAAAGTCTACCTGGCTTTATTGTCAAATAATCCAAAATTTAAACACCAGAATCTAAAAATAATCACCTCACTGTCCGTATCACCTGTATTATCATCCTGACTAAATACATTATCCGCCATGCCGGAATCATCACTGAACGCCATATTCTATATCCCAAGCTAACTGTTCATCAGGAATAATATTTTCTTCTCTCGACTGTCTTCCGATATCATATACAGGCTGATAAGTCCTTTTAGATTTTTCAAACTCCGTCAAATGTAAACTATCTTCTTTCATAGCACTGGTAACGGCTTCCTGAATGGTTTTCGGATGCGTGCGTTTGACAGCTAGTCGAAAATCTGTATATTCATCGCAGTTGTTTAGAAACGTAATGAGTGATTGTTCTTTGGCTACATCCATATTACAAGGGTAAGCTTTCCGAAAAAGATCCTCTATAGCCTGACCAAAGTCACGATAAGTTTCATCTTTTCGTTTCCGCCTTAGCTTTGCATCTGCTATAAAACAGTCTTTCATGTTAGCAGGACCGAAACGCTCCTCCAGCTTAGCAAGAAATGAATTCAAATTGCTTTGCTCCGACACAGGCAAACCATAGGCATATGCCTCCGCTTGACCTCGCAAACAACACAGCAATGTTCTTCTCGAATATTCACTATTCCAATTATTCAATGTACACACATTTTCAAAATACCTCCGAAAGTCATGCCAGATATTTTGGCCTTGACCACTGAATAAACGTCGACATGGAAAATCGCGCCTGCTAGGATTTCCAGTCTCTGTACAAGTAGAAGACTTGTCCAAATGCTGCTCTCTAGTATTCCCGGGATCAACATTGCACTGGGACTGTCGACTATGAGGTATAGGAGAAAGAACATTCTGGGAAAGCTGATGAGAATTCCGATCTGGCAAGAACACGGTGACACATATAGATATCACAAAGACACAGAACAAAACCAAGTAAATCCAATAATCACTGAAATTCACAATTTTCCACATTTCTTCGAACTTATTCTTCATGTTCCTCTTTTTTTCAGTCCCAAGCTGTACGCTTAGTATAGCAATCACCACAGAAATCCAAACGAACAGAAGCTTAGCCCACCTACTACTCCGATGAATTCATACTGTAGGTGTTGGTGGTTCACCAGCCATCGGAGTGCTAACACTAACATCGTTCGTAAAATCAGGCGGGAAAAATGATTGGCCAATGCCCGAATCATCGCTGGGACTAATATGTCCTGGCGAATTTACATCCAATAGACGTCCATGCTCTGCTGGTGTTCTTGGTTGATCCTTTGAATCATGCATGTTGCCTGAATCACTTGGTTCACACAATCTCATTAGATTAAAGAAATCCCACTTCTGACACCAATGTAAAGATTTCTTATATTCCAGACAACAGAACAAGAAACGCACTAGCCAAATCATAAATTTAATAATCCACCTGACTTTACACAATCAAACTGAACACTGAACGACAAATAAGCAAAACCTGGCTTTATATAATAAATCAGGGTTCCGCTAGAAGGTTGCACGAGTTGCATGAAAAATTTAAAGTTCATGGGTTGGAGGAGTAACGGAGTCTCTGACGGCATCAGCGGAGACAAGGTAGTCTCATCTTCATTACACATACATATATAATCACACAATACCCTTATATTTAAACATACACATATATTTACATAAACACACGTATACAAATAAGCACATACACATCATTAAGCAAACTGAACTTTGATATAACATGACAAGTAATTGTTGAAATATACTTCAGTTACACTTCGCAACGCACTCAGGGCTATGGATATGGGGAGCACTCTATGACATATCTCAGTTAAACAAGCAAACAACAACAACAACCACCAAAAAAACTTTAGAATTCCATACATGACGTCCATAATATTAGTATTCGATTGAATAAGAAGACCATCCTAGAATCCACATCAGCCCATCCTCCCCAGCTCGAGCACTACAGAATGCACACATGCTAACCACGTACGAGAAATACACACACATTCTGGAGAAAAAAGGAAACAAAAAACAGTCCCAAGTTAATCAAGTTCCCGGACCCACAATGGCGATCGCTGGCGAAGCAGTAAGCACTAGCAGGGATAGACACCACCAGCCCCGCCAACACCGGTTCACCAGTGTTGAGCGAGACAAGAGTGTCCGTCGGTGAAATGGAGCCAGCAACAGCAGAACCCGGATTCTGCTGGTGCCCGGCGACATTCAGGACCCGCCTGTATCCGCCACTGTAAGTCCAGAGCCTCAACAAAGATAAAAGCGTACCTCTATTTTTGATAGCCAAAATAGCAGACAGACACCAATTTACATGGCTTGTCATAACATGGATAACAGTAAAAGTTCATAATTTGATTAGAGATAGTTAATTAGGCGCCGTGTGTTACTAGCTGCAGTCAAACCTGTGTACAAAGACCACCTAAGAGAGCCCCAATAAGGCGGGCTCGCTTTACAGGTTGTCCCGTAACATCAGTCAGAATAAGCTTAACTTCGAAATGCCCAAGGTTTGCAAAGGGGTACAACTATAATACAGATAATACTGAACCACAACATGAATGATCAACAGGGAATTAGGTCAGCCAGCACAGCCCAATCCATACCCTCCAATTAATATGAATGATTCATGAATCAAGTGATGAGGACACTCTGATCCGTCTAAAACGTCGCAGAGCATATCTCGCTATCGCTCATTTTAAATACGTCTGAATATGGGTGGGGACACGTGGAGAGCACCTCAAGATTCTACTGACTGTCACATCTAAAATTTTAGAGGTGCATTAGATCAATGGATAATCCAAACCTGTACCAACTTACGATCGCAGGAAATCAGTATACTTAGCGGAAAGCCATAGCCTCCTCGTTTTAGTCAAGGGTCCTCCCAGCGCGTCGCCACACATAAATTAAATTCTCCTTTCAAGAGTGATTGCAGCTCGTATTCCACTGGACAACAGCTTGCGCGACTCTTAGATGCCGTCGAACGGGATTCGAGCTGCGATCAGCCTGTCAAACAGCAAACATATAAGTAGCAGTATGCATAGATGATGCCAGCTCAGACTGTTTACAATCATTTAACAGATAAGCGAGTGTATACATGGTATGAGTAGAATACATCAAGTTCCAAGTTTCCCATCAGTCACGACCACTGCTTCAGGGGACACAACTCAAGAACAGCACGGAAGTACACCAAATGATTTGAGGACAATTACTTGTTTGAGAAAATCTGAAATGCTCACTGAAAGAATTTCAGCTAGCGATGCCCCCCATTCGCTCCCCGCCAGAAAAAAGGAAAAGTAAAAGGAAAAAGGAGAGAGAGAATGGCTGAGCACAGCACAGCAAACACCGCATGTTCCATGACCACAGGGTATAATCGATTCCGCCAATTTTCGCTTCCTGCAGAGACTGTCCGTCATATTTGGCTTCCGCCGAGACTGTCCGCAAACTCTTGCTTCCTGCAGAGGATACTGTCCTCGAGAAATGGCTTCCTGCCGAGACTGTCCGCGTGATTCTGCTTCCTGCCGAGGCTCTCGGCAGGAAGCAGAATCACACGGACAGTCTCTGCAGGAAGCCATTTATCATGTACAGAAGTCTCGACAGGAAGCAAGAGTTCGTGGACAGTCTCGGCGGAAGCCAAATATGATGTACAGTCTCTGCAGGAAGCGAAAATTAGCGGAATCGATTATACCCTGTGATGACTGTCAGTGGTATGCCCTGCTCTGTTGAATTCAGTGATGTGCGGCAGTTTCTGTCATTACGTTACGTAATGACGTCAAACGTTCCGTTTGATAAAAACAAGATGGCGTTAGCCGCTTCTGTGATCACTATAAAGTCTGCTCACCAAATGCAATGAGGCTGAGTGCAGGGTGAAATTTAAAGGAAATATACTGAGGGACTTGAAAAACGCACCATTGTATATCATGTTATTTTACCCGGAGTTTGCAATATTAGAAACGTTTGAGCACTCGTGCGAGTTAGGATGGTAGAGTTCTTTAAGTCTGCAAACGCTTACAGAGAGTGTGCAACCATGCATAGAAATTTCGAGAAAATGGAAATTTGGTTACTTTTTCGCATAAAATTTTAACGAATTCACATTTTGCCGAATTTTAATGTTTATGCATCTGAATGAATACCAGACACTGTAAAAACAATGAAAAAAAGGCAAAGATCCTTGAAAAATGTGTTTTATCGATGTTCGAAAATTGGATTTTTAAAAAAAAAATAGGGTACAGTTCAAAATTTTGAGATGCCCGACTTAAAAGCCGACCAATTGATTGTATACCTATCCAGGTCATGAGAGTATGTCTTAATGTACCATTTCCAAGGATATTTGAATAATTATTCAAATGCCCGTTACCTTCACTTCCGGATTTTGTGCAAAAAGTTTGAATCTTTGAAAAATGACGTTGAAAAAAAAGAAATGTAAGCGATAAAAAGAGAACACAAAGCATGAACAATGAATAACCTCTGATTTTTATGTCATTGGAATCTGATCAGCAGTTACGAAATTGCAGCAAACTGAAAATCACGCTTCAATCATCATTGGATTAATGCGAATTGATCTCCGTTTAGGCATATTCTAAAGCCAAAATTTGCATTCATTTTGAAAGCTTGTGTTCCCGGTTAAAATTGGAATAAACAAAATTACAATAGTTGATGGCTGTATGAAACAAAAATTCATTTTTCTAGCATATCCAAAGCTACAAACTGGTGCGTTTCTAAAGTCTCTCAGTAAAGAAAGTGCCGTAGAGAAGAAACTGAAAAAAGTATAGTTAGTTTTCTGTGCGGAAGACTGCTTGCGGGATAGCTGACAGTTTCTTATCAGTTTATTAGACGGAATTCGCAGCTATTGGGTTTCAATAATTTTATTACCAATTTCATATAACTAGAAAAGGAATTAGAAAGCGCCGTAGAGAAGAAACTGAAAAAAAAATATGGCTAGTTTTCCGTGAGGAGAAAGCGGTTCTCTGACAGTTTCTCATCAGTTTGCTATACGGAATTTGCAGCTGTTGAGTTGCAATAATTTTTCTACAAGTTTTCATACGACAACAAAGCCTCTTAAAATTGAATCCAGTATCGTACAATGAGAAGTCACCTCACTGTCTACACTTAGACCACGCACTTTACATTTATCTCTTTCGGCGCCAAATTTTTCAGACGACAAATTTTCGTCTGCTCAAATCATCAGACGACAGATTTGTAATTGGAAATTTTAACAATCTAAAGACATTTTTCATAAAATCAGGCTTTTTAAGTTCATATTTGAATGGCAAACAGTGTAGATCCTGATCAGACGGCTCTTTCAAGAGCCGGCTGATCTGGATATACGCTGTTTGCAAAGTCGCATTTTTCCGACTTTGGCGCCGAAAGAGTTAACATGGTAGCAGCCATAGACAGACGTTTTCATACAACTCAGACTTAAAATACCAATCAGCAAAAGTTATTCCAAATTTCAGTTATATTAAAAATTTTAGACTGTCCAGGTCCTTTGAACAACGATGTAATGTCGTCAGAATCTTTAATTGACGTTGATACGATAATTCAACGATCTGTTCTGTCTATAAGATAAAAAAAAAGTGTTGTTTCTTTTTCCTTGCATTTCTTTTACTTTTCTGTCTTTCATTTCTTCATTCTGTTTCAAGTGTAAAATCAGAGTCGTTTTATAGCATCTCCCAGACACTAAAGTGAATCCAAGCTGCCTATCAGCAGCCCCGGATCCAGGGGGTGGGCTTTGGGGCTGCAGCCCCGCCATTTGGCCTCTGTGTTATGTATAATATGTAGGCCTCCAGATAAAAAGACTCTGATGACAGTTTGAGAAAAATTATCCAATGTGGTTAGATCAAAATATTCAAAATATATGTTGCGATTTCTCATTAGAATCGCCTCGGGGAGGCGATTCTAATGAGATGTCACAACATATATTTCAAGGAAAAAAATATATAAAAAATTCTCTTGAAATTGAACCATAAATATGTCATATTTTCAAGCCCCCTCCCCCCCCCCCCCACACACACATACATTTCGGCACCTCCCAGCCCCACCAGTTATCCAGAGCCCCACCAGTACGTGATGGTCTGGATCCGGACCTGTATAATCATTTTTACAGAGAGAGAGAGAGTCGCCAAAGTTCAGTCGTTGGAACGCTAGGTTACAGTGCAGATTATTATAGGTTCTTTCTTTGGTCGGGTTAGGAACAGTTAAACTGGAAAACTTTATCTCGCTCACACTGTACAAACGTCAAGTAGATAAGGGAATATTTCAAATGTCATAACACGTGGAAGCCCGCCCTAAAGTTGTTGCTTCTGAGTGTTTGTCAACTCGGGTGTGCGTCAACTGTATAGGAGGGCATAATGGCAATGTTTTTGATATTTTTATTAAAAGTAGTTAGTTAAGACGGCTTATGCAGGGATTGAGAGAATGTATTACATCTGCCTTCATCCTGCACTGTCCCGACTATGACAATCATTCTCGATGAAAGTCTCAGACAAATTTTGCCTGTAGCCTATAAAAAGTGATAGTTGATATGTGGCGCGAAAATTTAAGTCGCATTAACGTCACCATGTGCACTGTTAGCAATTCAGTCTAAAGAGACGGCAAGCCGGGCATTTTATGCACATTAGCTCGGAAGTTAAGTCGGCGACCTACTATTTTTATTGCTTTAATGTGAACCTTTATCATTGGGTCATACTGTGTTAGTTTTTGAAGAAAAAATGTTTTTTGTTTTCTCAGAATGAAGGTTTTTATCCAAGAGTGACGAGCAAAATACGTGCGTTTTCCATAAACGCCATTATATCGTCGGGTTGAAAACGTGAAAAAAAAATGACTTTTTGAGGTCAAATAGCTTGAAAACTACATCGGCGACCCCCCTTTATTATTACATTTTCCGAAAGAGAGACTGAAACTTTACAATATAAGGAAGTATGAATAAAATCATGTGTTCTGTCAATTACTCCCATCTCACCTTAATGCTACATCATGAAAATCTTTGCATTATATAAATGCACAAAAGGCGTGTGTTACATTAATATACATGTAACAGTTAATTTCATTACATTGAAAATACAAATAATTATTCAGTAAGCAACCTATTTTAAAGATTGATAGACACTCCACCAAACACGGAAACGTGAGACACATAAGCGAAAATATATTTATCATATAACGTCGCATCTGAGAGTGTAATAAAGCCATGCATTAAAAACGATAATCCACTAGTGGATTAAATATGCAAATTACGTCGTAGCGTTATGCGTTGACGTCCATGAAACGTCGCTTTTTCTAATGGGGAAATCGTGACGTTTTAGTGCAAAATTTGATAATAAAATGCGATTTCAGTGTCATATGATAAATAGAATCTTGCATTCGTGCTCATGTATTATTGAATTTATTAAACTCGTTGGGGAAAACGATAAGATGCTCGGCAAAGCCTCGCATCTTATCTTTTTCCCCAACTCGTTTAATAAATTCAATAATACATGAGCACTCATGTAAGATCCTCTATATAATACATTAGGAAAACTCACCATATGAATATTCGGGAAACAATATTAGCATCTAAATTTAATTTTGAGCTCTATCCCTGAATCATGTCATGAATTATATAAGTTTAAAGAATTATCGAGTGAAAACTTATGACTGGACAAGCCACTAGACAAAGGATCATGGGCTCTAAAGCGTAAATATGCTTATGTAGTACGTTAAGAAAAATATAACATATATGATACTTTATGAAAAATGTTAGCATCTATTATCCTCACTGTGTACCCCTGAATTATACTATGAAATACTGTAAAATACTGCAGGGCCCAGCAAGCCCAGGAACATGTGGAGGAGCCAATGTCCAGACAAGTTATGCAAAGGATAAAAATTAAAAATGACAAATTCGAAAGTGGTACTTCACCAATTTCGAGACAAAATGGGGAATGTCTTTTGCATTTCCGAGCAAACATACTATACTGTATCGTTTACATCTAACTTTTAAGCCTATGTTGGTGAACTTTTTACTTATGTGGTTTACAAAGCTATAAACTGTGCAAACTTTTATAAATATCTGCAGTCATGTTGGCTTAGTTGTATGCCTGCTACAGAGCGAGATAAATGAGCCACGACACGAGAAAACCAACAATGTGGTTGTGCGCCCAGCGCATACTCAGATCAGCCTGGGCATCCGCCCAGTCTGATCAGAGTTCGCTGTCCGCATTGAGGTAGCTTAGACCCTTAACTACCCTTTAAACGTTTAGCGAAGAGTCTGATCAGACTGGGTTGATGCCCATGCTGATCTGAGTCTGCGCTGGGCACACAACCACATTGTTGGTTTTTTTGTCGCGACGCGGCTCAAATGTAAAGCAATAAAATTATCAGTGCCTTCGTTACAGGACCATTTATGTTTACAGATGACATCAAGGGAGTGGGCAGGTACTGATCCATGCACACCCGGACCTGTTTTGCAGTTGTATAGTATAAATCAGACAGAGAAATCACCGTTGATGTAGTATTGATAATTATGTGACTGTCTCTTTCAGTAAATTCGCTATCATCAAGTTCCATTTGTTTGCAGAATAAAATTGGTGACAATTCTTGATAAATTTGGTAATGTTCTTCATTTGAATACTCCAATACTAATTCAGTTTGTTTCTGCAAGTCAAATGCAGACACGAGTTGGCCGTGGGTGTGCTTGATCGCTATTTTGTTCTCAAGTTCTACCAAATACCTGTTTTTATTTGTTGCGACTTTCAAAAATGGGCCAGCATACAGATTATCAAATAATTGTTTCAGAGTCTCCCTCGTGTCGTGTCCGAAGTCAGAGCGAATTATAGCCGCATACCATTTATAAGAATTCGTCTCATTCTGTTGTCCAAATGAGGCAACAGTATCAACACTGACATTCCCTACATGATTTTTTACTGCTTTCTGTAGAGCTTTACGGAATTTGGCAGCTAGCACATCAGTGGAAGGATACAAACTGCCTGGTTCAGGTGTGACTTTTAACTTTAGTAGTAGAGGCATACCAAATACAGCTTCCAGCAATTCAGTGCAGCGGCATCCAGAGTACAGCGATCCAGGTGGACAATACACTGGTCTGCAGTTCTCCTGAAATAATCATGTCAAAGCAGGACACATTAAGATAGTGGTAATCACTGATTTGTGGTGAATACAGGAATTTGTATAAAATGCTGAAAATACAACAAATCTTCACAAAACTTGGCAGTTGCCTTCTTTATGTTGTTTCACACAATTAAAATATTCCAATATGTTTGACTTGTTGATGCTCAGAAAAGGTTTATATAAGAAAAGAGCAAAGATAAGCGAAAAATAAAAATCGTATTTGGAAAGGTATTTAGGTCTGAAGGTAATTCAATACATTGAGAAGAGCGTCCCAGCATTTTTTTTTCAACTTTTTCATACGTTGTCCGATTGAGCAGATAAAAAAACTAAGTAGCCTGTGTCCAGATCTTTGTCAAAATAAAAAATAGAAAACGGTATAGTCTACGTTTTCGAGGTTTAACAATTTCAGTCACACACCTGTCTTGGTCACAGTAATGTAGTTTTTACCCAGCGGGCACATGACGTCGAAATGACGTCGTATTGACGTCGATGCGACGTCATTACGTCGCATCGACGTCAGTACGACGTCGTTTCAACGTCATGTGCCCGCTGGGTATACTCTATGAGCTACCTGGATCCATGTACGCTCTAATCTTTTCTTAACAAAAAACATAGTTTTAATCAGCATGTCTCTCTCTTTTGTATTCTACACTGCAAAGAGCAAACTAAGAATTCCGCTAACTTTCGGGAAGGTACGTTGATATTTTTATGATTTTACTCAGATTTTTCTATTTACCACAGATCACCATCCGAAGGCGAATGCCTCAGTGAATATAGGCGAGACTGACGAAAAGGAATTTAACGAAAAGTGATTGCTTGAAAAAATTAAACGACATTGCGCGATAAAATTGTACGGTTACTTTGTGTAAAATAACATCTTTTCTTTAAACTGCTGTCTTATGTGATATTTGTTGCTAAAAGTCTCCATCGTCCTATCAGTAGTAAAAACACCTTAACACAAATCATTTTGAGAAGCGTTTCGTCCTACATGTTTGGTGTTTAAACGTGGTTTGATGTGCATAAACTGTATCATATAACTGGCAAAAGAATAGGGAAACATGTTTTTGAAAAATGACAAATTGCTCCACAAAATACAGTTTCAATATCCAGCTCCCCATCGAGCGATGCAATATTAACAAAAGCGAGACAATGAATGGGGTCCCATACCTGTACATTGTATTTTTGTCATTTTATGCAAGTTTATGATATCGAAAGTAGGACATTTTAGTTGCCAACAAAAAATGACCAAGTTTTAAAACCGTTTGATGTGTTTTATTTGTTTAAACTTTGCTAAATACGGTCATTGGCAATGAGAACCAGTAGTGAGAAACAGATGGATGACTTGAAATTTTACGTTCTTTTTAACAATATTTCAGTCATATCAGGACGATGGATGGATGATATGAAAGGTTGTGTGCAATGGAGCCTGTTTACGATTCAAAAGATTCCCGCCTACAGCGGGGCTCGGACCCGGGGACCGCTAGATCAGCAAGCCAGCGCTTAATCTATTAAGCTACAAGGACTCTTCAATAGTGAGAAGCATGGAGCGATACCTCAGGATGAAATATTTCATGATGCTTTACCACGATAGAGCAATGGGGTCTTTAAGCTTGAACCTTTGAGTGATTGCATTGTTCTACAACTCGGTAAAGTTAGCCAAATAGCAGAATAGCAGAATGAAATGGTAAAGTTAGCAGAATGGCAGAATAGCAGAACGAAATGGTGAAGTTAGAAGAATAGCAGAATGAAATGGTAAAGTTGGCAGAATGGCAGAATGGCAGAACAAAATGGTAAAGGTAGCAACATATCAGAATAGCAGAACGAAATTTTTTGTCCTGCTTATTCTGCTCATTCTGCTAGCAATATATCAGAACGAAATGGTAAAGTTAGCAGAATAGCAGAACGAACTTTTCGTTCTGCCCATTCTGCTCATTCTGCTAGCAGAATAGCAGAACTAAATGGTAAAGTTAGCAGAATAGCCGAACGAAAATTTTCGTTCAGCCCATTCTGCTCATTCTGCTAGCAGAATAGCAGAATGAAAAAATTCCTCGGAATTATGTTCTAAGGCAACCAGCAGAAGGGCACACTCAAGCCATGCATGGAAAACATTTCCCTCCTGGTCAGGCTTCAACTAGCAAGGAAAAAATCGACAAACTTCTTGAAGAAAATAATCATTTATCATCAAATCCTGGCGTGACCAGCAGGTGGGCAACCTCATGTCATGCATGGAAATCATGTTTATCGCCGCCCGAGTTTATCCAGTGAAAATGAAACTTGGAATTTATGCGAGCAGAGCAACAGAATGAAAAAGTTTGTCGGAATTATGTTCTTAGGCAACCAGCAGAAGGGCACACTCAAGCCATGCATGGAAAACTTTTCCCTCCTGGTCAGGCTTCAACTAGCAAGGAAAAAATCCGAAATTTGCTGGAGAAAAAATTTTTCATTATCAAATCCTGGTGTGACCAGCAGGTGGGAAGACTCATGGAATGCATGGATATCATGTTTATCGCCCCCTCCCCCTCCCCACCCCCGAGTTTATCTAGTGAACAATAAACCTGGAATTTTTTGTTTTGTCCATTCGGCTCATTCTGCTAGCAGAAAAGCAGAATGAAAAAGTTTGTCGGAATTATGTTCTTAGGCAACCAGCAGATGGGTACACTCAAGCCATGCATGATAAACACTTTCCCTCCTGGTCATGATTCAACTAGAGAGAAATAAATCGACAAATTTCTTGAAGAAAATAATCAATTATCATTAAATCCTGATGTAACCGGCAGGTGGGCAGACTCATGTCAAAAAATGGAAATCATGTTTATCGCCGCCCGAGTTTATCCATTGAAAAAAAACTTGGATTTTTTTCTGCCCACTCTGCTAGCAGAATAGCAGAATGAAAAAGTTTGTCGGAATTATGTTCTAAGGCAACCAGCAGATGGGCACACTCAAGCCATGCATGGAAAACATTTCCTTTTTGGTCAGGCTTCAACTAACAAGGAAAAAATCGACAAATTTCTTGCAGAAAATAATCATTTATCGTTATATTTCGGTGTTACCAGCAGGTGGGCAGACTCAGGTCATGCATGGAAAGCATGTTTATCTCCGACCGAGTTTATCTAGTAAAATATAAACTTGGAATTTTTCGTTCTGTCCATACTGCTCATTCTGCTAGCAGAATGATAAAGTTTCTCGGAATTATGTTCTAAGGCAACCAGCAGATGGGCACACTCAAACCATGCTTGGAAAACATTTTCCTCCTGGTCAGGCTTCAAGTAGATAGGAAAAACACAAATTTGCTGGAGAAAAAAAATTTATCATCAAATCCTGGTGTGACCAGCAAGTGGGCAGACTCATGTCATGCATGGAAACCATGTTTATCGCCGCCCGAGTTTATCTAGTAAAACAATAAACTTGGAATTTAACGTTGTGCCCATTCTGCTAATTCTGCTAGCAGAAAAGCAGAATGAAAAAGTTTGTCGGGATTATGTTCTAAGGCAACCAGCAGATGGGCACACTCAAGCCTTTAATGGAAAACATTTCCCTCCTGGTCAGGCTTCAACTAGAAAGGAAAAAATCAAATCCTGGTGTGACCAGCAAGTGGACAGACTCATGTCATGTATGGAAACCATGCTTATCGCCGCCCGAGTTTATCTAGTAAAAATAAACATGGAATTTTTCGTTCTGCCCAGTCTGCTAGCAGAATAGCAGAATGAAAAAGTTTGTCGGAATTATGTTCTAAGGCAACCAGCAGATGGGCACACTCAAGCCATGCATGGAAAACATTTCCCTCTTGGTCAGGCTTCAACTAGAAAGGAAAAAATCGACCAATTTGTTGAAGAAAATAATCATTTATCGTTATATTTCGGTGTTACCAGCAGGTGGGCAGACTCAGGTCATGCATGGAAAGCATGTTTATCTCCGACCGAGTTTATCTAGTAAAATATAAACTTGGAATTTTTCGTTCTGTCCATACTGCTCATTCTGCTAGCAGAATGATAAAGTTTCTCGGAATTATGTTCTAAGGCAACCAGCAGATGGGCACACTCAAACCATGCTTGGAAAACATTTTCCTCCCGGTCAGGCTTCAAGTAGATAGGAAAAACACAAATTTGCTGGAAAAAAAAAATTTATCATCAAATCCTGGTGTGACCAGCAAGTGGGCAGACTCATGTCATGCATGGAAACCATGTTTATCGCCGCCCGAGTTTATCTAGTAAAACAATAAACTTGGAATTTAACGTTGTGCCCATTCTGCTAATTCTGCTAGCAGAAAAGCAGAATGAAAAAGTTTGTCGGGATTATGTTCTAAGGCAACCAGCAGATGGGCACACTCAAGCCTTTAATGGAAAACATTTCCCTCCTGGTCAGGCTTCAACTAGAAAGGAAAAAATCAAATCCTGGTGTGACCAGCAAGTGGACAGACTCATGTCATGTATGGAAACCATGCTTATCGCCGCCCGAGTTTATCTAGTAAAAATAAACTTGGAATTTTTCGTTCTGCCCATTCTGCTAGCAGAATAGCAGAATGAAAAAGTTTGTCGGAATTATGTTCTAAGGCAACCAGCAGATGGGCACACTCAAGCCATGCATGGAAAACATTTCCCTCTTGGTCAGGCTTCAACTAGAAAGGAAAAAATCGACCAATTTGTTGAAGAAAATAATCATTTATCGTTATATTTCGGTGTTACCAGCAGGTGGGCAGACTCAGGTCATGCATGGAAAGCATGTTTATCTCCGACCGAGTTTATCTAGTAAAATATAAACTTGGAATTTTTCGTTCTGTCCATACTGCTCATTCTGCTAGCAGAATGATAAAGTTTCTCGGAATTATGTTCTAAGGCAACCAGCAGATGGGCACACTCAAACCATGCTTGGAAAACATTTTCCTCCCGGTCAGGCTTCAAGTAGATAGGAAAAACACAAATTTGCTGGAGAAAAAAAATTTATCATCAAATCCTGGTATGACCAGCAAGTGGGCAGACTCATGTCATGCATGGAAACCATGTTTATCGCCGCCCGAGTTTATCTAGTAAAACAATAAACTTGGAATTTAACGTTGTGCCCATTCTGCTAATTCTGCTAGCAGAAAAGCAGAATGAAAAAGTTTGTCGGGATTATGTTCTAAGGCAACCAGCAGATGGGCACACTCAAGCCTTTAATGGAAAACATTTCCCTCCTGGTCAGGCTTCAACTAGAAATGAAAAAATCAAATCCTGGCGTGACCAGCAAGTGGACAGACTCATGTCATGTATGGAAACCATGCTTATCGCCGCCCGAGTTTATCTAGTAAAAATAAACTTGGAATTTTTCGTTCTGCCCATTCTGCTAGCAGAATAGCAGAATGAAAAAGTTTGTCGGAATTATGTTCTAAGGCAACCAGCAGATGGGCACACTCAAGCCATGCATGGAAAACATTTCCCTCTTGGTCAGGCTTCAACTAGAAAGGAAAAAATCGACCAATTTGTTGAAGAAAATAATCATTTATCGTTATATTTCGGTGTTACCAGCAGGTGGGCAGACTCAGGTCATGCATGGAAAGCATGTTTATCTCCGACCGAGTTTATCTAGTAAAATATAAACTTGGAATTTTTCGTTCTGTCCATACTGCTCATTCTGCTAGCAGAATGATAAAGTTTCTCGGAATTATGTTCTAAGGCAACCAGCAGATGAACACACTCAAACCATGCTTGGAAAACATTTTCCTCCTGGTCAGGCTTCAAGTAGATAGGAAAAACACAAATTTGCTGGAGAAAAAATTTTTTATCATCAAATCCTGGTGTGACCAGCAAGTGGGCAGACTCATGTCATGCATGGAAACCATGTTTATCGCCGCCCGAGTTTTTCTAGTAAAACAACAAACTTGAAATTAAACGTTGTGCCCATTCTGCTAATTCTGCTAGCAGAAAAGCAGAATGAAAAAGTTTGTCGGGATTATGTTCTAAGGCAACCAGCAGATGGGCACACTCAAGCCTTTAATGGAAAACATTTCCCTCCTGGTCAGGCTTCAACTAGAAAGGAAAAAATCAAATCCTGGTGTGACCAGCAAGTGGACAGACTCATGTCATGTATGGAAACCATGCTTATCGCCGCCCGAGTTTATCTAGTAAAAATAAACTTGGAATTTTTCGTTCTGCCCATTCTGCTAGCAGAATAGCAGAATGAAAAAGTTTGTCGGAATTATGTTCTAAGGCAACCAGCAGATGGGCACACTCAAGCCATGCATGGACAACATTTCCCTCTTGGTCAGGCTTCAACTAGAAAGGAAAAAATCGACCAATTTGTTGAAGAAAATAATCATTTATCGTTATATTTCGGTGTTACCAGCAGGTGGGCAGACTCAGGTCATGCATGGAAAGCATGTTTATCTCCGACCGAGTTTATCTAGTAAAATATAAACTTGGAATTTTTCGTTCTGTCCATACTGCTCATTCTGCTAGCAGAATGATAAAGTTTCTCGGAATTATGTTCTAAGGCAACCAGCAGATGGGCACACTCAAACCATGCTTGGAAAACATTTTCCTCCTGGTCAGGCTTCAAGTAGATAGGAAAAACACAAATTTGCTGGAGAAAAAAAATTTATCATCAAATCCTGGTGTGACCAGCAAGTGGGCAGACTCATGTCATGCATGGAAACCATGTTTATCGCCGCCCGAGTTTATCTAGTAAAACAATAAACTTGGAATTGAACGTTGTGCCCATTCTGCTAATTCTGCTAGCAGAAAAGCAGAATGAAAAAGTTTGTCGGGATTATGTTCTAAGGCAACCAGCAGATGGGCACACTCAAGCCTTTAATGGAAAACACTTCCCTCCTGGTCAGGCTTCAACTAGAAAGGAAAAAATCAAATCCTGGTGTGACCAGCAAGTGGACAGACTCATGTCATGTATGGAAACCATGCTTATCGCCGCCCGAGTTTATCTAGTAAAAATAAACTAGGAATTTTTCGTTCTGCCCATTCTGCTAGCAGAATAGCAGAATGAAAAAGTTTGTCGGAATTATGTTCTAAGGCAACCAGCAGATGGGCACACTCAAGCCATGCATGGAAAACATTTCCCTCTTGGTCAGGCTTCAACTAGAAAGGAAAAAATCGACCAATTTGTTGAAGAAAATAATCATTTATCGTTATATTCTGGTGTTACCAGCAGGTGGGCAGACTCAGGTCATGCATGGAAAGCATGTTTATCTCTGTCCGAGTTTATCTAGTAAAATATAAACCTGGAATTTTCCGTTCTGCTTATTTAGCTCATTCTGCTAGCAGAACAGCAAAATGAAAAGAATTGTCGGAATTATGTTCTAAGGCAACCAGCAGATGGGCACACTCAAGCCATGCATGGAAAACATTTCCCTCTTTGTCGGGCTTCAACTAGAAAGGAAAAAATCGACCAATTTGTTGAAGAAAATAATCATTTATCGTTATATTCTGGTGTTACCAGCAGGTGGGCAGACTCATGTCATGCATGGAAAGCATGTTTATCTCCGTCCGAGTTTATCTAGTAAAATATAAACCTGGAATTTTCCGTTCTGCTTATTTAGCACATTCTGCTAGCAGAACAGCAAAATGAAAAGAATTGTCGGAATTATGTTCTAAGGCAACCAGCAGGAGGGCACACTCAAGCCATGCATGGAAAACATTTCCCTCCTGGTCAGACTTCAACTAGCAAGGAAAAAATCCACAAATTTGTTGAAGATGATAATCGTTTATCATTATATTCTGATGTTACCATCAGGTGGGCAGACTTAGGTCATGCATGGAAATCATGTTTATCGCCGTGCGAGTTTATCTAGTAAAAAATAAACTTGTAATTTTTCGTTCTGCCCGTTCTGGTCATTCTGCTAGCAGAACAGCAGAATGAAAAAGTTTGTCGGAATTATGTTCAAACTCACCCATCAGGAGGGCGAACTCAAGCCATGCATGGAAAACATTTCCATCCTATGAAAAGAGGTTAAAGTCCAGGCCCCGAGGTTATAAAACTTTTTTCGTGCTCAACTCAGCTGAGCATGAAATTTAAAATGCCCATTAATATAAAAATACCAAGAAATTCAGCATTTTTCAGGCTCAGATAAGCCAAGAAGGCTATTTTTTCTGCTCATAAATATTAAAATGCCAACAATTGTTGGCATTTTAAAATTTATGAGCAGAAAAAATTTCATGCTCAGCTGAGTTGAGCATGAAAAAAGTTTTATAACCTCCGGGCCAGGTTCAAGTCCATTCTCAGCTATGAAGAACATAGCAGTAGACTCTAACGGGGTCCAGAATCTGTTAAGTAACTTGAACATTCGTAAGTGGGCATTAAAATACCGCAAACTGCCGCAACTACCGCCAGACCTCCACAAACCAACACAAACCCGTATGAAAAGTATTTCTAACCACTCTTTAGACATTTATATAATTTTGAAATGATACTCTGAATTTAATTATCAACTGAATTATCTTAAGCAACAAAAAAGCCTCTTATGATTTTGGTCTCTGATAAACATGTTAATACAATTGAAGCAAGACTTGGAACTGCCCTTGAAACTAATAGTATTTGGCTCATTGATAATGAGGCCGCGTTTACACGAGCAAAGTTTCTATGACAAAGTAGGTTTGTCACAGAAAAATTTGCTCGTGTAAATGCCAAAATATAAGAATGTTTCTTTGACAAATATATATGGTCAGGTTACTTCGATAAATTAAATTTGTCCGTGTAAACGGAGAACTTTGCTAAAGATTATGTAACAAAGAACTTTGCTATAAGCGTGGAAAAAGTGACAAAGATTTTGTTTCATTGCTGCAGGTGACTTTGACGAATAATATTTGGTCGTGTGAACACTGCAGCAAATATTTCATTGCCAAAGTTTATGTGCAAAAAGATTCTATGGCACGTTTTCTTTAACAAATAATTTGCTGCGTGTAAACGCAAAATGTTTGTCATACTTTCTTTGTTAAAGTTTTTGTGACATAGAAACTTTGCTCGTGTAAACGCGTCCTAAACTATCTCTACACCTTGGTAAGACTGAGTCTATTATGTTTGGGACAAAACGTAAACTCTCAAACTGTAGAAATTTGAATGTTTCGTGTAATGGGATCAATATTAAATCTAAAACTTCTGTTAAATATCTTGGAGCCTCCATTGGCAATTGTTTGAGTGGTGATTTGATGGCTTTAAGTATTATTCAGAAAGCAAATTGCAGACTGAAATTTTTATATAGAAATGCAAAGTTTTTAATAGTCATGTTAAGAGAATGTTAACGTCATCATTAATCCAATGTCATTTTGACTATGGCTGTACTTTCTGGTTTTCAGCCTTGTCATGTAGATTAAAATCTTAATTGCAAACCACTCAAACAAACTTAAACGATTTGTGATGGGAAAACACAATCGTTCACATGTTGGAACTGCTGAATTTCAAAGATATCAACTGGTTGCCTGTTGAACATAGAGTTGCTCAAATTAAACTGAATTTAGTTTACAGGATTGTCAATGGTTCAGCACCAGATCATTTGAGCCACGACGCGAGAAAACCAACAATGTGGTTGTGAGCCCAGCGCAGACTCAGATCAGCCTGGGCATCCACCCAGTCTGATCAGACTCTTCGCGTTGCGCTTATGGGGTAGCTAAGGGTCTAAGCTACCTCCATGCGGACAGCAAAGACTCTGATCAGACTGGGCGGATGCCCAGGCTGATCTGAGTCTGCGCTGGGCGCACAACCACATTGTTGGTTTTCTCGTGTCGCGGCTCATTTACAGAAAGAGTTTAATCATGTCAGTCAGGTGCATAGGTACTCAACACGCCATAGTGTATCATCACTTTGTATTCCTTCTATTAAAAGTGCAGGAAAAGCTACTTTTACTTATTCAGCAATTAAGCTTTGGAATAACTTGCCTAAGGAAATTAAGCTTGTAACTAGGGAACATATGATTAAAAGCGCTGTTAAAAGTTAATTTGACAAAATTCTACAAAGTGATGTCAGATTTTTTTTTGTATTTTAAACTGTAAGTTTTTATGGTACAACTCAGGTGATTTCTGTCTGTCAAATGAATATTTGTGTCCTACTTTGAATGCCTCTTAATGTGTTTCATGCTTTGATTTTATTAGTGCTTCTTGTCGTCTAAATTTTCCTAGTCATCTTTGGTAATAGTTTAATGTCTTTCTGCCGGATGTCATGCGATCAGTGCGCAAGTGACCACTATGGAAATAAGTTGAATGATTTCATTTACTGTTTGTGTTATCCCTGGTACTGATTACATGACATTTTGCCCTCATTTTATGTACATGTGTTGTATAATCTTTAACGTTTGTGCATTTGATGTGTGCTTTATGTTTTATGTAATTTTTATCAAAATAAACTACTACTACTACAAGAAAATATGTAAGAGGGATGTTCAGAAAGTTCTGTTCGTGACGTCTGTTCGTAACCATCATAAATACAAAACTTCTGATAGCGAAAATATATAAAGGTATGATATGTCCGGACAACCCTGAAAACGCGGTGTGTACTTTTTTGAACATTTTTGAAAGAGGTATATTCTACAGCCACTGCAGATTTTCACTTATGACGGTCATAGTTCATATATGAGCAGTCTTTGATATATTTTCATCATTGCAACTAAAACTGTGAAACTGTGACCTGTAAATATCACAGCAAATATATTCAATCAAGGTTCCATACTGTCCCTTTAATTTAGGTTATACTTTTATGTATTAGCAAATTCTCCCTTTCTACTAAAGTTTAAATGATTTTGTACGAAAACAAGGGTCTTAATATTCAAAATCTTGTTAGGAAGAGCCTTTGCATCGACTAATTCGAAACCGTCCACCTGCTTGTCACACCAGGATTTGATGATAAATTATCATTTTCTCAACAAATTTGTCGATTTTGTCCTTGCTAGTTGAAGCCTGGCCAGGGGGGAAATGTTTTCCATGCATGGGTTGAGTGTGCCCATCTGCTGGTTGCCTGAGAACATAATTCCGACACTTTTTCCCTTCTGCTATTCTGCTAGCGGAATGAGCAGAATGGGCAAAACAAAAAATTCCAAGTTTATTTTTTACTGGATAAACTCGGGAGGCGATAAACATGATTTCCATGCATGACCTAAGTCTGCCCACAGCTGGTCACACCTGGATTTGATGATAAATGATTATTTCCTTAAACAAATCTGTCGATTTTTTCTTTGCTAGTTGAAACCTGACCAGGAGGGATATGTTTTCTATGTATGGCTTGAGTGTGCACTACTGCTGGTTGCCTGAGAACATAATTCCGACAAAC
Organism: Ctena decussata; assembly: GCA_963989385.1. Taxonomy (NCBI): domain Eukaryota; kingdom Metazoa; phylum Mollusca; class Bivalvia; order Lucinida; family Lucinidae; genus Ctena; species Ctena decussata. The sequence goes on from OZ022512.1 coordinate 43,423,129, forward strand.
TTTTTCATTCTGCTATTCTGTTAGCAGAATGAGCAAAATGAACAGAACGAAAAAATCCTAGTTCATTTTTACTAGATAAACTCGAGCGGCGATAAACATGATTTCAATGCATGATATGAGTCTACCCACCTGCTGGTCACACAGGATTTGATGATAAATATTTTTTCTCCAGCAAATTTGTGGATTTTTTTTGTTTCTAGTTGAAGCCTGACCAGGAGGGAATGTTTTCCATGCATGGCTTGAGTGTGCCCATCTGCTAGTTGCCTTAGAACATAATTCCGAGAAACTTTTTCATTCTGCTATTCTGCTAGCAGAATGAGCAAAATGAACTGAACGAAAAATTCCAAGTTTATTTTTACTGGATAAACTCGGGCGGTGATAAACATGATATCCATGCATGCCATGAGTCTGCCCACTTGCTGGTCACACCTGGACTTCATGATAAATGATTCCTTCCTTCAACAAATTTGTTTTTTTTTTCTAGCTAGTTGAAGCCTGACAAGGAGGAAAATGTTTTCCATGCACGGTTTGAGTGTGTCCTTCTGCTGGTTGCCTTAGAACATATTCCAAACAACGTTTATCATTCTGCTATTCTGCTAGCAGAATGAGCAGAATGGGCATTACGAAAAATTCCAAGTTTATTTTTTACTAGATTAACTCGGGCGGCGGTAAACATGATTTCCATGCATGACATAAGTCTGCCTACATGCGGGTCACACCAGGATTTGATGATAAATATTTTTTTCTCTAGCAAATTTGTGGACTTTTCCTTGCTAGTTGAAGCCTGACCGGGAGAGAAATGTTTTCCATGCATGGCTTGAGTGTGCCGATCTGCTGGTTGCCTTAGAACATAATTCCGAAAAACTTTTTCATTCTGCTATTCTGCTAGTAGAATGAGCAGAATGGGCAGAACGGCAAATTCCAAGTTTATTTTTAACTAGATAAACTCGGGCGGCGATAAAAATGATTTCAATGCACGACATGAGTCTGCCCACCTGCTGGTCCCACCAGGATTTGATGATAAATGTTTCTTTCTTCAAGAAATTTGTCGATTTTTTCCTTGCTAGTTGAAGCCTGACCAGGAGGGAAATGTTTTCGATGTATGGCTTGAGTGTGCCCATCTGCTGGTTGATTTAGAACATAATTCCGACAAATGTTTTCATTCTGCTGTTCTGCTAGCAGAATGAGCAAAACGAAATTTTACTTTACTATTTCGTTCTGCTATTCTGCTAGCAGAATGAGCAGAATGGGCAGAACCAAAAATTCGTTCTCCTATTCTGCTATAATAATTCTGCTAACTTTACCATTTCGTTCTGCTATTCTGCTAGCAGATTGAGCAGAATGGGCAGAAAAAAAATCGTTCTGCTTTTCTGCTGTTTTGCTAACTTTACCATTTCGTTCTGCTATTCTGCCATTCTGCTAACATTACCATTTCATTCTGCTATTCTGCTAACTTTACCATTTCGTTCTGCTATTCTGCCATTCTGCTAACTTTACCATTTCATTCTGCTATGCTGCTAACTTTACCGAGCCTTGTTATACCCTTGTTTCCAATATATAACATTATATCATTTAACGACGTTTATTGAAATGAATTATGTAATTTGGTAACTGTAGTTAGATCTTTAATGTATGTATACAAAATCCGAATATTGCTATATATATTTTTATAAATCAGTTCAGAGAAACTGTTCTGATATTATATTTCATAAAACTAAAAACCTGATATCTTCTGTTTTTATCTGATCCTTTAGTGTATTAAGTATATTAAGGTATTCAGCTACAGAATAACTGTATTTTTACAAAAGAGAGTTATTGTTCATGGTGAAATCGATCAACTGTGGAGTATATACACACACTAACACTGTCTACCATAAAGATCCTAAGTTTTCGGGGAGATAGGTCTGTACAAACAGCGGAAACCGAGATCAGATTGTTCCTTAGGAACCAGAATGATCAAGGTTTTCACAGTTTCCATTCCATCTGCGCATTTTGTAGGCATTACTCTATGGTAGAACCGGAATAACAGGAAAATAAATAATAGGGCAAGGACCGGCTGTGTTTGCAGCAGGTACAGAATTTGGGCAGTCTGTCTAAGGGATATTTTTTAACTAAAACACCTTTTTCTAGGAAACAAAACGGTGAAATGTTGTGTTTGTTTTTTTTATTCTGTATCATACAATGTAAATTTACAAAAATAATATGCATAAGCATCCCCCATCGACTGAATATATTTTTCATGACGTTTTTTTTATGAAATTCAATTTTATAGCATTTTTTAAAAAATGTAAAAATATACTTCTTATTAAGATAACTGCAATATTTTTACCAGTTTGTTAAAATATCCTATACTATAGATTATATGATTTGCAGGAATGAAAGTGCATCGATGTGCTAGAGACAAGAATTTAAATGGAAAATGTGTGAAAATGACTGTAGAAGTACAAAATTTTGTTTTTTAGGAAAACAAAACGATGAAATTTTTTTTTTCTGATCCAAATGTTTTATAGCCCTTTGGGTTATTCAGCTGGTATAATGAACTGAATGCCCCACCAATATTTTTATTCAGTTTCTATCTACCTTAAAAGCACATTGGAAAGGCCAATGATTCAACTCTACACTGGCCCAGTCATCTTCCCTCACCGGACATGCGCAAGAAGAGATAATATTTCGCTTGCAAAACTTTATGAACATAGATGTAGAGTGTTTTACATATACACACAAACAATAATAATAATAATGATAATTACTTATAAAAACAACAAATGATATATTGATGGCCGTTTTCAAATGCGTAAAATAACTCTTAACTAATTTTCAATCGTCCTTGAATCCAACTATTAATGGAAATCAGTAATAGTGAGTACTTGCAGTTATTCGACTCAGTCGGGTCCCGAGCATTATATTTATTTAACTATTTAAAGTCTAGCATTTATTATACCCCCCGCAAACTATGTTTGTGGGGGGTATACTGTTTTGACGTTGTCCTTCCGTCCGTCTTTCTGTCCGTCCGTCCGTAACCCATTAAATTTGCTCCGATGTGTTCAAAATTTTGTGTATGGATGCAGCATAAGAAAATAGTGGATACGTATTTTTCAGTTTTTTCCTGGAAGGTTTTTATTGCGGAATTATGCCCCTTTGTATTTTTCGTGAAGTAAGTTTGTTATCGCAACTCCTCCTAGATGGTTTGACGGATTTTCATGAAATTAAATATGTGAACAGATATTGGTATGAAGATGTGCATTTGGGTTCTGATTTTAAATTCTGCCCCTTTATGCCTGAGTTATGCCCCTTTTTGATATTTTTTGCCCAATTTTATAGGGGTTTTGCAATAAATTTACTCCGATTAGTTTCAAATTTTGTGCATGGATGCAGCATAAGAAAATAGTGGATACGTATTTTTCAGTTTTTCCTGGAAGGTTTTTATTGCGGAGTTATGCCCCTTTGTATTTTTCGTGAAATAAGTTTGTTGTCGCAACTCCTCCTAGATGGTTTGATGGATTTTCTTGAAATTAAATATGTGAACAGATATTGGTATGAAGATGTGCATAAGGGTTTTGATTTTAAATTCTGCCCCTTTTTGCCTGAGTTATGCCCCTTTTTTGATATTTTTTGCCCTATCTTATAGGGTTTTTGCATTAAATTTGCTCCAATTTGTTTCGAATTTTGTCCATGGATGCAGCATAAGAAAAAAGTGGATATGTTTTTTCCAATTTTTCCTGGAAGATTTTTATTGCAGAGTTTTGCCCCTTCGATATTTCGTGAAATAAGTTTGTTATCGCAACTCCTCCTAGATGGTTTGACGGATTTTCTTGAATGTTAAAAAGATATTGGTATGAAGATGTGCATTAGGGTTTTGATTTTAAATTCTGCCCCTTTTTGCCTGAGTTATGCTCCTTTATGATATTTTTTGCCCTCTTTTATAGGGATTTTCCATTAAATTTGCTCCGATTTGTTTCCAATTTTGTCCATGAATGCAGTATAAGAAAATAGTGGATACATATTTTTCAAATTTTCCTGGAAGACTTTTATTGTGGAGTTATGCCCCTTTGTATATTTCGTGAAATAAGTTTATTATTGCAACTCCTCCTAGATGGTTTGACGGATTTTCTTGAATGATAAAAAGATATTGGTATGAAGATGTGCATTAGGGTTTTGGTTTTAAATTCTGCCCCTTTTTGCCTGAGTTATGCCCCTTTTTGATATTTTTTGCCCTATTTTATAGGGGTTTTGCAATAAATTTACTCCGATTAATTTCAAATTTTGTGCATGGATGCAGCATAAGAAAATAGTGGATATGTATTTTTCAGTTTTTCCTGGAAGGTTTTTATTGCGGAAGTATGCCCCTTTGTATTTTTCGTGAAATAAGTTTGTTGTCGCAACTCCTCCTAGATGGTTTGATGGATTTTCTTGAAATTAAATATGTGAACAGATATTGGTATGAAGATGTGCATAAGGGTTTTGATTTTAAATTCTGCCCCTTTATGCCTGAGTTATGCCCCTTTTTGATATTTTTTGCCCAATTTTAAAGGGGTTTTGCAATAAATTTACTCCGATTAGTTTCAAATTTTGTGCATGGATGCAGCATAAGAAAATAGTGGATACGTATTTTTCAGTTTTTCCTGGAAGGTTTTTATTGCGGAGTTATGCCCCTTTGTATTTTTCGTGAAATAAGTTTGTTGTCGCAACTCCTCCTAGATGGTTTGATGGATTTTCTTGAAATTAAATATGTGAACAGATATTGGTATGAAGATGTGCATAAGGGTTTTGATTTTAAATTCTGCCCCTTTTTGCCTGAGTTATACCCCCTTTTTTTATATTTTTTGCCCTATCTTATAGGGTTTTTGCATTAAATTTGCTCCAATTTGTTTCGAATTTTGTCCATGGATGCAGCATAAGAAAAAAGTGGATATGTTTTTCCAATTTTTCCTGGAAGATTTTTATTGCAGAGTTTTGCCCCTTCGATATTTCGTGAAATAAGTTTGGAATCGCAACTCCTCCTAGATGGTTTGACGGATTTTCTTGAATGTTAAAAAGATATTGGTATGAAGATGTGCATTAGGGTTTTGATTTTAAATTCTGCCCCTTTTTGCCTGAGTTATGCTCCTTTATGATATTTTTTGCCCTCTTTTATAGGGATTTTCCATTAAATTTGATCCGATTTGTTTCCAATTTTGTCCATGAATGCAGTATAAGAAAATAGTGGATACATATTTTTCAAATTTTCCTGGAAGATTTTTATTGTGGAGTTATGCCCCTTTGTATATTTCGTGAAATAAGTTTGTTATTGCAACTCCTCCTAGATGGTTTGACGGATTTTCTTGAATGATAAAAAGATATTGGTATGAAGATGTGCATTAGGGTTTTGGTTTTAAATTCTGCCCCTTTTTGCCTGAGTTATGCCCCGTTTTGATATTTTTTGCCCAATTTTATAGGGGTTTTGCAATAAATTTACTCCGATTAATTTCAAATTTTATGCATGGATGCAGCATAAGAAAATAGTGGATACGTATTTTTCAGTTTTTCCTGGAAGGCTTTTATTGCGGAGTTATGCCCCTTTGTATTTTTCGTGAAATAAGTTTGTTGTCGCAACTCCTCCTAGATGGTTTGATGGATTTTCTTGAAATTAAATATGTGAACAGATATTGGTATGAAGATGTGCATAAGGGTAATGACTTCAAATTCTGCCCCTTTTTGCCTGAGTTATGCCCCTTTTTTGATATTGTTTGCCCTATCTTATAGGGTTTTTGCATTAAATTTGCTCCAATTTGTTTCGAATTTTGTCCATGGATGCAGCATAAGAAAAAAGTGGATATGTTTTTTCCAATTTTTCCTGGAAGATTTTTATTGCAGAGTTTTGCCCCTTCGATATTTCGTGAAATAAGTTTGTTATCGCAACTCCTCCTAGATGGTTTGACGGATTTTCTGGAATGTTAAAAAGATATTGGTATGAAGATGTACATTTGGGTTTTTGATTTTAAATTCTGCCCCTTTTTGCCTGAGTTATGTTCCTTTATGATAGTTTTTGCCCTCTTTTATAGGTATTTTCCATTAAATTTGCTCCGATTTGTTTCCGATTTTGTCCATGAATGCAGTATAAGAAAATAGTGGATACATATTTTTCAAATTTTCCTGGAAAATTTTTAATGTGGAGTTATGCCCCTTTGTATATTTCGTGAAATAAGTTTGTTATTGCAACTCCTCCTAGATGGTTTGACGGATTTTCTTGAATGTTAAAAAGATATTGGTATGAAGATGTGCATTAGGGTTTTGGTTTTAAATTCTGCCCCTTTTTGCCTGAGTTATGCCCCTTTTTGATATTTGTTGCCTTATTTTATAGGGGTTTTGCAATAAAGGACCTGGTATGATAAGGGCCGTTTTTGGCCCCCATTCAAATTCGCCTAAAATTGCATGGTTTCTAATGCTTATCATTTGCATTGATAGGAACAAACAGAAATAATATGTTTCGTCTTTGTAAATTCTCATAATAATATGATTTCTGACATGCCTACGTTGTTTCAATAATAATAAGGAAAATTGCAGGAAAAACTGAGGTAAATAGCTTTTCCTTTACAGAAATATGACAGTTACAACAGCTTTTAAAAGCCTTTGATGAAAGGCTTTTGATGAAATGCTTAAACGTTGCATAGCACTGCTAACAACATGTGCACGTCACAAGGTCTGTACAGGTACCCCACCCGCTGCAGTTTGCACGTCCAGAGATGCTAACCAAAAAATTTCATCAGATCAAAATAAAATGTGTACCACATTATTCCTTGTGTTCTAACTAAGAAAATGAATACCCACAACATATGTTTATTTTGTCTATGAGCGGAGATATGGGCGTTTTTAAGCGGAGAAAACCGGAAAAATGTTCCAAACGCTGCCGGTTTTGTAACAAAAAATTAAAAATAAACATAGAGCCCGGTTTCCAGCACATTTACTTTTTTCATGGCATGTTAATATATCAAAACTTCGTCTATATACAAAATATAAAATGTGCTGGAGGCCGGGCTCATATATTTGGAAAGCCACAAAGGCTACAAAAACCGTCGTTTTCGCCAAAATCCGCTGGGGGTATGGGTATGTTCAAGATAAAACACACATATATTTTATGCAGGAACTTTGTAATTTTGTGTTTGCTGTTACATTCTAGGTTGGAACTTTCTAACATATACTAATTTATTATCGAAATAGCACTTTTGAAAAGTGCATTTTCTGGGGGCCAAATATGCGCCTTATCATACCAGGTCCTTTAAGGACCCTAGCTTATGCGGTTCTTTAGATATTTTGTTCACAAGGTTGTTCCTATACAAATGCCTATGTCCAAAAAAGGGGAATAACTCAACTGAGAATTATTGAAATAGGCTCAAAAGTTAATCAGTTCATTTAGCCCTTAGCCCGTAACTGTATGCCAAATATCAGGATCCTAGCTTAAGGGGTTCTTCAGATATTTTGTTCACAAGGTTCCATAGGCTTACAATGCACTAAGCTGAAAAAGGGGCATAACTCGGTCAAAAATTTATAAAAAAATTTCACAAGTTAATCAGGTCTTCTACACCTTGGCCAATGTTATCCTGCAAAAAATCATGATCCTAGCAGCAGGGGTTCTCAAGATATTTTGTTCACAAGGTTCCATAGGCTAAGTCGAAAAAAGGGGCATAACTCTGGAAATACGTGACCGGCGGGAAAAAGAAAAAATACGGGTACGCTTATTTTTCATGTACATACCACATGTGAAATTTCAAGATCCTAGCATTAGCGGTTCTTGAGTTTCCTATCTGCCATAAAGCGTTACGGACGGACGGACAGACGGACAGACGGATGGACAGGCCTAAACCAATATGCCCCCTCAACTTCTCCGAAGTTGGGGGCATAATAAACATAGAGCCCGGTTTCCAGCACATTTACTTTTTTTCATGGCATGTTAATATATCAAAACTTCGTCTGTATACAAAATATAAAATGTGCTGGAGGCCGGGCTCATATATTTGGAAAGCCACTAAGGCTACAAAAACCGTCGTTTTCGCCAAAATCCGCTGGGGGTATGGGTATGTTCAAGATAAAACACACATATATTTTATGCAGGAACTTTGTAATTTTGTGTTTGCTGTTACATTCTAGGTTGGAACTTTCTAACATATACTAATTTATTATCGAAATAGCACTTTTGAAAAGTGCATTTTCTGGGGGCCAAATATGCGCCTTATCATACCAGGTCCTTTACTCCGATTAGTTTCAAATTTTGTGCATGGATGCAGCGTAAGAAAATAGTGGATACGTATTTTTCAGTTTTTCCTGGAAGGTTTTTATTGCGGAGTTATGCTCCTTTGTATTTTTCGTGAAATAAGTTTGTTGTCGGAACTCCTCCTAGATGGTTTGATGGATTTTCTTGAAATTAAACATGTGAACAGTTATTGGTATGAAGATGTGCATAAGGGTTTTGATTTTAAATTCTGCCCCTTTTTGCCTGAGTTATGCCCCTTTTTTGATATTTTTTGCCCTATCTTATAGGGTTTGCATTAAATTTGCTCCAATTTGTTTCAAATTTTGTCCATGGATGCAGCATAAGAAAAAAGTGGATATGTATTTTCCAATTTTTCCTGGAAGATTTTTATTGCAGAGTTTTGCCCCTTCGATATTTCGTGAAATAAGTTTGTTATCGCAACTCCTCCTAGATGGTTTGACGGATTTTCTTGAATGTTAAAAAGATATTGGTATGAAGATGTGCATTAGGGTTTTGATTTTAAATTCTGCCCCTTTTTGCCTGAGTTATGCTCCTTTATGATATTTTTTGCCCTCTTTTATAGGGATTTTCCATTAAATTTGCTCCGATTTGTTTCCAATTTTGTCCATGAATGCAGTATAAGAAAATAGTGGATACATATTTTAAAATTTTCCTGGAAGATTTTTATTGTGGGGTTATGCCCCTTTGTATATTTCGTGAAATAAGTTTGTTATTGCAACTCCTCCTAGATGGTTTGACGGATTTTCTTGAATGTTAAAAAGATATTGGTATGAAGATGTGCATAAGGGTTTTGATTTCAAATTCTGCCACTTTTTACCTGAGTTATGCCCCTTTTTTGATATTTTTTGCCCTATCTTATAGGGTTTTGCATTAAATTTGCTCCAATTTGTTTCAAATTTTGTCCATGGATGCAGCATAAGAAAAAAGTGGATATGTATTTTCCAATTTTTCCTGGAAGATTTTTATTGCAGAGTTTTGCCCCTTCGATATTTCGTGAAATAAGTTTGTTATCGCAACTCCAACTAGATGGTTTGACGGATTTTCTTGAATGTTAAAAAGATATTGGTATGAAGATGTGCATTAGGGTTTTGGTTTTAATTTCTGCCCCTTTTTGCCTGAGTTATGCCCCTTTTTGATATTTTTTGCCTCTTTATAGGGGTTTTCCATTAAATTTGCTCCGATTGGTTTCAAATTTTGTCCATGGATGCAGTATAAGAAAATAGTGGATATATATTTTTCAATTTTTCCTGGAACATTTTTATTTGAGGAGTTATGCCCCTTTGTATTTTTTGTGAAATAAGTTTGTTATCGCAACTCCTCGTAGATGGTTCGACGGATTTTCTTGAAACTGAGTATGTGAACAGATATTGGTATGAAGATGTGCATTAGGGTTTTGATTTTAAATTCTGTCCCTTTTTGCCTGAGTTATGCCCCTTTTTGATATTTTTTTGCCCTATCTTATAGGGTTTTTGCATTAAATTTGCTCCAATTTGTTTAAAATTTTGTCCATGGATGCAGCATAAGAAAATAGTGGATATGTATTTTTCAATTTTTCCTGGAAGATTTTTATTGCAGAGTTTTGCCCCTTTGTATATTTCGTGAAATAAATTTGTTATCGTAACTCTCCTCGGTGGTTTGACGGATTTTCTTGAATGTTAAAAAGATATTGTATGAAGATGTGCATTAGGGTTTTGATTTTAAATTCTGCCCCTTTTTGCCTGAGTTATGCCCATTTTTGATATTTTTTGCCCTCTTTTATAGGTGTTTTCCATTAAATTTTTCTCCGATTTGTTTCAAATTTTGTCCATGGATGCAGTATAAGAAAATAGTGGATACATATTTTTTAATTTTTCCTGGAAGATTTTTATTGTGGAGTTATGCCCCTTTGCATTTTTCGTGAAATAAGTTTGTTATCGCAACTCCTCCTAGATGGTTTGACGGATTTTCTTGAAACTGAGTATGTGAACAGATATTGGTATGAAGATGTGCATTAGGGTTTTGATTTCAAATTCTGCCCCTTTTTGCCAGAGTTATGACCCTTTTTGATATTTTTTGCCCTATTTTATAGGGGTTTGCAATAACTATGCTCCGATTTGTTTCAAATTTTGTGTATGGATGCAGCATAACAAAATAAATGATATATATTTTTCAGTTTATCCTGGAAGGTTTTTATTGCGGACTTTTGCCCCTTTGCATATTTCGTGATATAAGTTTGTTATCGCAACTCCTCCTAGATGGTTTGATGGATTTTCTTGAAATTAAGTATGTGAACAGATATTGGTATGAAGATGTGCATTAGGGTTTTGATTTTAAATTCTGCCCCTTTTTGCCTGAGTTATGCCCCTTTTTGATAAATTTTGCCCTATTTTATAGGGTTTTTGCATTAAATTTGCTCCAATTTGTTTCAAATTTTGTTCATGAATGCAGCATAAGAAAATAGTGGATACCTATTTTTCAATTTTATCTGGAATATTTTTATTGTGAAGTTATGCCCCTTTGTATTTTTTGTGAAATAAGTTTGTTATCGCAACTCCTCCTAGATGGCGGATGACGGATTTTCTAGAAATTAAGTATGTGAATAGATTTTGGTATGAAGATGTGCATTAGGGTTTTGGTTTTAAATTCTGTCCCTTTTTGCATTAGTTAAGCCCCTGTTTGATATTTTTGCCCATTTTTATAGGGTTTTGCTTTTTTTGCTTCTTTTTCATTCAAATTGGGCTACTAGATGCAGCATATGAAAAGAACTGGTACATATTGTTCAGTTTTTCCTGGAAGGATTTCCTGCTGAGTTATGTGCCTTTGTAGTTTTCATAAGAAAAGTTTGTTATCGCTACTACTCCAAGATCATTTGACGGATTTTCTTGAAATTACGTATGCAAACACATATGGGTATGAAGATGAGCATTAACCCTTTGTGCGTGAGTTATGCCCCTTTTTTTATATGTTTTACCCTATTTTGGAGGGGTTTTCGGCCATTTTCACTTCCATCTTATTCAGATATGGTGCACAGATACAGTAGAAGGAAAAAGTTGGCACATATTGCTCTGTTTTTCTCAAAAGGGTTTTCCAGCTTTGTTGTGCCCCTTTGTAGTCTTGGAAAACAGAGTTTGTTATCGCTACTTCTCCTAAACTGTTTGACTGATCTTAAATATGTGAACACATATTGGTATGTAGATTGCACTTGTTGTTGTCATAACATGTATACTGTGTAAATGTAGAACTTAAATGACAAAGCTGCATGCCTAACTGTTAAACGCGGGGTGGGGGGGGGGGGGGGGGGGGTATTTAGTAAGCCATGCTTACTGCCACCTCTAGTTTAATTCACATTTAAATGTATCATAATGATTGACGTCAAATGTTTCATTTGTAACTCATATTGAATCTGCGTCCTCAGTCATTAATGAGCTACGACACGAAAAAGCGAACAAGGTTGTTGTGCGCCCAGCCCAGACTCAGATCAGCGTGGGCTTCTGCCCAGTCTTATCAGAGTCTTCGCCGTCCGCATGGAGTTAGCTTAGACCCTAAGCTACCATTTAAGCACAAAGCAAAGACTCTAATTAGACTGGGCGGATGCCCAGGCTGATCTGAGTCTGCGCTAGGCGCACAACCACTTTGTTGGGTTTTTCTTGTCATGGCCCTTTTGTGGATCTTTCTTATCCCCAAAAGTGTAAAATTAAGCAAAGTCAACAACTATGTGTTGAAGGGCATCATAATGTGATTGCTAATATTCATCAGAACTGAAGATATTTAATGGGGAAGTTTATTTTTCATCTGCTTCGGAAAAATTTGATGAAGGAGTCCAGTGTTTCGTATTTGCGTCCGTCAGCCAATCCGTACATCTATCAGTCCGTTCCCAATTGCGTCAAATCTAGCGTTTAAGTCATTTTCTTTCAACCTATGATATCTACAATCATCAAACCTGACTAACAAGTTCTTCATTTAATAGTCTCCAGAACTGTGCTACTAATGTTTATCCTAATATGATATTCACGCTTTGTTGACGTCATGAAATTTTACGTCCAAAATTACGCTGACTCTAGCATTTAAAGTAAAAAGATAGGAAATGAGCAGGAACTAACACAATCAAATCCCATATCTCGCCCTCAAAATCAAAATGGAAGGAAGAACATACAAAAATTTTACAACAGTTCACAGGCACGCGCGGTAAGCCAAATGAACAGCTCTTTCCCAAACAGGTGGTCATTCAGCTTCCCCAACTGAAAACGCCACTTACACACCAGGGTGCGAGGTTATAAAACTTGGGTAAAATCTCAAACTCAAAATAAAGCACACTGATGCACTCATAATTGAGCCGTGACACGAGAAAACAAACAAAGAGGTTTGCCCAGCGCAGACTCAGTTCAGGTTCCGATCAGACTCTTCGCTAAGCGGTAAAACGGTAGCTTATGCTCTAAGATGCCCAGGCTGATCTGAGTCTGCGCTGGGCGCACAATCTTTTTGTTGGTTTCCTCGTGTCGCGGCTCATATAATAGATTGACTCTGGAATATTCAGCTCTGAATTGCATCATCCATTTTCGCTAAACGGCCTAGATTCAGATATCACCAGCCAGGGATTAGCTTCCTATTTGAGCCATTAAGTGGGCGGGGCTATTGTATAATGCCAATCAACTATATATTTGGTAGATATTAACCCCAGTCTTCCAGGTAAATTGCTCTTTAAGACCTACAGCCAATCAAATCAATTATTGGATTTTTATGACCACCCTTTGGTGTCTGGAGAATTATTGAGATAAACCACCTAATGCTGTCTTTTATAGTCCACCTAGGCATTTAATTTCCATACATGAATTCAGCAAACCTTGCATACACTGTTCTTACCATGATCTCAGCTACTATCGAAGTACAAGTTGATGCAAAATGGCATTTTACAGAGTCATTGTTTCAATGTGCTTCCAGTTGGAATCATTAATGAGCCGCAACACAACAAAACCAACAAAGTGACATGCGCGCCAGCGAAAACTGATCAGCCTGGGCATCTGATAAGTCTGATCTCAGTCTGTGCTTTGCCCTTTATGGGTAGCTAAGGGTCTAAACTAGATCCATGTCGACAGCAAAGACTCTGATCAGACTGGGCGGATGCCCAGGCTGAGCTGAGTCTTCGTTGGCGCAAATGCCACTTTGCTGGTTTTCTAATGCCGCGGCTCATTTTCGTATTTGAGCCGCGACACGAGAAAACCAACAAAGTGGTTGTGCGCTAAGCGCAGACTCAGCTCAGCCTGGGCATCCGCCCAGTCCGATCAGACTCTTCGCTAAGCGCTTAAAGGGTAGCTAAGGGTCTAAACTACCTCTATGCGGACAGCGAAGATTCTGATCAGACTGGGCGGATGCCCAGGCTGATCTGAGTCTGCGCTGGGCGCACAACCACATTGTTGGTTTTCTTGCGTCGCGGCTCATTTTGATTTTGCCATCCAGACAGTCAGTTTTATAATATCTATGACATATGCATAACTACCTGATACAAATGAAACTATAAAACTTTGACCTTGGCATTGGGTTGGAGGTTTATCTTTGCGGAATCTTTGGCTGCTCAAGGGACCGCACTGAGATCCTTAATGCCAAAAAGCAATAAGATAATTTTAACTCTTTTGAAATCTTCTGACTCAAAAAATCCATGATAATAAGCAACCTTGCAAGTAAACATATTTAAAACTCACTAACAGACAATATCCACTGATATGTGATGTTTTCGAAATATTGACAATCCCTAATTTATGAGTTTAAAAAGTAATATTTTACTGGTTTCAAAATAACATGAATCTTCTCACGTATAAGAGAACAGATATGGCTTATTTTTGGATGCATATGGCCCCTAGACGGTAATAAGAACAATCTCTTGGCGCACATGCAATTTTGTTGGTTTTTTTTATGTTGCGGTTCATATTCACTTTAATGAGCAGGAAGACCACAGTCACCAAACACAACCTACCCATGACACCGAAAGAAAACGCAAACGACAAAATGGAACGTTACATCTTTGATAACACACGCACCAGTCCGACACAGAGAAATTGTACATAAACGCAACAATGCTTACAGTCGCACGAACTACATAGAAACACACTAAAAAGTCTAGTTTTACCTATTTTCTAGAAGCAAAGAGAAGACCTTTACAGACCCCGAGGTTATAAAACGTTTTTCGTGCTCAACTAAACTGAGTATGAAGTTTTCTCTGCCGTTAAATATGAAAATGCCAACATTATATGAAAATGCCAACTAATGTTGCATTTTTATGTTCGTAAACAGAGAAAATTTCATACTCAGCTAAAATGAGCATAAAACAAATGTACTTTTTAGTAATTCGCTATTTCTTAGCCGTCAATATTTCATGCTCAGCTGAGTTTAGCATGACATAAATGTTATAACATCGGAGCCTGGCCCCGAGGTTATAAAACTTTTTTCATGCTCAACTCAGCTGAGCATGAAATTTTACCTGCTTATAAATAGCAAATTACTGATAAAGACAGTTATTTTCATGCTCAATTTAGCTGAGTGTGAAATTTTCTCTGCTTATGAATATGAAAATGCCAACATTAGTTGGCATTTTCATATTTATCAGCAGAGAAAATTTCATGCTCAGCTGAGTTGAGCATGAAAAAAGTTTTATAACCTCGGGGCATGGTGTGCATAATGCTAGACAGACACCAAACATGATCCATATCAGAGGTGTCCGCATTGGAACGGACAATGACTAAATCTTAAGCTACAGTTGGCTTAACACATCATTTGAGCCGCGACGCGACAAAACCAACAATGTGGTTGTGCGCCCAGCGCAGACTCAGATCAGCCTGAGCTTCCGCCCAGTTTGAGCTGACTCTTTGTTAAGTGCTTAAAGGATAGATAATGGTCTGAGCTACCTCCATGCGGACAGCGAAGGCTCTGATCAGACTGGGCGGATGCCCAGGCTGATCAGAGTCTGCGCTGGGCGCACAACCACATTGTTGGTTTTGTCGTGTCGCGGCTCATTTAATGTCATTCTGTGCAGAATGTATGATTTTCAAAAGTTAGAAGTATTGTAATTTGCCTCCGAAATGTGCATTTCAGTTCTCACCACCGTCGATATTTCATGATTTTTTTACCGCGGCGAGGCTAATCACGTGACTACTCGGTACTTGATAACGTAGTTGCTTCGTAATTCAGCTTCAGTATTATGTAAAACTACACACAAGGCAAGGGCGTAGCTACCTATACGGCAAATACGCAAGTGCGTATTGAAATTTTGTCAAAATTGACAAAATTTCAAAACGCACCTGCATATTTGCATGCTGAAAATTAATAAATTAGACAAGATTTCAATACCAATTACCAAAGTGGCTGAAATACTAGCTTTCCCTTCAAGAAGTAGAGAATAAAACATGGTTGTGCGTATTATGAAATTGCCCCTAGTTACGCCCCTGCAAGGTGTTACTTTCGACATTTATTAAATGTCGAAAGTAACACCTTGTGTGTAGTTTTAAATCATCAAATTCTTACACATTAATACCTATATTTAATAGCCCCGCTTTGATAAAGTAGGGCTAGACTGGATTTGGTCTGTTCGTAATTCCGTATTATGTTTTATGAAAACTTGTGTCACAGTTTTCCCAGGAATTATTCAATCAAGCTAGAATAAAAAGCAAAAAGACAGGCAACGACCAGATACGGATACAGTCAGATCCTACATGTATATCCCGCCTTCAAAACACAAAAGGGAAAGAAGTACATATAGAAATTGACAACAGTCCACGATGACACCCAGTGTTCACAGAATAACCAGGCCCCGAGATTATAAAACTTTTTTCATGCTCAACTCAGCTGAGCATGAAATTTTACCGGCTAATAAGTAGAAAATTACTCAAAACGTACAAATGTTTTCATGCTCATTTTAGCTGAGCATGAAATTTTCCCTGCTTATGAGCATGAAAATGCCAACATTATGTGGCATTTTCATATTTATCAGCAGAGAAAATTTCATGCTCAGCTGAGTTGAGCACGAAAACAGTTTTATAACCTCGGGGCCAGTTCATTTTCAGACAAGTGATCATTCAACTACATCATTTGAAAACACCACTCACGCAACAGGTGAACAAAAGCAACGACATGGACAACCAGGCTCCGAGATTATAAAACTTGAGTATAATCTCAAACTCTAAATAAAGCACACTGATTGGCTGCTTCCGAGCACATTCTCAAACTGAAAATAAAGCACACTGATTGGCTGCTTCCGAGCCTATTCTCAAACTCAAAATAAAGAACACTGATTGGCTGCTTCCAAGTATGTGCTGGGAAGCTGCCAATCTGTGTGCTTTATTTTGAGTTTGAGAATGTACTCAAGTTTTATAACCTCCGAGCCTGAACAAATAATAGTAACATCTGTATGAACCTATTTTGCATTTTAAATGACAAAAAAAAAAAAAAAACAGGAAAAAAAGCTGGCAGCTACACTGGTGACCATATTGCTAGATGACCACAGACAAGCGGACAAGTACCATAAAGTAACCACAACAGAACTACTTGGGACGGTCAGTAATATATTACGGAAGTGGGGGTATAAATCTAGTTTTACTGGATCTTAACCCTCGCCCTTAAATTTTGTAGTGGGTTGAAACGTGTTGCTAGCTATTTGGTCCGCGGGAAGGTTTCCTAACCCTTCAGGGAACAAAACAAAAAACATTACGGGTAAAAACTATGATTAATCAAAGATAAGGACGACAGAAAAAAATAGGCATCAGAGGTGATGGCAAATCCCCCGACCGAAGGCCCCCCCCCTCCCCTTGGTAAACAGGGTGCACTTCAAAATGCATATAAACAGTATACTGTCATTCTTTTATGCTCCTTATTTATATTATCTGCTTAACAGATGCTTGATTATCTAACACTCAGACCAAAACAGTATGCCAGATTGTTAAAAAGAGGTAAAATCTCAAATAGCAACTATGTAGACAATGTATTGCATATGATACATTCAACATTTCAAAATGTGTGCATAACGTCTAAGGGCCAAACAAATCTAATTTTGAGCTCTCTAGTAAGTGAATTTGGACAAAGAATCCAAACATGTAAAAAAAAAAAAAAATTGGAGGCGGGGGGGGGGGGGGTGGACTCGTATTGTCATTCTTGTATGAGACAAACTGTCATGATCTGTTCTACATATCTGTAAAGTATCATAAAAATATTTCAAAGGGTATTCAAGTTATGGAGCGGACACTAAATCACCCCTAAAACCATCAAGGGGAAATAACTCAAAAGTTACAAAGCAAGAGTTGTCATTCTTCTTCGGGACACATCAGCATGACCTGTTCTAAATAATTATGAAGTATCATGAAAATAATCCAAAGGGTATTCAAGTTATGGAGCGGACACTAAATCACACCTAAAACCATCAAGGGAAAATAACTCAAAAAGTAAGAAAGCCAGAGTTGTCATTCTTGTTCGAGACACATCGTCATGACCTGTTCTACATATCTGTGAAGTATCGTGAAAATATTCCAAAAGGTATTCAAGTAATGGAGCGGACAGGAATTGACACCTAAAACCATCAAGGGGAAATAACTCAAAAAGTTAGAAAGCAACAGTTTTCATTTTTTCTTCGCGACACATCAGCATGACCTGTTCTACATAACTATGAAGTATCATGAAAATATTCCAAAGGGTATTCAAGTTATGGAGCGGACACGAAATCACACCTTAAACCATCATGGGGAAATAACTCCAAAAGTATAAAGCAAGAGTTGTCATTCTTGTTCGAGACACATCGTCATGACCTGTTCTACATATCTGTGAAGTATCATGAAAATATTTCGAAAGGTATTCAAGTTATGGAGCTGACACGAATTCACACCTAAAACCATCATGGGGAAATAACTCAAAAGTTACAAAGCAAGAGTTGTCATTCTTCTTCGCGACACATCGCTATAACCTGTTCTACATATCAGTGAAGTTTCATGAAAACATTTCAAAGGGTATTCAAGTTACGGAGCGGACACGAAATCACACCTAAAACCATCAAGGGAAAATAACTCAAAAAGTAAGAACGCAAGAGTTGTCATTCTTGTTCCTGACACATTGCCAAGACCTGCTCTACATGTCTGTGAAGTATCAAGAAATTATTCCAAAGGGTATTCAAGTTATGTGGCTGTCACACAGTGACGTATAGCATCAGCGTATGCCGACGTATGAAAAATGTAGCAAACACGCTGGTGTACGTTGAATAAGTTAGGGGTACGTTATGAACAAGTTACGAACACGCTCAAATACGTTGGTATAAGTTGTTGTACGTCGAATGCGGCCCAAAATTTTGTGCATGCATAAAATTTTCAGCGTACGCCGACGTATTTTTATCAGTTAGTCATAAGTTTGGTGTACGCAACAGGTAAGTTATGCGTACGTTCATGCACGTAACTTGTAAGTTAACCATACGTTGACATACGTCGGCAGCCAGCAGTTCCATTGTGTAGCGTACGCGTAACTTATTTCTAACTTATAGGTAACGTACCTGTAACTTATACCGAACGTATCCAGAACGTATCCAACCTATGCCGGACGACCTTAGAACTTATTCAACGTGTCACGAACGCACTGAGCGTATTTCGGTAACATATCCGCCAGCGGCCTGGGCTTCAGCTATATAGATTGGATACAGATCAGCAATTCATCACTTTTAAATAAGGAATCTTCTTCGACCGCTTCTGCTTGTCGTTTTGGGGCTTGAGAGGGGGTTAATACTTCAGATGCCACCACAGCTGCTGCAGATGCCGCCACGGATACCACTAAAGAGGCACTGGAGTCTGCGCGAGAGGGAGGTTGGCTACCATCGTAGGCACGGCAGTCGGGTGATGATTGGGACGACGATAGGCATGCAGGTGGTCAGCTACTACCTGCAAAGTTCTCTAATTTTCGTTCTTTGGGCATGTCCATCGATCAACGTCCACTACAATAAAAAGTGTTGTAGAGAGCCGTCGCTTTACGTCTGATCGTTGAAGCACGCTCCAACACGCTATACATAAGTCGGCGTAAGTTAGACTAACGTTGTGCATGCGTTCGGCATAAGACAAGAACGCTACAGATACGCTGGGAACACGCTGTTATACGCTTGTATAAGTTATGTATACGCTAGGAATAAGTTGTGAATAAGTTATTTATATAGTATTTATATATACTGGACAAAAAAGTTAGGGATCATACACTTGACTGAAGCTTAAATCATGAAAAATAAATTATCCAAAAATAATTTTCTTTTATTCAATACATTTGTTAAAGCGGCACAGGACTGCATGAAAAATATTGGAATCGGACCACGTGACACTACAGTAGAAACCATTGAACAGATATACCCATAAAACTGAAGTGAAAACAGGCATCAACACAAATCGAATGTCCATGATTATTGTCTTTATCCATGCAAAATCATTTCCAGTGCTCATCGATGTCTCTGAGGGTCTGAATATTTGCATGACTGCTACTCGGTATGGTTTTAGTAAAGCGCTAGAGGCTCATTTGGGGACTCATTTGCCATTTATCATGAAGGGTCTGCTTTAGCTCTCAAGGAGTGTACTGAAGTCTCTGGTGATAAGAATTAATGTGTTGTATTATCTGTAAAGCATGCTCAATCTGATTTAAAACTTGCGATCGACTTGACCTGTCCATACAGACGATTATCCCCGTCTCAAGCCACTGGTTCATCACAGTAACAATGCTAGGGTGCGCTTTTTTGTCCAGTAAAATTTTTAAATCGGTCGATTTATGCGAAAACGGTTAAAAACAGACTTGTCACACCTAAATTGTGCGATTGCATGTTGGAAATGAGGCCAGGTTTGATGCGATTCCATAGAAAAGCAAGGCGACAGTGGGCAACAGGTGACGCAAATTGGCAACTGCATGGTTCACAGGACCCATGTTCTTTTCATAGATGCGTCCAGATTGTGTGTGTAGATATCCACGATGATAGGAGAAGGTTTTGATACCTGCAAGGCACACGTCGTGTAGACTATAAATCAAATCGTCATATGGAATATGACATGTCTTGAGGAGGATGGGTGACGGTTTGGGCTGGCATCTGGATTGGCAGGCGCGTAGACCTGCGCTTGCCAGACAGGGGCGCTCTGAATGGTGTTCGAGTTAAAATTGTCAGGTTTTGTCCAATTACGAGGCCGTTTGCTGAAGTTTATGGCGACGGCACCATTGAATCACAGGGCAAAGGTGGTGGACCAGAACCTTCCGACAGAAACAATCGTCTGCACTGACATGTCAATTCCATCACAAGTTTAAAATCCGATTGAACATGCTTTAGACATGTTACACCGCCAATTCTAACCACCAGAAACTTACTGAAATCCATGGAGAGCTCATTCAGGCCTTTCATGAAATATGGCAAACGAGTTCCTAAATGGGCCTCTGGGGATTTACCACAAGCGTACCAAGTAGCCACCATGCAGTTATTCAGGCCCTCAGAGGTCACACTGAGAACTTAAACTTAATTTGCATGGATAAGGCCAAAAATAATGGACATTCAGATTTGTGGTAATGCTAAATCTCACTTTGATTTAAGGGGTATGCCTGTTTATTCATTTCTGCTCGTTTGTCACGTTATCAGATTCCAATATGTGTCATGCAGTCTTGATCGGCCTTGACAGTTGTATTAAAAAAAAAAAATGAATTTTGGAAAATTATTTTTTTCGCAAAAAAAAATTCTACACAAATGTTTGATCCTTAACTTTTTTGGTCCAGTATAGTATAATTGTATGTTCTCATCCGGAATTAATGGTGACATGCTTTCTGAGGCCTGTGGATACATGCGTGGACTGATCACGATACTCGCTGTTGGCTAAAGCTGGGACTCTGGCCTCGTGGCTATCGTGAAAACGAGTTTTGCAAGCCCACAATAGACTGCAAACATGCTCATGTTGCTCTGGGTATGCACAACTCGTAGCCTCCTCACTTTTTCTCAATGCTTGCATGCCACATACTATTATCAAGGGAGACCACTCAAGATTACCTAGACTGCAGTATGGGAAGAGTGGCATTTATACAAACGAATTGCCCAAGTAAAACTCGTGGAAGAATTATTTACCATTGTTGTAGCTGCTCCCTAATATCTGCTAGGCAAATTTGAATTTGTTAGCCCAGACGATATGAAGATATGGTTAAATTGGATGTCACAGGGCTTCATGGCATTCGCAAGCTTTGTTGGGGTTTGTGTATCTTGTGCTTTTGAGATGTATCGATCGCACAAACGTCGAAGAATGCGAACTCTGCACACCCAGCCCAGACTGCACACCTGTGCATGCTGATCTGGGAATGCACAGTTGCAGTTCTCTTGGTTCCTGAGATTTATGTATTGCACAGACGGTGAACATGGCGGTCACTTGAATGCGAACTCTGCACACCCAGACCAGACTGCGCACCTGTGCATGCTGATCTGGGAATGCACAGTTGCAGTTCTCTTGGTTCCTGAGATTTATGAATTGCACAATCGGTGAACATGGCGGTTACTTGAATGCGAACTCTGCACACCCAGACCAGACTGCGCACCTGTGCATGCTGATCTGGGAATGCACAGTTGCAGTTCTCTTGGTTCCTGAGATTTATGGGTCGCACAATCGGTGAACATGGCGGTTACTTGAATGCGAACTCTGAACACCCAGACCAGACTGCACACCTGTGCATGCTGATCTGGGAATGCACAGCTTGCAGTACTAATGTCTTAACGTGGGTATATCTGTCAAGGTAGACTACTATGATACTCCCACTACTAGATACTCCCTATTACTATATTATCTGAAAAACGACTGGTGGAAGAATGCAGGCACACAACGTTGGGTCGGCGGCCAGTCGATGTTGATTCAACGCCATTAAGTTGAATCAGCGCTGATTCCGTGTTGAGTCAGCGATGTGGGTCCTGTGGGGTTCTTGTTGTAGCAAACAATATTTGTCGACTTTAAAACAAGCTGCCTAGATTTATATGAAAATGGAAATGCAAAATGCAGTCTGATTTCTAAGCTAACGGACCTGTGATTTAGGAAATGTCACTTTGTTTTTGTAACGTTTACACGTATATATGATGAAACGAAGCTCCTGAATTTGCAAAGCACCAGGTTTGATAATGCATTTTATCACATGACGTCGCATCTGAGAGTGTAATAAAGCCATGCATTAAAAACAATAATCCACTAGTGGATTAAATATGCAAATTACGTCGTAACGTTATGCGTTGACGTCCATAAAAACGTCGCGTTTTCTAATGGCGAAATCGTGACGTTTTATGGCAAAGTTTGCTAATAAAATGTGATTTTAGTGTCATATGATAAATAGAATCTTGCATTCGTGCTCCTGTGTTATTGACTTTATTAAACTCGTTGGGGAAAACCGATAAGATGCTCTGCAAAGCCTCGCATCTTATCTTTTTCCCCAACTCGTTTAATAAATTCAATAATACACGAACACTCATGTAAGAACCTCTATTTATTGTAAACTTATCTGGGCACTCTCTGAGTGTGTACCTAACACTCGCTGTCGATACAAACTCTGCTAAAAGCATCAATACCGGTATGTCTGTTGACTGTAAATAACGTTTACATAGTTATACGGAAGATAAGTAGCATTGCGCTGCATGTCTGAGTAATCAGTGGGCAGTGACGTGCCGTCCGTGCGACGTCAACATGTATCGGCGTAGTTTGCTCCCTGGGTTGGTTAGATCAGCGGTTGCTTGTGTGAGTCATCAGCTCCTGCTGATTAAGAAAATTGCCCTCATCTACGAGATTTACTCTCTTTTTGTTAAACTTGATTCTCGTTATCTCAAACACGAATATCGCAAAGTACCTTCTTGTATCAAAGAATATAGTCTGGACAATTACCATGATTTTCCTTGCATATCACCTCCAGTTTTCTCAAACTGCTGGTACCTCAGGAACAATTTTCTGAGACCGGGATATTTTCTTCGAGATATCAACAGTTTGTGAACTTCGACCTTGAGATATCGAGAGTAAATGTCTTTAGAAATTTTATTGATTATTCTGATAATGTATTTTAATCCGAGCCTATGTTTAGCGGCTTCTTGGAACTGGAGGCACGTAGCTACTCCCATCGAGAGTAGCTGACCCAGTAGAATAAACCCAGCAGACAGACTTCGTCGGATCGTCGTCGTAAAACGACGTCGCCCTGATGTTGTGTGTCACCTGGGCCATAAAGGGGCAAATAGTCACCCTATACACATCCTCTTCCAAGTAAAAGCCCCAGGGGGCACGTGACGTCGAGATGACGTCGTACTGACGTCGATGCGACGTCATCACGTTGCATCGACGTCATTGCGACGTCATGTGCCTGCTGGGATTAGGACGCTAGTAAAAATGATATACACATTTAATGCGAAGGACCATATTCCTAGAGACTTCCTATCACTCAGTTATTTTTCCAGATTGTTTCCTCAAATGTTCACCTATTCACATGTTCTAAAGTTCTTTTCTTTCTTTCTATATTCTACATTGATGACCAATTCCCCTATTTTGTCACATTTATGGACTGTGTTGGCGATTTTCATGGGATCACACGTGCGAATGAGTCTGACTGCATACGATGCTCCCGA
Source organism: Ctena decussata (assembly GCA_963989385.1). Taxonomy (NCBI): domain Eukaryota; kingdom Metazoa; phylum Mollusca; class Bivalvia; order Lucinida; family Lucinidae; genus Ctena; species Ctena decussata. The sequence continues at coordinate 43,446,954 of OZ022512.1, forward strand.
TGAGCTGGCAAGACTTCTGATCTTCTTCCTTCTTTTCTTATTATGTAGCATATGAAAACTTGCAAATATAATTCGGACGGTCTTGGCGGCTTTTTGGGGGTATCTGCTACATTAGGATTAGGACACAAGAAACAGATATTAGATAGGAGGTTTTATTTGTTCTTTATTGCTTTTATTCTCACAATGCTGCAGACTAACTACATTTATTCGTGCCTCAGTCTTATATTAGCACTGCAACGAAATAATGAAGTGCATAAATACATCAAACGTCCTTACAGTCGTGTAAAAGTCATTCCTACCAGTAACCTGTTATTCAGTCGTAATCTCATGCTTGCTCTCACTATAGTTGTTATTTCCACTTGGTTACATTGCCTACTCGTGATGTGTGGAGACGTGGAGATGAACCCAGGTCCTGACTCTGTCGAAGGTCGTACTGATTCAAGTCTAAATAGTACAGCTAGTTCATCTGATTTTCTCTCTAATCATCTCAGTATATTTCATCTGAACATCCAAAGTATATTACCAAAATTGGACCTAATTAAATGTGAAGCAGAAGCATACGACGTTCTTGTCTTTCTGAAAGCTGGTTGAAACCTGAAGTTAAGATCGATTGTTTAAGCATTGAAAATTTTCTTCTTCCTTTCAGAACTGACAGGTGCGATCGTCCTGGAGGAGGGGTTGCTGTCTACGTTAGAGACTCGTTTTTGTGCAAACGCCGTACTGACCTAGAGTTGCGAGGTCTAGAGGCCGTTTGGACTGAAATCCTGGTAAAATCAAGAAAGATACTTATTGGTGGATTTTACTGACCGCCTAATAGTAATGCACTCGCGGCTTATTTTGACCTGATCAGGGAAAGCATAGACAGAGCATACAATACTAGCATAACTGATATTTTTATTCTAGGTGATTTTAACTTAACTTATCCGTTAATAAAAGAAACAAGGTAACTGAACTAATGCAGGAATATAGCTTACATCAATTGATAAATGATAAAACACATTTCACTGAACATTCTTCATCACTAATAGACCTTATCCTTGTTAGAAATACAGCACATGTCCTAACCAGTGGAGTTCTAGATCCATTCATTCCAGATCAAACTCGATACCACTGCTATTGAAATTTCTACGGCCTACGATTAAGACTTTTAAAAGGCGAATTTGGAATTACAAGTCGGCCGACTTTGACAGATTTAGAGAAATCCTTAACGAAATTAACTTGGAGGCACAACTGGAATCTAACCCTGGTATTGACACAAACGTGCAACAGATCACCGATGCTTTGTTCTCCGCAGCTGACCACTCAATTTTAAACAAGATCGTTACCATCAGACCAGCGGAACACCCACGGATTAAGTGTCACATTAAAACTCTCATTAGAAAACGCAAACGCATATTTAGGAAATTCAAAAGAACAAATAATAATATATTTTGGGAAAGGTATAAAGCCATCCGGAACCAAATCGTAACTGAAATTCGAAAGTCTGAAAAAGAATATTACGACAATCTTGACCAATTGCTCTCCAATAATACAACAAACTCGAAACTATTCTGGAAAACTACCAAACAAATATTAAAATTAGGGAAATCCTCGACCAATATACCTACTTTAACTATGAACAACGAATTTGCTGAAGATAACCTCCAGAAAGCTAATATGTTAAATTCATATTTTACCTCGCAAACATTTGTCGAGGATGACAACAGGTCCTTACCGCAACTTGAAACTTCCCAACATTCACTCCAACACATTGAAATTTACACTCAAGATGTTATGGACGTACTTAAGAACTTAAATGTTTCGAAATCATGTGGCCCAGACCAAATTAGTCCTCGTCTCTAAAAAGAAGGAGCCGATATCTTGGCTAGACCCCTCTGCATCCTTTTTAACCGTTCCCTAGAGGCGAGTTATTTTCCAAGTTCTTGGAAATATGGTAATGTTACACCAGTTTACAAAAAAGACGACAGGTCCCTACCATCTAATTATAGACCAATCACATTACTGAATCAGGTAGGAAAAGTAATGGAACGCTGCGTTAACAATCGTCTCTATAATTATGTCACTGTAAATCATATCTTAACTCCCTTGCAGTCCGGCTTTATCCAAGGAGACTCAACCACGTACCAACTACTACATACATACCATACTTTTTGCGAAGCAGTAGATCGTGGTAAAGAAGTTCGAGCAGTCTTTTGCGATATCAGTAAAGCCTTTGACAGAGTCTGGCACAGGGGTTTGCTCCACAAACTATCAGGAATAGGCTGTTCTGATGAGGTTCTTCGTTGGTTTTCCAGTTACCTGACTGGTCGTAAACAACGTGTCGTTATTGGCGGCCAGGCATCAAACTGGGCTTCTGTTAAAGCAGGTGTCCCACAGGGCTCTATTCTTGGGCCCCTACTATTTCTTATATATATAAATGACATTGTAAGAAACATCGGTGCCTCTATTCGCCTATTTGCTGACGATACCAGCTTATACATTGTCGTGGACTCTCCCTTAACATCGGCTGCTATTCTCAATACCGATTTGATCACCATAGGCAACTGGGCTGATGCATGGCTGGTCAGATTTCATGCAGGGAAAACATTTTCTATGATTATTTCAAGGAAATCTGATCCACCAGTGCACCCTCCGTTGACTATGAATAATACAGTTATCTCCGAAACCCAAACTCACAAACACTTAGGTCATACACGTTCTAGGTCATGTACCTGGTCTGACCATATTGATAATATCTGTGGGCAAGCATGGATAAGGCTGAATCTTATGCGGACACTGAAGTTCAAAGTTAGTAGAAAGTCGTTGGAACAAATATATTTATCATTTATACGACCTCTTTTAGAATACTCCGATTCAGTCTGGGATAACTCTTCAACGGAGGCCAAAAAACTATTGGAGGCTATACACGTAGAGGCAGCCAGGACCATAACGGGTGCTACAAAACTTTGTAGCATCAACAGACTGTTTGATGAATTGGGTTGGGAGTCCTTGCAAAACAGGAGGAATAAACACAAACTAATCATTTTCTATTAGATAATTAACGGACTTACGCCAAATTATCTCAGAGATCTTTTACCACCCTTAGTTCACGAAACCACTACATATAATCTTAGAAACGCGAATCATATTCAGACTGTCCACGCGAACACAAATCTTTTCTTTAACTCTTTTATTCCTTCTACTATCCGAGCTTGGAATTCTCTTTCTGATGATATCAAATCAGCCTTATCAGTCTCCTCCTTCAAATATCGACTAAACCGCGATTTAAAGAAACCACCTAGATATTATCATATTGGTACGAGAATAGGGCAGATACTGCATGCAAGGCTAAGATTGGAGTGTAGTGCCCTAAATGCACACCTTTATAGAAAGAATATTGTTCCTAGTCCCTCTTGTACATGCGGTGGCTTTGAAAGCCCATACCATTTTCTCTTTGTCTGTCGTAGATACACCGCAGCTAGGAACTTGTACTTACCAGATAACCTTATAAATTTCTCTACTCACGACCTTTTGTTTGGGAAAGATAGCGAACCAGTTCATGTAAATGAAACGCTCTTTTTACAGGTCCAAGACTTTATTATCAAATCAGGGAGGTTTGTGGGTTCCTCTTAATGCATTTAAAACATATTGTCCTAGTCCCAGGATATGTCACTATCTGCACGTTTGTGATCACATATCTTATTGTATTCGGTCATTGATATCTGTTGCTTGGATTGGGGGGTTGGTCATCAATGTTACCTGCTAGTACTTTGGTAACCTTTTTTTTGTATAAAATGTATGTTGCATTCGTTTAATGAATGTTTTCAAATTAACTGTTTCTACTTACGACAACGAATGATTTGCTAATACATGTATTCCATTTCCTAATATCCTCTTAGCTCCTGTCTCCTTACAGAGACAATGTAATTAGTATGTACTCTCTCTCTCTCTCCCTGTCTCTCTCTCATTGTTCATGAAATGTATTCTTTTTGGTTTTGTTACAATTACGCTCTTAGCCATTTACTTACAATGTACAATATAGTTTGTATAAGGAGATGACTTTAATATAAGCAACACGCTTACCGTCAGATCCTATATTCTACTGATTTGAATATTATGTATATGTATGTATTTAATTAAGGAATGAATGTTATTTTTTTAACGTTTACTGAAGTATAAACTACATCGGGTCACGAGCAAAGTTTACGTAAACCCCGAACTGAAGTATAAACTACATCGGGTCACGAGCAAAGTAAGTGAACCCCGAAGGGGTTTACGTAAACTTTGCTCGTGACCCGATGTAGTTTATACTTCAGTAAACGTTTAAAAAATAACATTCATTCCTTATATTTATATTATTAAACGATGCTTTTGATCAATAAAAAGATAAGCAAAATTAAGAAATACATATATAAAGATTGTTTAAAAAACATTACCGGCCGAATTTAGCAATAGTTTGGAACAGCCGCATTGTCACTGCCTACTAGTAAATTCCACCTCCTGCTGTAGATTTCGCGTGCAAGTAGGCGTAGCGAGCTGTCACTCAATGTTTACGAGCCATTCAAGTACATGGAATGTTGTAGATTTAACGTGCTAGTTAGTGAGATGAGCTGTCACTCTGAAGCGCGTGATACAATGTAATTATTGACTTTTAAACAACATTGACGCCCGCATCACTTAATTGGGTTAACAGAGAGCTCTACACTGATAATGTAAATATTGAAGAATAAAATACTGTTTAAACCAAGTTATTTATACGTTTCAATACGCTATGTGTGCGTTCCAAAACCGGCTGCTGTTTGGTGTTTTAATTTATCTCCAGCGTATGCCAGCGTATTGGATAAATTTTTCATACGTTGGCATACGTTGTCTGAAACGTTGTAGTGTGACAGGGCCTTTACAGAGCAGACACGAATCTGCCAAAATTCACCAAAAGGGAGATAACTCGAAAATTCCAAAGCAAGAGTTACTATTCTTGCATGCAACACATCGACATGACCTGTTCAACATAACTGTGAAGTATCATGAAAATATTCCAAACAGTATTCAAGATATGGAGCGGACAAGAAAATGTTTACGGAGGGACAGACGGACGGAGGGACAGACGGACGGACGGACGCCAGGCTCATCGCTATATCCCTGAACCTTTCGGTCGGGGGATAATATAAGTATCTATCATGGGTGTGAGGTGTGGATAGAAAAATCCGTCACGAGGGTCATTGTTCGGCATCACGAGGCTTGCCGAGTGATGCCGAACAGTGATCCCGAGTGACGGAATTTTCTATCCACACCTCACACCCATGAAAGATACTTTTTCTTGCACACCACGTTTTGTTTTAACTTCAGAACTTGTTAAAATGCGTAATTCTAGTGCTTGAGAGGTTTCAATTTGATTTTGAAAGAAGGCGCTGCTTTCAACGACCGCCATTCGGCTCTTTACGTCAACGACTGGCGTGCATAAACTGACGTCATTTTACCGTCTTCGTGACGTAATCATCTAAAATGCCAACGTCACTAGACGACGCAGGTACGTGAGCTCCTATACAACCAATGCATTGACAGCTCGTGATTTTTTTCCGGTCCTGGGTCAGAACACCAGGGTAAGATGAGATTTTCTATCCCAGGTGAAAAGAACGGCATTTTCTATCCGGTGTGCAAGAAAAACGTATTGCAACACCTGGAGATTCCTGGGGTGTCATCAAATCACCACTGAAATAAAAGAAAACCACCAGTCGAGCCCTGAATGACCAAGCAACAAACAAGAAAAGCTCCAGCCCTAGCCGACTAAAATAAGTAGCTTAATATTGAGTCTAGCATTGAACAAATAAATAGGAAAATTCTCAGGAACTGACACAATTTCATCCGGTCGTAAGCTATTATGAAACTGTAGTGAGAAGCTTACAACGAAACTTCCTGATTAATAGCAATTCTCTGTAACCACCAACCAAAGTTCGGCACGCATAGTCATGGATTTTGATAAAACTTTCTCAGTTTGTTTGTTGTCACTCAAAACCAAATAATTGATACCTAGTTCCTTCTGCTACATGCCCGTTGCCATGGTAACGGCCACCAAAGATTTTGCCTTAAAAATGGCCAAGGAATAAATGAAAAAATGCACTTTTTGAACTTTAATATAGACTAAATGAGACTACATTTCATCTAAACATGTACTGGTTGAAGAAATATAGGTCAATGTGAATTTAAGGAAGAATAAATATAATTGTTTTGTAACTTCTTTAGTATTGCTACATGCTGTAATGGTGGGTGGGGTATCCAGGTTTTCGAAACCCTAATTTTAAGACAATTTTAAGCGCTTCATGTCCTTTCGCGCGGTCAGTCTGACATATCTGCCTACAACAAAAAATTAGATAAGAGCCTCAACTATCATGAATTGAAGAAACATGTTTGGGAAGTTGCCTCCTTCTGGCCGTTACCATGGAAACAACCAATATCCTGTGTAAAAAATTGAGAAAATAAAACCCTGTGGAAAATCACATATTTTTCCCCAAAACAAGGACATGCTGCATTAATTACATGTACAATTGTTGTGAAAGTATCAGACTTACATTAAATAATATCAGCAACAAAAGGAACAGAACTGAGAGTCTATTAATATTCTTTAAAGGGGCTCCAAAAGGGGTTTTAATTAGCTAATTTGCCCTCAAATGAATAATTTTATTTGCACAGCTGAAAGCTCATGACTATTTTCTTTTTACAAGGTCGTAAAAACATAAGCCTAATGTTAAGGGATACAAAATATTGTTATGGGGAACTCCTCGGAAATATGTGTATGCCTATTAAGGGTCCCAAAAAGGGGTTAAAAGGGAGGAAATGTGATCGAAATGTCTGAATTGATGCACAAAATAACGAAAAACAGCACTGCATACTGATATAATGGTTAAGAAACTGGCAATAAAATGTAAACAGGTATAAAAAATGTTGATAGGGTGCTCTGTTCCTGTATTATAGCTCCTTAAGGGGCCAAAAAGGGGTAAAATCTGCTAATTTGCTCCACAAATCTCAAATATTCTTCGTACGGCAAAAAAAGTATATTACCTATTACTTTAAATGTTTAGAAAAACATTAGTTGTAAATTTACAGATACCAAATATGGCACTGAGATTACAAGGTGTCCAAAAAGTGGTGGTTGTGTGTGTGTGGTGGGGGGGGGGGGTTGCAAAATCAAAACCAAAAGCATGGTTTTCTTCACAATATAAAGTAGCAAAATGGAGTATTAAGTTTTAGCTACATGTACTGGCAAACGCTTTCACCAATAAACGCCTCGCTGTTGGAAAGATTTGCAGTAAAAAAAAAGGACATTCTCATGTTTTTCTGCTCCATTTACATAGATGTTCTGTATATTTTCGTGAGGTCGAACGTAGCCAAGTTTGTCAGTCATATAAAGAAAGACAGATACGAATAAAAACGGTTGTCAAACTGGTATACATTTAGTCTGAGTAATTTGGCACAGCCAATGGCGTTCTGTGTTATTTTCAATGCACCTGACACCTTGTTTTACATGTGAATCGGAGAACCTATGACAACAATCAACTATTGTAACTCTTATCAAATAAAGTATAGCCGCAACTGTAATTTTAGCTTCACTGTGGGGTGTAAGGGTGCAAAAGGAAACTTCTTTCTGCATTTTTTTACGACAAGGAAGGCTGCTTGTGCGAAAGTAAGATTTAGACAAGTTTGGATCCTTTTGCGAAAGTAAGATTGAGACTAAGAAAGGAGCTAACATAGAGTGTTTTCCAGATATGACAATAAGGTTCCTATTACCCTTTCGGAAAATCCACCCGCACAAATTTGGAAAAAAAATGCTGTTAATAGATCATTTTATTTTCAGAAGTTGTAAAGATTTGATAATAAATGACACTCAAGTTAAAATTTCACATCTGACTCCAATCACATTACCCCAGCAAACGCTTTAAAAGGAAAAGTTGAATGGTATGCCTGGTCAGCTGATTTCAGAATGATGCTGTTCTGTAAATACATGCTGAGATGACCTGGCTCTTGACTAGGCTGAATACATTAAAAGTCCGATAACATAAAATATGTTTTAATTCTTTTCTACTGGCAAATATCACGCTGGTCTGGCATTCAACACAGGCAACGAGGCAACGGACTTTAAAACACGATTATTTCGCATACTTCTTACATTAATTTCAAAATATGATTCTTACGGACCCGGCAGTTTGTTAGACCTCTTAGTCAGACCAGATTTTCGAAGAAATTCCGTCTAGTATAAATGCAGTGCTTGAATAAGGTTTTTCACCAATTCGTTGGCTGGTCGTTGTAGCCCAAAAACTGTTTTCAAGCATTTCTTGAATATGCATATCAATTCAGTAAAACTTTTGAGTCCTATTCCAAGAGAAGGGGGTCGGATGGTCCGTGAGACTATACTTCTGAAACAAACTTATCCTGATGAGCAGAACCAGCAGGTTCCTTGTACGTTGTCTTCGTTGCCTGTGTTGAATCCAGACCAGTGTGAATATAAGAGATTAGAAAAGTTTACACATCGGACAGAGTGACTCTGTTTTAACTTTAACTCAAACTAATCTCCACAACAAAGTTTTACAATGCTGGAACTCATCTAGATCAAATTTTACACACGAGACTGCGACTGGAATGTAGTTCTCTGAATGAGCACCTTAATACCAGAAATGTAATGGAAAGTCCATTGGATCTTTATGGCGAGATAGAAAACACAAACCATTTTATATTCAGCTGTCCTCAGAGGTGGAAAGGAACTGTTTTGAAGTCATCTGTGGTGCCCCAACGACCTAGTAAGGTTATGGGATAGAATAGAATAGTCCTCATTAGACTGCTACAAGACAGCATCACATTGCAGACATGGCAAAAGAATGTACACTGAGAGGTCTAATGTACGGGAAAGAGGGGGTGTCACCGGCGATAAACGAAAACATCTTTACACGTGTTCAAAATTAAATAATACACACCAAAATATTTAACCCCTTACTTTTCAAAGTGCATCCAATGGATCTAAATGGAATGTTATATGCATATACAGCTTGGACTAACTGGATGAGGAAATCATATTTCTCTCTCTCCCTCTCTTTCTCAGGTCTTGTATTTCTTTTGTCAATATTATTAGTTCATTATAAAGCGGTTACTTCTGATGCAAACATAAAACAGTCTTTGCCTAAATAATATTTTCATTCATTGCCAGACTGTTTAGACGAAGATGTGTTTATTCGAAGTCTATGCTATTGTGTACATTCAACCTTTGTGCAGTATTTTTTTCAGGAGATAGTCCTCATAACTTTTGGCTTTCAGTCAAATCCTGATTATTCTATACTTTGTATTCATAAAATATTGTTTAAAACAAGCCCCACTGCCACCCCTTCAGCTGTTACTATAGGTCCTATTGCGGACTAGCCTTTAAAAGAAATCTTCTTCCCCAAATTTATAATAGTTTATATTTTAGAGTAATGCCAAATATCCTCATTAGATTTGACCTTGCAGTCAGATTTGGTCAGTCAGGATTTAAAACAAGAGCACATTTGAACAGGGCAATGATGATGTACGCCCATTGGGGTTTACTGTATGAAAGGAAACAATAAAGACTATAGAACTTTGCCATGTAGGTAACTCCAACTCCTCATTACGTAGGTCGGTTAAATTAAGATGGTGATAATTACAGATTTTTGGTGAATACAAAAAAAAACACAAAAAAAACCCATAAAATGCTGAAAATTCAACAGATCTGCGCAAAACTTAGCAGAACTTCCATGTTGTTGTTCACGATTTTGACTTCCACAATGCCTGGCTTGATGATGCTAAAATTATACATGAACCTAAAACATGGTTGAAAATTTGAGAACAAGCCACTTTTTTCAACCTGATAATCTGAGGAAGAGATGGAACAAACAATTAAACTGACATTGAAGTCAATGCATTGAAGTACCTTCAGACCTAAATGCATTTTCAATAATGATAGTATTTTCTATGATTTTTGCACTTCAAATTACCCCTTATCTTAAAAGACCCTTTATCATCAGCATGACTTTTTTGTATTCTAAACTGTAGAGAACCACAAAAGGAAAATATTTGCAAAGTTTCGGGGAGGTATGTTACATTTTCATGGTTGTATTTAGATTTTTGCATTTACCATAAATCACCACCTTAAGTGTAAAACAATCACTAACGGCAATGCACAAGAGGCCGTAATTCAGTCATAATGGAATCAGAGCTATTTGTCTGATGATGCTGTATACTTTTATGTAATTTCATGAAGAAACCCTCAACAGTTTCAAACCCGTAAGACGGACATGAAATTCTTTATAAGAAATAAATAAATGACTATAACTCTGTCAAACCTGATCTTGGGTTATGGTTGTTTTTCTCTGCACAATATGTGATAATGCATGCTTTATTTGAAATTTCATGAAGAAATATTATGGTTTTAAAGTTTCAAAGCGGAAAAAAAGAGATTGCCTTCAGAGATATGCAAAGGGTCATAATTTTATCAAAAGTGGAAGTAAGGGCTCATGAAGGGCTATTGTTGTCATCCTGGCGTCCGTGTCAGCGACCGTGTCGGCGTAATTGGATGTTTTGGTTAAAGATTTTTAAGACCTATATGTCTTTTAATCCATTGATGGATTTTTTTTATACTTGCACTGTAGTTACATATTGGTCCAAGGTTCTACAAAGTACCACCAGCACCCTACTTAGTGACCTTGAAGTCAAGGTCATGGACCTAGTAATTAGGTTTTTAGCTCACCTGAGCCAGCGGCTCCGGGGCAACTTATAGGATGGTAAGGCTTCATCGTCCGTCAGTCGTCCATCGGTCAATATTTTCAAACGACTTCTCCTCTGAAACCGCTAGGCCGATAGTAATCAAATTTCATATAGAGCATCTAGGGGCGGCGGAACAAAAATTGTTCAAACAGTGCTGGTCATATGACCAACATGGCCGCCACCCCCATACATAATAGAAACCTTTAAAAAAATTTCTCCAGAACCAATAGGCCGATGGTCTTGTAACTCGGTATGTAGCATTGGGTACGGGAGTACTACCAAGATTGTTCAAATTATGACCTTGGTATAACCTAGACCGTAGTAACGGTAAGGTCAAACTTTCTTTCTGTAGCTTTTATATGGTAAAATGCTAGAACATAAAATTTCTTGGAAACTTTGAAGGATGTTGACCTGACATTGGTATATACAGTCATCTTATTGAGTGCATGAAAATTTGTGCGTACAAGAGGGCAAGGTCATTCTTAGACCTTTGATCCTTGTCTCTCATACATTTCACACATCTCCTCAAAAGCCACTGGGCCAATTGTAACCAAATTTCATGTAAAGCCTCTAGGGGACGGGGAAAAGAAAATTTGTTCAAACGGTCTGGGTCACATGACCAACATGGCCGCCACGCCCATATATGGTAGAAACCTTTAAAAATCTTCTTCTTCAGAACCAACAGGCAGACGGCCTTGAAACTTGGTATGTAGAATCAAGTATACAAGTACTACTTAGATTGTTCAAATTATTGGGTTGACCTTGACGTTTTTACGCTGAGGTAAAATTTGCTTCTTAGTAGCTTTTTTATGGTAGTACCACCCCACCTGTTTCAGTGACCTTGAGGTCAAGGTCATACCTAGGATTCGTTGTTGGGTTAAAGCTTTCCAATGACATACTTTTTCATAATGCTTGGCTGCATCTACTGTTATACTTGCACTTATATTAGAAACTGGTTTAAGTTTTTACAAAATACTAGCCAATCCATTGGATGACCTTGAAGTCAAGGTCATTCGTGTTTTTTTTTATGTGATAAGCAAGTCACTTTCAGGCGAGTTATCCTGTACAAGGTCAAGTCTTGTCTTTGCATATCCTCTTATGATGCATTGTATTTGTTAAGGTACAAGGATCAAAGTCTTACTGATATTTTGCATGTGGGCAGAGGCTGCCAGATTTGGTCCTGAGTCAGGCAGATGACGAGGCAGGAGATAATATTAAAAAATGGATGGGGATAGACTTTGCTAGCACAACTAGGGCAGCTGGAGACAGGACAAGATGAAAAGGGGTTGTTGTTAAATTATCTGTGATGCTGCGACAACCTAGCAAGGTTATGGAATAGACTAGACTTGTGAGATGATTCTACATGCAACTGGTGAAGTGGTGTTTCTCAAGAAGAGTTTTAGTCAATGGACAGCAAACAAATGTTGGCCAACAGGGTGTCCCTTTAGCTCTTTGTCCCTCAGGCCAAACAGAATAACACATATAATGTGACCATTTTCCAGTTTTTAGGCACAGTCAGCAGCTATGTTCGGTTAAACTCTCAAAAGTAGCCAGCATAGGGGTTGTTGTTCAAATTCCCATAAGGCTGTTCTCAAGGAGGCTGAAGAGAATGAATCCATACCTTACAACTCCACATCTGGTCTGGGTACAGATCATATGTTCAATATATCTCCTGCAAGGAAACATAGAGTCGAATCTAACGGTCAACAGAGTAATATACAGATTCGACTGGAGCCAGGCTACTCCACATCCTATAGTGGAGGTATAGTTATATGTGCAGTTGCAGATATAATTATCGCCAGAGTTATGGTAAAAGTGGAGGGATATTTAAATGTGCAGTTGCAGATATAATTATCGACAGAGTTAGTTAAAATAAACATGTTTGCCATCTCCTTTTGTCCACACCTAAGGTGCTGAAGCTATTTTTGTCTAGAGTTTAACTCCAAACTTATTTACGGTATTGTGTTGAAGCAGTAACTCTTTGCTGGGCAGTAAAATATAGGTGTATCCGCTGTTGTCTTTTTATCGGTATACAATAAAAATTTGTGCCTGAGGTACATAATTGCATTTTGCCCATTTTGTGACCCCTTAAATTCACATAAAAAAGGAACCACAGGGCAGCCATGGCTATGGGTTTACATCAGTTGTCACTTGACCAACAGTTTCTGTGCCAGTGTATTACAGTATGCTGCTTTCTGAGAAACTTAATTTTTTGGTGTAATTTCCTGATTTTTGACCCCTTATTGGGCCCTTCTGGATACAAAAATGCAATTACATTGATCCCCATCACCTAATTTTATGTGCCTTACATTTAGACTAATGATTACACTCACAAATAAGTAACGGATACTGGTTTACACCGAAAGTGTGTGTAACTTCGAGGCAATTTTGCTGATTCAACCCCTTAAATGGCCCCTTATGGGAACATAATAAAAGTCACAAGGCACCCCATTGCCCTATTTTAAACCAATTAGTATTTGACTTACAGTTTCAAAGCCATTGTTATTGTAAGCACCGTTGATTTTTTTGTTTTGCAAAGAAATTCATGAGTTTCATAGATTTCTATCTTTTAACCCCTTATTTTTGGACCCCTAAATGACCCCAAAATATTCCATTGCCCTAGTTTATATCTCTTAACTTCAAAAATATGTTTTCACAATATATTAAAGAGAAACCAATACCTTGTTTTGCAGTTTTTTGAAGAAAGTTTGTTATTTGATGGAAAATAAGCCTTAAAAACCCCTTTCGGAGCCCCAAGAATGAATGTTAAGATGACCCCAGTACTGCCCCTTTTGATGTTTATAAATTTTGAATTAAAACTGATATTTTCACAACACTTGTACATGAATAAATGTGGCCTTTCAATTGTTTAGGGAAATAAATAGGTGATTTTGTGCACTGTTGTGTTTCCTTGATTTTTTGATAGGGTATTGTTCGTTTCCATGGTTACGGTCCTAAGGAGGTAACTTCCCAAACATGTTTCTTCAGTTCATGATATTAGAGATCTTCTTCTATCGTGCTGTCATGCATTTGTATATCAGAGTGACCGTGCGAACTGGCAGTACGCACTTGAAAAAGCTAAAAAAACAGGGATTTTCGATACCTCGATACCCCACCCCACATCAAGGGCTAAAATCAGTACCAAAGAACAAACAGATCTGGTTTATTTTTTTCACTTCACTCTTGTACTTTTCCATAGTTTTTCATTCAAAGCACTTCTAGACTAAAGGTAATGTGCTCCAAGATATATAAATGTTCAAAATTTGGTAATTTTCACTTATTTTTGGGCTGTTTTTTTGGCATAATCTTTGGAGGCCGTTGCCATGGCAACGGACACACAACAGAACAAATCAACCTTCATTTAAATGTTTTTTGGTGACAACACACAAACTGAGAAAGTTTGAGGAAAATCTGAGACTATGCGTGCCGAACCCCCATTGTAAAATGTGAGATGGTTACAGAGAATTGCTATTAAATATTTCATCACTCATAGAGCAATAAGGCCATAAAAGGATCGCGTAACATTACTTACCTTTCATAATAATTTTACATCCAACATTGTACTGTGTTTGGTTAATTATAAAAGGGTTCTTACGAAACGAAAAAGAGCTGTTGCGAAACGAGAACTAGTCATAAATACCAAACAACTTCATCAAACGAAAAAGAGCTGTTACGAAACTGAAAAGAGTCATAGTTACTAAACGACCTGATGAGGAAACTATGACTCTTTTTCGTTTCGTAACAGCTCTTTTTCGTTTCATGACGTCGTTTGGTAACTATGACTTTTTCCTTTCGTAACAGCTTTTTTCGTTTCGTAACATCCTTGAAAACATAGTTAGTCAGGCGTGGTATTACTTACCTGGTATTTATCGTAAATTTCTCTACATGAACAATGTCCGTTTCCTTGCGGATTTATCTGAGTAGAAGATTCTGTCTCATCGAGATGGTGATAATCAATAAGGGCTGTCATAGCTCCACCCTGTTTTCCGATACCACTGAAATCGCATTCATATATGGGTGGACTTACAAATCTTTCGCTATCACAAATTAAGCAAAATATATTTTTATGAAAAGTTTTCATCAGCTTGCCACTTATAACTGGTGAAGTAAACATATTGCATGTCTCGTAGAGAAACTGATGCTCTGCTTCTTGTACGTCGTCACGTGTCTTTCTGCAAGTCTTTTGCTGCACCTCAGGAATACAGCGTTTGTGCTGCATCTGGAATGGCGGGATAAAAATAATCTCGTGTTTCCGTAGCAACTGATTGTAAAATTCTTCCACTGAATCAGCATACAACATAGGTCCATGAGAGTTCCAATAAAAGACAAAGGGTACCTTGAACACGACAGTCGTTTCCCAAAATACGATTTCATCTGCATCATCGTTACACACCGCACAATGCTGGTTCCAGTACGTGCGTCCACTGCTCAGTGATGTTACTGGAATAGTGTCTGCCATGTCGTAGGGGTTTGGAGATTCACAATTTGACGAGACGGACATGTTTGTATCATAAGAACATTTCGTAAGCATAAAATAGCTTTCTGTGGTCGATTGTTGTGATGAGTAGTATCTCCAGCTTGTAGCACCAATGCAGTCACTGTTTTCGCTAGATGCTGTTTTGACGTGTATTGTTTTATTTTCAAACGCTTTAGTTAGGCAACAGTTGTCGTCATCTTTGCAGCTGTCTTCGCAAGAGCAGTGGAGGCAGCACACACCAACTAAGGCGTTCAATTGATCAACCGGGATTGTGTTGTTTTCAACATTTATCGTCGCTGGTATCGTGTTCATGACATCTTGTCTTGTTTCTAAAGCTAACGCACCACAAATTGGCTGATCTGGACAAAATATTGCTTGGATCTGAGCAACGTATTTAGCCATACTATCACTGTCATTTCGCAGCTCAACAACAAATTTATGAATACTTCTAAAACTTTGAGCGTTACCTTGGACATTCTTGTTTAGTATTAAAACTAGAAGCACAAAATGTAACGTTAACAACATGCTGATCAAATGCAATTTGCACTAATCGTCACAGTATTCTATATTATTCTGCTGGCAGTCTGTTATTATGGATCATCGAACCGCTGATTTTCGCGCCTTTTACAATGTCACAAGATTCAACTGACACTTTTGAGCTATGCTTCAGCCTTGGGATCCAGTCTGGATGTGACTGAGTCTGTCCTGTAATATAGAAATAATGCCTAGCATCCCATAAAAGGCATGTTTGCAAACAGTGAAGACCCAGATCAGACGCCGCAAAATGCGGCGTCTGATCAGGGTCTACACTACGAGGGTCATCCAAGAAGTCCTGCAAACGATTCAGTCTCAGGCAAAAGATATTAAATAGCGCACCAAACGTAACACATTCCTACGTTACATCGTCCCGTCTTTCTAGTCAACAATTTCCAGGAGCATTATGGTTTGGCAAAATTTGCTAGGCAAGGGAAGGATATTAACTTTAGGGGTGCTGCGGTGGTGTCTAGTCGTCTGTTTAAGACCCCACATCTTAGTTCTAAACACTTATACATATCTGAATTTCGCTGTGAGACACCAGAAATAATACTGAAGTAAATATACGGTACCACGGTTAAGATTGTATCGTCAGTTAAGATATTATTATTGTTCCAAGTGAAATCATCTTGTTTCCGAGGAACTAAAATATCCCCATAAAATGAGTATTCCAGAAAGCAGATGAAGTATTTTCTTTAATGACATAAATATGTTTTTCAAAAAGTACTCAAGAGATGCTGAAATGTAGATATTATAGAAAATATAAGCGGCGGTCCTCGTTAATTATCATTTGTAGCCTTCGAAAACCAGAAGAAAACATGCAAAGTTAGAAATGTGTTAACATTATATAATATTCCCTTGTTGGTTGGCCACAACATGTGTTGTGTAATATAAGATGATAACTCTGACTTGTTTGTGTTCTTAAATATAAGGCAGTCATTTAAGAACACGAACTCCTTTCATTTGAAATAGTTACGAATTGTTATACAGGAATTTTCTTCCTCTCACCATCTCACCTCTTGTAAAAGATGTCGTGTTTGTACAGTTTTACCGCCGGTATCGCCTACATCTTTGCATTCAAGACCCTCCAATTTCTGAGAAAGGTACACCACATCTATGATTTTTAGCACATATGTGTATAAAATGCGTGATCTACTTATGGTATAATTTCTCACCTCTTGTAAAAGATGTCGTGTTTGTACAGTTTTACCGCCGGTATCGCCTACATCTTTGCATTCAAGACCCTCCAATTTCTAAGATAGGTATACCACATTTATGAATTTTAGCACATATGTGTACAAAATGCGTGATCTACTTATGGTATGATTTGATAAGCCTAGCTCAATTAATAAAGGAGTTATAACGGCGTTTGCAAGGCTTCTTGGATGACCTTCGTATTTGCATAAGACAAATGAGTTCTTTGCCTTAAAATGAAATAAAAAAAACGATAAAAATAGACTAAACCAGACAGCCTTAATTGACAAATTGACTAATTCATGTGATACCGTATACGTGATAATTTTCGCGGTATTCCATTTTTGCGGTATTTCGAGGTCACTTGCCGGGCCGGGTAGCGCAATCGGTACGACACCTGACTCGTTAGTCAGAGGTCCTGGGTTCGAATCCCGGTCTGGCCACATACTTTCGTTTCTCTTTCCGCTGATTCAAGAAGGTCAGTTGTCAGTTACTGGCGAAAGTATGTGCACTTAGTACTGGTTAACCGCTTAGGAGGTCTAAGCCTGCCCAGGAATAGTGTGGTTAGGTTAACTGACCGTCCCGACATGACATTAGTTGTTTACCGTGGACGTTAAGCATCAAATCAACCAACCGAAAAATCGAGGTCACTTAGAAACCGCGAACATTAAAATCGCGAAAAAATATCCTGTTTCTTACAAAGTATCATCAGTAGACACAGCGTTCATATATTTTGTTTCTATTCGCTTCGGTAAAGTCTGGTACTTTTCATTTAAGCCAGTTCTTTCATTAACCTGCGGCCGCAGGTTAATGAAAGAACTGGCTTAAATGAAAAAGAAGCAATTTTGCTTTTTTCGCATGTTGCTAACCGCCAAAATCAAAGATCGCGAAAATTAATGTTTTTGTTTTGCCCCTAAACCGCGAAAATTTTTAACCGCAAAAATAACCGCATATACGGTAAGTCTAGAAAAGCCTACCGGGCAAAATTGGGCTAATCATAGTATATTGCAACACATGACTTATATTTTGTTAAAGTGTCTTGCCAGTTAAAATATCACGGAATTGTCAGTGTTTATATGATTTACGAGTTCGGACTTATGATTTGGGTACTTTGACCGCTTTTACTTACATGACTATGGAGTTTCATATAAGACTTCTCTAGTTTACATTTTCTGTGTGAAGCCTTCTGCAATATTAACATTACACCTCTTTAAGATCATTTGCATAATACTGTTTCCTGCGCCTTATGTCATAGGTCAAGGAATGTAGATATAAAACTTAAATAAAATTTCCTTTTAAAAGAAAAGCTTGCCCAGCTAAGACAATGAAATTTTCATGAGTTGTTATTGAAGTGAACCCAATTGTTAGTGCACTTTCTGTTGCTAACTTTTATTTAGCAAAGTATTTTATTTCTTAACTTCTTAAATGGTGGCATTATCCACAGGTATGAGGTAAAAACAAGTTTAGAATTTATTTGAAAAACAGATAGCGGAAATATTTAAACACACACACACAAAAAAAAAGTTTTTCAACGTTTTGGCCATTAGGCACGTCTCAAAGAAAATTACTATATGAACCTATTTCAAGTCTTTTCTTTATGGCTGCTGAGTCACATTTAGTTTTAATCAAAATTTTAGGAAAGAGTTTCAAACCCATGCCTATGGAATCTTGACACATCTGAACTTGCCATCAAAAGAAGACAATACATTTATATTTACTGAAGTTTATTGTTGGTTTAAGTGGCATCAGTGACAGGGACTAGAAAAAAATTTTGACACTCTGAGAAGAAAATTCATGCTGCTATTTTTTGAGACAATAACTTGCTTTACACCATTTTGGAACAATAAAGCACGGAACCCATTGCGTTCATACTTCCATGAATTTCCGACAAATAAAATTTATCGATTTGTGCTGTTTTCTCATCAATTTTGTTACTTATTCGTGAAGTTCTGACTAATTTAACGCCAAGGAAAGAACGAAGAATAGTTATTAACCAACGTGTTTGATAATGACGTACAACAGCCGTCACTATGACACATAAACGTATAACAAACGTTACGTTGGCCAATCATCTATTGGAATTATCCATGACGTCGCTTACCCGTAACATTGCTTGAATGAGTGTTGTTGTCAGCCCAGTATAAGCTACTCTAAGGAAATCGTCGACGAGTGTTAATATTTCTCTGTACATTTGTATAGGGAAGTAACAGGCAACATTAGAGAGTGTTATAAAAGCAAGAACAATGTCCACACAACCCCCATCTGCACCTATTGCAAGCACAGTAGGCCCTTGACCTACAATAATCCAAATCAGTAAAACGCCCCGGCACTGGAAGTTATACCCAGCATCATCGCACCATCAAACCAACCCCTCCATTGTCATAAAGCTGTCAATGAATCCCTAACAGTCGGCCTTAACGAGATTCAAATTTTAACGATTCTAAATTGTCCCCTTTTTCTTTACCTGTATCATTGTAAGAGGTTTCCAGTTCAGCTATTCATAAACATGTTAATGGCCAATAGGAAATTTATCAGATGCTAAAAATGTGTACATTATATCGCTTCCTGCCATGGAAATGTCTGTTGCAATGCGTTAATATTACTCACCGACATTACCGGCTTTTACATACATAACACGGCCAGTTGTACATATAAGCCACACACACGGATAGATGGGATACATTTTTCAGTAAATGTGATGAGTGATAAGGGGAAAATCATCTTCAAAAGCGCCTGTTTCTAAATTTAAACAATGAATTCGAACTTAGCTATTTTCAGCCCATTCCGGTATAAGCGCAGTCTGATCAGTCTATCCTCAGCATGAAGGATCCCTGTATCATGAAGAATATATATGCCGAAAAGGACTGATCAGACCCCACGAATGCACCGGCTCTGGAAAGTGTGCCGGCTGCTCTGACTAGTCAGATTATGCGATGCCTTAAGGCCTATTTTCGCGACGCCGCTGCATGATTTTTGGAAAAGCTAATGCTTGTGCGCTTAGCTATTTATAAACATTGTTACTTACACAGGTTTTGGTATATTTCTTTGGATGCACAGCCAAATGTTTGCATTAAATTTAAAGTTTCATTTTTATGCGATTAGTTTATAAAAACCAAAAGATGCGTGGCCAAGTTCAAAGCAATTGTGAAATTAAACGTGCTTTTTAATGGAAATATCAAAACAAAATACATGTACTATCAAAAATAGAATAAATTTTCCATCTGTTATACTAGCAGATGAGGTAAATCGGGTATGGATAAAACTAGACAAAGTTGGACGAGTCCTTTGCTTGTTATAAAGAAATTTTCTTGTTTTTGATGGAAATCATGAAGAAATGAGGTCTCAATAAGCTTTCCGATCTATATGGCTTGCGTCCCTAAAAAAGTTTAGAACGAATCGTTGCAGTATGAACTCTCTTGGTATTTTCCGACTAGGCGTGACGTATCGTTTCTTCCGAAAATAACTCGGTATCACTAAACCACATGAATACTGGCTTGCGGCCGTCACCGCAAGCCAATAACCCCATATTGCTTTGTTTTTATTTGTTCATTTCGGGTTATATTTAGTGAATGCTACTGTAGTATTTTGATCTAACTGCCTTTTTGACCATACAAACGCTTGTTGAAATACCTGTATCCAGCATAAATAAGGCATTTACTGTTACTTCGCATGGCACTTTACTAGCATGCATGAACACAATGCATGCCCTAGTGCACCTGTCAGTTAGATGTCGATCAGGGCCCAGGTTCACAATCATTCTTAAAGTTAATATAAGGGCCACCTTAAAGTTAAGGTATTAAATTTCGCCCATAGAAAATCTATATTTAAATCATTATGAAAATCGCAGTTTTTGCGTGATCCTACTGACAAATGTCTAAAAATGGAATACGCAAGAAAAAATCAAATACGCTTAGTTTTTCTAAGTTTTTATTTACCCATACAATTTTAGACCTTAACTTTAAGGTCGTCCTTAAGTTTAAGGGAATGATTGTGAACCTGGGCCCAGGTAAGGTTAATAATGGTATTTCGCCCATTTCAGTGACATCTTTAAAAATTAGGAACCTCATACATGTACTTTCCATTTTAAATATCGAACTCTATTTCAGTGTTAGCCTAGGTATGGGTGTTTTGAAAACTTATCATCACTTGTCTCAATATTTCAGGGTTGGTTTGGTGGTGCAATGGTGCTGGGTACTTCAAGTGCTGGGGCGTCTTACTGATTTGGACAACAGTAGGACAAAGTCCTTCTGTGCTTGCAGTAGGTGCGGTTAGGGGTTGTTGGGACATTTTTTCTCTAGTCTACCATTTCTCTGTTCTTTCTCCCTCTTCTGTGAGACGGCTCGATATAGACTGAAGTATTGTCTCAAAGGGCCGTTAAACCCAAAACAACCAACCAACCTCAATATTTCATTTTATAAACTTCACACTTTAACATAGCTGCCCCTATGAACAGATAAGATTTATTTAAGGGACTGTATGTAATTACCTCAATAACTTATTTTAATTAATGTTTGTAAAAAGATAAAGCACATAATTTAAACTACTTCAAAATATAGATATATTTCTATAGTTAATAAGACACTTTAAAAAGGGTAAAAACTCATATATAAGACTTGAAAATGTACGTGTTATGTGCCAAATCGCCTCCTTCTGAGGACATAAAAACCTTAAGAATTATACAGCATCTAATTGCATAACATATACTGAATCAATGCGATATCATTAAAGTAAGGAAGTATTTTCAGAAATTTATAATCTTTAAAATCAAAGTACAAAAATAACTTGTATCATTCATGAAATAACTTTATCTAAAGAAAGACTATAAATTAAGTTTACTGCACACCTGTCAAAATTATTATCTGTAAAAAGTATTTGAAACATAAATTTGAATATTGGTTATATAAAAAAAACTGGCCATGAATTTAAAAGCTGTTATGAAATATGAATAGAAATTAATAGCAGTGAAATGCGCAACTTCATTTTCTACTATCTTAATGGTCATTTATTAAAAAAAACAATGACCATGATTTTATATCATGTTTATCATAGCCATGAATACAATCACGTCAGTTCTAAGTGATAGTTTCGTCTTGTTTATGCCCATTAGATAAACATTTCATGACCATTAATAGTATAATTTATGTATTAATTGTTATATTAATTGACAAACTTTTTTACACCATGTTTATCATGGGCATGAAATAAAATCACATTAGTTTTCAGGGGTACTTGTCTCTTTGATGCCCATTAGATGCAATGTTAATGGTCATCACTGTTAATATTGATGTTTTATTTGTTTTAATGGTTACATATAAGGTCGTGAATTTTGCATTTATGTATTAATAGTCAGGACGCTGAAGCCGAAAAAATGCAACTTTAATGCCCCGGCGATTCGAAAGGAAATTTTTACCAAATTTGATAAACACAACATTTAGGCTTTATGATAGGGTATGATGTGGTCACTGAAATAGGATCCCGTGCTTTTAATTACCCCTTTTTACCCCTACTCCTTTTAAACCTTAATTTGCTCAAAATGAAAACGCTATAATTCTGTCCATTTAGAAGTGCACTAAAGTTTTCTGATTAATTCGTGAAATGACGTATCTGTGTGCAAAGTATCGGTTTCTTTAATAATTTACAAAATGCATGCTTAAAATATTAAGAAAACCGGTGTATACACATTTTTACACAAGGATAAATCATCCTACCAATTGTTGGAATTTGAAGGTACTAAATTTCATAATAAATCGCTGTCTACCAGATTCTCATCAAACTGCGCATAGAATTATAGGGCAGA
This sequence comes from Ctena decussata, assembly GCA_963989385.1. Classification (NCBI taxonomy): domain Eukaryota; kingdom Metazoa; phylum Mollusca; class Bivalvia; order Lucinida; family Lucinidae; genus Ctena; species Ctena decussata. Next base: position 43,469,699 of record OZ022512.1, read on the forward strand.
TGACTCGCAAATATCCAATGATAATGACACTGCACTCTGTACTTCATAAAACGTTTCTCTTTGGAGTCTAACCACCACCATGGATCCCGTTTTCCTCAGACGTTCATTTCAATTTGAATTTTCCCCGTGCTGTGCAGTTTAACAAGAAAACCATCCCATCCACTTCTGGGTCTGCAAAGACTTCCAACAACTTACGCATTCACATTATCACTGGCGTGTGTCTCTTACTGCTCGATTGTTACATACGTTACTTAATAAAATTTTGATAAAAAGAATAATGAATGAAGACAATTCAGAAGATATATAAAGATGTAGAATACAAAAATAGGATCATATTTGTTTTACTGCATTAGAGTATAGTTATTATAATTTGTAAAAAAAAGTTTCGAAAAGCTTTTCAAAGCAAATAATACAAATTATATATGTTACCCATGAAACGAAAATAATAAATAAAATGAAATAATATTTCAACTTTAAATCATTTCCTCGTTCAAATATGTTTTTGAAAATATGCATAGTGCTTTTAACTCTGCATGTTCCCGTTGTCTTAAAAGCTAATTCAGTACTTTAACAAAATGAAGTTTTATACATGTAATTGGTATTAAGTGTGTAAATGAAGTATTTTGACAGCATCTGTAAATATGTTAAGCTGGATTGGCACAAATGTCATGATGGAAGTCTCAAAATTGAAAAAGACAATGTACTAGCGAATATTTGCACTGACAGGCGGGAAAACTGAACAGCATTCAAATTTATGTTCAAACAATAACCAAACGTCATGCTTTGAAGAGTAATTACAACGTTAACTACTTAGATATCAAAAGAAGCTATTCAGTAATTTAATATGCATATGATAAAAACTAGCAGAGTTGTGGGATTGCTGTTTCCTCCAGTAGGTGGTTAAAACCATTGTGAACAGCGTAATTTTGCAAGTTCGTACGTCTCTCCAGGTAATAAAACTCGTTTACATTTTGACTATATTGATTTGTTTCCTGCTACTTTGTTACAGTTACAGTGTATTCATTAGATATGCATGCAGAGCAAAGTTTACGTATATGAGATGTAGAAAACGTACATAGAAAAATGTAAATAAAATCACCAAGGAAGACAACAATTACAAAACACAGCCCACCCAAGACACCGAAAGAAGATGGGAAACATGCATACGACAAAACGGAACAGCACGTCTTTGGTAGCAGACACTCCATTCCAACACAGAGGAACTGTACATAAGTAAGCACCAAAAACAATACAAAATACATTCAAACATTTAATGCATCTAATTTTACCTATTTTCTATTTTAAACCACAAAACAAAATAGAAAGCACATAGGACATCTATATAAAGAGGCAACCACAAGGCAAGAAAATCAACCAATGGGATTCGCATGTAGAAGTTTTCATACTTGTATAGACAGTTGTACATAATCTATCAGGGGCTTTAACTAGTTTTATTCGCGCAACCTCACACTTCCTTCTGATGCAACAATAACACGTAGGCGTTGTGTCATAAACATGGATGTTTTCAGACATTTGAATACGCAACGAAAAATGAAGTTTCAAACGGCTCAGTCAACAGTCATCATATGTATATTACGTATATAACAGAAGAAATAAAAGCATCAACATAGAATTCAGTATCCGAATATATAAGTAAAATGAAAGATTCTTACTAAACATCAGTATAATTACTCAACGTAAAATCTTGCCTATTGTAGACTTAACTGCTTGAAACATTTGGAATCAGTGTGTGCTGCACTGGCTATGCCAGATGAATACTTATTAAAACTTATTTTCTTAGAAATCTGACATATGCCGGAAAACTTCGATATATGAAGAATAGATAGCCATAGATGCTACAGCCATTGATTATATTTAAAAGTAGTGGGTACACATGCCACCATGAAAATAAATAAATAAGAAAACGAGATTGTTAGAGGTATTTAACTTTCATCTGTTTGGCATGTATCTGAATAGACGTTATACTGCGTTACATAATTGTAATTCGAACATTGTTTCATTCAGTATCAAACGATAATATTTGTTTGTGAATAAGCTGCTTTCAAGGCCTCAATGTCTGCATACCTCAAGCCTTCAGTCTTTACAATTAACTTATCATGTGTATTTAAACTGTATACTTTTATCATTATTGAGCAAACAATCGCAAAAATGAAGCAAGAAAGCTTTCATAGCTAAAATATTATGATACTCCATTCCATCTCAACTTAAATCTAAAACAAAGTCTCAAAATTGAACTTGAATTGCGTATTCGACCGTTAATTACGTATCCATTTAAAGAAACTGTCAGTGTTCCAATTAAGTACCAAGGTTTACATGCTGAAATGTCATCCACGTTACCGGTTTGTAGCGCTCTCATCAGTTATAAGGCAAACTATTAAAAGTATTCTTGTTGTGACGAGTTAACGAAAGAAGGAAAATACCGTAACTTATAAGATGTCCCTTCATCAGTCTAATTAGGAGTTTTGTCAGTGTTTATGGTAACCGGTCGGGTAATTCACAATATTTGCCATATTATCCCTACATGGTATTATCTGCCCTCAAAATGTTACAAAATGTTACACTTAACTTACAGTCGGACGCCGAGTAGTTGACCGGAGGCTGTGAAAATACATTATCTCAACGTGTAGTATTTCGGCAGTGAAAATTTTGATTAGCAGTAACATTAACTAATAAGAAGTTTACATGTTTCCGATGTTGTACTACCACGCGCATGATGTATCACCGTCTTTAGGGACTTTAAAAAATGATCAAAAAGGTCGATTCAATGAAACATTGTAATTAAATGATATAATTGGGCTGTTTCTTGATTTTAACTGAAACTTTCACTTGAGCATTGTCGTTTTTATTGGTAACGAAAAATACCTCCATGCAAACATCATAAAAGAATGCGTACTTTGTAAGCTGATGCTTATTTTCGATTTGGCGGATACTTTCTGTGCCTCATGTCATTAAATTCCAGTGTGTATTTTAGTTTTCTCACCTTTCTGTAGTCTTTCAATTTCTATGCTCTGTGAACCGATTTTGTTTTCAATATTCAATGTAACAGCAGGTTTTGTTGTGTAAATTACTAGTAATTCACTAATTTTATATTTATTTATATTAAAAAGAACAATGATGTTTCATTGTCACTTGACTGACACCACTATAAATAACAATGTTCAGAGCATCAGTAGTTTATTTCCCTTGGGGTATATACCTTCTCTATCTCTCAATTAATCTATTTGTTTCTTTTGTATTGCTTTGATTAAAAGTCACGTATGTTAGTGTCATGAGAAGCGCAGCAAGAAAATTGAACCGTTCTACAATCATGTCAGCAAAAGTATTGAGCGTTGCTACAAGAAGAAAGAAATAGCAAAAAAGACTGTTTGTTCAGTATTTGTCAAGTCTTATAACACATAAGAACTCTCTTTTCTGTTTCACGTATAAAACGCAGCTTGCGAAGGCCTTAAACTGCCCGGTGAAAATAGCGACAAACTTCTGTCAACAATATTTCTTAAACACTGTCTGAATACCGTAGTTATGAGAGTTTCCTGGGAGTTGGTGAAGGTTGCTGATTAGCTGTGATGTAACGGAATACATTTTGTATAAATGTTATCTACGTTAATTCTACGTTAATTCAAGAAGTAACATATGCGAATGACAAGGAATCAAGCAGGCTGTAATTCTTCTAATGTTTAAAGATGATTTTAAAGGAGGATATACTAGCAAAAGAAAACAAAACGATTCTGCCTTTAATTTATTTACAATTTGGGAATATTCTCATATGTAACGTCTATAACTGAATGTTACGGGCTTAAGCCAAAATGGATAGAAAGCTAATAAGTATCAGTCGTTAGCAGTATAATAGGCTTTTTCTAAAACCTATGTTGTTTGCAAGAAACTCCGATTTAAATGACATTAAAATAAGAAGAAAGGCAGTCGATCATTTTTAGCATTTCTTTGGTACCCAGTTATCTCCCCTTATTTCACATCCTGGATCCACTTTTCAGGACCACATCATACCCTAAGTTAAAGTTGGGATGATAAACTTTCATAATATACCAAATTCATCCTTTCGAATTGTCGGGGCATTAAACTCGAAAAATAGGCCCTTTTTGAATTTCAGCGTCCTGACTATAATGTTTACATTGATGGCCATACATTATAACATCATGTTTATTGTGGGCATAAAATCACATCAATTTGAATGTTTCTTGTTTTGTCAATGACTATTTTATGCAATGTTAATGGCCATTCCGGTTAATATTGATGTTTTAGTGGTTACATTAATAGTCATAAATATGTGCATGATTTTAATACTGGCCATGAAAAGAAATCATATGTTTCTTTCTTAATGCTCATTAGCTGCACAATTAATGGTCATTATCAAGTATTAATGGTACAAGATTAAATGTTTTCTTAATTTACAAATCATGAATTTTAAGATCCCACTAAATGGCCATTATTATTTTGATGCTTTTTAAAAAGTATTTTATAATAATGATAATAAAAATCATGATAATAATCATAGTAAAAATTGGCTACAGTTCGAGTTTGTTTGTTTTTTTCAATCGCTTTATTCAAAGTGCAGGTTGGGATCTTGATATACTGTAGGGCAAAAAGTGAGTCGATCTTTTTTTATGTCAAGGTAGATCGCTTATCATTTCTCTTTCAATATTTTACTCTCATTCAGCTATGCGTCACTTTCCTGTCCACATCTTCGCTTCCCGATTCTGTAGGCACTTTGATGGAACCCTAAAGATTCAACCTTGGTCAAGGTCTCTGTTACGAAATTTCCATCAGAAAATATCGAAACTAAATGGTGGCATAATCTGCACGGACGCTAACTGAAATTTTGTGACAGACTGCATGCCCAAAGTACGAATTTCGTTGTAACAATAACTTGTAAGATGTGCATTACTAAACGAGTAAAGGTATTTGAATGAGAAATTAACTTTGAAATAAACCAAGATTCATTTACAGCATCGCCATTTTTCAGTGCAGCGTGTCAGCACAAAAAGCATGTGATCCCTCATCGGATTTAGATTTATTTGCATAATATAATGAGCCGCGACACAACAAAACCAACATAGTGGCATGTGCGCCAAGCGAAGATCAGCCTTGGCATCTGCCCAGTCTGATCAGAGTCTTCGTTGTCCGCACGGAGCAAGCTTAAGACCTTTAGCTACTCTAGAAGCGCAAAGCGAAGACTCTGATGAGACTGGATGGCTGCCAAGGATGATTTGAGTCTTCACTGCGCACACATGCAACTTTGTTGGTTTTGTCATGTCGCGGCTCAATAAAAAGAACCCCAAACAAACAAAAACAATTGCTCTCTTCTTCGAATTTGAGAGGACGCGGACAGATTCGGTGCCAAGAGGTGCATCTTATGAATTCGTTTTGTTGAGCCTCCTGGGGACCATTATTATGAGTACTGGATGAAATAAAAATAAGAAATAGAGGATCTTACATGAGTGCTCTTGTTTTATTGAATTTATTAAACGAGTTGGCGGGAAAGGTAAGATGCGAGGCTATGACGAGAATCTTATCGGTTGCCCCAACGAGTTTAATAAATTCAGTGATACGGGAGCACGAATGCAAGATTCTATTTATCATATGACGCTAAAATCGCATTTTATTAGCAATTTTTTCACTAAAACGTCACTATTTCGTCATTAGAAAACGCGACGTGTTTGTAAACGTCAACGCGTAATGTTACTACGTAATTTGCATATTAAATCATATAGTTGATTATCGTTTTTAATGCATGGCTTTATTACAATCTAAGATGCGACGTCATATGATAAAAAAGAAAAACAGTATTGCAATGAAATTGCATATAAATGTATCTATACCGACTAAAGAATCAACCGTTAGTTTCCACCACTTTGTTAACAGACATCAAGAATAAACAAAACAAAACTGTTTATTAGCTGCGATACTTCTCTCATGCCACAGTCCAGTAAAGCTGTTTTATACCAAGATAATTTCCAAGCCTCCCATACACGAGGGTCATCCAATACGTCTTGTTGCAATCAAATGGTTGTTAAAAACGTCTCTACTACGCGTTATGTCTCTTCTCCTCAGACAGGTATTTCTTGGAACTTCATAACCCGTCAATTCCTGCTACTATGCAACTGTAGAGCACTAACATCAGGATAGCGGCTATGGTGTCTGGTACTCTGTTTAAGATCGCGCAGGGCAGTAAAAAGCTTTGTTTGAATGAGAATTTTGCAAGGATACAAGAAAAAAAAACATTTAAATACGTATTTGATGATGAAGTTAATATTTTATGATCTCTCATGATATGACAGTTGCTCATCTTATAATGAGCAGGTTTTGCGTGAGGCTACAATATCATATTTTACTATATTGAAAGATTGGGTCAGGAAAATACGTTGAGAACAGATAAGGCATTTCTTCAAACAGCGTTCATTTGTGACTAAAATACTAACTTGATGCTTCGCTTTAACCAATGCAACGCGACATGAGAAAACCAACAATGTGATTGTGCGCCCAGCGCAGACTCAGATCAGCATGTGCATCTGCCCAGTCTGATCAGGGTCTCCGCCAAGCACTTATAGGGTAACTAAGGGTCTCAGCTACAGCCAAGCGGACAGCGAAGACTCTGATCAGACTGGGCGGATGTCCAGGCTGATCTGGGTCTGCGCTGGGCGCACAGCCACTTTGTTGGCTTTCTCGTGTCGCGGCTCATTAATGTAAACTGCAAACATTGAGCCTTGTTCTATCATATTAGCCAATAAAGTTCAAGGTAAATGACAAAATGCAGTGAAAAAATATTAAAATCCTGCAATAGTCGATATTGCCAGGAAGCAAGATATGTATTGAAACGTTAAATGGTGTTTGTGCTAATTGTTGTGTTTGCAAATCTGGGATGCCAGTCTAAACTAAAAGACAGTATCATTCAAAAGAATTGTGAATGGTTAACTATGAAATTTCTCTCCTTTACTTCTTGTATGAAAATATATTTATCACATAAACGAATACAACGTGTGAGCTGTTTGTGGTGCAATTTTAATGTCTGAGCTAAATTAATTACAGAGTTATGACAGCTTTTGCAAGACTAATTGAATGACCCTCGTACAACATAACACGGCAATAAAATAACTGTGAATCGGATACGTTTTTTTAGTGTTTTTGTTTTTAAAGATAATGAATCGAAAGTCGTTTTACATACTGGCAACATGATTCTTAACGACCGCAAATAAGAAAGTAATAGTCTTTTTTATATTTCAAACACCGTTTTATTATCACTAATAAAAGTTTTATGGCATCAAAGAGAAGACAGAAAATGTTTATTTCAGCTGAATATTAACCATTAGAGTAAACAATATTGTATTCAATATATATATATATATATATATATATATATATATATATATATATATATATATATATATATATATATATATATAATCTTTTCACGACTTGGCAATATACAGTAGTATGAAATGATACAGATATAGGGCACTGACATATTTAGAACCTGTCATACAGTAAAATGAACTTTATGAAAACAAAAAGAGAACATAATAATGATGATAATAATAGTTAAAGTAAAAATAACAGAGAAAAGAGTGAACGAGTCAATGGAATATTTAGTATGATAATCAGTTGGATGTAGGGGGGGGGGGGAGTCGGGTAACTTCGGACAGCGGGTAATTTCGGACATTGACATTATTTTCTTAATTTGTCAGTTGTTTGGAACTAAAACAAAAATAACTGGCCAAACAGTGAAAATCCTGATGAGACGGCTCATTATGAGCCGTTTCATCTGTAATTTCACTGTTTGCAAAGGCATGTACGAATTTACCCCCATGTACGAAGTTACCTGACTCTACTCTAGCATAGGTTCATACAAAATAAAACAGATATAAATTCGTTTAGGCGGAAAGAGAATAAGATAGAAAGAGAATAAGATAGAAACAGAATAAGATATGAAAAGAATGTCATGGTATCGAATCATTTGCGTATGCATCTATACTACACTAGTGCATGTAGTCTCCGTCGTGACAGACTCTCATTTTTAGAATTATAAAATATTTTTTGTATATAAACAATATTTTATTCATATGTGAGAGAATAATGATTATAATTGACCATAACAATCAGGACTAGTTTTTAATGCAGCTTCGATGGAAAAGTATAGACAACTGTGTCTGTGAGCCATGAATGATACGCTGTGCTGCGCCTGTCACATGGCTGTGTGAATCACTAAATTAACCATTATCAACAAACACTACTTAAGCCACAAGTATATATGCATTATGTCTGAAATATTTATGCAAATGTTCAAAAGATCTATTGAAATCTGTGAAAGCAGCTGAATACGAAACTCCATTACATTGAGTGCTAAAAAGTTGCCCCCAATGACTAAGTTCAAATGGCCATAGTTTTTCTCAAAATCAATATTATCGCCATCACAGTGCAACATGCACATTTTGATTATGTCGCCAAAGCGTTCAACGTTCAAAACGAATCCACTGAAAGCGGATGGAAGAGTTAATTACACAAACGCAATACTCTATAGTGTAAAAATGTTGGACAAAGTTAAAATTGATTTGCGATCAAATGACCATAATTCAGCTATTATTAATTTTGTCTCTACTAATATGTCACATGCACATCGTTATTATGTCCGAAACAATATCCAGGTTAAAAAGAATCAATTGAAACTGCAGTGCAAAACAGCTGCCCAAAATGACTAAATTCAAACGGCCGTACTTCTGTCAAAGTAATTTTATCTCCATTTAAAAGGTATTTGCACATTTTTATTATGTTGTCAAAACATGTACAACCATTCAAAACTGTAGATGATGATTAGATAATCCCATACCCTATAGTGCAATAACGCTGCCAAAAATTACTAAGTTTAATAGAAATTATTTCTGTCACACATAGTTATCATATGACGTCGCTGTTATTCAGTGATAAAGTCATGTCATAAAAATCGTATGACCACACTTTGGCGCGTACAAGTAACGTCATTGACAACGTTCGTGTCAGCAATGCGTTTACTTACTGAAATAATTTTCATTTTGAAGGCGTTAAAATCCCATTTTAAAGGACCATATGATAAACAGAATCTTACACTCGTGGCCATTTCATATATAATTTATGAAACTCACCGAAGGCTCGTTTCATAAATTTCATATGAAATGACCACTCGTGTAAGATCCTCTATATCCTCTATCATAAAGTCACTTGCATATTTGTGCTATGTTCACATTATGTGTAAAAAAATGGAACAAAGATCCATTGTTGGAGAAGTTGATTACACAAAGTCTATATTCTAAAGTGTGACGGACAGGCGGACAGACAAGTTCAACTGTTATGCCCCTGACTATCATCAAGGAGGTCAGGGGTATAAAAAGAGATCCTATTTTATACCGTTTATGTTAGTAAGCTGTTCCATTTTCATCCACATTCATGTACAACATCTATATACATACATACAGAAGTTTTCTTATGAAATTATTCGTTTAAAGGTTGGTTCCTGGAGTATGAAATGCATCATAATTTTCATGATTTTTTTTTCTAAATTATCGGAAAGTACTTATAACAAGGAAATATATAAGTTTCACTAAAAAGTGTAAAGCCAGACGTATAGATAAGTTGCTTCGCGAGGGATTCCCTAACTCTGCTTCGCACACCAGTTAGCGCTATTTTTAGTTCACGCCAAAAATAGATAACGCGGCTGAAACCATACTGCATTGCATTTTGGGCTAGTATTAACCGATCCGTCTAGGAGAACTCACAACAAGAGAAAAAATACCTTTTGGAAAATGACGCTAGAAAATACGCAATTATAGACATATTAATAAAAATTTTTTAGAACTGGAATTCCAAGGCATTGTTTAAACCAGAGAAAAAAGGCAATTTTCAACAAAATCCAACGGTTTTCTCAGTAGCAACAGTTTCAGAAAAACAAGAGTAATTAATACTGAACAAAAAAAACAAAATTATTTTGTGAACAGAATTGGTATACTTAGTTCAGGAACCTACCTTTAAACCGAAATATGCTGTCAAAATGTGTTTTGTTATGGATTTAAGTCTCCATAGTCCTAGCAGTGGTGAAGAGCCTAAACCTAAATCATTGTAATGAGCGGTTCAACCTTTATGTTTGGTAATCAAATGAGGGTTGCATATACTGTGTCATATAACTGGCAAAAAGTAGAGAAAACTAGTTTTTGAAAATTAACAAATCGCTCCACTAAAAACAATTTCCTGTTCTGGTTTCCCGACTAGCAATGCTATATAAACATAGGCAAGATATTGATTGGGACGCGAGGCCTGTACATTGTTATTTTACCATTTTACCATTTTATTTAGCGTGATGAAATCGAAAATATGCCATTTTAGTGCCAACTAAAATGACCCAAATCAGTTTTCAAGCCCTTTTGTGACACTCAATGATTGTTTTATTTGTTTAAAGCTGGCTAATCACGGTCATTTACACTGACAATACTATAGTGAGAAGCTTGCAACGATACCCCATGAAATATTTTTTCATGTCGAAAGAGCAATGGGGACTGTCAAGGTAACTATGCTTGGTAGATGACGTTTATATTCTGGAAGTTCGTAACAGTCCCTTACTACAGAGGGTAAGAAAGAAATGGGCTGCGAAATAACAAAACCAACAAAGTGGTGGTGCGCCCTGCGCAGATTCAGACAGAGCAGAGCCTTCGCTGTCTGCATGGATGTAGCTTAGGCCCTTAGCTACCCTTTAAGCGCTTAGTGAAGGGTTTGGTCAGACTGGGCGAATGTCCAGGCTGATCTGAGTCCGCGCTGGGCGCACAACTACGAACGGATATGGCAAAAACTATATTTTATGGGCTCACGTTTTCTCGTGTCGCGGCTCATTTCTGAATTGCTTGTTGGCCCATGAATGGGTAAGGATTTTTTTTTCTTTTCACGTTTCCATGACAATATGACAGACGCTGACTGTTTTCTTATGCCTGTTCTTATTGCTCTAACTATAAACGTAACTATACCAAATTTAGTGCGACAGACGCGCAATATTGTATTTAACTTCGTCAGTGTCGCTTAACCCAAAAGCTTGACCGAAAAAAGGTGATGAACAGGTCTCGGTCGGCAACGAGCAGCCGTCTCCGAGCCACGCATACTGACGCATTCCACGAGAAACAGCAACTGCAGAAATCATAGGCGCCTGGCAAAAAAAAAAAACAGCGTCACCCATCGAGCCACCACAAACCCCTGTGTCTCGAGAAACGAGACAGCCAAGGGCATCAGGAAGGAAGTTACCCGAATTTACCCTATCTTGATAGGAAATATCTAGAGGGAAAATTTACAGCAAAAACAAGTGTAAGTGACACTGCAGGCAACGTACCTTTGCTGAAATAATCATGTTTCAAAACGATGATGTGATTTGTGATGTCATAAATGTCAGTTGTGATGTCATGACAGATGGTCCCCGGCTTAATAAAAATTTTACTTTTTACTATTCGAAACCCACCTGATAAACTAGAGGACAAATTCTCCTGTAGCTCATCTGAGACCATACTGTCGTAATTTTCTTCATTTACACTGCTGTCCGGTAACATTGCGCACCTAAGACATTTTATGAATAAATTTGTTTTTAGAAAACAAAAGACAAATAAAACTTACTGTCAGATATTTGCAATAACCATTTAAACATTAAAAAATGAAACGGCTTAAGTTATATGCTTATTTCACTTAAGCTGAGCTAAAAAAGTTGACACTCTAGACTGAAAAGTGAGGATCTAATGTGTCGCCTATTATTGCGCAGACCTATTAGAATTACATATTTCACACCTTTGCAGACGTTTATTGCCACAACATTCATTGGCTAGGATAATTCCTGTAAGAATTTCAATCTACAAACTATTATACAGCTGAATGTAAATTTCTTTAAGCTTAAATAAATTCTAAATAAACAGCAAGAAATGGGTTAAGATAATTCTATGATTATTATTTGCTCCGAAACAAAATAATTTTGTGAGTGATACATTTCCCGCACAAAATGTGCGGGCGTCATTTGTGGAAACGTTCGTTTGCAAGCAGTGTGAAAATGCAATCATTTCAACAAATATCTGCATATAAGGTTGAATAATGAATATTGTATACAAAGATAGCAGAAACTTTCGTTACTAGTGTGATGTAAGGGTTTCTGGCGAATTCCCCTCAGCGATGTGGACCTGCGAGTGTGTTGACCTGAATATATAGTTTGTTGATATAGGCACGTGCTGATAGGTGTGGGATTCAAGTTTTGGATATCTTGATCATACTGATAGAGGGGAAACTGCTCTAAAGTTGAAAAGAAATTTGTCAACAATAAATGGCATCAGAAATGGCATACTCTTTGATCTTCCGTTCACGTCCTTAATGCGCAATGTTAGCTTCCGGACAATGTTACCGAATACGACTGCAACACACGTGGCTTTAGAGGAGTGCACATTTTCATTTTGAAATCTCAGTGACCATGAGCAAAAAGTTCACAGAGAGTTGGTTAGAGATATGGGTCTGAGTACGTAAAATCCAACATTATGATAGTTAATTAAGGTGGACGATCCCGGAAGAACTCTGTTCTTGCTTGTTTAAAAAACAAACAGAGTTATTGTTCATCATCAAATCGACTAACTGTGGAGTAAATACAGTTATAATATACACTTACAATATCTACCGTAAAGATCCTAAGTTTTCAGGCACATAGGTCTGTACAAACAGTGGAAACTGAGATCAGACTGTTCCTTAGGAACCAGAATGATCAAGATCTTCACAGTTTCCATTCCATCTGCGCATTTTTGTCCACATTACTCTATGGTAGAACCGAATAACAGGAAAATAAATAATAGGCAAGGACCAGCTGTGCTTGCAGCAGGTGCAGAATTTGGGCAGTCTGTTTTGGGGATATTTTGAACTTAAACATTGTTTTTCTAGGAAACGAAACGGTGAAATGTTTGTTTTTTTGTTTTATTCTTTAACATACGACATAAGTTTTACTAAAATAATACGCATAAGCATGCCCCATCGATTGATAATATTTTTCATGACGTTTTTCATGAAATTCAATTTTCTTGCATTTTTTCAAAGAACGTAAAAGTATACTTATTAACAAGAAAACTGCAATTTTGTGTTATCAGTTTGTTTCAAATATCATATATTACAGATTATATGATTTGCTGAAATGAAAATGCATTCATGTGCTAGAGATATGAATTTTAATGGAAAATGTTTAAAAATAATATGTAGAAATACAAAATATTGTTTATTAGGAAAACAAAACGGTGAAAATTGTTTTTTTCTTACCCAAATTTTTTATAGCTCTTTGGGTTATTTAGACGGTATAATGGTTTGAATGCCCCGCCAATATTTCTATTCAGTATTCGTCTACCTTAAGCAGCTTTATACGAAAATAAAAGTTATACAAAAACTAGTTGTAGATATTGCTCCCCAATGGAGTGAAAAGTTACTTCAGTCGGCTAAGTAACATGAGCAGAAGAAACAATATTGTCTAAATATATAAATATATATTAAAATATGAAAATCTTCAGGGAGCAATTTGTAATTATTACTCACCCTTTAGATAAAATTCTCAATTTCCTTTATTTGCCGTTATGTGAATAAGAGACTAATGAAAAACTACTTCGTTTCTCTGATGAGTTCATTGCTCGGGATCAAGTACTTCTAAAAGTGCTGTTTCTGGTTCTTTGGATTGTAGTATGTAGGCCTACTTAAGGTAAATCGGTACAATAAGGGGGAGGGGGTGCAACTTCATTTTTATTTCAGCCTCCATTCTGAATGGGGGTAAACTCTTAGAGGAACAATTTTGCTCTCCTAGGAGAACGTTCCTTGAGAAGAGTTGACCCATTTTGGACAGGCTTCTTTATTCAGAAAAGCAAACAGGAAGTTACGAAAATTATCTCTTTTTGCAAAATGGCGGGAAACATGATGGTGTATCCATACACCTTTAATGTTTGTTAAAATGGCATTTTGAAAGGAAGAAAGTAAAAGGGGTTTGCAATGTGCGAAACTCACTCCAGGTAAAATTGTGTAAATATATTCAAAAACTAAGATGGTCTTTTCAGCAGAGAAGTGTACCTTAGCGGAGTTTGGCTGTCACAATTTTTGGCTTATTTGAGCCAACAACAAACAAAAAATAAATATACTTAAAAATCTTCTTTTCCAGAACCGCTTGGCTCAGAGTTCCGGGCACTCAACCTTAAAAATACATAGGAAAACGTTAAAAAAACTTCAACAGAACCATTTGACTCAGATGCTTGATATTTGGTGTGTAACATTGCCTAATGGTCTTTTACCAAGTTTGTTCAAATGGTGGTCCCACGATCCGAAAAGGCCATGCCCAAGGGTGTCCTGTGTTTGAACCATAGAAATACATAGGAAAATATCTACCTTATCTTGACCCTAGGAGGCTGCAAAATTGCGACTTGGAGCCTGCCATCGTTCACGTCCCCACTGGCAACATCGATCAGCACAAGGCGCGCAGAGTTGATCAGTGTCGCCAGACCATATAAGGGTGCAAGTTGTGGCCCCTTTCCTCCAAGTTTCCGTAAAGTGCTGATGGGCCTTCGAAGCCTTCTGGCTGGGAGCATCTAGTGGCACTAATTTATTTATACTTTACATTGAAATGCAACGCTGAATGCGGATCGCCTTGTTAGTACATAAGTACCCCTGGCGAATGGCATTACATAGTGCATACCCATATTGCTCTATCAGCATGAGAAAAAATTATCGTGGGTATCACTGCAACGGTTTCTCACCATAGTTTCGTCACTTACTGGAGATGAAAGAGGAATAAGTGTGTCAAGTGCCTGTGTCAAAACCAGGAAAACTTGTCAAAGACGCGACTGTTCGGAACTGTGTAATGTTCAGAACTCGATAGGATCTGCTTTCGATAGTATAAACTTGACTGAAATGGTAAAAATACAATGTAATGGCATGGGACCCGATTCATTGTCCCTATTTTGTTTACAATCCATCGCTCGACGGGGAATCGGTCTCTCGTTTGTTCAAAACCATGTTCCCCCCTCTGTTTGCCAGTTACATGTATATGACAATATATGAGCTCACTAACTGACATTGTATCACCAAACGCGAAATTTAAAGCGCTTTTCATACTGATGTTTTTTAGACGGTTTACCACTGGTAGGATAATGGAGGTTCATAAATAGAATCCTATTCGACTCGTATGTATCAAAAGGATGTATCAAAAGGATATGTGCACACTATTTACTTAAAAGTATAAAGTAGGCATAAAAGAACTTGTGAATTATCTATCACAAACTCCTAAAAGTGGCAAACCGAATTTTCGGTTTGGCCACTTGCAGGAGTTTTGTGGTACATCCACTAGTTAAAGGCCCCATTGCTGTATCAGCATGAAATGTTTTAACATGAGGTATTGCTACCAGCTTCTCGCTATAGTTTCGTCATTGTACATGACCGTTACTATCTAGCCTTAAACAAATAAAACCATCCTTGAGTTTAACATAAAAAGAGTTTGAAAATTTATTGGGTCATTTTAGTTGGTAACTAAAATGACATATTTTCGATTTTATGAAGTTGAATAAAATGTTAAAAAATACAATGTACATGCATGGAGTCCCGATCACTATATCGCCTATGTTTATATAGCATTGCTGAACGGGAAACAAGAGTGGAAAATTGTATTGTGTGGAGCAATTTGTTATTTTTCAAAAACTTGTCCTCTGAACTGTTTGCCAGTGTATGACTCAATTCATGCACATCAACCCACATTTTATTACCGAACGTGACGGTTGAAACGCTTTTTACAATGATACGAAATTAGACGTTTTTACCACGGATAGGACTATGGAGACTTTAATCTTTTACAAAGCTGAATTGTTCACTGACATGCTTTACATGCATACGAGTCAAAGTGCATTGTTATATTTCTGCTAACTATCAACAGGGAAAGGAATTGTGTGGTTTACCAGATGTGAAATGGTGGGGATAACCATAAAGGCGTATGGTTCAAGAGTAGGTCCCGTCGTCGGCAGGAAGTCACAAAAGTTGTAAGAATGACGGGAAACATGGAGGTGTGTCAGTACGCCTTAAAACGTCTGGGTAAGTCGGGATCTGTATAAACTTTTATCATATGACGTCGCATCTGAGAGTGTAATAAAGCCATGCATTAAAAACGATAATCCACTAGTGGATTAAATATGCAAATTACGTCGTAACGTAATGCGTTGACGTCCATAAAACGACGCGTTTTCTAATGGCGAAATCGTGACGTTTTAGTGCAAAATTTGCGTATAAAATGCGATTTTGGTGTCATATGATAAATAGAATCTTGCATTCGTGCTCTTGTATTATTGAATTTATTAAACGCATTGGTGAAAACGATAAGATGCTCGGCAGAGCCTCGCATCTTATCCTTTTCCCCAACTCGTTTAATAAATTCAATAATACATGAGCACTCATGTAAGATCCTCTATTTATGGTCTAAACTGACAACGTTCTCAACTAGAAATGGGGTCATGTTTAATGAATTACAGAATGACTGAAATAAGCTTAAAATGTCACAAATTTGCTGGTGAAGTTAAACAACGGGAGCAGCACGTTTGCGCGACTATACCTGAAAAAGTCGCGTTTTTGTAGGCGCTTTCGTCGGCTAAAAAGGCGTGCATTCGTATAGGTCAAACGAAAATTTCAAAAAAAAAGTCGCGCAAACGTTTTGCGTCCTGAACAACATCTATACATCGCAAAGCTATTTGTAATTGTAAGTCGGCAAAGTGCAACATTCGTGCAAACTGTTTCAAATCAGATATAATCAGTCATGCGAAGCAACTCTAGACAGAAGTGACTCTATCGTAAAGTGTGTAGTTGTCTTTCAAGAAAACAGGATTCCCATCTCCTGAGGTTCGAATACCACTGTTGGCGCTGTTCTTTCCAACCGTAAACAGAGTTCTATTGCAACAGCCGTTATCATCATCCTTTCATCGGCTCGAGATGACTGAAACGCCTTTGAAATTGCAGTTACACCACAAGTCAGCTATCCATCCGTCTACACATTTAACCCATTAATACCTAAGGTCCCATAAATGGGACATAAGCAAACAATATAGACCCAGATTGGACGCCGCAACATGCGGCGTCTAATCAGGGACTACACTATTTGCATCAAACAAATGGGTACTTTTCCCTAAAAAAACTTAAAATGATGAAAGAAACTTGACGAGACATCCCCTTTCTTTACAAATGGACTCAACTAATCCCACTCTCTATTGAAGGTCTGTGGATGCACACCCATGTCTTTCCACCATGTTTTCAAAGGGGAACAATTCTTGTGGCTTCCTGTTTGCTTCCCTTAATAAGAAATTTCAAAAAGAAAGCATTTCTAGCTATAGGACCAAATTCTTTATATAAAGCTGATCCTCATTTTGGAGGAAAGCAAAATGGTAGAGTGGCTTCCCTTGAAAATGTACCCATTCGTCTTAAGGTGTTCAGATACAACCCTGTACTTGAGTTGCTACTTTTCAAGTAAGGCAGCTTCATCTGATTATTTTACAGCTATCGATATCGCGAACACCAATAGCTCAAAGTACCCTCTCCCATATATAAAAAAAAACAGATTTGACATATCTCCTATTTTTTTACATTCCAACTCTTGTTATACCAAACTACTCATAGTTCAAAGTAAATTTCTGGGAGCAGAAAATTTACTTCGAGATATCAGCAGTTTGGGATCGACTTCGACTTTGAGATAACAAGAGTTGACTGTATATTATATGTTTTCTGATCCTTTGGGATCAATTGAGCACATTCTAATAGTCATTTTGATAACAGAGTTCCGCTGAAGCAGGTACCAGAGGGACGTGGATAGTGCTGCAAAATTTGAGCCGCGACACGACAAAACCAACAATGTGGTTGTGCGCCCAGCGCATGAAGGTAGATTAGTCCCTTGGCTACCCTTTAAGCACTTAGCAAAGAGTCTGATCAGACTGGGCAAATGCCCAGGCTGATCTGAGTCTGCGCTGGGCGCACGACCACATTGTTGGTTTTCTCGTGTCGCGGCTCATTTCATTATTGCACATGAACAGACCCAATTAAACCGAGCCTGCTATTTTCGTTTCTCTTATGTGTTCTTTGCTTCCAGAGAATCTTCCTTCAGATATTTTTTTCTGTTGGATGACTAGATCAAGTGTTACGGCTCTTCTGTAGACATAAGAGTAGGCCTTGTGACCCAAGTACTTATACTGCTCTTTGGGGCAGGAATGCTAACAGACTCTACGGTGTTATGACGATACACTCCAATAACCTGAAATAACAGGGACAAAAGCTGTAGTGCCGTAAATATTCTAAAAAATTGGGGCACCTAATTTAATTACCTTTACTGTCCAAAGAACGGAATTATTGGTATTATCATATGACGTCGCATCTGAGAGGTAATAAAGCCATGCATTAAAAACGAGAATCAACTAGTGGATTAAATATGCAAATAAAGTCGTAACGTTATGCGTTGACGTCCATAAAACTGCGCGTTTTCTAATGGCCAAATCGTGACGTTTTAGTGCAAAATTTGCTAATATAATGCGATTTTAGTGTCATATGATAAATAGAGGATCTTACATGAGTGCTCATGTATTATTGAATTTATTAAACTCGTTGGGGAAAATGATAAGATGCTCGGCACAGCCTCGCATCTTATCTTTTTCCCCAACTCGTTTAATAAATTCAATAATACATGAGCACTCATGTAAGATCCTCTATTTACATTACAATGTAGTAAAGCGTCCAGAAGATGGAGCTGAAATAGCAAATAGTGTAGGCCAGCAGAATCCCGAGATGGATATCATATGAGCCGCGCCACGATAAAACCAAAAATTTGCTTGTGCGCCCAGTGTAGACTCAGATCAGCCTCGGCATCCGCCACGTTTAACCAGACTCTTCGTTAAGTGCTCAAAGGGTAGCTAAGGGTCTAAGCTACCACCATGGGGACAGCGAAGACTCTGATCAGACTGGGCGGATGCCCAGGCTGATCTGAGTCTATACTGGGTGCACAACCACATTGTTAGTTTTTTCGTGTTGCGGCTCATATAAGCTTCACGCTTACCGTCAGATCCTATATCCAACTGATTTGTATATGCATATGAACATGTATGTAATTAGTAAGGAATAAAATACTGATTGAACAGTATTGGAGCAGTCTGATCTGGGTCTGCACTGATTTCTTTGACCAATCTGTTCCAATATTATTAGGTTAAGAATTATGTGCCTTGAACACTTTGTGCCCCTTTAATACTCATATGATACATATAGGGAGACTATGAGTTTGCAGAGGTTCACAAAATTTAATTCATTTTGCTCAAAATAAAAGTGTGGACATCATTGAATTGAAATGGTTCCTGCTTCAATACCTGTTTTGAGCATAAATAACACACACACACACACACACACACACACACCTTATCATTTAAAATATTAGGTGACGGTGAGATACTGCATAAATGTGGAGCCAAACAATTAATAAGACTATTGTGTAAGCTACACACATATGCTTACATGGGCACACAATTACGGTAACAAAGTATGTTCTCAGTTTACAAGTGGAAATAGAAAATAGAAATATTGTAAAGACAGAAGATTGTGGCGTCACGAATCGCGCGATTTTTACAATGGACACATAGCCATCAGTACATACAATGTGCTGGCCACATGAAAAATATATTTTACAAGACTGCTAATGATACAAAGTAACATTAATTTCGTAATGCTATAACTTGAAATTTTCAGTTTTTGGAATATGGGTTCTTCAAGGTCACGTGATTTAAAACATTGTAACACTCAAATGGAGAGAGTCAGTTACATTGTATTTTGAGTTTCATAATTTAGACGGTTCTTTATATTTACCATTAGGTGTTAAATCGTTGATCTCATTTTTCTCAAAAGGAATTAATGTTAGTTACGACATTATTGAATTAAGGTGAAAACTTGTAGCTTAAATAAACCTTTACTGCTAAGTTTGATTTCAAACATTACATTTCATCAAAGTCCGATGCTTTTATGTATGTAGAGTTATATGTACATGTACAGTCGAACCTGTCTTAAAAGGTCATTCAAAAGAAACATGCAAAAGCTCTGCTTAGCAATGTTACCCTTTTATACAGGTTCATTTTAACTGTACACAGAAAAGGTGGATTCAAATGACAGGTAATTCCTGAATACAACTGACCACATAAGCATGATTGCTTAATAAATAATACTGATATGTCCTTTCTTAAACATTGTCACAAAATAAGTTAAACTGAAAACCGAAGAATGAATATATCTTCATTAGCATTCTATACCTTCGGTAGAAACACGATAAGCTGAGTGGCTGTTGTGCCAATTAAGATACATCCTGACGTAACGCCATATAATCTAACTATCTGGTCCTCCATCAGCAACGTTAACGTCAGCCCAACGGCACTAAGAACGACAACGTTATATATACACATACCGATCTGACGCGAGTCATTTAGAGCTGCAATCTTAACCTGAAAAAAAAGGAATCAGTCAATCAT
This sequence comes from Ctena decussata, assembly GCA_963989385.1. Lineage (NCBI taxonomy): Eukaryota > Metazoa > Mollusca > Bivalvia > Lucinida > Lucinidae > Ctena > Ctena decussata. Next base: position 43,490,248 of record OZ022512.1, read on the forward strand.
CACATGTGAAGACAGTCAGGCCAGTTTTTATTCAGTCGTTCGCTATAAATTAAAAGATGCGATGAAAAATAAAACTGATATGACATTTCTCTCACTGCACTGAAGTACCTTTGAATCTAAACATATTTTCTATGCCGTTAGTCTATTTTTGAGATTTTGGGTCAAAATTGTCATTTTATGTCTATTGGAACGAAACCATCCTTTTTATAAACCATTTACAATTTTCTGTTCCCTAAAATGTGGAGAACAACAAAACGAAGATGTCTGCCAACTTAATGATGCACTTGATTCTCCTTATCTCAAACTCTGATATCTAAAAGTGCCTGTTATATCAAATATACATGTACTTTAGAAACATCTTCTACTTTTCTTTACATTTCAGCTCCTGTTATCTCGAACTACTTGTATCTCAAAGTAAATTTTCTGGAACCAGGATATTTAGTTTGTGCTATCAGTAGTTTGAGACTAAAACTGACTTTGAGATATGGAGAACTGATTGCAGATATCGTACTTTCAGTATTTTTTTCTTCAGATTTTTGTTTTCTCCCGTTAATCACCGCCTTAGTTGCGTCAAATTTTGGCATTTTTATGTGTTAAGGCCATTTAAGAAATTTCGTTATTGTTTTGTTTTATTTTTAAACTTTAACTTACATTACGTGATTCCCATGCCAGGAAGGCACTAAATGTCAACAAGGCTCCTTCTATAACATACATAGTCCATCCAAAATACATACTGTACTCAGAGTAACACACATGAACAGCCCAATGAACCTCTTCATCATTCCCTCTATGGTGTATCTGGCATTCAGAAAGCACGTTTGGTTGACGTAGTGTGAAAAAGTATGTAAACATCTTATATCAGCCTTAAGTCCTGAAAGTGTGTGTGTGTGGGGGGAGCTGGGTGGCGCGATGGTGCTGGGTATAACTTCCAGTGCCGGGGCGTCCTACTGATTTGGATAACAGTAGGGCAAGGGCTTACTGTGTTTGTGGGTGCGGGTGGGGTTGTTTGGACATTCTTTTTTCTCTTTTTTTCTCCCTCTTTTTTGGGAGACGGCCCGATATAGACTGAAATACTGTCCCAAAAGGCCGTTAAACCCAAAACAACCAACCAACCAACTTAAGATCTAACAAAAGTAGGTACGAGTTGTCTCCTTTGACGTAAGAGATTTCCTAAGATTTACAGATAGTTCAAGAGATGATTCTAATAAGACTGGATAGATGTAAAGGCTGATGTTCATTCCTACCATATGATTTAAACTATAAGAACAATACTCCCGGGCTAAAAAAACAACAACAAACGTGACCTTCCATAATTTCACTTCTGCGTCGGCACAGATGGAACCCAGAGATATGACATACCTAATATTTAAGAGTCAGCACTAGACCATAGAGACGTAAAATTTTTGGCAATGTGTGAAAGATCTACAGGAAGAGATGCTTAAAGTACAGATAAAACTTTTTCATTTCAAATGACTATTGTTTCAAAATGCAACCAGAGCCCTCTGTCAATTTTTGCTGTAAAACAACAATTGGTAACCTTTTTTCAAAATCAAATCAACACCCCATGTCGCTGTCCTACCTTACCTGGTTTACAAGTTCTTTTCTGATGACTCGTTGCGGTCCCACAATGTCCCATACCACCATTATGCCTACAATTACTCCTATCATGGTACACACGATACCAATAAGCTGGTAATCCTTGATCGTCTACAAAGGAAATAAAATTGATCTAAGTCCGCCTGCTCACACATGCTAGTGGTATCGTTCAAATAACCAACTGGGAAATGGCTCACTTATAACCTTCAAGGAGATGGCTCAGATATACCCTTCAAGCCCTCAAGGAAACGGCTAACATAACCTTCAAATAGGTGGCTGACATGGTTGGTTGTTTGTTTGGTTGTTTGGTTTTAACTCTTTCAGACAGTATTTCAGTCTATATCGAGCCGTCTCCCAAAGACAGGGAGAAAGAAAAGTAATAGATAGGATAAGAGAGACTAAAATATCGAAACAACCCCACCCGCACCGCTGCGAGTGCAGCCAAGCCTTGCCTACTATAATCCATATTCATAACATACAAAACTCTAGCAAATACCTCACATATAAACTTCATGAAGATGGCTCATATAAAACCCTCAAGGAGATGACTCACATGTAAAGCCTTAGCAGATTGGTTACATTTAAGAATTGACATTTGATTTTTCAGCGTTCATCGTGTGATGAAGACGGTGGGCGGAGCTAAAATTCCATGAAGCGCTTCTTGTAGAATTTTAGCGACGACCACCGGCTTCTTCACACGATGATCGCTGAAAAATCAAATTTTTATACTTACATTTACATTTTATTTGTAAGCCTCTCTGCGCCGTTTTCATGGTAATTTAGTGTAGAATAGGCAAAATATGGGTCGAAGAAAAGTTAGTAACGACACGTTCGGCCATAACGTTAAACAGCCGTCGCCCTGACGTGGCGTCAATCGAACGTTACAAGAACCATTCAAGACGTTTGTTTACATAAGACGTCGCTTGACGACAACGTCACATGATAAACTGTCCTTCATCGGTGTATGAAGCTAGTTGCTTTAAAGGGTTTACCAATGGAAAGTCAATGGCAAGTGCAAATACGAGGGGCGTTCGAAAAGTAATGCAAATGACGTAATTTCTCGGTAACCAATATAAAAACAGAACTTCTGATTGTAAAAACACATAAAGCTATGATATGCGTAGGAAAGTCTGCAAACACGGTATATTTTTTAAAGGGCACAATGTTATCTTCTTTGAAAGAGGTATACCCTGAAGACACTGCAGAATTTGAGTTTAGTAGGCCGTAATTTATATATCGTCAGTCTTTGATTTGTTTTAGTTTTGCTACTTAAAGACAATGCCCGGGCAATGTTGTCCTGTAAATATCGCGGAATTTTTTTTAATCTGGGTTCCATACTGGCCCGGGAATATGGATTATGTAGTTGCAAATTCCCCATTTCTACCAAAAATTAAATGATTTCGTAATGAAAATAAGTGTATTAACATTCAAAATCTTGTCAGCAAGAGCATTGACATGGGTCAATGAAAACATGTCAATAAATTCAAATTAATGCCAAAAACGAAGCCTCTACAAGCTTTTAAAAATGAAGTTAACGTACATTTCAATAACGTCATAAGAATTGCGCATTGCTTTGCCAGGAATAAATCGATAACAGTTGCCACCCTTCTAACTTTTGTATGAAGATTGAAGGCAACAATGGACAAGCAACTGACAAAGATTAGTTTTGTATTTGCAATGATATTTGACTTGAATGCCCAACACTGAAAAGATTTTACACATGAAATTAGACCAGTGGTATGACAGGGGCCTAATAAAATACGTTGTATGTCAATATGGAAATGTGTCTTTGTACAGCGTTTGGTATCATTGTAAAGGCAAAATGTAGTGTTTTAGCATATGCATAGCATTTATACCCAGTATTCCCCTAAACAAAGTTTAAAAGGCCATTTGCATTATGCATTACTTTCCGAACGCCCCTCGTATGCATGCATAAAGGAAATGGCTCTCATAGAAAGAGGAGTCTCACATATGAACTTCAAGGAGAGCCATTTCCTTTATGCATACATATTTACTTATACTTCCACTTATATGTGAAAGAGGAGTCTCACATATGAACTTCAAGGATAAGTTCACATATAATTTCCAAGGAGATAGCTCACATATAAAAATCAAGGATATGGCTCACCCGTAAAAATTATGCTTATCAAATATTTCTGTAGCCCGCAAGTAATGACTAAGCTACTGTAAAGAGTATGCAGCCAAATGAATAGATATTATTTAATAGAATATGTCTTACAACTTTCAGAAGTTTCTTGTTTGTGAAGATCTTATATACCCTCCATGTTTTGGAAAATAAGGCACCGAATGCAATGGTGAATCCCAGGGCAAAACAATATGTCCTGGCCTGAAAAATATAAATAAGTGTATAACCATAAGGCGGGCAAATGTACGACAAATTGGTAAATAAAATCAAACAGCGTCAATCATCGACAGAATACGTGTTTTATTTTGTATCTATGCCAAAAATCAGGCAAATCTGTAAATACATGTTATGTGGCAAGAGCGTTAAGAATTTTATTCGCCTGTTTCTTCCTCGCTGCCATATATTGTGCCTTTCTATAATATATAAATGTGTATTTGCATGGTTGGGTTAGGTGTTTTACTATAATTAAACCCAAAATGTGTTTTTGAACAACAAATTCTGGAGACAAAATCTCTTAATGTTTTAGAAAATATTCCGCGAATGAATCCTGGTCGTCCGCTTTCAGACCGAACCTTACTGCATAAAAAAACAATGCTTAATTAAAGCGTTTTTGTTCCGGTGAAGACTTCTCCTGAAGATTACTATTGGCGGGGCCAAAGTTTTAAGCCCGATTTGGATGACTTAGTGTTACGGCCTTTTCAACCGTATTTCAGCCATGAAAAAGTGATAATAAAAGCTGTGAACAGTGGAATTTCAACTATTTTCGTTTTTTGGCGCTTTAAGGGTTGAACAATGTCTAACCTGGCAAACATGAGGTGTGACGCTCTCAATGGGTTTCATGAACAATGTACTGTACGTCAATACACAGCCAAGTAACAGGATGTTGTTGATGTTTGGTGATGACAGCTTCACAACCCTGTCAGAAGCGGTTAAAAGAGAGTACATGATGTGAGCAAGTCTGTACAGTAAACATACAAGTCTACACGACGTCGTTTCGCCATTTTAACACATAGACGCTGAAACGACTTTGTATGTTTACTGAAAGCACACTGATGAAAACCTATCTATAAAACATCGCCGCAACATCACATATAAGGACCATGCATGGTTTTGCATGCATAAACGTTTGCCGACTCCCGCAGAAGCTGTCTGAACACAACGCCTAGTGACGTGTTCAAATTTCTACTGGAGAACCAGGCAAACATTTATGCAGTAAAACACAAGTTATGATGGTTTTGCTTTTTATAGCATGGTTCCATTGAAAACCACATCGAACACGCCTGGAAAACGGAAAGAACAATATTCTGCATTGTGTATCGTGATACCATTCCGCGAAAAACATAATTGTTTCGGCGCTTATGAACTTACGAAGTGTCTTCAACAGTTACAACAAACGTCAGTTCTAACATGACGTAAACGTTTTACTTATTGAGCCTATAGAAAGTGGCATCATATGAAAATTTGTGATAAATCACGTTGCTAACGTCACAGTTTGCAAATTTTGTGTGCTGATGACGTCAGGTGTAAACATCAACTTTTGTCGAAGTCCACCTCAAACGAGTCCTTTTGGAAACGTCACTTGAACCTTGCAGTTTCAATCTATACCACGTAAAAATTAAAATAATTTTCCTTACCGGCTAAGCAAAACACAAATGTGTTGTCGATAAATATTGCGGGATTTGCCCATCAACATCGTGTAAATCAGCGATAACTCATGGGTAAGGAAAGCTTGTTTCTTAAATCCAACATGACATTAACGTTTTCCCCATTGAGCATATAGCTAGCGTTGTCATTTGAATATCTGTGATAGATCTCATTACTATTGTCGCGATTCCACATTCCGCACCTTGATGACGTCGGATTTAAACATTTATTTCTCTCGTCCTTAGAAAACGTCGCGACACCCTGGCATTTGAATTCTGTATAATGTTAGAATCGAAATAATTTTCCTTACCGACAAATAAACTATGGCAGATAAACACATGTGTTGTTGGGCAGATGTGACTATTAATCCTCTCGGGTTTCGTCGTCGTGAGCTAATATTCCGCGATCTTCCCTTCAACACTTTGTTAACCAGCGAAAATTCACCGGTAAGGAAAAATTGTCTTACGCAAAAGCTCCTTTCATTTAAAAAAAAAATGGCAGTGTTTTTGCACTGCAGTTGAAAATGTGACATAGAGGATTGTAACACTGTATCATGAGTGCTCATGTAGAATTGGGACATCTCACCCGAGGGGCCAGAAATTCTACCAGGGAGGAGGCTTGGCGGGTCCCTGGTTGAAATTTCGACCCTGAGGATGAGATTGACTTACCCCTCATGAATGGGCTCATAATTGATTGCTTATTCCCACCTTTAGCAAATGTAAAACCACAAAATTAATCAGATTATGCTTCAAAACAGAACTAGACAATCACTAAAGGTGATGAATGCTACCGCCATATGCCTCACTAGATGAGTAATGTGTTAAAACATATTTGTGGAAAGTTACATCAAAATCTGTCAATAAATAAAAGTACTATAAAGGGATGACAAAGTTTTTCTCTAGAAATAGCAACTGTAACCTTGACATTGGATCTACAACCCTAAAAGGTGAACTTGTGCAAGATATTGTTATACTTAATACTTGTGTGAAGTTATATTAAAATCAGTTAACAAACAAAGGCACTAGAACCATGAAAAAGATTTATATGTACCAATAATAGCATAATTATGTGACCTTGACCTTGGACCTACAGTGCTGAAACGTGAATTTGTCTCAGATATTGTCATGCTGAATATTTGTGTCAAGTTCTGTCAAAATCATTCCAGAGGGATGACAAGGTATTTTCTAAAAATAGTAAATGAGACCTTGACCCTAAAATTCTGGATCGCGAACTTGTCAAACATATTGTCACACTAAACATTCGGGTGAAGTTACATCAAAATCCGACAATCAATAAAGGGGCTAGAGGGATAATAAATGTGGTTTCTTTTCTAAAAATAGCAACTGTGACCTTGACCTTGGATCTCGGAGCTTAAACGGAAATTTATTCAAGATACTGTTATACTTAACATTTATGTGAAGTTATATCAAAATCGACCCATAACTAAAAGCGTTAGAGCGATGCCCTAGTTTTTCTGAAAACAGCAACTGTGACCTTGACCTCAATCCTACCAACCTGAAGCGCAAATATGTTTGAGTATTGTCATACTTAATATAGCTGTGATGTAATACCAAAATCGGTGGATAAATGAGGCCAATAGAGCGATGACAAAATGTGAGCTTATTTTTGAGCCATGGAAATATGGTCAAAATATGTGTGTCATTCAAGGGGACATATTTCTGCAATAAAGGCGTGTCTCATAGTTCTGTTTCCTTTATGCACATGTTCAATGCATGTCTGAACTGTGTTGCAAGTTCCAAAGCCCAACACCAAACACTATTGGAGGAGTTGCAGAGAGAAGAACAGTACTACAAAGTGTGAAATGCAGTCAAAATATGTATGTCAGTCAAGGGGATATAAATCTGCCATAATGATCTGGATCAAAGTTCAGTTTCCTTTTTGCACGTTTGATGCATGTCTGAACTGTGTTGCAAGTTTCAATTCCCTGCATCAAATATTGTAGAAGGAGTTGTGGAGACACAAACAGTACTACATATGTGAAATATGGTCAAAATATGTGTGTTATTCAAGGGGACATACTTCTGCAATAATATAAAGACCCAAATCAAAGTTCTGTTTCCTTTATGCACATGTTCAATGCATGCCTGAACTGTGTTGCAAGTTTCAACTCCCTGCATCAAATACTGTAGGAGAAGTTGCGGAGACAAGAACAGTACTACAAATATGAAATATGGTCAAAGTATGTTCAATGCATATTTAAAGCAATGTAAGGAGTGTACCCGCGTATTCTGAGATGCACAATATAAAATATTAGCAGAAAACTTAAACTCAGGCGTGTGCAAATTTGTGCCCTCATATAGACAGGCTATATAAGATGTATACTGCCTTTTCAAAACATGCCCTCTTGTATTTTCACTTTTACGCAGTGTAATCACATATTTCGAGTCAGTGGATAAGAATATTATCTGAAATCATCAAGTATGTGATTGTTATAACCTTATGTAGATAGGTTGTAGACAATGTACATAATCTCTACTAAATGTGGCCTTTTCTATTTTCACTTATCCCCGTACATGTTAATAACCCAGCATTTGTAGAAAATATATTGCCTATTCTAGCCTATTGAATAGTTTGTTTTGTACCCATGTAACCATATGTTTATAGCTTAAAAAATAGTCTTGCTAATTTTTTGCGTACAATTCATGCAGTATACGCCACTTTTGGTGTTCTAGGGGACATCCATACGAACCGAACTACCAAGTAATTGTGTGCACCGCGGCGGAGGGTGAGGGTGAAGGTTTGGGCCCAGTAAAACCGGTTTAAACCCCCAGTTGTTATTACTGACCGTCCCAAGGCGGTACTTTCGTTGCGGTTGCATTTGTTTTATATTCGGTGTTGTTTAATTTATTGTGTTCTCATTTTAACCCTTCTATAATAAAAATAGAAAATAGGTAAAAATAGTTGTTATTTGCTTAGTCTGTTGTAACCGTTCTGTTGGTCTAAATTATTTAGTTCAGTAAAGATAGCTGAGTTGCCACCTATTTGGGAAAGAGCAGCTGACTCGGCTTATCACTTGTAATTTATTGTTTGTTGGGATGTCTTTGTCAATCTTTCCCTTTGATGTTGGGGATAGGATTTGGGATCTGATTCAGTCAGTTCCTGAAGTGTAGTTACTCTTTAAATTTCCATGAGTCAAATGACAATCGATCTAACACTGATATAGTCAAAGCATGATCTTTTTGTTTGTTTGTTTGTCTGTTGTTAAAAATTGCAACAATTAAGTTTATTCCAATGCGTCAGCCACCATCTTTTTTTTCGAGCCTTTTTTTAAGTGTGTTTGCTGGGTATGAAAAAACGCTTGAAACTTCATTTTGATCAAGAAATTTGCTAGAAAGTAATGCCTCTATAAGACTTGGGGGATCTGACGTCGCGTGCGTCAACGATGTTACGTTGGCGTGTTTAGTGACTTCATTAACATTGTTATGACATACAAACATGCATGTCGTAATTTATTGTCAAGTCAAATAAGGTTTACCCAATTTATCAATAAATAGATGAGACTGTTACACGAAAATCCTATTTTGGAACAGTCACAGCTAAAGTGATAATTTCACTGATTGAAACAGTGAGATTACCAGTTTCTATTTCACCGAGAAAATCCCTATCATTCTTTGGAAAGCACAAAAGAAACCTCGTTTACGAACGACATCGTTAGTTTTTAACCAACGAACCCAGGACTATTCAATTACATGACTATCGACGGACGGCAATTACAGCAGTTACTAATCGCAAAAGGACGGCTCGAAACAACATGCATCCTGTTGCTAAATCTTAGCGTATGCTTCTGGGAAGGAAATATTGTTATGTCTCCGATTGCCGTACCAAAAAATCTAAAATTTGGGGCAGCTGATATAATTACCGTATCTGTATTAAAATAGAACATTTCGGTTTTCAGTGCAAAGAGCGTCTAAGGGTAGTATAATCAGACTGCGCCTTAAAGGAACAGTCCAATTTGAGTCTGCACTTTTTGCCCAGACTACTCTGTCCCAATACTTAGAATTTTATGGTACTTCTAAACCCCAGCAGGAACAAGGCGTCGTACTGACGTCGATGCGCCGTAATGACGTCGCATCGACGTCATTTCGACGTAATGTACCGCTGGGACATTACCTATTATTTCGGTGAACTATATTGAAGACAAAGAACATGACAGCAGTTAGGACTCCAAAGGCAGCAAGCACCATTATAATGACGTACAATGAAACAGGAATAGTTAACTCCTCATAGGTGACGTAAGTGGAATCACGTGGAATATCTCCATCTAATAAAATGAAAACTAGTTATTTGTAACCTCACGCTCACATACCACTTAAGCCTGGTGAACATACAAATACCATTTTTACAACAGAGCAATGGAAACCAGGAGATTTTACACATAAGGACCTGGTATGATAAGCCCCTATGTGGCCCCCAGAAGACTCATTTTGCAAAAGTTCTCTTTCGAGCATAAAATAAATGTTTACAAAAGAAAGTTTCAACCTAAAAATTTACAAGAAACAAAATTACCCAGTTCTTTTTATCTTCAATGTGTCCTTACCCCCAGCCGGTTTTTTAACAAAATGACGAATATAGTGGCCTTTGAAGCATTCAAAATATATAAGCCCGTCCTCCAAAACGTTTATATTTTGTATGCAGATAAAACTTTAATAGCTTAACATTCTCTGAAAATATTAGATGTGCTGGATTAAATTAATGGGCTCAACTCCTTGTATTATTTGGAGGCTGAGCTCTGTATTCATTTTTTGCTTTTTTACTTTTTGTTTCCAAAATTGCAGGGTTTACATGACTGGAAGGTTAGCATAGGCAGCAGAATTTTTACCAAACTGTGGTATGCCGACGGAGATCAGTGGTGAGAAGAACAAACTGGTGACAAATAGCGCCAATGGCATCCAGAGGGAGATCAAGGTAAAAGGACATAAGCTTGGTACTGTAACAACCTTCAAATATCTTGGAGCAATTGTCTCAGATGATGACTCTAAAACGGAGGTTCTCTCAAGCATTGCACAAGCCACTTCAGCTCTGACAAAGCTGAAGCCACTTTGGAGAGATAACAACATATCCCTGGGATGAAAGGTGAAACTTATGCGCTCCCTTGTCATTTCCATATTTCTGTATGTCTGTGAATCGTGGACCTTGACAGGAGAGTTAGAGAAAGAACACAGGCCTTTGAGATGATATGCTACCGAAGGTTACTGAACATTTCGTACAAGGACCATATAACCAATCAGGCGGTTCGCAGAAAGATCCAAGCAGCCATTTGAGAGTATGATGAACTCCTGACCCTGGCCGAGAAACGGAAACTAAGGCGGTTTGGTCATGTCTCAAGGTCTTCTGGATTAGCACAGACGATTTTACAGGGCTCAGTGAAAGGAAAAAGAAAAAGAAAAGAGGTTAAAGACCTGGATTTTTGTCATTAGTAAGTTATGTAATCCTTATCTACTCCAATAAACAGTCTCCTGTGGCTAAGCTGTCTTCTCCAGACCAGTGTCCCAGCAGTCTCTTACGGAGGCCCGAAATGGGGGAAATCAGTAACAGAGATACCTTGTTTTAAATACTGGCATTAATATTCATCAAAGTTTGATGTAGAAAATCATTTTAGATACATATATATTTAGTAATGTTTACAATATCTTAAGTTCACATCTATCCCTTTTCACAATCAAAATTCATTATGAGAGAAGCCAAAATAAAATAATATACTCTGCATGAGGAAACAAAATACTGATAATGATAAATCCATAATTGTCAAATTGCAGTCTAAAACCAACAAAACTACAGTGTCAGGTCTTGTAGAAACAAATGAACTTTAACCAATTCACTGTTTTCGAAGGTGTGAAAAACATGTTTAATGTCACCAAACTGCTCGAGACATTGGTTTCAATCTTATCAAATTGAAGTCTTTTGGGTCTCTGATGTGATCCTTGAAACAAAATTTCATCTTCAAATCTTGCATTTTTCTTCTTCCTGAGATTATTACATGTATAATGGCTAATGTATTAAATTACAGAGCATTTGACTCACTTCACATACACAAAAAATAAATAAATAAATAAAAAAAAAAAGAAATTATAAAAATAAGTAAATAAAAATTAAGAACATAAAATTAAAAATAACATATTGAAATATATAAAAAAAAAAGTTAAATTAATTAGTGATGATACAAGACAATATTTGTAAAATATATTCAATTATTTTTTTTTCTTTCTTCCTTAAGTTCTTTTTTTTATTCAGTTTTTTTTACCTTTCCTCTTTTTTTCTTTGTTTTTTTTTTTTTTTTTTTTTTGAATTAATATTTGAGTTTTCTTTGACTGCTTATCAGCAAATTATATTTTACAAATTACAGAATATATTGTTCTGATCTCATGCATTTTGACTGATGCAAGAATTTATCCCACTGGAGCCCCACAGGCAGGCAGTGGTTTCAGCACTGCATTGTTTTATGACCCTAATAAATGAGGTGATTAGGAGGTGCCTTTAATTTTCTTATCACTTGTTTATTGGAGGGGATTAGATTGCGGGGGTCAAAATGATAGAACAAAATCCAGCCCTTTAACAGAAGAAGAGGTGGGAAGACAATATTAAAGACTGGACAGGAATGGATTAGGGCAACTGAAAACAGGACAAGGTGGAAAGGGATCGTTTCGAGGTCATCTGTGGTGCCTCAATGACCTTGTAAGGTTACGGGATAGAATAGAATAGAAAATAGACATTTTTTTGTTATCTCAAATTAACAATGCCAATATCTCCGTTTACAGACTAAATAAACATATGAGATGTGTATTAATTTTCTTAAACTTGAGTGGGCGGGGTACTTGGACAGGCCATGTGCAGTGTACAGCTTGTTAGCAGTGCTATCCCACTCAATTGTATTTTCTACATCAAAATTATCAAGAGGTTTCAAAAGCTATTGTAAATAGTTTATTTCTTTAAATGAAAAGCTATTAAACACATTTTTTGCCGTTGTCCGTGTTCTTATATAAACAACCGTCGGAAACCATGTTATTCTGAGAATTTACTACGCAGAAACATATTACAATTCGTAAATTGAAGGATATCGAAATTTCATCATATTTTCGACGCCCCCCCCCCTACCCCTGCGAGATGGAATATGAGTGTTTATCATACAGATACAAAATTTTGGTCGGCCTAGAAACAAGCAGCATGTTAGATTAAGCTGAATCTTCAACGTCGGTCTGATAAATGGGTTACTCGGACTGATAAATGTTTTATCAGCCCCACAGTCTTTAACTGATATTAACGACGTCGTGTGAGATGCTTCGACGTTAAAATGGCGATTGCAGTGTGGCAAACAGAAAATTTCCCCTCATTTCAGAGCTAATATCACTCATTATCCATCACAGACATAAAGTGTAAACGCTCATTTTCTTAATTAGATCAAAAGGAAAGACCATAAGGAGCCAAAAGTCAGTTCGCTTTATTTGTTGTTGTTGATTTAGTGTTTTTTTTCTCTCTTTTCTTTTCAGAAAATTAACAGTGTACTACCTGCTCAAGTCTAAAAGCCCCCCCCCCCCTCCCCCGCCCCCCTCAAATCTCTTCTCCTTTTCAGACAATTCCCGGAAGGCAACTGACGCCTGCGATAGGGTGACGCACCACCGTCGATGTAACGTCATAACAGACCATCGACGTTGGAGCGTCATGAGCCTGCCAGAATTCTGCTTAACAAAGGAGAAAAAAGGGGAATGGGTGTATGGGAGGAGTCCATCACAAAAAATTAATAAATAAAAAAAACCATTACTCTTGATCAGATCTGTGATCATAGACTGTGTCTTATACATACGAGGACGTTTATCTTTCAGTGGCTAACGTCATGTCATAAAATTCTTAACATCACACCAATAACAACACCAGATTACTGGCGCGCACCGTTCTGGTGCCTTTCGTGACAACGTTGTTTTCTTACACTTGTGGTCATTTCATATGAAATTTATGAACTCGCCGAAGGCTCGTTTCATAAATATCATTTGAAATGTCCACTCGTGTAAGATCCTTTTTTACTTGAGCAGCGTTCTAGTTGTCGCGACGTATATTTACTTCGAGAATTACTTTACCGAAAGTGTTCATAATACATTATCGATAGCTTTTATACTACATTATCGCGGAACAGCTGTCATACTACGGTATCGATAGCTTTCTTACTTATTGACAGCTTTCATATATTATCGATAATTTTCATACCACATTATCGCCGGATAGCTTTCATACTACGTTATCGATGTTTTCATACTTATATCATCGACAGCTTTCATGCTACATTATCGATAGCTTTCATTCTACATTATCGCCGGACAACTTTCATACTACGTTATCGATATATTTTATACTTATATTATCGATACCTTTCTGATAAAATACTACTCGACCGAATCAAATTGTCGAAAGTGCATTGACTTTGATACAAATTTGCGAACCAATACTGTGAACGTTCCAAGAAAACATTTTAAAAAGAGCAAAATATTTTATGAAGCTTTTTTTCCGCAGCTAAAAGTCTTACTTTGCCATAGTATTTCCCCTGTCCATTCGAAACGCCTTGGCTTTTCTTCCATGATATAAGTGCCAACGGTTTCACGGCGACGACCTATAATAGACACAGACCATCAATTAACAAGATTTATTGTCTTACCTCGTAGAGTCTAAAATCATAACGGTAACGAAAACTTCAGACTTATCTTTTTATGTTATTAGTATATTTTGTTTTCTTTGGTGTTCAAAAAATTAGATAAAATAGTCTAGTCTCATCAATTTTTCACACAGGCCATGGAACAGGGTAAAAGTTTCACATAGCTTAGTAGCCGTAGGGGCCGTGGGGGTTAGAGACCCACTTTACCTTGGGCACAGTATATGAAAGGCGGAACCCCTCTCGTTTCGCTGCCTTATCCTTCCCTGGCTCAAAAAAGGTACCCATTTACTGCTGAATGGACAGAGAGAGTTTTCCAGTCGTCAGATGGTCAAGCCCTGGTTCGAACTCACGATCTTCCGGCGACTTTCTGTACCATAACCGAGCAGCTCTAACCACTCGACCACGGCGCCTCAGGGTAAATCGATAATTGATAATGATAACTAGGAAATTGTGTCTGAAGCTGAGTTACACAAAAATGATGCCCCATCCCCTATACCTGTCATAGCCCCACGTCTCTCCCCCGTCCTGTCTTTTTGATCTCCACCTCATCATGTTTTGATCTTGAAAACTTATCATGAGTTTAAGAGTTGAATATGCAAAATTATCATGTATTATAATTAAATAATGAAACCCTGTAACTTTGCCATATCTATGGTTTTGATCTCCATACTGATCAAACTGTTTGTTAACTCCCTTAATTACCCAACTATCTTTCAACTTTATCAGTATTCATGCACATATTCAACATGCCTGGGACACGTGTGCAGGTTTCCAAACAACTGATTGATCGTTCCCATTTACCTTAAATGAATGTTCTCATGTTCTTACCTTGTATTCGTTCTATCTTAATATTCCTGATAGGATCTGCACCCTCTCCGAAAGCAATGTTGCCAATAATTCCAACCATTGAAATATTATTCAGACAAGACATTATAACCTCGTTGATATCCGAGTCTTTGTAGGTAAACTCGTCCAGTGTTTTGGAAAGTCCTGAAATAAATAAATAAATACATGTAAATGGCTGCTGGAACTCCGAAAAAAATCATTTTAGACTTTTCGTCTAAAATGATTTTTACGGAGCTTCAGCAGCTCTATACATCTCTGCATTCTATACATCTCGTTTCTTCATAATCAAGATTTTCCGAAAGATAAATCAGCCTAGGCATCCGCCTGGGTGAGAGCTTAGACCCTAAGCTACGTTTAAACGCACAGAAAAGACTCTGTTCAGCCTAGGCGGATGCCTACGCTGATCTGAGTCGTTGTTTTTCGGCTCAAGTGTACATTGTATACGGATACTCATTCTAGTATTTTTTGAGAAATCAGATGCTGCCACTCCGGAGTTAGGATGCAGTTATCAAATATGTAGCATTATTTAAAGTTTCAAGATAATCCCGTTAATACTTTTTGAGTTATGCTCCAGGCAAGGAAAACCGACATAGGTGATATTTTTTGACCAAAATAAGCCAGACAGAGTAGCGGGGCTTGTACACTGCACTGCACTTGTGCCTTATGTCCTCTTATTATTATATGCAATTTCAAGACAATCCTATTTATACTTTGGGAGTTATTCTCTGGACAAGAAAAATGACTAAGAGAGATAATTCAAAAAGTAAGCCAGGCAGCGTTACGGTTCTTGTACACTGCACTTTTGTATGATCTTTATCATTATATGAACTTTCAAGACAATCCTTTCCTTACTTTTGGAGTTACACTCCGGACACGCAAAAAATGGCAAAGGGAGATAATTAAAAAAGTAAGCCAGGCAGCGTTTCGATTTCTGTACACTGCACTTGTCCTTAATATTCCTTATCATTATATGAAGTTTCATGACAATTCCAAATTTACTTTTGGAGTTATGCTCCGGAAAAAAAACTACTGACAAAGGGCGATAATTCCAAAAGAAGGCCAAGCAGAATTACAGTTTTTGTAAACTGCACTTTTCCTTTGTCTTCTCTATCATTATTGAAGTTTCAAGACAATTCCACCTTTACATTTGGAGTTATGCTCCGAAATAAAGCGTTACGGACGGATGGACAGACGGACGAAAACCATTTCCGTACAACCACCCCCCCCCCCCTTTCACCAGATCATTTTTTTGTAGATTACAGATAAGCCGGCACATAGTAAATACCATGTAGTTGCCTTTTCATATCAAGTTTATCAGGCGAGACCAGAAACAGCGTAGGCCGAATTTTGCCGAGTCAAAATGACGTGTTTCTGAGCAAGCCTGATAAACTTGATATCAAAAGACACTAACATGGTGTTCTGTCTTTCATGTATCATTAAAATTTTTAGGGCATGAAGAGCCTGAACGTATGAAGTGAAAAGCAAACGCTGTTTTGTCCGAACTTGCTGACGTCGCGCTATCTGTTATGACGTGATTCTGTGATGACATTTGACCTATCAAACGTTGTTTTCACAGCCAACTTCTGCATGTAATTAGTCGTCAGAGAGCACACTCAAAACGCACAGCCTGATATCATTCGCGCAAGCGCAGTTCTATACTGACATGATATTACGTGATCATACCCGTTTTAGCAGGTGTACGTTTGTAACTGATGCATGTTAAAACGATAGTCCACAACGCAAGCCAGGCCTTAAAAGGGTCCCTAATGAAAAAACTGGTGTCCAGAAGACCGACTCTTGCTTTCATCATTGTGATGCACATGACATGTAGTTCGATCCGCGTAAAGAAGCATAATAATGCCATAAAATATTTTTATACATGTATTTTAGAGATGTTTCAGAGACGTATCAGAGATATGCTAATGTGTTGACAAAGGACGAAGGAGCCTCTCCTTCCTATAAACTCTCAGAAGCCCTCGGTTAATGTAAATATATGTTTTAATATTTAACTCACCGTTTGCTTTGATGTAAGCATCAGTGCAATTCATAGCGAGGGCTGCCACCCAAATATGATCATAACACTGTCCATTAATTATATACATGTCATGCCACGGCTCATATGTTTCCTCTTGTTTCACCAAAACCTCAAATTCTGGCACTGCAAAACCATGAAAGGCATGTTCAGTATGTCTGTGATATATCAACAAAGTTTCAACTCAATTCCTTGGAAAACCTAAAAGAACTTGCTTTCACTAACTATGCACTGTATCTAATTAAAAAACTTGGAGACTGGTCAAGTGTCTGGAAAAGTCATTACATTTGAAAATTATCTTTATGTGCAATTTTGTCAAAATTATTTTCCCCATAAAAACCTCTTTATATTCATGGCCACTTAGTTAGCATGTCTATAATATATATAAAAGTTTTAAAATTATCCCTTGGAAACCCTAGGAGGAACTAATTTACAGTGTGTGTATGCTACTGCATACCTTATGAATTATAAAGGGGCATAACTCTCATAGAAATGACTGTTTGACCTTTATATGTATGTATATCACGATTGTGTTGTGTCATTTTACATGACACTTCCTTACGAGGGTCATCCGAGAAAGAGTGGGACTTTATTTATAATTTGTGACTGTATATGTTTTTCACCTCGAAAATATGCCCACCGCGTGGCATATCTTATAGCGCATGCAACAATGTATCCCAGCTTTTTATTTGACCGTTGATTTCTTGTTGCCTAGCAACGACAGAAGGCTCCTGGCCAGGTTTGTAAAAATGGTTGCCATGGTTACTGGAACCCTCCTTTAATTCCAAAAATATTTTGCTTTATGCCTAACTATGTTTGAATCATACTTTGTGAAAATAACTCATTTTTGACTGAAATTGTCGAAGAAGCCAGGAATTTTAGTTTACAAAATGAAAAAAAATGAAAAACTTGAGTATTATAGTTGGGGGTGGGGGTGAAATAAGTGATATAAATTAAAAGCAAATTTACAAAATGGTAGACACTTAACTTTAAAATGTGAAGTATACCATATAAATTACAATGCACATATTGAAGAAACACACAGTTGATGTGCTTTGTGTTGCTTAGCAACAGAAAATCGTGCATAGTACTTAAGGTGATATTTCCTGGAATAGACTGGATGCTAGGCAACCATTCGTTAATGGGCTAATGTATGGTTCAAATGGTATAAGCAAAATTTAAACGTAATGCAACCAAATATAGAAAGTGTCAAAATATGTTCGGATTCCACTATTTGGATAAATGCCAGACCTCTATTCCTGCCTGTGTGTTTTAATTATGAAGCAAATCCCGGCTAATGAGTTCACCCATGGCACCCATGGTTTGCATTTCGAACTATAGCTGAATAAGTTGTTGGCAAAATTTGATGAAACTTATACTAAAGGGATGTTTGATATTGGTCCTGCAAATGATGGTAAAATTCTTAACTCACGGGGAATGGTTCGTAAAATATCAAACTACTCCCACTTTTTATCGGATGACCCTCGTAGAAATCCGACATAAGATTTCCTATATAGTAACACACAAAGATGACGGGCAGATGGCTTGAATGAAAACAATATATGCCCAACACACTCCCTAAACTCCGCTTGTTTCTTAATCCTTTATTGTTTCAATAAGAAATAGAAAAAAAACAGAAAACAAAATATTTAATTTAATGAAAACAGTTTACATCTATTCACCTGTAAGATTAGCGATACCCCGTTGTATGACAGGGTTCATGACATAATATCCAATAACGAAAGCGCCATCTGCCGCCAGCTCCATCTCCTCCACAGAACAAGGGACATTGTCTAAATCTATTCGCCAAAATTCCAAACTGTACCAGCCGTAAAATATCCAGACGATTTTGGGACCATACAAACCCACTTTATATGCCTAAAAAAATAAATATGTTGCTACAATGTTGCTACAATATGAACGTAAACCAATGAAAAAAAAAATAAAAAAAATAAAGGTCAACACTGGAAAAAAACGAAAAAAATAAAGGTCAACACAGTTTGCAATTTATTATTTGAGATATTGCACAAATTTGGTGCAGAAAATTAACAAGACTAATTTTGTTAGCTATAAACATATGGTTACATGGGTACAAAATACCAAACGTGCTATTCAACAGACTATTCAGTAGACTAGTACAAGCAATATAGTTTCTACAGCTGACTTATCATCATAAATGGGATTTATAGCACAGCAGTAAAGTCTAAGTACATTGTCTACAGCCTATCTACATAACGGTTACAGGTTGGCACAATCACATACTTGTTGATTACAGATAATATTCTTATCCAATACCTCAAAATATTTTATTACACTGCGTACACAGCGTACAAAATGAAAATTGAAGAGCGCATGTTTTGAAAAGGCTGACTGTATACATCTTATACAGCCTATCCGCATAAAGGTACAAATTGGCACACGCCTTAGTTCATGTCTTCTGCTAATATTTTATATAATGCCTCTCAGAATACGTGGATACAGTGCTTACATAGCTTAAAGGGCCACCTTTTGTAAAGCCTACGCATATTGTGTCTACAACCCAACCACAAAAAGGTTAGAGGTCGCCACAATCAAATACCTGATGATTACAGATAATATTATTATCACATATCTCAAAATATGTGATAGCACTACTTCCAGAGTCAAAATAGAGGAGGCTTGTTTTGAAAAGGCTATATACATCTTATACAGCCTATTTACATAAGGGTTCAAAATGGCACCCGCTTTAGTTCATGTTTTCTGCTAATAGTTTATATTGCGCAACTCAGAATGCCACCCTCATCAGTGAAGATCTTGGGCCGTATTTATAAAACGATTTAAGTCGTTGCTATGCTGTTGCTAAGGCTGATTTTCTGTAAAGGAGGTTCCCTACAACTATGAAATTTGCTCTGGAGGAACAGTCTTAAGTCGTTGCTATGCTGTTGCTAAGGCTGATTTTCTATAAAGGAGATTTCCTACAACTATGAAATTTGCTCTGGAGGAACAGTCTTTTTAAGACTGTTCCTCCAGAGCAATTTCATAGTTGTTTAAGACTGTTCCTCCAGAGCAAATTTCATAGTTGTAGGGAATCTCCTTGAAAGAAATTCAGCCTTAGCAACAGCATAGCAACGACTTAAGTCCTTTTTTTTAAATACGGCCTCTTGCCTTTACAAAAAAAGTTTCGTGCTTAAAAAAATGTCTGACAAAGGTGGTATAAATGTGTCTTTCCAGACTGTAACAGATTTCAGACAAGCACAGATTAATGACGTAATGACGCAGTTGCAGAAAATCGCACTATGGTTGATTTATTTTGCCAGCAGTCGCATTACATTAAATCTGTATTGTTTTTCTGAAAGTTATGTTTTTATACTTTGATGATATTATTAACATGATACAGCATGAGTTCCTCTAATTGCATAATTCGTTTGCAAGTGTTATCTGATGAAAGAGTTTTAACCATTATAATGGTATAGCAATACACGCGTTTTGAGTGTGCTCTTTAATTTGGACATGATTTATTTTTTCATGTCTAGCGAACTTTAGCATGTGATAAAAAGAGTCATATATACCGCGGGTTCAGGACGCAAGCTAGGAACGTACCCTATGTACGTCAGCGCTGCACCTGACATGTATTGTCGATAAACTGAAGTGAGCTAGCTCAAATTTCTGTACTATAAAAAGGTTGATTTATAGTATCGCCCAGAACTCTCGTCCTTCATAAAATATAATTTAGTAAGGGTATTAAAGTAGCGCTTTACGAATTCTATACTGAAGGAAATTATTTACCAAAGACACCGAGCACAATTTTGGTAAAAACAGGAAAGAAACTGCAGGAAACTATTTCTAAATTGAAACATACATTAATAGAATAGTTTTTTGATATGCGAACTGAAGTAAAAATGGCAGCCCGACTCATTAATGGAGAGAAATGCAAAACCTATTTTCTGAGTAAGAGTGTTCGCGATCTTCGCCTTTTCTACGTCATAGGCAAATGCAAATGAGTGTCTCTGATTGGTTAATATATTTTTCCTTTGCGAAATCTTAGAAAAAAAGGCGTTAACTAGATAGAACAGCTGTTGGGTAAACGCGTTAAACGCGAGGGTACGTATATCAAAGAGTTTCGGAACTCATTTCCTACAGACGCACGACGGACGCGTTGCAAACTAGTGCAGAACGCAAAAATAGTAAACCAAAAGGTAAGCTTTAGTATATCTGCGAGGTCAGTTACGTTGACATCGCCAAAATCGTCGACAGCAGGACGAACATTATTTTGACACATATCATTTCTATATTATCCATACACTTGCCAAAAGTTTAAAAATCCTTGCGTTGGGACTATTTTGTATATGTTATTTTTTTTATTCTGATTCAAGAAAATATTTTTCATTAACTGACATTAAGGGATTGGTAGATGCGAGAAAGCTAATTGGATTTGAATTAAAACATTGCTTAGCTTTTCATGATGTGGAATGTGTATATGAGCCGCGACACGACAAAACCAACATTGTGGTTGTGCGTCCAGCGCAGACTCAGATCAGCCTGGGCATCCGCCCAGTCTGATCAGAATCTTCGCTGTCCGCATGGAGGTAGCTTAGACCCTTAGCTACCTTTTGAGTACTTAACGAAGAATCTGGTCAAACTGGGCGGATGTCCAGGCTGATCTGAGTCTGCGCTGAGCGCACAACCCTATTGTTGGTTTTCTCGCGTCGCGGATCATATTAGTTTGTATCTAGCAATAATTAGAGGTTAAACGTCAAAAAGAGAAGATCAGCAGACACAAGCAAATCGATTGACGTCTCATGGAAAGAAAGCTTAGGGCTTGTGAGAACAGGGAGAGCGCAAAGTAGCCTGCACATCCGCACAGTCTAATCAGTCATCCCTTCTGTGAATCCTGGCGAGTCCAAAGACCTTGGTCATTTTGCATGTTGTGCAGGCTGTTTTGACTGTACACTATATGCACATTACATATGGTTCAATTGAAAGTAAATTTTTTGAAGAAGGACTTTATTTGCTAATTAGAAGGAAACACTCACTAAAATACGAATTTGTCTAAAATTGAAGATATCAATAAAACATGAAATTTGTCGAAAACTTCATGAGCACCAGACTTAAATTAAAATATATATGAAAGTTTATAGATATAAAATTACTGTGCTGGAAACCAGAAATTTGAGAGTAAATGAAGTCATATTCAGTGATGGTGAAAATGAAAATCCTAAATGAAGACAGTTTGAACGAAATTTCAGGTGAAGGAAATGCATGAATCTACTTTTTTACTTCATAAAGAAATGATTTAAGTCGAAAAATCAGTAAAAGCATCCACTTTAAGCACTTATTCAATGTTAAGATTTTGTCACGTGAGAGGAACTTCCAAAATGGCGGCCTCCTTCCCCGCCATTTTGACCTATTTTAAAGTTTGTATCTTCCTTACTTTAAATCCGACTTTCATGCAATTTTCAACAAATTTAATTGCTCATCGAGTCTACAATTTCAAGTCAGTTTATAATTTGGTAAGTGTTTTCTTTTCAGTTTTTCCATTTCAGTGATGTCTTTCTCATTTGCCTCATTTGAATGCCCTTGTCACAAGCTAACGAGCAGGCACCTTGTTTGCAGGAACTAAGGACAATGATTTTTTTAAATTATAGATAAAAATTAATGGATAGATAAAAATCAAAATTTCATTCATACAAATGAATCAGTCCATTAAGTTTTACAAAACATAGTGTAGTGTAGCGGCCGTAGACAATGATATAGCAGGAAAAGCTAAATTCACTTTGGGTTTTGATGGCCCCAGTTGAAGATGTATTTTTCAGAAGAAGTAATGAAACCATGAAAACCCAAAACTGACAAGTCAACGCTAAGCGTCGGCATTGCAATTTTTTTTTTTTTTTTTTTTTATATGGGGGGGGGGACGCCGACACTTACTATAACCTGCTACTATCAAGCCTTGCAATTGCGACGCTTGGTGGTCACGGTTAGCAGTAAAAGCTATAACCCCAACGCTCACAGTCCACGGGTTACAGTTTGGTTTGTAGTAGCAATACTTACTGTTATCGGGTAGTTACATTTGGCAACGTTGCACAGCTTTATTTAGATAAAACAGCCTTATTTTTTTTTTTATAAATATTTTTTCTTGAATTTAGTGAAACAGCACATTTGAAGCACACCGCGAGGAAATGTACTTTTAGCATATGAAAGTAGGGATTTAAGGTATATGAACACACCTCAACCGTTTACCCGCAATTTTTCCTTAAGGAAACAACTTTCATGAGTCCTAGGGGCGTAGCTAGGGGCGATTACACAGTACGCACAATCATGTTTTATACTGATTCAGGGCAATAATAGGGGGTTAAGCCGCTGAGGTATTTCAGATTTTCGTGTCTGTTGGCAGTCAGTATTAAAAATATGTCCAATTAACAATATTTTAGCATGTAAAGACGCAGGTGTGTGCTGAAATTTGCGTATTTGCGTATATGTAGATACTCCCTTGGACTAACACCTTGTTTGCTTCCTTGGATGACAATGACGGATACTCTTAAAGGTCAATTATTAAGGTGCTTTTTTACTACAGATATGAAAGCAGTTTTCTCTAAGCAACTGAGTATCGAAAACCGCATCAAATTATCATTAATAGTTTTCGAGATATAAAGAGTTGAATTTGTAAATTTTATGACATCTGACAATCATTTTGAGCTGCCTCATTAATATTCATGAGGCCTTCGATGACATCATCGATGAACACTGAAATTTTAAATTTATTTAAAATTTTTAAATTGTCAAATATTTCTTATTGAACATTCTAAAATGGTAAAAAAATTGTATTGTATTATTCGTGACACTAATAACAACTGCCCAAAATCAAAATATTGCTTATATTTGTAATTTAAGCAGTTAAATTTTCAAATTTAAATATTTAATTAAAATTTGTTAAATTTCAGTTTACATTCTTATCAGTATATATAATTGAACATAGTAGTTTTAGATATGTTAATTAGGTCTCTGACAATGACTTTTGTGTACCGAAGTAAAAGAAAATGTTTTAAAATCTGTTTTTAATTTTTTTTTAATTTAATTTAAATTTTTAATAAAATTTAAATTTATGGATGAACATTCCCAATAAATTACCCAGCTAATAATCAAAGGTTAAAATAATCAAAACTGTAAGATAACAATCATTTACTCTTTAGATAAAAGGTTGTTAATTAGTTTAAAAATTCATTTAAAAATTAAAATCATCAATGACATCACAGAATAGTGCATTGTGGTTAGAAACACTTTAAAAAAATAAGGGAGATATGTCATGTTGGAAAAAACAGCCGTGGGATTTTTAAACTGGCATAACTTATGAACGGATAGGAATTTCTCTATGCCGTTTGTAGCATTATATTCCTCTCTCTGTCCACTATCAATTTGTTTCAAAATTAAGTATTTATACAATTTCTTCGTAATTGACCTTTAAAGATAATGATTTCCTTCTAGGGAAGTAAATTCTTTCCTTTCAGAATTGACAACATCAAAAGGTGAGGAAAAAAATAAAATGGCAAAGTACATTCCCCTGTAAGTGAACACATACACGACAGAGAATTAAATTATTTGACAATAAATCATAGGTTAGAGAAAATCACACTTTTCCATGGTATGAATTTCAGGTAGCATTCCACTTATAATTCGAGGGGAGCATGACATACAGTGCTCCCCTCGAATTATAAGTGAGATGACGCCATAGATCTGTTACCATAGCAACTATGGAATTACCGTTTTAAATAGTATCTATGCAGAATGACGTCTCGATGACGTCAATTAGACATCAATATGAACTCTAAGTTGCTATGGTAACAAATATATGACGTCATTGGTTTTTGAGCCTGGCAAACAATGAATGCTATGCAACGCCAATATTTCAATGACATTTCAAACCGAAACTACAGATTTTCTCAAACAAACAATTATTCTCAAGTCATTTAATTCCGTCTTTTACCTGAATTCTGGATAGGCATTTCCGAACCTCAGGATCTGTCTGTTTTGTATGTGAAAATAGAAGACACTGACTGTGCAACTGTGTATGCTGATCCGGATCCGCACTGGTCGCAAATGGCAATATAACTACTTTATCCCGGCACGGCGAACGCTGCTAGACCGTTTTCTCATGACGGAGTTCATTTAGTTTTGAAAGAAAGTACCAAAACTTACATGACACAAGAGCAATCTGGCCTTGTCTTCGTAGCACGCCGTGACGATAATTCGGGCGTCCCGTCTCTGTTAAAAGAAGGACATAACAATAAGGTCACTTCCTATTATAACTTCGACCATCTTTTACATTAATCTAGCTAGCTATGTAACCATGTAAAATATTATAACAACGCAATATGTAATAAAGTTATAACATTTTCCGTCGACCAAACATTTTCCCCTACCGCAGTTTGTAATAAATTACTATGTTGATGTTCCTTCTTAGAATCAAATGCATGTATAACATCAACATAGTTATTTCTTTACAAATTGCGAAGAGTAAAATGTTTGATCGACGCAAAATGTTATAACTTTATTACATATTGCGTTGACATAACATTTTGCGTGAAGAAACGAGAAACAGTTTACCGAGGTGTACGTACCTTAGTATACTTTTTCTCGTTTCTTCGACATTGTATACATACCTGTGGAACGCCATAGCTATCTTATAAGTACTATTTTCGATACTGGTAGTGACCTGTTATTACTTTATGATACATTCTTGCTACGTTAAGTGAATGCGCCTTTGTATTATGCCATTTTATCTTTACATGATGTTCCCACTTTGTCATGACATGACAAATTCTTGCAACATCATGTGACTTTACCTTTGTGTTATGCCAGCTGGTCATTGTATTATGTACACACTTTATTACGTTATGATAAATACCTGTTACGTTGAGTGAATTTACCCTTGTGGTTTGCCCTTCTGTCGTTCCATTATGTAAAGACTTGATTATATTCTGATGAGTTCTTGTTATGTTATGTGCACACTTAATTACGTTATGTCAACTCTTTGTTATGTTAAGTGACTTTGTCTTTCTGTAAAGTCCTTTTGTCATTTCATTATGTACAGAGTCTGTTACGTCGTGGTGACTTCTTGTTACATTATGTATAGTTTTATTTCCATGATGACAGTTTTTGATTGCATTATGTATACACTCTATTACCTTATGATTACTAGGTATAGCGGTAAGTGCAAACAACTTTATGTTATGTCGTAACTTTATTATATGATGAGATCGTCTGTAATTCGCGGACTTTGACGAGGGTTTCCGGAAATAAATATGCTTGATAATTTGCGGTACTCTAGTGAGTTCGGCTCTGGCTCGCTTCGGCCGACGTAGGCGGTCTGTTTCGGCCTCATAGGAATGGAAATTAGTACTAGTCTGAAGATGTTTTCTGTTGATAATCTGAATCTTTCAAATGTTCCAAGTACCTCATAAAAGTATTACATGGAGTGCATGTGCAAAATGATGGAAGAGAGAGAGAGAGAGAGAGAGAGAATTTCATTTTCCAAGTTATAGACGACTAAAATTTTAGAATTTGGAATTCAGATTCCATAGAGAGAGAGAGAGAGAGAGAGAGAGAGAGAGAGAGAGAGAGAGAGAGAGAGAGAATTTCATTTTCCAAGTTATAGACGACTAAAATTTTAGAATTTGGAATAATTAGAATCCATACGTTAGAGCTTGCCGTGGCTGTAAAATGGACATAACACTTGCGTGATAATGATTAAATTGGTGATTATGAATGGTGATGAATGAGCAGTGCTTCTTTATTAATACATGGGAGTGTTGAGGAGCCCTGCTCGGAAAGAACCGAGATCAGGGTTATTGCATATATCAGGATGAATCTTGTTGAACAGTTTGGCTGAGCGAGGGAAAAAGGAGCACATGTGCGGATTAATACCAGAATAAGGGACTGTGAATCTATTTCTAAGTGAGTGTTGAATATAGGGAAGCAGAGGGCTTTTAACCAGACCATGCTTACTTTTGTACAGCATTACCAAGGATGATGTACTCTTCCTTTTCTCTAATGTCGGGAGACTTATTTTAAACAACATAGTACTGACATTGCTAGTAAAACTATAGTTATTAACAAGTAGCACAAGGGCAACGATCGCTCACCTGAGACCTTAGCTTTTCAAAGCTTCAAAACTATCAATTTGCCATGTTTTGGCCAAAGATGGCGAAATTGACCTTTCTGTAAAATAGGTCATTGTCACCTCAAGGTCATCATTTATATAAACTTCAGAGTACCCAAATCAATCAGTCAATCAACAAACTTGGTAAAGGACTTCTAGGCAGCTACAAACCAAATTTCAAGCATCTTGAGCCATGTGGTTCTGAGAAAGAAAATTTTTCAATATTTGCCTATGTTTTTTTATAGTTCAAACACAGGACCCCGTGGGTGGGGTCATTTTGGATCCTAGGGCCATCATCTGAACAAACTTCATAGAGATCCACCAGGCAATGCTTCATACCAAATTCAAAGCATCTGAGCAAAGTGGTTCTGAAGAAGAAGGTTTTTGAATATTTTTCTATATATGTATATGGTTCCAACTCAGGACCCCCATGGGGCAGGGACAGTTTGGACTCTGGGGGCCATCATTTGAACAGACTCGGTAAAGGACACTAGACAATGCTACATACCAAATTTCAAGCATCTGCACTATGCAGTTCTGGAGTAGAAGATTTGTAAGTAAATTTTAATTTCCAGAACAAGACCCCCACCCCGTAGGGCCATTTTGGACCCCAAGGCCAGCATTCTAACATATTTCATAGAAGGTCACTAGGCAATGCATCATACCAAAGTTCAAGCATCTGAGCCGAGAAGTTCTGAAGAAGAAGATTTTTGAATATTTTTCTATGTATTTCTATGGTTCAAACCCAGGACCCCCTGGGGCGCGGCCATTTTGGACCCTGGGGCCATCATTTGAGCAAACTTGGTAAAGGAGCACTAAGCAATGCTACATACCAAATGTCAAACATCTGCACCAAGCGGTTCTGGAGAAGAAGATTTTTAAGTATATTTTAATTTCGAACACAAGACCACCCCCCACCCTCTCTGCCGCATGCCATTTTAGACCCCCAGGGACACTATTTGAAAAAAACTTAGTAGAGTTTCACTAGCCAATGTTTCATAGCAAATATCAAAGCCCTAGGCCTAGCGTTTCCAGAGTAGATGCCATTTAAAGCAAATTGTTGACGATGGACGACGGACGACGCATGACTGACGACGGACGACGGACACTGACTGATCACAATAGCTCACCCTCAGGGTGAGCTAAAATGAGGGTGAGCTAAAATGTACAAAATTCATAACTTATGGAACCACCTTTCATCAACACGTTGTGTCTAGGTTTTAGGCTCCATACTTATCCCAGAGCACAAAGCTTTAAAAGTCATATTTCTATCGCTACAATGAAGTTTTAAACAGTTGGTCCTATTGCAGGTGTGCTTGTTTAACAAGACACAATATCTGGGTACGACATTAACTCGTTGTGTGTTGATTTTTGTGATCACATTTGGTTTTGATAAAGCGGTCGCCAACATACAACTAATGCGACCTCTGACCATATAATCTTTATTTCCTCCAATAATGAAGAGTACATGTATATTACATACAACACAATACAAAACAAACATATATACAGACAAGAAAATACAAAACGTTAACTCAGTATCAATATTTACATGATCACTCTAAACGTTAAAACTCAAAGCTGACAGTGTATTTGTTAAAATTTGCTTTTTCATACATGAAAATTTTATTTAGTTCTCAAAATAGTGCAATGACTCAATTATTGAAAACTTCGAATTAGCAAGGTGAATGGCTACACCCTTAGGGGAAGATAAATGATGGGAAAACATGAATGCCCTCCCAGCCCACTGGTGCGAACAGGAAGTCACAAAAGTCATTTCCCTTTGTAAAAATGGTACAAAATACAATGTAAATACAGGCGCACCCACTCACCTTAAAAATACTTTCAGCAGAAACCTTAATATTTGACAGGATGAGTACACTCTCCCCACGTTCTTTAATCTTGCCGAAACGAAATGCGAGAAACCCAATAGAACGAGAAGAGAGTATCTTTTCACTACTACCCCAATATTACCTAAGAAGCAAAAATAAACTTGTATATTTCACCACTAAATTTTCAAAAGCAAAATATATCTGATGAACTATCTCAATGTACAAGTTCAGCGTTTCGTACATGGTGTAAGAACCATACCCTACAGGCACACCGCGCCGAATCAGCACTCAATCAACTCTGATTCAATGTCATGACGTCGAATCAACGTCGATCCAATGCTTGCCAAGCGCCGTGCGCCCGATGGGTAAATATCTATGGAAATGCGCATTTCGTTTTTGTGTAAATCAGTGCATCCCTACCGTGGCGTCACATATAAATGGAATGGTGGAAACCCATGACACGCCACCATCAACAAACATGCACTGGTTACTAACTAAACCCTAATTGCAGAATCTGTATTGAATTGTAATTTAGCTAAAAAGATAACAAATATTTTAAGACAGTCCAATGTGTCTACCTCATTAGACAAACCACTTTATCTAATTTAGCGCACACAGATGCGGATTCCTTGGTCTGTTGGGCGTTCAGCACACCGCAACCTTGCTAATATTTAAACAAACAGTTGTAAATACAAATATCTTGACAAAATGACATAAAAAATGGCAGTATTTCGTGCAGTGTGTTCTCGGCTGTGAACATCCTCTGTCGTGATATTTGAGCTTGATTGCAGTTTAAGGTTTTCATATACACAGTATCCGAACGCACTGTACCCTCTCTTCCGGTTTTCATAGCGTTGAATCGAGAGTACAAAATTCGCTTATAACCAGTAGCCGGAAATCATTATGTTTTGAGTTTTTATCCGGAATCTACTGCGTCATTTATAGTTATTCAGCTTCGAAAATGTAAAGAGGTAAGTTTAATATAATTTTCTCTTCGGTCTTTTACTTTATTGCCCTGTACAATGAAAACCTCCTTGCCGTCGCAGATTTTTTTTCCCGAACAGCTTAATTTAACACGAGATTTTGTCGTGCAAAACTTAACTATCATTCTTTTATCAAAACTAACAAACTGTAGATTGATAACGCCTTCCGTTTATTCTAAAGATTTTTTATAAAACATGTAAGAAAATGCTCAAAATGGTTTAAGAATCATGCCAAGGGCGATTTGAATACTGTACCAATTACTACCCACCCATACACGACATTGTACAGGGTAATAAAGTAAAAGACCGAAGAGCAAATTATATTAAACTTACCTCTTTACATTTTCGAAGCTGAATAGCTATAAATGACGCAGCAGATTCCGGATAAAATCTCAAAACATAATGATTTCCGACTACTGGTTATAAGCGAATGTTTGTACTCTCGATTCAACGCTATGAAAACCGGAAGAGATTGTACATGTAGTTCGGATACTGTGATATAGGAACAACCACATGGTAAATTGCATTTGTAGGTGACGTGCATGTTTTCACAGGGTATAATCGATTCCGCTAATTTCCGCTTCCTGCAGAGACTATACATCATATTTGGCTTCCGCCGAGACTGTCCACTATCTCATGCTTCCTGCCGAGACTTCTGTACATGATAAATAGCTTCCTGCAGAGACTGTCCGCGTGATTCTGCTTCCTGCCGAGGCTCTCGGCAGGAAGCAGAGTCACGCGGACAGTCTCGGCAGGAAGCCATCTTTCGAGGACAGTCGTCTCTTCAGGAAGCAAGAGTTCGCGGACAGTCTCGGCAGAAGTCAAATATGACGGACAGTTTCTGCAGGAAGCGAAAATTGGCGGACTGGTTTATACCCTGTAGTTTTAGGGTCGGATAATGGTTCTGATGCACCTCAATGTAGTTCTGACTGGATGTCTTAATATTCTTGATTGGACCTATCATGTGTTCTCTTAGGACCGGTACCCCTCTAAGAAACACCATCTCATTCTATCGTTTGTCTTCTAACATAAACTGCAAACTTAAAGGGACGTTCTCTGTGTTGGACCGTTGGCGTTTCGGGGAGTAGGGTTGCATTTCATTCAGACGTACAACTGCAAATGCGATATCAACAGTAAGTGACCTCTGTGTTAGACCGTCGGCGCCTCCGGGAGGTAGGGGGAGGGGGAGGGGATGGATGGATGGAAGGTAGATTGTCATTCAGACATACAACTGGAAATGTGACCAAAAGTAGATGACTTTCTTTGTGTTGGTCCGTTGGCATTTTGGCCATGTTGCTTATTATGAAAACCAACATTGTACAACACATGAACGTACCTTTACCGAATTTAGTGCGAATTATGCGTGGTTCTGTAATTTACTTCTTCGCTGCTTAACCCCAAACGTTTGAAAGAAAAATGTGATGTGAAAGTATCGACAGGCAACGGCCATCCTCTTCCGAACCACACTTATTGGGAATTCCGCAAGACACAGTAGAGTACATCAGATAAGAGACGCCTCCGTATTACCTTGCAAGCACAGGCGTCCCCCATCGAGTCACCTTAACCTCTATGGCCCAAGAAAGGCGTCAGACAAGGGCATCTTGAGAATCTTAAGAGATTCAGTCAGACCAGCGGCACTGAAGAAGTAAATGATGCCCGACGCAGCAAGAACCTACGACAAGCCAAAATGACACAAGAGGGTGGAAGCTTAACTCCGCTTAGATTCTTGTCACTAGTTCTTTGATGTATTCCTTGCTTCCAAAGGATCTTACTATTCAGAACTTATATATCTTCACTGCAGCTGGTGTTTGCGCCGTGTGGCGGCCATAAAACGTCTCCCCGTAATCATCATATAGCAGATTATATTTTCTGGTCTTTTGGGATCATTTAGTTCATTTGAGTTATTTTGAAAAAAAAGTGTTCCGCTTAAGCCGCTGCTGGGGGGGCGTGGCTGGTGTCGCACATTTCACTACTGGTCATGAACAGACTCAATTAAACCGAGTCTGCTATTTTCTGTTCTTTGGTGTATTCCTTGCTTCCAAAGGATCTTACTATTCATAAGCTCTCCGCTGCAGTTAGCCAATGCAATACCTTTAATATTATTTGCACAGGTTTCAAATTGTGCTCTGCTGAATTTTAATAAAAGCTCGGATAAATTAAAAGAAAAACCGAGCTTAAGTAAAACCTGCAGCCTTTTATGATAAGATATTCAGTCAACTCTCGATATCTCGAAAATTAATATCTCAAAGTACCCTCTTATATCAAAGAAAATAGTTTGTACACATTTCCTATTTTTATTTTCATTTTTAACTCATTTTATCTCAAACTTATGATTTCTCAAAGTAAATTTTCTGGGAGCAGAAAATTTACTATGAGGTACCAGTAGTTTGGGATTAACTTCCACTTAGAGATATCGAGAGTTGACTGTATTGTTAACGATATTTCATCGATCTGTAGAGCTTACAATATCTGTTGATTAAACTGTATAGTACAGACACTATGATTGCAGTTTCAGGAATAGAAGTAAATTCAAGTTATTTGCCTTAGAATAGCAATACTGGATTCTGTGACTTAAACTCAATTGTATCGAACTACGTAATTTCTGAATGTGATATTACCAGTAAGTATTGTCTGCCATTTGCTCTATCCTTTACGACGTATATTTTGCTACTACGTAGACATTTCGAGGATCTTTAGTCCCAACATGGGTACTCTATCGCTCTTGCGGATTACATATTTTACCGAGTTTGAATTCAACTTTTTGCGTTCGTAATCTCAGTTAGATCAACTATAATTAATTATAAATTCGTTCGAATTTGTAAGTCTTACATCTAATTATTCCATTGCTTTAATCGCGTTTATTTTGCTGTTACATATGTTTTCAGCGATTAATAAAATCCCAACGCGGATATTCTATTAACGCGGTAGCGGGTTTTACCCACCGGTAAAGACCTGTTACAGGTGTCGAAACACCCGACTTCCCTGTACAATTGGTCCACATAACGTCGTAAAAGAACGACATAACAAAATATCAATATCTCTTAAAGTAGAGTAATGCGTCCACAAACCAAGAATGTCACCTATCGATTTAACAGATTTACTTTACAAAATAGAAACTGGGATAACGGGATGATAAAATCACCTAGAAATATGACTAAACCACACAACGTAATGTTAAACTGACAGAAAGAATTAATAAAACCGCATAACGTAATGATTTACTGACACAGTATAATAATGGTCTGACAAAATATAACGATAAAACCAAATAACGAAACAACATACTTATATAATATATTGATGGAACAGCATAACGTAATAATGTGCTGCTATAACACAAGAGGAAATCATATAAAGTAATAATCTATGGCTATAACAAAATGAAGAAACCACATAAAGTAATAAAGTAATGTCATAATGTACTGAGGAAACCACATAAAGTAATAAGGCACTGCCATAACATATTGAGGAAACCACACAAAGTAATAAAGCCCTGTCATAACATAATGAGGAAACCACATAAAGTAATAATGTACTGACATAACATAACGAAGAAACCGCATAACGTAATGACAAAACCACATAATTTAATGACAAACACACATAATGTTATGTCAAAACCACATAACATAATATAAAAACCACAGAACGTAACAAATTGTCACACAAAATAAGGTTTTTGGGCAACATAAGATAGTTATGGCGTTCCATAGTATGATACCTCAGTATGCTATTTCTCGTTTCTTTGCCAGAGGTATACGTACCTCGATATACAATTTCTCATTTCTTCGCCAGAGATATACGTACCGCAGTATACTATTCGCCTTTCTTTGCCAGAGGTATAAGTATCTCGCTATACAATTTTTCATTTCTTCGCCAGAGGTAAACGTACCTCGGTAAACTATTTCTCATTTCTTAGCCAGAGATATATGTACTTCAGTATACTATTTTTCGTTTCTTCGCCAGAGGTATACGTACCTCATCATGCTATTTCTCGTTTTTTCGACAGAGGTATACATACCTCGGTTTGCTATTTCTCATTTCTTCGCCAGAGATATACGCACGTCAGTATACTATTTCTCATTTCTTCGCCAGAGGTATACGTACCTCGGTATACTATTTCTCGTTTCTCCGCCAGAGGTATACCTTCCTCGGTATATCATTTCCCGTTTCTTCGACAGAGTTATACGTACCTCGGTATTATTTCTCTTTTTTCGATTTTTTTCGTGTTCTTGTTTATTCGTATGAATGATTAAATGTGTTTTGACGCAAAAACACGGCTAATACAATTTTCGCACTGCTGAATCGAAGATCTGACATTTTTTCAGATCGGCTTTTCAGTATCTAGCTAAACAATATTCTTATTTAGGGGATGCGATCTGAGTGACTGCCAGCGGCACCTACAGGAATTTGTGAGTTATAGGATCCCGCAAGGACAATCACTGGCAAGTTCTTTATTCTGTTTGACTCCCTGCCTTTTGGGGGTCTGTATGAAGCACATTCTCGTAACGTTGTAGTGGGGTGCTCTCTGATTCCAACTCACTGCAGCTAGGTCACCGATCTTAAAAACAATTATCTACGCTGTTTTCTGGATAGTGGGTCACGTGGTTGTGAAAAGCAGCACAGAAAATGGTGATGCAGTGAGTTAATGTCACGGTCAATAGATAATTTCGGTTTCAAATAGTTTACAGTCGTTGAGTTTTGTATCACTTCCCAGTCAACATCTTTCCGGTTCTGACGACACTTGGATGGAGCCACAAGGATTTGTATTTTGGCTTGTCACAAAGATTGGTCTTGTCTGTTGTTTGGCCATTCGGGGTTCACCTTTTTTTTGGCTCCAGTATTTGTATTTCAGTGGTAGTGTATGACACCCCGGGGATTTCCAGGTGTCGCTATACGTTGTTTCTGTCGAGTCCTCATTATTGATTCATCATAAGTTTAATCCTAATATATTTATTTTTTATCTATTCTTATTATTTTTATCTATTTATTTATTTATTCTTTGTTTGGCCCCTGTGATGATTCATTGATAAGTTAATAAACTGTCATGCGGACCAAACAGCTAACTAAATGTTTCGAATCACTGCAGAAGCAAAGGGCGAGGATTTAAGCCTCACGTCCCATACCCCCACTCAAACAATCCGTTCAAGGCGGTACTTCTGCTG
Organism: Ctena decussata; assembly: GCA_963989385.1. NCBI lineage: Eukaryota > Metazoa > Mollusca > Bivalvia > Lucinida > Lucinidae > Ctena > Ctena decussata. The sequence goes on from OZ022512.1 coordinate 43,525,283, forward strand.
TGGTTCCTCTATATTACCAGTTCTCATGTGCGCTTATCTGTGATTCTTTACTTTGCTTTCTGTTTTGTTTTGTAATTTAAATTAGAAAGTAAATGAAAATAGATGTTACAGTTGTTTTCAATTGGTCCAGGAGTAGCTGAATGACCACCTATCTGGGAAAGAACTGTTCATTCGGTTTATTGTGTCTGTCTTTCGTGAACTGTTGTCAATTTATGTAAATACTTCTAATCTTTCCGTTTTGGTTTTGAAGGCGGGATATGGGATCTGATTGTATTAGTTCCTTATCATTGCCTTTTTTATCCCCCGCCGAAGGCGGAGGGATATAGTTTTCTCCATGTCCGTCCATTCGTCTGTCCGTCCGTCCGTCCGTCCTTCCTTCCATCCGTCCTTCCGTCCGTCCGTCCGGAGCCATAACTAAGTAACCACTGGATGGAATTTCATGAAACTTAAAATATGTATATATCACAATAACGTGCTGCGGCACATGAAGTTTCGTCAGACTGGCTTCAGTAATGCATGAGTTATCCCCCTTTAATTGACTTAAAATCAATGAAATGAGCAATAACTAAGTAACCACTGGATGGAATATCATAAAACTTAAAATAAGTATATATCACTATAACACGCTGATGCACATGAAGTTTCGTCAGACTGCCTTCAGTAATGCATGAGTAATCCCCCTTTAATTGACTTAATATCAATGAAATGAGCCATAACTAAGAAACCACTGGATGGAATTTCATGAAACTTAAAATAAATATATATCACTATAACACGCTGATGTACATGAAGTTTTATCAGACTGCTTTCAGTAATGCATGAGTAATCCCCCTTTTATTGACTTAATATCAATGAAATGAGCCATAACTAAGTAAACAATTACCAAAAAACTGAATATGTATCACCATAACGTGGATATGCACATAAAGTTTTATCAGAATGGCATCACTAGGAGTTATCGCCCTTGAATCAATGTGAAATTGCCATTTCCAGCCATAACTAAGTTATCAATGAATAGAATTCTATGAAACCATAACACATTGGTGCATCTTACTTTCTGTCGGAATTCACAGCAGTGCACATTAAGTTTTGTCATAATCGCTTCAGTAGTGCATGATTTAATGTCCTTGAACTGATTTAAAATCCACAAATTAGCCATTAGTAAGGTACCGACAAACAAAATTTCTTGTAACTGGATTAAAAATGTATCATCATAGTTCATTGATGCTGAGGCAAGTGTTTAAGAACAGCTTCAGCTTATGCCTTACTTATCCCAGAGTTATTGCCCTTGATTTTATGTACAATCCACATGTTCGGCCTTAACTAAGTAACAAATTTAAGTGAACAAAATTTTATGAAACTTAGAATAACCATAAACAAATCAGGTCCACATCGGCGGGGGATATAAATTCATCGAATTTGCTTGTTTTTTTTTTTTACTTTTGCCAAGTCCGCTGTCACAAAATTTTAATTGGCGCCTGTTCACATCAGTCGCAATTTTGGTTTCGATATTTCCAAATTGAAATAAAGTGACAAAGCCCTTGCCAAAGATGTGAAAAGGCCCACACTCTATTTTGAAACTGAGTTAGAGTGAGCCCAGTGGTCTCAAAGGCCAGAAAATATGAGCCGAGACACGAGAAAAGCAACAACGTGGTTGTGCGCCAAGCGCAGACTCAGATCAGCCTGGGCATCCGCCCAGTCTGATCAGTGTTTGCTGTCCGCATGGAGGTAGCTTAGACCCTTAGCTACCCTTTGAGCACTTAAAGAAGAGTCTGATGAAACTGGGCGGCTGCCCAGGCTGATCTTAGTCTTCGCTTGGCGCACAACCACATTGTTGGGTTTGTCGTGTGTCGCGGCCCAATTATACTCTGCACTATGATGATGTATGAGGAGACGTTTCACGGCACACGGCACAACACCAGCTACCGTTAAGATAAACAAATGAGCCGCGACACGACAAAACCAACAACGTGGTTGTGCGCCCAGCGAAGACTCAGATCAGACTGGGCAGCGGATCAGAGTCTTCGCTGTCCGCATAGAGGTAGCTTAGATCCTAAGCTACCCTTTGACCGCTTAGCGAAGAGTCTGGTCAGACTGTGCGGATGTCTAGGCTGATCTTAGTCGTCGCTGGGTGCAAAACCATATTGTAGGTTTTGTCGTGTCGCGGCTCAAATTCTGAAGGAAGATCATGTGGGAGCAAAGAGCGGGGGCTCATGTATACCCCAGCCAGTTTGACCGCCTAATAAAAACACAATTTTCAAATTTCCAAGTCAGTGACCTTGACCATAGATTAGCAGCAGCATCATTCAGATGAAATCAAGTAATATGACTCATCTTTAAGATTAAATCATAAGGCTCCATTCAAGTATATTTGAAATAGAAGCAAAAATATGGTCCAAATGCAAATATTCTAATTAATGATCCCTAGCCCCACCCAGGGGCCTAGCCCAGATGTTTTCATATTTAGTATTAATTGTAATGCTACAGAGATATCATTCACGAAATATGGAACTAATCTGAAATGGGGCTACAGAGATAGGAACAACCATAGGTTTAACGCAAAACTGTGACGTAAGGAAAACGCCTAAGTCTTAATTATTGACCCTGGCCCCATCCAGTTGTTTGACCCTGGTGCTTATACACTCTACACCAGAGTTAATGCTATAGAGATATAATGTACCAAATATGAATAACTGAATCAGACATGAGGTTTCAAAGATATGAGCAATCAAAGAGGTTTAACGCAAACATTTGACGTAAAAGTTGACCAACAGACGGACAGATGGATGGACAGAGAAACATACAAACTAACGGAATGACAAAGACTATATACCCCCTGACATACCTTGTATAACAGGGTATAAAATCTTAACTTTAACACATTCATGTATGTCAATGCTATTGTATTATTTTTCAAAGTCTGTGACCTTGACCTTAGAGCAGCATCAGTAGCATTTAGATGATGCAAACTAATCAGTATTCATCCTCTGCTAAAGTACTAAGCATCATTGAATAATTCCAGATAACAGAAACAAAAAAAAACATAACCAAACTTTAACCCAAATTTTAACGCTGTTGTACTAATTTCAAAGTCTGTGACCTTTACCTAAGGGCAGCAGCAGCAGCACGTAGATGATGCAAACTAATTAGTATCCATCCTCAACTACAATACTAAGCATCATTGAACAAGGTCTGGCTAATAGAAGTAAATGGAAAATAACTTAACACAAAACTTTAATGCAAATGTTAACTTACCTACAGACGGACGGACTAAGGGACGGAAAGACGGACAAACAGATGAACGAACTGAAGGACGAAAGCTATATGCCGGGGTTTAAAAATAGCGGATTCGGGTTACCTTCAGATTTTCCACCCTGGTCAGAGGATCTTGTTCAAAGATCTCTTGTGATATAACACTTATACCAGTTTCTTCGACACGATGTACAAAATCATCTATTACCTGAAACAGATGGAACAACGTAGGATCAACTGACCACTTTTCAGAAGGGAGCCAAAACTAAAGACGACAGCGCCGCTTCCCCTGAAAATTTACTCCGTAACCTTTCACTGTTGTTACCCATATATTACCAGTGCAGCAATGATGAAGGCCTTTTCATGACTGAAATAACTAAGCCTCATGAATGGCTAAAAAGTGCTATTTGAAACCAGCGCGACCAAGTGGGCAACCACAAACAAACGTAGCGCAGTAGCCTTAAAATTAAGCCGCTCCAGAGGAGGGTGTTGACTGCATTGTTTCGTCCAATTCTCATAACGATGACACCCAGGAGGAATAAGGCAATGAATTCATAACTTTCACCTCCTTGCGCCGAATCTGTCCATGTCCTCACCAATTTCAAGAAGAGAGTTATTTTGACTGAATGCGGTCAGTCTAATATAATGTTATATTATAGTGACATTTCAAACCAGAATGGTGTTTAAATCTAATGGATGTAGTCTGTTAAATGTATTCAATCTGCCAAGGAGTCAATACTTTTATCCGCGTAGGTTGCAAATTAATCGCCGAACACTCGCACCCGCGCCTGTACTTGAAACTTACCACTGGAAACTTTTGTTGTCGACTTTTGTGGCTTTTATTGACTTTTAATTCGATCAAATATAAATGAGCCGCGACACGAGAAAACCAACAATGTGGATGTGCGCCAAGCGCAGACTCAGATCAACCTAGGCATCAATCCAGTCGGAACAGAGACTTAGCTATGGGCTTAAAGGGTAGCTAAGGGTCTAACCTATCCCCATGCGGACAGCGATGACACTTATCAGACTGGGCGGATGCCCAGGCTGATCTGAGTCTACGTTGGTTTTCTCGTGTCGTGGCTCAAATGGTTGCCAAAGCTTTTTGTGAAAGCTATACTTGTCGAATAGTAATATATATTATTGGGTTGATTAAGCACTTCCATTTGATGTCTCATTAGAATCACCTTCAATGATGGAGTAACATCAGTGATAAGTCAGTATACATTCTGTGACATCACCTATGCGTTAAAACACAGAGTGGACCTTTCCCTTGAATTGTTTTTAAAGAAGCCAACTTGTTAAAAGCATCGCTTACGCTTTCCCTTTCGGTAAAAATATGACGGATGATGGGTATTTATTGTATGATATATTGCTTCCAAAATGATTGTTAGAGTTAGGTCTAAATAAGCTGAGAACATAATTACATGTAAAATCTTAAAGGGTTCCTTCAAGAGCAGAAAACACATTCACAGAGGAACATGAGCCATAGCTTGAAGTTTCGGCTGTACAAGCCTCATCAGTGACCCTGACAATATCTTGCGACGAAGGCCAGATAAAATTCACTTAAAGACTAGATAGAATAAGTGTTGCCCCTTCTGTGTACATAATGCATTGTTATTCACATGTTTGTCTAAATTTAGAATTGCTGTGCCTGTATTTACCTGCAACCAGATTTACTGTCGTATACGAATTTTTGTTTCTGTGGTTATTAAAAAGATGCGATGATGCACTTTCAGCTATATTACTAACTAATCTTTGAGTGATAAACATCCTGATATGTGACCGTACAAAAAGCCCCTGATCAGTGCCTGTCTTTTTAATTTGAAAGGAAAATACGCACCAATGAAAAGAGTCTTCTTATGAAAGCTTAAACCACGAGTGCATATATCTGAGAGTACGCGGATATTTATGTGCCTAAAAATATTTATTCGACGTTTGTTGACGAAATAAACACTTATATTACTAGTCCCCCACATTTGGTTAACTTTCCAAGCATTAGTTCATATAATAGTACTTTATACATGTGCATGTACCATTTGGTAAGAAACTATCCAAATTGAAGCCATAAAATGACAAAAACTACATGTGGAGTACGTGGCCAACATTAAGTGACAAAAACTATATGTGCAGTATGTGGACAACATAAAATGACAAAAACTACATGTACAGTATGTGGACAATATAAAATGACAAACACTACATGTGCAGTATGTGGACAACATATTATGTTGTCCACATACTGCAACTGCAGTTTTTGTCATTTTATGGCTTCAGTGTGGATAGTTTCTTACCAAATGGTACATGTACATGTATAAAGTTACTACTTTCTGACTCATCCCATTGGGCACACGAATTTGAATCAACCTTGAATCAACCTTGATTCAACGTGATGACGTTGAGACAAATATTAGTTGACCAACAAAAGCATTTTTCCGTTCTTTTTATTTTCATTACATTTACGTCAACCGTGCAGATGTTGCACGCATCAGTTTTTATTATTGTTATTTTTATTATCATTATTGCAGCACATTTATATCTGACACGGTGACTTAGACGCCAAGAAACTGGTTTATTTTGTGCGCTTTTCTTATAGAGAAAATACATATGTTCAATTGTACAGAAAATAAAAAATAAATTACTCCCCAAACCTTCGCAATAGCCTCAAAAATACACACTCAGAATGCGACACTTCCATCACTTTACAAGTGAGTGGTATATCGCATTGATAATTTAAAGACAGAGGGCAAACATTGTAAGTCAAGATAAGGCCCATTAACTATTTTCATTTATTTTAGGTGCGCTTGAAGGATATACGCCCTCATAATTATGTTTCTTTTAATTTTCAAATTTCTCTCGAAAAAAATACATTCTGTGCACGGTAATGACTAATAGTAAAAGTACTTTTACAGTATCTTTGTCAAATTTGTGACGGTCATTGAAAGCTCAATGTTGAATTTTAGAAAATATGTAAATGCGTGGGAAACGCGGACCGCAATTCCGGCATTTAAGAAGCATTGATACGTCCAGTAATTATAGTTAATCAGGGTAGAGTTATATCATGAATAATTTTAAGCCTGTTCTTTAATCGACTTCGGGCGCTTATTGGTTGAAATCACGTGCACAGATTAGAGTTTAATGCTATTGTTAAGTTATTTACTACATTATTCATAAAATGCAAAACATGCCAGCAGAAACGCCTTTTAGTCATCAATTTAGGACGACCAAATACTCATGTATATTCGAGAAGGTTATGCACTGATATATCGTCTCTGTCCCGTAACAAAGATGTTTCTCTGAAGATTTTTCACGCAAGTCTTAATTGTCTTGCATACAACTAATCAGTTTCATTCTTTTGTGATTATTTCATAATGGAATACGAGAGTATATTTTTAAGTGTTGACGCTGTTTTACGAGTATTAATAGGCTCATAACTTCGTTCGCGACATTTACGCTGCGACAAAATTAGCTTAACGTGCACCGTATTTATAGGATCGTATGTAACCAAATTGTCGAATTAGCTTATTAAACCTATTTAATGAGTTGTTATTTTCTATCAATGACTGTGAATAATACGTTTTAGCTAATTAGAAATCCACCCGCTTTCATGCACTATACTTGCAATTAACCTTATCATACCTGTAATAGTGTAAGCTTGTCTGAGTATACTTTAAAAGAAAAAGAAAAGCCATTTGTTTTTGTCTGTCTGAAGTGTACTTCTAAAGGCACATGTGATAAGTTTTACAGTTGTAAGAAATCACCTGCTACAGTTAATGGACAGGTGTGGTATAGCCAATTTCATTTTCAATACGATTTTTATGACAAAGATTCTTGATTGTTTTCTATTAATTATTGATTTATGCTAATTTCATCTTATGAGTGTTTTACATGACTTGCCGCTGATTAGAAATCCAAAATGACATTTCGTGGGCAGTACTGGAATACATTCTACGTAAGCGAGTTACAAGGCAGGTAACTCGTGGATGTGTAAAAATGAAGATTATTTGGTTTCAGTAAGCAATAATTGACAGACTCAGATAGCTGTGAAACAATATGCGACATAGCGTTTTATTAAATGTATAAGTATCTTTCAGGGTGTGAAATGTGGATAGAACCAGAATCAGAATTTATTGAGCTTAAGCATATACAGCTCATCACTATACTTATACAAATACAATACATATAAATATAATAAAAAAAGTCTCATTAATACAATAATACATAGTAAAAAATCCGTAAGTGAACATTAATGGTAACATTTTTAACTACGAAGTCTATTTTTAAACGCCTTATACATAAGCCTAATCAAGAGTTCTTGACTTATATAAAGAAGTACGAACTGAATTTCAAATGCTTGTATCATATATCTAGCTAAGTTCTTTAACACGTTCACATTATCAGTTTGAAGTAACTGGACAAATTTAACTGGACAAGTTTAACACAATATTCTTTTATATATTTCTTACGAATTTCATTGTAAATCGGACAGATGATTAAGAAGTGATATTCGTCCTCTTTATCATGTTTATCACAAAATATACAGTATCTTTCCTTTCTCACAATATTTTCCTTTCTCACAATGTTTAAATGGCACCCCTCTTTTATATTTAAATTATGTGAGGACAATCTTGACAATTCTTTTCTAAACCTACGTACTTGGAAAAAAGTAAAAAATGAACTTCACTTTAAGATGACTTCGCTTGCCGTCGGATCATGTTATATTGTTCTATTCTTGTAACCAGAGCTCTAGATAAGAGGGCGTATTTGGTGATAATTAGGGATAATTTTTGTTAATTCTGCATAAAAACATATGTTGTGACCCCTCATCTGAACCGTCTCGACGAGACGGTTCAGATGAGGGGTCACAACATATGGTTTCGATGAGAAATAAGAAAAATTATCCTTAATTATCATTCAATACGCCCTCTTATCTAGAGCTCTGCTTGTAACTATGTAATTTACACTGAATAAATATTGTTTAAACCAAAATACTAAATGATACGGCAAATGGTTACATACATCCCTTTTCATGGAAAACCATTTAAATGTAGTAAGTAACAGTGTGCATAGGGTCAGAAATGCGAAGATTAAAATTAGAAAGCATAGATTGGTTGTAGAAACATGTAGGTATTATTAGATTACACACTGAGATATATTTTGCAACTACTGCACAAACTAACGAAATGTATCAAGCTATCGAAAGAAAATATGTCCTGTTTAAAATAGCAAAGCTTTAGAAGTGATTTATATAACATTGTATAATCCATTAAGGAGCAGTCTGACCTTGGTCAGCTCTGTTTGTCGTAATACTTTTTACGGTAGAAAAAAAATCAGCATGAGATATTGCGTAATTGAGAAAGATAGCAAAACTGGAAACAGCATTATTAGTTCCATGATTACGGATTCTAGTTTCGTTTTTCCCCCGAGTTCGACTGGAATCGTCAATAAAAAAAAATATTGAGAAAAGCATCGACGGTCAGTCATATCGTAATGACTCTAAAGATTGGACAGCCTAAAACCATTTCTGTACGGTCATAAAAATGGAACATTTTGATTTCACAAAATCGTCATATGTCAAAAGATGCATTTACATGGCAAGCAATGTAGACCCTGATTATACATTATACTGCTTCTTAAGGAGCAGTCTGATCTGGGTCTGCAATGTTTGCTCAGACTTAACTGTCCCAATAGCCTACTTCGAATTTTACGGTGTCTCAGCCCAAGTACTTCTTTTCGTGATTTTATTAAATAGATCTAAAGTGACATGGAAATGTCGTCAAAAGACATACATGATGCTGTACAAGGTGAACTGTTTTCAGTTGTCGGGGGTTATTTAAGTAATTTCGTCCACGAACGTCATAAATTAGTTCTGATAGGTTATATGCATGCGGAGCTGATTTATAACTTGTCGAAGTGACTGCGAAAAGGTCTAAGGTATTAGTTTGTTGCATTCCTGATCATTAAATTGCCTGATTGTCCGATGCTAATTTGAGGCTACAATCTCAACGTGATAAAACGATGTGATGTTTTCTAGAAATAAACAGCTGAACTTACTGAAATCATTTTTTTTTTGTCCAAATAATAAATATTTTCATGTTATAGACTTCATATATATCACACAAGCCAGAAGCTGAAATAAGCAAACATGTACAGCTCGTTTCTGCAGCTCTGCAGCAAAACGCATGCGATGAGATGCCGTGAAAATTGCCTTAAAATGTCTGCTTCTGATAAAAATTTCGGTCGGTCCTGTAGTTGTTTTTTATATTTTTTTTTCTTATCTTCAGAAGGTAGTTATTTTCTTTTAATAAACATTCTATGCTTATCTGGGTATAAATGATATTATGCAAAAAACTTCTTTTAATCTAACGTGATACATATAGTGGTAGGCAGTGGCAGCCATATTTGTTCAATAAGCGCAGTTTCGTATTTGTTTCGTCATAGATTTTGAACATTTGTCAAGAACCAAAATGGAATATTTATATATAGCTACACAAAAGATCGCTATAAATATCAACCTATGTGGCAAAAGATAAACAACTTTCCCTAGGTACCTTCATACCAACATCAGTTCTATGACCCTTATGTACTGAATGTGCTCACACTGTAAAAACGCGACAAGACCGCAGTCTTACATCAGCAAATGATTATTGAAAGTTTAAATTCACGTTTTTAATATTATTATTAGGAAAATGCATTATTCAGCTCATGGCTACCGTGATGGCCGCCACTGGTACAGTACATGCGTGTTCTGCTGCTTGTCGGTGATCTATTTCGAGGCCCTGCCAAAGGCAACTGCTACAGACGACTTAAAAAATAAATTGGTGTAATGACTATAGAGAACCCTAGTATATTCAAACAAAATATCGACTGGGAGATGACTTACATATAATCGTTACGCTAACTGTCAGATCCTGTATTGCTTCACTCTATTATTCATATGTATGTATAAAATCTGTGAATAAAATATTGTTTAAACCAAAATATCGACTAACTTAATACTTTGAGTGGGTTTCTACAAAAATACATAATCATATAAAACGATGCTGATATTATGAAAATCCGAACCTAAGGTGATTTTTTTCCGTGGTCATTACAACAAACAATTAAAAGATCTACCAAGAGGGCTCTTGACGTCGAAATAACGTCATACTGACGTCGATGCGAAGTCACCACGTCGCATGGACGTCAGGATGATTTCATTTTGGTGTCATGAGCCTAACGGGTAGATAACCGGGTAAAAATTATGACTTATGAATAAGTTTTGTAGATTTTATCCATGTAAAAACGCATATCACTCACAAACTTAAGAACTTGTCGGGCTTATTCAGTTCGGTTGTTTTTTTGATTGAGGCCGTTGTTTACAAGTCGATAAAAATAACAACCGATGGATGCTCCCCGAAGGGTTGGAATAGGGGAATGGATATCCTGGTGAAGGAGTGATTTTCTGAGTAAATCAAATGCAGATTAAATTGGAAAAAAATAACTCTTTTCAATGCTTTTAGAGCTATGCTCTGGGCATCCATACAACTGAGAAAAAATAAGAAGGGAAGTGACTCCAAAATAACTTAGGATATAGTTATGGTTTTTTTGCTCTGCAAGTCTTCATCATCATATTTCAATTCTCATATCGACGTTACCCCCGCACCTCAGCGGAACGTCATTGCCCTCTATTATCAATATGTAAAGTTTCATTCGTGTTCTCTTTAATATGAACAGAGATATCCTCTTGACAAGCTAAATAACAGAAAAAAATAGGAAGGGGGCTAACTTCAGCTCTGCACTTCCTTCCATTACCCTCTTTCAATGTCTGACGTTTCATTTAGTTTCCTTCAATCCTTCTAAAGATATACTCCAGACAAGCAAAATTAAGCAAACATTAAGAAGGGAGCTAACTCTGTAAATACTTATGACAGGGCTATCGTTCTTGTGTTCTGAACTTTCTCTTATTGCTCTCTATCAGTATGTGAAGTTTCATTTAGTTCCCTTTTATACTTTCAGAGATATGCTCCTAACTAGCAAAATACTGAAATAGAAAGGGAGTTAACTTTGTAAATACTTAATACAGGGTTATGGTTCTTGTGCTCTGCACTTTTTCTTGTTACCTTCTTTCAATGTATGAAGTTTCATTTAGTTCCCCGTAATACTTTCAGAGAAAAATATTGAAAAAATGGGAAGGGAGCTTACTTTGTAAATACTTGAGACAGGTTTACAGTTCTTGTGCTCTGTACTTCCTCTTATTGTCCTCTATCAATGTGTGAGGTTCCATTTAGTTCCCCTTTATACTTTTGGAGATATGCTCCGGACAAGCAAAATATTTAAAAAAATGGGGAGCTAACTTTGTAAATACTTGTAACAGGGTTACGGTTCTTGTGCACTGCACTTTCTCTTATTGTCTTCTATCAATGTGTGAAGTTTCTTTTAGTTCGCCCTTATACTTCCAGAGATATGCTACGGACAAGCAAACTATTGAAAAAAAAAACTGGAAAGAAAGCCAATTTCGTAGATACTTGGGACAGGTTTACGGTTCTTGTGCGCCGCACGTCCCCTCATTGTCCTCTCCAATATCTGGAACACTGATGTATCAAAGTACCTCTTATATCAGAGAATGATAATTTAGTTAATTACCTTATTTTATTTATATTTCAATTCCAATCATTTCAACCTACTGATATCTCAAAGTAAATTTTCCTGGAACCAGAAAATTTACTTTGAGATATCAGACGTTTGGAGCGAGCTTCGACTTTGAGATATCGAGAGTTGACTGCAGTATGTAGTAATTTGACTTTACCACAGAAAAAAACTCGAGGGCCTGGTTGATCGTTGCCACCTTTCTCCAGTTGAATAACTTCATAAGAGCAATCTTTGCTGGGTTTAACATCTGATCCGGAACCACCAGGCGGAAAAAGTTGGGAAACCTGTTCCTGTCAGACAAGATTGGGGAAGACGAACCATAAGACAGCTGAAACATAAAAAATGTATACTATTTTAGGACAGAAAATCAAGGTGAATGACAAAGTGAAGTTAGGTAATATACGAAGAGTCCAAATAAAGCAGAGAGTCCGACTTTTGCATTGTGTGTGGACCGTCTGGATCTTTCTTTCTGTTTCCAAGGACAACTTTTACTGCAGTCGACGAGACTGTTTGGCAAAAAATATGAAAGATTATATGCATTTACATGTTGCGAAAGTTCATGTTTGCTTTTAAGGATCTGGGTTTGCACAGTTTGCATGTTTACAAAACAGGTTGCGAAACAACGCGGCTGTTTTCGAAAACGGGTAAGAACACAATGATAAAGTATTAATAAGAATCTCTGTGTCCATTTGTGAACGCTGCAGAATACTTTAAGAGAATGCTCGCGGACGAGAGGTAAGTCTTAGCATGTGTTTTAATAGCAAACTAAGGTCTCTATCCCTCTCTTCTTGACAGTTTTCGTCTTAGACATCATCTACGACCGCAGGTAAATTTTAAAAGCTCCACCTCTTGTAATAACACAAGAAACATCGGAAAATCCTTGCAAAACATGTCAAAGTATTAACTACTGGTCTTAATTTGTGCTAATTATACGCAAACACTGTCTTCATTTACCAAAATTATAAAATGTAATAAAATATGACCCAGTGGTGACCATCAGAGCGAAGTCACAAAACTCTGCTCGTAAAATTGAGAGAGCTGTTTGTATTTGTTGCCAAAGTACACGCCGAGTTGCAGGACTAGTGTACGTCGAGTTTAATCATTATTGACATAAGGGTGTACCGCGAGTTGGGATACACATACGTCAAGCTCACAGACTAGTTACCAAACATGTACCATGCTCTATATGTATGAGCCTTATTTTGATATAGACCTGACATAAATAACAGATTTTGTTGAAAGAAAACCGTGTATCTGAATGCTCCTTCATTGATAGTCAGGGTCAGTTATGAAGCTAATTTATTTTGCGTTTAAGTACAGTGATAATACGAAAACAAATAATAAAATAAAATACGAAATGTAAAATGTTTCTGAAGAAAATTTCGAAGCACCATAGCCAAAATCAGCAAGCACCAACCAGTAAAGCTGACTGGGTTGCGATATGAAAAAGGTTCCGTATCACATAGTGCAAAACCAGTCTGCCCATGGTTATAAGTTTTATATCCTTAACCACACGCACAGGCTGATGAATATGTTATAAGCTGCAGTCCCTTTTGTCACTCCTTAATGAAAAAATATCGGTTTCTGACACCTAAACACCCCACCCCCGTCGCCCCACCCCGTGGAGCGCCTTCTCTAGTGCATAATATTCGCCTTTCACGCAGTGTCGCATGTTCGGCTCCCACGGACGGCATATGTCCGATCGATTTTTCCAACCCAATTGACCAGGAAATCAACAGCCAGTGTTTTTGAGCTGAAATAAGTTATAGCGTCACTGTATCAGTCTGAAAGCTTATACAGTTACTGATACATTCATACGAGGGGCGTTCGAAAAGTTTTGCAAATGGCCTCATTTCTTGATAACCACAATAAAGACAGAACTATTGATAGCAAAAACACATAAAGCGGTATATGTTTAAAAAAAAGACGCGTTTTTAACCACTTTGAAAGAGGTATACCCTACAGGCACTGCAGAATTTTACTTTAGGATGCCGTAATTCATATATGAGCAGTCTTTGATTTTTTTAATCTTTGCTGCTTAAAGACAATGCCTAGACAATATAGTCCCGTAAATATCTCGGAAATTATATTTAATCTAGGTTCCATACTGTGCCGTAAATATGTTTTATCCGTATTTCATATAATAGCAAATTCTCTCTTTCAACTAAAGTTATGGTGATTTTGTAGTGAAAACAAGTCTGTTAGTATTCAAAATTTTGTCAGCAAGAGCCTTTGCATGGATCGACTAAAATCTGTCAATAAATTTAAATTAATGCAAAATATGAAACTGCTACAACCTTTGAAAAATGACGTTGATGTCGATTTCAATAGCGACATAAGTTCGCGTTGCTTAGCAAGGAATGAATCGATAACAGTTGTCACCCTTCTAACTTTTGTATGGATAATGTATGCAACGATAGACATGCAGTTGACAAAGAAATATTTTGTATTTACAATGATATTTGAATTGAGGGCCTAGCACTGAAAAGATTATACGCGTGAAATTAGCCCAGTGGTATGACTGGGGCGTAACAAAATGCATCAGTAAGTCAGTAAGAAAAAGTGCCTTTGTAAAGTGTTTGGTATCATTGTAAAGACCAAAAATAGTGCTTTCAGTAAATGAATAGCTTTTGTACTCAGCATGCCCCTAGACAAAGTAATGATGCCATTTGCAAAACTTTTCGAACGCCCCTCGTACTTCGAATATTTCATTACATTTGGATAATGATAAAGCATGATAAATTAACTTACTTCAAAGCCTTGGACCCCTTTTCGAGAGATGTTTTTCTTCGAACTCGGCGTACACTGTTGCAACTGGCATTTATAGGTGTACTTGGACGGACACAGTGAAAATACATATGAAAGACGGAGATTTGTTTTCTCTCGACCGTTACATCCCTTTTCTTTCTCCCTCTCTCTGGGAGACGGCTCGATATAGACTGAAATCGATGTCTGAAAGAGCCGTTAACCAAACACAACCAGCCAACCGTAAAGACCACATAGCACTTCCCACCAAAGACACCGAAACAATTTAGAAAGAAAACAAGAAATCCGCGGAATACAGTGTCGCACCTGCGGAGATTAAGGGACCGACCATTTGATATTCTGGGGAGTGCGTGTGTGGGGAAGGGGGGGGGAGGAGAGGGGGGGGGGGCTGGTATATTTTTCCAAAAATTCTCTGTCTTTGGATATGCAAGAAAAAATAAATTGGCACATAAGGGGATTTAAAGAAGTAATCTTGCCTCAAAAAATAGTGAAAAAAAAATTGGCCCCGCCCAAAAGTTAGTAAAAATAAAGTCTGCAGATAATTCCATTACAATTGAGTTTTCAGAATGTCGTTAGCCTCTGGGGGGGAGCCCCCAGACCCCCCACCCCCCATATTTAAAGTCATGTGATAAATTATATTTACAGTTGTTTTACAACAGCAGCAATGCATGATTACACATTTACAAAACGTCTTATTCAACAGTGACATTACTAAGTGATTGTTTTTATTGAAACTGAGTTGCAAAACAGGTCACTAGCCTATGGTAGACAACGCCATTATGGCGATAGTGGCCACTTTATTAGAAGTATATTAGGCTTTCAAGCTTCCCTAAAAAATTCTATTTTTTTAGGCCTCCATATACAAAATTTCTTAAAAATCACAAAATTAGGCCAATTCCTAAAAAAGACATTATTTATGATCATCATCTCTATTTTTTCTTATTTTCCAGTCTTTTAGCCAGTAAAATTGGGAAATTGGTTTGGCTTCTTGGGGGCTATGCCCCAGACTCCCCTTTCTTAACTTTTAAGCACAGACTTTTTGCCATGAGCTAGTTGGCTTGCATTCATTTTTCAAACTTTCAGTTGCCCCCAGACCCCCCCCCCCTCCCCCCTCCCCAATATGTTAACTTTTTAACACAGACTTTTTGCCATTAGCTAGCTGGCTTGCATTCATTTTTCAAACTTTCAAAGCGTAATATAAACTAAAGCATGTTTTTGCCTATGAATTTGCTAGAAAAGTCATTAAATTCCTATGGTTAGCCCTAAATTTTGAAAAATACCCCTATTTTTTGTCCAAAATAGCCCTAATTTTAGTACTAATTTTTTGCCAAGTAGTGCTTGCAGGCCTCCTTACTCATACAGGGATGTTTGTATCTGGATCATGGATTAAGAGGGAAGTGGCTTGTAAAAGCAAGCTAAATCATGTCATTTGCCCGCATGCTCTTCGTGTGAGATACAAGGTGTAAAATAAGTGATGGTGATTAAGTAAAGAATATTCATTCACGTGTGTAAAAGTCAAATTAGGATCTGATGGTTCAGTTTATGCAATTAAAAAAACTGTTCGAGTTAGTTTGTTAAAAAAAATTAGCTCCTTCAATGTGATAAAAAAAGAAATTGTTTTTAGAGGCCAGTGAAAAAATGAAAAAAAGGCTCACAAGACACCACTAAGGAAAGTATTGTGTAAAAATTGACAAAGTTGAACATGTGAAAACAAAACAGCAAAAATTGATCTGGAAATTATGTGAAAGCCGGGTCGCGTAGAGCAGTCAGTGGTGCGTCTGACTCAAGAGCCAAGACACCCACTGTGAATCCCGGGTTCGATACTCGGTCAGGCCACATACTTTCGTTTCTCCTTCCGCTGATTCAGGTGGACAGTTGTACTTACTGACGAGAGTATGTGCCCTTAGTACTGGTGAACCGCTAAGGAGGTCTAAGTCTTGATGAAGTTGTTGTTTTGTTGTTTTACTTCCACGGTAAACAACTATAGTCATGTCGGGACGGTCAGTTACCCGAACCACGCTATTCCTGGGCAGATTTAGAGCTCCTAGAGGTGACCAGTACTGAATGAACATATTTTCGCCAGTAACTGACAACTGCCTTTCTTGAATCAGCGGAAGGAGAAACAAAAGAATGTGGCCGGACCAGGTATCGATCCCGGGACCTCTGGCTCTTGAGTAAGACGCGCTACCGACTGCGCTACGCGGCCCAGTAAGGTCTAAGCCTGCCCAGGTATAGTGTGGTTAGGTTAACTTCATAACCGTTCCGACAGGACCATAGCTGTTTACCGTAAACATGAAGCAATAAAATATCAGCAACAATGCGCAAACAATTTGAACATCTACAGACCACGGCCAAAACATCTGTCAAGTGTCAAAATGATTGGCCGAAATTGTAGGAGTTGCGTTCACAAGAAACCAACTGTGAATTGTTGACGAACGGACGGACGGACGGACGGACGAACGGACGGAAACTTGCACGCCTATATCGCTTCTTCTAACGCAGGTGCAGCTAAAAGATCAAACAGTATCATCAAAAGTGTTTGGTTTTTTAGGTCTAACGCACCTAAGCCGGATTTTATCTACGTTTTACTCTAAGTCCTGCTGTGCGAATTCTCTTGACAACACTTGAATAATATCGTAATGATTTGTCTCACCAGAGATAATTCGTTATTTTATCACTCTGCATAATTTCAAGCAACGGGTGCATGCAATTATTCTGTTTTTCTTTTCTGTAATTAAAGGTAGGTTTGAAGAAATTGAGGCTCTTCAAGAATGATAATTGTTGCCTTCTGAAAAAAACAACATTAAGTAGGTGTATAAAAAGGCAGTAAATAGTGGTTTCTTTTGCAGGGCTTGTTTATCAAAAAGGCCATTGTGTTATATGACATCATGATCTCGACACGGTTTAATGTCATATTTACATTGCTTTTCACTACGTAGTTAGATCATAGGACAAATTGCCAATAATTATAGAAGCTTGAAGGTTCACAAGGTAAGAAAGTAATCATTAATTTGTTTAGATGGCAGAAAAGAGCAAAATAAGTATGTCAAGGTCCACTGTTTAGGCTGTGTTCCTAATGTCAAATGTACAACTTTCGCGATGTTTTAATTGCACCATAAATCTGCAAATTTAGATACCCGCAAACATGATTTTTCATAAAAGAATGATAGGAAAAGATAACAAGTCCGCGATCCAAACCACCCCGAAATATGTCTAAAATTGCGCTATCACGCCAGCGAGTATGAATCCAATAATGATTTGGTATTCTTTCCTAACGTTTTTTTTTTTAATGTTTCTACACTGATCTGGTGATGTTGACCTTTCAATTTTGTCTGAAGAAGGACACCAACCCAGCCCCACAAAAGCTGAGGTTTAACTATGAGTAGCTAAGGGACTAGGCTAGGACATGCAGATGTCAAGCAACTGTGGGCTAGAAATTTGCATCACTCTGCGGGACGATGGCAATGACTTAAATACCATGATTACAAACTACAATACCGCAGTGGCCGACACAGCCAGTGAGATACTTGGGAAAGATGTTAGTGAGAAAAGCCATTGGTCACCGCACATGTTACTAACCTCTGTGGTGAGAGAAGGGGCTTAAAGAAGAGGCATTATGAGTTGAAGAAGGAACGAAAGAATATCGGAAAGATAATACAAGGATTCAAAAGGCCCTGACAAAGCAAAGTATAACTAGATAGGTGGACAGTGTGATGTGAATGAAACTTGCCTGAATAAAAACAACAACAGGAGAACAAATTAGGTGGTGAAGGGGATCTAACTTCAGAGAAACAGGGTGGATCCACAGCCACCCGGCTAAAGTCTGAGAAACGTATGACAGAACTCAGCAGATGGAATATGCTAAAATCTATAAAATCATGCGAGTTGCGGCGACAATTCAGTCCTGGACAGCAATCAGCACCCAGAAGAAGATCTGCATTTGATCTGTCGCGAAGAGACTGATATTGCAGTAGCTGCACTGAAAAAGGGAAATCCGCTGAAGTTTATAACATACCGACATAACTTGTTTAAAGAGGCGGGGACACCAAGACTTCTATTTCAACAAAGATCTGTAACAAAATCTTGAGAACATGAAACTGGCTTAACCAGCGGACTCAAGCGCCGATTATTAAGCTCTATAAAACGACAGCCCACTGTTCTGCCAGAACTACGGAACCATCAGCCCCATTGGCCACTCAAGCAAAGTCATGCCGAAAGTCATTTTGAACAGGTTTAAAGCCCAATCTGAAATTAGTTGGTTTGTTATTTTGGGTTTAGCGGCCCTATTTCAGTCTACATCGGACCGTCTCCCAGAAAGAGGGAAAGAAAAAAGAAATGATAGCCGAGAGAAAATATCCAAGCAATCCGATCCGCGCCTACTGCAATCACAGTACGCTCTTGCCCTACTACAATCCAAATTTGTAGGACGTCCAGGCACTAAACGTTACCTAGCACATCGGCCGACCACAACCACATCGCAACCCCCACCAATTTGAAGAGATAAATCAGCGAGGAACAGGCTGGATTCAGATCTGGAAAGAACCGTGAAAAGTACCTTCGACACTTACAAAATCTGTACCGTTTCTTTATAGACTTGAAAAAAGCCTTTGATAGAGTATAACACTGAACCTCATGGGCCATCATGCAGAAGTGCAATATTAATGCCAATCCACTTAGCTGCATTGAGCAACTCTATGACAAGGCTTCAAGTGCTGTCCAGAATTAAAAACTAAGGTAGTTTGCCCACAGAACAAGGTCTTCTTTGGTTTATCAATGATGAACACCTACAGGGCCCAGTGGAAGAGGATGAAATAATAGGCGGGAAGACAATATTGAAGAGAGGATACAGATGGAATTACCAGCATAGAAAAGAGGGCAGAAAAAAAAGATTCGATAGAAAGAATGTGTTGCAAATTCATCTGTGGTCCCCCCAACAATTCTACAAGATTATGCGATAGATTATTGGATCAGACAGTTTGGACATTAAGAGAATTCGAAGCTTGACAGCAAATGCCACAAAGTTAATCTAATGTTTGTGCAAACAGCAGAGATTTGACAGATCGCCAGGATGAATCTGTCTTCGCATTGTTCGTGCAAGGATCAGGTACATGTAAGTAATGAAGCTTTTTGCAGATTGAAACAATTTGGAAGACAAACACCAACAACAGTTACAAAGTAGAATGCTGAGGCGGATTTACGGAAAATTGGAACACTTTTAGAGGAAGCAACTGCCGCTTTAAATTTTGCTTGCCTAGCTACGGGCGCAACCCTAAAACGGAAAAGGGAAAACTTGCTTCTAGATGAGTAAATTCTTTCGTTTTTAAAAGAATAAACCCATTTCTGAAATGGTTTGTCGCCCATTAAAGCAGAAAGGAAGTCACAAACGTTATGTCATTTCAATACAAGAATTCCGCGGAGGGTGGTGTCTCGCCTGTCAACAAACTGTCATAAAACAGAGCTACACCTGAAAACTCGACAAAAGTTAACGCCACAGATGCCAACGACTACGACGACACCGGGGTAATACATATGAGCCGCGACATAACAGAATCATTAAAGTGGCGTTTGCGTCCATCGAAGACTCAGATCTGCCTGGGTATCCGCCCAGTCTGATCAGAGTCTTCAATGTCCGTATGAAGCTAGCTTAGACCCTTATATACCCTTTAAGCGCAAACAAAGACTCTCGTCAGAATGAGGAGATGGACAATCTGAGTCTTTGCTGGACGCACATGCCACTTTGTTGGCTTTGTCGTGTCGCGCCTCATATATCTCGCAACTGCTAGTCGCAGAATAACATGGAGGAGTACCAATACACCTTTTTATATATTTGCAACAGCAGCGAAGAGTACATATCCTGAGCTTGGTCCACATTGCCAATACTCCTTCTATTAGACCAAGGCATTAATATTTCCATTTTTACTTATGTCTAAAATATTTTTGGACATATTCACAAATATATATAAACATATTGCCCTGAAAAAAAGAGGAGTGCCCTAAAAATAAAAGTGGTGAACTTTGGTGTTACATGAAATATTTTCACGGTGATAAAAGTAGGATATCATGGATAAACATACAAATTGCTGCATCGATCATAAAATTCATAACAGGTAATTTACATTTCTGCAATTTAAAATATCAGTCTGAAAAGGGTTACTGACTCTTAAATTATGCATCTGCGGAGGCAAACCATGAAATTGCACTTGCCGTATCATTAAGAAGAGAAAGTTAGTATATTCGAACTTCATATTCCCGAGGAAATCATATTCACACAATAGTTACAAATGGAAACCCCGAGACAGGCATGTCTTTTTATACATATATGTTGTATACAAATATCTAGAACTCATTAGAGTTCCATTTTGCATCTTTTTGAAGACGCTGCTTCTTCTAAAAGCTAAAATAGTGAACATCACTGACACTGAGATCAAGCACCACCCATGGGCAGTAAAATGTGGCTATATATTGGAAATGACTGTAAAGTCATTTTTCCCCCGACCGAATGGTTTTGGGGATATAGCGATGAACCTGGCGTCCGTCCGTCCGTAAACATTTTCTTGTCCGCTCTGTATCTTAAATACCCTTTGGAATATTTTCATGAACCTTCAGTTATGTAGAACAGGTCATGACGATGTGTCGCGTACAATAAAGGTAACCCTTGCTATTGTACTTTTTGAGTTATCTACCCTTTGGTGATCTTTGGCAGATTCGTGTCCTCTCTGTATCTTGAGTACCTTTTGAAATATTTTCATGATACTTTACAGATATGTAGAACAGGTCATGGTGCCCGCAATGTTTCGCGAACAAGAAGAAAAACTCTTGCTTTCTTACTTTTTGAGTCATTACCACTTAATGGTTTTAGTTGTGATTTCGTGTCCGCTCTATAACTCGAATACCTTTTAAAATATTTTCATGATCCTTCACAGGTATGTAGAACAGGTTATGACGATGTGTTGCGAACAAGAATGACAACTCTTGCTTTCTTACTTTTGAGTTATTTCCCTTTGATGGTTTTAGCTGTGATTTTTTTTTTTCATATTTGGATTCTTTGTCCAAATTCACTTATTAGAGAGCTCAAAATTAGATTTGTAGGACTTGTACTTTGAAGTTATTCACACATTTTGAAATGTTGAGTGTATCATATGCTATACATTGTGTACATGCTGGCTGCTTGAGATTTTACCTCTTTTTAGCAGTCTGGCATACTGTTTTGGTCTGAGTGTTAGATAATCATACATCTGTTAAACAGATAATGTCAACATTAAAGATATAAAAGCATAAAAGAATGACAATATATTACTTATATGTGTTTTGAAGTGCACCCTGTTTACAAAAGCGCAAGGGCCTTCGGTCGGGTGATATGCCATCTCCTCTGATGGCTATTTTTGTTTGCCGTTGTTATTGAGCTTTGTTATATTAAACATTTTAAACAATAAACATGTTTGCATATGCAAGCATTAATTTTGTAAATATGGAGGCATATATTTATAAACCGCGAAAATGTTGAGTCTGTGCAGCTGCCTAGCCTCAAGGAGGGTGGGGGGAGGGGAGGGGTGCTATATGCAAAAAAAAGATATGGCACTGCGAGAAATTACCTGTATCTTTGCTATTATTTTTTTAAATAATTTAATGCCTAGCGTCCCATAGAAGGGACATTGGTGTCCAATAAATGGGACACAGGCAGTGGGACACAGGCAAACAGTGTAGACCCAGATCCGACGCATAACGCAGCGTCTGATCAGGGTATCCACAGTTTGCTTTAAATTCAAGCATTTCTGTTAAGAATCAAAAGTGACACCCTTAAAGTGATGAATTGATTAACAGTTGTTACATACATTTTCTGCACAGTGATCTGTTAATATCGAAACAGTTCAGCTTTAAAAGTGATTTGTTGATAATATGGCACTGTTTGTCGGCGAGCTGTAAGTAGATAAATCAATGGCGCTCCGAACTCATGATTTGAATTACTTTATCACTGACACCAAAACAGTAGTTAATTGTTGAACAAATCATTGTTTGGAGCTGATCTATTTCTTAAAAATGATTTGAAAATTTTTCGTTAAAGCATCATTTTACAAAACGGACAAATCAAAAGAAACATTCGTGAAATTTTAAGTAAGCGATTCTAATACACTCCGTTTTTTGCATAGAGAATGTCAAAATTAGTTTGCGACAGGTTCATTTTCATAAGCATCTGCGAAGTTTTCTGAAAATAAAGGTTTAGAGGAATTTTTTGTCAAAAATGCAGAAGTCCATTTAGAAAGAAGAGAGAAAAGTACCTGCGTTAGATTAAACAAGTGAGATATCTGAGCTGTCGCCTCAGATTCGATGGAACATCCACAACCCAGAAGCATTACTTTTGTGGGTGGTTTCTGTAGGTGCTCAAACATTTTGAAGGCGGCCACTCCAGCATTGCACTGAAAATACAAACAAAATGAAATTCAGGCTAAAAGCGGATTCCATCGTTAATTTGATTCAAAAGGCTGGCTCTACTGTTTCAAAGGGTCGTTAAAATCAACACAACCAACCAATCACCAATGTTCCATCTATATGCTAAACGGTAACACTTTGTGAGAGAAAATGGGAGCTAAATTTGAGTAAAGAACAACTGATGGCAAATTGATGAGCTTTTGCGCTGCGCAAGTACCCTTAGTTTTTGTTTCCTGCGCAGTCATTAACCTGATGATGTTTTAAAGTATAAATGCATGGTTATTATTATTACATTCCCTTTGATGTTCCTACATGAAAGATGAACCTTTTTTGAAGAAACAGTGTTCATACTTCCATGAACAACACTCGGTCACGCGATGTCGTTGGTACGCAACGTCACATGTAAACAAAAGTCGCCATTGGCTGTTGTAACGTTCTATTGGAAGTCACGTCATGGCCGTTTAACGTAAGCGGCTTGCCTGTTGGTTAGTGACAGCTTTTTGTTATATATTTTTCAAATGTTGCTCTTAAAAATCGAAAATGATGCTGAAAATAATTCTAAAATTAAATGTATTTATAAGAGATACATTCAATTTTTCCGAAGTTCCTGGAAGTATGAACACAATGGGTCCCGTGCAAAGTTAACGTAACGCCCTTCGGGCGTCACTTACTTTGCACGTGAACTCTCTGGTTCATACTTCCATAAACATCGGAAAAATGAAATTTATTTCTTAAATAATACCTTGAATAGCTGAAACTTCCAGTATGGCCCATGTTCCTTCTTTCGAATGTGTTCTCTGTTCTTTTAAATTTTAACATGTCATCGCGAATATGGACAACATGTAACTGAACGCTTTTTTGACGTATATGTAATGTTAAAATGAACATGAGATTTGCTATATGTACAGTGTCTAAAATGGATGAAAGGTGAACATGTTTCTTAAGACAATGTTCTTTTAGTATTTCATATACCTCCATCGCCATAATCACGCAAATTCACATGATGTATGATATGTTTCTGAAATTCAGACTCATTGATTTGTAGTATTTCTTGTATTCTTATATGCATTACTTTGTGTTTGTACATATTCATGTAACTTTTTGAGGGCCTCAGGGAAGATTGGCTTCGGCCAACTGAGCTACCCTCGATAAATAAAGTCGTTGCTTACTTACTTACTTACTTATCTAGAAACGTTTGGACACTGAAGATACATTCACCGTGTTAAGCCTGGTATTTTGGAAAACATTTAGATTTTAGCATTCTTCTATTACTTGGCAAGAAGGCAGCACGTACAGTCTTTGTTTCTCTATCATTTTCAAAACTGAACCCATCAGCGAGTGGCCTACTCAGTGCTCTTTACAACCACGGTTAAATCAGATTCCAACTTTATACGTTACAAGAATAAACAGCCATGTTTCACAGAAGGGGTCTACCTTTTCGCATTTACGACCATCTCAGCATTCCTTTTAAACGTTTACGACCATCTGCGCAACAAAACACAAACCTTGACACGACCATCGACAAAAGTCTTGTATGAAATCATACATAGTTGGAAGTTTTGCATTCAGTTACGTGTTGTCCTCAAACTAGATATAAGTAAAGCGTTAAAGACACAGTTTTGCCCAGCTGCTATGACTGTAATAGTTATAAGACGGCCGAATAGCTTTCAAATAAGATTTATTTATACAATCGAAAGTTATTTGGCCGTCTTTTAACTACTACAGTCAAAGAATTCCGGCAAACTGTCTTGTAACACTTTACTGCATATCTAGATTGAGTTAAAGAAGTGAATATGTCACGTGCAGTTTCCCGTAATTTCTCGTAACTAGTACTTTCGTGACATTACATTACTGCTATTAAATGGACTCAAGATCTTAAGAGTATTCATTTCTTCCAATTAGCCCAATTTGTTTTTGATATATGTACTTGGATGCATGAATGTAATTGATGAATTTTGATTGATTTAAGTCATGATTATGGGCGCGTTTACACGAGCAAAGTTTCTATGTCACAGAAACTTTAACAAAGAAAGTATGACAAACATTTTGCATTTACACGGAGCAAATTATTTGTTAAAGAAAATGTGCCATAGAATCGTTGTCACATAAACTTTGGCAATGAAATATTTGCTGCAGTGTTCACACGACCAAATATTATTCGTCCAAGTTACCTGCAGCGATGAAACAAAATCTTTTTCACATTTTCCACGCTTGTAGCAATGTTCTTTGTTACATAATCTTTAGCAAAGTTCTCCGTTTACACGGACGAATTTAATTTATCGAAGTAACTTTACCATATATATTTGTCAAAGAAACATTGTCATATTTTGGCATTTACACGAGCAAATTTTTCTGTGACAAACCTACTTTGTCATAGAAATATTGGTCGTGTAAACGCGCCCTATGTCTGTATCACGAATTTGAAATTGGTCGACCGAATCGATCAGGAATTAGAATGTGTTCGTGTACTTAGTCCACTTAACATACAGGCGAATCACTCTAAGAATGGATGAATGGATGATTTGCGATTTTACGTCCATTTTAACAGTATTACAGTCATATCAAGACGATGGATGGGTTATAATGAAATACTCTGTGCACTGATACCCTGTTTACGATTGAAAAGATTCCCACCTACAGCTGGGATCGAACCCGGGACCGCTAGATCAGCAGGCCAGCACTTAACCTACTGAGCTACCGGGGCTCCTGGGGCCGTATTTATAAAACGACTTAAGTGGTTGTTATGCTGTTGCTAGGGCTGAATTTCTTTGAAGGAGATTCCCTTCAACTACGAAATTTGCTCTGGAGGAACAGTCTCAAAAGACTGTTCCTCCAGAGAAAATTTCATAGTTGTAGGGTATCTCCTTCATAGAAATGTCGCCTTAGCAACAGCATAGCAACCACTTAAGTCGTTTTATAAATACGGCCCCTGAATCACTCCCTGTAGAACTGTATGCAGTTTTAGGAGCCGTTCCACTCACAATATCAAATTGAATTTTAAAAGCTATAAGTCGGACTGCGACTTTATTTATCATGCCGCGCCTTAATACCGCAATCAGATGCAGAATTTTTGATCAGTTGAAAGCTGGTGGTCGAAAGAAGAGACGTCACGTCGCAAGACAACTAGACGGACTAAGTACGGCAGTTTATGGTGCGCAGGCAGCCCAAAGGACAGAAAGTTACAACAAAATAAGACATACTAGCACTGACAGGCGGCTATATTTTCAGTTAACCGGTTAATTCTGTTGAAATGATACATGTATTACGGGGTTTTTTTCGGCTTTAGCCGTATAATCTTACTATTAACCTACATTTTAAGTATTTCATTGGCCAATATAAATACACCCGGAATTTTTATGTAAGTAGCTTACTTTCGCTTTCTCTTTCTACTTTCAGTTTCATTTGACCGCTGGCCTATTAACCGTGTCATGATGAATCTAGATATTTCAGCCTATATCGCTTTTTGCCGTAGAACATTTCGCCTGTTATGTCGTTCATGTAAAATATCAACTGATGGTAAAGTGCACAACTCGTGGTGAATGTAGAATAATCAGTTTCTGGTGCCAGAAGGAATGTATGGAAATGAAACTGGTCATTTCTTGTAGAATGATGCATATTTTTATCAAACTACACCATGTGGTTAAGAGTTATGAGCAATGTCACTCACTGACAACAGCGGAAGGACAAACAGACTGATGGACTTGCACAGCGATTAAAGTGCAAACCTGTGGGTCGTGCAATACTGTTTAGACTTTCGTCACCGTTTTGCATGCCGGTGGCTGGACAATGTTAAAATACAGAAGTATACAAAATTTGAACAATATATACCACGGGGTTCAAGAGTTATGAGCATTTTCACTACTTGACCGTACATTTTCAACTTGTGCTCAGCAAAGCCTCGTCCATCAGTCGATGTCTTACATATACCTGACCCATACATATTACACAATACACACTTTGTTTTAATCTAAACCGATTATCTTTTTTTTTAAGATATTTATTGTTTGTATTTAAGATAAGACCTAATAAAAAGAAAGAGCGCAACATTTACCTGTGAATCAACCCAAGTGTATGTTAAATTATATCCATCTAAGAGCCCCGACCTCTCATTGACATGCCGCAAAGCCATCAGAATACCGGGCAGACAGGCTTGCCCACCCGTCCAACCTTTGCCTGTCATCGGCAGAAATCCTAGCGTTTCTAATCTTTTCAAATCACTCGACTCTGTAAATTCTATTTCAAAACTGAGACAAGTTAATAAAAGATACACTTTCAAAAGTTCTAGTTTCATTTTATTGTCAAACATCACGCGGAAGATGCACAATTAGTATTTGCAGGAACTGATATTAACTCTACTATTGTCCTTGTTAAGACTGTGCGATACGATAAACAGCAGTATCTATTATGATCGATGTGATGTTTAACTCTTTCGGCGCCAAAGTCGCAAAAATGCGACTTTGCAAACAGCGTATATCCAGATCAGCCGGCTCTTAAAAGAGCCGTCTGATCAGGATCTACACTGTTTGCCATTCAAATATGAACTTAAAAAGCCTGATTTTATGAAAAATATCTTTAGATTGTTAAAATTTCCAATTAAAAATCTGATGATTTGAGCAGACGAAAATTTGTCGTCTGAAAAATTTGGCGCCGAAAGAGTTAAGCGTTATGACACTAACGGTGTACACTTCTTTGACATCACTCTTAAATCTACAGTTTTTCAAACCAGTCCAACCCATCAATGTCTAGCGTCTCATAAATAGGACATAGACAAACAGCGCAGACCCAGATCAGACGCCGCAAAACGCGGCGTCTGATCAGGGTCTTCACTATTTGCATAACATAAATGGGCAATTTTCCTTAAAAATGAAATAAAATGATATAAATAAAAGCAGCAGGCACCCCTTTATTGACAAATGGACACGTCTATTTGATAAGGATGGAATAGTCCAGTGGGCATAAATGGGTTAAACCTTTAAAGCGCCCCAAACAAAAATAGTTGAATTTGCAAACAACAGTGGAGATCCAGATGAGGCGGTTAATAGGGCGACTTATCTAGATCTCTACTGTTGTTTGCCCTTTAGTCGTTGAATTCCCAAAATTATAAAACTAGGAATAGATATGATTTGAAAATTTGCAGACGTAAGTTTTGTCGTCTGGTTTTTTGGCGCTTTACAGGTCTTGCTTTGGCTTAGTTTTTATCCCGGAATTTCATGACCTTTTATAGAATTTTCAACAGGTATTCTACTAGGTACAAAAAGTTGTAACAGCTTGGTACTGAAATAATGATCTTTATTAGAGCCGCGACACGACAAAACCAACAATATGGTAGAGTTATGTTAACTGACCGCACTCGAAAATACTTTTATTGTGTTGAAGGGCTATATGATCAAAACAATACCTGTCTTATTCTACCCTACTCTCCGGTGTGATTCCGCCAATCTTTACGGGCGCCCG
The DNA here is from genome assembly GCA_963989385.1 of Ctena decussata. NCBI lineage: Eukaryota > Metazoa > Mollusca > Bivalvia > Lucinida > Lucinidae > Ctena > Ctena decussata. Next base: position 43,553,813 of record OZ022512.1, read on the forward strand.
TAAAATTAACGTGAAATGGACTGGCAGCTGGTTGCCAGGTATTCTACCGTAAAATCTACGGAAATTTTTACAGTGCATCGATAATTCACCAATAAGGAAAATGCATTTCCTAAATGAGCCGCGACACGACAAAACCAACAATATGGTTATGCGCCCAGCGCAGACTCAGATCAGCCTGGGCATCCGCCCAATTTGATCTGACTCTTCGTTAAGTGCTCAAAGGGTAGCTAAGGGTCTAAGCTACCAACATGCGGACAGCAAAGGCTCTGATCAGACTGGGCGGATGCCCAGGCTGATCTGAGTCTTTGCTGGGCGCACTACCACATTGTTGGTTTTGTCGCGTCGCGGCTCATATACATAAAGTAGCACCAGTTCACGAAAGGCACGCACGGTAAACCGAATTAACAGCCCTTGCCCAGACAGGTGGTCATTCAGCTACCCCATTTTAAAGCAAAAACAATGTCTATTTTTCAAAATTATAAGAATGGGCCATACTCTTCAAACGTTCGACAAAAGAATGATTTCCCTCAAGAAAAGTCATCAACTGCAAAACACATTTATCCATGACACCGAATGATTTATATGATCTGTCTGCGACGGCACAATTACTTCTTACTAATAATGAAAATGGCATGAGCGTGATTCTCAAATTGGTACTATGGGGCTTTGCATGCACAGCGTATTCGCTTGTATGATGATTATTTTAGATTCGGGAACAGGGCCCAGGTTCACAATCACACCTTAAGAGATAAGGAATACCTTAAAGTAAGATTTTACCTTAAAGTGCTTAAAAGTGAATCTTTACAACACCTTAGCGCTAAAGTATTCCTTAACTTAAGGAAAAATCTTAAATTTTTTAAGGTTGGTCCGTATTAACTTTAACTTTTTAAGGAACTCCTTAACTCTTTATATATGCAAACAATGGAGAATGACCCTTTTGCGCTGTAAAAAAATAAATGAAATATTAATACATTAAAGCCCTTTATAGTCTAGATAATATCTTTAAAAGCGATCACTGCATGATTTATTTCAAGTAATTAGCGTAGGCCTATATTTTATTATGAACTAGAATAAATAAACAGAGGTTTACATATACCCCTGGCTATGGCCGTCGCCTAATGACACGAAGCTTTAAACACGCATCTTTGGCACAGATATGATACAAATTTTAAATTATACTGAAAGGATTTAAAAACTTCCACCCATTAATTTTGAATATCTCACAAATGGATGCAGCTACGCCCACCAAAATTTTACAGCATATATATTATGTTATACCTGATTCTGTCAACATACGGAATTTAAAATCGTTCAACCGAATCGGTCAGGAACAAGCACGTGCTCCTCGTGTTCTTAGTACCGTTTACATAATGATGAATAGCTTCATGTATACACTTTTCTGATGAAACATTTCTCTTACAATATCAAATTGATTTTTAAAAATTTGAACTCGGTCAGTGGCTTTAATTAGCCTACCGCGCTTAAATTTTGCAAACAGGTGCAGAGTTTTGGGCAAGATAAATGCTGAAATTTCAAGAAGTGACGTCGCAGTACAATTTTATGCGTTAATGACGGCAATTTACAATCTCAGACGACGTGCACTGTTTACAGGAAGCTAAAAAGACCGTCAGAAAAGCACCTAACCAAGATTGAAAACCAGAGGACATGACGTTAACTAATGTCGACGCCGTCTCCGTAATAGGCTTTGCGCGACAGCATCATCCGCAGTGATACTTGCAAATCAACGTTGATGACGTCACAATATTAAGACAGTAAGAAGTGGTTGAAAGAGTGTTGCATAAGATAACGCCGGCATCGCCTTATGCATTTCAGTGACGTAACGCTCTTTTACTGACGTCATTTAGGTAAATGATACAAATAAACTGCGTAATCTTTAAATTTAATAAGTTTCAAGCATTTTGTCATTAAATAGTCAACACTGTCATGAGTAAACAGATCAGCAGCCAGCAATAAAAAGTGGAAGTTTTTAAATCCTTTCAGTATATGTGTACGATTTCAATTTATCTTCTTTAACTTGTCAATAAACCTTATATTTAACTCTTGAATTCAGAATTAACATTTGGTTTGTCAGTGTTCATCGTGTGACGAAGACAATGGGCGGAGCTAAAATTTCATGAAGGAAGAAGCTCTTCTTGTAGATTTTAGCGACAACCACTGGCTTCTTCACACGATGAACGCTGAAAAAGTTTATATTTACTCTGTATCTTTAGACTCTTTCTGTGCCGTTTTCGTGGTAATTAAGTGTAGAATATGCCAAATATGGACCGAAGAAAAATTAGTAATGACGTGCTCGGCCAATACGTTAAACAGCCATGACGTGGCGTCAGTCGAACGTTACGTAGACCAATCAATACGTTCGTTTGACTTTGACGTCGCTTGACGACAACGTCACATGATCAATTGTCGTTCCTCGGTGTATGAAGCTAGTTGCTGTTATAGGTTTATCTAAGGGAAGGCAGTGGCAAGTGTTAATGTATGAAGGATATTGGAGATATAAGAAACATTAAAAACTTATAGCAGAATTTTCATCCAAATGTTTAAGTATGCAAAATTGACCTTGTATATCAGCAGCATCCGGATGCTGAAAGCTGTTCCAACCAAGAAGTAAACAAAAACATATATATATGTCTGTCTGTCTGTCTGTCTGTCTGTCTGTCTGTCTGTCTGTCTGTCTCTCTCTGAGTCTTTTATTTTTGCACATGAAAAGATTTTAGTGTTCAAAGATAGAGCCTCCTCAATAGAAAATCATACAGTTATGAAACCACGGTCCCAGTGTAGGAAACCAGCAGGTACATTACGTCGGTATGTGTATGGTGTGTGCATGCATTATACAGCATTGTCTTTGCAATTTTCACGCTCACACTTACAAATGCCGCCCAGATACCTTCATACTCAGATTGCGTAGGCCGACTTGGATCTGATATACTATTGGTCAGATGTATGTTTTCGCGACCTCGCCCAGAACTAGATTATCTACCCAACAGAAGGCTCGGCCTCTGGAAACTAGTAAAACTACAGCCTGAAATGTAAGGAACATCCCGCACTCACTTCTAAATGTTGTTATACGATGCAATGGTAAAGTTGCAAGTACAAACATTCGCACATGTATAAGGCAGTCGTCGTGGCTTTTCCCATGGCATTCGCACACCCTCGATTTGTCTGCTGCAGACGACCCCCCTTCCCCCCCCCCCCCCCCCCCCCACACACACACACACAAAATAAAAAAATAAAAATGAAAAAAAAAATAATAAAAAATAAAATAAAAAGATAAAAAATCCTCTCCAGCTCTTAACAAACTATAATCCAATTCTGTTCCTCTGTCTAGCGGGAATACAACGTTGAAAGTTTTCAGCAACGTCTCCACAATGAGAGAGAGAGAGAGAGAGAGAGAGAGAGAGAGAGAGAGTATGTATGTGTGTATACAATGGGGTTGGGCTACAAGTTCTCACAACATTAGTTACATCCCTCCCCCTACAATATCAAACACAACAATACATGGCAAGAAACGTTATTATACAATTTCTTAAATTATCAAAAGTATAAACAAACTTGTATCAACACAACGGCCAGAACATCGTCGTCCAAATACCAATGGAACTTTTTAAGGCACCAGCACTGAAATGACGATGCCGCTCGTTATGCATGCGACAAAAGAAGATATCAACAAGCGAGCTTAACGTCCCACCAACAACGAGGTCATATGGAGACGGGGCCTCGGTTTAAAGTATCATCCGAAAGACCGGAGAAGCGGGGGATCGATCTTGTGACCCCTGGATTGGTAGTCCGGAGTGTTATCCACTACACTACATCCACTCCTAGATGTCAACAAAGAGAAAGAAGGAAGAGAGAAAGACAAAAAGAAGTAAAAAGGGAAAAAGAGAGAGAGAGAGAATAATGAATAATGTTCAAGCAATGCGAGCTATCATTGATCTGTTGATCTTTACTTGCCATTATGCCAGTCTTTAAGTGAGAATTCATGTTTCAGCGTTTTAATACCGAATATTCAAAGAATGGACTGAAATGTTAGGTTTGACAGTCCGCGGGAACGTAAATTGCCGCTTACATCAAGCACAAAATACGTAATCTCTCGCTCATTTCCGTCAGATTTTCCGTATGACTCCGTATAATTTTACAAGGACGCCACCTTAGTTAAGGTGATGTTTAAGGTGTTGTACAGACGCACTTTTAAAGACACTCCTTAGTAAAAGTGTGACTTGGACCTTAAATAGTTACGGTTTACCTTAATTTAAGGAATGATTGTGAACCTGGGCCCAGGTAAGAGATTAAAACTCGATATAAAATTGACAATATGCAACACACTGCATGTATCTTGTTAAATCCAAACAAAAGCGACGACCTTTCAGGGCTCTCTGATTGCATGAGAGCAAATCGGATCGGATCGACGAAACAAAGTGGCACGTGTGCCCAGCAAAGACTTAAGATCAGCCTGGTCATCCACCTAGACTATTCAGAACCTTCTCTGTCGGCACAGGGCTAGCTTAGACATTAAGCCCCCTTTAAACGCACAGCAACGACTCTGATAAGACTGGGCGCATGCCCAGGCTGATCTGAGTCTTTGCGTGGAGTACTAGCCACTCTGTTGCTTTTCTCGCGTCGCGGCAAGTTTATAATTATTGATAAGGGAAGAACAAATCAAAGGAAAAAGAATGTATCCATAAGACCGTTAGTAATATTTTTTGTGCCGAAGCTTCTCGTGCAACTCCACTTTGACAAAGTTTGTTACGAATAAAATGCTAGGGCAGTTGCAATTGTTTTCAGCGAGTTTGTATAGAACGCTAGTCAACACCCAAATGATCTCAGAAAACACTTTGTTATTGTTTACCCTATGCGTTGTCTACTACTACACGTTAATGGAGGACTACAATATAAGAAATATGTTGGGGCTCATACGGGTGCGCCTAAGTATTCAGTCGGTTGCCGTAGACTTTAACCGTGCAAATGATTTAAGAAAAGAAGGTTGCTCTTTTAAACAAGGGGAAAATGCCCCATGGGTTCAGAGCCAAGGGATTCTGTGAAAAAGCTGTCAGTTAAGTGTAACTTAATATTATAAATGTAATTGCTGCCAAGCTACAATAGGGATTCTGTGTAAAAGGTGTCAGTTAAGTGCAACTTAATATTATAAATGTAATTGCTGCCAAGCTACAATAGGGATTCTGTGTAAAAGGTGTCAGTTAAGTGTAACTTAATATTATAAATGTAATTGCTGCCAAGCTACAATAGGGATTCTGTGAAAAAGCTGTCAGTTAAGTGTAACTTAATATTATAAATGTAATTGCTGCCAAGCTACAATAGGGATTCTGTGTAAAAGGTGTCAGTTAAGTGCAACTTAATATTATAAATGTAATTGCTGCCAAGCTACAATAGGGATTCTGTGTAAAAGGTGTCAGTTAAGTGTAACTTAATATTATAAATGTAATTGCTGCCAAGCTACAATAGGGATTCTGTGTAAAAGGTGTCAGTTAAGTGCAACTTAATATTATAAATGTAATTGCTGCCAAGCTACAATAGGGATTCTGTGTAAAAGGTGTCAGTTAAGTGTAACTTAACATTATAAATGTAATTGCTGCCAAGCTACAATGTACCAACAGGCCACAAGGGCAGTCAGAATCCTAACAAGAATAAGCTTGCAATAGTCCTTATATTTCCAAAAAAATCTGAGTAGCTCTATATATCTATTATGCCATCTTCTAAATTAACTGATTACTATATTTATTATCATAGTTTTTATCTCTGAAAACTGATGTATACAATTATAAATCACATTAGAACTTTTTTTCTTTTACAGTTCAAATCTATCCTGTGTTAATTCACAGTCTTGTAGTTGAGTACATGTACTAGGGGAGAGTCGGTTAACTTCGGACAGTGGGTAAATTCGGACAGTGACATTGTGTCCTTTATATGTCAGTTGTTTGGAACTAAAACAATAATAACTGGCCCAACAGTGAAAATCCTAAGATGAGCCGTCTCATCTGGATTTTCACTGTTTGCGATGGTATGTCCGAATGCACCCCCTTGTCCGAAGTTACCCGACTTTACCCTGGGTATAAAAGTTTGACCGGCCATGTTATTTCAGCGACCGTTGTCGTGTCGCACGATTATTAAAGAGATAAAAGTTTCCCGTAGCCTAGTGGCCTTCTAAGCAGTTGCGATTAGAGGCCCACTGTGTCTCGGGCTTGACATATGAAAAGGCGGAGCCCATCCCTCTCTCTTCACTGCCTTATCCGTTCCCCGATTCGAAACGTATACCCGTTTACTGGCGGGTTGACAGAGGGAGTTCTCCCGTCGCCGGCCCGTACTGATTTCAGTGGATGGTGTAACGAACAAGTCAAAGGAAATGCTTTCAATTGTAGAAACAAATGTACATATGGAATAAAAGTGGAGGTTTCTGAATACTACAGTTGGTTGAGTATACACACCGCAACTCCATTTCGTTTCTGCCTAAATGCTAATCTTTGTTACTTTTTGTTATCTTTATGTGGAATCCCAGAACTTTGGTACGTTGACCACTTTCATTTACATCTGTGCTCAGGTTCACAAACGTTGTTAAAGCAAAGGACAACCCTATACTTAAGGTCTGTTATTTCACTTAGACCATATTTTGATACAGTTTTTGCGTGACACCGAATGTTCATGGAGTTCTGTTTTTGTAAGATTTTATTCACTTACAAATGAATACAGATGGGATAGAATAGAATAGAATAGAATTCACTTACAGAGTTTTTGGACCCTATCCATGAGGTCGTCCTTAAGTTAAGGAATGATTGAGAACCTGGGACCTTGTAATCTAAAATGTCTTGACCTGTAAGGTTGCGGTTTCCCCTGTAAACAGCCTTACTATCAATTTTACGGCCAATTAACGATTAACTCTCTGAAATGCTCTCTGTCCAAGGTCTGAGAGTGGGAAGGGTTGATGCTGGTTTTGTTAGTGGAGCTTCGTGTTTTTTCCGCCATTGCAAAGCCAGAAGACGTGTGGAACGAACTGGTAAAACCCGATAAAATTGTTCATAGCAAGTACATGTATTTGAATTTCGACATACTTTACCTCGTGTTCAGGCACCTGAACATTTTATGTTTTTCCCAGCTATTTTCATAATTTTGTTTTTGCTAAACTGATTAAAGGAGTCTTTGTAGAGTATTGGTCTTTATAATATGCATGCATTCGACATCCAAATAGCAAGCGACACAGCAATTAGATATTAAGAAGACTCCATTTAGTGAGCAAAACCATGTGATGTATACATGTTTCAGGGGGCGTGACTAGGGGTAATTGCATGTTACGCACAATAATTTTTTTTATCATATGACGTCGCATCTGAGAGTGTAATAAAGCCATGCATTAAAAACGATAATCCACTAGTGGATTAAATATGCAAATTACGTCGTATAGTTTTACGCTGACGTCCATTAAAACGTCGCGTTTTCTAATAGCGAAATCGTGACGTTTTAGTGCAAATTTTGCTAATAAAATGCGATTTTAGTGTCATGTGATAAATAGAATCTTGCATTCGTGCTCCTGTATTATTGAATTTATTAAACTCGTTGTTGAAAATGATAAGATGCTCGGCAGAGCCTCGCATCTTATCTTTTTCCCCAACTCGTTTAATAAATTCAATAATACATGAGCACTCATGTAAGATCCTCTATATACCCACTGAGGGCAAGAATAAGAGTTTAGCTCCTAAGATATCGCATGTTGTTGTGTCTGTTTGCAGTTACTAGTCTAGCTATTTTGGTATGAACATGGAGGTCTGTGATGAGGAAAAGTGTTTTCTTGACGAAAGAAATACTTCGGGATTCCATGCGAACCGTCACTAACGAGTTTGTACACCATTCTTCTAGATCACTTAAGTATATCATGTTCATTGTGTACTTTCGTGACACATCATCGTCCGCCTTTCGACCGTACTTGATAACGTGGTTCTTATTCAAATGACATCCTCTGGTCATAACTGACGAATTTTTCATGCGTTTAAGTGATTATTTGATAGCAAAGGCTGCCAGTAAAAATGCTTCAGATATAGGCCAATGCACTTCCGGCAGATGACCTAATGCCAGTTACCGATTTATATTACCTGTTTCCAAAATTAATATACCAATTACAGACTTATATTAGCTATTTCCAGTACTGTCATGATTATGAACGAACCGGGAAAGAAGTTAAGCATAGGTTTTGGCCTTTAATAAAAGGAGACTAAATAAAATATATATTTTAAGGCATTAAATATGTGCTATGTTTTTTTTCTGCAAAATCCTTTAAAGATATGATTTTTAGTTGTAGGAATTTGCGCAATTCGATAAATGAGCCGCGACACGAGAAAACCAACAATGTGGTTGTGCGCCCAGCGCAGACTTAGATCAGCCTGGGCATCCGCCCAGTCTGATCAGAGTCTTCGCTGTGCGCATGGAGGTAGCTTAGACTCTAAGCACCCCTTTGAGCACTTAACAAAGAGTCTGCTCAAAGTGGGCGGATGCCCAGGCTGATCTAAGTCTGCGCTGGGCGCACAGCCACATTGTTGGTTTTGTCGTGTCGTGGCTCAAATCATTGTGATAAATGCAAGAGTGTAATTAGGGACATGTCAATATTCTTGCTTATTATTTAAAGAATAAGAAGGAGCGTCGAACTTGGAAATATCTATTTTAGTCCTATCAGATTCAGACGTTTGTAAATCTGTCGGTAAAACAGTTCAATGTATTTTTCACACAAAGTTCGCAGTCGCAATTACGTCGAGTAACAATGCTAACACAGTGCACCTATAGAAGCAATAGAATTTTTTCGTGTTTTAGTCTGCAAAATTTCTTTTTTTTTCGAGCACATAAGTCTCATTGCCGATGTTATCGGTAATAACTGAGTTTTTGTGCCGTTTTATGATATTCGTTGACGTTAGATGGTTGATCTGTTCGAATTATGCATCGCAGAATAAGGTCACGTGTTAGAAGACTGATAATCACGTGTCAGAAGACTGCCAGAAAACAGAATCTGAACAACATCTCAAACACTTATAGTGTGATATCCAAAACAAACCTTATTTGAAATCAATGTTTGATATTAAAGGATAAGTTGCATTAAGGTGCAATAACGGCCCAATATTTTCGCAAAAATTCAAAACGCAGAAATCGAAAAAATAAAGATAGTTTGAAACAGGCCAATCCTTATATTTTGAAGATCTGGTTTTGAATTTTTGACACTCTCCCTAAAATATCGTCATTTTTTTTTTTACCACAAACTACCCTAGAAGTGGCAATAAAACAAATAAAAGTCACCAGCTTGCGAACTTTAACATCAGTGATAAGTATCAGCGCAGGCATGACCCAACTTAAAATTATGACATTTCTTATAATAGCATATGCCTACAGTGAAAAAGTCTACTTGGGTCATGCCTGCGCTGGGTTTCAAAACATAACTTTTTAAACGGTCAGCATCTTTAGGTTTAAATAGGAACGAACCTATCAAGCGTTTTGCAAACTAATAGTTCATTTAATGGTTTTCGTCTTTTATTTTACTTTTATCTATTATTTTGTTTCATTTATTTTTTATTGTTAAATTTTCTTTTCTCCCTTTCTTTCTTATGTTCTTACATTTTTTTACACTCTTTATCTTCTTCCTGTTTGTCTTTTATGCGATAACTTGGCATCTGAAGTGAATAACGTATGGCTTTAGCCCATATTGGACCTTTCCTTTTGGCCTTTCGTTCTGCATTTAATTTTAGAGAACTTATATCGCATCTACTCCCATATCCCAGATATCCATAGATGTGCTACCATCATCAATTGTCACAACAGCATCACCAAATTAAGCCGCGACACGTGAAAACCAACAAAGTGGTTGTGCGCCCAGCGCAGACTTAGATCAGTCTGAGCAGCCACCCAGTCTGATTAGACTCTTCACTAAGCGCTTAAACGGTAGCTAAGGGTCTAAGCTACCTTCATGCGGACAGCTAAGACTCTGATCAGACTGGATGGATGCCCAGGCTGATCTGAGTCTGCGCTGGGCGCACAACCACATTGTTGGTTTTGTCGTGTCGCAGCTCAATTAAATATGACCAAATAGTTCACCAAGGTGGGCCGAAACTTCTAAGTATGGCCCTTGTTCCTTCTTTCGAATGTGTTCTCTCCTCTCGAAGAAACTCTTGACTTTTCTGCAGCTGGTGTTGTGGCGTGTGGCGGCCGTAAAACGTCTCCCCGTACATCATCCATAGTGCAGATTATGTTTTACTTTTGTCCTTTGAGATCAGAGGATATATTCTGAGGAATCAGAAATGTTTTATTGATTTAAATTCTTTTTCTAGATCATCGCTTTTTTTAATCATTTGGACTTCTTTCGACACTTATCAGTCTTCCAACCTAATACATTGTTAAAATTAAGAAATTACAGTATGCTTCTCTCTGGCTTTCATCGCCAGATATTGTAAGGGCCACTGATGAGGCTTGACTAGCCGAAACTTCGAAGTATGGTCCATGTTCCTTCTTTCGAATGTGTTCCCTCCTCTCGAAGGAACTCTTTAAGATTTTAATTCAAAGAACATCATGTCAGCTGGCAAACCTGAGTCATTGCTAAAACTATCTGAGCTGCAGTTTAGAGCATTTAAAAATCTTAGCCCAATTTAAAGCGATAATATGGTAGAGGTTATCGTAACACATATGTATACATGTAGCAGAAAATTTCAATTGTTCAGATCCTGTTTCTGCTGGAAATGAAATCTCGACATACACTTTGCAACTTGATGAAACACCAGCAGGCAAGTTTGGAGAATTCACGCTTATTGATCCTCGCCGCCAGATTCAACATTAATGAGACCTGGCCCCAGGGTTATAAAACTTTTTCCACACTCAACTCAGCTGAGTATGATATTTTACCTGCTAATACTTAGCTAATAACTGATAAGTACAGTTGGTTTCTTGCTCAGTTTAGCTGAGTATTAGATTTTCTTTGCTTATGAATATCAAAGTGCCAACATTAGTTGGCATTTTTTTATTTGTCAGCAGAGAAAATTTCATGCTCAGCTGAGTTGAGCACGAAAAAAGTTTTATACTTCTGGGACCTTATGCTAAGTACATAGGTACGGACGGCATAATTTGTAGAGACAAGCTTTTCTCGGTATCTTAAGATATGTTTGATGCTTGAATTTTACGTCGATGTGCTGCTTATAGCGTCGGGAGTTACTACACTGTAAAAATCGCGCTTAGCTATAAAACACAAGTGGTTACACGTTTAGGTGTAAACATGCTTAGCAATATGTCATATAGCTAAACATGTATGCCTTTTCTATTATTTTCCCGGACAAAGTCTGCTAAACGCGTTTTATTCTGTTACGCGTTTCGGATGAATCCATTTTCTCTTTTCATCGTTGAAGAACGAAAAAAAGAGACGAAAATGTTGACAGAGGAAATTTTCGAAATAAAAAGTAAATATAACTAGTTTTGGACATGTTCAATTTCTAATCATAAACCTAAACATGTTGCAAATTGAACATGTTACGATTTAAACACATAAAAAATCGGACTGCATTTTTTGCATTGATTCTAAACACATTTTTTACAGTGTAACTGATGCGACACTTTAAGTAGGAACGCTTTGACAGGGCTCAGTCTTAACAATGTGTTGGACATAGGAGAAATCGTCATTTAGCCAGGTTTGCATCTACTCATCACCTTGACATGCGTACCGAGTGTGCGAGTTCGAAACGAATACAATCATTTAGACGGATTAAAAGAATCTCTCAGTCATACTGCAAGACCATGTGCACTATGGCGTAAAGCAAAGCCTCTGATCAGACTATCCATCCGCTCAACTTATACAATATTTCCTGTGCGTCTGCATCAACCGCTTTGTTTAGTTTTGAGAATTCATCGCAAGACGAGGAATACTCGGATCCGACTGTGCAGATGCTTAGACTTATACGTATAGATATCCGATATGTAAGTCAGATCTGTTTATGTTGCTATGCAATTTTCAGTTTAAATCAACGATGTCATGGTCTTAATAATTAAGTAATTGTTTTATACTCTAGTCCTATTTATTTATCACTGTCAAGCTTATAATTTACATTGTTATTACTAGTTGTTTCATTAATATGAAAGGTTCCTCGTCCTTCAGAAGGCACAATCCCTTAGAAAATGGAAGTGCATCTATCTATTTATTAGATAACAAGATTTGTTACTGTAATCATTTTGTTTGCATCAAAATGCACTCGGGTTCACCAGATCTTCAAAGTTTCAAACATCCATAAAGCAGCTGCATTTATAATGGTACAGCTAAACTATTTCATGCTGTACACGAGCTCTTGATTTTATTACACTTGCTAGAAATCACAACATACATAAGAAAAGGGGGCCTTGTGGCTTCCCACCATTCAGAGAAATTATAAATATGTCACTGCTGTGTCAAAGGTCAAAGTAGCTGTCTTATTCTCTGCTCTTGAAGGAACTCTTTAAGATTTTAATTTTTTTTTCAGTGCGCAAGGGAGCAGCAGTTTTATATATCAGTTTTAAAATATCAAACTATGGTTTGAGGGCTGGATTTGGATTTTGATTGTTTCAGTTCCTGGTCTTTGCATACTTTTTACTTTTAATATCATCCTTATGCATATGCACAAGTATCTGAAACGATGACAACGAGGTCGACAACTTCTACTGGCCACTCAAAGTAATAATAGACACAGCACCAAAGAAGGACAATCGATTTTACAACGAAATGGAACGCTCAAGTTATAAGTGATGCTGAGGCTAATTTGGGAAACATTTATGGACCCACCTGCAATGCCAGGATAAATGAGACAGATTTCAGATTTCTTGAATTTGCAATCTTTAACAACCTGGGGTCGTATTTATAAAACCACTTAAGTCGTTGCTATGCTGTTGCTAAGGCTAAATTTCTATGTTGGAGATTCCCTTACAACTATGAAATTTGCTCTCGAGGAACAGTCTGAAAAACGCTGTTCCTCCAGAGCAAATTTCATAGTTGTAGGGAATCTCCTTCATAGAAATTCAGCCTCACAACAGCATAGCAACCACTTAAGTTGTTTTATAAATACGGCCCCTGGTACTGACACACACTCAATGCCCCTATAAACCAAGCAGAAAACGACGAACATTGCACAGACCAGAAGGACAGCACAATATTCAGATTGACTATATATTGGTGAGGAAGCGATAACGTCCATAGGACAAAGGGTTTCCTGAATCAGACATGGAAAATGTACATGACCTGGGGATGATGACTTTCGAGTTTGTTTGAAAAAAGGCAGATAGCCAATCCAGCCAGGACCGAGATTTGACCTTGAGATAGTAAGAGACGTAGATATGTCATGCACTTTTCGAACAGCAATAGGTGGGTTGATTGGTTAGTTGGCTGTTTTGAATATAACGGCTCTTTAAGACAGTATTTCAGTCTATATCGAGACCTCTTTCAGATAAAGGGAGAAAGAAACGAGACGTGAAAGGGAGAGAAAAATGTCCCACGACCATCGCCCGAACAAGACCACCCCAGTAATAGGTGAAACATTCGCACCACTTATTGGTTTGAGGGATGATGACATGGACATAGACACCATGATTACTGCTTATAATCAGCAGTGACTGTAAAACGCCAGTGAAATAATTTTGAAGAAGCTTCGAAGGAACAAGAGCTGTTACAATATGTAACAAATGCCCCTGAAGGCCCGTTAAGAACTGTAATCACGCCATTGTTTCATCCGAATGTCCGTTACAAATCATTCGCCACGATGAACAAAATCTCGCTAAAACAATGATAGAACTTAAGAAAAAAAAATTATACGTAATTGAGGATAAATGACTTGAACTTTGACCTCTTGCTATGACCTTGACCTTGGGTGTGGGAACCTATGTCGTGCATGGCAAGTCTTCTCAGTAGGCTTTATCTTTCTTTAAGGTTTGCTTTGGTACTTTTCTGAATAATTGCCGAGACATAATTTGACCTCTGACTCCAGATTGTGACCCTGACCTTGAATTTGGAATCATAAATATTGTGTGTTAAATACCTTCTCATTATGGTTAACCTTTCTGTGAAGTTTGATGACATTCGCTGCAGCAGGTTTCAAGTTATCACAGAGTCGAGATTTGACATTTGATCCCTAATTGTGACCTTGACCTTGAACATGGCAACCTAAATCTTATGTGCGACACATCTTCTCATTATGTTTCAACTTAATGTGAAGTTTCATTAAATTTGCTTCAGTAGTTTATAAGTAATTGCTGAGACCCAATTTTGAGATACAATTTGACTTTTGACCCAACTGTGGCCTTGACCTTGGGTGTAGGGACCTAAGTCTTGTGCGCGACACACCGTCTCATTATGCTTTATCTTTCTGTGAAGTTTCATCAAATATGCTTCGGTAGTTTTAAAACTATCGCTGAGACACAATTAAGAGACACAATTTGTCCTTTGACCCTATTGTGGCCTTAACCTTGGGCGTAGGGACCTAAGTCTTATGCGCGACACACCTTCTCTTTATGCTTTATCTTTTTATGAAGTTTCATCAAATTTGTTTCAGTAGTTTTAAAATTATCACTGAGACAAGATTTGTAACGGACGGACGGACTGACGGACGGACGGTCGGACGGTTCGATTTTAATATGCCACCCGAAGTCCCTTCGGGGGCATTAAAAACCCTGGGTCACCAGCGGTACCCTTGACGACTGCAATGAGGAAGAAGAAGAGGCGATATGAAGCAGACGAAGAGAAAGAATACAAGGAAACTAACAAGAGGATTGCGAGTGCCCTCAAGAAAGCAAATTAGAACAGTATAGGTATTCACTACGAAAACTTCGAAAATTCTTGAACAAAAATAGCAGCAAGAGAAGCTGTTGAAAGACCCTATTTCAGAGAAACAGGGTAGATTCGCAACTTCCAAGGACAAGTCTGTGACATGTCTCACAGAGAAAACCTGGGTCTCCGCAGATGGACTGAAAATTGCTCAGACCTATACAGTCATGAGAGTTATGGTGACAATGCAGTTTTGAACTGCAGCCAGCACCAAGAAGAAGATCAACAAGCGACATTTGGTGAGGAAGTTAGCATTGCAGCAGCAGCAGCTTTGATCCAGGGGAGGTCTGCCGGAGTTGATAATTTACCTGCAGAATTTGTTCAAACCGATGGTTAGACCGTGGCTGATGTTTTAAAGGGATACGTAAATTAAGCCAAAAAGTGGTACCCCCCTTTAATGATTTTATGCCTCTGTTATGTCATTACCTATGTGAGATGGTGAATTTTTTTATGAAATAGCAGTGTCACTGGAATGTTGCATGGCAGGATTATGACACACATTAAACAAGAATTACAAGTCTTTAACAAAAGTAAGTAGGAAACTTCTCAGGAACTGACACAATTTAATTCCAGATCCCACCCAAGACACCATGTGGGAAAAAGACAACACAAAATTATTCATCACCAAAGCAAAGACATCACCAGCGGCAGCCTAGTGAACAGCCATTTCATAATTTCATATGTAGGTAGTCACCGGACTAAACATTATATCAATAACAGACAGAGCAACAAACATCATATATACTGAAGGGATTTAAAAACTTCCACCCATTAATTTTTAATATCTCAAAACAAATGCAGCTTTTATCCACCGAAATTTCATGACATATATATTCTCTTATGCCTGATTATGTCCATATCCCAAACTTGTAATCGTTCAACCGAATCGGTCAGGAATTAGCACGTGTTCCTCGTGTTCTTAGTGCAGTTTACATATAGACGGATCACTTCATGTATACGGTTTTCTGACAACATATTGTTCTTACAAGATCAAATTCAATTTGAGAAGTTTGAACTCGGTCTGTGGCTTCATTTGGCCTACCGCGCCTAAATATCACAAACAGGTGCAGAGCTTTGTGACGTCGCGAGATAAGTTTATGCATTAATTACGGCAATTTAAATCTCAGACGACGTGCAAGGTTTACAGGAAGCTCAGAGGACCGTCAGGAAAGCAGCTACTCAAAATTAACAACCAGAGGCGATGACGTTATCATGCGACGACGCCGTCTTTGTAATAGGTTTTGCGTGACATCATCAATTGCAGTGATAATTGCAAACTAACGTAGATGACGTAACAATAAATCGTTTAAAAGAGTGTTGCATAAGATAACGCCGTCATCGCCTTATGTGTTTCAGGCACGTAACTCTGCTTTATTGACGCCATTTAAGTAAATGATACAAATAAACTGCGTAATCTTTAAATTTGAGAAATTTCAAGCATTTTCTCGTAAAGTATTCACAAGTGAAACTCTGCTTTACTGACGTCATTTAAGTAAATGATACAAATAAACTGCGTAATCTTTAAATTTGAGAAATTTCAAGCATTTTCTCGTAAAGTGTTCACAAGTGAAAGAATCAGCAGCCAGCAATAAAACGGATCTAGGATTGCACTGTGTCAGTTCCTGAGAATTTTCATACTTACTTTTATTTAAGGGCCCGACCCGCCGACATGCAATGAAAAAGGGCAGCAAACTAAACCGTGAATGGGCTGACCACTAAGCATGACATTTTAGAGCTCCGAAGCAAATAAACTCATAGGGAAGAATTCTCGTTATAGTTACGGGATATTTCGATAATCTCCGAGAGGGCCGGAGATAAGCAGTTACCAGTTTAATAGGGAAATGTATAGAAGCTCATAAATAAAGTTTATTTTCTTATTTGATATATTTTCCGATATTAAATTATAATGTCTAGCACGAAAAAGCATTTCAAGCTCTTAACTCTGGTATAAAAATTATAGAAATACGTCAATGAGAAGTTTTCTTCCGTCTGAGCCCATAGTTTTCTTTCTATAAACCAAAGCTTTCTTACCACAATTTATTCAAATTACGCGAATCTTCGTTTTTAGACCTAAATAACATATATAGATTAACATTTGCGAATCTATTATAAGGGTTATTCCTTTGATTACAATGATGTAATTATTTACATACATAGCTAAATGGGAAATTTCTAAATTCTTCCCTGAGTGTCTAATTTGGCTAACTATTGATTCGAAGCTTGGTCGAAAATTTTCTAAGTTCTTTCAAGGGAAGTAATCTCATTTGTAGCAAAGGGCTAAAATTTACAGGTAGTATATAGTTATCGATTTGACACCGTAACGCGTTTTTTGCCAGATGCATCAAAACCATTGTTTGTCTGGTAAAACTTACCATAATGACACAACAGTCTTTAGGAGATAATGGGAAATCCCCGCAGTGACGTCATCGATTGATCACGTGGGTTACTTGGTTGTCAAAAGATTAGCAGCAGATAGTATTTTTCTATAGGATAGTTTGAAGTGTAATCGCTAAAATGCGTAACAGATAATTAAAATAAGTGCGAATAAATAGCTACCGATTTAAAACAATTGTAAATATGGTCTTAGTCACCTGTCATACGAAAAAGAAATCATTTAATTAACTGAACGCATATTTGGGTATACCCATCAATTTAACCGAACTGTTTTTCTTAATTCAATAACTACGACAGAAAAAATATTAACAGAATAAAATGAAAATACTGTAGATCAGTATCTTAATCTTTTCTACTATAAAGTATATTGATTAGTATATATAGGATAAGATGAAAAAAAAAAAATAAGAATATTATGTCTAAGAGAATTTAAGCGGAATTACTATAACGTGTCGATCGGATTTAGGCACAAGAAAATAAATAAAAAAATAGTAATAGAAATAATGATATCTATCGATGGTTGCGATTTCTTTAAATTTTATAAACAATTTAGAGTAAGGTTTGTAAGACATAGCAACAATTGATACAAATGAAAAACCTCTCTCTCTCTCTTTCTCTCTCTCTGAATATATGTACCCTTGCACATTCTGATTGCAGATTCTTATGTGATGTTTAACGAAATAAAGTATAATATTATAATTTGATAAAAAGATCACGCTGCTAAAACAATGTATTACATGCAGTTTATACATATTAACTTAATTATGCTCAACAAGGTATTACATGTACTCAATCATCAGTAAAAAGTTTAAATCTTTGAATCTGGCCAATTCTGTAAATGATGCCGATGCAACGCTGGCATTTAGTCGGAAGATTCGGTTTAAAAAAAAATAAAGTAGAAAAAAATTAAAAAGAGAATATGAAAAAAGAAAAAAAGAAAAATTAAATAAAATTGAGGAAGCCATACATTTGTATTAACGGATAATTAGCCGCACTCGGCGCACAAACAGTTTATTTTAGATACATGTTTATTTCAAATTGTCACCACAGGACACTAGCGGCGTTTTTGAACTATGATAAGACGTCCTTGATCAAAGGACCCACTGAAGACATACAACAGCAAACAAACATTTTTAATTCAGAAAATTAAAACAGGATACAGACTAAGATACTTTTTATTAGAGCATCTATGATAAAAAGTATATATTGTATTTTGTGAATGCGAGATCTAACAAGTAAAGGCATGTTTAATGCTAACAATAATTCAATGATAAAATTGAATTTCACATTTCATCTCGTTTCAGTGTAAGCTTTTAGCTATATCGTAAAACAAGTGATTGCCACCTAAAATATTAATTTTAAAACAGTTCATAAAATTCTATAATAGAACTTAGCTAACGGTACTTTTTGAAAGTTACATGAAGATCAAAATCTTGAACTAAGAAATATAAAATAAAAATATATGCAGCTGAGTCATTCATCAACGATTCGCTGCCATTTATTCAGTCATCCATTCATTTAGTGGTTTGTTTGTCCGTTCGTTCATTCGTTGTATTTTCCATTTCCCTTTTTACATGCTACATCATCTAGACTTTTATAAATTTGCGCTATGAACATGAGTGATAGAAAGGGAAAAAAAAAATTTGAACCATCTTAGCACGCAAATAAATCATGAAATTCAATTTCAAGCCTTACTTAGTATCTGTCTAAAATATCGAAATTTTTCTGTTTTCAATTCATATTTTACACAAACAATCATGCGCATAAGCTGTGATCAGCTGTATACCACGTAGAATACTGTATCTATCTTTCTGCCAACCATACTCGGGGAATCACTCGGGTGTCTTATCAGTGACGTCACGCTTTTATCTCCTTTAAGAAATTCTTTGTAGAATTTGAATACAAATTCAGATTAAATTAAATAAGCATTTGGTACTGCACCCCAGGAAAAGTAAATAGTCCTATACTATTTCCCAAATTAGTAAGAAAGCCTGACCGCCTGGTTCACCCAATGACTACGCCAGACAGTGACCTGTATTTAACGTTTATTAATTAAAAGTACTACATATATTTCGTCTGAGGTACTTTTATTCGGCTTATACTATCATCTGGCGCAGGGAATTGAAGTATTAAACCATCCTTTTTTTACCCCAGACTTCAGTTTACGCCCTCATGATGTTATACTACATGTATTTCCCAGAATCAACATGGATAAGACCATGCTACTTGACACCCATACTGACAGAAAGATTTTGATCAGCGCCATTCGCTCGGAGGTTTCTTCATATTTATTCATACTTATAACGGCTATTCTCACAGAGGAAGCATCCCAATGTAGTCAGGCAATGATCAGGAACCGATTATAACTTTATCCGCGACAAGACAAAACCGACAAAGTGGCATGTGCGCCGAGCGAAGACTCAGATCACTCTTACCGGCGCCAAGTCTTAACAGAAATTTTGGTTTGCGGTCAAAGGGTAGCTAAGGGTCAAAGCTAGGTCCATGCGGATAGTGAAGACTGGTCAGGCTGGGTGGATGCCCAGGAAGATCTGTGTCCTCGCATAGCGCACATGCCCCTTTTCTGATTTTGTCGTGCCGCGGCTTATAATGTCATTATGACAGGTACATTAACGTTCCTAAATGTTGTGGGGTCGTGTATGTTTGTGATTGTGTTAGTCAAGCTCCGATAAGGAAGCAATCCAACATATAAATGTCTGGCTAAATATGCTGAGTATAAGAAAATAAAGTTATCAAGTGAAAAATGTGTATTTAAATCATCGGTTTCGGGCTCTCCGTCGGGCGCTGTAATTATGATAATGTTTGATCCCTCTATTACAATATAAGATAAAATCTAAGTCTTCATCACTTATTTTCTAGAATACTGTAAAATTCTTACATAAGGTACCTTCATATATTGACGTCAACAGGGAGAGAATAAAGCTTTCCGCGGAGCCGTTATGTTGTGCAGCAGTGAAGCCGCTTTGCCTAGCTTGCCTGTTGCAAACGTTTCGCCTTTTGTCGATATGGACACCTCTTATACACCTTTATCGAGTACTGCTATTACTCGTTTAAATTCAAGAGGAGTATGACACACTTTCAAGTGAAGCAACTCTGTTGATTACGTTTTTGCCCCCTTTCGTGACTTCCATTTCACTGGTCTTCAAAACCTCCGTAAAAGGAGCCTATCCGTAAAGGATGGTTGGTTGATTTGATGCTTAACGTCCACGGTAAACAACTAAGGTCATGTCGGGACGGTCAGTTAACCTAACCACACTATTCCTGGGCAGGCTTAGACCTCCTAAGCGGTTAACCAGTACTAAGTGCACATACTTTCGCCAGTAACTGACAACTGCCCTTCTTGAATCAGCGGAAGGAGAAACGAAAGTATGTGGCCAGACCGGGATTCGAACCCAGGACCTCTGACTTACAAGTCAGGTGCCCTACCGATTGCGCTACCCGGCCCTATCCGTAAAGGACGGTATTTGCTCCTAGAGGAGCAAATGCTGTTCTTTAAGTGTAGGCTCCTTTCTGGGAGGAGAGGAAATACTATCCTTTAAGAGTTGATCCCTTTTTGGAAGGTTTTGACGCCTAAGAAAGCAAATAAGAAGTCACGAAAGTTGTCTCCCTGTGAAAAAAAAACAAGTTTCTCTTATTTTCTTATACGGCAACGTGTCAAGGAATTACTGTCGAAATGGCAAGCAGTGCAGACCCTCCCTGGTCCACCCGTTCATTTTGTAATGTAAAACTTTTAAAATCGGGGCACATAAAACTAAAAGCGTAAAATGAAACAGCTTGTCTTTATAATGCAGTTATGTGTCCGAAAGATGCGATTGGAATCGCAAACAATGTAGGCCTTGATCAGACTGCTCCTTTAATCTGGGTCTGCACTGTTTGTTCAGACTTATATCTGCCCCAGTACTTAGAAGTTTTATGGTATGTGGGTCTGACACTGACGCCCTAACTTTAGAGACATTATTGCAGGGATCCATGCATTAACATCTGCCCGATACTGATGAAGATGCTAAAGCCCGAGTTGGAGGTCGAGGCTTTCAACTCCTTCCGAGGAGCCCAGCATGTGTTAGCTCACAGCGACATGGTTGAAACCAGCAACGAAAGTACAAGCACACACACTCCGGTGCCAAAGGTTAGTAGCCTTTACTGAAATTCTAATATGCTTCCATGTACTTTTAATTTGGGGAAAGCAGTTGCATTGCCTTCGTGAATTATATTTCGGAATCTGCCCTCCAACACCATGTGCTGTAAGGCACTACCCGTGCCTTACAGCGCATGATGTTGGAGGGCAGTAAAAATATTCCTTATTATACACTATTCAAAATGTTTAAAGGAGCGCATAATAGTTTTTTTTCATTGACAACGGTGTAATGGATCCTCTCTTAAAGGGTCAATCTTCGAGCAACAAAGATATGAAATTTCCAATCATTTTGCAAAATGTTTAAAGAGGGTCGAGGTTACTGATTGCACAAGTTTTGATTCAGAATTAATCCTACCCATGTCCATGGACTGAATTTTGTAAAAATGGAATTATGGTAAAAGAAACGAAAATATTTCAGAAAATTTCAGCCAAAATAATACGACCATTCATGTTTTTAATGAAACCGAATGTCCTGCAAAGTGATCCGGTTAAAAGGATCACTTCGAACTCAAGTTTATTAGATTTTATGGACTTACAGAATAATGCTTCAATTTCAGAAAATTCGCAAATTGCAAACTTTGTTCTATGAAAATAAGTAAGACCTCATTTGCATTGTAAATCTTCTTGTCTTAAATTTCGATTTTTTCTCAAACTGCTGCCAAAGAATGGGAAATTCTTGGCTACTGATGTAAGACTTTATGGGCCGTTGAACAGGGTATGTGTTGTGCTAATGGCTCTGGGAAAATATCATCTGCTTCTTTAGATAATTGAGTAGTGTATATTATCTGACTAGCATGTCTTATTCCGAGCTAGTCTTTGGATGTTTGCAAACGCGATTATCTTCTTTGACATTCAGATTAATTGCTTTGCGTGCATTGACAGTAGGATCCGATATATCTTCAAAAGCAAAACAGGAAGTCTTTGTTCCTGTATCTGACTGATGATATTTCTTGGCAGTATAATATTACGCTCAGTATACTCGTAACATTGTTTAAAAATCTGCTTATAAACAACAAAAGATTTTGCATCGCCTCAAGTATGCATCTTTTTACCAAAATAAATTTCAGTCTTAAACTTAATTTAAACAATTAATGAGCCGCGACACGAGAAAACCAACAAAGTGGTGGTGCACCCAGTGCAGACTCAGATCAGCCTGGGCATCCGCCCAGTCTGATCAGAGTCTTCCCTGTCCGCATGAAGGTAGTTTAGACTCTTAGCTACCCTTCAAGCGCTTAGCTAAGAGTCTGATCAGACTGGGCGGATGCCCAGGTTGATCTGAGTCTGCGCTGGGCGCATAACCACATTGTTGATTTTCTCGTGTCGCGGCTCAATTTTAAAGTTGTCATTTATTACATCTCTATACCTTACTAATCATTTTGATCAAATTACTTATATATACTCATATCATTAGCATGAATTACCTCGTTACATGCACGGGCCACAGTAGGTATTTTGTCCGCCTGTACGGTTGATAATCCACTTGCAACTCCTAGTGGATTATCTCTTTGTAAGGACGAAAATGCTCTATCTGTCGCATAATCTATGTCATTATAGTAATCAGAGAGGTACGGATTCAAGTAGTCTCAGGCGCTCAGCGAAGGCGTAGAAGGTCGCGGATTCGAATTCCCGTTGGGCCAAGGACTGAGCTCTGCAAACCCAGCAGTAAATAGATACCTTTTCGTATCAGGGAAGCATAAAGGCGGCGATAGGAGAGGGATATTTTTAAAGCACATCAAAGGCTTGCGTACTACAGTTATTTGCGTTAGTTAGCAGTTGTAATCACTTTCTGTTCCATGTCACGCAAGACAACAGTATACCCTAATCATCTTAAATACTAGGTCACGTTAACTGTTTTTGATATTATCCTCCATTTGAACAAATTAATAATACTAAACAGCGATGAGACAAAAATACATACAAGATAAGGCATATATCAGTACCTCAGTTTTTTACGATTTAATACCCAACTGGCATATCAGCGCCTTCATTTCTTTTCAGTTGTTTTTTTTTTTTTTTTTTTTTTTTTGGGGGGGGGGTTGTTGTTGTTGTTTTGTTTTGTTTTGTGTTTTTCTTCTTTTTTTCAGAAAATTGAATTTAAAAAAAAATAAGACTTTAGATGAGTATAATATACTAAAAAAAATATTAAAGGGTCAAACTTTTACCCCGCGATTTCTGGAACATTTCAAACATTTGGTAAAATAAATCATTTCCACCTTCCATTTCATTCATTTTACAAGTTTTGTACACATGAATTTTGAAAATATCACCTATATCTTGACCAAGTCCAGACTTCAATTCACATTACCCTCAAAATCAGAGTTGTTTGAAGTCCATAGGGAACAAATTCACCAAAATTTTTGATTTGGCCAATTCATAATTTTTTTGGAAAAATTGCTCGATAGTCAACAAGTTTAATCATTTTTAAGGTCAGCAAGCTATAAGAAGTTTAAAACTCATAGCAATTTTAGATGTTATTCCCGACCAAACTGACACACTATCAATTCTCTATGGGAATTCAAACAACTTCCATTTTAGGGGTAGTTTGACTTAAAGCTTGGCCTTGGTAAAGACAAAGGCTATAAGCTCAAGCTTCATGTCTATAAACTTGTAAAATGAATAAAATGGAAGGTGGAAATGATTTATTTTACCAAATGTTTGAAATGTTCCAGAAATCGCGGGGTAAAAGTTTGACCCTTTAATATTTTTTTTTGAGTATATATGGTCAAGCCTGGCTGTTAATTTCAGAGTCCCTTTGGCTGATATTGAAGTTTATAATTGACTTTGTGACCAATACGTATGACGCCGTCATTTTTCCCCTGAAACTTGTACCTGATAGGCAGTCTCAGGTAAGTATCTGGCCAGGTCCAGCATCGCAGTTACATCACCTTCAAAACTGAAAACAGGTCCAAATTCGACCTTATGATCAGCTAAGTGCTTTCTTCTTTTTTCTGATAATAAGCAAAGGCATAAAATCTTCGATGTTTCCAGAACTCAGCATACTTTAAACAGCAAAATATCATACTTCTGCACTACCTAGCCCCCTCAAAAAACGTAAATATACAGAATATAAGGGCAGAGGCCATGCGTCACCTGACGTGTGATATGTAAAACAAACCGCAGCCCCTTATTCAGTGGTTTGTCGGAATATAGAGCTAGCAGTCTCAGTATGAGGAAGATAAATTGGACTCTGTATTATCTTTATTTGAGCCGCGACACGAGAAAACCAACAATGTAGTCGTGCGTACAGCACAGACTCAGATCAGCCTGGGCATCCGCCCAGTCTGATCAGAGTCTTCGCTGTCCGCATGAAAGTAGCTAAGAATCTTAGCTACCCTTTGAGCACCAAGCGGAGAGTCTGATCAGACTGGGCGGATGCCCAGGCTGATCTGAGTCTGCGCTGGGCGCACAACCACATTGTTGGTTTTCTCGTGTCGCGGCTCATTTTCAAGTTGACATGGATGACTGAAGTAAGGTTACTCCAAAACCTTTGACTTAAACTTCATCTATGTACGTTTATGCTGATTACTTATACATGTAGTTGAAGCTGAATTCTAATGCCATGCGTTTATATCCTGTTTTAAGAGCCCCATTAGAAATGGTGCCCATCGGAATGCCAACCGTCAGCTAAATTACAACTTTGTCTTTGTAATGAGCAAAAATGACCATATTCACTGTCTAAACTTAAAATGTTATATGTCCCCAATGATCTTAGTTGTTATTTAAGTTCGTACACTTCCTTTATAACAGATCTGGCCCCGAGGTTATAAAACTTTTTTCATGCTCAAGTCAGCTGAGCATGAAATTTTATCTGCTAATAAATAGCAAATTATTGATGAGTACATTTGTTTTCTTGCTTAGTTTAGCTTATTATGAAGTTTTGTCTGCTTATGAATATGAAAATGCCAACATTAGTTGGCATTTTCGTATTTATCAGCAGAGGAAATTTCATGCTCAGCTGAGTTGAGCATGAAAAAAGTTTTATAACCTCGGGGCCAGATGTCTTTAACAGAGAAATGTGAGTTGTTATTTAAAGGTAGGTTCCTGTACTTTGGAATGCATCATAATTTTGATGATCTTTCATCCAAGTTGTTGGAAAGCACTTATAAAAGGGAATGAATAAGTTTCACTAAAAAGTGTAAATCAAAAAAATATTAGAAAAATTGTTTTGCAAGGGATTTCCTAACTCTGCTTCGCACACCAGTTAGCGCTATTTTTAGTTCGCGCCAAAAACAGATAACGCAGCTGAGGTCATGCTGCATTGCATTTTGGGATAGATTTAACCCATCCACCATGCCAGGACCTCTAGGAGAGCTCACGACAAGGGAAAACTGACCTTTGGAGAATGGCATCAGAAATCGCGCACTTATAGACATAATAATCATAGTTATTTTTAGAACTGGAATTCCAACGAAAGAAAATGACCAAAAGGGAAAACGACTATTTTCTTCAACATCTGACGAGTTTCTCAGTAGCAACAAAATCAGAAAAACAAGAGAATTCAATACTGCTCAGAAAAAGACGAAATTATTTTGTAGACATAATTATTATCGCTAGTACAGGAACCTACCTTTAAGTTCGTACACTTTCTTTATAACAGATCAGATGTCTTTAACAGAGAAATAAGTTCGTACACTTTCTTCATAACAGATCAGATGTCTTTAACATAGAAATGATAGTTACATTATCACAAAATATACTATTTTTCCTATCTTATGAGCTATAAAGCATAATTCTGCAACAAATAATTTCAGCACAACAACACATAAAACACAACTACCCTCCCTCACCCGAGGCACGGTACGGCAAATTCGACGTCTTATACCTGAATATATATGATATCAGAAAACATGTTAAATCCTTGACTGACCAAGTTATTCAGTAAAACTTCAATGGCTCGAACCCTGATGGCTCATTTACCCTGCCTGGCTAGAACTTGTTCTTGGGTCCCTAGAGGTCACTTTATATAGAAACCAACCCTGGATGGCTAGAACTACCTTTGGCTGGAACTAATTTTCATTGTCCCACGCCTGCTCGAGCCATTGAAGTTTTACTGTACACAGAAAATAACTGAGCCGCACACGACCAACCAACAAATTGGCATGTTCGCCCAGCGAAGACTCAGATCAACCTGTGCATCCGCCCATCCTGATAAGAGTCTTCGCTGTCTGCATGGAGCTAGATTAGACCCTTAGCTATCATTTAAGCACACAGCGAAGACTCTAATCAGACTGGGCGGCTGCCCAGTCTGATCTGAGATTTCGCTGGGCGCACAGCATACTTTGTTGGTTTTGTCGTGTCGCAGCTCAGATTTAATAGTATGTTAAGCTTTGGACATTTAGACCATGAAACATTACAATTAAGATGCAAATTGTCTGTTTATGAAACGGCTTTGAGTTAATCATGCTTATTTCTGCAAATTCCTATATGCATTCGTCAAGTTTGAATGTCCTTTTTTGTCGAGACAAAGTAGAAATTTAGCCACTATTATAAAACTTGAGAGTAGCTAAGCATTCATTGTTAAATCCTTTGATTCAGGAAAGTAGAGGAATTAGATATTATTTTGAATGTAATATGAAGCTATGTCTACATAATAACGGTTTTTAAAAAGTTCGATCAACTGATCTAACAAGAATCTAACAAGATTCTAACAAGAATCTGTTAAATTGGTTGGTTGATTTGATTGTTTTACGGCCCTTTGAGACAGTGTTCCAGTCTATATCGGGCCGCCTCTCAGAGAGAGGGAGAAAGAAAAGAGAAGCCAGAGGACCATTGGTCCTGTAGCTCACCTGAGTCCATTCATCCTCAGCACTCAAGGGTAGGTAACTCTAAAGTAAATTGTACAATGTGGCCTAATGTCAACGTTGACTGAGTTGTTAGTCTATGGAAACTTTAAAATGCAATAGCAATGAAACCACGTGGGCAACAATAATAGAAAATAATATTTATGTAGTGGCTAATGTCATGAACATGTATGCAAAGAATCAGCTTCATCCCCCCATATAGTTTTTGAGGAAAAGAGTTTTGAATATTTCTTCAATTTTTTTTCCTTTATGTTGCCATCACGGCAACTGATCTAATTCGGTGATTTGGACAAAATTAATATGAATATGAATCATAGAGGACTACTCAAGAAACATTTCTGTAGGAAAACAATCCAAATATCTGCAGTGAGAAAGCAAAAATTGCGGATTTCCATTTTTCCCATTATAAGCCAATAGTAACCAAACTTCTGGGGCAATTGCCAAGAAAAAACAGTATTTTAATTGAATGTAGTACTAAGATACGATTGTTAAGTTAGTTCCTTTTTCCTTTTTCCTTATTCCTTATTCCTTTTTCCTTATTCCTTTTTCCTTTTTCCTTATTCGATTTTCAGGCTCATAGAACTTTCCGAAACTGTGCCAAAGAAGATTCGCATATAGCACATTCATGATCATTTTTACTTCTAAGAATGATGGTATAGATTTCCAAAGCTCAGCGGTTCAAACTGCGAATAAGGAAAAAGGAAATGAACGAAAAATTCCTTTTTCCTTATTCGATTTTCAAACTCATAGAACTTTGCAGACCTGTGCAATAGAAGCTTCGCATATAGCACATTCATGATCATTTTTACTTCTAAGAATAATAGTATAGATTTCCAAAGCTCAACGCTACAAACTGCGAATAAGGAAAAAGGAAATGAACAAACAATTCCTTTTTCGTTATTCGATTTTCTGTCTTATAGAACTTTGCAGATCTGTGCAATAGAAGCTTCGCATATAGCACATTCATGATCATTTTTACTTCTAAGAATAATGGTCTAGATTTCCAAAGCTCAACGCTACAAACTGCGAATAAGGAAAAAGGAAATGAACGAACAATTCCTTTTTCCTTATTCGATTTTCAAACTTATAGAACTTTGCAGATCTTTGCACTAGAAGATTCGCATATAGCACATTCATGACCATTTTCACATCTAAGAATAATGGTATAGATTTCCAAAACTCAAGGGTTCAAACTGCAAATAAGGAAAAAGGAAATGAACGAAAAATTCCTTTTTCCTTATTCGATTTTCAGACTCATAGAACTTTGCGGACCTGTGCAATAGGAGATTCGCATATAGCACATTCATGATCATTTTTACTTCTAAGAATAATGGTATAGATTTCCAAAGCTCAACGGTTCAAACTGCGAATAAGGAAAAAGGAAATGAACGAAAAATTCCTTTTTCCTTATTCGATTTTCAGTCTTATAGAACTTTGCGGATCTGTGCAATAGAAGATTCGAATATAGCACATTCATGATCATTTTTACTTCTAAGAATAATGGCATAGATTTCCGAAGCTCAACGCTGCAAACTGCGAATAAGGAAAAAGGAAATGAACGAACAATTTTCTTTTTCCTTATTCGATTTTCAAACTCATAGAACTTTGCAGATCTTTGCAATAGAAGATTCGCATATAGCACATTCATGATCATTTTTACTTCTATGAATAATTGTACAGACTTCCAAAGCTCAACGCTACAAACTGCGAATAAGGAAAAAGGAAATGAACGAACAATTCCTTTTTCCTTATTCGATTTTGAGACTCATAGAGCTTTGCGGACCTGTGCAATAGAAGATTCGCATATAGCACATTCATGATCATTTTTACTTCTAAGAATAATGGTATAGATTTCCAAAGCTCAACCCTACAAACTGCGAATAAGGAAAAAGAAAATGAACGAAAAATTCCTTTTTGCTTATTCGATTTTCAGTCTCATAGAACTTTGCGGATCTGTGCATTAGAAGATTCGATCATGATCATTTTTACTTCTAAGAATAATGGCATAGATTTCTAAAGCTCAACGCAGCAAACTGCGAATAAGGAAAAGGGAAATGAACGAACAATTCCTTTTTCCTTATTCGATTTTCAAACTCATAGAACTTTGCAGATCTTTGCAATAGAAGATTCGCATAAAGCACATTCATGATCATTTTTACTTCTATGAATAATTGTACAGACTTCCAAAGCTCAACGGTACAAACTGCGAATAAGGAAAACGGAAATGAACGAACAATTCCTTTTTCCTTATTCGATTTTGACATTTATAGACCTTTGCGGATCTGTACAATAGAAGATTTGCATATAGCACATTCATGGTCATTTTTACTTCTAAGAATAATGGTATAGATTTCCAAAGCTCAACGGTTCAAACTGCGAATAAGGAAAAAGGAAATGAACGAAAAATTCCTTTTTCCTTATTCGATTTTCAGACTCATAGAACTTTGCGGACCTGTGCAATAGAAGATTCGCATATAGCACATTCATGATCATTTTTACTTCTAAGAATAACGGTCTAGATTTCCAAAGCTCAACTCTACAAACTGCGAATAAGGAAAAAGGAAATGCACGAAAAATTCCTTTTTCCTTATTCGATTTTGAGACGCATAGAACTTTGCGGATCGGTGCAATAGAAGATTCGAATATAGCACATTCATTATCATTTTTACTTCTTAGAATAATGGCATAGATTTCCAAAGCTCAACCCTACAAACTGCGAATAAGGAAAAAGGAAATGAACGAAAAATTCCTTTTTCCTTATTCGATTTTCAGTCTCATAGAACTTTGCGGATCTGTGCAATAGAAGATTCGCATATAGCACAGTCATGATAGTTTTTACTTCTAGGAATAATGGTATAGATTTCCAAAGCTCAACGCTACAAACTGCGAATAAGGAAAAAGGAAATGAATGAACAATTCCTTTTTCCTTATTCGATTTACAGTCTTATAGAACTTTGCGCATCTGTGCAATAGAAGCTTCGCATATAGCACATTCATGATCAATTTTACTTCTAAGAATAATGGTATAGATTTCCAAAGCTCAACGCTACAAACTGCGAATAAGGAAAAAGGAAATGAACGAACAATTCCTTTTTCCTTATTCGATTTTCAGTCTCATAGAACTTTGCGGATCTGTGCAATAGAAGACAAACATATAGCACATTCATGATCATTTTTACTTCTAAGAATAATGGTATAGATTTCCAAAGCTCAAAGCTACAAACTGCGAATAAGGAAAAAGGAAATGAACGAAAAATTCCTTTTTCCTTATTCGATTTTCTGTCTTATAGAACTTTGCGGATCTGTGCAATAGAAGATTCGCATATAGCACATTCATGGTCATTTTTACTTCTAGGAATATAGCATAGATTTCCAAAGCTCAACGCTACAAACTGCGAATAAGGAAAAAGGAAATGAACGAACAAATTCTTTTTCCTTATTCGATTTTCAAACTCATAGAACTTTACAGATCTTTGCAATAGAAGATTCGCATGTAGCACATTCATGACCATTTTCACTTCTAAGAATAATGGTAAAGATTTCCAAAGCTGAACGGTTCAAACTGCGAATAAGGAAAAATAAGAATAATGGCATAGATTTCCAAAGCTCAACGCTACTAACTGCGAATAAGGAAAAAGGAAATGAACGAACAATTCTTTTTTCCTTATTCGATTTTCAAACTCATAGAACTTTGCAGATCTTTGCAATAGAAGATTCGCATATAGCACATTCATGACCATTTTCACTTCTAAGAATAATGGTATAGATTTCCAAACCTCAACGGTTCAAACTGCGAATAAGGAAAAAGGAAATGAACGAAAAATTCCTTTTTCCTTATTCGATTTTCAGACTCATAGAACTTTGCGGACCTGTGCTATAGGAGAATCGCATATAGCACATTCATGATCATTTTTACTTCTATGAATAATGGTATAGATTTCCAAAGCTCAACGCTACAAACTTCGAATAAGGAAAAAGGAAATAAACGAAAAATTCCTTTTTCCTTATTCGATTTTCAGTCTCATAGAACTTTGCGGATCTGTGCAATAGAAGATTCGCATATAGCACTGTCATGATCATTTTTACTTCTAAGAATAATGGTATAGATTTCCAAAGCTCAACCCTACAAACTGCGAATAAGGAAAAAGGAAATGAACGAACAATTCCTTTTCCTTATTCGATTTTCAGTCTTATAGAACTTTGCGGATCTGTGCAATAGAAGATTCGAATATAGCACATACATGATCATTTTTACTTCTAAGAATAATGGCATAGATTTCCAAAGCTCAACGCTGCAAACTGCGAATAAGGAAAAAGGAAATGAACGAACAATTTTCTTTTTCCTTATTCGATTTTCAAACTCATAGAACTTTGCAGATCTTTGCAATAGAAGATTCGCATATAGCACATTCATGATCATTTTTACTTCTATGAATAATTGTACAGACTTCCAAAGCTCAACGCTACAAACTGCGAATAAGGAAAAAGGAAATGAACGAACAATTCCTTTTTCCCTATTCGATTTTGACTCATAGAACTTTGCGGATCTGTGCACTAGAAGATTCGCATATAGCACATTCATGATCATTTTTACTTCTAAGAATAATGGTGTAGATATCCAAAGCTCAACGGTACAAACTGCGAATAAGGAAAAACGAAATGATCGAAAAATTCCTTTTTCCTTATTCGATTTTGAGACTCATAGAACTTTGCGGACCTTTGCACTAAAAGATTCGCATATAGCACATTCATGATAATTTTTACTTCTAGGAATAATTATATGGACTTCCAAAGCTCAACGGTACAAACTGCGAATAAGGAAAAGGGAAATAAACGAACAATTCCTTTTTCCTTATTCGATTTTCAGTCTCATAGAACTTTGCGGATCTGTGCAATAGAAAATTTGCATATAGCACATTCATGATCATTTTTACTTCTAAGAATAATGGTATAGATTGTCAAAGCTCAACAGTTCAAACTGCGTATAGGGAAAAAGGAAATGAACGAACAATTCCTTTTTCCTTATTCGATTTTCAGACTCATAGAACTTTGCGGACCTGTGCAATAGAAGATTCGCATATACACATATTTGATCATTTTTACGTCTAAGAATAATTGTATAGACTTCCAAAGCTCAACGGTACAAACTGCGAATAAGGATACAGGAAATGAACGAAAAATTCCTTTTTCCTTATTCGATTTTCAGGCTCATAGAACTTTGCGCATCTGTGCAATAGAAGCTTCGCATATAGCACATTCATGATCATTTTTACTTCTAAGAATAATAGTATACATTTCCAAAGCTCAACGCTACAAACTGCGAATAAGGAAAAAGGAAATGAACGAACAATTCCTTTTTCCTTATTTGATTTTCAAACTCATAGAACTTTGCACATCTTTGCAATAGAAGATTCGCATATACCACATTCATGACCATTTTTACTTCTTAGAATAATTGTACAGAATTGTACGGAATTGTTCGTTCATTTCCTGTTTCCTTATTCGCAGTTTGTACCGTTGAGCTTTGGAGGTCTGTACATTTATTCTAAGAAGTAAAAATGGTCATGAATGTGCTATATGCGAAGTTTCTACTGCAAAGATCTGCAAAGTTCTATAAGTTTGAAAATCAAATAAGGAAAAAGGAATTGTTCGTTCATTTCCTTTTTCCTAATCGCAGTTTGTAGCGTTGAGCTTTGGAAATCTATGCCATTATTCTTAGAAGTAAAAATGATCATGAATGTTCTATATGCGAATCTTCTATTGCACAGATCCGCAAAGTTCTATAAGACAGAAAATCGAATAAGGAAAAAGGAATTTTTCGATCATTTCCTTTTTCCTTATTCGCAGTTTGTAGCGTTGAGCTTTGGAAATCTATACCATTATTCTTAGAAGTAAAAATGATCATGAATGTGCTATATTCGAATCTTCTATTGCACCGATCCGCCAAGTTCTATGCGTCTCAAAATCGAATAAGGAAAAAGGAATTTTTCGTTCATTTCCTTTTTCCTTATTCGCAGTTTGTAGAGTTGAGCTTTGGAAATCTATACCATTATTCTTAGAAGTAAAAATGATCATGAATGTGCTATATGCAAATCTTCTAATGCACAGATCCGCAAAGTTCTATGAGTTTGAAAATCGAATAAGGAAAAAGAAAATTGTTCGTTCATTTCCTTTTTCCTTATTCGCAGTTTGCAGCGTTGAGCTTTGGAAATCTATGCCATTATTCTTAGAAGTAAAAATGATCATGACAGTGCTATATGCGAATCTTCTATTGCACAGATCCGCAAAGTTCTATGAGACTGAAAATCGAATAAGGAAAAAGGAATTGTTCGTTCATTTCCTTTTTCCATATTCGCAGTTTGCTGCGTTGAGCTTTAGAAATCTATGCCATTACTCTTTGAAGTAAAAATGATCATGAATGTGCTATATGCGAATTTTCTATTGCACAGATCCGCAAAGATCTATGAGTCTGAAAATCGAATAAGGAAAAAGGAATTTTTCGTTCATTTCCTTTTTCCTTATTCGCAGTTTGTACCGTTGAGCTTTGGAAATCTATACCATTATTCTTAGAAGTAAAAATGATCATGACAGTGCTATATGCGAATCTTCTATTGCACAGATTCGCAAAGTTCTATGAGACTGAAAATCGAATAAGGAAAAAGGAATTTTTCGTTCATTTCCTTTTTCCTTATTCGCAGTTTGTAGCGTTGAGCTTTGGAAATCTATACCATTATTCATAGAAGTAAAAATGATCATGAATGTGCTATATGCGAATCTCCTATTGCACAGGTCCGCAAAGTTCTATGAGTCTGAAAATCGAATAAGGAAAAAGGAATTGTTCGTTCATTTCCTTTTTCCTTATTCGCAGTTTGAACCATTGAGCTTTGGAAATCTATACCATAATTCTTAGAAGTGAAAATGGTCATGAATGTGCTATATGCGAATCTTCTATTGCAAAGATCTGCAAAGTTCTATGAGTTTGAAAATCGAATTAGGAAAAAGGAATTGTTCGTTCATTTCCTTTTTCCTTATTCGCAGTTTGTAGCGTTGAGCTTTGGAAATCTATGCCATTATTCTTAGAAGTAAAAATGACCATGAATGTGCTATATGCAAATCTTCTATTGCACAGATCCGCAAAGTTCTATAAGACAGAAAATCGAATAAGGAAAAAGGAATTTTTCGATCATTTCCTTTTTCCTTATTCGCAGTTTGTAGCGTTGAGCTTTGGAAATCTATACTATTATTCTTAGAAGTAAAAATGATCATGAATGTGCTATATGCGAAGCTTCTATTGCACAGATGTGCAAGGTTCTATGCGCCTGAAAATCGAATAAGGAAAAAGGAATTGTTCGTTCATTTCCTTTTTCCTTATTCGCAGTTTGTACCTTTGAGCTTTGGAAGTCTATACAATTATTCTTAGAAGTAAAAATGATCATGAATGTGCTATATGTTTGTCTTCTATTGCACAAGTCCGCAAAGTTCTATGAGTCTGAAAATCGAATAAGGAAAAAGGAATTTTTCGTTCATTTCCTTTTTCCTTATTCGCAGGGTGTACCGTTGAGCTTTGGAAATCTATACCATTTATCCTTAGAAGTAAGAATAATCATGAATGTGCTATATGCAAATCTTCTAATGCACAGATCCGCAAAATTCTATGAGTCTCAAAATCGAATAAGGAAAAGGGAATTTTTCGTTCATTTCCTTTTTCCTTATTCGCAGTTTGTACCGTTGAGCTTTGGAAGTCTATACAATTATTCTTAGAAGTAAAAACTATCATGAATGTGCTATATGCGAATCTTCTATTGCACAGGTCCGCAAAGTTCTATGAGTCTTAAAATCGAATAGGCAAAAAGGAATTTTTCGTTCATTTCCTTTTTCCTTATTCGCAGTTTGAACCGTTGCGCTTTTGAAATCTATACCATTATTCTTAGAAGTAAAAATGATCATGACTGTGCTATATGCCAATCTTCTATTGCACAGATCCGCAAAGTTCTATGAGACTGAAAATCGAATAAGGAAAAAGGAATTGTTCGTTCATTTCCTTTTTCCTTATTCGCAGCTTGTAGCGTTGAGCTTTGGAAATCTATACCATTATTCTTAGAAGTAAAAATGATAATGAATGTGCTATATGCGAATCTATTTTGGCACAGTTTCGCAAAGTTCTATGAGCCTGAATATCGAATAAGGAAAAAGGAAAAAGGAATAAGGAAAAAGGAAAAAGGAATAAGGAATAAGGAAAAAGGAAAAATGAATAAGGAAAAAGGAAAAAGGAACTAACTTAACAATCGTTACTAAGATCCTTTCTGTGAAGTTTGAGCTGTATTGGTTGCATAGTTTCTGAGAAGATGATTTTTTAATATTCTTTCTATTTTTTACCATTCGGTTGCAATGGCAATCAGCCAAATAGCTCAATTTGCATAAATTTGATATGGCTGGTTGAGGACTACTCAAGGAACATATCTATGAAAGTTTTGTCAAAATATCTGCAGTGACATAGCATTAAATGCAAATTTTCCATTTTCCCACTATAAGTCAATGGCAACTTAAAGTTGCCATTTCAACCAAACGACTGGAGCAATTGCCAAGAAAAACAGTATTTTTATAGAGGGTAGTACCAAGATCCTTTCTGTGAAGTTTGAGCTATATTGGTTGCATAGTTTCTGAGGAGAAGATTTTTGAATATTTTTTCTATTTTTAACCATTTGGTTGCCATGGCAACCAGCCAAATTGTGCAATTAACATAAATTTCATGTGGCTGATAGAGAGCTACTCAAGGAACATTTCTGTAAAAGATTTATCAAATTATCTGCAGAGAAATAGCAATAAATGCAAATTTTCAATTTTTCCCATACAAGTCAATGGAAAATGTAAGTTGCCATGGCAACCAAAGTTCTGAAGCGATTTGGATAAAAAACAGTATTATTGGTTCCCCCTGCCTACAAATGCTACATAAAAATTTGGTAACAATGACCCTTGTAGTTTCAGAGGAGATGTCGTTTGAAAATGTTGACGGACAGACGGACGACGGACAACGGATGCCTGCCTATACTATAAGCTCACCTGTGAGCCTTCGGCTCAGGTGAGCTAGAAATGATATACGAGTGAAATGATATCAAAACAACAACCTGCCCGCACCTACTGCAAGCACATTAGGCCCTTGCCATACTTTTATCCAAACGGCACTGGAAGTTATAACCAGCACCATCGGCAGATCACCCCCCCCCCCCCCCCCCCCAATACACACACACACACCCACCCAGAATCTGTTAAAGAATACTACATTCGTAGAGGAACAAAGCTTTTCGTTATGAGAAGCGAAAGTATAGTAAACCTTTTGCATCTAATTGACCGTGGACAAGTCAGTAAATTGCTGGGAGGCAACAAGACGCTTCCACCTCCATGAGTCTTTCGGTTTGACCCTGATGTGTCTATTAGGGGTTGTGTTAACATTCCAGGGCAGACATGCCACTTTGTTGGTTTTGTCGTGGCGCGGCTCAAGTGGAAAAAGGAAAGCAACAAAGCTGACAAAAAGCAATGCAAAACAAGCAAGAAGCCAAGAGGACAGTTTTGTGCCACTAGTATGACAAATGGCAAACAGGTTAGATGGAGGGAGAACATTTCACTGGGTACGTTATGTAAGAATTCTAAAATCTAACTGGGAGACTTGAAGACCTGATCCATGATATGGACGGTATCACTGGAACTTACTGGAGCTTGATGAGATGTACTTAAGGAATGAATTTCATTTTTCTGAGGTTTATCGAAGTGTAAACTACATTGGGTCACGTGCAAAGTGAATGAACCCCGAAGGGGTTCATGTAAACTTTGCTAGTGACCCAATGTAGTTTACACTTAGATAAACATCAGAAAAATTAAGTTCATTACTTATATTTACATTCATTTCAATCAACTCTTTCTTGAAAAATCTTATATAAGCCCTAAAATTGAAGCAATAAAACATGTACACGCAGGTTTTTCTGCTAACAGCAGAACGGCATGCATGACGTCATGACGTTGCTGACGTCCAATCAGCTGGTAGAGAGCCATTGTTTATTTTTACGTCATTGACGTCGCGTGTCTCAATGTAATTATTGGAATGTAAACTACATTACGTTCCAATGGTTTACTATAGGGCTTTTCAGTAACTACACCACGAATGTAAGTATATGTATTTGAAAAACTTTGGTGATATGTCAACAGATGACAGGCACCAGGCAAGAAGAAAGACACGAGTATTGGGTTGGATTTCCAGTGCATAAAGACATTGTTAGTGCTCTAAGGGGTCACCGACCAGTCTCTGGTGGACATTTCAATCCGCGTGAGAGAAGCTCCTTTTGCAAAGCACTAATATCTGCAATAGGCCTCCTATCAAAATTTCACGGCTTAATGAAAATGAGATACTCTGTGCGGTTTAATTTTGGCGATTACAATACATCATCAGAATATTGGAGGTAAATATATAACATTTTTCTTATACTACTATTACTTTTCTATCAAACTATACATAGCGGCATGCCACAATGTATAGTTTAATAAAACATGATAAAATATATCTAAAACACTTATTAGGTACTCCTTTTGATCTGAAACTCTGTTATGCTTAGCGTATGTACATGTATTGAAAATCAAATTGAGCGGACTAAAATTTCAGCGCTTTGCCTTAACCACCAATAACGCCAAAATTAAGAAACCGCCAAATAATAGCGTTTTACAGTATCACTGTCATACAGTTTAATGCACCAAATTCGGACATAATGAACACAATGTCATGGTAAGTAAACGATACCCACAGTCAGGATTTTACTCCTTTAGAGGAAATCGGGGGGGGGGGGGGGGGGGGGGGGGGGGGGGGGTTAGTCCCTTAGGTTTTTTATATTATCATGTCAGTTTGCAGTTGCAGGAATCTTGCCAATTTACAATATTTCAAATGCAAATACTTTGCTGTGTGTCGAAATTTTGTCAGTTTGATAAAATTTGAATACGCACCTGCGTATTTTCGTAAATGCAATGACTCTGTTGAAGGTCGACGACTTCTACCAGCAAGTCCAGGCGCCGTATTCATAAAACGACTTAAGTGGTTGCTATGCTGTTGCTAAGGCTAAGTTTCTTTGAAGGAGATTCCCTACAACTATGAAATTTGCTCTGGAGGAACAGTCTTACAAAGACTAGTTGTAGGGAATCTCCTATATAGATATTTAGCCTTAGCAACCGCATAGCAACGACTAAAGTGGCTTTATGAATACGGCCCCAGGAAATCATAGACCAAATGCTTGATAAGGGTAGTCTGGTTTAACAAGGGGAACGAAATGCTGAAAGTGGAAGGTATACACAGGCAAAGTGCGAATATAGTTGTGGGTCCTTCTGTAATCCATCTAGAAGATAATATGACATATTTAGCTCAGACGTGAAGCGTCACAACCAGGCCCCGAGGTTATAAAACTTTTTTCATGCTCAGCTGAGTTGAGCATGAAATTTTACCTGCTAATAAATAGCAAATAACTGATAAGTACAGTTGTTTCTTGCTCAGTTTGGCTGTGTATGAAATTTTCTCTGCTTATGAATATGAAAATGCCAACATTAGTTGGCATTTTCATATTTATCAGCAGAGAAAATTTCATGCTCAGCTGAGTTGAGCACGAAAAAAGTTTTATAACCTCGGGGCCTGACTGACTATATTTTGGAGAGGAAGTGGTTTCGGTTAGGGTTCAACATCCATAGGACAAGGTGCTTTCCAGGAACAGACGAAGTAAGTGACCTAATGATGATGACATTCCAAGTTCGTCTGGAGAAGGAAAAACTGACCCTGGCTCACTAGAATTGTTCTTGACCTCAGTGCTGATAGGAGGGATTTGAATAAGAGCCGGTATGAAACAGAAGGTCCGAAGACGCAAAGGAGGGCAAACAAGGGCATTCAGAAAGCCATGCAAAGCAAAGGAGAGCTAACTGGTTGTCAGTGCGACTAGATTGACACTTTCCTGAACAAAAACAACAAAAAGACTCTACTTTTTTTTAATTTTTTGGTTTTTGTTGAAGGTAAGTGTCGATCTTGAGAGCGAAGTAGCTGTCTAAGGAATTTATTCCAAAGAGTAGATACATAACTATCCGGGAAAAGTCTGGGATATGTCTAGCAGAAAAACGCGAGGTTATCAATATCTGGACAGAATATGCCTCAGATCTATTCAATCGTGAGAGTTGCGGCGACCATGCAGATTTTGACTTCAATCAGCACCCAGAAAAAGATCTATTTCCAGTCTTTCGCGAGGCTGTTGAGATTGCAATAGCAACACTGAAAAAGAGGAAGCTCGCCGGAGTTGATCATATACCAACAGAGTTCGTGTTGAAGAAGGCGGGGCTACAATGATTAATGTTTTAACAATGATATATAACAAGATCTGGGAAACTGGAGAAAGGCCGACTCAGTCGCTGATTATAGCACTCCCTACAAAGGGCATCCTACAGCTCTGCGAGAATTACCGTCTTTAGAAACACACCAGTCAGTCATCCCAGCAAAGACATTGTTAAAGTAATCTTAAACGGGCTTTACCCCCAAGCTGTAGAGATAATCACTGAAGAACAGGTTTCGAGCCGGAATGAGCATCATAGAACATGTCCTCAACATCAGAATCCTACGTGAAAAGTACATTCAACATCAGCAAAACCTTAACGTGTCCTCTTGCTGAGGCGAAGCAGAAACTAGCAGTCTTGGGAAAAGATCAAGAAGTCATAATGGAACATAGCGGACTCCTGAACATGGCATAGAAACGGAAACCTCTGGCTTAGCAAAGACAATTCTGCAGAGCACAGTGAAAGGAATAAGAAGATAATGTATACCGACGCGAAGGTGAGAATTTGTTCAAGAAAGAAAAAAATCCATATAATAACCGAAAAAATAAAGTAAAGCGTATTGTCAAAGGATTCCGAAGAAAAGAATAACAGTCATTGTGATGTTTCATTGTTTTAATTAGACACATTAGAATAGAGCCGCGACATGACAAAACAACAAAATGGCATGTGCGTCCGCTGAAGCTTCAGCTTAGCCTTGCCATCCGCCAGATCTAATCAGAGTCTTCGCTGTCAGCATGGAGAGTGACACAAGTTCACGAAAGACACGCACGGTAAACCGAATGAGCAACTCTTTCCAAAACAGGTGGTCATTCAGCTACCTAATCAAAAACAACATTAGCATCTATTTTTATCTATTTTATTTTTAACTTACAAGGCAAAACAAAGCAAAACAGGTGACCAAACCGCAAAGTTCCTATCAAATTTAAATGTAAGCAAGTCAACGGGATTAGACAACATAGACCCAAGAATTCTTAAAATATGGGCAAACATAATAGCTCCAAGTCTTGTGCATATTATAAATTAAAGTATTATTTCCGGGATATTTCCAAATATATGGAAAGAAGCAAAAGTTAAACCTCTTTTCAAATCAGGAGATAAGGTTGTTGGTTGGTTGGTTGATTTGATGCTTAACGTCCACGGTAAACAACTAAGGTCATGTCGGGACGGTCAGTTAACCTAACCACACTATTCCTGGGCAGGCTTAGATCTCCTAAGCGGTTAACCAGTACTAAGTGCACATACTTTCGCCAGTAACTGACAACTGCCCTTCTTGAACAGGAGATAAGGACGACATTAACAATTATATGCCCATATCAATTCTTCCATCTCTATCGAAAGTCGTTGAGAAATGGGTTGATATTAATTTCTCCTTGTTTATAAACACTTTTAGTTTGTTCCATAAGTCACAAAGTGGTTTCCGTGCAAGGCACTCTACTAAATCTGCACTTATTCTAATGGTAGATTCGTGGCTTAAAGCTTTAAACTGATAGGTTGTGTAATGGTAGATTTCTGCAAAGCTTTTGATCTTGTTGATCATCAAATTTTATTTTAAAAAAAAATGCAGTCTTACAAATGTAGTGATATATGTTTATCCTGGTTTAGATCGTATTTGTTTAACAGAAGCCAGCGCGTTGCTATAAATAATGAATTGTCTGGTTCTTCAATGGTCAAATCTGGAGTTCCCCAAGGTTACTTGTCACAAGAGTATAAACTTTTGTATTACAGTTCTTACATTAAACCTCAATTTGATTACTGCAGTATTATTTGGAGTAATTCATCAAATTTCAACGTTAATAAAAGCTACAAACTGCAGAGAAGGGCATGCAAATTAATCTTATCTCATAATTATAAAAGTTTAAATGAATCTCTGGAACAACTTGACATTTTATCACACCTCTGTTTTGGGGTCCATGTCTGTGTATCTAAAATATTCCGGAATTGTCTATGTTTAAATGACTTACGAATTCGGACTTATGATTTGGGTACTTTGACCACTATCATTCATCATTCGATCAAGGAGTTTTTCTTAACAAGGCAAAGATTATGTACAAGATTCACAATAATTTGGCTCCCAGTTACGTGCATGAAATGTTCCAAATGAGAGAGGTTAATTTAGATAACACAACATCAAATTTAAGATCTGTTACAAATAAACATTATGTGCTGCAAAATGTGCTGCAAAATGTAATTTATTTTTAAAGGTAGCTTATCTTTTTCGGGAGTACTGGTTTGGAACAGTATCCCGCTAGACATCAAAAATTCATCTTCATTACACACGTTTAGTAAACGGTGCTCCGAATGGATAAAGCATTAGTTTTCTTGTATAACTTATATTATGCTGTGATGACTTGCTTACCTCCACCGCCATTCTCTGTATGTCCGTCTGTCCGTCTAGTAGCGGACTCAGAGGGGTTCGAGGGGTTCATACGAACCCCCTTCTCAGCCCAAATTATCTTATTTTCATGGGGAATTTCAGGAAAATAGGTCAAACTGCATAAATCGAACCCCCTCAGCTAATTTGAACCCCCTATCCAAAATTCCTGGATCCGCCCCTGCGTCCATTAGTCTGTCTGTCTGACCATGGATGTATGTCTGTCTTAGACAACTTCTGCTTTTGACTTATTATATAACATTATGTTTGTTAATTCATGTTCATTTATGTTTACATTCTCGTTTCCATAGTCATTCATGATCTTATGTTTAAGAAACAATTTTGTTGCAATGTTGTAAATATGTTAACTTGGAAAAGAGGGCCCCAAGGAAGATTGGTTGTACCAATTGGGTCACCCTCTAAAAATAAAAAAAATACTCACTTACTTGCTTACTCACAAGCGGACATAGCACTATGTAACATCAAGGAACCACAACAGAAGTACCGCCCTGAAACGGTCAGCAAAAGAATACTGGGGGCCTTAACATGTTTTACTGGATCAAAACCTCGCCCTCTGCTTATGCAGTGGATCGAAACATTTAGTAAACTGTTTGGTTCGCATGAAGGTTTCCTAACCATCAATGAATCATCATCGGAAACGAACAAATCACGTATAAGACCTAAGATGAATCAGAGATGAGGATTCGACGGAAATAACGTATTGCGACACCAGAAGACCCCTGGGAAGTCAAACACCATTGAAATACCGGAGCAAAAGAAAAGCATCAGTTAGAGCCCGAATAACCAAGCAACAGACAAGGCAAACTCCGGTCCCAACCAACTAAACTAAGTAGCTTGATGTTGGGCCCATCATTGAGTCTTATACCTGACCAACCGGCGTGCAATTAAATAGCTTACATCCTTAGCTACCCTTTAAGCGCACAGCAAAGACTCTGATTAGACTGGGCTGATGTCTAGAAGGCTGATTTTTTAGTCTTCGCGTGGCGCACACTGCCAGTTTGTGTTGGTTTTGTCGTGCCGCGGCTCATTCAACCCTAGCGTACATCCAGTGACTAATAGTACGGCAGATAGGCAGCCTATGGGAAGGTGCTACTGGTAAGGTTCTGCAAACATCTTGAGTTATATATCAGATTAATTGTTAGAATCTCTAGTATACAAAACCGGCTGATGACACCTCTGGTTCTGAGTACTAAGCGAGTTATCTCCCCTTGAATTACCCCACCCATTTGACTGGGCAAAATGATACTTAAATTAAAAAGAGTAAAAAATCATTTATGAGATGGTACTGTGTACGATTTTTTTTTATATTCAGTTTGTAGCTTATTTACCGTATATGCGGTACTTATTATTTACTTTAGTTTTCATTTTGTGGCGTTGTGATATCGCGTTTACGTTGAAACTTGTTTTGAAAATATTTTTTTAAATTTCGGGTTTACAATTTTTAATGTTGACTCCATCAGTCAAGATTTTGAAACAATATTTGCAATAGAATAGCAAGTCTAGAACCTTTGCTTTATGTAT
This sequence comes from Ctena decussata, assembly GCA_963989385.1. Lineage (NCBI taxonomy): Eukaryota > Metazoa > Mollusca > Bivalvia > Lucinida > Lucinidae > Ctena > Ctena decussata. The sequence goes on from OZ022512.1 coordinate 43,597,243, forward strand.
AGATTATCAGAACTCAAGATTTCAGTACAGAGACAAAGAAACTCCGAGAAACATGAGTAAATACCCCACCCATCTAAATTTGCATTGCAAAACTGGAAATCTTTCAGGCTCTTGCGGTTCGAAAAAGTAAGGTTAGGTCATATTGTAACATAATATACGTGACATTATAGGGCTGAAAATCTATGCTAGTGCAAATAAAATTACTTCTGGCAATCCTTCACGCTTCAGTGAGCAAGGATTAATTTACTTGAAACAGTATTATACAGACAGTACGTCTATAAACCTGCCTACACAGTGGACATGTTCACAATATTTTATCATATACCATTTTTTTTCGCAACACTTCTACCTAGCAATGGAAATGCAAAATATATCTCCAGATGTTGTACATGTAAATAAGTGATTGTTTACCTTATAGCTTATTTATTTGTTATTTACATTTCAAGTGACCATAATGTATGCAACACTTTGTTACTTTGTTATTTTTCTTTGCAAGCGTATACATATTCATTGATGTTTTGATGAACTACTGGCATAGTTTTGACATCTTCAAGATTCGAAACATTGCAAAAGAACAGTTTGTTGTAAAACAGAAAAAAAGAAAAATTACCCACTCACTAAAATGCATTAGAACCTGTATCTAGTTATACCAGCCGCTAAATAAATGTAGGCCAGGCCAGTAGGATGTGGCCCGGCCACCCGACGAAGTTGTGTAGACCTCATTTTTCTAAGTGTCCTATATATGCAGAATATTTGCTTCTTTCTTGCTGCCTACTTAGTGGGGTGATTGAGAGTTAAGACTGTTAATTTCGTTACCAATAGAAAGTTTACAAAAATTACTATGTTTTTAAATAAAAATGAAAGTCTGTAATCTATCTATAAATCGATATAAACTATTTATTTTTATATTAAGTGATGTAAAACATTTTTAAATTTTAAATTTTTATTATTATGCTTAATTATTCTACAGTTTATAAGGCTGTAATCTATGTTACCATTATATACGAATTTACGATAAATAAAACTATACAAGACAAAATTAAAATTGATAAATTGCATTAGTATTAGTATATTACTATTTAGGTCTAGGGACAAGCTTTATAATGAAAAAAAGTGGTTCATTAAATTTTGTAGTTTACCATACAGAAACTGTTTAATGCGTGTAATATAATTTTTAATGCAATATTCAAAAACATTATAATGATTTGAAATGGCGCTTACATGATGAGATTCAAAACTTTCTCAAAGTATGACACTCTAAGATTATCTTACGGAATTGATATTAATCAAATTGATGTAACTAGCGTAAATAGCTTATGAGACTGTGATTAATGTTATCATAAAGAACAAGATCTACAGCACATAAAACAATAACTATCAAGTCAGAATTGGAAAATAGAATATACTTTCAACCCTTTTAGGGTATAATTCTAGCACAGCTTTTATAAAGCAAATGTAGGTGTGATTTACCTTGTGTAGACTACGAGAAAGATTTTTTTTCAGAGTTGTTGCATGAATTCTAATGCAGTTTCGTAGTCACCTTAATGTGTAAAATAATATTGACACTTTGAAAATAGGGAAATATGTTAAAATAATGACAAAAAACAAAAACAAAACACGAAACAGAACACGAAACAGAACACAGGTTACTCAGTTGTATCTAGTTTGCTCACTAAAGCTGCGATTATTCAGATTTATGTAGTTTGCTCACTAAAGCTGTAAATGCGCCCTAAATTTTATTCACTGTTACATTTATATAAAAAAATAGTATCATTTGATTACCATCCAACCTTAATGTATATGATAATATTTTTCTCTAGCCTTTTCTAAAATGTAGAATAAACTGGTGGAGATAATGACAAGATTATGACATCAACATTTTTAAAATGTGTTTCACGCATAAAATAATTATGAGCATGCTGTGAGTTACTTTTCTTGTTTCTTCTTGTAATAGTAAATCATGAAACTAAAAACTGTCTGATGACAGTTTTAAGTAACTGACGTGCTTTTGACTCAAAAATCCCATTGATGTAATTCAGATTTCAAACATGACAGTAACACATTATATATGTATCAGTCTTACAATATTTGATGTAATATACGTTTAGCGCAATTAGTAAAGGGGAGAGTATGTGGTAACAAATTCTGAAAATAGTTATCCTGACTGCCCATAAACACTGGGAGGCAGTTCTAATGTACATTCACAGTATATCATTTTATGGAGAATTGAGAGAAAGAGATGGAGCAAAATCCCAAAATTACCCTTAAATTATCTTCTACCCCTTTATCCATATATATAAAGGTGTACACTTACTTTAAAAGTCCTCTGATTAGCAACTCCCTGTGTGACAGTGATACAGTTTCAGACTACTCCAAATCCTCTAGGCAACCATTTAATTACTTTATTTATAATATAGTTCCACCATAAAATGCTAAAATACCACTTTAGCATTAACAGTTTCTGTAGCGCAAATTACCGTTTTGGATGCATTTCATTGTTACTCATATTCGGTAACGTATATTACAGTGCAAAGTTTTGCAAGTTTGATAGCATTTGTTTTTATTTAACGATATGTAATTGCATTAGTGTTCTTCATTGATTGTACGCACATGCTCATTCTAATCAGATTAAGTAGTTTGTCGATTCTTGGTAACGTAGACAACAGTACAGTTTCTAACGCTTCAGGAGACAATATTGATTTAATATAGAAGCTTCCAAGCATATTTTCTAAAACAATAAGATCTATGTCTGTTATTGTGTTTATTTGGATGAGAATATGCAAATGTCATTAAAATGATACGGTCACGTATATAACATGGGAGAAACAGCCAAACTGCCCAATACTCAGACAACAGAAAGCAGGGAAATACTTTGTAGACATTGGGCTTTCAGAAAAAAAGAACATATTGAAAAAGTATCTGATAAAAGGAGAGGGAGATATTGGAGCTTAAAAATCTACTAGCTTTTATTAATGTAGCATTCGATCAATTTCAACCGACAGATGGACCGACGGACGAACAGATGGATGAACTGACAAGGACAGATGGCCCGAAGACAATCTTAAAGTACTGGATGGGACTGAAAATGACACCAGAGTATGCAACTACAACGCTTGTATAATCAGCGGCTAGTTTTGACCACTGTTAAGCTTGTCATTTTTGAGAAGTTGACTGCCAAAGCAGTGGTGAACACATGCTATTGACAAACCGACGTACGGACGGATGGAAAAATAAATATATAGAGTATATATTATCTAAATGAGTGCAAGTTATTAGAAGTTACACATATATACTGTTTTTAAAGCATTTAGCCCATTTAGCTGGTCTTAAAGTAGTAATTTAAGTAGATTTTCATCATTTACTATGTTTTCTGTTTGACCGTGACCTTGACCTTTTGCACATGTTGAAATATATCTAGATAGTTAATTCAACAATGAAATACCTTGTAAATTAGTTTCTGCATAAGACTTGACATATTTATTGTCGTGGTAATAGAACAGACAAATTCTAATATTGATGTCGAAAATTGTCAACCTTTGGTAATCGACGGTAATTAACAAACAGACGCACGTACAAACACTGTTCAATAATCCATATTCGTTAAAAGCTTATGTGTTTAGTTCATTCCATTTGTTTTCCATACGTACTACTGGAAAATGACAAACACTTGTCTTTAGTTGAAATAAATGGACATTTTTTACGTACACCGACAAAAGTTGTGTAATTTTGCTGTTTATGGGTACGTAAGTTTCAAGGGCCATAACTCTGTTAGTACTCAGCTGCGGCAATGTCATCAGCCGGATTAATACACTAGACATGCTGACAAACAATTTGATATATAACACTTGATGTTTGCAGAATCTTACCAGTAAAGTCCTTAAGGAGAGCACTTTTGGGGCTCCGTCTGCTCTACTATAAGGGAGTTTCATGCAGCTGTCACACAATTCTATGCATACAGATTGTAGTTAAGCTATGAGTCCATGGTTTTCCTCCATTTTTTCAAAGGGAGACAATTTTTAATCCCCGTTTGCCTCACTAAATAACATAGACCTGTCTATAAACACGCGAACTAGTCATCAGTTGATCTATACTGAAAACAGGGAAACAAAAAAGAAGACTGGAAGAGTTTCTTCCCCTGAGAGTGTTCCGATTCCTCCAAACAGCAGACTTTGCAATCTTTTTATTCTGACATTGGACTATATATGAGCCGTGACACGAGAAAACCAACAATGTGGTCGTGCGCCCAGCGCAGACTCAGATCAGCCTGGACATTTGCCCAGTCTGATCAGACCCTTTGCTAAGCGCTTAAAGGGTAGCCAAGGGACTAAGCTACCTTCATGCGGACAGTGAAGACTCTGATCAGACTGGGCGGATGCCCAGGCTGATCTGATTCTGCGCTGGGCGCACAACCACATTGTTGGTTTTGTCGTGTCGCGGCTCATATATATATTGGACTGTATATTAATCCTTTTGAAACTGGAACCCCATTTTGGGTATTCGTGCAATCACCGCAGATCCTGTTCAGGTTCTGCGGCAGGGTCCACTGTTTTTGCTTCCAGGAATTTCTATGCAAAATACAATAAAAGTGTAAACAACTACCAGACATCCTAAAACTAGAAATGAACTCATCCAAATGATAAGGATGATTAAGTCCACTCATCTAAAAAGGGTTAGTAAAAAAAACAACAAAAGCAGCAGTATAAATTGCATCGGTTTATTTCACGGGTATATGCCACAAGTAAAACAATAAAATAACCACAACTGTGCCTTGTAAATATCTCGAAATACCATTTTCCAGTGTCAAATCATTCTTTCCGATATTATCCCTCAGGGTAAGCTGAAACAGAATAAGGAAAAACTGCAAAATGGATCTGCGCAGTGAAGATTCGAACCAGTCTGAGCACACGGCGAAATAACGACATAATAACGGTGATGTTATGTTATCATGTCGCTTTGATGTCACCAGGACGTCATTTCGACATCATATGACTGGTGGGTAGAGACTTCAGTCAAGGTCAAAAGTAAGTCCACAAAATTGATGTTCCCCTAGACTTAAGTGTATTTCATTTTTTATTTGAAATTTTGTGTCGGCGCTTCTGTTGAAAGGCTTATAATATATACTCCTCGCAAAACGTTTGGAATAATGTTAAACGAATATAACAAGATTATTGGAGACAAGAAAAAAAGAGAATAGTCGCAGATTAAACGGAAGTGTGTTTTGTACTATGTCTCTAGATGAAGAGTTGACAATAACTTTCATGAATATGACTCAAGTGAACTATGTTGGTAGGCACCCGCAACCGTGATTTTGACACTGGGTAGCGCAATGACATATCTCAAGATTGAGATGTCCAATAGGGAATCTCAAAATGGACCGCGGTCAAACTTGACGTTGACCTGATGCCTAAGCAGTTACTAACATGATGCGCAGTTTCTTTGTGTGTATAAAACCACAAGTAGAAATCGAAATTAGATCTACACTGAAAAAAAGAAAGTTTTGAATATGTGCGTCTGTTTCGATAAATATTCCATTGTAAAATTACTAGGGTGCTAGTATTCAGGCAGTGCAGTACAACGGGAAAAAACGAAGATTAAATATTCATTGACCTTTGATATTATTGACTTAAAGCTAACATACGCGTTTTTGACCAATGAAATCTTGAAATGTGGAACAAAAGTGAAAATATACTCGGCTGGGCCGAGAATAATAACAATCGAATTCCAACTTTCTGTGGAAGTTAACGCATTCTGTCATTAACATAAATGATTAATCCTCGTAAACCTGGCACCTCTGGTTTATATTTGAGAAATAACTTCACAAATGGAGCATACACGTATTTATCCAAAAGCACATATGAGCCGCGACACGACAAAACCAACAATGTGGTTGTGCGCCCAGCGCAGACTCAGATCAGCCTGGGCATCCGCCCAGTCTGATCAGAGTCTTCGCTGTCCGCATGAAGGTAGCTTAGACCCTTAGCTACCTTTTAAGCGCTTAGGGAAGACTCTGATCAGACTTGGCGGATGCCCAGGCTGATCTGAGTCTGCGTTGGGCGCACAACCACATTGTTGGTTTTGTCGTGTCGTGGCTCAATTATTGGAACGAAACAATATCGTTATAATGCGCTGTGAGTGACTCTTCTTTTACACCAACCTAACGTTTTGTAACGCTAAATGTTTTGGTGAATATGAAATTACTGCTTTTATAATCATTAAACAAAGCATTTAATTATTTCTTTCCAAAAAGTGAATTTTTGAGGCTTTTATTTCTGTGCTCGCTTTGTGCAGTGCTTACTCAAAATAAATTTAAAGTTGGTGTTTGTACAATGCTTCATCATTGGTGTTGATTACACCCCTAACAACCTACGTCATCAGCAAGTGACGTATTTTCGAAAATATACCATTTCGATTGGTCCTGTGTTTGGAATTTTCTCATAAATCTTGTAAATTTCAAAATCTTCGAAAAGCCACTGGGTGCACCAAGTACGGCAATGAAAGTCAATCTTACTACATGGAAGTCAGCTTCTGACATTGAGTTGATTTTGCATACAATTTAACCAAATATGCTTCAACCTATATTGTGATGTATTTAGTCAAAGTACTTGCGAATTCTACAACATTTTCATGTTGAAATATTGCCCTTTTTAGAATGCATTTTGGTGCATGCAGTCTTTTTTTGAAAAGTTATCAACATATAGAGATTTATTGGTCTATTCTGAATAGATGATTGTCCGAATAGGTGTTATTTGATCAATTAATGACGCGTCGGATGACGTAGGTTGTCGCCATTGGATTAGGAAATGCATTTATCTGCATACTGGATGTTAGACCTAAAGTTATAATGATTTCCAATAATCCTGTTTTTTTACCTTGAAATATGCTAAACTTTTGGCGAGGAGTATATTTAAATATTATGATAAATCATTATTTTATACATTGCAGATGACTTTCTGGCTGTTTTTATTCCCCGTTTGTCTTTTAAGGCCTTTTGCAAACCCTCTTTCAGACCCTCTTGCATGCCTCAGAAACAGACAAACGGCGATTAAAACAGCCAGAAAGTCATCTGCAATGTATAAAATAATGATATATCACAGAGTTCGTGGTAGTTTTGATCAAATTGTTGTTCAGAAGCTGTTTTTTGTGTTTGATAAAAAATCCTTATATTTTCTATTATCTCATGCGGAACCGGGCTGACGCTGCCAAGATTTTGCGTATATTTTCTAAATTCTAAACTGTCCATCACGGAATCCTTAATTCCAACGTTTGGATTCACGTATACAGTAGTTTTGTTCACTTCTTTGCGACTGCCAAGGTCAGAGACTCAAAATCAAGTAAGAGAATGCGACTTTTCCCTACATGTATATATCGCCGAGACTGACCTTGAATACATGCTCCGCCGTACTAAATGCATATCTGGAATAATGCATGACCATGTGCCTAATCCTTTCATGTATCGAAGAAACAATCTATATGTGACAAAACAGCATTCTTATATTTTGCATAAATAGTTTTCAGAGAAAATGAATACCTCAAACCTTGTGCCGATTTTAAAATTTGTTTACGAATTTGGCTCCTCTCCTGCAAAACCGGGAACTCCTCTCATGGATTGGCGTTCTGAACCGTGGTTTCGCATGAGAGCGATTGGTAGGCGTGTTTTGGTACTGCTAGAAGTGCTTACCTTATACGCTCGCACCTGTCTGGTTAATGACACTAAAGCTTGTTGTACCGCCGTTGACAGTGCTTACCTTATTATTTTCCTGTCAGGTTAAGTACTTGGAAGCTCGTTGTACCGCCGGTGGTGGAAGTGTTGGTGTTAAAGCCACCGAACAGGAACAGTATGACAATCAGGAGTCCGATTAGTGCTAAGACTGAAATACAATTCCCAAATTTGTTCATTACTCTCGTTAGGTTAAACTAATTTCATTGTACATAAACTCAGAGCTCTAGATAAGAGGGGGTATTTGATGATAATTAAGGATAATTTTTCTTATTTCTCATCCAAACCATATGTTGTGACCCCTCATCTGAACCGTCTCGTCGAGACGGTTCAGATGAGGGGTCACAACATATCTTTTTATGCAGAATTTACAAAAATTATCCCTAATTATAACCAAATACTCCCTCTTATCTAGAGCTCTGATAAACGATGGGATCAGACACAAATTAGAAACAAAATTATGTGGTCTTCTCCCTACATGATAAACGAATCTAAATGATGGTATAATAAAGGATACTTGCATATTGTAAACAAAGTATAGTCCGTTTGTTCCCAAGTGCAAATGGGCTTTTGCTTATTTTCTTAAAAACGATGAAAATTCCATGAAATGTTCCAATGTCCTAATGATTCCCATAATTATACATAACAGAATACGAAAAATCCTATTTTTTTATGCGTTTGTAAAATATTTTCCATTAACAGTAATACAGAAACTGAGCAGTTTCACGGAAGGGCGTCGTATGCTCGTTAGAACAGCCAAAATATTGTCGATAGGCAATAGCGTAAACTCGGTGGTTACAACAGGTGTGGGCGTATATGAATGAAATAGTAAAATGTATTCTCCTGCCCGCACGCGTAACGCATGGTGTCACTGGTCAAGTGATACTTTGTTGTAAATAATCATTGAACTTTTATATAGTTTTGCGAGTAAAAGGTTTATGTTTCAAAATATGCTAATATATGGGTGAAACAAAATATAGCAAAAATGGATTCAGAATAAAATTTCAATTAATTATGCAAATTTTGTTCTAGGTATAACATACATTGGTCACACGCTCTAATACGTAAAACTAAACGGGAATTCTAGCAGCCAACCTTTACTCCCTTGTAATTAAGAGGTGAAAATGACGTATTTTAGATCTATTTTTGTATAGAAACTTTTTTATGCAAAGCCCCATATTTTTACAAAATTATGATTTTGTTATGTATAGGATGAAAATTAAGAATGAGCAATTCAAAAGTCTTCTGCCTTAAACCAATTTTGAGAAAATATTGGGGATGCCGTTTGCATTTGGGAACAAACGGACTATACACTCGACTCTCGATATCTCGAAGTCAAATTCCATCCCAAACTACTGATATCTCAAAGTAAATTTTCTGGTACCAGAAAATTTACTTTGAGATATCAGTAGTTTGTGATAACAGGAGTTCAAATGTAGATAAAAATAGAAAATATTATTATTTGATACAAGAAGATATTTTGAGATATCAATGTTCGAGATATCGGGAGTAGACTGTATAATGTTAACAGTGAATAGCGCATTATGTGTTACGATGTATGGGCAGTGTCCGTCTCTGTCCATATTCACCACATCAAACCTTATCAAGAGAATCCCATCGAGTCCCGATGAATTTCGTATTAGGTTTGTTTGTTCGTAACTGAAAGTTGCACAACCGTTGACAATAATATTGAAAGTAATGTTTTAATTAAGAAATGATGTAGATCAGCTCTAACAGTGACTTGCTTAGCAATAAGTCACTGTTTAGAGGTCAGTTGTTAAGTAGATCGTATTTCGCGCTCGTGATATTTCTACTTACAATTGAATGACACACAATGATTAATTACTCAACAAATCACTGTAAGGGCGGATTTTTTTTTCGATTCTAACATAAAAAATCGCAGAAAATCGTATAGGCCTATATGTTCTCTAAATTCTTCCAACCTCATTCTAGCCTGCGAATAATCCGGCCAACAATGTAGACTCTGACAAGCGTCTATTTATTTCTTTTCCACGATCTCCTAAAGAATCGCCGCCGCTTTGTCAAACGCTAGGGAAACGCTGTTTGACGTCATTTTTCTACGTACACAATTATCTCGTGCGCGACGAAACAGTGAAATGTTTAAGAGTACATGTAATTCACTTCAGTTTTCCGTCGCCTCAATGGGCACGATGTGTTAGAAATTTCAGTTAAATTCTAATTAATTTATCGCGTTTAACATCATATATACAGCCGAGTGTCAAAAGTCTTTCCCCAAAACCAAATTTTCCATAGACTTCAATGCGTTTTCAAGTGTGCGGAGAATTTCGCTGTAGCAAAACTGCTTATCGTATGGTTTTAAGTTTTATATGATTAGAAAGAGCAATAATTTTGGCAACATCTAATAATTTGCATTTGAACTCTAAATCATTGTTCTTTGAGAAATATGCTTTTATAGGCAACACCTGTAGGTTTACAGCAAATTTTAGACAACGTCACCATTGACGTCAATGGAAAACTGCATTTCTGAAAATTTCATTTAAGTTCAAACACTTGTAGTTTAATTGTGAGTAGGATTAGGGCAATCTAAAGATTATTTTATATTGCAGAAATCTTTTAGGTTTTTAAGCATACAAAAATTATTATGAACTTTAAACACAAGTCTCACAGTAAAATTTCTTGCACACTTGCAAATGCACTTAAGTCAATGGAAAAAACATTTTGGGGAAAGACTTTTGACATTGGCTGTATAAAGGATATTCGAAAAAATCTCAACATGTAAACAGCAGGTGAATTTATATTGACGTTTTAGAAAAGCAAATGCGAATAAACTGGTCAAAAAAGTTAATCCCAATCACATTTTCCCCGTAGACCTGATATAAAATCCTTTGATTCAGAGCAGCGTTTAATAAAACGGTGTCTTCGTAGGAAATTTTCTATCTGGAAGCAAAAATAAAATAATTGAGCCGCGACACGACAAAACCAACAAAGTGGTTGTGCGCCCAGCGCAGACTCAGATCAGCCTGGGCATCCGCCCAGTCTGATCAGAGTCTTCGCTGTCCGTATGGAGGTAGCTTAGACCCTTAGCTACCATTTAAGAGCTAAGCGAATTGTCCGATCAGACTGGGCGGATGCCCAGGCTGATCTGAGTCTGCGCTGGGCGCACAACCACTTTGTTGGTTTTTTCGTGTCGCGGCTCATTAATCATCTTTCCTGTGTCACATGTGCTGACTTATTTTCTGCTAAGATGAATAAATAGAGGATCTTACATGAGTGCTCATGTATTATTGAATTTATTAAACGAGTTGGGGAAAAAGATAAGATGCGAGGCTCTTATCGTTTTCACCAACGAGTTTAATAAATTCAATGATACAGGAGCACGAATGCAAGTTTCTATATATCATATGGCACTAAAATCGCATTTTATTAGCAAATTTCGCACTAAAACGTCACGATTTCCCCATTAGAAAGCGCGACGTTTTATGGACGTCAGTGCAAATCGTTACGACGTAATTTGCATATTTAATCCACTAGTGGATTATCGTTTTTAATGCATGGCTTTATTACACTCTCAGATGCGACGTCATATGATCAATTTTGATAAAGGACGTGTTTAGTGCCTTATAAATTCCGTAGTAAAATACATAAAAAAGTGGGCATTCCTGTAAAATCACTGTGTCAAAAAGGTGCCGAATACCGGAAATTACAACTGATTTTTCGTAAAGTTGTTGCCGAGATGAGAGTGTAAAAATTAAGCCGTGTTTCGAATTTTCTTTGTCGTTATCCGTTCTCGAAAGAAACGGCCTGCCGACCCAGCAGGCACACAAGGTGAATCAACCTTGAATCAATCTTGATTCAGCGTCGTGACATTGAATCAAGGTTGATTCAAGTTCGATTCAAACCTCTGTGCACAAGGTTGAATAAGCCTTGAATCAATCTTCATTCAACGTCGTGACGTTGAATCAAGGTTGATTTAAGGTTGATTCAACATTGTGTTCCTGCTGGGATATTCATCACCTGAAGTTAAAGCTTGCTAAATAAGTAATACTTACAGCCTCCATTCCCGAATCCACTTGACTGTCTCTGTGGGTTGACATAGTAAGGTAAGTAATACTGGGCATTGGCTACAAAGAGAAATTATCAGTAAATTAGTCCTGTTGAAGCTGTCAAAATATAAAATGAAAAGTTTTCCGTAGCCTTGTGGCCGTACCGGCTGTGGTCATTATCTTGGGCACTGCATATAAAAGACGGAGCCCATTCTACTCCTGTCGCTGCCTTTTATCTGCCATGGTTCGAAAAAGGTTCTGGTTCAATTCTGGGTTGACAAAGAGTCTCTCGCTGACCCGTTGGATGGGGATTTGAGCCCGCAAACGTTTGCACCATAGACGTGCGCTTCAAACCACTCGATCACGGCGCCTCTCAAGATATCTGGTCCCGAGGTTATAAAACTTTTTTCGTGCTCAACTCAGCTGAGCATGAAATTTTCTCTGCTGATAAATATGAAAATGCCAACTAATGTTGGCATTTTCATATTCATAAGCAGAGAAAATTTCATACTCAGCCAAACTGAGCAAGAAAACAACCGTACTTATCAATAATTTGCTATTTATTAGCAAGTAAAATTTCATGCTCAACTCAGCTGAGCATGAAAAAAGTTTTATAACCTCGGGCCCTGATACAACCATTACCGTAAAAGTCCTAAGACCTTGTAAAGAAATAACTACACAAGCGGTGTAGACCTAGATCAGACTGCTCTTCAAGAGCAGTCTGATCATGGTCAGCATTGTTGCCTACTGTTTTATATGAGCCGCGACACGAGAAAACCAATAAAGTGGCATGTGCGCCCAGCGCAGAATCAGATCAGCCTGGGCATCCGCACAGTCTGATCAGAGTCTTGGCTGTCCGCATGGGGCTAGCTTAGACTCCTAGCTACAATTAAGAGCAAAGCGAAGACTCTGCTCAGTCTGGGCGGATGCCCAGTCTGATCTGAGACTTTGCTGGGCGCAAATGCCACTTTGATGGTTTTCTCGTGTCGCGGCTCATAACATAGTCCCCGACAAAAACCGATCTATTACAATAATTGTAGAGGTATCCGAATAGAAACCCCAGATCGACTACTTCGGAGTAATTAGGTTCCATATATAGGTTGCACTACAGTAAAAAAAATGCTCATTATGCAAGCCCCGCCTCTTTTGGGGAGAGCTTTCAGGAGTATTATGAATATTTGCCGGCCCCTGATTGGTTTTATTATGAAAGTTAAATATTTTTCCGAATGTTATGCTTATTTATTATTATAAAAAGTGGAGTTATTTATAAAGCTGTTTTGCTACATTTTTGTTGGGGTTGAAAAATACACAGGGGGTGCCAGTGAAAGTTTTGAGATTTATTCACTGCGGACTATGCCTGTCAGCACTAAAATGAATAAGTAAAAAATATGCCGCACAACCCCCAACTTTTTTAGCTATTACTGGTAGGTAAAGGTGTTGTCTATTCAATGCAATGCCTCAATTTGGAAAGCCTTTAGACCAGGAGAAAATTGGCAGTGCATTGACTTTGACCCCTTTTGCATTGTGAGCTATGGGAATTGTTTTACTGTAGTGCCACCTAAACCCAGAATTTGCTTGTGTATGTTTTCTTCAAGATAGCCCTGACTCCAAAACTGGAACCCCGTATTCTGCTTCTGCATGTGCTTACAGCAAACAAGGAAGTTTTCTGGCACAAGCTTATACGCAGAAAAAATCCAGTTTTCGTTGTGGACCCATAATTGCACTGAGTGGGTGGGGTATGAGAACCTGCTTCTGCAGAAAGGTCTGTTTCTTGGCCAGGTGTGTCTTTTATAATGGAAAGAAGTCATAGGCTGTCATATACGCTGTCCTTAAAGCTTATTTGAGACCAGTTGCCCATGAGGAGTGCTACTGGAGAACAGTTAGATGTCTCGCACTTTTGTCGTAGCCCGCGGTTCGCATCGAAGCGGACACTATTAGAATCTCATCTGTCAATATGGAACATATGAGCTTTGAGCTATTCATTTTGTGCTCTGGATGTTTTTCAGACCTCTTGCTACTCTTGTGCCAGGGACAGTTGGACAACCCAGGACCTTGTAGAACTTTAGTAATAGACTCACCAGGGCCAGGAAATAGCAGTATGAATGGGAATCCCATAATTTCAGCGGTAAGTTATAGTTTTGCCGCAGTTGCACATAACTGCCCTGTTCGCAGTACGATTTGCTTATTTGCAAATGACGCCGCCCTTCCAAAATAGGGGTCTTCTCTTAAATGAAAGAATTTGACACCACGGAGCAAAGTCTCCTTAGTAATTGTTGACACCCCATTGAGAAAGGAGGAAAACATGAAATTTGCAAGATTTCTTCCCCTGAAATCCTACCAAACTGACGTGATGAGAAGCCTCCATTCACATTCACTGGGAAGCAAATATTGTTCTGTTGAAGTAGGTTACCTGTCTTGTAGAAATGGTAGAAAAATGGCGGTATGTCCATCCATCTGAAGGTGTAGGAATACACCGTAATGTTTTTCTGTCATTCTTTCAAAGGCAGACAACTTTTGAGAGTTCCTTCTCTCTCTCTCTCTCTCTCTCTCTCTCTCTCTGTGTGTGTGTGTGTGTGTGTGTGTGTGTGTGTGTGTGTGTGTGTGTGTGTGTGTGTGTGTGTTTCCTAGGCGACGTACACATTAAAAGAAAGAAAGAAAGAAAGAAAGAGAACAGTTTACTGAGGATCGTAAATCTATTTAAAATGTGTTAATTAAAAACACTTTAATTTTACAGATATATAGATTTATGCACAAAAGAAAGAAAGAAAGAAAGAAAGAAAGAAAGAAAGAGAGCACACTGAATGGTCATTTACCTTTAAGTTATTGACAATATGTTAAATAAAACCTCATTAATTTTACTGATATTTCGATTATCGCACAAGAAGAAAGAAAGAAAGAAAGAAAGTGAATACACTGTAAAGTAGCACTGCATATAATTTTCAAAGGTCTCTGTACAAAATTCTTCATCAATTGAGTAGACATTGAGTGAGTGTATGAGTAAGTGAACTCTGGTTTAACGTTTGAACAACACATAGGTCGCTGAAAGGGATACAGGACCTCGGTTTAAAGACTCATCCGAAAGACCAGAGAAGCGGGAAATCGAACCTGCGACCCCTGGATTGGTAGCCCAGCGCATTATTCACTACACTACCGCGCTCCTTGGTAGACATCGATGCCTCACCTAACTTATTTATTAATTTTGATGACAACTCGAAGAATTTTATATTCGAGACTTTTGAAAATGATATAGTGCTCGTTTAAATAAATGAGCAGTGTAGATACTTACTGCCACACATCATTAGGCCCAAAATACAAGCAACTGTCAGAAATGCTACCTGAGAGAACTTCATTCTGACCTGAAAAAACAAAAACATCAACACTTAGAGCGCCGAAAAGCAGATGACAAAATTAACGTCTGCAAAATTAAAAAAATAATAATAATTTTGTCTAAGCTATTGCATATTGAGAATTCAAAGACTAGAGGGCAAAGAGTGTAGATCTAGATGAGGTGGCACATCAACATGACTGAGCCGCGACGCGAGAAAACCAACAAAGTGGTTGTGCGCCCAGCGCAGACTCAGATCAGCCTGGGCATCCGCCCAGTCTGATCAGAGCCTTCGCTGTCCGCATGGAGGTAGCTTAGACCCTTAGCTACCCTTCGAGCACTTAACGAAGAGTCTAGTCAAACTGGGCAGATGCCCAGGCTGATCTGAGTCTGCGATGGGCGCCCAACCACATTGTTGGTTTTCTCGTGTCGCGGCTCATGTATCTACCGTAAAGATTCTCAAAATTGGAATGCTAAATTGATTACCGTAATTATTCAAGAATTGAACAGTGCCGTTTCATGATGCAGTAATGAGTCCGAAAGATGCGCATCTGTAGACCCTGATCCTACTGCTCCTTCGAGTTGCGTGTCATTTTTCCATGTTTATTTTATTTTTTATCATTATTATTATTTTTTTTTTTTCATTTTATTTTAAAGAAACATACCGAGCAATTTCATACAGCTGATCCAATGGAAGCGACTCAAAGGATGTGGTTATATCCTTACCCGCAGAAGGTGCACATTGCACAGGAACATCAAAATATTGAGAATATTTATTAAAAAGGGACTTAAATTTCAAACTCTAACCAAATCTTGGAAGAAAATATGGGGGTGAAAGGAAAAAAAAAACGCGAACGATTTTATACCGGCGTATAATTCGTATTGAACTGAGAGCGCATGATTCATGGAACTGGAAACGCTCGATTCGAATTTGCAACTTAACCCATTAATGCCTAGCGCCCCAAAATTGGGATGTAGGCAAACAGTGCAGACCCAGATCAGACGCCGCAAACGCGGCGTCTGATCAGGGTCTACACTTTTTGCATACAACAAATGGGTATTTTTCCTCAACATAAAGCAAAAAATCGAAAAATAAACTAAACCTGACACCCCTTAAATGACAAATGGACTCGTCCAATATATACAAATAGAAGAGTCCACAAGGCATTAATGGGTTAAACTAATGTCACTTAGATTTTGCGAAATGTGCATACGCGGATCAGACTAAGTAAGAACCTAGTATATGTATATGTTCCAATTTAATCATTTAAATTCAATTTCTTTTTAAATGGCATATAGATGTACCTTTTATCGAATTTAGCTCGACAGATGCGCATTTCTACATGTATTTAAAGGTCCATAGTTCTACCAGTGGTGAGAACTATTACGAAAAGCTGTTCAACCTTTAGGTTTGATGATATGATTGCCGGGTTGATGTGCATTTATCAAATTATTTACCGGGCAAGAAAAGGAGGACATGTTTGTGCAAAATGGTTAATTACTCAGCATAATAAAGTTTCAATAATCCAGCGATGCAGTATAAACGCCGAAAACAGGACAATTCACAACATCGGAAGTAGCTCATCCCACCATTCGGTAGGAAAAAGATCGGTATCGAGGGTACGGAACTTGCCGACTCTTGGCGGCAATTGATATTTTCGACATTCAGATGAGACTGACATTCGCTGAATAAAAGAGAGAGTTTTTTTTTTTTGTTGTTGTTATTTTTCTTTCAAAATACTTATCTATATTACTTACACTAAAATGTCATTCAATACAAAATGCAATGTTAGGCATTACATAAAGATGGATGGATGGATGGCTGGATCGCGATTTCACGTCCTTTTAAACCGTATTTCAGTCATTACAGAATGATACTTAGCATAAAGAAGCCGGGTTACATGGCAACCGAAGTAATAAATCTGTATGGAAGATCTTATTGGTGTTTCCCTTTCCATATATTTATGTACCAAAACGAGCGTTTTCAATCTAAGTATTAGTAGAAAAAAGTAAATAGCATATGAGCCTCGACACGACAAAACCAACAATGTGGTTGTGCGCCCAGCGCAGACTCAGATCAGCCTGGGCATCCGCCCAGTCTGATCAGAGTCTTCGCTGTCCGCATGGAGATAGCTTAGACCCTTAGCTACCATTTAAGCTCTTAGCAAGGAGTCTGATGAGAATAGGAAGATGCCTAGGCTGATCTGAGTCTGCACTGGGCGCACAACCACTTTGTTGGTTTGCTCGTGTCGCGGCTAAATTATAATCTTTATTTGTACAAAATATTACAAGGACTAAATAAAAACTGAAAACTTACATATAAGATTTTGTGCCGGATTTTATTTTTATTTTTTTTAATACATATCTCTTTATTTTTATTTATTTAAAATTGTGAGAAAAACTGAACTTACGTTTTAGAGTGTTATATCCTTCGTGGCGTATATCCTTCGTGGCCGAGGTGTCTCTGACAAACTTGCAGGTGGTATGAGACTTTAAGTAGGAGAACATGCGCTATTCAATAGCCCAGAAACACTTCCGGGTTATTTGGGAATGTCCGGAGCACCGCAACCTACATTTCACACCCCAACATTATAATTGCAGGCTTACTCCTTCCATTTAGATTGCGGCTGTCTGCCAGAAAAAAGAACCCGTGCAACATTTGTGAGCAGCTTGAACAGAAGCGCGGTCTGTTCAAGTACATCGCTGTTTGCAGACCCGAACTTTCGAGTTTTGGGAAATAACCTAACAAAACGGCTAATACTGTGATCAAACTGCACGGTTGCACACGGGCCGATCTGCATCTTTGCATACGGTGAATTTCTCGGGGAATTGCACTTGCGGGCCGCCCATTTAGAATTTAATGGTCATAAAAGATCATTAACCCAAAGAAGGAAGCCAAGATTTCAAAAATCCGTGACATTTGTACATATGCTCTGATCCAATGAATGTCAAAATTTCAGAATCAAAAATTCAATTTAAAAATTGGGACATCATTATTAACTTATTGTATCCAAAACAAATATTTAGTTTTTTTTATGATTTCAGGGGAAACTTTGATTAAACCTCTGCTGTCGGAATAACAAACAGGGTACACCCAGATCAGACCGCTCCTTCAATGGAGCGGTCTGATCTGGGTATACACTGTTTGCCCAGGGAAATCCGGCCAAATCTTTAAGGTGACTTCGGCTTTTTAATTGGTGCTAAGTACACCTCGCAGCATTTTCAAAGTTAGTCAATCAATCAAAGTTTTGACAGGGAGTGTCCATCGAACTTTAAACTCGCGCTGGACATTTTGATATGTATATAAGTTTTATGATAGTCACGATATAGGCCTAGTGTATGTAGAATGGAGCGCTAGCGCTACAAACAAGTGCATGTATATCGTAGCAGCGTTTTCATTACAGTAGGTGCAAAGATTGCATATTAATCACATAGGCTATAAACGAATGATCATTAATTTGACCCTTGGGATATCTGGAGGGATCAGTTACCTGCCTATGTGTTGTCTAAATCCTGTCAAATGTAGTAGAGTTACATACTTGGATACATACAGGGGGGTTTGACTTCTCAATACGATGTATCGTACATTTCATACATTTAAAGAAAAAAATACAAACATGAATTTCGAATGCTTCGTTTGCCTATTTTGATATTATCGTTTCTTACTGATTTAGAAGGAGCAGCAAATATGAAAATTCAAAAATACTTGAAATAAAAATTTTACAGCGAATGCTGTAGGTGCTGTAAAGATTTTTTTCTCGATGCCACTACGACCTGATTTCTAAATTAAATAGGCCTACGGGACTAAAAAGGCCCTTCTTTAACAAGGCTTGTCGGGACTTGAATTTTATAGTGTCTTAGCGTACACATTCAAAATAAAATGAGCTGCAACACGACAAAACCAACAAAGTGGCATGTGCGCCAATGAAAGACTTAGCTTAGCCTGGGCATCTGCCCAGTTTGATGAGAGTCTTTGCTGTTTGCATGGAGGTAGCTAAGAACCTTAGCTACCATTAAGTGCACAGCGAAGACTGGGCGGGTGCTCAGGCTGATCTGAGTCAATGCTCTTAGCACGTGTCATTTTGTTGGTTTTGTCGTGTCTCGGCCTTAATATTTAGTCGGAATGATTCTCGGCGCAATCGAGTATACGAGGGGCGTTCGGAAAGTTTTGCAAATGACGTAATTTCTCGGTAACCACCATACAGACAGAACTTCTGATTGCAAAAACAAATAAAGCTATATTATGCGAAGAGAAGTCTGCAAACAAAGTGCATTTTTTAAAAAAGGACGCATTTTTAACTTCTTTGAAAGAGGTATACCCTAAAGGCACTGCAAAATTTTACTTTTGTAGGCCGTAATTTATATATCAGCAGTCTTTGATATCTTTTTATCTCTGTTAGTTAAAGACAATGCCCAGACAACGTTGTCCTGCAATATCGCGGAAATCAGTTTTAATCTGGCTTCCGTACAGGGCCGGGAATATGGATTATCCGTACTTTATGCTGTAGCATTTACTCCGTTTCTACTAAAATTTGATGATTTTGTAATGAAAACAAGTGTATTAGCATTCAAAATATTGTCGGCAGGAGCATTTACATGGGTCAATGAAAACCTGTCAATAAATTCAAATTAATGCCAAAAATGAAGCCTCTGCAAGCTTTCAAAAATGACGTTAACGTAAAATTCAATAACGTCATAAGAACTGCGCATTGCTTTGCAAGGAATAAATCGATAACAATTGCCGCCCTTCTTACTTTTGTATGGATATCATAGGCAACGATGGACAAGCAAATGACAAAGATTAATTTGGTATTTACAAGGATATTTGACTTGAATGCTTAACACTGAAAAGATTTTACATATAAAATTAGCCCAGTGGTATGACTGGGACCTATTAAAATGCGCTGTAACTCACTAAGGAAAAGTGTCTTTGTATAGTGTTTGGTATCATTGTAAAGATAAAATGCAGTGCTTTCAGTACATGCAAGGCAGTTGTATCCAGCATCCTCCTAAACAAAGTCATGAGGCCATTTGCAAAACTTTTCGAACGCCCCTCGTAATTTCACTTTTGTTTCATATTTCACAAGATTTCATTAGTATGTCAAAATTTAGCCAATTGTATCAAAGGTCAATGAATATTTAATCTTCGTTTTTTCTCGTTGTACTGCACTGCGTGAATACTAGCACTCTGCCAGATGTTTATTCAAAATGTTTCTCTTGTTTTTAAGTTTACAATGGAAATTTTGTCGAAAACAGACGCAGTTATTCAAAAGTTTCTTTTTTTTCAGTGTGGATCTACTCTAGATTTCTACTTTCGGTTTAATATACACAAACAAACGTTGCATCATGTTGGTAACTGTTTCAGAATCAGGTCAATCTGAAGACTGACCGGATCCATTTTAGAATTCCAAATTGGACAGCTCAATCTTGTCGCTACCCAGTGTCAAAATTATGGTGGCGGGTGCCTACCGACACAGCTCTCTTGGGTCACAGTGTCGCGTTGCGTTTACTGCATGCTTTAAAATGGTGACAATAGCTGCTTTTGTGAATAATAAGAATCTGCATAAAATGCTGAAAATACAAATGGAGCATTAATAAACGAAACTCAAACTTAATGTTTTCTCAGGTAAAACTTTTAGCACTAGTAGAGACAGTGGATTCATTACTCCTGTTTTCAAAATGAATCATAAGTATCCGTATTTGGCATTATGGTTAATCACAACATCTGTATAGTAGACGTAGGTAAATGGGTACACTTTCAGAGAAGTAACTTTGCCGATTTTTTTTTTTTTTTTTTTTTTTTTTGGTGGGGGGGAGGGGGGGTGGGGGGATTTTTTTTGCTCCCTTCTCAATGGGATCAACTTTTAAGGTGGTGATAATCGCTGATTCCTTGGGCGGAACATGATAAATGTGTTAGAACTTGTGCATGTGGTATAACCCATTTGTATATTTATATGACAATGAAATATGTTTAGACTGGACTGAATATGATTTTAGACACTAAACTATAGTAAATATAAAAATCTGCAAAAAAAATGCTAAAAACACACCAGATCTTCACAAAACTTAGCAGATGTCTTTATGTTGTTTGTCAAAATTTAAAACTCAAAACTCGTTGGTTTTAAAAAGGGTTTATATAAGAAAAGGTCAACTGGTAGAGTTTTCTTTTCGCAAAAAAATAAAAGAAAACTGTTATTGAAATTTGTAATTAGGTCTGAAGGTGCTGCAATATATTGAGAAGAGAGTCGCAGCAATTATTTTTTCCAGCTCTTTCACACATTATCAAGTTGAGCAGTCAAAAACGAAAAGATTAAGTCTGTGTCAAAGTTTTTATCAAAGTTATGAAGAATATACAGGATAGTGTACATTTTCAAGGATGAAGAATTACACTTACACACCTGTCTTGGTCACAGTAATGTACTTTTTATACTGTATGGGTGATGTAGGTATACCTGCCTATCCTATATTTAGTAAATGCATCCAGTATATGTACATGCATCTTATACACGACCTCATCTGTCCTCCCTCACAATCTGAGAAAGAGTTGGAACAAATAATTGATGGGACGCTCTTCTAAGTGTTTTGAAATACCTACACACCTATATACATTTTCAATAACAATGTTAACTGTTTAGATTTTTGCGCAGAACTTTACCCTTTGAGCTTTCCTTATACAACACTTTTTAATCAACATGTTGCTCTTTTTATATTCTAAACTGTAGAAACAACAAAAATAAGAAATTTGCTAACTTCCACGGAGATATGCTATTTTTGTGTTTTGTTTTTTTTTTGTTTTTTTTTTTTGTTGCGACTGCTTTAGCAAGCAGGAGCGTTGCAGGAATAACTTTTCGGCGCTGTCGGCGTTTAGTTCGATTTCTCAGAGATGAAAAGGACCTATTGTAATGAAACTTCACATAAGTATACCGCAACACTAGTAGCGTTTGCTGGTCAAGGTCTGACATTGACCTATTTCTCACGCTCTGTTGAATACAGTCTAATTTACGTCTACCCTCTGCATTTTGCTCCATTTTTAGAGCCTGAACAACCGTTTGTAAAGAAACTTTACATAAGCTTACATCCTGACATCATCTCTGTTATACCAGAGTCGTTTGCTGACCGTTATCTTCTTTTCACGTTTTGTTTTACGTAGCCAAATTTACGTTTACCCGCTGAGTTTAGGTCAATTTCTCAGTGACTAAACAATCGTTTCTAATGAAATTTCAAAGACACCTATATCATGACATTGTCACTTCAGCACCTGTTTTGTTTGCTGACTTTGACATTCTCGTACTTTTCGGGCTCTTTTGAACATAGTCAAATGAGCCGCGACACGACAAAACCAACAATGTGGTTGTGCGTCCAGCGCAGACTCAGATCAGCCTGGGCATCCGCCCAGTCTAATCAGAGTCTTCGCTGTCCGCATGGAGGTAGCTTGGACCCTTAGCTACCCTTTGAGCACTTAACGAAGAGTCTGATCAAACTGGGCGGATGCCCAGGCTGATCTGAGTCTGCCTTGGGCACACAACCACATTGTTGGTTTTGTCGTGTCGCGGCTCAAATATACTATACGTCTACCTACTGCATTCAGCTTCATTTCTCAATTGGGTGGTTGGGCGGTGCGATGGTGCTGGGTGTAACTTCCGGTACCGGGTTGTCCTACTGATTTGGATAATTAAATAGTAGGGCAAGGGCCTGTTGTGCTTGCAGTAGGTGCGGGTGGGGGTTTTTGCACATTTTTCTCTCGTCTTTCATTTCTCTTTTCTTACTCCCTCTCTTTCGAAGACGGCCCGATATAGACTGAAATACTGTCTAAAAGGGCCGTTGAATCCAAAACAACGAACCAACCATTTCTCAAAGACAAAGTGACCTGTATTATCATTAGCGTCAAGTCTGGTAAATTCGGACAGCACGTAAATTCGGAAATACCATTGCGAACAGTGAAAATCCAGATGAGACGGCTCATGATCCGTCTCATCAGGACTTTCACTGTTTGCCCAGTTATTTGTGTTTTAATTCCAAACAATTGACATATTAAGGTAACAATGTCATTGTCCGAATTTACCTGCTGTCCGAATGTACTCAACTTGACCCTAATTTGCACATTAACTTACATCATGACATTATCTCTGCAACGTTGGTCTCATTTGCTGATCTTAACCGACTTTCACACTGTTGAACATGACAAGATTTACCTCTACCCACTGCATTAATTTATATTTTCTTAGACTTAATTAAAGACCTTTTTTTGAAGAAACCACAAGCTTGCATCATTACATTGTTTCTGCAACACAAGCATTGCTAGCACATTACTTGACTTACTTTTCATGCTTTGTTAAACACTGGTTGGGAGCGTACAGTACATGTGCACCGTTGTCCGATCTGTATAGTGGACAAATCTTTGTCTTTTGTTATGACCTTCAGGGTGTGTTTGTGTGAAATGTGTTTTCTTTTCATGTTTGGATTTAAACCGCTTGGTAAGAGTGTTTTATCTATCTATATTTTCCATAATGGTGGTCTTTGGAGATGGCTAGATGTTGCTTTCTTTGCTCTAAATCCATATTTTCATCTGCAAATCACTGGTGTTTGTAATAAGATCACTCCACGTGTAACCAGAAAATCGACCGAGTTAGCGTTTTCATTCGAAAAAATTGTTAGGTTATCTCTTTTTAAGATAGATTAATAATCTATTAAATGATTTACTCATGATAAGAATTCTTTAGATACGGGACGAATCTACACGACAAGCAAGACTGAGCATCCCCAATTTTTTTCTGACTGTATGGGATGTCTCTCTGAGAATCGGTTTTACGACCCACGATACAGAATAGTGTTTGACCCGTCCATCGTTTTCTTTGAAAATAATTGCCCTTACATAGCATGATATCTAGCAAGATTAATTAAACCTGAACATAAATACGCCATAAAACATTTGTAATGAAAATACGGTTGTTTCATGTACAATTGATGTCAAAATTTGAAGCAATAGTACCGGTGCAGCTTCTGAGATCGAAAGTAGAATAGTGATTTTCTCAAATTAAATGTGAAAATAAAGCATATCATAACAATATTCAGAAAATTAAGGTGGCATGTCGAAAAGACCTGTAGTTATGCTTGTCGAACTAGCGGTACTACCTACACGCAATGATTTTAAAACACAAAAATTAAACAATTTTGAAACTTACCCGACATATTAGGACAAAGATGCATCCATTATACAAATCGGTACATTCGGTCACTTGTACAGTACGCTCCTAACCAGTGTTAAATATTGCTAAATTTTATGCCGTCTGTTCACTGCATTTAGTTCCATTTTTCAGAGACTAAAAGGCTATTTGTGATTGAAATTCATCCAAGCTCAGATTTTGCAACCCTGGTTAACTATATATATACAAGGGTTGTTACGAAACGAAAGCGATCTTTTACGAAACGAAAAGGGTCATAGTTACCAAACGACCTGATGAAAAGAGTCATAGTTACCAAACGACCTGGTGATCAGGTCGTTTGGTAACTATGACTCTTTTTCGTTTCGTAACAGCTCTTTTCTTTTCTTAACATCTGTGAAAACAAAGTTAACCAGGTGTGTTATGATGATGTCTCACAACACCACTATACTTTCTTATTCTTGATATACTAAAATCAAACAGCAGTATGGGCAAGTAGAGTGAGCTTTGCAATCGCGACATAGCGGCTTCCGCAGAATTCTGATATTCAGATATTAGTATTTACCACAAATCACCGACTAAAAGGAAAGAATGTTCTCCTGTAGAAGCAATTTCTTCCTTCAAAAGTAGACCCCATTTCGGAAGGGCTTTGCCACCCAGGGAACAAACAGGAAGTCACGAAACTTGTTCTCCTTAGTAAAAATGGCGGAAAAACATTGGGATATACACATACGCCTTAAGTTCATGATACGACGTCACGCTTCTATCCAAATCTATATGTTGAGCCGCGACACGACAAAAGAAACAAAGTGGCGTTTGCGCCCACCGAAGACCCAGATCAGCCTGGGCATCTGCCCAGTCTGATCAGAGTCTTTGCTCTCTGCATAGAGCTAGCTTATACCCTTAGCTACCCTTAAAGCACACAACGAAGTATCATATTGAACCGGGCGGCTGCCCAGGCTGATCTGAGTCGTTGCCGTGCAGGCATGTCTGTTCGTTGGTTTTATCGTGCTGCAGCTCCTATCATTATCTGGCGCTCTGGTATTATAGGAATTCATCTTTAAGATTAGTATTTTAGTAAATTGGTAGGAATAAGGATTTAAGTCTATGGTTCAGTGACAATAGTATTAATCATATAGTAATTATATATATAGAAAAGTGTATTTAGCAAACGATTGATCACTTTATCATAGTTTAGTATCATTATTCTTGCACTGAATAAAAGAGTAAAAATGGCAATAAGATTTCAATACAGTTTAGTAATTTGACCTACATAGGCAGTCAGGAGCTGACTCAATTTATCTTAATGCAGCTAAGCTCCGATGATTACACACTTACTTTAGTCTCATTAGTAGCAATTTTCAAGTAATCAAATGATACAGCATTTTTTCCTAGGGTTTTTTCCTGCGACCTTCTAACTGGCTGTTACAGATGCTGCTGTATTGCAGGTTATCCATTAGACTGAAGACTGGTGCAAAGTTCCCACCTATTGTTGCTTGAAATATGATATTGCAAAACTGAAATATTTTCTTAGTAGATATACATATCATTTACGTGTATATTATATAAGTCTTTAGAGAGAGAGAGAGAGAGAGAGAGAGAGAGAGAGAGATTTATAAGTATCTATTAGATTGTTAGATATATCTTCATTATTGTTTTCAGAGCTGTACTTTGTATATGTTGTATGTATTGTGGCTTATCAGAGGACCTCAAGAGAAACAGATCGCCAGTTGAGTTACCCTCTTTAAATAAAGACTTTACATACACTTTTCGATATCAAGCCTCAGTCTTGCCTGGAGACTTCCTGGCCTTCTTCCAACGAACTTGGAAGGTCACCATCACCAGGGGCCGTATTCATAAGGCAACTTAAGTCGTTGCTATGATGTTGCTAAGGGTAAATTTCTATGTTGGAGATTCCCTACAACTATGAAATTTGGTCTGGAGGAACAGTCTTACAAAGACTGTTCCTCCAGAGCAAATTTCATAGTTATAGGGAATCTCCTTTATAGAAATTCAGCCTTAGCAACAGCACAGCAACGACTTAAGTCGTTTTATGAATACGGCCCCAGGTCACTTCCTATGTCTTCTCCTGGAAAGCTCCTTGTCCTATGCCCGGTCTGGCCACATACTTTCGTTTCTTCTTCCGCTGATTCACGAAGGGCAGTTGTCAGTTACTGGCGAAAGTATGTGCACTTAGTACTGGTTAACCGCTTAGGAGGTCTAAGCCTGCCCAGGAATAGTGTGGTTAGGTTAACTGACCGTCCCGACATGACCTTAGTTGTTTACCGTGGACGTTAAGCATCAAATCAACCAACCAAATCCTTGTCCTATGGATGCTAATTTCTAATCGGAACCGCTTCTAACCAACATGCAGTCAGTCTGGTTGTGAGGCTTCTTGTCTGGGCTGTGCCATGACTTTCTATTGGATGGTTTGTGGTGTCAATGGTATTTGTCAGTACTTGGTTGTAAAGGTTGCGAATTCTAGAAGTCTGAGACCTCTCTTATTTGTCTCGGCATGCAGTAAGGTCCACGAACGTCTCCCAAGTCTGCAGTGCTTTCCCTCATTCCATTATGAGTTGTCAGTTAACAAAAAAAGCCCAGAATGCAATGACATATATTCAGTGTTACTAAAAATAAGACAGATTCATATTGATAATAATTATGTATTTTTCTCAGCGATTTCCAGTTTGTTCTATCGGCGACGGTATAGGCGATTGAAAGATGCTAACATCAAATAAGATAAATGGGATCACCGTCATGTTTTCCCATCATTTTTACAAAGGTTAACGGCTTTGTTGACTTCTAGTTTGGTTCAAACACTATTTCATTCAAAAATATTTTACAACATAGAGGCCCTCCTAAGGGCGGGCGGGCGGGGGGGGGGTTGTGCTCCCTTGCTCCCTAAAAATAATGCCCAAATCACCCCAGCTACCTTAAAATAATTTCTCGTGCTCCCTAAAATTGCTGCTCCCCAAATCCCTAAAAGTAATTCAGCTTTTCCCCAGCTCCCTAAAAATATTGAAACCTGCTCCCTAAAATTAGAAGTGATTTCCGCCTCCAGCCGGAATTGAACCCGAATGCTAGCAGTGGCAAGTTTTAATGTCCATGCGAAGTCATTTCGGCTTGAAAAAGAATGACTAAAATGGTATTACTGATATGTATAAATGGGGGGTCTGGGGGCATACCTCCCAGAAGCCAAAAACAATTTAGAAAATCGCATTCGAACAGTGCTCCCCAGCTCCCCAAAATTAAGAGCTTGCTCCCTAGCTCCCTAAAAATAATTGCTAGTGCTCCCCAGCTTCCTGAATATGAATGGCCATTCTCCTCAGCTCCCCAAACCCCTGGGAGGGCTTCAACATAATGCACATACAACAAATAGTTTGTTTCTCTGAATGGCGAAGCCCTGCCAAAAAGATGACTCAAACTCAAAATAAAGCACAATGATTGTCCGCTTCCAAGCATGTGCTCGGAAGCAGCCAATCAGTGTGCTTCATTTTAGAATGTACTCAAGTTTTATAACCTCGGGGCCTGCTCTTTAAGGGGAACATATCCTCTTAGGGATGCAAATACTTTCTTTTCAGAGTTGACCACCATTTAGAAGGCAGGCCAAAAAGTAGAATGGTAGAATTTTTACCCTGAAAGTAAATCTGTTCACCTTCATATTCCATCAGATTTTATTTCTGTCTCGTAAATGCTTATACATGCTGAGGCAAACGTTTAACAGCTTTCTCCTGGCTTTCAAGAATAGACAAGGTATCATTAACGGTAGTTAAACGACACTTAACCAATTAGTACGCATGTAGCATGTCAAGGTTTGAAGACAACGTGTGCAATAAAATGCTAGAAGCTCTCAGAAATTGTTCTTAAGGTACATATATAGAGAATACCATGTTAGTGTCTTTTGATATCAGGTGTGTCAGGCGAGACAAGAAACAGCGTAGAAATGGCGAGGCTTGCCGAGCCAGTCCGACGTGTTTCTGGTCGAGACTGATAAACTTGATATCAAAAGACACCTACATGGTTTCTATTTATCATGCATCTTTAGAAGAGTTAACGGCGTAAAGAGAGTCAAACAACTGAAAAGCAAACGCATTTTGTTCGAACTTGCTGACGTCGCGAATGCGTCGTGACGTAAGCCGTTGACGCCAATTAACCAATCGAACGTTGATATCATGGCAAACGTTAGTATGTAGCCAATCGTCTTCAGAGATCGCTTCTAAAGGCATGGCCTGATAACATTTGCGCAAGCGCAGTTCTAATGTGACATGATATCACATCATGTTATCATACCCCAGATATCAGGTGAATTTTGCAGCAGATGCATGATAAAAATGGGTACACTTTCTGCGCAGTCAACTCTTTCAGTTTTATTTTTTCCTCACTTTTTCAAGGGATCAACTCTTAAACGCAAGAATTTGCTCCTTGGAGCATATTCTTGCTTTTAAGAGTAGATCCCCTTTTCAAGGGTTTTCCCTACGGCGTAGCAAACAGGCAATCACGCAAGTTGTTCCCCTTTGTAAAAATTGCGGGGAAACATGGAGGAATATCTCCATTAAGCCTAAAGCTCAATAAAAGGGGATTATTTGGTGAAAATGGTGGAATTTTTTTTTCTTCTTATTTCTACAACAAAGGCTTACGCTGTGACCCCTCATTATAACCGCCCCCAGAAGCGGGTCTAATTAAGGTCACAACGTACTTTTATTGAGAACCAGCAAAAATACCTTTGAATTTGTGTTAAATATCTACGCATCTGCAGCCCTTTTAATTCTTTGTGCAATTTCCTGAAAGCTTCTGATACGACTTTAACAGTATGCATTCGAGTTTCCAGAAAATAAACATTATAATTAGCCTATTTCTAGTACAATGTCGCGACCTGCTTTATAACAAGGTAAATGAAAGCAAGTAAATAAATGATGTTGAAAAGGTTTACGCATATTTTATGAAATATAGAACCTTTGTTCCACAAAATCAAATATTCATTCTTGTTCCAAAAGGTTTCTGCTTCATGCACTTTTTAAAGAGTAAAATTGTCCAACAAGTCAGCATTCTAAGCATTTCTAATGGCCTATTTCAGTTCTGATTTCGATTCATATTTTCTACCACATCCCGATTTCGTACACAACACCTGACTTAAAGTATTTGGTCAATAAAACTGCAAAAAAAAATTGTCTCGTAAAAATTATGGAAATTGGAACACCTGAAATAATTTCAGTAACTATCCAAAACTTGGACACATTTATTTTTGGATGCAAGAATGCGGATGAAAGATGCAGATGGAATGGCAAATAATGCAGACCCTGATCAGACTGTTGTCTGAACTGTTTAGTCAGACCTGTCTTTCCCAGTATTTAGATTTTTGACGGTAATACCCGGAGAGTTTATAACTTGTGGCACTCTCCGTCTCCCTCCGTTTGTTCATTAACGCATTTCCTCCTAAGAACACTTTGCTAAGCAAAACTAGACTGGGATATTTCCCTGAAGGTCTAGTTAAGTGAAAATGAAAATGGTTTCGAACCCACGAGATGCAACAACGTGTAAAATCAAAAATCGCGCCAGTGAAGGATTTACAAGAGGAATTTCTACTATGAAAATCATAGTTGGCCATAAAAAATCGCGTTTTTCTGTTTTGTTTTGTTTTTTGTTTGGGAGGGGGGGGGGGTAGTAAATAGGCGGGGGTGTTTTGTTTCGTTTTGTTTTCTCGTTTCTGTAGACATATTTAAGAGTCTTAACTGTGTTAAAATGTATCTGCGTATAAAGTATCTAGAAATAAGGATAGCAAAAAAAATACAAAACTACGCTACACATCGTCGAAGCACATCACGCTAACTTGATTTACCATTATATTGCACCAACATTAAATATGACTTAAGAAAAAATCAAGTTTTCTCTAATTTACACAACTCTGCAATATAAAACATTATCATTTCTAATTTTTGCATGCAAAAGTTCAAGTTTGATGGTTCTGGAACAATTTAAAATTGCACTTTAAAAGTTCTAATGATTTCGATATGAGCCGCGACAAGACAAAACCAGCAAAGTAATTGTTCGCCCAGCTAAGACCCAGATAAGTCTGGGAATCCGCCAAGTCTGATCAGGGTCTTCGCTGATTGCGTGGAGGTAGCTCAGACCCTTCGCTACTCTTTAAGCTTTTAGCAAAGAGTCAAATTGGACTGGGCGGATGCCGAGGCTTAACTGAGTCTGCGCTGGGCGCACAAACCACTTTGTTGGTTTTCTCGTGTCACGGCTCATATGGTACGGGCAGCAGGAAGTGCCAGTAATGACTTTGTTCCCTTGAGCTTCCTTGGCTGTAACCACATCGTTATGAGAATTGAACAGAATATAATGTACAATTAATTTGCGTTACTAAGAATTCACAATCTGATTTTATAATGTTCTCAGGTAACAGTGGATTGACAGAGAATGGAGCAAACCCTGTGAAATTCCTTTGGGAGTGTAATAAAATGCTGTTTGGACAAACAACAAAACAGGAAGCAATATGGACAACTGCACACGTCAACACTTTGACAATTCCTAAAAAAAATCCTTTCGAACGGACGGTAGCATTATACTATAGTATGCTTCGTGCTCAAACTAATTTTATGAGCGCACACTTCCTTCTGATGCAGCCTAAAATTAAATAGACGGGGCTTATGCAGCGCTGGTGACAAAACAATACCTTAATGTAAACACTTGATCACAAAATACTGTGTATTTTCCATGTTTAATCATGTGCTTTGCTCATAATGTGAGATGTGAGCCTATCCTTTCTGTTTTTCCTTTTTCCTTCTTCTTTTTCTTCTTTTTATCTCAGGTTAAATGTAAAGCTCCAACACTTAAACCCGCGCCGATATTAACGCTGTCAACACTTGCAGCGCCAGAGAGAAACTAGCAGAATTTACAGTGTAGATCCTGATGAGGCGGCTCATAATGAGCCGCCTCATCTAGATCTACATTGTTTGCCCTCTAGTCTGAATTCTCAATTTGGTTTATCTTGGACGGTACATTTTTTGAAATTTTGCAGAAGCAAATTTTGTCGTCTGCTTTTTGGTGCTTTAATATTAGCACCACTGATTTAAGTAAAGTTCTGAAAATCATACCTGCTATAATATACTAAATTGGCAAATTAAATCTCATGAACAGGACTTAAATCAGGAAAATATTTAAGTTGTTTATTTTTATTTTGCAAAACAAGGCAAATTGCATGCTATAATGAAATATTCAAGGATTTATGGGTTATACTTGCATTACACTCAAATTAATCTATTGTATCCAGTAAGAACGTTGATTATACCAAATATTATGGACTCGTTATTAGACATAATGCCTATGAAAATGTGAAGCCTGACAATTGTCATGTAAGCATAAAATGAATAAAAAAGTTAAAGCCGAACTATATTGCTGAGCAAATGAAATACAGGTATAGCTTTCCCGTAGGCTTGTAATCGTAGGGGTACTTGGTGTATGAGGCCCGGGCATAGCATACACAAAACGGAGCCCATGTCTCTTCTTTTGCTGCCTTTAACCCTCCCTGAGACAAAAAAATGCAAAACATTATTATTCGTGCGTTTATTATCTAATATTTCATCTATATCTAATCAAACAGAGCAAATTCCTTCCAGAAACAGCAGGTGTTTACTGATCTTGCTGTAAGATGTAGTTCCCTAAAGGCATATTGGATCGTTGAGTCCATTCTTGTGACTCTGAAAATGGTAGGGTGAAGGTAAAGGTTTCCCATAGCCTAATAGCCGTAGGGGCAGTGGGGGTTAGAGACCCACTGTATCTTGGGCACAGCTGAAGAAAGGCGGAGCCCATCCCTCTCCTTTCGCTGCCTTATCCTTCCCTGATTCGAAAAAGGTACCCATTTACTGCTGGGTTGACAGAGTTTTCCAGTCATCGTATGGCGACAGTGAGCCGCGAACTCACGACCTTACGGTGACTTTCTGCACAATAGCCGAGCCACTCTAACCACTCGACTACCGCGCCTCTCTGAAAATGGAGAACCGCTTAATCCGGCACGAGGTCCCGAGGTTATAAAACTTTTTTCATGCTCAACTCAGCTAGCATGAAATTTTCTCCGCTGATAAATATGAATATGCCAACTAATGTTGGCATTTTCATATTCATAAGCAGAGAAAATTCCATTCTCAGCTAAACTGAGCAAGAAAACAACTGTACTTATCAGTAGTTTGCTATTTACTAGCTGGTAAAATTTCTTGCTCAGCTGAGTTGAGCATGAAAAAAGTTTTATAAGCTGGCACCAGGATGCCTATGCAGCCTAGCGGCAAACGACATTATTGTCATACGAGTCTCAATATAACCTGGCCCCAAGCTTATAAAACTTTTTTCAAGCTCAACTCAGCTGAGCATGAAATTTTACCCGCTAGTAAATAGCATATTATTGATAAGTACAGTCGTTTTCTTGCTCAGTTTCGCTGAATTTGAATTTTTACTCTTCCTATGAATATGAAAATGCCAACATAAAATGCCAACATAAGTTGGCATTTTCATATCTATCAGCAGAGAAAATATCATGATCAGCTGAGTTGTGCACGAAAATAGTTTTATAACCTCGGGGTGAGATAGAGTGGCGGATCACGCGACTTTTGTTCTAATATGCCGTACGGAAAACACTTTATACAAGGTATCTATCTTATTATTTCTCTTTGATACTTTTACATCCTCTCCAGTTCACAGCTTCCCAATTCTAACGACACTTTGATGGAACCGCAAAGATTCACAGTTCAAGCAAGGACTGTCACTGTATCTCATTTCAATCAGGAAATGTCGAAACTAAAATGGCAACGTAATCTGCACGGTCGTCAGTTAACATTTTGTGACCGAGTCCTTCAATACCCATTTGGTTCAATCAAAGTGTCATCCGAATCGGGCTTGTGTGAACTGGAAAGTGGTACATAGATCAATGAGTGGAATTAGCCGCGACACGTCAAAACGTAAAAAGTGGCATGTGTACATAGATCATTCGTCCCCGCACTCTACCACGTCGCTATAAAAGCCGGATGTACCGCAAGGCAGTACAAGTGTATTATATACCTAACCTATACCCTGTGACATGTGCGCCCAGCGAAGACTAAAATCAGCCTGGGCATTCGCCCAGTCTGATCAGAGTCTTCGCTGTCTGCATGGAAGTACCTTAGACCCTTAGCTTCATCCCTTAAAGCGCACAGCGATAGCTCTGATCAGACTAGGAGGATTCCTAGGCTGATCTGACTCTCCGCGAGGTGCACATGCCTTTTTTTTGGTTTTGTCATGTCGCGCTCGTATATGTGAAAGAGAAATAATGGCTACATAGACAACGATTCACTTACAGCATATCAATTTTTTGTACAGCGTACAAAACAAACCTCTATGTGATCCCTCACCCTGATGTGTGTGGTGTGTGTGCTTGCCAAGGGGAACCTTTTTACAGTTTATATGATTTCATTACAACTGGGTTTAAGTGTTGTGTGGCGATTGTAAATGGTCTGCAAGTACTTTCTCCTAGTGTAGGTTTTATCTCATTTTTGTACCTCTGAAAATCGTGTACTGCTCCAGCCGGCGAGACGTATGCAGCTTTACAAATGACATTTCTATCACATAAAAAAATCTCATGAAGCCATTAGGGTTTGTCCGGTATATACACCATAATATTGTACTTCATAATAATGATGTTATTTTTAGATTCTTCCGTTTCTTTGTTTTCTTATTCTTCTTATACTTTTTCTGTCTCTCAGCTTATTCTTATCCTTCTTCTGTTTCTCAGCTTATTATTGAATTCTTCTTATTATTCGTCCTGTTCTGTTCCTTCTTCTGTTCCTTCTTTCTTCATTTGTCTGTCAACCCTTTATGGTACAGCATATACTGCGCAGATTGTCAACAGTACTAATTTCTTTTGGAGGTTGTCATCGTATACGTTATGAATGTATTTGTTTTAGATTGTTTGTTGTAGGATAAAATGTTCATTTTATTGTTTTTTCGACAGGTTCACGAATGCGCTAGTACAAAATAATATGGCAGAGCGTAGTTAAGATGGATACTGTCAACTAGAATAGCTTGTCCAGGCTTTTTGTCATGGCTTTTGTTTTTCCTCTGTAGACTTCCAGACCCGTTTTGGGCACATATGCAAACAGTGCAGACCCAGTTCAGATACCGCTGAACGAGGCATCTGATCAGGGTCAACACTTTTTTTTTAAGAAAGTCTGTGCAAAATACACTCCAAGTGAAAATATTCACCAAAAAACCCTTAAACTAGAAATGGACTCGTCCAAAAAAAATAAAGATAGACAAGTCCACTTATCAACAAAGGGTTAATGGCAAGCAGCACACTTTTTTGTGTACCTGAGAAAGAACTGTTCATTTTGCTGTCCTCTGATATTATCTTACTAGTTGCATTGATATTTTATGTTATACGAGGGTCATACAAAAAGTTCTGTCACTGGCTTATATCTCGTAAACGAAAGGTGGTATTCACCTAAAGTAAAAACCATTTAGAAACCCTGTTTTTTATCACATAGCTGTAAAATACTGATCCTTGTATAAATGACATAACATTCACAATCCGCTTACAAGAAGGGTACCCTCACCCTACTGGCAAATTAGTAAATGCAACTCCAGCAATGTCCAATGAAGGGGATGTCTGTTATCGTTGCCTGGTGCCTACGGTATCTCAGGTGCTAATAAACACAGCGAAAACATCTCCAAGTCATTCTGTCGATTTTAAAGAGTTTACAGCATTTCGTAATCTCAACATTATGCAAACAACGCCATAGGAAAATCGACTAGGTCATGTTCTAAGTACAAAAGCTTCACAAATGTATAAAATTTCAAATTCTGAAGCATATATTTACTGCAGTAGATCATAACAATGTGATCTCGGTCAAATTTTAAAAAAAATGCCCTAAAATGAAGGCACAGTGGGTCCTTGAAAATCACGTGACTGTATATTTCACCATATTTCTATGACACCATAGATATCAATCTTTTGCATCGCATATTATTGACAACAGTCGCCGATTTTTATGTAGTGCCACACAAAAAGCAACACACAGCAACCATAAAAATTTCAGAATCCTGCGATATGTAATTGACGAGATATGCAGCATGAATCAAAAGCCAACAGAAAAAAGCAAAAATCATGAAAATAGGCAGTGTCAAATACAAGGTCTCTATTTGAGCTTATTACTCAACTAGATGGCATGTTTTCACCATGTATTTTATATCAGTCCAAACATAAAAGATTGTTCTTTTGATTGCTGCAAACCGTGGGAAGCTATCACGTCTCTTAGCAAATTTATGAGTCCAGTGACAGAACTTTTTGGACGATCCTCGTAATCCTCGTAATATTCCCCCTTTGGTGTGTTGAGTTGGAAGTAGAATTTGAATGCATCAGTTTCTGATTATTTCCCTTTTACGCTACTATGTTCATAAGATGTGCATAGCCTCGAACAAACTAGACATAACATCAAAATCTAGTTACCTGCATGAGTTTTTGTTCGCAAAATCATAAAATAAATTAGAAAGATCCTCTGGAAGCAAGGACAACATCAGTGAAACAAAAACAGCAGACTCGGTTTAACTGAGTCTGTTTATGTGCGGTAGCATAATGTTGCAGCATTGTCAACGCCCTTAGCATCGGCTGCAGCGGAGGCCTGTTTTCAAACTTACTAAAAGAACAAAAAAAGAGATATATAATCTGCACTTTGTTGAAGAGCGGGGACTTTTTTACGGCTGCCACACCTAACGTTACACAAGCCGCAGTGAGGATGAATTGAGCCGTGACGCGACAAAACCAACAAAGTGGCATGTGCGCCCATCGAAGGCGCAGATCACCCCGGGCAACTATCCAGTTTTATTTGAGTTTTGGCTTTGAGCTTAAAGGGTAGCTAAGAGTCTAAGCTATCTCCATGCGCACAGCGAAGACTCTGATCAGACTGGGCAGATGCCCAGGCTGTTCTGAGTCTTCGCTGGGTGCACTTGCCTTTCTGTTGGGTTTGTCGTGTCACAGCTCAATTCATCCTCACTGCGGCTTGTGTAACGTTAGGTGTGGCGGCCGTAAAAAAAAGTCCCCGCTCTTCAACAAAGTGCAGATTATATATGTTTTCTGTTTTTATGCCCCCAGCTTCGAAGAAGTAGAGGGGCATATTGCTTCTGGGTTGTCCGTGCGTCCGTCCGTGTGTGCGTCCGTGCGTGTGTCCGTCCGTTCGCTACGCATACCATATCTTAGGAACTGTGCATGCTAGAGTTTTGAAATTTCCCATATGGATTCGTCATCAAAAAATAGCTGACACGTATTTTTTCTTGTCCGACTTGTCTCCCTTTTTCGATCAATGCCCCTTGAGAAAAATTAATAATGAAACCTTGTCAGCAAGATATCTCAAAAAATATTTTAGCTACAGACTGGAAACTTTACGAGCTTATTGGAGATGATGAGTAGATGAACTGATTAACTTTTCAATAAAATTCGTCATTTTTTGTAGGTGTTATGACCCTTGCAAAATTTCGACATTTCTATCTATCTATCTATCTCTCTATATACTGCCACACGCCCTCGCGGACATTCTAGGCAGGTATTCGCGGCGTCTGTTAGTATCAGACAGAAAAAAAAAAGTAAAAAATATACGGAAGAAATAAAAGCATGAAAGATGAGGATAAAAACAGATGATAGGTTAAAATAGTTAAGAATAGCTAAAATCAGATAAAAACAAGCAAGTGGGATTTATGGGCGAGAATGTTGCAGCTTGCAGACTGCGGTCTTAAAGACCTCAAGACTCTGCGAGTAAGCAACAGACTGTGGGAGGGCATTCCACTGTACTATCGCTAGGGGGAAAAAGGAATATTTGTAATAGTCTGTTGAAATGGAAACCTGCCTAAAGGTCATGGAATGATAGTATCTAGAGATTCTGTTACTGTGATGGATATAATCCGGTAGGGGCACTGCAACCAAACCATGTATGATCTTAAAAAACAAACAAAGACGGGCATCTGCCCTTCTTTGGTCCAATGTGCGCCATCCAAGGTCTTGTATAATCCTAGTTACACTAGCCTGTCTGTCAAAGTTACTGACTGTACAGCGGGCAGCTCTTCGCTGGACTTGTTCAACTGGATACATGGCCCTTTGAAAATTTTGGCATTTTAACTCGTCTGCAAGACATCGCGTTAATTATTTGAGCTAGGGACTTGAAACTTGGTATGCTGATCAGAGGTGATTAGTAGATTAACTGACTCACTTACAAACGAATTTCATCAATTTTTTCGGAGTTACAAACACCTTTTCTAGTTTTTTTAGTCAGTTTGAAAATAGACCTCCGCTGCAGCCGGTGCTTAGGGCTTTGACAGTGTTGCATCATTACGTCAAACTCAGAAGGAAGATTCTGTGATAGCAAGAAATACATGAAAGAAACAAAAAAGAATTTTCGATTTAATTGACTCGATCTTACCTTACACGTACACCAGGCAAAACACCAAAGTACACACGACATCGCTGAAAAATCGGCGAAGGTCTAGTTTTGTGGCCAAGCTCAGCTTTGATTGGACTAATGGCTTTTGAAAACAGGAACTGCAAGAAACACAAATTCACATGTAATGAACGAGGCTTCGTTAGTTAGATCTTTGATCAAATGAGAGTCATTGCGTGAGAAGGCACTTTAAAGTACCTGCAACTGAGAAATTCTTAGATTAGTTTGCGCATCTGCGGTCTGGTTAGTGTTGTTTCCCTGTCAGAGGGAACAGTTTATTGATCTTGTGAAACAAAAAAAAACTTAGGTAGTCCTTAACAAAAGTGCCGGATTAAAACAGTAGTTGCTGTTCGCACATACAAGACAGACCCATTTCCAATTACAAAATCCTAGGGGAAAAATGCACTTTATTAATCTTTAAGAAAACATTGTTTACAAGACACACTTTCCAGACTAGATAATTTTAGATCGAAGCAGGAACTTTTCATACAGCATTGTCGAATTATCGACAAAATATATATATTTTTTTTTTTTTTTTTTTTTTTTTAAAGAAAAAAAGAAAAGTCATACTCGTATACTTAATTACAGTAATACACATGTGTCCCTAAATGATTAAATGTCTATATTTGTATGTCTTGTTTTTTATTATTACTTTCTGTTAAATAATTGTTATATAACATAATCAACAAGTGGTTGTAAACGAGCGCTCCAGCGACAAGAGCAAAATACAATGTTTTATGCACTTTCTGAAAAATAGTTACCTTAAATTTCCTCTGTGGTGGAACATGTGGGTAAACTGTCATCAGCTCCTGTCATAAACCGTACGCTGCCGTTTCTTGCGATGCCCCCTAAATTTCTTTGTTATAGGTCTTTAATGAACAGAGTAAAATACAGAAATAGACCAGCAAAATCATTTGAGCCGCGACACGAGAAAACCAACAAAGTGACATGCGCGCCCAGTGAAAAGTCAGATCAACCTGGGCAACCGTCATAGTATTCGCTTTGCGCTTAAACGATATCTAAGGATTTATGCTAGCTCTATGCGGACAGCAAAGACTCTGATCAGACTGGGCGGATGCCCAGGCTGATCTGAGTCTTCACTGGGCGCACATGCCACTTTGTTGGTTTTGTCGTGTCGCGGCTCATTTAGGAATGCATGAAGTACTGCACGTATTGCTAATCGCTACTCATCTTGTCATCTAGGATTCCATTAATCCCATAAAAATTCTAAACATTAGGACAGATAGGTTAAAGCAAACATTGCAGACCAAGATCAGACTGCTCGTAAAGCAGCACTGTGAACACGGTCGACATTGTTTCTCATTTCATCTGCATCTTTTGGATGCATATCTACATTATAAAACCCAACAGCTCCATTTTAAGACAGTAACGGTAATATTTTATGAGTCCCGTTTTAGTCCCATTTTCTTTGATTTTACGTTACCCTGCTAATGATTTAAATTTAACAGAAAAATGTGAAAACAATGTTATTTACTTTCGAAACATGTAATTATTTCGTGAGGACATAATTAGAGCATAATAGACATAATGAAATAATTATAACATAAACAAGAAAACATATTATTTCAAAACAACGTGAAGTGTTTTCTAAA
This sequence comes from Ctena decussata, assembly GCA_963989385.1. Classification (NCBI taxonomy): domain Eukaryota; kingdom Metazoa; phylum Mollusca; class Bivalvia; order Lucinida; family Lucinidae; genus Ctena; species Ctena decussata. The sequence continues at coordinate 43,636,535 of OZ022512.1, forward strand.
CACGCGAGAACAGCGAAGGCTCAGATCAACATACACAGTTGCACGGTCTGACCAGACTACTCACTATTTGTTGTTTTATAAAAATCAGTTAGATCTATAAGAATCTTATATTGAGTGGTCTTTGCTTATCCGTGGATAAATTAATAATGATTAAACAGCTTCACTTTAACATGTTTAAGTTAGCTCGCCCCTTTTTCGAACACCTTTTGCTTAAGTCAAAAACAAATGGTGGACCTTGTTTTAAACTGCAGTAACTTGTCTGTTAATCATGGGAACTTATAACAATCTGGTATGATGTAAACCGGAAGTGACGCCATGACGCAAAAATCATATTTATGACAATATCCTGCCGTCTGCTCTGTTCAAACTGCAAATGAGCCGTGACACGACAAAACCAACAATGTGGTTGTGCGCCCAGCGCAGACTCAGCTCAGCCTGGGCATCCGCCCAGTCTGATCAGAGTCTTCGCTGTCCACATGGAGGTAGCTTAGGGCCTTAGCTACCCTTTGAGCACTTAACAAAGAGTCTGTTCAAACTTGATGAATGTCCAGGTTGGTCTGAGTCTTCACTGGGCGCACAACCACATTGTTGGTTTTGTCGTGTCGCGGCTCAAATGCGGTCCAAGGAGAAAAACGGTCGATATTTCAAAGCGGTATCAGGCTAACATCGTAAGGGAACAATAATTCAAAATATGTAAACTAATGTAAATTTTTTATATAAGATTAATATTTTTGGAGAAAGAGGAAGCCACCTGTGACACAGAACACCAACAAATTTTGCAAGGACGCACATACACCTGCCACAGAAGGACAGGGTAATTAATGTTCATACGATGAATCCCCAAAGAGTTTATTTTATGGGTCTGTTAGAAATAATGCTGTGGTGTAGGGAAGCCAAGAGCAAACTGTTCCTTGTGCTAGAAAAGTGAAGAAAAGTGCTCACATAAATATCGAGGGTGGGGGATGGGGGTGCAAGGCATGTCTGCTAGCGATTTATCCAAGCTTCATAATTTGGCTGGGGAAAGTATTATGAAACCGGAATTACTGAAAAGGAACTAAAACCTTTATTGAATAGGAAGATGCCAGAAAGTATTGATGAAACATTACGATGTTCAAAAGGAAAAAGTTAACATTACAACAGGATGGGGCACTTTCTCACAGCTCTGAACGTGTCAAACGCTGGTATGAAAATAACCTTCCGAATTTCATGAAGAAAGAGGAAATGCCGGAAATAGCCCTGATCTCAGCCCTATAGAAAATTTGTTAAGCATTTTTTATATCAAATTGTACACAGACCCTGATCAAGTGACAATGGAACAATATAAAACAAGAGTAAGGCACACATGGAAATCCATTACTCGTGAAACGTTACTAGCACTTGTCCATAGTAAGCCTGAACGTCTGATAAAAAGGAGGCCACAGTGGATATGAATTAGAATAGTTTATTTATGTAGAGTAGAAAAAAAATTGTTAAAATGCATATAAAATTAAAATCTTAAAGAGTTCCCTCAAGAGCAGAGAACACATTCAAAAGAAGGAACATGGGCCAGACTACGTAGTTTCGGCTAATAAAGCTTATCAGTGACCCTGACAATATATGGTGAAGAAACCAGAGAAAAGCATACTGTAGTTTCTTAATGTTTAATTGGGCAGTCGATTCAAAGACTGATAAGTATCAACAAGGGTCCAAAATAAGATAAAAGATGCTGATCTAGAATAAGAATCTAAACCAATCTAATTTCTTTAGATTTCTCAGAACATATCCTCTGATCTTAAAAAACGAAATTAAAATATAATCTGCACTATGGATGGTATGCGGGGAGACGTTTTACGACCGGCACACGGCACAACACCAGCTGCAGTGAAGTAAAATTAAAATCTTAAAAGAGTTCCTTTAAGAGCAGAGAACACATTCAGAAGAAGGAACATGGGCCAGACTACTTAGTTTCGGCTAGTAAAGCCTCATCAGTGACCCTGACAATATCTGGTGACGAAACCAGAGAAAAGCATACAGTAATTTCTTAATGTTTAATTGGGCAGTCGATTCAAAGACTGATTAGTATAAAAAAAGGTCCAAAATAATATAAAAGACGATGATCTAGAATAAGAAGCTAAACAAATCTAAATTTTTTAGATTTCTCAGAACATATTCTCTGATCTTAAAGGCCCCATAGCTCTATCAGCATGAAATATTTTATCGTGAGGTATCGCTTCAAACTTCTCACTACAGTTACGCCATTGATTATTATCGTGATTGGCCGGCTTTGAAAAATCAAAACGTCCTTGTGTCTACCATAAAATAGATTTGAAAAAATAATGACCTACTTTCGATTTCAAAAGTTTTATTTCATGGTAAAAACACAAGGTACAGGAGATAAAAATACAAGGTACAGGCGTTTGACAGTTGATAAAAATACTGTGTACAAAATATTTAGTAAGGATCCCACTAATTGTGCCGCGGTTGCATTATTTCATTGCTTAACGGGGAACCAGAGACGAAAACCGTTTTTCATGGAGAGACTTATCATTTTTCTAAATTGCCTTGTTCTTTCTTTTTGGCCAGTTATATGATACAACAAAAGCATATCAACCGAAATATTTTCATTAATTCTGAAGGCTGTACAGGTTTCATAATGATTTGTATTTTTACGACTTTTATCACTGGTAGGACTATGGAGTCTTTAAAGGACGAAAATGAACACTATGGATGATGTACGTGACTGCAAATTGTGTTGTTTCACTGATGATATTTAAAGAATTATAGATGACGGAAACAAGGTCCACGGTTTTAAGACAATTGATGGATGGATGGATGACTTGCGGTTTTACGTCCTTTACAACAGTACTTCAGTGATATAAGGACGATGGGAGAACGGTATGAAAGGCAGTGTGCCATGGAACCATGTTAATGGTTGAACAGATTTCCACCGCCGGGTTTTCAGAGACCCTGTAGCTCTCAGTTATCCAATATCTTAATTTAGGTATTTGATTCATAGCGACAGATTGATAGTATTTAAATGGTAATACTGGCTGATATAATGTCTTTTATATCAAAAGAATGTATCTTAGGCACCCAAGCAAAATACAGACATCATGTGGCTGCTTCTTCACTTTTTCTGGCTGTGAAATTGAAGATATTATGGGCCACACCCGATATTAATAATATTTTCTTAATACAGGTATAGACCACAGTATCTTGTCTGAACTAGCTTACAAAGGCATTTTTATGAACCAGACGCGCAAATTATTTTTTTTATTTTGCTAATAGCCCATGAACGCAATCTCCAAAACTACACGGGGTTGAAGGCAAATATACAGTACCATGCCAAAACTTTGTCAACTTTTCTAAAATCCCATAGAGGTTCACATGTATTTGTCAATGTGGAAGACAATTGTTCTGTCAACTTTTCTAAAATCCCATAGAGGCGTGTGTATTTGTCAGTGTGGAAGACAATTGTTCTGCTCAGCAGATCGCAATACAATATATACTGTTAGAAAGGAAAATGAATAAGGCAATATACAACAATTAATTAACCATAAGCATGGATTCTCTATGTTTTGAAGAACAACAATTTATAAAGCAATCTAAAGTAAAAAAAAAAAAAAAAAATATTCAATGGTGACGTCGCCTGAAAATCGATATAAAACAGGGACAGCCTCAATTAAAACATCGCAAGCCTGACATTAACCTATAAAAATTACCAGGCCCCGAGGTTATAAAACTTTTTTCATGCTCAACTCAGCTGAGCATAAAATTTTCTCTGCTGATAAATATGAAAATGCCAACTAATGTTGGCATTTTCATATTCATAAGCAGAGAAAATTTCATACTCAGCTAAACTGGGCAAGAAAACAACTGTACTTATCAAAAATTTGGTATCTATTAGCAGGTAAAATTTCATGCTCAACTCAGCTGAGCATGAAAAAAGTTTTATAACCTCGGGGCCTGAAATACATTTCCACTGTTACATTCAATTGGCTTTCTAAAAGCATATTTTTCATTTCAATCGAGCTGCAGAAGCGATGCATAATTTTCTTGCAAAATGAAAATTACATGCAAGTCAATAGGATGTAATTTCGTCTTTACGGCAAAACATAGATTTGAGTTAACAACGTAAAATATGGTAACATTTCCTCATTCAGAGGGTTGAGATAGATATTTTTCAAAGCATACGGGACAGCTGTATTAATTCATAAAGATCTGTAGTGCACTGACAGACGATATCCTTTTCATGTTGTATATAGAATTTTATGAAGTTTTCGGAAACCCAAAATATGAAACAGAGAAACAGATAAAGAGTATGGTTTGCAGGGGTGCTGTGCTTAGTCGTAGAGCAAGACACAGCATGTAGTTGAACAACTCTGTGTAATTAAGGGAACGATCATTATTTATCATTATTTATCCACTGTGAGGGTTGGAGGGATTAAGTCTGGGGAGGGGTGTGCAATTTGAAGCCCTGCTCTGCTGGGGTGGGGTCAGTATTGCTGGAGCCCCCCCCCCCCCCCCCCCCCCTCTTATGCATAATTACTTGAATGTCCCTTGCGCAGTATAACTTTCAAACGCACCACGCAAACATACACACATATGCTCAAGGTCAAAGTGCACAGAAAGATAAAAACTTGAGATCCTTTGATCATTAATCTGGTGCACTAGCACTTCGTCAATACACTCCATCACAGAGAATGGTCTTTGAAAAAACTTTTGGAGTGCATACATTGATTGTAATTTCAGTCTGCATGTTCATATTGATAGACTAAGTAATTATAAAATGTATTAGCCATTTTTTCTGTATCTTTTGGTAATTTTAAAGGTTCTTTTTTTTGTCGAGCCCGCTTGATCCGAGCGAGACAAAGTTGTCACAACTTCAGTTCGGTGTATGTACGTGCATGCGAGCGTGCGTGCGTGCGTTAGTGTGTGCGTCCGTCCGGATTTGTTCGAGCCACATTATTTATGGACGGATTTTAAAATAATAAACAATTAATCTCACTTATGAGTAAAAGTGCCATTTGAAACATTTGTTCAGGTAGGTTGAAGGTCAAGGTCACACTTGAAGGTCAAATGACAAAATGGTCAAACAATGAATTTGTCCGGGCCATAACACGCCTGGTAAACTATCACAGGTACCTCCACGGAGGTACCGATAAAATGTTGTGACAGGCATCCGGAGCTACCTGTGACGGACCAAAAATAAACAAAAAACGGTAGGTATTCGTCTTTTTGATAAAATACATTATAACCTGGGAGTTTATTGAAAATCAAAGAATGCTACTCGACCCTTATATACATTAAGTTTTGTCACACAGTATATCCGCGGGAACTTTACATATATACAGAATTATGGCATTTTAAGTGGCTTTAAGGCCAGTCGAAAGTACTCAAAACAAGAACAAATCGGTTGTTTTAGGTCCTAAATGCACCTTTCTTGCATAAGAATCTGTTGATCTGGATACACTGACGTAAAGTAAACCAGCTTGCCCAAATATAAATGCCGATAAACTCCAAATAAGGCTGGATCGGTAAAACAACTGGAGGTGCCTGTGATGGAATGGAGGTGCCTTTGAGATAAGAAAATATAGCGAAATTCTGAAGGTTTATAGCGGTTGTAAATATTGATATTCTTCATCTCTAGACCACTGCCTTGAAAGAATCGTTCATTCAGCGTCGCAATTTTATCTGTCATAATGCGAATATCAGGCATAGTTTTGTTAAAACGACAGACAATGATCACGAACTTATGCAATCAGATTCTACATCCTGCTCTCAAAACCAAGATGGAAGTAAGTATACGTTGACAATAGTTCATAAAAGACACGCATGGTAAACCGAATAAAGAGCTCTTTCCCAGACAGGTGGAAATTCACCTACCCCAAATGAAAACGACGCTAATTTCTGTTTTACCTATTTTATATTTTAAATTACAACACAAACCAGAAAGCAAAGTGGGCCGCTGCACAGGACCTTACTGCCAGAAGACTACAGACAAGCGGACATAAGAACACGTAACATTGATGCTTCACGACGAAAAAATCCAAAATCCAAAGCAGATCATCTCCAAGAGTTATTGTCCGTTTTGTTTCCATTTATGTTAGTCAAACATTGACGAGTTGTACGTAGCTGTTGAAAATTTACTGCCTCATTCAGTGTTAGATTAGTAATGAAATGCGCTTAAACAAGAGGCAGCGTTTTTGTGAATGGTGATGACTGCCTGTTAGTCATTCCAAATCGTTAGAAATTGTCGAGGTCACACGCCATGCTAGCTACTCGAAACGTTTGCAAAAACAACGTTTCAGAAGATGACTTTTATGTAGTAAAAGTGCTCTTTTGTTACCAAATTTGATGCAGTGGCTATTCGGAGACTTTGAATTATACGTTATTTACAGTAAGATTCCGATCACTTCAATATACTAAACGGTGTAATATTGAGAACATGTCACATGCCGATGATGTTATCTGTAGGCCTTACGGATGTATTTGGATTCTAACGCCAACAATTCAAAACTACCCAGACTGAATCACTTGTTGCACCTATCACTCCAGTTACCACAAAGTTAACACATACAGCGAGCGTCATACGACACATGCGAGCGACACATATGGGGAAACAAAAAGGATCAACACTATAGATACCTGTACGTGTATGCCTGTTGAGGAGTAGTGGTAATTTTGACATTTTGACACACCATACGTGCAGCTGGCATGACGTGTGACCTCGACAATTTCTGAGAAGTTGGAATGGCTCACAGCCAGCACCTCCCGATCACAGTCATCACCAGTCACAAAATGTTGACTCATGACGATTCTAACACTGAATCAGGCAGTTAATTTTCAGCAACTATAGGAAATTCGTCAATGTTTGACTAACAGAAGCGGAAACGATTTGGGCAATAACTCTTTGAGATGGTGTTTCAGAAATTTTAACATGGAATTTCATGATATACGCTTATGATAGCTTAATGGGACGTTGAATGAATGATTCTTTCCAGGCAGTGGTTCAGAGAAGATGTCAATATTTCCAGCTGCAATAACTATTCAGATTTTCACTATATTTGCTTACATCACAGGCACCTCCACACCACTGCAGGCACCTCCATCTGTTGTTTTGAAAAATCAAGCTTTATTTGTTATATTTGAGCAAGGAGATTAGCTTAACACCAGTGTGCCGAGAAAAACAGTCGTATGCAAGATCACTGCATTTAAGATAAAAAACGGCCGGATTCTTTATGTTTTGAGTACTGTGGGCTGACATCAAAGCCACTTCAAAAGTCGTGATATGGAAAGTTCAGGGGGATATAATGTGTGACAAAACTTTATGTCTATAAGGGTCGAATAGCACTTTTTGATTTTTAATAAACCCTCTGGTTATTTTATATTTTGTCAAAAAAGAGAAATACCTACCGTTTGTTGTCATTTTTTGGACAGTCACAGGCAGCTCCAGGTGCCTGTCACAACTTTTTATCGGTACCTCCGCCGGAGGTACCTGTGATAGTTTACCAGGCGTGCATAACATCTACATTTACGCATGGATTTCAAAATAATTTGGCACAATTGTTCTTCTTGGTGAGTGGAAGTGCCATTTGAAATATTTGTTCAGGTAGGTTGAATGTCAAGGTCACACTTGAAGGTCAAAAATAAAATAGTCATAAATAGAGCTTGTCCAAGCCATTACCTGTACATTAATGCATGGATTTCAAAATAATTCGGCACAATGGATCTCCTTCATGTGTAGAAGTGTCGTTTGAACCCCAGTTCAGGTAGGTTTAAGGTCAAGGTCACACTCTAAGGTCAAATGATAAAATGGTCATAAATTGAGCTTGTCCGAGCCGTTAATGTACATTTTAATGGGTTTCAAAGTAATTCAGCATATTTGCTCTCCTTGTTAAGTAGAACAGTTGTTTAAGTAAGCTGAAGGTCAAGGTCCCACTTGAAGGTCAATGATAAAATTGTTATAAATTGAGCTTGTCCGGACCCTTTCTTCTACTTGTTTTCCATAATAAAAAATTTACCAAGAAATATGCTGTCAAAGCATGATGCTGTTTGGCTTCTTTCTAGATTGATGCAGGACTGTTAGTTTTTTTATATACTTATAGGTCACTAAAGCAAACAGCGGGCTCGACAACCATTTCAGTCTATTACTATATGTGTGTGTGTGTGTCGAAGTGGGGGCTTAAATGGAGGCTGATATTATTTCTATGTTTCCGTTGAATGATTTTATGGTGTATGTGTGTGTGAGGGGGCTAAAAATTTTATTTTCCTTGATGGTGGTGGGGGGGGGGGGTCGGACAAAGGAAACCTAAGTCAGTTGGTAGGGCATAAAAAAAACTATGTGGATCTCCTGAAAATTCCTCAAATCCCACTGGCTGATAAGTAATGACTCTCCTTGGAGATAGTTGTAATGCTCGGAGTCCAGATAAATGATCGGATACAATTATAAATGGTCGGATACAAAAGGATAAGGCAGCGAAAGGAGAGGGATGGACTCCGCCTTTCATCAGTTGCGCCAAAGATAAAGTGGGTCTCTAACCCCCACTGCCCCTACAGGCAGTGTAAAACTTGATCAGACCCCGTGTTTTGCGGCGTCTGGTCTCGGTCTGCACTGTTTGTCTATGTCCTATTTATGGGACGCTAGGCATTAAAAGTTCAGTAATGGCAAGCTACCCTACAGATATGCAAACCTGCTTTGATTCTGCAGTCTTAAGAAAGACATAAGGCATAAATTGGTCAATGCCATTTTAGCGCTTACAAGCTAATAGCCCTAACCTTTATAAACTAGCGACAGACAATTATTTTTGTTTGAAACAAACGTTTTGCAGGTTACCTAATTAAAAGCTTCGCCTAAGTCTCAATATAGCAAGCAATAAAAGAAAAAAAAGAAAAAACTGTTTAATAAAGTAGAAACTTTACGCAGTTTAAAATTACCTTAAAGTTAACAGACGGAAAAAATCTTATTCTGCAGTCACTGCATAAATACTAAGTTTCCGTATTCCAGAACTAATGCCAGATGCTACCTAAAAGCCAAGAACATCTATAGTAGATAAACAAAAGCAATGTAGTCTGGTGTGTCGTTTTTGTAGTCGATAAAAGAGGGTGCGAATGGTCAATAGCTCAGTTTTGTTGATTACTGGGGCCGTATTCATAAAGCCACTTAAGTCGTTGCTATGCGGTTGCTAAGGCTATATATCTATAAAGGAGATTCCCTACAACTATGAAATTTGGTCTGGAGGAACAGTCTTTGTAAGACTGTTCCTCCAGAGCAAATTTCATAGTTGTAGGGAATCTCCTTCAAAGAAATTTAGCCTTAGCAACAGCATAGCAACCACTTAAGTTGTTTCATGAATACGGCCCCTGATGTTTAGCGCATAAACTTTTTTCGACCACTGATTATACTAAGTTGCAAAATGTTTCATTGATTCCTGCTATTTTTTTTTGTTTATTTTGTTTCTTTGTCTGCTAATTTTTTTTTTGTTAAATTGATTACTTACTTCGAGGGTACGCAACTGAGACCCACATAAAGCTGTAGTGAACTGTGTTTGCTTGTTACAAAATGTAGTGATAACTGATTTTGAGGCAAAATGTAATGATAACTGATTTTGAGGCAAAAATTTACTGATTTCTTTTCATTTTTTCCCCGCTGTTTTACCTCATATTTTATTGTTTTACAGAGTTTAATTGATTATTGAACTCGTTGGTACTCCACTGAGACCCTCATAATGCTGTAATAATCTGCGTTTGCTTGTTTGCATATCGTAAAATGTCTAAAAATAAGATAGCTTTGTTACATTCTTTCTGTCCATGTGCAGAGGCATGGAATTTGATCATCCAGGCGAGAATGACATTGCTTGTTTACCAGGCGTGTTTTGGAAACTTCTGTGAAAATTTCATTTCAGCAAGCCTCAGTGTTTCATTATGCTATCGTACACACATGTAATGGAGTAATGTCAATTTCACTATCATGGTCTGCAAGCAAGTGCATACCAGCCTATACCCAAATACTCAGGTGCTTTTACAAATTTTGTCAACATGACAAAATTTCAACACTCACCTGCGTACTTGCCTGCATCAATTTTTTAAATTAGAAAAAAATTCACTAAAAACAACAAAAAAGACATAGCCATATGAAGGTATCTTAGGGGCTCGCCTCCTACACTTCCCAAAACAGGAGTTTAAAACATGATTGTGTGTATCTAAAACCAGTCCCTAGCTACGCCCCTGGCAACGGTATACAGTGTATGCCCTTGCAGATCGTAATTTCTTGTAAAATTGTAACATGAAATGTGTTGGACAAAACTGGGTTTCTCACAAATATTATCTCTGAAACCGTAAAAATTCAAAAAATTTGGACCCCTGAAATAAATATAATTATCATCCTAAAATGGAACATGGAAAGATCTACAAACACGAATGAATGAACTAGAAATGTTTATAGCAGACAACTTTATTTGGGATCAACATGTCTCAGAGTTTACATCAAAGGCAATTAGGACTCTAGGAATTTTGCGACGCAATTTATCCTTTGCACTTTGTTAAACAAAAGCTGCTCATACGAAACATTGGTTAAACCTAAACTTGAGTGCATCATCTATTTAAGAAACTCAGTCTTAGCAGGCTGAGAAGGTTTAGAGAACAGAAGCTAGGTGGACCTGTAGGCAATGGCGCAACACAACTAGTGGTGGTATGCTCGATGAGCTGGAGTGGCCATCCCCGGAGGCTCATTTAGATCAGACCTATTTAATCTTCTTCTTCAAGATACACTCCGGTGCTGTGTATCATGACAAAGATAAATGTCTGACCCAAGATACAGGACTGATACAGGTCAGGACTGTTATAAATTAGAGCACCACGCAACTCTCAATATCGTAGATGTCAGGTCTTTTGTGATTCTGCAGGGGATATATAGCTCCCCTCTTTTTCTATTGAAGCAGTAGTATGACAAAAACATTCTACCAATAATAAAAGCTGAGCGGTCGCCAGCTTTTTGAAAAAGCTAATACTTGTCAGGAGCAGTCGCGCGGTGGCTCAGTGGTTAGTGCACTTGACTCTGAAGCCAGAGGTCGAGGGTTCGAATCCCGCCCGAGGCAAATTCTTCCTATGTCCGAACGCGTTTTTCTAGCATCATTTGCAGGGATGATGCTAACAAGTGTGCCGTCCTTCGGATCGGGACGTTAACTGGAGCCCCCCTGTGCAGGGAGAGTCATCCCCTGTGCAGGTTAAAGATTCCTACTATAGCTACATGGATATATGTAGGCTTTCAACCTGCAATACCGGATTGTACAAATGTACACCGTCTGTGTACCCTTCGGGGGGTTAAGTCGTAAATGGAAGAAAGAAAGAAAGCAGTCTGATCTTGGTCTGCAGTGGTTGCTCAGACCCATCTGTCCCAATATTTAGAATTTTTGTGGTTATTCAGTTCAGTGTCTGTGTGATTCCTTTGATTACGTTTACACCCTCTGACAATTCTATAGACATGATTAGCAGCTTACAATGTCTGGGCTTTTGATTTCGGATAAAACAAGCCGCGACATGAGAAAACCAACAAAGTGGTTGTACGCTCAGCGCAGACTCAGATCAGCCTGGGCATCCGCCCAGTCCGATCAGACTCTTCACTAAGCGCTTAAAGGGTAGCGAAGGGTCTAAGCTACCTCCATGCGGACAGCGTAGACTCTGATCCGACTGGGCGTATACCCAGGCTGATCTGAGTCTGCGCTGGGCGCACAGCACTTTGTTGGTTTCCTCGTGTCGATGCTCAAACGTAGGTTTTACTCTAATCAGTGTCTGTAGAATGCATTCTTTCTAAAAGTACTATGTTTAATCTGTTCCTCTTTTGACTGCATTAGACAGCATTTTGTTGATTCTAAATGAAAGAAATAGCTGACAAAAGATTGTTTCATATTCTTGAAAATCGCCCACACGTTGAAAATGAAAGAAGATTACCATACTGCGCCTGTAGCACTCATCACATCGCAGTCTTTCTAAGTAGAGGAGCCAGGAACACAGAGGTAATACCAATTTATTTACCTATGCTGTCGACCGATCGGTACTGCGCAAAGCAGCTGTCGTCGGAGAATTACCAATAACGGTAACTCATATAAATTGCTGTCGACTGAGCTGATACTAGTTCTGCAGTTGATTGTCTCGTTCGACAGTAATTTTTGCATGTATGGTAACTGACTGGCTCGGTCGCCAGCTCAGACAAGGAAATGGGCTTACCCCTTAAGACAGGACATCATCATGCTACATATCGAGTAAGGCTCGCTAAGCAGTGCACTGTAAAAGAATCCGTAGATTTTATGGTTGAAAAACTGGCAACCAGCTGCCTGTCCATTTCCCAGGAAAATTAAGGTGTAGGAACGAACCAACTGGAAACCCTGATGTTTGTCAGAAGACTACACGGTTGTTAGTCTCCACAATCATTACGCACTCAAAATGCAAATGAATGTGCTTTTCGTTTCCAAAATCAAAGAGTGTGATTGAACCATGATGTTATTACAGTTACTTTCATTGCAATTTATGATAACGAATAAGTCACAATTTCAGAAAAATTAGTATTTGCTTAAGCTGATCTCTACAGTCACCATATTGACAAAGTAGCTGAATTTTATGCACGGGTTGATTTGAAGCGTAAAGTGTATTATTATATAACCTATAAATAGAGCATTTTTCATTGGCTCAGAGCTGGTTTCAACCTATTCAATATTTAGTTATATTCACTGGCCTAAGGTTTTTCCCAGTGAATATTAGATTCTAAATTTAGATCACGTGCTGAAGCAATCAGTATTCGAAAACCAGGGGCCGAGTGCACAAAGCAGACGTAAGCCTACGTTCGACGTACGTCGGTCGTAAAATTGTCGCAGAAATTTAAGCCGTGTGCACAACCGAGGCGTGTCGCAAACTTTGTCGTAAAATCGCTTCAAAACTCACGTCTGCTAGACTGTAGACTTAACAGTGGCGTATTATTATTTTGAGTTATTCCGTTAGTGTTGCATGGAGATTTTTACAGTTAACTGTTATTGGGCTGTAAAGAAGTTTTAAGGAGGGACAGGATATTTCTGTTGGTATATGTTTTGTCTGTGATAACCAGATAACAGATCCTTCCACTTGTACTTAATTTCATCTACAATGTATTATTCAGTGACATTTACCACAGTGCATTTTCTCCTTTTTTCATCTTTGACACGCAAACTGTTGTGAATCTCCAAATTCTCCTTATACATTTCCAACAATTTCCAAAATTTCGTTATCTACATATTTTCTGAGTTAAAATACATCTAAGTGTATTAGTTCCTGATCATTGCCTATCTTTTTTTTTACTTTGATGTATGTTGTAAAGTTTTGTATTAAACGTTCGTATATTTAACAGGAAGAATGTCAAGAGAAGCATATCGAAAATTGAGCTGCAACACGCGAACATGGTATTTATGGCAAATCTGAACAGCTAAGGCTCTGACTAGTCTGCGCATCTGCATAGTCAAAAGCAGCTTGCATAGACCCTGAGGAACACACGGAGATAACGAGGTGTCTATCGTTAAAGTTTACGGATTCGCAGACTGGTTTGGGTCATTGCTTTTCGCAGATATGTCCTGCAAACTTTCTATCATGGGCTTACCATTCAAAGAAATCAGTTTGTACAGGCTACACATGAAACTCACAGGAGTATATCTTGCGCCAGTCGTACTGCAGTCGCAACTACGCCTGATCTACGCTCGCTTTGTGCAACTGAATTATAATACAGTCGTACGCTCGACTTAGTTGCGCCGGCGTTCGTAGACTACGCCGGCGTAGATTACGCCTCCTTTGTGCACTCGGCCCCAGGATAGACTGGTTTCAAATTTCTACAGTATACCTTAAACACTATATTGTGAAATGGTTACCAGTATCTGTTGCACATAACAAACATGGCGGATGACACAGATGCTCAGAGCAAGCCAAGCAACAAAAATAGATTTGCAAGCCTAACTCAAAAAAATAACAATATTATTGTTTTTATATAATAAAACAATTGTTGACTATGGAGGCATTGGATACGATGTGATATTCACCAGAAAATACCAATGTTGACCTCGGCTCTCGCCTCGGTCAATATTCGATATTTTCGGGTGAATATCACATCATATCAAATGCCTCCATAGTCAATAGTTATATATAGTTGCATTAACTTAGAAGGGGCTGAGTTATATTGCCATTTCGACCCACAAATATATGGTGCCCGATACAGTTACATGTACTTTCGGTGCAGTTTATGATAACGAAACAGTAATTGTTTTCAGGTGGTGATTGTGGAGATTAACAACTTTGACTAAAATACCTGCACTGCTGCAGCTACAAGGGGCTGTAGCATATATTTTTAGCGCGCCTTTGCGAAGCAAAGGAGGGCTTATGCGATACCCCCGGCGTCGTATTCTGAGTATCCGTTAGCGTTAGCGTTAGCGTCCACGTTCGCGTTCGCGTTCGCGTTCACGTCTCATGTTGAACATTCTACGGGGTTTTGGACGAGTAATCGTTCCTGTTTACCTGTACAGCATTGTCAACTGGATTATTTCCCTTAACACCGATCTAGAGGATTATCGATGTCCCTACTAAGCGCTAGTGGAATAAACATACCTAAGTGGTATATCAGATAACTTTATGGCAGCTCAAGTTATCGGCTTAAGTGCGATCAGTGTTATGTTTAGCATTTTTCTCACAATTTATGGCGGACGAGTTTGAAAATTAGCTATATCCATTAATGCCAAATGTATGATATAAAGGGACATAGGCAAACAGTGTTGGCCCAGATCTGACGCCGCAGATCCGGTTCTACACTGTTTGAGATGAGTAAAATATATTAAACTGAAAAATACCAGATGGAAATGGATGTATTAGTAGACTCAGATTGGCATAAACAGGTTTAAATTAATTTTTCCAGTAATAATTTATACTGGCTTTATGAGGCGTGCCCTGGTAGCTCATTAGATTAAGGGCTGGCCTACTGATCTAGCGGTCTCGGGTTCGAGCCCCGCTTGTGGCGAAAATCTTTGCAACCGCAAACGGGGTTCCATTGCACACAGCTTTTCATTACCAACGTCCCATCGTCCAGATATGATTGAAATACTGTTGAAAAAAGGACGTAAAATCGCCAAGTCATTTGAAATAAGGCCGAGCATAGTAAAAGCTACAAGACGATATTCGATCACAGGGAAGACTCAGATCAGTGAGCATCCATCCTCGCTGGGCGTTTTATGGGTTAAACCCGTTCATGGCGATTGTCCAGGCTAAACAGAGTCTTCCCAGGTCGCACAAGCCACTTTCTTGATTCTGTCGTGTCGCGGCTGAAATGTTTTGATAGTTGACACCATATACACCATGTTCAGTTTCGGAAAGCTTGCTTAACCCATTTATGCCTGGCATCTCCTCAAGGGGCCTCTGGCGAGCAGTAAAGACCCATACCAGACGCAAATGCGGCGTCTGACAATGGTCTGCATAGTTTGCCTCAAAGACACATTTCTGATTGCATAATACCCTAATCACGGGTGGTAAAGTTTCAAATTGACCTCCGCGGAGGTATGTTGAAAAACAATTTGACTATTTTCCGGTAGGCAATTTGAATATATCCTGTCATGAATTTTCGCGGTTTACTGACAGGGTTCAGACAAGATTTTTCTCGCTAGAAAAGGTATTCCAAAAATCGGAGAATGTCATGCTATACATATTTTACAGTTGTATATTGAGACCAAATGACATGGAGCAGTTTGAAGCGGTATTTTTTAAATTACTTTTGTCCTCCAGGTTCAGTACCGAAAACGAAACTGGGAAGTAGTCCTGCACAGTTAAATAGGCTTTTTTGAATGCATTTGCAGGCTTTCTGTGAAATCTTACCGATGCAGTAAGACACGTAGCTTATATAGCTTCGTTCTATACATACTTTCAAGAATACGCAAGCTTTTATTACTACATGCTTACCCAATTTTCGACGGCGGTCAATTTGAACACGATGAGAACAATTTGACTAATAGAGGTTAACAAGGAAAAATTCAATCAGCTAAAAAGAAGAAAATGCTTAATTTACTTTTCAGAAGCTAGGTAGCAACGGATTGAAAGCATGTTTTCGTACTTCTAAAGAACATCAGATAATATTGCTCATGTAACATTGTCTTTTTTTATCGTGAAATAGTAGTACAATAGTGCTTTATATTTTTTCTTTTGTTGTAAAACCAGACCTGTGGCACTGATTTGTTTGTAAACATAGCACGAACCGATTTTTTTCATCATATCCTTCACAGGTCATTCTAAAGCGGCCGTAATGATGTTGTTATTGTTTCATGTTGATTACCCGCGTTTCTATGTAACGGCTACTTCAGGAGTGTAATCACTTCGCAGCGGGGGGAGCATGCGGGTATGTTTGCTTGATATCTTCTTATGGGTTCACTCTAAATTGTTTGAGTATCGGTTCTCTTCTCTGCAAATATTAGTCTGGATGGGTTCGTTTTATTTTACGAACAAATGAGAGCCACAGGTCTGCTTTTACAACAAAGAAAGTGATAAAACACTATTGTACTACTATTTCACGATAAAAAAAGAGAATGTTGCGTGAGCACTGAGCAATATTATCTGGTGTACTTAAGACGTATAAAATCATGCATTCAAATCATATGATATCTTGCTCCTGAAAAGTAAATTAAGCATTTTCTTCTTTTCAGCTGATTAAATTTTTCCATGTAAATCTCCATTAGTCAAATTGTTCTCATGGTGTTCAAATTGACCGCCGTGAAAAATTAGATAAGCATGTAGTAACAAAAGCATGCATATTCTTGAAAGTATGTTTAGAACGAAGCTATACATGCTACGTGTCTTACTGCATCGGTAAGATTTCACAGAAAGGCTGCAAATGCATTCAAAAAGCCGATTTAACTGTGCAGGACTCCTTCCTAGTTTCGTTTTCGGTACTGAACCTGGAGGACAAAAGTAATTTAAAAAATACCGCTTCAAACTGCTCCATGTCATTTGGTCTCAATATACAACTGTAAAATATATATAGCATGACATTCTCCGATTTTTGGAATACCTTTTCTATAGAGAAAAATCTTGTCTGAACCCTGTCAGTGAACCGCGAAAATTCATGACAGGATATATTCAAATTGCCTACCGGAAAATAGTCAAATTGTTTTTCAACAGACCTCCGCGGAGGTCAATTTGAAACGTTACCACCCGTGCTAATGCCCCTTTATGAAACATGCTGCTCAGAGATAAGACAGCCTAGAAGACTTGTGACTGAAATCCAGGTAGGGGCCAGATAGAGGGAAATCAACTGTCAATGTCAATAACGAAGGGAATATGGTTATAAACAGGATGTAATTGGACCAGACTGTGTTTAACTGAAAATGTTACCATGATTTTGCTCAAAATCTCTGTTTTTTATATAATGCGATGAGGATAACAGGGCCACGTAAATGGGTTTTTGTATATTACATTTTCGCACACAGAAGACTCAGATAAGCTTGCACAGTCTAATCCGAGTCATCCTTGTTTGCATGAACAGTCTACGATATTTGGAAATTTAAATTGCAGATTTCAATATGGCCTGTCCACAAAAGTGTTAACTCGCCACAAATTTAATCTGAGGCATTCACTCAGCAATTGTTTCTGCAGTAATTCAACTAATTTTTCCTTCAAGGATAATTCAGGGATACTTTCTTTATTGTTTTCTATGAAAATATATATTGTGACCCCTCATTAGAACCATCTCGGTGAGACGGTTCTAATAAGGGGTCATTACATATGCTTTGTTAATTATTTCCAAATTATCCCTGCTGCCCCTTCTTATCTGAGGCATTTACACTGATCAGACTGTTTAGTCTGTTGTTGAATGAAACAATATTTTCTCATTTTTATCTGATCAAAGTATCTTCGGCGATAATCTGAAGCGCCAACAGGTTATCATAAGAATAGACGACACGTGGGGAATTAATGCGACACCGCGTCATAAACTGACCTGCCTTAGGGGTTGAAGCGAAGAATAAGTCATATTTCATTGCGATTATAAGCTGGCTCCATGCGGACAGCGAAGACTCTGATCAGACTGGGTGGAGTCTTTCCTGTGCGCACATGCCACTTTGTTTGTTATGACGTGTCGCGGCTCATATATTAATACAGATATAGTATTATATGATTTAAGTACATATTCATTTGCATCAATTTATCAATAGAACATATGAATCCAAGATATATACATGCATTATTTCAGTATTCTTTGAAAAAGCTGTCTCTTTCACAATAGAATTATTTTGAGAACTTTAAGTACAAGTTCATTTCATTTTTGCATAATATGTTATAATTATTAACGATATTTTATAAGAGAACTTGTCAGCGCGAGAATGCACACGCACATTTTAGTTGACCTTTTTTATGCGTGTCGTGGATTATTCTGAAATACGTATTTTGCTCTTTAACCCGATGTACGCCCAGTGGACTCTCCTATTTGCATATATTGGAAGAGAGTATTTGTCATTTAAGGGGGGTGTAATTTTATCATTTTTATTTTGTTCAAGTAGAAATTATCATTTGTCTTATCCAAATAGTGAAGATCCTGATCAGACGCCGTTTTGCGCCGTCTGGTCTGGGTCTGTACGGTTTGCCTATGTTCCACTTTTTGGGAGGCTAGATATTGATATGCAGTGTAGTCATGAAAAGAGCTATGTAATCAAAAGCGCAGACTTGTCCTTACCATATTGTTAACTCGCAAGTTATATTAATCACGAATCTAACTCAAGAATAATAAAAAGCGAAGCGAATTATAACACCTTGATAAAATGTTATGCTGAGGAAAGAAAGAAATAAAGAAAGAGAAACTAGAAATGTTTTTCAGAGAAAAACTGATGTCCCCCCCCCCCCCCCACCAGCCTATTTTCCATCCCCTCTAATGAATAAAAAGCCTGTACAAATAAAATATTTATGCAAGTTTGGAGAAAATCCTACATGGAAAACTATGTCCTTGACAAATGAAGGTCAAAAACTACTAAACGTGTTCTAAACCTGTCACAATGATATATTTATGCAAGTTTGATGAATATCCATCAACTGGTTTAAGATATAACTCATTTTTAAGAGAGAAAAAGGATTTGTAGTTAGCTTTGGACCTTGAAAATAGGGTCAAAGTCATCAAAACAAAGTAAACTCTTGGGATTGTCCCAAAGGTATATCTATAAAAGCAAAGTGGACACCAAGCCAAAGGCTAGTGAGATATTATCAAGTTTAGTGAAGTTTTCACTTATCTAAGTCCTCTTGTGACCTTGAAAATGAGGTCAAGGTCACCAAACTCTGATCAGCTCTTAAGCTAGTTCAAGTTATGTATCCATGCAAGTTTGGTGAAATTCCATCTGCTGGTTCAGGAGATATTGTAGGAACAAGAAATTGTAATCTAAGTCCTCCAGTGACCTTAAAAATAAGGTCAAGGTCACTAAACACTGATCAGCTCTTAAGCTTGTCACAATGATGTATCCATGCAAGTTTGGTGAAATTCCATCCATTGGTTCAGGAGATATCGTGCATACAAGAAATTGCCATCTAAGTCCTCCAGTGACCTTGAAAATATGGTCAAGGTCACCAAAATCTAACCAGCTCTTAAACTTGTCCCAATGATGTATCCATGCAAGTTTGGTGAAATTCCATCCACTGATTCAGGAGATACCGTGCATACAAGAAATTGTAATGTAAGTCCTCCAATGACCTTGAAAATGAGGTCAAGGTCACAAAAATCTAATCAGCTCTTAAACTTGCCCCAATGATGTATCCATGCAAGTTTGATGACATTCCATCCATTGGTTCAGGAGATATTGTGCATACAAGAAAATTGTCATCCAAGTCCTCCAGTAACTTTGAAAATGAGGTCAAGGTCACCAAAATCTAATCAGCCCAGAAGCTTGTCCCAATGATATATCCATGCAAGTTTGCTGAAATTCCATCCATTGGTTCAAGAGATATCGTGCATACAAGAATCTGTCACGCCGACGCCGACGCCGACGCACCGGGATCCGCACTGAAACCAATATGTCCCCCCTCACCTTTGGTGGGGGGGACATAAATAGCAAGATTAGGCAAATTCCATTCCAGAATAAGAAGATTCTGGCAATAATCCTCTCTCCTGTGTAGGTCTTTAGAAAAATGGAACGCTTAACACTTTTTGCAAACAGTTTCTAGAAAGGACTTCTCCCTGAAGCAATTTTATTTAATCCACACTATTGCGAACACGTTTAGATGAAGCCATGTTGACGAACATATGGTATCAGTGGAGAAATTTAATTTGTGACATGATGAGCTAAACAAGTCAATTATATTCTAAAACTGACCGCTTCACTTGTTTGAGCTTTAATGACAAACAAATTAAAATGACAATGGTATTATCTCCCGAAATCAATTAAGTTTGTCCAAAAACATATTTTCGATTTGATCCTAATTGCTTACGTTCTTTGTAGCCGCCGAAACCCTGACACCATTAGCAATATGTCAATTATTGGCTTGCGCTCTCGGGCGCAAGCCAGTATTCAAGTGGTTTAGTGATACCGAGTTATTTTCGGAAGAAACGATACGTCACGCTTAGTCGGAAAATACCAGGAGAGTGTGTACTGCAACGATTCGTTCTAAACTTTTTTTAGGGCCGCAATTAAGCCAAAGAGATCGGAAGTTCGTTCCAGTTTGAGACAGTATTTCTTCATTATTTTCTTCACAGACATAACAAACAAAGACCTCGTCCGATTTTGTCTATTTTTATCCATATCCGATTTGCCTCATCTGCTAAAAATAACAGATGGAAACTTTATTCTATTTTTGATAGTACATGTACTTTGTTTTTTCTGTGTGTGTTTTTTTTTTTTTGTTGTTGTTGTTGTTTTTTTAATATTTCCGTTAAAAGCACGTTTTTCTTTTACAAGTGCCTTGAACTTGGCCACATTTCTTTTGCTTTTTATAAACTGATTGCATAAAAAATGAAACTCTGAATGCAATGCAAAGTATTTGGCTTTGCATCCTAAGAAATATACCAAAACTTGTGTAAGAAACAGTGTTTATATATAGCTTAGCGCAAAGCATTAGCTTTTCCAAAAAAAATCGTGCAGCGGCGTCGCGAAAAATAGGCCTTATGGCATCGCATAATCTGATTAGTCAGAGCAGCCGGCACACTGTCCAGCGCCGATGCATTCGTTTGATCTGATCAGTCTTTTTCGGCATATATATATATATTCTTCATCTTTCATGCTGAGGCTAGACTGATCAGACTGCGCTTATGCCGGAGTGGGCTGATCTTTCTATCAGTGTAAAATCTGAAAGAGCAGAGTTCAAATTCATTGTTTAAATTTAGAAACAAGCGCTTTTGACGATTTTCTTCCCATATCACATTTACTGGGGAAAAATGTATCCCATGTATCTGTGTGTGTGGCTTATATGTACAACGGACCGTGTTATGTATGTAAAAGTCGGTAATGTCGGCGAGTAATTAACGCATACGCATTGCAACAGGCATTTCCATGGCACAAAGCGATATGTAATGTACACTTTTTTAGCATCTGATAAATTTCCTATTGGCCATCAACATGTTCATGAATAGCATGAACTAAAAGCCTCTTACAATGACACAGGTACAGAAAAAGGGGACAATTCAGAATTGTTAAAATTTGAAACTGTTAGGGATTCATTGACAGCTTTATGACAATGGAGGGGGTTGGTTGGATGGTGCGATGATGCTGGGTATAACATCCAGTGCCGGGGCGTTCTACTGATTTAGATTATAGTAGGTGTGGGTTGGGTTGTGTGGACACTTTTCTTGCTTTTATAACACTCTCTAATGTTGCCTTCTGACTTCAGCTATACAAATGTACAGAGAAATATTTACACTCTTCGACGATTTCCTTAGATGAACCTATACTGGGCTGACGTTGTTCATACATCCACGAACAACACACATTCATGCAATCTTACGCGTAAGCAACGTCACGGATAATTCAGATAGATGATTGGCCGACGTAACGTTTGATATATGTCATGTCATAGTGACGGCTGCTGTACTTCATTACCAAACACGTTGGTTAATAACTATTTTTCGTCCTTTGCTTGGCGTTAAATTAGTCAGAACGTCACGAATGAGTAACAAAATTGATGTAAAAACATAGCATAAATATAAAAGATAAATTTCATTTGTCGGGAGTTCATGGAAATACGAACGCAATGGGTTCCGTGCTTTGTTGTTCCTAAATGATGTAAAGCAAGTTATTGTCCCAAACAACAGCAGCATGCATTTTCTTCTCAGAGTGTCAAAATTTTGCCCCAGTCACTGCCACTGATGCCACTTAAACCAAAAATAAACTTCAGTAAATATAAATTTATTGTGTTCTTTTGATGCCAAGTTCAGATGTGCCAAGATTTCATAGACATGGGTTTGAAACAATCTTTCCTAAAATTTTGATTCAGACTAAATGTGACTCAACAGCTGTGAAGAAAAAACTTGAAATAGGTCCATAGTTAATTTCCTTGAGACATGCTTAAAACGGCCGGCCAAAACGTTGGAAAACTGGGGTTTTGTTGTTGTTGTTGTCGTTGTGTGTGTGTGTGTGTGTGTGTGTTTGAATATTTCTTCAATTTGTTTTTCAAATAAATTATACACTTGTTTTTACCTTACACCCGTGGATAATGCACTGACAATCGGGTTCACTTCAATAACAACTCATGAATATTTCACTGTCTTAGCTGGGCAAGCCTTCCTTTTAAAAGGAAATTTTATTGTACGTTTACATCGCTGAGCAAAAGGACCGCTAGCTGCCATGTAATATGTTTACATTAATTTAAATAACTTAACAAATAATTATACGCTTACAAAGTTTTTTCCCCTTTTAGTTTCTTTTCTTTTATTTTACTTTTATTTATTTACCTTTTTTTTAAGCCATTGACCGTGATACTTTCGATTTTGAATTTCTGGACTTAATTTATAACAAAATTCTTCGTGCTCAAGAAAAATTGAATCAAAATGATTAAATTATTATTAAATTCTTTATTTATTTATTTGTTTCATTACATTTCATACTAGTATGGTTAATTTGATTCGTTAGTCCGATTCATATAAAGCAGCCAAAAGAGTAATGCAGGAGTGCGCATGATTTAACTTAGGCGATTGAGTTACCAGCGCCAAACTCTTAAAGTTTCGGTTTTTAAACGCATGGGGAAGCATCAAGACATAATGTTAATTTGAAAATAAAAGTATTATATTAATCCTTAGACTATAGACTTTCAGAATTTAGGTTATAAAAAATATCAGAAAAGCTCCAAATTATCAGAAATATGCTCTGAAAATGGAAAATTTCGTCATTCTACTGTATGCGCCATTAAGTATAATGGTCAGTATAGGTCTGTAATTTAAACGCCAAAGGAAGCAAGTAAACATTAACTTTTTCGGAAAATAAAAACACCATCGTGTAGGTATTGCATTATACTTTCAGAATATAGGTTATAAAAGATTCAAAAATTTTGAAAAAGATGAAAAAATCATATGACTATAATTATTCCCTATACATTTCTATATAAACTTAATACCCGATATTGGACAGGTAAGACTGGAAAACAGGGGAGATAACAAAATCGATAAGCCAAGGGACCGGTAAAGAATGTTCAGTATGCCGTCAGCGTCCTCGTCGGCGTCCGTGATCAGGTTAACCAATGTTAACTTTTGCGTTTAACTCGATGTTTAACACTGTATCTTACAAACTACAGTAGCTACAGTCATCATACTTGGTACATATATACATCCATATGACTGCAGCAGCAGCATCACACAATTGTGTGTCCTTGACCCATATGTTACGGTTGATTGACTTTGCTGTTTGGCACTGTTTTGAAGGCAATATTTTCAATTTTCATAATACCTTTGAGAAAAGAGAGTTGATACTTGGACAAAAAAACATATCCCTACAATTACAGCTGCTACAAAGCATCCATGCTAACTCCTTTGCCCTTGACCTTTATTCACGGTCTATTGATTTTGCCTTATATCTCTAACACTATTTGATGAATTAACATTATACCTGGCATAGTGGATCAGCCTGACATTGCGAAAGACCTCATACTATTTATAGATCACTACCTCTTCGTATTTGGTCAGGACTGTCCCTGGAGCATTGGGTTGCAGCAGCAGCAAAGCATCCACGCAGACTCTTGTGTCCTTGACCTTTATTCATAGTTGAGTGATTTTGTGCAATATGAATATACATTTCTCTTCGAGCTCATAACTTCAATACCTTATATGCTACAAAGTTTAGATGCAGTATGATACTTACCCAGACCAACATCTTTGACTTTATGGTAGAGTTACCCTGGGAGGGGCCAGGGGCCAGAATGTATAACAGGTCATATTAAACACTTGCAAAATGGGAATAAAATCATAAGTCTGGTACCATTACTTGCCCTGGAGAATAAGAAACTGGACATAATGATCACAGATGAAATAGTTTATATGGAGACCAGGCTTTGACAACTGGTTCAGCTTAGGGGTGAGGTTATGGGGTGGGGCCAAAGGAAACATGAGAAGTCTGCAAAGGGTAAGGAGGTTTCATCAGACCGACTTAGTACTGGGTAAAGGTGGTGTGAAAACCCATACTAGGAACCACCCTTTGTCACCATGAGGCATTATAAGTTAGACTGAGTTGGTATCTCTCCGTCTGGTGCACGAGGACCCGACCCTCAATGTCCGCAAAGTGTCCAGATAGTGGCATACAAGTCGGCCCTGTATGCCAAAGGGAACAACTGACTTAGTCTAGCTTCTGATGCAAACTTCATTTGTGCACTAGCTACCACATTCACCCCTGGTTAATTATGTTATCAATGTTTTGAGTCAAGATACTTGTAA
Source organism: Ctena decussata (assembly GCA_963989385.1). Classification (NCBI taxonomy): domain Eukaryota; kingdom Metazoa; phylum Mollusca; class Bivalvia; order Lucinida; family Lucinidae; genus Ctena; species Ctena decussata. Next base: position 43,661,388 of record OZ022512.1, read on the forward strand.
CCTTGAGAGGCAGGCACCCATTAGGCGCGCTTCGTTGTCTTCTGACAACTCTTGTTTAGACAAGAAGCACAGTTTAGTATATATAATAATAATGAAGACACAGACGAAACAAGATATATCTTTGAAAAAAAAATCGGCTTACACTAAATAGAAGTGTGTATTCTAATTTGTATGAGTCAGGTACATGTAAGATATCGAGTGTGCTGATCAGATTGCACGGACGCGCAAGTTGATATGCACATTTGTTGTTGGTGTTGGGGTTTCGATTTCGGAAATGCTGTTAAATTTTGATTGGGGTTTGTCTGTGTTGCACATAACAATGAGGATTGGTTGGCTGACCGCCCCACATGTAACCTTAAAAGTGTTGTCCAACATAACAACAGCTAAGACAGCAACAATTACTTAATTTCGTCTTCGATTTCTGTGCCAAGTTATCTTGTTGGTTTTATATTTTACTTGAGCGACATAGCAGGCGAAATGTGTTCTTTGGCAAAAAGCGATTTGGACCGAAATATCTAGATTCATCACGACACGGTTTATAGGCCAACAGTCAAATGAAACTGAAAGAGGAATTTTATTCCGAGCAGCTTAATTCAACACGAGTTAGTGTCGTGCAAAACCTAGCTATCATCCTATTATTAAAACTAACAAACTGTAGATTGATAACGTCTTCCGTTTATTATAAAGATTTTTTATAAAACATGTAAAAAAGGCTCAAAATGGGTTTAGAATCATGCCAAGGGCGATTTGAATACTGTACCAATTACTACCCACCCATACACGACATTGTACAGGGCAATAAAGTAAAAGACCGAAGAGCAAATTATATTAAACTTACCTCTTTACATTTTCAAAGCTGAATAACTATAAATGACGCAGCAGGTTCCGGATAAAATCTCAAAACATAATGATTTCCGACTACTGGTTATAAGCGAATGTTTGTACTCTCGATTCACTCTATGAAAACCAGAAGAGAAGGTACAGTCAGTTCGGATACTGTGGTATGTGTCATGCAATAGCTTTAGCTGACATTGTCAGTTATATTGAAGATGCAGAGTATGACCAGACTGTTTTGCCGGTTTGTCAAATGACTGAGTAGCATGTACACTGACAGGCTGAAACAGCTAGGAATTAATATTCCCACTAAACACAGCACCAGGCTGAAAGACAAAATTCTGACTAACATTCCAGATCTTCAGGCTCATAAGGAAGGTCGTACAAATCTTTTAGCATTCAATGCAGAGGTTGGCCCTGTTCTTATGGAGGCTTGTGATGAATAGGACTTCGATTCAGACTTTAAGATTTTATTTTTACCTTACTGCAGCTGGTGTTGTGCCGTGTGGCGGCCGTAAAACGTTTCCCCGTACATCATCCATAGTGCAGATTATATTTTATTTTCTTCCTTTGTGATCAGAGGATATGTCCTGAGAAATCTGAAATTTTGGAATGGTTTAGACTCTTATTCCAGATCATCGTCGTTATATTATTTGGACCTTTTTTGATACTACATGTACTAATCAATCTTTGAATCGATTGCCCGAATACGATTAAGAAATTACAGTATGCTTTTCTCTGGTTTCGTCACCAGATATTGTCAGGGTCAATGGTGAGGCTTTATTAGCCGAATCTACGTAGTCTGGCCCATATTCCTTCTTCTGAATGTGTTCTCTGCTCTTGAAGGAACTCATTAAGATCTTAATTAATGCAAATCCATAAAGCAGCAAAGCGTATTAGAAAGGACATCTTCAATACGTCAACAAGCTCATTCGTCTGTCCGAGTCATATGATAGGGTGTTAGAAATATCTACAAGTGTTGCTAATCGTCTGACCAAGCAGTACGAATAACAGGGTGTAGTCTGTCTTCCTGCTCTTCAAAAAAGTCTCTACACTACAGCTGCTGTTGATACCATAGACCACAATCCTAGCGCCAAAATTACAAAGGATTCATTTAACGGAACAGGCATTTCACTATAATTTCAGTTCCGAAGCAGTCAAGCTACTGGAGAATGCAACGCTGTGTCTGTCTTTGCTGACAATGCAATCCAATCATTGGCAGTTAAACAATTGCCAGAATTATTTTCCATTGTGCCCCCTGCTGTTCTCATTGCTATAGAACCAACTTTACCAGATACTCCCTGAAATGCATTGCAGGATAACAAAAACAAAGAAGATTTGATGAAAGAGTTCTATTGCATATTGGCTCAGACATGTTCGAGGAAAGTGCTGATAGCGAGTCAGGGAAAGACATATCACTAGCATTGACAGTACTGCTTCCACATTTTGAGGAACAATCGAAGTCTGTTGCCATGATTCGCCATTCTATGAACATGATAAAGGCATCAGTAGAAATGCTGAATCCTGGTCAGACATCAGTAGTTGCTTTTGACCAACCACTTTAAGCGATCGCCAAACAAATCCAATGTAACTGGCCAGATTTGTATGGCGAACACCAGTTCGTCATTATGTTCGGCGGATTACATATTGAAATAGCAGCATTTAAAGTACTTGGTGAATGGTTAGAAGCCTCCGGTTGGACCTATACACTTTCTCAAGCCGATGTTGTTTCGTCTGGTACTGTCGATTCTTTTCTGAAAGCAACCCATTTAACACAAGCTCGCCGGGCACACCAGATCACTGCATGCTCCTTGTACATCCTTCACCAAGCTGCTTACAATGAATACACACTAGAATGTCTGGACAACGAGTTTCTAGACTTTGAAAGTTGGTGTGACAAACTGACAATCGAAAAGGCACTAGAATTATTCTCCACCTTGCTGACGCCATTAGCTCTGGGTGCAGTCGAATAATGATGCGAACGGTGGACACGGACGTGGTTGTTCTTGCTATCACGTACTTTTTCACAATGCCAGTATCTGAAATTTGGATTGCATTTGGAACAAGCATACGTTTCATATATACAGCGGTTAAAGGCATTGCAGAGGCACTTGGTCCTGAAAAAGCATCAGTATTGCCACTCTTTCATGCATTTACTGGATTGCGATACCGTTTCCGCAGTTCATGGAAAAGGTAAGAAGTCAACATGGGACACATGGATGGCTTATGTAAAGCTGACAGATTCTTTTGCGATGATAATGAACCCTGCGCCGATCTTGCAGAGATTTATTCTTATAATGTATGGCAGAACAAGCAGCGCTGAGAGGGTCGACGAAGCAAGGTTGCAGCTGTTTGAAGAAAACAGCTGCTCTGTTACAGCATACGAAGAGGGCTATATATCAAGGGAAATGCTCTAGAGCGCAACCCTATGCTACCAAGCCCAACTGACTGATTGGCTCAAAAACAGTGATCAGATGTGGGAGCCCCCTTGGACGACACTTCTTAAAGCATCTGCGTCATGCCAAGAGCTCATACATTGCAAATGTAAGGTGGGTTGTCGTGGTACCTGCAAGTGCTTCAGAAGTGCCTTGCCATGTACAATGCTTTGTGTATGCTTCGGGCAATGCCCTTAATTGAATATGTTCTCATGCAGTATTGGTTTTGTTTTCGATTTACACTACATGCTTATGAAACATAGCTCGGTCGATCTAACTACAGTATTTTCATATCAGATCCGCAATCTTGGACTAAACCGAAAGTATTTTTTTCAAGATGCCGCCCTATCTAAAATGATTGGGATAGACCCCTCAGCGATCATGGCATTCAAACATTGTTTTTCAGTGATTTAGGCCAGACTTTAAATACATAAGAAAAGTCGATCGGAATGGAGTATTTTAAAATCAGATCCGCCATCTTGGATAAAAACGGAACTAGATTTTTTCAAGATGCCGCCCTATCAAAAATGATTGAGATTGTCCCCCTCAACAATCACGGCAGTCACACATTGTTGTTTGATTGATTTAGACTACAGACTCATGAAAATGATTAGGAAAGGTCGATCTTACTGAAATATTTTTATCTCAGATCCGCCATCTTCGATAAAACCGGAAAAGGATTCTTTTCAAGGAGCCGCCCTATCTAAAATGATCGAGATATCCCCCCTCAGCCATCATGGCATTCAAACATTGTTGTTTGGCTGATTTAGACTACAGACTTATGAAATACATTAGAATAGGTCGATCAACTGGAGTATTTTAATATCAGATCTGCCATCATTGATAAAACCGGAAATAGATTTTTTCAGTATGCCGCCCTATCTAAAATGATCGAGATACCCCACTCAGCATCATAGCATTCAAGCATTGATGTTCGATTGAGTTAGGTTACAGACTTATGAAATACATTAGAGTAGGTCGATCTTACTGCAGTATTTTAATATCAGATCTGCCATTTTGGATTAAACCGGAAGTAGATTTTTCAAGATGTCGCCTATCTAAAATGATTGAGATATTCCCCCTCAGCAATCATGGCATTCAAACATTGTTGTTTGATTGATTTAGACTACAGACTTTTGAAATACATCAGGGTAGATCGATCAAGCTGGAGAATTATAATATCAGACCCGCCATCTTGGATCAAACCCGAAGCAGGTTTTTATCAAGATGCTGCCCTGTCAGAAATGATTCAGATAGTTCCTCTCAGCAATCATGGCATTCAAACATTGTTGTTTGATTGATTTAGGCTAGAGACGTTTGAAATACGTTAGGGTAGGTCGATCATACTGGAATATTTTAATATCAGATCCGCCATCTTGGATAAAACCGGAAATAGATTTTTTTCAAGATGCCGCCCTATCTAAAATGAATATGATATTCCCCCTCAGTAATCATGGCATTCCCACATTGTTGTTTGACTGATTTAGACCACACACTTTGGAAATACGTTAATGTAGGTCGATCTGACTAGAGTATTTTAATATGAGATCCGCCAACTTGAATAAAACCGGAAATAGATGTTTTTTTCAAGATGCCGCCCTATCTAAAATGATTAAGATATCCCCCCTCAGTAATCATGGCATTCCAGCATTGTTGTTTGACTGATTTAAACCACAGACTTTTGAAATACGTTGGTGTAGGTCGATCTGACTAGAGTATTTTAATGTGAGATCCGCCATCTTGGATTAGACCGGAAGTAGAATTTTTCTAAGATGCCGCCCTATCTAAAATAACTTAGATAGTCACCCTCAGCAATCATGCCAAGTTTCATGCTTGTACCACAAAATGCAGTTTTCTGTGAGAATCAGCCGGACTAGAAAGAGAAAGCGAAATGACACAACTTCCATCAAAATCTCGGGCGTATCTATATTGCCCAATAAAATACTTAAAATGTAGGTCAATACTAAGGTTATATGGCTAAAGCCAAAACAAACAAGCCACATCCCTGATAATTCTGAATCTTCGTGTACATTCGCATCAACAATAGTACAGCGGAGAACCTACGTCACTGCACGTGATTTAAATGAATGGGTCCACGGGATATTTGGGCCGTGACACGAGAAAATCAACAAAGTGGTTGTGCGCAGACTCAGATCATCCTGGGCATCCGCCTAGTATGGTGAGAGTTTTCGAAGTGCGCTTTAATGGTAGCTAAGGGTCCAAGCTACCTCCATGCGGACAGCGAAGACTATGATCAGTCAGGGCGGATGCCCAGGCTGATCTGAGTCTTTGCTGGGCACACATGCCATTTTGTTGGTTTTCTCGTGTCGCGGCTCATTTAAAATGCGTGCGAATCAGGTCAGACTTTTCTTTGTTTGATATTTTTGTTAGTACTAGTCAAATTTGCATGAGATTTGAAACAGACATCCCGCAAAAAGTATTGAAATATGCCCATCTGATTAAATTTCCTGGCAAAAATCTGATCTAAAAGTGAAACGTGGGTACTCGTCAATAACTTTTAAATCCGATTTGTCTTGTCTATATGTGCGATGTCAACAAGGTCGTGCAGCTGGAGGTTGTAACATGATTCAAAGACAATATTCTTGTTTATTAGAGCCATAATCCTTTTATGCAACAGTGCAGTGATACTGCTAATTCATCAATGATATAACAGAGCTATAAAACAGCTAACAACATGGGGCGTGGGGCATGGGGTGGTTCGGTAGAGTAGAGAATAGATGTCTTTAAGCTGAAAACAAAATTCATATGCATAGAAGCAGGGCATAGGATACATTTCAGTTTGATATAAGGGAGGATTTCTAAATGACTTATTTCCGATCGCTCGAAACCTCTGCATGGTCTAAAATTAATGCAATTGTTTTGCTAGACCGATTTTTTTTTTGAGTAAATAGGCATCTTAAGCCACGTTCGCGCAGCAAACGCTTCGGAAAACTGATCAGAATCCGTAGTTTTCACTTTTAATATGCTCCAGGATTCGTAGATTGCATGTACGAGGGTTGTTCAGAAAGTTCTGATTCTCGCCGCAAAACATTGTTTAGCGGCATGCTGGGGGCAAATGCTTTACATGTATTGAAAGCACTACATTTTGCCTTTACATTGATATCAGACACTTTACAAAGATACATTTTCTTATTGAGGTTAAACGCATTTTATTAGGCTCCAGTCATACCACTGGGTTAAAGTCATATGTCAATTTATTTTCAGTGTGTCATTCAAGTAAAAAATCGTCGTAAATACAAAATGAATTGTTGTCAGCTGTTTGTCAATTGTTGCCGTCAATATCCATTTAAAAGTTAGAAGGGTAGCGAACATGTTCGAATCATTCCTTGCAAAGCAATGCGCAGTGCTAATGATGTTATTGAAATCGACATCAACGTCATTTTCTCAGGCTGTGACAACTAGTGATGGGAATCGGTTGAAATTTCATAATCGATCATCGGTTCAGTGCAAGTGACCGATAATCGAATATAATCGAAATCGGTTGGTAGAAACCCTAAAATGTTACTCGGATTGTTGAATTCCCCCTAGTAGACCTTGAGCTGACAATAGACCCCCCTCCCCCCCCAGGGGGAGTTTTGTACCCTATGGTTTTCTGAAACTACATTATATAAGAAACAAAATGACACATGTTAGCCCTCTGTACGTTGGGGCGTTAACGTATGACGTCAACGTCAATTACACTACCCAAATTTACATATTCACGTTATAATAGAAGATACGCATTGTTGTACACATGCTAGTATTCGCCCTAAATAATGTTGGGTTTTGTCTGCTAGTACATAAATCACTGTTTCAAAGTTATTGACATTGTCAAGGATAAGTTGACTAGCCTGTATAACGTAGTTTACATTGCATTTGACGTTTTTTTCCCCTTCAGTGATAAATACATGTAATATAAGGAGCAATTTTAAGAATTTAAGTGTAGCGAAAAGTTAATGTCATATATATATGACTGTTTCAATATTCTATTATAAGGAAGAAACATCTAAAGTCTTACAAACTCGTCAGCAGTCACGATAAATATGTAACGTATATAACCAAAACAAAAATACGAAAAAAAAAAAAAAAAAAAAAAAAACAGAATCAGACTAAATCGCTGAATTGGTGGACTGAAGTTTATACGTGCTCCATCAATCTTCTTTTATTCATGCCCAGCTTAGATAATGTAGGCAGCAGTTAAATTAGCAGTGGATACATTAAATGGAGACAGAAACTATCTTATTTTTGAAGAATTTAACCTACAAAATGACCAGAAAAGCTACGAAAGCCAACATTAGCTGCATTTTATATTTCAATGTTATCTTTAATTTGTCTTCAGTAGATACTGTTGTATATGTAAATATGAAGAAATGTCAATGTTATGTGTCCTCAAACTATAAAACATGATCTAATAATGGATATTTGAAAACAATCTAACAGTAACATTACGTTACATAATTGTAATATGTCGAGGAATAAGATTTATTAGTCATCTGTTATCAAAATTTTAGTTCCCTGGCGGCATGAAGTATTGATTGCCGAGTATAAGCTTACCACTGGTAGTCAGATAGCAAATTTAGCTCTTTGAAATACACAAGAGTTCAGCAAGACGCACATAGATTGTTACAGCTGAAACAGTTCGACCTTGCCTTCAATTCAGTCTCACTTAAAAGTGACTTCATAAAAATGATTTTTTTTAACTCTATGCATTAAATGGAGTAAGTATAATTTGATAAATGCTGCAACTGATTAATATTTAGGTTCTCGTTATGATGGGGATAAAACCAGTTTCGCTACCTGTGCTGTTTGCTGAGCCATTCAATTACCCTACATACCAATATGCAACTGTGACTACCAGCCGAGGCAATCAAAAGCAGTACCAACTCTGCCAGCATCCATTAACACCATTTTTCTATGATGACAGTCGTATCGTCAGCCACGGGCCTCTTTGCACAGTAACTGCTTTACATGGGTTAGCAAATATGTGTGGCCCCCGTGATCATAACTTATATGTTAATTTGTGATCTACGTGATCTGTTTATGCAGCTCCCGGCCATCAAATACATTACAAAATGTTAACTATGTGAAAATTTAAGGATTATAGAAAGTGACATACTTTATAACGCATACAACATTCTGTCTCCAGCCTGTGCAGGAGTTCTATTTTTCATTATGTTGTTACAAATATTCAAATGGTCAGGTAATTTTGCAAACCCCATGGTTTTATTCCCACTTGTTGATACTATCAAGGACTAAAGGTGTTACAAAATACAAATTTCAGTCAGACAATTTTCAATAATGTAACAACTAAAATTGGGGCTTTATTCTCTGACAGTATTTAACATATTTGGACAAGGATAATTTGATAAGCAGTAAGATATCATAAATAGGCAGTTTACAACCACATTTATGCTAAAAAGTAAACAATATGGTAATACAAGGTCACGGAGATCAAATGGAGAAAGTTACTTAGGTTAGCCCTTCCTTGGCGTGTATAGGTATGCACTGTTTCTATTGTTTGATTATTTGCTCTTCAGAAATGCTGTATTACTAGTTAAGGATATCGGAGATGAAGAATTCATAAACTCTCACTAGATACGTTGTATACGTTACTTGTTTGGTCTTTCTTTTTTCCCCAGTATTATTCTCCAAAGCTTATAACTACAGTATAGGCAGATACATTCTGAAGGAGAACAACTAAGATTTGCTCATAAATATCTGAACAGCGATGACCAACATTAATATATTCTGTCATTTCATTTGCCATTTTATTATGTGTGCAGAACTACTGGAACACTGTCGCTTGAAAAAAAAAATTTGTCCAACTAAACGTGTCTTCATGTTCTTTAGTGAATAGATTCTTAAAGAGATGATTGAATGTAGTTAGATTCTTTAGGAGATGGTTGAATGTAGTTAGACTTTAAAGAGCAAGAAACAAAAGCATAGAAATGTAGATCATCTTAAACATAGCATTTATAGATAGCCACAGTATACTAGTAAACTTCAAGTGTCTCTTTTCTGTATTAAATATTTCTAATACTATTCTCCCAAACTCCTGGTTGACACATAATTGTTAGTTACATAAATAAACTAAGTAAAGCAATGTATTGACACTATATCAATTATTTTCAAAAGTTTGTTTTGTTTCTTAAACTGTAACTCAGCAATGTTGTTTTCTCTGGTAACGTAATATATACAATAGTCTTACAAAAGTAAGTATACGCTGCCAGCAAATATCTACATTAGCTTTGATGCAGAACTGTATTTGGCTTAAGCCTTTAAACTTCAGGTTACTGTTCTGCTTTATAGTTTTTCAGTGTGCACGTAAAAGCTATAACAAATCATGTCAATAAACAAGGTGGAACCCCAGTTTGCATTGTTGATTGCTGATTATTTTATAGTTTTAAACTAAACACGTCAAAACCGCTTAGCTTTTAATGGTATCAAACTGATTGCATATCATTTTATTCTAGCCCTATATGCAAAATCAATGCTGGCTTTTAATAGCTGCGGCTTTATCTTTTCTGGAGTATTTTTCATTTTATTTATTTTTTTTTATTATTTTTTTATTCTTTTTTTTTTCAGCTGTATATAACAAAATTTCAGGTATGTTAACACTGTGTTTAGAACTCAAATGTACAATTTGTTAAAGAAACAAACTGGGCAATGTCATTATGAAATACTTTTATTTTTGATATGATAACAAAGTAAACAGCAAAACCCGTTTTACATGTGCAGAATATGCCAATGCCCTTAACATTACAATTTGAAGTATTATGTGTTTAATCACGTATAAAACACACCTCATGAATCCCTAAAAGTAATAACTGAGAGAAATATTGATAGGTCCAAGTTCACAATATATCATAAGAACATCCAGACTTATATGTGTTATTTTTTAATGTGACAGTGGTAAAAAAACTGATTAAAGGTATTATAATAAAATATTTTAAATATTAATGTTATTTACGTTACTTCTAGTAATAGTTTATCATGGAAAATAAACCAGAATGAATTTTTCTCTTATATTAAAAGATTCTTTTATGAATAAACTGATACCAAAGAAAATAAAATGATTCTATCTTTAAATTATATGATTTTAACAAAAGTAGCCCTAGGTAACGTATATAATCGATCATTATGGACGACTAAAATGCATTCAAAATATTGTTGAACTGCTCCTTGCTGTTTAAATAGGCTGGCATATTCAAATATTACCGTTTACTGTTGTTTTCCATTCCAATAGTGTAGTTCAAGCGCTTGAATTATACGGAAAGTGATAATTGTAATATGGAACATTCATAAGGGGTTACTGTGTTCAACATCCTATTTCTCCCAAAGTATACAAGATAGGATAATAATTTTTGCAGATCTGAAAAGATCAATAAATTTTCTTTAACACATAAACAAACATTTGGTCTAATATTAAAGGAATAACTTACAAAAAGAAAGTATTTTGGATGGAAATTGCAATTTTAATGGAGAGTGAAGAAAAACGTCACGTATACTACACCAGGTAGGCTAATGTGACTTTTCAAACATCATAACTTTTAGCTATTGGGTTGTTCTATTAGACTCTATTATAATTTTAAACATAGGTAAGTGACTTCTATTTTTTATAATTTTTGATAATTCTTATTTTATGTTTATTATTTTAATGGGTAACGTAATGTAACAGGCTGTTACAGCTTAACGCCCCACTCGCCAGAGGGCTAACATGCTGCAAAATACTTCTAGGATGCTGGTCTTTAAGAAAAGTATGGTCTACAAAACTCCCCCTGGGGGGGGAGGTAAACCATATCTGGCTCATGGCCTATAGACTTATACAAGTCTCCTACTTATAATATAAAGCATATTTTATTTTTCAGCATATTTTACTTTTCTTAATATTTTCAATCTTTATCAAACTCTAATTATTAGATTGGCTCGAAGTATTCAGCTGCCCTTAAAACGGGATCAGAGAGGCATATTGCTGAATATGAGACTGAATATCAGTCTAAATTCCCCCTTGTGGTCTTAATTCCTCATATTTATACTGCATTATTCAGTTCTGTAGATCCATACTGGTTTGTAGGAACTTGGTTAAGTACATGCACACATTAATAAAAGAAACTGCACAGATTGTTAGTATAATTTCATTGAAACACATATAATGTATATATGTCATTACCACAGAAGATCTAGAAAATGTATTTAGGTCTTTATGTTATTCAGATTTTAGCTTTTACAGTCATACTAAGTGGAAAGGTACTTTTGAATAAATACATAATTGAGCCACGACACGAGAAAACCAACAATGTGGTTGTGCACCCAGCGCAGACTCAAATCAGCCTGGGCACCTGCCCAGTCTGTTCAGAGTCTTCAATGTCCGCATAGACGTAGCTCAGTCCCTTAGCTGCCCTTTAAGCACTTTGCGTAGAGTCTGACCAGGCTGGGCGGATGCCCAGGCTGATTTGAATCTGCACAGACCACACAACCATATTGTTGGTTTTCTCTGTCGCGGCTCAATTATTCAGTAAAGCAGAATGATGCAGCAGCAGTAATCAAGCATAGATCTTTCCTATCCAATTTTTGCATTTCTCAAATGGAGGGTTATTTGGCTGTGGCATGTGCATTGTAGTTTCAATATCATTAGCTGAATAAATCATGGAAATGTTTTGTTTGCTGCAAATTGGAGATCTTAGAAAGCAATAAAGCTGACAAATTAATGAATTTTAAATTTTCCCGATTAATCGGTTTATACACATTTGCGCTCGATTAATCGAAATCTAACTGTAATCGATCGACTTTCGATTATAATCGATCATCGAAACATCACTAGTGACAACTTCGTTTTTTACAATAATTTTAACTTTTCGACAATTTCGAATTGGACCATGCAAAAACTTTTTCCGACACGATTTTGACTGCTAAGATATTTGTTTTCGTTACAAAATTATGATAACTTTAGTAGACAGGGGGGATTTGCTACTACATAAAATGCAAATAATCCAAATTCACCGGACAGTATGGAGCCTAGATTAAATATAATTTCCGCGATATTTACAGGACACAGTTGCCTAGGGTTTGTGTTTAAGTATGGATGAGAAAATAAAATAAAGGTGCTTATATATGAACTAAGACCTTCTAAAGTAAAAATTTGCAGTGGCTGTAGGGTACACCTCTTTCGAAGACATTTAAAAATATGTCCTTTAGAAAATTTACACTGCGTTTGCAGGATTGTCCTGATATATCACAGCTTTGTTTAGTTTCGCTATCAGAAGTTCTATCTTTATGGTGCTTATCAAAATATAACGTCATGATCAGAACTTTCTGAACATCCCTCGTATGATAAGAAAAGACTCTCATCAGACTGCGAAGACGTGCAGGCTGATCTGATACATTTTTGTTTACGAATCCAGTAAGGTAACTTTTCACGCGACCCCAATCATTTATTCAGTCAGTGACTTTATGATATAATTAAGTAATGAAAAACCAAAGTAAAGAAAAACGAAAAAAAAATAATGAAAATAAAAATCGGGCTAAAAACAGTATGTACCATAAAAGTTCTAAATATTGGGACATATAGGTCTGAGCAAACAGTACAGACCCAGATCAGACTGCTCCTGAAGCAGTCTGATCAGGGTCTACACTGCTTAAAATTTCATTTGCGTTTTTTAAAACACATTACTGCCAAGAAAAGCCACACTGTTTCGCTCTAAGGACAGTTAGATAATTGTTTTAGGAGTCCCAATTTTTTAAGAATTTTTATGGTGATGTTTATCAGGGCGCACGTATATCCACTATATAATATTACACAATCGTAAAAAGGATTGCCATCAACGACAGTACAAAATGAGTATTTTTGTCGACAGTTTCTTCTTTCTACAAGATAATGATGAAGAAAAATTGAAGACATATTACTAAAGAAGCTATTAATTAAACATTAATTCTATATCATAACCGACCAAGCTTCTAGCATAATTATAATGGTCGATACAAAAGGTAGTCTTGCCCTTACTATGCGGGCACAAGTCCTCCTCTAGCAAGACGAAGGGTAGAGGATCACATGGTTTTCCTTTTCATACGTTGCACGGGAATTTTCTTTTAAAGAAAATTTTTTCCGATTCGAATATCCTACATTCGCTGGGTTATCCACCACTTTCTAGTCTACCTCTGTCCTATGCTAAGGACACGTGGATTCCTGCTTTGGGTTGGTTGTTTTGGGTTTAACGGCTCTTTGGGACAGAATTTCAGTCCATATCGAGCCGTCTCCCAGAGAGAGTGAGGAATATAAGAGATATGATAGAGGAGAGTAAAATGGCCAAACAACCACCACTCGCACCTACTGTAAGCACAGTAGGCCCTTGACCTGCTATAGAAAGCACCGGCGCTGAAAGGTACCCAGCACCATCGCCCACGACAAACCCCACAGGGTATAATCGATTCCGCTAAATTTCGCTTCCTGCAGAGACTGTACATCATATTTGGCTTCCGCCGAGACTGTCCACGAACTTATGCTTCCTGCCGAGACTGCTGTACATGATAAATGGCTTCCTGCAGAGACTGTCCGCGAGATTCTGCTTCCTGCCGAGGCTCTTGGCAGGAAGCAGAGTCACGCGGACAGTCTCGGCAGGAAGCAGAATCACGCGGACAGTAGTCTCTGCAGGAAGCAAGAGTTCGCAGACAGTCTCGGCGGAAGCCAAATAATACGGACAGTCTCTGCAGGAAGCGAAAATTGGTGGAATCGATTATACCCTGTGAACACCGCCTTTGGGAGAGGAGTCTGTCACAAAATTAGAAAAAGCGAATACTGATAATGAAATGGCGACGTAATCTGCTTTGGCGTTAATTCAAATTTAATGGCAGAGTCCTTGCCCAAAGTAAGATTGTTTGTGGCGCCTTCACTATTTGGTAAGAATCGAAAAATATGGCGTGGAAAGGCATGCATAGTCGAATGAATTTAAACTATTCAAAAAGGAAAAAATTACCCAGCAGACTGTCGCATCAACGTCAGTATGACGTCATTTCAATGTCGAATCGACGTCAGTACATCATTTCGACGTCATCTGCCAGGTAGGTAGCTGTTTACGTTTGCATAAACGAAGTCAGTCAATGAATAGCCGTTTTCAGTGCCGTGTATCGAACAGTACAACTTATACACCGCCCTGAGCAAGGGCGTAGCTACCTTTACGCAAATACGCAGGTGCGTATTGAAATTTTGTCAAACTGACAAAATTTCAACACACACCTGGGTATTCGCATGCTGAAATTTTGTAAATAGGACAAGATTTTCAGTAGCAGGGCCATCAGGTATGACGATATGCAATATATTATTTCTTAGCATCTAGATTTTCCCTCAAAGAATATGAAGCATTATTGTGCGTATCATGTAATTGCCTCTAGCTACGCCCCTGCTGAGGACTGCTCCTAGAAGAGGGTAAGTATCCTGATACATGTATGCACTGTTTGTAATTTAGTGACTACTTACATCATGACTAGCTGGTATGATATGAATTCAGGTGTACAAATATATAGTGTAAAAACTATAATGGAAGCATTCGAAAAACATGGTCCGGGGCAATGCAACTGCTCTGGATAGAATGTGCGGATACACAAGTCTATAAATCCGCAAATGATTCCCCAGGGCCCATTCACCCTGTAGTGGCAATGGAGATGTTCTAGATAGAATGTGCGGATAAACCAGTCTATGATTCCATGATTCCCCAGTCGACTACTGAAGGTCAATTCACCCTGGATAGGCAATGCAAATGTACTACTATATAGACCCTGCGGATAAACCAGTCTATGATTCCATGATTCCCCAATCGACTACTGAAGGTCAATTCACCCTGGATAGGCAATGCAAATGTACTACTATATAGACCCTGCGGATAAACCAGTCTATGAATCCCCTATTGATTCCTGATTGGCCAATGCAAATGCTTTAGATAAGACTCGAAAGATGTGCAGGCTGGTTTGAGATTTTGATGTTTTCATATGCTTAAAACACACTTTTTCGTGTCGAGATTCCTATATGCTCCAATGATATTTCTATAGTCGGTTTGCTCACATGCAGACGGGGTCCTCGATATTTACTCATAATTGGTGAAAGATACCAGAAGTTTTAATTGCTGATTTTCATTTTGTTATTTTGCTATTTCCAGTAATGGCGGCCATCTTGATTTCTTAACCAAGCTGAATTCCAGTAATCTGAAGTCCTGTAGTCAGTCTGGTCATGATTCATGTGAAATTTGAGAAGCATGGGTGCAGTGGTTTTGGAAAAATAAATTAACTGAACAAATCTTAACGCCAGGGTCGACATAAATGTTAGCGGAATGACGGAAGGGTTCCGGACGGAAGGACGGAAAACTGGACACCTATATTGCAACTTGCTACAGCAAGTGCGACAAAAATAAAATTCGCATAATTCGTTAATTTTTTATTCCAAATTTCTATTTTGCTATTTTTTCTGTTTGTTTCGCCCATATGTTATCAAAGTCTGCTGACTTATTAGCTCGGAAAATATTACAATACATGTTTCACAACAAAATTTCATCTGACCAGTAAAATCATGCAATATGTGTGTGGACAAATACATTTTATTCAGAAATAATGTTTGGTTGTTCCCTTCAACAAAGGAAACCCTAAAGTGGATCAGGGGCCGTATTCATAAAGCCACTTAAGTCGTTGCTATGCGGTTGCTAAGGCTAAATATCTATAAAGGTGATTCCCTACAACTATGAAATTTGCTCTGGAGGAGACTGTTCCTCCAGACCAAATTTCATATTTGTAGGGAATCTCCTTCAAAGAAATGTAGCCTTAGCAACAGCATAGCAACCACTTAAGTCGTTTCATGAATACGGCCCCTGCTATTTTTCATTGTTTGTCATGGGATATACTTTACAAAAGCAGCAAAGAAAGTCTTTTCGGATTCTTTCTGTTTAAAGAGAATTCTGAGAATGCGAATTTTCGGATTCTTTCTGTTTAAAGAGCACCACCCCCACGTCCGTCCGGAGCCATAACTGAGGAAACAACGAATGGAATTCGATGAAACTTAGAAAATATGTCACCAAAATGTACAGATTCACGTTGAGTTTTGTAAGAATGGCATTAGAAATGCATGAGTTATTGCCCTTGAATTGGCTTTAAATAAAAAAAAATGAGTCGTAACTAAGTAACTGAAAAACATAATTTTATGATAGTAATACTAAATTTATATAACTACAACACTGATTATGTATACGAGTGGCGTTCGAAAAGTAATGCAAATGACGTAATTTCTCGGTAACCAACATAAAAACAGAACTTCTGATTGCAAAAACACATAAAGCTATGATATGCGTAGGAAAGTCTGCAAACACGGTGCATTTTTTAAAAAGGGTGCATTTTTAACTTTTTTGAAAGAGGTATACCCTAAAGACATTGCAGAATTTTATTTAAGTAGGCCGTAATTTATATCTCAGCAGTCTTTTATCATTTTTTTTTTATTTTTACTACTGTACTTAAAGACAATGCCCAGGCAATGTTGTCCTGTAAATATCGCGGAAATTATTTTTAATCTGGGTTCCATACTGGCCCGGGAATATGGATTATGTAAGAGCAAATTCCCCATTTCTACTAAAATTAAATGATTTTGTAATGAAAACAATTGTATTAGCATTCAAGAGTATTTACATGGGTCAACGAAAACCTGACAATAAATTCAAATTAATGCCAGAAACGGAGCCTGTACAAGCTTTCAAAAATGACGTTAACGTATATTTCAATAACGTCATAAGAATTGCGCATTGCTTTGCAAGGAATAAATCGATAACAGTTGCCACCCTTCTAACTTTTGTATGAATATTGTAGGCAACAATGGACAAGCAACTGACAAAGATTAATTTTGTATTTGCAACGATATTTGACTTGAATGCCCAATACTGAAAAGATTTTACGTATGAAATTAGCCCATTGGTATGACTGGGGCCTAATAAAATGCGTTGTAAGTCAATATGGAAAGGTGTCTTTGTACAGCGTTTGGTATCATTTCGAACGCCCCTCGTATATATAGTTTTGTCAAAATCGTTTCAATAGTGCATGGGTTATTGCCCCTGAGTAATCATCAGATGCAGACTCTAATGTTGAGTATTAAATTTTGCTTCGTGCCATTCACTACATATCAGGATAAAGATGCTGCTGCAGCTAATGAAGTAAGCATGATAATCTATTACAAGGCTTATTACAAGAGTTAATGCTTTATTAGCAGTATTAATCTCTGTCAGCTAAAATCAAAGTTACAAGTGACCTTCCAATGAAAGCATATACACTGCCCTTTTTGCAAAGATCCTGCGCTAACGTTCCATTTCTGAGAAAATTTACCATGCCCTTTTTCATTCATCTGGGGGGGGGATCCCTAGAATCAGCGTAAAATTAACAAATTAAGCCATAACTAGGTAACCAAAGACAGAATTCATGAAGCTTATAGTAAGTATGTATCCAATTAATCCGGATTTGGATATTAAGTTTTGTTAGACTAGCATCATTAGCGCATGCATAATTGCCCTTGGATCAGTGTAAAATTAAAACATTGAGCCGTAAATAAGTAGCCAATGAACTGAATTTAAGATACTTAAATTAAATATGTATCATCATTACATGGTGGTGCACATCCGGTTTTTGTCAGTGCATATGTTATTGTCCTTGAATTGATTTAAAACCTGAAAATTGGCCATAACTAAGGTATCAGTGTTGCAACCACAAATAAAATAACTCCCACAAATGAAGTAATTCTTTCATTTGTGGTTGAGGTAGCATGCAATCGTAACCACAAATGAAATAATGTCTCCAAACATATACGAAGTTGTATGGAGGGTGTTATTCTTACAAAAGTAAACTTCTCTGACACTAGTCGACAATCTTTTGAAACACTTAGAAATTTGCAGACCAAAGTTATTTCATTTGTGGTTGAGGAAGCATGCAGTCGTAACCACAAATGAAATAATGTCTCCAAACATATATGAAATTGTATGGAAGGGTTTTATTCTTACACAAGTAAACTTCTATGACACAAGTCGACAATCATTTGATACACTTAGAAATTTGCAGACCAAAGTTACTTCATTTGTGGTTGAGGTAGCATGAAATCGTACCCACAAATGAAATAATGTTTCCAAACATATATGAAATTGTATGGAAGAGCTTCCTTCTTACAAAAAAAGCTTCTCTGACACTAGTCGACAATCTTCTAAAACACTTAGAAATTTGCAGACCAAAGTGATTTCATTTGTGTTTGAGGTAGCATGCAATCGTAACCACAAATGAAATAATGTCTCCAAACAAATACGAAATTGTATGGAAGGGTGTTATTCTTACAAAGATAAACTTCTCTGACACTAGTCGACAATCTTTTGAAACACTAAAAAATTTGCAGACCAAAGTTATTACATTTGTGGTTGAGGAAGTATGCAATTATAACCACAAATGAAATAATGTCTCCAAACATATACGAAATTGTATGAAAGGGCTTTATTCTTACAAAAGTAAACTTCTATGACACAAGTCAACAATCTTTTGAAAAACTTAGAAATTCGCAGACGAAAGTTATTTCATTTGTGGTTGAGGTAGCATGAAATCGTACCCACAAATGAAATAATGTCTCCAAACATATACGAAGTTGTATGGAAGGGTTTCATTCTTACAAAAAAAAATTTAGACCAAAGTTATTTCATTTGTGGTAGAGGAAGCATGCAATCATAACCACAAATGAAATAATGTCATCAAACAAATACGAAAGTGTATGGAGGGGCGTTATTCTTACAAAAGTAAACTTCTATGACACAAATCGACAATCTTTTGAAACACTTAGAAATTCGCAAACCAAAGTTACTTCATTTGTGGTTGAGGTAGCATGCAATCGTACCCACAAATGAAATAATATCTCAAAACATATACGAAATTGTATGGAAAGGCGATTTTCTTACAAAAGTAAACTTCTATGACATTAGTCGACAATCTTTTGAAACACTTAGAAATTTGCAGACCAAACTTACTTCATTTGTGGTTGAGGAAGCATGCGATCGTAACCACAAATGAAATAATGTCTCCAAACATATACGAAATTGTATGGAAGGGCGTTATTCTTACAAAAGTAAACTTCTCTGACATTAGTCGACAATCCTTTGAAACACTTAGAAATTTGTAGACCAAAGTTATTTCATTTGTGGTTGAGGAAGCATGCAGTCGTAACCACAAATGAAATAATGTCTCCAAACATATATGAAATTGTATGGAAGGGCTTTATTCTTTCAAAAGTAAACTTCTATGACACAAGTCGATAATCTTTTGAAACACTTTGAAATTCGCAGACCAAAGTTACTTCATTTGTGGTTGAGGTAGCATGCAATCGTACCCACAAATGAAATAATGTCTTCAAACATATACAAAATTGTATGGAAGGGCTTTATTCTTACAAAAGTTAACTTCTATGACCCTAGTCGACAATCTTTTGAAACACTTAGAAATTTGCAGTCCAAAGTTATTTCATATGTGGTTGAGGAAGCATGCAATCCTAACCTAAAATGAAATAATGTCTCCAAACATATACGAAATTGTATGGAAGAGCTTTATTCTTACAAAAGTAAACTTCCATGACACAAGAAGACAATCTTTTGAAACACTTAGAAATTCGCAGACCAAAGTTACTTCATTTGTGGTTGAGGTAGCATGCAACCGTACCCACAAATGAAATAATGTTTTCAAACATACATGAAATTTCATGTTAGGGCTCCATTCTCACCCAAAAAAAAGTTTCTCTGACTAGTCGACAATCTTTCGAAACACTTAAAAAGACCAAAGTTATTTCATTTGTGGTTGAGGAAGCATGCAATCGTAACCTAAAATGAAATAATGTCTCCAAACATATACGAAATTGTATGGAAAGGCGTTATTCTTACAAAAGTAATCTTATATGACACAAGTCGACAATCTCTTGAAACACTTACAAATTCGCAGGCCAAAGTTACTTCATTTGTGGTTGAGGTAGCATGCAATCGTTACCACAATTGAAATAATGTTTCCAAACATATATGAAATTGTATGGAAGGGTTTCCGTCTTATAAAAAAAGCTTCTCTGACACTAGTCGACAATCTATCGAAACACTGAAAAATTTGCAAACCAAAGTTATTTCATTTGTGGTTGAGGAAGTATGCAATTATAACCACAAATGAAATAATGTCTCCAAACATATACGAAATTGTTTGGAAGGGCTTTATTCTTACGAAAGTAAACTTCCATGACACAAGAAGACAATCTTTTGAAACACTTAGGAATTTGCAGACCAAAGTTATTTCATTTGTGGTTGAGGTAGCATGCAATCGTACCCACAAATGAAATCATGTTTCAAAACATATATGAAATTGTATGTAAGGGCTCCATTCTTACAAAAAAGCTTCTCTGACAGTAGTCGACAATCCTTTGAAACACTTAGGAATTCGCAGACCAAAGTTACTTCATGTGGTTGAGGGAGCATGCAATCGTATCCACAAGTGAACTAATGTCTCCAAACATATATAAAACTGTCTGTAAGGGCATTATTCTAACAAAAATAAACTTCACTGACATAAGTCGACATTTGTGGTTGAGGTAGCATCCAATCGTAATCACAAGTGAACTCATGTCTCCAAACATATATGAGAGTGTCTGTAAGGGCATATTATTCTTAAGGAAATAAACTTTACTATCATCAGTCGACAATCCTTTGAATCATTTAGGAACTTTGCAGACCTAAGTTATTACATTTAAAATTGACATAGCATGCAATCGGAACCACAAATGAAAGAATGTTTCCCAAGTCGTGAGAAACAACCTTGAAGTGCATCATTCTTTTAAATCTAAACTACCAAAATACTGATAAAAAGATTAATAGCGATTGGGATATAGTCAAACATAAGTTATTTCATTTGTGGTTGAGATAGCATGCAGTCATAACCACAAATGAAATAATGGCCCCCAAATCGTTAGAGACTACCTTGAAATGCTTTATTCCTGTGAAACTATACTTCCCTGATACTGATTGAAAGAGATTATAGCTTTTCTGATATAGTCCAAGAAAAGTTATTTCATTTCTGGTTGAGGTAGCATGCAATCGTAACCACAAATGAAATAATGTTTCCAAAATCGTGAAAAAAGACTTGAAACACGTTTTTCTTTTAAACCTTAACTTCCCTGATACAGATAAAAAAAACCTAAAAAATAGCCCTTTAGATAAAGTCGAACAAAAGTTATTCAATTTGTGGTTGGGATTGCATGCAGTCGTAACCACAAATGTAATAATGTTCCCAAATCGTAGGAGACCGCCTTGAAGTGCTTCATTCTTTTGAAACTACACTTCCCTGATACTGAGGAAAAAATTTGATAGCGTTTCGGCGTTTCGGATCTATTCCAACAAAAGTTATTTCATTTGTGGTTGAGGTAGCATGCAATCATACCCTCAAATGAAATAATGTTCCCCCAAATCGTAAGAAACCACCTTGAAATGCTTTATTCTTTTGAAATTATACTTCCCTGATACTGATGAAAACAGTTATACCGTTTTGGATATAAGATAGCCAAGGTTATTTCATTTGTGGTTGAGATAGCATGCAATCGTAACCACAAATGAAATAATGTTCCCCAAATCGTAAGAAACTGTCTAGAAGTGCTTTATTCTTTTCAAACTTGACTTCCTTGATAATGATGAAAAAATTTTTATGGCATTTCAGATAAAGTCCATAGAACCATAGAAATACATAGAAAAATATTCAAAAATCTTCTTCTTCAGAACCACTTGGCTCAGATGCTTGAAATTTAGTATGTAGCTTTGCCTAGTGATCCTTTACCAAGATTATTCAAATGATGGCACCAGGGTCCAAAATGGCCTGACGCCAGCACATACAAACTTCCTTGGGTAATTTAGATCCGCCATTTTGTTGCGCAATCAGCTCGTGTTGCCTCCCTTGACATTTTGCGGGTAGTGTATGCGCATTGCATCCTAAAAATCTTAGACATTATCTACATGTGCGCATTAGCCAAATACCTTTCGCGTACATAATATATTACATTTTAAAGAAAGAAAAGATACATTTTCGGTAAACGTTTACCTTAAAATGCAACTTTATATCTGTCTGCTTCATTATCCACAAAACAACATCTACTTGCTTTAATGAAAAAATAAGACTTTTCCGAATTTTCCCTGGTTCACAAATATTTTTCCCTATTTCTCCGATGAATATACAGTCAAACCTGTCTTAGTGGCCACCTCTATTAAGCAAGCAACCTGTATTAAGCAAGCATGTATTCAGTTCCCAAAGCAGGAAAATACATTGGAATGTACCTGTATTAAGCAAGCACCTGCCTTAAGCAAGCAGATTTTGATTATCCCTTAGGTGCTTGCTTAATACAGGTTCGACTGTACAATATAAAAATATATTGTTGCTATGGTAAACATACTAGTTTTAAAGGTAAACATTAGCTCTGAAGTCACAGCAGGGGCTAAATTGCCACGCGCTTCGTCTGTGATGTTTAAATTTCAACCATTCAGCTTTATGATAAAAGATATTTAAATTGTCTTATTTATTCTGACGTGAGAGAAGCATGCCATAAATAAATAAATGGTATTTAGCTGCTTTATCTGTCCTAGTTTTGATATTCACGAATCTATATAAAAGGACAAATGCACATATGCCCGTAGGGCACTAGTTATCGATATGACGATTTAAACTTTCTGGATGTCGAATCCAATGATGGATTTACCATCTCAAAGTTTGTTGATCATGCTGATAACATTTAAGTTAACGGCGGCAGGTTTTGTCATTTAAATCGCTGTATCCTTTGGTTTACAGAAAACGTTTACATACATATAAATAACAAAGCGGAGTAATAAGGATCTGTCAGTAAGCATGACGCTTATAATATGTCATTTTGCTGTACCTTTTCGTTGTTCATACCCCATTAAACTATGGTAACAAAGGGGAAACTGGATTAATGTCATATCTGACTAGGAAATGGGTTTGGTTATCCGAGGCCAATTAACAAACACTCAAATTGCACAGAGGTTGACATTAAAGTCAATACTCTCGGCCGAAATCGTTTTTAGCGAATGTAGCCTATATACGCTTCCTTAGCAACTCACGTGGCGAGATCGCTTACTGCGCATAATCGGCAACTGGTTACCGTCCTAATTTGGTTGGTTTCTGACATATTGACTATTTACCAAGGGTAATAGGGAAAGTTTGTATGTGGCCAGGGGGGTCCAGGGTTTGAACCATAGCAATACATAGAAAAATATTCAAAATTCTTCTTCTTCAGAACCATTTGGAAATGGTTGCAAACTACCAGGTTTGTTCAAATGGTGACCCTAGTTTGACCTTCAACCTTTTTGCTCAGGTGAGAGATTCAGTGCCTCTTGGCCCTCTTGTCTATGGGTGCGTTTTCTGTGTGTGAAAACTTCAATTTCACCATTGGATGCGACAAATTGGATGATCTATTTTCTTTCTTTGCCGTGAGAGAGAGTTCATACATGTAAAGATTATCCGGCTGCATCAGGTTTTACTATAGTGTCATATTCATGAATGCAGACAGCCGATTTCGAGAGCGGCTGCTCATAATGAAACTATAAGAACAATATTGCCTGATTTTCAATATTTGACAATTTAAACTAAAACGAAACAAAAATGTGACGGCACATATTTTTGTTTAAGATTTTAGCCCCATAAGGCACTGACCGAAACCACAGTAAAGGTTTATGTAGCCTCTAACAAATTTAACAATCGTGGCAAAGGTCCTGCAGGACTCTGCTTCGAGTGACGCTTTGCTAGCCGTTCTTGTGATATACACTGTTTTGTATGGAATAAAAAAAATAAAATTATGATAACAAATGCTGACCTTTTTCACTACGCTTTGAACTGGTTAATATATTTGATAAATAATTAACCATTCCATGTTATAAGCTAACCTCCTTTTTGTTATGGGCGTCCATTACTATCTTTTTTCTGATATTCGAATATCCATATATCGGTTAGGGAGAGCATTGATAATGAGTTACTTCCAAAATATATATTTCGTGGCATTTTAAATTAATTATGGATAATTTTAGATAGTCATTAAAAGGATAAAAACACACGTCATAGCAGTGATATCTATCCGTTCAACGTCTACCAATCGCTCGAATGCGAAACCGCGGTTCAGAACGCAGATCCATGTGAGGAGTTTCCGATTTTGCAGAAGGGGAGTTTAAAAAGTTAATAAATTTGACATCGGCTCAAGAATTGGGTTATTTATTTCTTGAAAAATATTTATTTACCCTTGAGCCGATGTCATATTTGTTTATCTGTTTAGACTTCCCTTCTGTAAAACCGGGACATGCGTTCTGAACCGCGCTTTCGCATGCGAGCGATTGGTAGGCGTGGTTCTGTCAGCGGCCAACTTGGCGTAAACATGTTCACTATTTTGCTTCCTTAAATGGGTGCAAACACTGGCACAACCAAATGTTTAGTCAATGCGATACCGTTAGATTATTGGACTCAACAAGGAAGTTAAGGGTTCAACTTGAACGGGTCCGTGTGCGTACTATCTACGAGTCTGAAGTAATTTCTACCAGGAGCCCGTTGACGTAGCTTAATAAACGTGTATTTTTATTTTTTTTGGATTTGCATGTTTTTATGTGTGGTAACAAAGTTGAGAACATACATGTGTAAAATCAATCAAAGCACTCACTTGAAAATCAGTCCGGCGCAAATAAGATAAACCAAGGCTTACGGCGAGGGTGATACACGCGAATAATTCAGTACATGTATTTTTCTCAGCATCTCCGCAATTGTAAAATGGATGGTTAAATAATTTTGGGTTAACGACCATTTCGACAGTATTCCAGTCATGTCAGACCTATCAGGAGATGATGATGAGGATGAAATTAATCCAGAAAAAAATCAGGACCTCAGCTGGAATCGAACATGCGACCTTTGGACCATAAGTCAAACCTCTCAACCGACAGTAAAAGAAACCATACGGACACGCATATATGCCAGCGTCAGTGCGGCGGACTTTAGGAAGCTGGCTGGAATTATTTCTTTACTTGTGTTAAAATTAGAAAACCGACTGTGGGATGTTCGGAGCTTGGTAAACATATATCTATTATATGATCCATAAATGATGAGAAAAAAATTCTGAGGATAATCTGTTTGTTTTTTATCATATTTTCAAAAGAAATCGAAGATGAATGAAAAGATGAGAGTAGATGTGGACATTGAAAGAACAGGGCAATACTGCCCGTAATATAATCTGGGTAGCTGACCCACGTGACTTTTGGATGCCGTTTACGGACTTTTTTTATATGTTAACAAGAACGAGCGAGGTCTGTATTTTTCGTATTACAAAATGGACTGACATGGGGTAAAGTGCAGAGTACTGGAATTAATTTCCGCTGTTTGATGCTGCTAGCACTGAATGCACACCTCGCTTGGTGAAGTATAAACGCTCGCCCAAGACCCAGAATATCGAAAAGAAAAGTTTTGGTCGAGCATTTGTAGCAAGCAGGCACAATCAATCAGCAGAAGTTAAGCCCATTACTCCGTACTGTACCCAACATCAATCCGTTTTGTATTGAGAAAATTATCAGGAAAAATACAAACCGCGCTCGTACTTGTTAACATACAAAAGATCCGTGAACGGTATCAAAAGGTCCGTGAACGGTATCATAAAGTCATGTGGGTCAGCTACCATGTAGTAAGGGCGTATCGTTACCTAGTTATTAGAGAAAGATGGTTGGCGTCAGTCAATTTGGGCGACGGAAAGTTTACACTTTTATTTAGGCATCTGTAGAAGAGAATGAACATTCCCTGTCAAGTTTCGACAGGGCAGACAAGAAATTATTTATTTAGTACAGCTAAAATGATTTGATTTTTCTTTGGATACACACACAAGTTCAAGATACTGTTTTCTTAAAACACGGTAAACTAAAATGTAAAAACAAAATCCGTTTAATTTACGGTAGAATAACTGACAACTAGCTGTCAGTCCGTTCCAGTTACATTTACGGGCGCCCGTAAATATTTGCAGCAGTCATCACGCAGAGTAGGATAGAATTGGACAGGTACATGTACTGTTTTGGTTGTATAGTCCTTCAACACTTTAAAGGTATTTTCGAGTGCGGTTAGTTGACATTCTAACCGCCCACCATATCATGATTTCCACCAATGCTCTACAGGCAGACGCCCGTAAAATAACGATAAAGGAACTGACAGCCAGATGCCAGCTATTTTACTGTAAAATATACGGTTTTTTTACAGTTTAGCTACCAAAAGCCGTACGAACTATCTATTCTATTCTATTCTATCCCATAACCTTACTAGGTCGTTGGGGCACCACAGATGACTTCAAAACAATCCCTTTCCACCTTGTCCTGTCTTCAGCTGCTCTAGTTGAGCTGGCAAAATCTATTCCTATCCACTCCTTGATATTGTCTTCCCACCTCTTCTTCTGTCTCCCTCTTCTTCTTTTTCCTTTCACTGTGTCCTGAAGAATCGTCTTTGCTAAACCAGAAGACCTTGATGCGTGACAAAACTACCTTAGTTTCTTGACCAGCATCAGGAGTTCATCATATTCTCCAATGGCTGCTTGGATCTTCCCAAGAACCTCCTCGTTGGTTATATGGTCCTTGTATGGAATGTTCAGTAACCTTCGGTAGCATCTCATCCTCTGCTGTCAAGGTCCACGATTCACAGGCATACAGAAATATGGAAATGACAAGGGAGCGAATAAGTTTCACCTTCGATTCAAGAGATATGTTGTTATCCCTCCACATTGGGTTCTTAGGGCGCGTTTACACGACCAAAGTTTCTATGACAAAGTAGGTTTGTCACAGAAAAATTTGCTCGTGTAAATGCCAAAATATGACAATGTTTCTTTGACAAATATATATGGTAAAGTTACTTCGATAAATTAAATTTGTCCGTGTAAACGGAGAACTTTGTTAAAGATTATGTAACAAAGAACATTGCTACAAGCGTGGAAAATGTGACAAAGATTTTGTTTCATCGCTGCAGGTAACTTTGACGAAAAATATTTGGTCGCGTGAACACTGCAGCAAATATTTCATTGCCAAAGTTTATGTGACAAAGATTCTATGGCACATTTTCTTTAACAAATAATTTGCTCCGTGTAAACGCAAAATGTTTGTCACACTTTCTTGGTTAAAGTTTCTGTGACATAGAAACTTTGCTCGTGTAAACGCGCCCTAAATCTTAACCTCCCTATAATATCTATTCTTTCTATAGATAGAAGATACGGAATGTTTGACAGTTTAGCTACCAAAAGCCGTACGGACACAAGTTCTAAATCTTAACCTCCCTATTATTATCAGAATTAACCACAACAAGTCTGGTAAATCTGCAAATCATTGGTCGGACTACATCCGAAACGCTATAAAAAGTATCAGTATCAGGGAAGCTTAAGCCGTGTTCATGTGCACGTTTTGCACTCGGGTGCAAAAATACACCCGGGGTGCAAATTTGCACCCTGGGTGTATTTTTGGCCACGTGATCGAAGTTTTAAGAAAAAGCACCCGGGTGCAAATTTGCCCCCGGGTGCAAATTTGACCCTACTTTCGAGGTGGTGCAATTTTATTTGCACCCCTGTGCAAATTTGCCCCCGGATGCAAATTGTGCACATGAACGCAAAATGTGTTTTCCAGTATACATTTTGATCTAGGATTTTTCAAATTTACTTGCCTTTTATTATGATCTTGTATAATCCGATACCAAAATAAGCTATCAAAGTTCTCTTTATCAAATTGAAAATCAGACTTATCAAAACAGATATGCATACATTACTGAGATTACGATTTTGGTCATTCTTAAGCAAGATGTCCACCCTTCAACAACATAAATATGTAAGCGGCTGGGACGACGAGACAACAGGTTCCTTGTTGGAATGATGTTACGGTGCAAAACGAAATTGACGACGCTGCGGTGTCCGATACAGTAGTTTATAAGAATATTTCCAAGTCAATGAAAAAGAGGGGCTTCGAATTATCTGATACACAGTGTAAACAGTGGATGAAAACTCTTAATACAAATTACCGAACAGCTCGTGAATGTAGAGTTACTGCCACTTACAGCCCAACTGAAAGAACGTGTACCCGAGCACCCCGTTGGAGCTGCCCACGCAGTCTGTCACACATATTGTCACAAGAGGCCTTTGACATGCGGAAATCGTTCCGCCACTGATCATCAGTCAGTGGCGAATCCCGAGGGGGTTCGGGGGGTTCAAACGAACCCCCTTCTCAACCCAAATTATCTTGTTTTCATGGGGAATTTCAGGAGAAATTGATCAAACTGCATATTAATCGAACCCCCTCATATAATTTGAGCCCGCTATCCAAAATTCCTGGATCCGCCCATGAATTCAGTGTAAGTCCCAAGCACTATAGTCGTCCACCACTCTTGACTACGCGGTTTCTCCCAATGGCATATGGCCTTTGCTCTGCTCTGTTCTAAACATCTTAACACAGCGAATTTCTCCTCAAAACTAGGTAACTCATCTTAAGTTTAATGTCAAATCCAGGTGCGTATGGACACAATTTATTGGCATATGAACGCTACACAAGGGGGTGCAAAATTTGCCTCCGGGCGCACATTTGCACCTGGGTGCAGATTTGCATCCGGATGCAAAAAGTGCACACGAACACGGCTTTAGTTTCAAACTAGAAATTGTGTTGGTGAAACACTATGCCCCCAACCATATGCTTGCCCTTTAAGTGTCAAATTTTAGAATGTCTAAGTCTGAAAAGGAGTCACCTAATCTTTACTAAAGTATTAAACTCATCAAAAACTACTATTATACCAAATATCAGCTTCCTTGATTAAGCAATTCAGAAGTTGGAAAAATGCCAAATTCAAACAAGGGCTGTAACTCCATCAAAATTTTTACGGAATTCTCCCAAAAGTTAATCAGGAAATGTACGCTTCATATCTGATCAGTATACAAAATATCAAGGCCATAACTGAAACACTTTTTGAGATATCTTGCTAACAAGACATCCATCTCATGTTTTTGAAGTGGCATGACTCCAAAATGAGGCATAACTTGGAAAAAAAGACAATAAATGTCAGTTATTTTTCCATGAGGAATCCATATAAAATTTCTAAACCCTATGCCAAATGGTTCTGGAACACAGTAGCTGCATAAGTATTTGAACATCAGGGGAAGTAACTTCATTATTGACGAATGCAGCATTACCTAATCTGTACTAAAATATTTAACTCATCAAGGACTACTACTATACCAAAAATCAGCTTCCTAGCTTAAGCGGGTCAAAAGTTGGAAAAATGCCAAATTCAAACAAGGGCCATAACTCCCATCAAATTTTTACGGAATTCTCCTTAAATTTAATCAGGTAATCTACTCCTCATACTCAGTCAGTATACCAAATATCAAGCCATAGCTCAAATACTTTTTGAGATATCTTGCTAACAAGATAGTCATCTCATCTTTCTAAAAGGGGCATAACTCCAAAATGGGGCGTAATTTGGAAAAGAAAAAAAATATGTGTCCACTATTTTTCCATGAAAAATCCATATATGAAATTTCAAGACCCTATGCCCAGTGGTTCTGGAACTCAGAAGCTGCATAAGTATTGAACATCAGTGGAAGTAACTCCATTACTGATGGATGCAGAGTTACCTAACCTGTACTATAGTATTTAACTCATCAAGAACTACTACTATACCAAAAATCAGCTTCCTAGCTTAAGCGGGTCAAAAGTTGGAAAAATGCCAAATTCAAACAAGGACCATAACTCCATCAAAATTTTACGGAATTCTCCCAAAATTTAATCAGGTAATCTACTCCTCATACTCAGTCAGTATACCAAATATCAAGGCCATAGCTCACATACTTTTTGAGATATCTTGCTAACAAGATAGTCATCTCATCTTTCTAAAAGGGGCATAACTCCAAAATGGGGCGTAATTTGGAAAAGAAAAAAAATACGTGTCCGCTATTTTTCCATGAAGAATCCATATATGAAATTTCAAAACCCTAGCTAGCAGGGTTCCAAAGTTACAGCAAGCATGAAAAAGTGTGACGCACGCACGGATGGACGGACCGACGGACGGACGGACGGATGGACGGACGGACAAGCCAAAAGCAATATGCCCCACCAACGTTTTCAAAGTTGGGGGCATAAAGAATAAAGCACTTTAAGGCGGTTTCTTATGATTTGGGGAACATTATTTCATTTGTGGTTACGATTGCATGCTATCTCAACCACAAATGAAATAATTTTTGTTGGACTTTATCCGAAACGCTCTAAATGTTTTTAATAAGTGTCAGGGAAGTATAGTTTAAAAAATATAAAACACTTCAAGGCGGTCTCTAATGATTTCGGGAACATTATTTCATTTGTGGTTATGATTGCATGCTACGTCAACCACAACTGAAATAATTTTTGTTGGACTATATCCAAAACGCTATAAATGTTTTAACAGTATCAGGGAAGTATAGTTTGAAAAAGAATATAACACTTCAAGACGGTTTCTTAAAACTTGGAGAACATTATTTCATTCGTGGTTACGATTGCATGCTATCTCAACCACAAATGAAAAAAATTCTGTTGGACTTTATCCAAAACGCTATAAAAGTTTTTTATCGGTATCAGGGAAGTATAGTTTGAAAGAATAAAGCAGTTCAAGGCGGTGTCTTATGATTTGGGCAACATTATCTCATTTGTGGTTATGATTGCATGCTATCTTAACCACAAATTAAATCATTTTGTTGGCCAATATCCGAAACGCTATGAAAGTTTTTTTTTAAGTATCAGGGAAGTATAGTTTCAAACGAATATAGCACTTCAAGGCGGTTACTTAAGATTTCGGGAACATTATTTCATTTGTGGTTACGATTGCATGCTATCTCAACCACAAATGAACTAACTTTTATTGGACTATATCCGAAATGCTATAAATGTTTTTAAAGTATCAGGGAAGTATATTTTCACAAGAATAAAGCACTTCAATGCGGTCTGTTAAGATTTCGGGTACATTATTTCATTTGTGGTTACGATTGCATGCTATCTCAACTACAAATGAGTTAACTTTTGTTGGACTATATCTGAAACGCAATAAATGTTTTTATCAGTATCAGGGAAGTATTTTTCAAAAGAATAAAGCACTTCAAGGTCTGTTAAGATTTCGGGAACTGATATTTTTACATTTGTGGTTATGATTGCATGCTACCTCAACCACAAATGAAACAACTTTTGTTGGACAATATCCGAAAAAACTTTAAAAGTTATTATCAGTATCAGGGAAGTTAAGTTTGAAAAGAATAAAGCACTTCAAGACGGTTTCTTACGATTTAGGGAACATTATTTCATTTGTGGTTACGATTGCATTCTATCTCAACCGCAAATGAAATAATTTTTGTTGGACTATATCCGAAACGCTATAAATGATTTTATCAGTATCAATGGAAGTATAGTTTCAAAAGAATGATGCACTTCAAGGCGGTCTCATAAGTTTTCGGGAACATTATATCATTTGTGGTTATGATTGCATGCTACCTCAACCACAAATGAAATAACTTTTGTTGGACTATACCCGAAACGCTATAAACGTTTTTCATCTGTATCAGAGAAGTTTAATTTGAAAAGAATAAAGGACTTCAAGACGGTTTCTTGCGATTTGGGGAACATTATTTCATTTGTGGTTATAATTGCCTGCTATCTCAACCACAAATGAAATAACTTCTGTTGGACTATATCCAAAACGCTATAAACGTTTTTATCAGTGTCAGGAAGTATAGTTTCAAAAGAATGATGCACTTCAAGGCGGTCTCATATGATTTCCGAAACATTATTACATTTGTGGTTATGATTGCATGCTACCTCAACCACAAATGAAATAACTTTTGTTGGACTATACCCGAAACGCTATAAACGTTTTTCATCTGTATCAGAGGAGTTTAGTTTGAAAAGAATAAAGGACTTCAAGACGGTTTCTTGCGATTTTGGGAACATTATTTCGTTTGTGGTTATGACTGCCTGCTATCTCAACCACAAACGAAATAACTTTTGTTGGACTATATCCAAAACGCTATAAATGTTTTATCAGTGTCAGGGAAGTATAGTTTCAAACGAATAAAGCACTTCAAGTCGGCCTCTTATGATTTCCGAAACATTATTACATTTGTGGTTATGATTGCATGCTACGTCAACCACAAATGAAATAACTTTTCTTGGGCTATATTCAAAACGCTATAAAAGGTATTATCGGTATCAGGGAAGTGTAGTTTGAAAAGAATAAAGCACTTCAAGGCGGTCTTTTATGATTTGGGCAACATTATTTCATTTGTGGTTATGATTGCATGCTACCTCAACCACAAATGAAATAACTTTTGTTGTACGTTTTCCAAAACGCTATAAAAATTTTCTACTGGCATTGGGGAAGAATAGTTGAAAAAGAATGAAACACTTCAAGGCCATCTCTTACGATTTGGGGAACATTATTACATTTGTGGTTATGATTGCATGCTACGTCAACCACAAATGAAATAACTTTTCTTGGACTATATCCGAAACGCTATAACAGTTTTTTTAACAATCAGGGAAGTATAGGTCCAAACGAATATAGCACTTCAAGGCGGTGTTTTAAGATTTCGAGTACATCATTTCATTTGTGGTTACGATTGCATGCTATCTCAACCACAAATGAAATAACTTTTGTTGGACTATATCCGAAACGCTATAAATGCTTTTATAAGTATCGGGGAAGTAACTTTTTTCAAAAGAATAAAGTATTTCAAGGCGGTCTGTTAAGATGTCGGGAACATTATTTCATTTGTGGTTACGATTGCATGCTATCTCAACCACAAATGAACTAACTTTTGTTGGACTATATCCAAAACGCTATAAATGTTTTATCAGTGTCAGGGAAGTATTGTTTCAAAAGAATGATGCTCTTCAAGACGGGCGATTATGATTTCGGGAACTAATATTATTACATTTGGAGTTATGATTGCATGCTACCTCAAGCACGAATGAAACAACTTTTCTTGGACTATATCCGAAATACTATAAAAAAAAATCAGTATCAAGGAAGTTTAGTTTGAAAAGAATAAAGCACTTCAAGACGGTTTCTAACGATTTAGGGAACATTATTTCATTTGTGGTTACGATCTCAATCACAAATGAAATAACTTTTGTTGGACTATATCCAAAACGCTATAAAAGTTTTTTATTAGTATCAGGGAAGTTTAGTTTCAAACGAATATATCACTTCAAGGTGATCTCTTGGGGAACATTATTTCATTTGTGGTTCTGACTGAATGCTATCTCAACCACAAATGAAATAACTTTTGTTGCACGTTATCCAACACGCTATAAAAGTTTTTCATCAGTATCAGGGAAGTATAGTTTCAAAAGAATGAAACACTTCTACGCGATATCTTACGATTACATTTGCGGTTATGATTGCATGCTACCTCAACCACAAATGAAATAACTTTTGTTGGACTTTATCAGAAACGATATAAAAGTTTTTTATCAGTATCAGGGAAGTTTAGTTTGAAAAGAATAAAGCACTTCAAGACGGCTTCTTACGATTTGGGGAATATTATTTCACTTGTGGTTACGATTGCATGCTATGTCAACCACAAATGAAGTAATATATATTTTTGGACTGTATCCCAAACGCTATGAAAGTTTCTTATCAGTATTATCGAAGTTTAGATTTAAAAAAATGATGCACTCCTAGGTGGTCTATCACGACCTGGGAATAATTCTTTCATTTGTGGTTTCGATGGCGTGCTACGTCAACCACAAATGTAATAACTGAGGTCTGCAAAGTTCCCAAATGATTCCAAAGATTGTCGATATGTCAGTGAAGTTTATTTTTATAAGAATAATGCCCTTCCGGACAGTTTACTAACTGAGCCGAGACACGAGAATCTAACAAAGTGTTTGTGCGGCCAGCGAAAACTCAGATCAGCCTGGGCATACGCCCAGTCTGATCAGAGTCTTCGCTGTCCGCAAGGAGGTAGCTCAGTCCCTTAGCTACACTTTGAGCACTTAACGAAGAGTTCGCTCAAACTGGGCGGATTCCCAGGCTGATCTGAGTCTGCGCTGGGAGCATAACCACAGTGTTGGTTTTGTC
Organism: Ctena decussata; assembly: GCA_963989385.1. NCBI lineage: Eukaryota > Metazoa > Mollusca > Bivalvia > Lucinida > Lucinidae > Ctena > Ctena decussata. The sequence continues at coordinate 43,695,806 of OZ022512.1, forward strand.
GTGTCGCGGCTCATATGCCCATTCAGACAGTTTCATATATGTTTGGAGACTTCTTTGATTGATTTGATGCTTAAAGTCCACGGTAAACAGCTATGTTCATGTCGGACGGGCAGTTAACCTAACCACACTTTTCCTGGGCAGGCTTAGACCTCCTAAGCGGTTAACCAGTACTAAGTGCACATACTTTCGCCAGTAACTGACAACTGCCCTTCTTGAATCAGCGGAAGGAGAAACGAAAGTATGTGGCCAGACCGGGTTTCGAACCCAGGACCTCTGACTTATGAGTCAGGTGCCCTATCGATTACGGTACGCGGCCCGGCATATGTTTGGTGACATTAGTTTATTTGTGAAAACGATTCCATGATACCTCAACCACAAATGGAATAACTTTGGTCTGCGAATTTCTAAGCATTTCAAATGATTGTCGACTTGCGTCAGAGAAGTTTATTCTAGTAAGAATGAAGCACCTTCCATATAATTTCATACATATTTGAAAACATTATTTCATTTGTGGTTACGATTGCAAGCTTCCTCAACCACAAATGAAATAACTTTGGTCTGCAAATTCCTAACTGTTTCAAAAGATTGTCGACTTGTTTCAGAGAAGTTTATTTTTGTAAGAATGAAGCCCTTCCATACAATTTCATATATGTTTAGAGACATTATTTCATTTGTGGTTACGATTGCAAGCTTCCTCAACCACAAATGAAATAACTTCGGTCTGCAAATTTCTAAGTGTTTCAAAAGATTGTAGACTTGTGTCAGAGAAAATTACTTTTGTAAGAATGAAGCCCTTCTATACAATGTCATACATGTTTGGAAATATTATTTCATTTGTGGTTACGATTGCATGCTACCGCAACCACAAATGAAAGAATTACTTCATTTGTGGGAGTTATTTCATTTGTGGTTGCAACAAGTGTTGCAACCAAATTGCAGGAAACAATATAAAAATTGAACTGCGACACGACAAAACCAACAGAGTGGCATGTGCGCCACGCGAAACTCGGATCAGCCTGGGTATCTGCTAAGACTGGGCATTCTTCGCTGTCGGCATAGAGGTACTTAGAGCCTTAGCTACCCTTCAAGCGCACAGCTTCGCTGGGTTCACATGCCAATTTTTGTTGGTTTTGTCCTGTCGCGGCTCAAATGTGTATTACCATGTTACGCAACCTCACTAGTACATGAGATAAGGACCTTGAATTAATCCAAAATCCCGAAGTTTAGCTTTAACCAAACAACCAGTTAACAAAATTTTAACTCTGCGGGGGATATGGCTAGTTTCTCTTCCTTTTTTTCCAAGGGCGTAGCTACCTATACGCAAATACGCAGGTGCGTATTGAAATTTTGTCAAATTGACAAAATTTCAACACACACCTGCGTATTTTCATGCTGAAATATTGTTAACTGGGCATAATTGTAATACTAACTGCCAACAGACACGAAAATTTGAAATGTCTCAGGGGCTTAACCCCCTATTATTGCCCTTAATGAGAATGAAACATAATTGTGCGTACTGTGTAATTTCCCCTAGCTACGCCCCTGTTTTCGGTGTCGCAGGTGGATGATGATTTGTAATTGTAATCTTTCCTGTGTAACATTAAGTTTTGAAAATGTGAAAAGCGAAGTTGTTTTATCAATTGTGCACATCTGGTCTTATTTGTCTATGAATTAAAAACATGTGTTTTGCAGGTTTTTGTGGTTGCACGCCCACTTCAATACGTAAGATACCATGCATTTTCTTTAAAGCAAAAATCATTCCCGTCTATGACAGCATCTAATATAAATGTACTTTTACAAAATTTAGTGCAAATATGCGCAATTCTGTATTAAATTTCTTCAGTGTGGTTAAACTTCAAACGTTTGGAAAAACGACTGGTGACGTACATCCCTCTTCGAGCCGCACGATACTGACGTTACATCCGCGAGGCAGAGCATTTGCAGACATCTGGGTTCGAGGTTATAAAACTTGAGAATAATCTAAAACTCAAAATAAAGCATACTGACTATCAGTGTGCTTTATTTTGAGTTTGAGAATGTACTCAAGCTTTATAACCTCCGGGCCAGGTAAGAGACGCTTAACGCAGAATCAAATTATTTGAGAATGATGTATAGGTTTGAGAAAAGCACACTTTTCTATTGTATGTATGCCAGATAGCATCTAATTTACAACTAGAGATGGGCATGGCAGACACTGTATGCCATGCTCCTCTCGAATTATAAGTGAGATGACTCCATAGATCCGTGACCTTAGCAACTATGAAATTACCAACTGTTGTGCTTAGTATCTTGGCAGAATGACGTCTCCATGACGTCACTCTGACATCAATATGAACGCTTAGTTGCTACGGTAACAGATTTATGACGTCATTGGTATCGGCGCATGGCATGGTATGCTCGGCCAATTTTTCAATGACATTACAAACTGAAATTCTTCAAACTGAAACTTCAAATTTATTCAAACAAATAATCATTCTCAAATCATTCAATTCCGTGTTGCTTGCGTATTAACTCGCGAGCGCAGGTGTGCCCTATTTAGCCACATCGACCCAAATGTCACGAGAAAAACGACAGGCAAGGGCATCAGAAAGATGTCCGATGCAGCAAGAACCTGCAACGAGCACAAACTAATCCAAAAGAATGGAAAAAACTCCGCTAAGGTTCATGTCGCTATGACAAGTCGACCGTACCTTTAGAAAATTTTCAACAATTTACCAGGTCTCTGAATGGGAGCAGCACGTTTGCGCGACTCTACCTGAAAATGTTCTGCGTTTGCGTGACTTTTTATGGCATACGTTTGCGCGACTTTTTTCCCCAAAAATATGCCTACGTTTGTGCGACTTTTACCAAGGTCCGCTGATAGGTTAGCAGATCCGGACAGCGGTATTTAACGCATCACAAATGGATATGAAAAAGCCCCCACAAACAGCTTGGTGTTATGTTCTTTGACTCACGCCCATCTGTATTTGACTCGATGGGAAAACTTAAAACTGTGCAGACAATAACATACCTAAAGCTCGCGCATCTCGAACGGCCGCTCCTCTTGCAAAAAAGGGAACGAGAACGTCTCGATAATTTGAGAAAAATTCAACAAGAGTATATAAGCGGTGAAATAGACAGGAAGGAATATGTTTAAAATGTCATTCAAAGCCTAGCCTCTGATAAACCTACGATGATTTTGACTGTAATCTCAAGATGGTATTTAACCAGTTTTAACTTACTTTGCTCTAAAAATAATAATAATAATCTGTTAAAGTCCACTTCCACCTCAACGAGGTAAACAGAAGGCAGCAGATAAGATATATTTTCTCAACAGATAAATTTCATCTGGCTAACGAAAGGAATACACTTCGGAACATTGAAATAACCGAAGGTTTAATGAACTAAAAGCCGCGCATCCTTAAGAAAGAAGTCGCGGTTTCGTTGAGAAAAAAGTCATGCTTTCGTAGGTTAAAAAGGCGCGCATTCGTATAGGTCGCGCAAATGAAAATTTCGAAAAAGTCGCGCAAACGTATTGCGTCCCTCAGCATTACAATCGTTCCTTAAAGTTAAGGCCACCTTTACCTTAAGGCATGAAAGTTCATGGTCGTGGTTACTACTAGTATACTTATAAAATTATAAAATTCTATTCTTGTGAACCCGTTTGAGATGTACTCAATCCATTAAACACAAAATTATCTTGAAAATTACTTATTAACATGATTAACCGCTAGTTTTCATGACACAAAATACGCCCCCTTAAAGTTAAGGTGACCTTAACTTTAAGGAGTGATTGTAATCCTGGGCCTAGTAAAAGTCAAATAAGAGTATTCTAAACCTTACTCCAAAACTAAAGAACCAGAACCAGCATTGAAAACTTCTGGGTTGATGATCTGTTTTATTGAGGTAAGTTACATTATATTATATACTGAACAAAAAAAAAGAAACGTTACAAAGATTATTCTCGAAGTTTAAGCTGAAGACAAATAATTCCAAATATCGTTACGTTATTGTCTCACATGCCAGATGTTAGACAACAATATGAAGTTATCGGTTTTCGATTTGCAACAACTGTTACAGAATAATTCCACTTTGACTTTAAATGCCACAGACAATGTGAAACACTTAATGCGCATGCGCAAATGCTTAAATTTTTACTCTTTTGGATTTGCCTTGTAAACATCAATAAAAAACCCTATGACATTGAACAAGCAGTTCAAAGAAATAAGATGTTAAAAATTTTGTGTCTTTGAAATTTTCTCCCTTGCAATTAAATGTATAGCAAATCAATTATTCCGAATAGCCAGTATGTTTCAATAAAAGTTTCCAGTTTGATTCATGGATCTTATTCCAGCTTCTCCAGCCAGTGGTTCATGATGAAAAAGTTTGATCAAACTGGCTAATTGTCCGTAGTATATCACCTTGCATTGTCTATAGGATTTTCAGTGTTGAGCATGAAAGTCAGAGTCAAGTGTCCTGAAAAGCGATATTTCAAGCCTTGCGCTTCACTGATTAACCCTTTGGAAACGGGGATTGGACCGTTTTCGTAACAACTAGTGCCTGATTAACGCCTCAGAAGTGACTTGCTCACATGGGCTGACAACTTGAATGAAATACGGGTCTTCAAAAACCATCTCAAAAAGCATTTCCAAATTCTGACCCCTCATTGAATCAAACTAATCTGGAGACATTAATCTCGCAGGTTTTGTTGTGATATTCATTTTCTGAACTCAGAATACCTTTTGTCAGTTAGACATAAAATGAAATTGGCAGAACGTCTTAATTCAGTTTAAAGAAGTCGTGCATTGGAAGTACATGTAACGTTTCTTTTTTTTTGTTCAGTATATAATCATCCTGTCCTAGCAAAGCCTAGACTTGTAACTTTAATGGTAATACACTCAAGAGAAACAGAAACGCTACACTTTTTCAATGGAAAATGCAGGGGATACTGTTTGAAGTATTAGATAGAGACAATGGGTCCTCCAGTTTGCAAAAAGTGCTTTCGAATCCAACACACCATTGTTTGTTTCGACTGAAAACCAGTAAGAAAGAAACACGCGCTTGTAAGGATGACGTCAGTATCATCTTACGTTAACGTCAGTTACTTTCGAGGTTTTTGGCGTTTCTACACGTAAATATTAATTCTAGTTTTCGCTTTCTGACAAAACGAATATCTGCGGTATATCTGATTAAATCCCGTATTACTCAAATGGAATATTTTTTGGCAAAAATAATTTTATGTGTTTTCATTATTATCAGCAAACCAAAAAAACACAAAGCAAGCCTAAGATAATTGCCTTTGGTTACTACATGATTAAGACTGAATCCAAAATCTGTAGTTATCTGGATTGTTTATCATCATCTTAAAAATCTTTTCTCCGAAAAATTGTTTACTAGAAGCCATAACTTCATTATAAAAATGACGCAATTTGTGACGTCACATACCAGAAACAGAAGATGGCGAGAAAAGAATGGTCAGATGGAATCCATGTGATATGTGTAGCATCATATATAAAGATTTGTGATCTGATTTTGTTATAATAGTTTTAAATTTTCATATATAAAGACCCGTGTCCTGATTTGTTATAAAAGTTTTAAACTTTTATCCTTCGGTGTAGCGTTTTTAAATCTCTTGAGTGTATATTTTATCTACTTGTCTAGGAGAAATTTAAGTTTGCATAAAGGATATATTTCTTCATTATTTGCGAAATTCTGTGTACCATTAACAACCAAATGAATAAAATTTTAGCATAAAGTTATCCAATGAAAACATTTAAACCCAAACATCCGTACGCAACACTTGTGTTTACATTTTTTAAATATTCATATAAGCCTGCCTTGTGATGGTGATGCCAGCAGGCACAGGATGTTGAAATGATGTCGTACTGATGTCATGTGCCTGTTGGGTATGTCTCAGCAGGCAACGAACATTGCTTTCGGAGACACACCTACTTACGCATTCCGCGTGACACAGCAGCTGCAGATATCAGGTGAGTTGTCTACATATTATTACTGGAGAGCCCAGGCATTCCCACCGAGCCACCCCAACCTTTGAGTCCCGGTTGGTTGATTGTTTTGGGTTTAACGGCGCTTTGAAACAGCATTTCAGTCTCATGATATCAAGTCGTGTGTTCAAGAGGGAGGGGAGAAAGGAAAGATATATGATGGGGTGAGACAAAACTGTCCAAATAACCACTACCGGCACCCCATGCAAGCACAGTAGGTCCCTCCCCTACTATTATCCAAATTAGTAGGATGCCCCGGCATTGAAAGTTACCCAGCACCATCGCCCGACCAGGAACACCACCGCTTTGAGTCCCGAGAAGGGCAACAGACAAGGGCATCAAGGAAATGTACGATGCAGCGAAAACCTGCAATAAGCCAAAATAATCCTAAAGAACTGGAGACAAATCCCGCTTATATTCATGTCACTATGACAAATCAGACCTAGTTTTAGAACCGTTTCGGAATTTTACCCGACGCAACCTCATAATAAAGTTACATTAAGACATAGTTCCTGTTTATTGGGTGTCATAATCCTGTTATGCAACAGACCAGTGACTCTGCTATTCCATCAAAGGAAATGCCCCATCTCACATAGGTAATGACATAACAGGGTCATAAAACCATTATAGAGTGGTACCACTTTTGGCTTAATTTAAACAGTATTCAAGTACTGGCTCTAGTGCTAAAGAACTAGAACTAACTGGGTTGATGATATCATCGGGGACAAATTGTCCACCAGCAGTGGTAACAGCACAGTGGTTTCAGTATATAAACGTACAATACATTAGTGCGACAGACGCGTTTTCTCTATGTAACATTTTCAGTGTCGCTAAAAACCAAAATTTGAAAAGGTTAGCTAAGGTCTCGGCCGAACCTAACGATCCACACTTATACTGGCGCATTCCGCGAGACATATCATCTGCAGACATTATAGAGCCCAGGTTCACAATTATTCTTAAAGTTATGGACAATCTTAAATTTAAGGTGGAAGAGTTCGCTCTACTATTCTATACTCATAGAGAATCACAGTTTATGCGTGAACTTTTATCCAGCAGGCATATGACGTTGAAATGACGTCGTACTAACGTCAGTGCGACGTAATGACGTCGCATCGACGTCAGTGCGAGGTCATTTTGACGTCATGTGCCCGCTGGGATACTGACACTGTTCATGGAGTTTTAACGAGAAAGAAAAATCAAACAATTTGTTTTGTAAGCTTTCACTTGCATTTAAAATATCCGACCTCAACTTTAATATCGTCCTAAAGAGTTTAAGAAGTGAGTGTACAGCTGGGCCCAGGTAAGATCAAGACTGCACATTATTATATATCTAATTTGCAATGAGACATTGTTTAAAATGCTTTATAGGTTTAATGAGCTTTATAGGATATGGATTAATTAGTTTCTGACGCTGGTATTAAAGCCGGATAATGACACCTAACATAGAAAATTGGGGCGTCTATCTTCATTTTCTGATAAAGAGGCTGATTGGGCATCACGCATTTCAAGGCTTCAGGTTCGAATTAGTTTAACATATATCGTACTGTTGTAAAGAGAAATTGAACAATAAGAAGTAAATTACGTGAAAATAGAAACCCCAAAAACGCTTAGTTGTAGAGGACTTGAAATCATTTTGACCAGCGGAAGATACTGCATAGCAAAATTGTTGATGTTTTTACCGATAGCCTACATGTAGTAGTGGAGTTGGTAGGGTGGGTGAAGGTGCCTTGTAAGTTTTTACAATAGGGCGTCCAACTAATATTGGCTTAAAGGCTTCATTGCTCTGTCGGTGGTATATACAGTCAACTCTCAATATTTCGAACATTGATATCTCAAAGTAGGGTTTCCCTTCTATCAAAGAACACATTTTATATTTTTATTTACATTTCAACTCATATTATATCATACTAGGCCTACTGATTTTCTGGGACCAGAAAATTTACTTTGAGATCGTAGTTGCGGATCAATTTTGACTTTGAAATATCGGGAGTTGACAGTGTAATAAATTCTTGTTATATTTTATCTACACATGCTTCCTTCTACAGGGTCGTCATTGTAAATGATCATGATCAGGAAATGATATAAATAAGCTACATGCTTACTATCAAATCCTGTTGTCTTGCTGTATGGATATTGTATTGTTGTAAAACAATCTTGAATAAAAAAAAGTGTTTAAACCAAGTGATCATGATTATTCAAATTTAAACAAACAAAAAAAACACCCCTGAGTTTCACCTAAAAGTGCTGAAAAATGATTTGGGTCATTTTAATTGGCCAGTTTGAAAAAATGAACTTGAAATAAAATGGTAAAAATACAACGTACAGACGGAGCGCCCCTTTTAATCGTATTGCATTGTTCGACGGGGATTGGTTGTTTTGGGCTTATGTCTCTTTGAGAGAATGTTTCAGTCTATATCGAGCCGTCTCTCTTGGAAAAGAGATATGATAGGGGAGATTTAAAATGTCCAAACAACACCACCCGCACCTACTACTGCAAGCACAGTAGACCCTTGCCATACTATTACTCAAATTAATAGGACACGCCGACACTGAAAGTTACCCAGCACCATCGCCCAACCACGACCACCCCGAGGAATTGAAATTATATTTTTGCAGCGATTTTTCAAAACATGTTCCCCTTATTGTTTTCTGCTATAGTAAATGCACACGATTCGCATTTGATCACCAAACATGTAAGAGGAACCTATGTTCTGCACGTGCAGAATTTTTGTCCTTAAGTATATTTTCATACTGAGTTGTGTTTATCCGCTTTTACTATTGGCAGTGCTATGAAGACTTTAAAAGTCTCCATAGGCCTATCAGTGGTAAAACGTCTAATCTCAAATCATTGTAAAAAGCGTTTCAACCTTCACGTTTGTAACAAAGTGTAGGTTGATGTTGATATTTTGAGTCATACAACTGTCGAAAATTAGAGAAAACATTTTTTTTAAAAGTAAATCGCACCAAAAAATAAAATTTCCTGTTCTGGTTTTCCGTCTAGCAATGCTATACAACAGGCGGGATATTGATTGGGGCTCAACACCTGTAGATTGTATTTTTACCATTTCATTTAAAAAAATGATCTAAAAAAGTTTCAAAACCATTTTTACGTGAAACTCAATGATGTTTCATGTGTTTAAAGCTAGCTAATCACGGTCGTTTACAATGCCGATACTATACACAGCTCCGAGCCACACCCAGAATGTCACTCAAAATCACGTGATAGCGTATACCTGGCCAATGCAACGACAACTTAGCACGTGACATAGTCTCACAAACAAATCGCACGTGGTCAATCTTGTACATCAGTCCGTGATTTTACCTTACAGTAAATGGAGGGATGTGTACCTGTTTCTTTAAAGAAAACAAACTGACACCGCTTTCAATAAACTTATCCTGCTTTGCAAAAACAGAACGCATCGGAAATGCGTGATGCGCCAACTTCCATGTGTAGGTCATGAGGAGGCTGATTCTTCGCCATAGATCGCCAACATTTAGCAGACACTTGCATTTGTCCTTTGTTTTTCCGCCATCTTTGTGTAAAGCTTGTGAGACGTAGTAACAGTAACTAAGTAGGCGGGCCTTAGCGGCTATTCTCGGAACTGTGTGTAGTGAGAAGCTTGCAGCGATACCTCATGAGAAAAATTTTCACGATTATAGAGCAATAGAGCCTTTACGGTCTATTGTGCTTTCAGTAGGTGCGGGATGGGTATTGTTTATATTCATTTTTTACCCTGGTCTACCCTGATCAATTGTAAGTTTTTCTTCTCTCGAGAGAGACGGATGAATATAGACGGAAATATACTCTCTAACTGAGCCTTGGACCTCAAAGCATTATTAATACAATATTTAGACTTTGCTTTCGTTGGCTGGGGTGGTCGAGGGTGCGATGGTGCTGCGTGTAACTTCCAGTGCCGGGGCGTCCTGCTGACTTGGACAATAGTTGGGCAAGGACATACTGTGCTTGCAGTGGGTGGGGGCTGTTTGGACAGTTTTTCTCTCGTCTTTCATTTCTCTTTTCTTTCTCACTCTCTCTGGAAGACGGCCCGATATAGACTGAAATACTGTCTAGAAGGGCCGTTAAACCAAAAACAACCAATCAATCAATTTCGTTGGTATGGTGTGTGAGTGGTAATTGTTTTGGTCTGATTGATCAACTAAGGGTCTGATGAACATATTACCATATTTGGTTATATGTTAAAGGCCCATTTCTGAGGCCCTCCCAAGGAAGGTGGGGGGGGGGGGGGGGGGGGGGGCTCTTGTGCTCCCTAAAATTATTTTCTTACTGCTCCCCAAATAAAGTAAAAGTAATCTGCTCCCAAGCTCGCTACAAATATTCAAGCCTACTCCCTAAATTTGTTTGGCAGTCATTTCTGCCTCTAGTTAGACTTGAACCCCAACGGCTAGCATTTGCAAGTCTGAATGACCATCATAAGTCATTTTTGCTTAAAAAGACTGACTAAAATGGTATTATTTATATGTAATAACGGGGGTCTTGGGGCGCCGCCCCCAGAAGCCAGAAACGATTTTGAAAATCACATTCTGACAGTGCTCCCCAGCTCCCCAAAATTAAGAGCTTGCTCTCTAGTTCCCTGATATAAATTGCTAATGCTCCCTAGCTCCCTGAAAATAAATGGTCATTCTCCCCAGCTCCCCAAAACCCCTGGGAGGGCCTCATTGCTCTATCAATATGAATAAAATTATCATGACATATCGCTGCAAGCCTCTCAATATATAGTTTTGCCATTGTAAACGACCGTGATAAGCCAGCTTTAAAGTCTCCCTAGTCCTACCAGTGGTCAAAATACAAATCATTATGAAACCTGTACAGCCTTCAGAATTCATGAAAATATTTCGGTTGATATGCTTTTTATATCATATAACTGGCAAAAAAGAAGGAGCAAGGTATTTTGGAAAAATGATAAGTCTCTCCATTAATATAATTATACGGTTTTCGTCTTTGGTTCCCCAGTAAGCAAAGAAATAATGCAATCGCGGCACAATCAATGGGATCCTTGCTTAACATTTTTGTACATTATATTCGTATCAACTGTTAAACGCCTTTACCTTGTATTTTTATCTCCTGTACCTTGTGGTTTTACCGTGAAATAAAGCTTGTGAAATTGAAAGTAGGTCAATTTAGTTGGCAACTAAAATAACCTAGTTATTTTTTCAAATCTGTTTTATGGCAAACTCAAGGACGTTTTGATATTTCAAAGCCGACCAATCACGATAATAATCAATGGCAAAACTGTAGGTGAGAAGTTTGCAGCGATACCGCACTATAAAATATTTCATGCTGATAGAGCTATGGGGCCTTTAAACAAATAAAACGACCTTGAGTTTCACATAGAAAGGGTTTGAAAACTTATTTAGGTCATTATAGTCGGCAACTAAAATGACCTACTTTCGATTTGAATATGTTAAATAAATGGTAAAAATACAATGTATAGGCGTGGAATCACAATCTCAAAGGTGTAACCCCCCCCACACACACACACACACACACACACACTAAAAAATTGTACGCAGTATTCAGCCAAAATATTCAGTACGCTCAGTCATGGACGCAGTTTTCAAGAACAAGAGGGCCAAGTGGCCCTGAATCGCTCACCTGAGCAAAAAGGTTAAAGGTCAAACTAGGGTCATCATTTGAACCTGATAGTTTGCAACAATTTCCAAATCGTTCTGAAGAAGAAGATTTTTGAATATTTTTTTTATGTATTGCTATGGTTCAAACCCAGGACCCCCTGGGTGGGGCCATTTTGGACCCTGAGGCCGTCATTTGAATAATCTTGGTAAATGACCACTAGGCACTGCTACATACTAAATTTCAAGCATCTGAGCTAAGTGGTTCTGAAGATGAAGATTTTTTAATATTTTTCTATGTATTTCTATGGTTCAAACCCAGGACCCCCTGGTGCGGGGCCATTTTTATCCTGGCACCATCATTTGAACAAGCGGGGTAAAGGACAACTAGGCAATGCATCATACCAAATTTCAAGCATCTGCTCTAAGGGGCTCAGGAGAAGAAGATATTTAAGTATATTTTAATTTAGAACCCAAGACTCCCTGCCCCAGGGCCATTTTGGATCTCAGGGCAACCATTTATACAATATTTGTAGGAGTCCACCAGGCAATGCATCATACCAAATTTCAAGCATCTGAGCCAAATGGTTCTGATGAAGAAGATTTTTGAAGATTTTTCTATGTATTTCTATGGTTCAAACTCAGGACTCCCTGCTGCGGGGTCATTTTGGACTCTGGGGCCATCATTTGAACATACTTGATAAAGGACTACAAGGCAATGCTACATATTAAATTTCAAGCATCTGAGCAAAGTGCTTCTGAAGAAGAAGATTTTTTAATATTTTTCTATGTATTTCTATGGTTCAAACCCAGGACCCCCTGGGGTGGGGCCATTTTAGACCCTGGGGCCACCAGTTGAACAAACTTGGTAAAAGACCACCAGGAAATGCTACATACCAAATTTCAAGCATCAATGCCAAGAGGTTCTGAAGAAGAAGATTTTTGAATATTTTTCTATGTATTTCTATGGTTCAAACCTTAGGACCCCCTGCCGCCGGGCCATTTTGGACCCTGGGGCCACCATTTGAACAAACTTGGAAAAAGACCACCAGGCAATGCTACATACCAAATTTCAAGCATTTATATCAAGAGGTGCTGAAAAAGAAGATTTTTGAATACTTTTCTATGTATTTCTATGGTTCAAACCTAGGACTCCTTGCCGCCGGGCCATTTTGGACCCTACTGGCCACCAGTTAAACAACTTGGTAAAGGACTATTAGGCAATGCTACAAATTAAATTTCAAGCCTCTGAGCCTTGCGGTTCTGAAGAAGAAGATTTTTTAATATTTTTCTATGTATTTCAATGGTTCAAACCCAGGACCGCCTGGTGCGGGGCCATTTTGGACCCTAGGTCCACCATTTGAACAAACTTGGTAAAGGATCAGTAGGCAATGCTACATACCAAATTTCAAGCATCTAAGCCATGCAGTTCTGAAGAAGAAGATTTTTGAATACTTTTCTATGTATTTCTATGGTTCAAACCTGGGACTCCCTGCCCCGGGTTCATTTTGGATCCTGGGGCCACAATTTGAACAAACTTGGTAGAGGACCACTAGGCAATGCTAAATACCAAATTTCAAGCATCTGAGCCAAGCAGTTCTGGAGAAGAAGATTTTTAAGAATATTTTAGTTTCGAACCCAAGACCCCCTGCCCCAGGGCCATTTTGGACCCTGGGGCCACCAGTTGAACAAACTTGGTAGAGGTCCACTAGACAATGCTTCATACCAAATATCAAAGCCCTAGGCCTAGCGGTTTCAGAGAAGATGTCATTTAAAGCAAATTGTTGACGCCGCACGACGCACAACGCACGACGGACACTGGGTGATCACAATAGCTCACCCTGAGCCTATGGCTCAGGTGAGCTAAAAACAGCAAATCGTATGCATACTCGCATAAAAAATAAGTAAGCCGGTGTAACGAAGTAAACTGACCCCCATAGAATAACGACCCCCCAGTCATTATTCTTCAGAACAAGTGACCCCTTTTCTATAAAATACTGACTCCCTTTAAAAAATAATGACCCCCCTAATGATATCTATAAAATAGTGACCCCCGGTCAGTTTTCTTTAAAGAATAATGACCCCCATCCCCCACCTCGGTCATAATATTACGACTCACCATGAAGCAATGAGGTCTTTATAAATGTTTATGGCATACAGAATGTTGTGTCCGGTTCTGTTACAACTCTCTTGTTTGATAATGGATATTAAAATGACTTGGCACAAATGTCAAAAGACAATTTAGCGCGTGCAAGATATAGGTCCCAACCTAAAAGATTAAAGTCAGTATCACAAATTAAGATAACTGACAATGTGTTAGTTTGATTGATTGATTTGATGCTTAACGTCCACGGTAAACAGCTATGGTCATGTCGGGACGGTCAGTTAACCTTACCACACTATTCCTGGGCAGGCTAAGACCTCCTAAGCGTTAAGCGGTACTAAGTGCACATACTTTCGCCAGAATTGACTCATGGTGTTAATGTTATATAAGATTTTAGTATTAACAGGTAGACTTATGCACAATACAGAGGGTTTGCTGGTTATTTTGAAAAAAAATCACGTTGGGGTAGTATCTCTATAGAACTTTGCTTATTTTCAATACAATCAATTATAATAACACCAATTGCCTTACTCTATCTGCTTGAAAATGAAGTATTTGTAGGACAGTAGGGAATTCAGAGCAACACCTTTTGAAGGGAAATTTTGAAGTGAACCGAAAAATCATTTTTGACCTCTCAATAAGCAATTTCTTCGCGCATTGTCATTTATATTCGCGTAGAGGAGTCATAATATTATGACCAGGATACTTTTCTTTAAAAATAATCGCCGGGGTCAACTTTTTGAGAAAAGTGACGGTGGTCATTATTCTAGGCGGTCACAATTCAATTCTTCGTGAGGAGTCATTTATCTTCGCGTGGGAAGTGTGTGTGTGTGTGTGTAGGAAGAGGGAGGGGGGGGGGTTCATAATATTATCATGTTATGACTGGGAAGTCATTATATTATGACCGGGGGTCACTATTCTTTAAAGAATAATGACTGGGGTCGTTATTCTATAGGAAACCCACAGAATAACGACTCCCGGTCATTATTCCATAGAAAAAGTGACTCCATTCCTAAAACATACTGACTCCCGTTTACCCCCTTGATGATACCTATAAAATATTAATCCCCACCAACTGACTTTTAACTTCTGCAAGCTGAATTATCTGGTAATACCTGATGATGTTGTTGGAAAGGATGTGTGTGTGTGTGTGTGTGTGTGTGTGTGTGTGTGTGTTGAAGGAAAGACTGGGGGCGTTATTGTATTATAATGTCATGACCGTGAGTCATAGTATTATGACGGGGTAGGAGGGTCACTATTCTTTAAAGATAATAACCGGGGGTCGTTATTCTATGAGGAACCCATAGAATAACGACCCCCCCCCCCTCCCCTGTCATTATTCTATAGAAAAAGCGACTCCGTTTGTAGAAACTACTGACACCCGCTAACCCCATCAATGATAGCTATAGAATGATAATCCCCACCTAATCGACCACTTATTAACTAATAACTACTGCAAGTTTTGTTATTTGTAATATTTGCTGTTTTTCTTATTGAAGAAAATTTGTTTTCGCGCTACTCAAGGAAATTTCCCCACAGAAGAACGACCCCCGGTCATTATTCTTTAAAGAATAGTGACCCCACCCTGTCATAATATTTTGACTCTGCGGTCATGATATTATTATCTCATGACGCCGCCCAACACACACACACACACACACACACACACACACACACACAATAAATCCCCAAACACACACATCCTTCCCACGCAAAATTTAATCACTCCTCAAGAAAACTTGTGACCGCCTGGAATAACGACCCCCTTCACCTTATCGTCACTTTTTTTAAAGAAAATCCTCGGCCATTAGTTTCTAAAGTGAAATACATTGAGTAGAATGATACTTATTCACAAACTAATCGAAATGACATGTGTGTGGTCCTTTTCCGGGTTGAAGATTTTGTCAAACTTTCTTAAGTAGCAAAACAAATTTTTGACATGAAATATGTAAGCATAACTACTGCTACGATAGCGGAAGCAGTTGCAGTAGCAACAACAACATCTACAAGTATTACCAATAATAAAACTTGCAGTAGATGACATTGCATTGACCTTCACCTTTTTACAACAAGGTTAAATTTTCTTTATATTAGAAAATGTCGTAACATATTTTTGAAGACTTTGGTATAGCCAATCAACTAAATGAGTATTTGAAGAATTTTAGAACCAGAGATCAAGGTCATTCTTTGATCGTATTTCAACAGCTTCAGACATCTCTGTTAAACGAAACGACTGAGCTGATTGAAGGAAAATGTCACATGGAACCTCCATGAGTCAGGAAAACATAGTTTGTTTGGACGGTTCTGGTCACATGGCCGAGATGTCCCTTATGCCCAAGTGTTATAAACATTTAAAATTCTTCTTCTCTCCAAAAGTTAATGATATTGAAAATATGATATCCGGCATTTTGGGATTCATATAGTAGGTTTTTCAAGCGATGACACAAGTTTGATCTTTGACCTGTTGTTTACTCTGGTGAGCGATTCAGGACCTCATGGCCCTCTTGTTTTTCATTTTATAGAAATTGCTGTAAATTTTATACTAACAATGAAAATGATCGGATGCGTATTTCTGCTGCGTTTGATCTTGGTCTGAACGTTTGCCTCTATGCTAGGCTTAAATGGGTTAATGAAATCGTATCAGCCATAGGAGCGTACACTATACTCGGAATGACTTATATTTTTTTTATTCCGAGTATGACTTTATTTCTTATATTCATTTATTTGTTTATTTCATGTATTTGTTTATTTCACGTATTTGTTTATCATTTTTTGTACGGGGTGGTTGTGGGGAAGGCGGTGAGTGTGTGTGTGTGTGTGTTGAGGGGGGGGGGGAGGGGAGACGAGGGTGACGTTCTTTTCTTTTTAGCTAATGGCCACTTAACTTCGCGTAGAGGGTCAATAATATTATGGCCGGCGGGGTGGCACCTTTTTTTTTAAAGAATAATGACCGGAGGTCGTTATTCTATGGGGGTCACAATTCTTCGCGAGAGGTCGATTTATTTCGTGTATGGGGGTCATAATATTATGACCGGGGAGTCATAATATTATGACCGGGGAGTCACTTTTCTTTAAAGAATAATGACCGGGGGGTCGTTATTCTATGGGGGTCACTTTACTTCGTTACACCGGCAGTCATTTAAAACAAAATGTGCGAAGCCACAGTGGTTTTCTGTTGCATGATCTGATAATTGTAGAGAATTATATTATAGCAAAAGCGCCTTTTAGATATCTTTCACATTTCAACCAGTAGCAGAAGTATCAAGGTGTTCAAGACGCGTTTGCTATAGTGTGTGAGGCCTGATGCCGAAATACTTGTGCATATCTTTCTATTATATACAAGTATAAGCATAGAGTTAATAGGAAAAGTCAGTGTTTATTGATTTACAAGGAGTTAAAGAGACAAAGTTTGCATTCATAAAAACAGTATTTTGCCCAAATAAAATTTGCAAAGTCCACAAAGTTCTATTCCTTCCCAAGAGGCCATTCGCATATATCTACTATGCCAAAACAAATTCAACATGTTTACATTCTTTCATGATCACAGAGTTTCATTGAAGGAAAAGGATTTATTCTACTGTTTGATAACCCACCTCCTTGGGTGTTGGGGCCTAAGTATACTATCTTTGTGCTTATCTTTACATTATGTACTTGCACATAGTATACAGGGAACTTTAAGCTTCTAGTAATTTTGTTGGCTGTAAAGTCACTACATCAGAGTTCATACAACACAACATTTACCAAGACATCGTCTGCTAAGTTCTACCCCTGCCCAGGGACTCCTAGGCATATACTATGCCCAATCCGTATGATTTACGATGCCGTTTACATCCAAAAATGCCCAAAGAAAACTTCGTTTGAATCGATTTTCTAGTTAGAAAGATATCGAATTGTAGACTCTCTCCCATCCCTGGAACCCCGAGGCTGGAGCCTAAGTCTGAAATGTTTGTTCTTATCTCGACATGGTACCCGACCATACCAACCACAGTAAGTTTTCATGTTCCCATCATTTCTTGATAAGGTGTGGATATAGTTGCCCAGCTTTCAATGTGTGAAAAATGTTATGATGACAAAATCGCGGACCAAGACCCCAAATATATAAGAGGCTCCTGTCAATACAGACTATGTGACCATATGCATTCAATTTGAGCAGAGGCTGGGGGTGGGGTCCGATGGTGCTGTGTTTAACTTCCAGATTTGGATAATAGTAGGGCTAGGGCCTGCTGTGATTGCAGTAGGTGCGGGTGGGGTTGTTTGGACATTTTTTCTCTCGTCATTTCTCTTCTTTCTCTCTGTGCTTGCAGTGGGTGGGGGCTGTTTGGACAGTTTTTCTCTCGCCTATCATTTTTTCTTTCTCCCTCTCTCGGGGAGGCGGCCCGATATAGCCTGAAATACTGTCTCAAAGGGCCGTTAAACCCAAACCAATCTAATCGATTTGAGCAGGTATCATTTAGCTTGTGCATGAATCAGTTGTTGCGACCAATGATTCCTTAGGGCTGATGACAACTGGCGACTTTTGACTTCTTTCAGCAGTCCGCGCTGTGCAGAGATTCCTTCTCAATGTTATGTCCTTTTAAAATCTTTCAGCCTTTTTTTACCTGATATCTGACCGAATTTTAACGGTATGCAGCGCCGATTAAAACATGGAGCAACCATGCCATGTCTGTATATTTTTTTAGCTATCGGGGTATATGCATTAAAGGGGGAGTTCCACCCTATAGGAAATTTACATAGGGTTCGAATTCCATAATATTATGCATAGTGATTGTCAAGGACATTACTATTGCCTTTATGAAATATTTGCTGATCCATCTATTTTAATTGTTAAATTACAATATTTTAATTGGACGGGATGCAAAAAATAGGGGCACCTAATTTCATGCAGCCCAAAGCTGTAGGATTTATGAATTTCTGACCCATTTTATTCTCAAAATAGTTCCTAGTAATTCTTGATTATGTATGTACCACGTTTGTATTCAAATGTATACCATAAAACTTTCCATATCAACTTTTGTTTGCAGATGCCCCCTAGTTTCAGCTCCATAATTTTTTTTTGAACAAATTAAATTTTCGATTTTACTAACTTGCAGCTCTTGCCAACCTGTCAAATTCATATGAAATTAGGCTATACATGTATAGATTATAATCATAAATTTTCTTGAAAATTGAAAACCGGTAACATTATTTTTTGGAATGCTGAATGTTAACATTTGAAAAACACAAAATTTAGAAATGCATATACATGTAGTTTTGTGATAATTCTTTATGCTAATTATTTTTAGTTATAGTGAATTTTATCATCTATTTGCATCACCAAATCCTTTATGAAGTCAAAGTGTTTTGTTCCTATAATAAAGATATGTTTAAGAGAAAAATGCATCCTGTTTTACACCACAAATTTTGGTATGCTTTTCTTTTTTCAGTAGTTTAGCCATAATTTCTGACTTAATGTTTTAGAAAAAGTTTTGTTTGCATGTTTGCATTAGCATACATGGAATCAAAGATACCCATATGGAGCCCTTTTACTATTCTAGTTCACACTTTATGAAATTGAATCAAGCTGATGATTTATGAATCATTAACTATAAGGCAGGTATCACAGCAAAATGGGAGTACTTCAACGTGCTCTCCTGAGACCTTAAAGTCTAAATTGAGATAAATAAATGCATATTTGCTGTTGTTAGGTTCAAGATATTAAACATGCAAAGTAACAAGAAAATCCATGCGTGGGCAGATTTGGAACCCCCCTTTAGGGGCATGGAGAAGAGAGGAATAATGATTAATTAAGCATGGGATAGTTTAGAAAGCTGAGGAATATTTTGTATTACATGCATTTTCGAGGCACGCACTGTTCAGCATCCCATTTCTCCTACCTCATTTCGGCCCTGAGAAAGGAGCTCAGAGACAGAAGCTTCAGCATGACTGTTTTGTTACCGACGAGAAAACAAATCATTTGTCACAGCTAACAAATTTCGGAGTTGGAGAGTACACATGGGACATAGCAATACGAAAACGAGGTACCGCTTTTTAGCTCACCTGAGCCGAAGGCTCAGAGGTGAGCTTATAGGATGGGAGTCGAGCCGTCGTGCGTGGGTGCGTCAACACTTTCAAACATAAATATCTCAGAGACCAGTGGGCCGATCGCAATCAAATTTTATCTGAAGCATCATTTGGGTGGGGGAAAGGCTGCATTAGGTTTTGGTGCCGATCAGCTCAGAACTCTGGTTTCCATGGCAACAGATAGCCCCCATAGGGTTATAATGGGGAAAACGGCGTCATCACGTTTTCTCAACTGTTTTTGATTAGATCCTTATCATACTTGCAGGTAATGATGATATACACAAGAGCTTGGATGAGTTCGAAATTTGGTCGGATTCGAGCACAGACTGCGGAGTTAGCTGCCCTTGAGCGTTTGGAAAAAAAACCATAGGGTTATAATGGGGAAAATGGCGTCATCACGTTTTCTCAACTGTTTTTGCTTAGATCCTTATCATACTTGCAGGTAATGATGACAAACATAAAAGCTTGGATGAGTTCGAAATTTGGCCGGATTCGAGCACAGACTACGGAGTTAGCTGCCCTTGAGCGTTTGAAAAAAATCCCATAGTGTTATAATGGAGAAAACAACGTCATCACATATTTTTAGAAAAACTTTGCCATCGCTCTATTGCCTACATTTCTCAGCGGATTTTAAAATAACTTCACACAAATGTAGGGCGTGACAATATCTCGAGCAAGTTCGACTTTCAGGATGCTGCGCCCAAGGTCAAGGTCACTGTGGCTATTTTTAAAAAAACTTTGTCAGCGCTCTAGCACCTACATTTCTCAATGGATTTTAAAATAACTTCACACAAATGTAGGGCATGACAATATCTCGAGCAAGTTCGACTTTCAGGGTGCTGTGCCCAAGGTCAAGGTCACTGTGGCTATTTTTAGAAAATCTTTGTCATCGCTCTAGCACCTACATTTCTCCATGGATTTTAAAATAACTTCACACAAATGTAGGGCATGACAATATCTTAAGCAAGTTTGACTTTCAGGGTGCGGCACCCAAGTTCAAGGTCACTGCGGCTATTTTAAGAAACACTTTGTCATCACTCTAGCGCCTACATTTTTCAACCGATTTTAAATCAAATTCACACAAATGTAGGGCATGACAATATCTCCAACAAGTTTGACTTTCAGGGTGCTGTGCCCAAGGTCAAGGTCACTGTGGCTATTTTTAGAAAATCTTTGTCATCGCTCTAGCACCTACATTTCTCCATGGATTTTAAAATAACTTCACACAAATGTAGGGCATGACAATATCTTAAGCAAGTTTGACTTTCAGGGTGCGGCACCCAAGTTCAAGGTCACTGCGGCTATTTTAAGAAACACTTTGTCATCACTCTAGCGCCTACATTTTTCAACCGATTTTAAATCAAATTCACACAAATGTAGGGCATGACAATATCTCCAACAAGTTTGACTTTCAGGGTGCTGCGCCCAAGGTCAAGGTCACTGTTGCTATTTTAGAAAAACTTTGTCATCGCTCTAGCGCCTACATTTCTCAATAGATTTTAAAATAACTTCACACAAATGTAGGGCATGACAATATCTCGAGCAAGTTCGACTTTCAGGGTGCTGCACCCAAGGTCAAGGTCACTTTGGCTAATTTTAGAAAAACTTTGTCATGGCTCTAGCACCTCTATTTCTCCATGGATTTTGAAATAACTTCACACAAATGTAGGGTATGACAATATCTCGAGCAAGTTCGACTTTCAGGGTGCTGCGCCCAAGGTCACGGTCACTGTGGTTTTTTAGCTCACCTGAGCCGAAGGCTCAGAGGTGAGCTTAAAGGATGGGAGTCGAGCCGTCGTCCGTCCGTGCGTGGGTGCGCGCGTGCATCAACACTTTCAAACATAAATATCTCAGAAATCAGTGGGCCGATTGCAATCAAATTTTATCTGAAGCATCATTTGGGTGGGGGAGAGGCTGCATTAGGTTTTGGTGCAGATCAGCTTAGAACTCTGGTTTCCATGGCAACAGATAGCCCCCATAGAGTTATAATGGGGAAAACGGCGTCATCACATTTTCTCGACTGTTTTTGATTAGATTCTTATCATACTTGCAGGTAATGATGACATACACAAGAGCTTGGATGAGTTTGAAATTTGGCCGGATTCGAGCACAGACTACGGAGTTAGCTGCCCTTGAGCGTTTGAAAAAAATCCCATAGGGTTATAATGGGGAAAATGGCGTCATCACGTTTTCTCAACTGTTTCTGCTTAGATCCTTTTCATACTTGCAGGTAATGATGACATACATAAGAGCTTGGATGAGTTCGAAATTTGGCCGGATTCAAGCACAGACTACGGAGTTAGCTACCCTTGAGCGTTTGAAAGAAATCCCATAGTGTTATAATGGAGAAAACAACGTCATCACATATTTTAAAAAAACTTTGTCAGCGCTCTATTGCCTACATTTCTCAACGGATTTAAAATAACTTCATACAAATGTAGGGCATGACAATATCTCGAGCGAGTTCGACTTTCAGGATGCTGCGCCCAAGGTCAAGGTCACTGTGGCTATTTTTAGAAAAACATTGTCAGCACTCTAGCACCTACATTTCTCAGCAGATTTTAAAATAACTTCACACAAATGTAGGACATGACGATATCTCGAGCAAGTTCGACTTTCAGGATGCAGCGCCCAAGGTCACTGTGGCTATTTTTAGAAAATCTGTGTCAGCGCTCTAGCACCTATATTTCTCAGCAGATTTTAAAATAACTTCAAACAAATGTAGGGCATGACAATATCTCAAGCAAGTTTGACTTTCAGGGTGCTGCACCCAAGGTCAAGGTCACTGATTTTAAAATAACTTCAAACAAATGTAGGGCATGACAATATCTCAAGCAAGTTTGACTTTCAGGGTGCTGCACCCAAGGTCAAGGTCACTGTGGCTATTTTTAGAAAAAACTTGGTCATCGCTCTAGTGCCTACATTTCTCAACGGATTTTAAATCAACTTCACACAAATTTAGGGCATGACAATATCTCGAGCAAGTTTGACTTTCAGGGTGCTGCGCCCACGGTCAAGGTCACTGTGGCTATTTTTAGAAAAACTTTGTCAGCGCTCTAACACTTACATTTCTCAATGGATTTTAAAATAAATTCACACAAATGTAGGGCATGATAATATCTCGAGCAAGTTTGACTTTCAGGATGCTGTGTTTAAGGTCAAGGTCACTGTGACTATTTTTTGAAAAACTTTGTCATCGCCCTAGCACCTTCATTTCTCCATGGATTTTGAAATAACTTGACACAAATTTAGGGTATGACAATATCTTAAGCAAGTTCAACTTTCAGGATGCTGTGCCCAAGGTCAAGGTCACTATGGCTATTTTTAGAAAAACTTTGTCATCGCTCTAGCACCTACATTTCTCAACGGATTTTAAAATAAATTCACACAAATGTAGGGCATGACAATATCTCGAGCAAGTTCGACTTTCAGGGTGCTGCAGTCAAGATTTTTGATTAGATCCTTATCATACTTGCAGGTAATGATGACATACATAAGAGCTTGGATGAGTTCGAAATTTGGCCGGATTCGAGCACAGACTACGGAGTTACTGCACTTGAGTGTTTGAAAAAAATCCCATAGTCTTATAATGGAGAAAACAACGTCATCACATTTTCATTTTTCATCGGATCCTCTTCATACTTGCAGGTAATGTGGATATGCATAAAAGCTTGGATTAGTTAGCATTTCGGCTGGATCCCACCACTGACTATGGAGCATCTGCCCTGAGCATCCAAAAAATCAATGTCGCCACTTTCTCTTGGTTTCTACTGATCCGATCCTTTTCAAACTTGCAGGTAATGACGAAATGCATTATATCTTAAACAAGTTCAAATTTTGGCCAGATCAGGCCAACCACTACGAAGTTAGCTGTCCTTGACAGCTCTGTCTATTGTGTTGTTGATCGGATACTTTTTAAACTTGCATATATTAAATGAGGGCATACATAATGTTTTGGAGGAGTTTAATTTTCAGCCTGATTGGACCACTGACTGTGGAGTTAGCTGCCCTTGAGCATCTTAAATATCCCTATAGGTTTACAATGTCTCTCAGGTGAGCAATTGTTGCCCTTTGGGCTACTTGTTTAATGATTCGAGATCAGACGTTTTAACCACTGATAGAACTAGGCCCAACTGCCGTAACAGCATGAAAAAATTTATCATGAGGTATCGGGGGTGGTGCTGTGTGTAACTTCCAGCGCCGGGGCGTCCTACTGATTTGGGACATTGTAGGGCAAGGGCCTACTGTGCTTGCAGTAGGTGCGGGTGGGAGCTGTTTGCACATTTTTCTCTCGTCTATCATTTCTCTTCTTTCTCCCGTCTCTGGGAGACGGCCCGGTATAGACTGAAATACTGTCTAAAAGGTCCGTTAAACCCAAAACAATCAATCAATAAATCATGAGGTATCGCTGCAGGTTCTCACTATATTTTCGTCGTTGTAAATGACCGTGACTAATCAGCTTTAAACAAATAAAACATCCTTGAGATTCACATATAATAAGGGTTTGAAAACTTATTTAGGTCATTTTAGTTGGCATCTGAAATGACCTACTTTCGATTTCATTAAGTTGAATAAAATGGTAAAAATACAAGGTACAGGCGTGAAGCTTCGTCACTATTGCGCCTCCTATGGTGCTGGGGATTTACTTCCAGTGCCGGGGCATCCTTCAGTTTTGGATAGTAATCTAAAAGAGGATCAAAAAATACGCGACCACCAGCTTTAAGATGAATAGGATGTTTTAAGCTTCATCAGGATACAAATAACAAAAAATACAGAGCTAAAGTAGTGTAAATGCGGAGGAATTAGTCACATGGTATCAGAAATAAAAAAAAATAATTACGTTAGAGACAGAGACGTTACGTTACGTGTCATGAGAATGTTTACGATTCGAGTTAAAAGTTCATTCAGTTTGTTTTTAATGGTATTGAAACTAAATGCTGAATATTAAAGTTAATGTGAATAAAGTAAAATAAAATAAGACCTAGACCGTTCAGTTCAGTCTTTAACTGAAAACACCATAGACACTTCCTGATATGGTCATTAGAACGTCAATATCCTCGTCCTGGCAGATTGTGGACCCCGGAATTACTTGGTGATAGACAGAGCTTGTCCATAAGCTCCTCGTTCGTCATTCGGCGAGGTGGTTCCTTTTCCAGGTTTGCCAAAGGTTCTCATGGCTGCTTTCTCTATAGTCACAGCCCAGGGTTCGAGGTTATAAAACTTGAGTACATTCTCAAACTCAGAATAAAGCACACTGATTGGCTGCTTCCGAGCACATGCTCGAAAGCAGCCAATCAGTGTGCTTTATTCTCAGTTTGAGAATGTACTCAAGTTTTATAACCTCGGGACCTGAATTTTGGTGAAGGTTTAAATGGCGTCAACGGAACCAAACGAGCTTTGATCCTGCATTCTGATGGTAAAGTCCATGGCTGAGGTGGTTGAATAACCAGTTTTTCTTGCTTCTGTCTTGCTGTGGTGATTTTTTTTCAGATATTAGTTCTGGGATCTTATGGATGGTCAACGAGTGCCTTCTTAGATTTGAATAGATAAGGGCAAGGGCCTACTGTTCTTGTTGTAGGTGCGAGTGGGGCTTGTTTTGGACATTTTTTTTTCTCGTCTATCATTTTTCTCTTCTTTCTTCCTCTCTTCGGCCCGATATAGACTGAAATACTGTCTCAAAGGGTCCTTAAATCCTAAACAACCAACCAACCGCTTTTTTATATAGCATTGCTAGAGGTAGCCAGGCTACTAGACGGGAAGCTAGAACGAGAAATAGTATTTTGTGAAGTGATTCGTTATTGTTCAAAAACTTGTTTTCTCTACTTTTTGCCAGTTTTGTTCAAACTTGCTGATGTCGCGAATGCATTATGACTTAAGTTGGTGACGTCATCTTACCAATAGAACGTTGTTATCACGGCCAGTGTCAGTATATAGCCAATCGTTTTCAGAGATCGCTTCTAAAGGCATTGCCTGAAAATATAAGCCATGCGCAGATCTTCAATGACATGATATCACATCATGTTATCATACCCCTGTTATCAGGCGAAATTTGTAGCAGATGCATGATAAAATTTACAGCACACTTCCAAATGCTTTGATGTAAATGGAAACTTATATTTTGACTCACTTTTGGCATGGTGCCATATCTCACCAGCCATGTTATTTACCTTGTATAATATCCTGGGTTGACTCGTTCTCTGCTCCTTCCATCTCATCTGGGCCTTGTAATGGTATTGCTTTATTAGAAAATAGAAGATCTTACATGAGCCTTGACAAGCAAAAGAAATAATCCACTGAACGATTCTGTATCCCATGAAAGGAACACAAAGATATGAGCCGCGACGCAAGAAAACCAACAAAGTGGTCGTGCGCCCAGCGTAGACTCGGATCAGCCGGGGCATCCGCCTAGTCTGATCAGACTCTTTGCTAAGCGCTTAAAGGGTAGCTAAGGGTCTAAGCTACCTTCATGCGGGCAGCGAAGACTCTGATCAGACTGGGCGGATGCCCAGGCTGATCTGAGTCTGCGCTGGACGCACGACCACTATGTTGGTTTTGTCGTGTCGCGGCTCAAAATTATGATCCTTTAAACACATTTATATGTCAATCAGTCTAATAGATATGGGTCAGGCAAGGCTGTTATTTTACAGTGCCAAGTCTTGTTCCAGTCTATGACACTGGTTTATCTGCATTCCGGTTCCCATTTCAAACTGCCAAACTATACATAAAAGCAAATAGTCGGGATCCTGAGGCTGTCATAGACTACTAGTACATGATGTATAATATTGTGGTGACATGACCTTTCAAAGGTAGCAAGAAAGTTTATAATCAAAATAATCCAGTTAAATTTTCGATTTCATTCGTACAAATATCTGGTTCTTGTATAATCTGTTTGTTTAAAGTGTGCAACAAGAATCTGTTCAAGCATCAGTTTCCAGAATCATAGTCCTACTTTGTTCCATGCAAAACCTGAGCTAAAAATACTCAGTTGTTCTAGAGAAAAAGGTGATTTTGTTGTTTTGCAATTTTTAGTAATGGTGCCAATCTTGAATTCCAGACCAGGCTGAATTTCTGTAATCTGAAGCCCTGTAGACTTGCCAGGCTCCATATGAAATTTGAGAACCACGGCAGCAATGTCTTTATAGAAATTAACTGAAGGGATTTTAATGCCAGGTAAACGTAAATGGGAACAGAATGAGGGACGGATGGAATGACTGACAGACCAAAACTGGGTACCTACATAGCACCTTGCTGAAGCAGAGTCCACAATGAGCATTGCTAGCCCTTAAATATTCTCTAATTAATAACATACCAGTACATGTGTCATATCCATCAATGCCAGCGAGATTTGGTCTTCCCTCCAAATCAACGAACATGAGCTGATCCATTTCATTAAATTTGTGGGGAGGTTCACCACCGGTTGGTGGTGGTCGCTTCAAATCTGTAGCTATGTTGTGAACTGGAACAGAATCAAGAAGATTTTATTATACCACCCTTACCAGAAAATGCCAACTTTAGTACGAAATATTTCGCAACGAGAAAGGTCCACACTGGTAAGGGTGGTATAAAATAGTTATACCATGGTTTGTCCGCCTGTACGCTAACACTTGTGGAGTATCTCCTTGTACAGGCACACAAACCATGGTATAACTATTACTTAATCGACCTAACAACATTATCAAGCTGAAGCAAACTGATTTTGGAAAGTAAACAAGATTCTTTAAGGTTTTATCGTATATGGGCGTGGCGGCCATGTTGATCATGTGACCAGGACTATTTGAACAACTTTTCGTTCTCATGACCGCTGAAGGCTACATATGAAATTTTATTATAATCTTCTGACCAGAATCTTCGCTGTCGGATGCCTAGTCTGATTAGAATATTCGCCTTCCTGTCCGCATGGAGCTAGCCTAGACCCTTAACTATCCTTTAAGTGCATAGTTAAGACTCTGATCAAAGTTGGCGGATGCCTAGGCTGATCTCAAGTGTTCCCTGGGTGCACATGCCACTTTGTTGGGTTTTTCTTGTCGCGACTCAAACTGATCGCAGCTTCAAGTCTCGTTCACAGATGAACTTAAGACATGGCTGGTTGTATTGGCTTACGCAGAGGTAGTCTCTATTTAAACAGAAGTTAATCCTACAGAGCTTGAAATCGCGTATTGATCTTTATCTTACCTCACAGAACTGGCAACCGAGATATTGCTTCACGCGCTACTTTGAAAATTAAGAAAAAATGAAAAGTATTCAAATACTACTTCTAGGATTTACAATTATTTCAAGTGTGAAAACAGACGAAGCTAAGCAGCTGATACTGCAAGGTTTTCAGCCAATGACGGGCAACGGTTGGACCGGCGGGGCGGGCTGCCTGCCCGGGGCATTGATGGCACTGCGCCATGTAAATGAAAGAGCTGGTATTCTTGATGGCTATAATTTGACCTACCTCTGGGCTGATACTCAGGTAATATTATTACTACAAACCTATTCATTTTTTAAACAAAATGCATTTTGATATTGCCAGATATTAATAAGCAATGCAAGTATTTTGTTTAACGTGTAAATACATGGTCTCCATACACCTACCAATGGTACAAACGTTTAAAGACAAATCATTATGAAAAACGTTTGGTGGTAAAAAGTGCGTTGATGTGCATACACTGAATCATATTGGGAGAAATGACAAACTTCTCCACAAAAGACAATTTGTTTTTCTGATTCGCAGTCAACGATTCGATATATACAAAAGCCGGATAATGGATGGCGTCCATGACTATATTGTACATTGTATCTTTACCATTTTATTCACGTTTTGCTACTGAAAGTAGGTTATTTTAGTTGCCAACTAAAAATACCAAAATCATTTTTCAAAACCTTTATTTGTGAAACACAAAGATGTTTTATATGTTTAAAATTGGCTAATCACGATCATTTACAAAGACGAAACTTTTGTTAGAACCTTGCAGGTTTACTAAATGTATGTAGCTGATATCAGTGATACAAAAAGAAGACTATGACGATATGCGATCAGTGAAAACTTGTATTCCTCAGTCTCCCAAAGGAAAGAAGTATACAACAACTGAAATTCAAACTTCTATAACAGCGTCTAGCAAGATGTAGTTTTCAACTGTACTTTCAAGTGTTCTGTAACGGTTTTCAAGCAAGATAAATGTTTCAAGTTTTCTTTCAAAAGTTCTGTAACTGCGTCAAGCAAGATTTAGTTTTCAAGTGTACTTTCAAATGTTCTATGACGGCGTCTAGCTAGAGGTAATTTTCAAGTCTTCTTTCAACAGCGTCAAGCAAAGTGTAATTTTCAAATGTACTTTCAAAAGCTTTGTAACAGCATAAGATCTAGTTTCACAGTTTACTTGAAAGTTCTGTAACGGCATCACGCACGGTTCGCAGTCAACGATTCGATATAAACAAAAGCCGGATAATGGATTGCGTCCATGACTATATTGTATACTGTATCTTTACCATTTTATTCAAGTTTTGCTACTGAAAGTAGGTTATTTTAGTTGCCAACTAAAAATACCCAAATCATTTTTCAAAACCTTTATTTGTGAAACACAAAGATATTTTATGTGTTTAAAATTGGCTAATCACGATCATTTACAAAGACGAAACTTTTGTTAGAACCTTGCAGGTTTACTGAATTTATGTAGCTGATATCAGTGATACTGAAAGAAGCCTATGACGATATGCGAACGGTGAAAACTTGTATTTTATCAGTCTCCCAAAGGAAAGAAGTATACAACAACTTAAATTCAAACTTCTATAACAGCGTCTAGCAAGATATAGTTTTCAACTGTACTTTCAAGTGTTCTGTAACGGTTTTCAGGCAAGATAAATGTTTCAAGTTTTCTTTCAAAAGTTCTGTAATTGCGTCAAGCAAGATTTAGTTTTCAAGTGTACTTTCAAATGTTCTATTACGGCGTCTAGCTTAGATGTAATTTTCAAGTGTACTTTCAACAGCGTCAAGCAAAATGTAGTTTTCAAGTTACTTTCAAAAGGTCACTGACAGCGTAAGATGTAGTTTGGCAGTTACTTTTGAAAGTTCTGTAGCGGCATCAAGCATGATGAACTTCCAAACGTTCTGTTACAGCAAAAAGCAACAGGTAGTTTTCAAGGGAACTTAAAAAATTCTGTAACGGCGTAAAGCAAGATGTAGTTTTAAAGTTATTTTTGTTTTTTTTTTCAAAAGTTGTGTGTCGGCGTCAAGCAAGATGTAGTTTTCGAGTGTTTTTTCAACGGAGTTAAGAAAGGTGTAGTTTTCATGTGTACTTTCAAAAGTTCTGTAACGGTTGAAGCAAGATGTAATTTTCAATTACGCTTCCAAAAGTTCTGTAACGGCGTCAAGCAAGATGTAATTTTCGAATGTACTTTCAAAAGTTATGTAAAGGCTTGAATCAAAATCTAGTTTTAAAGTGTACTTTCTAAAAATCTGTAACGGCATCTTGCAAGCCTTGTAGCTTTCGAATATGTTTTCAAAAGTTCTGTAACGGCGTCAAGCAAGATATCGTGTTCAAGTGTACTTTCAAATGTTCTGTAACGGCTTTCAGCAAGATGTAGTTTTCATGTGTGCTTTCAAAAGTAAAAAGTATGCAAAGACCAGGAACTGAAACAATCAAAATCCAAATCCAGCCCTCAAACCTGTAACGGCGTCTCTGTATTACAGTCTAAATCAAGTCGTCTCCAACAGTGAGGGAGAATAAAAAGAAAGACAGGATAGACAATAGTTTAAAAATCTTAACAATGCCCATCTTCCACCTACTAAAGAGAGTAGGCTCTTGCCCTAACTTAGGCTAGTACTAGTTGAGTGTCACAATGCCGAAAGTTTCAAGGCACCTGCGCCCACCCTCCAACCTCACTAGTAATGGTAAAAACATCAACAACTCTGTTTTGCTAATTTATACTATATAGTCTGTTTGCTCCCAAATGCTAATCGGATTCCCAATAGGTTCTCGAAATAAGTAAGAGATACCAGATTTTCGAATTGCTCATTTTTTAATTTTTATCTTATACAAAGTTAAATCTTAATTCTTCAGAAATATGCAAAAATGGACTTTAAAAGTGTCTTTTTCGCCTTTTAATTACTAGAAAGTAAAACTTGGCTGATGGAATTTCCATTTACTTTATACTGTTTGTAAATCAAAATTTGCATAATTAATTGAGTTTTATTCCAAATCAATTTTAATTGTTTGTTACACCCATAGATTATAAAATCTGAAAAATATACTTTTTGCTCTCAAAACTATATAATAATTCAATGATTGTTTACAACATAATAATATTCACTTGAATACTAATAATGGAACAGGCAAAATCCCAGATACAAGCATAAACAATTCGGAAAACCAGCATGGTCAAAATGTATTAAGTCAGTCCGAAACTGCATCAGTGCAGTCTGCAGATTTGTAGGGACTCGAAGAGGAGAAAACTCTAGGAATCTCTTTTAATCTATTAAATCTCTTTTAATCTATTAAATATTCAGGGTTTGACTGGGAGGAGATATAACTAGAAATGTTTTTTGACAAAAACAGATGTCCCCCACCTGCGCTTTCCCAGCAGTATCATTTTCCCTAAATGCTGTCAAATAAAGACCTCCTGTGACCTTGAAATCGGGTCAAAGTCACCAAAACTTAATCACTTCTTTTCCATCTCCCATTGATGTATCTGTGACATTTTAGTTCAAATCTATCCATCCATTCAGGAGATGTGGTGCAGACACACTCTTCGACCACCTGTGACCTTGAAAATGATGTCAAGGTCACCAAAATCTAATCACTTCTTTGCCATTTCCCAATAATATATCTATGCAAGTTTGGTTTAAATCCATCCATCCATTCAGGAGATATGGTGCAGACAAGGCATTTTTCAACACTCTTTGACCGCCTGTGACCTTGATAATGGGTTCAAGGTCACCAAAATCTAATCAGTTCTTTGCCATCTCCCAGTAATGTATATATGACAGTTTGATTCCAATCCATCCATTCACATGAGATATGGTGCAGACAAGGCATTTTTCAACACTCTTTGACCTCCTGTGACCTTGAAAATAAGGTCAAGGTCATCAAAATCTAATCAATTCTTTGTCATCTCCCAATGATATATCTGTGCCAGTTTGGTAAAAACCCATCAATTCCTTCTGGAGATATAGTGCAGACAAGGCATTTTTCAACACTCTTTGACCCCCTGTGACCTTGAAAATTAGGTCAAGTTCACCAAAATCTAAGCAGTTCTTTGCCATCTTCCAGTAATATATCTGTGCCAGTTTGGTAAAAATGCATCGATTCCTTCTTCAGATATGGTGCAGACAAGGCATTTTTCAACAATCTTTGACCTCCTGTGACCTCGAAATCGGGTCAAGGTCGCCAAAGTCTAACAACTTCTTTGCTATTTCCCAGTAATATATATGTGCCAGTTTGGTGAAAATTCATCAATTCTTTCAGGAGATATGGTGCAGACAAGCTATTTTCCATCCTTCTTTGACCTCCTGTGACCTTGAAAATAAGGAAAAGGTCACCAAAATCTAATCAGTTTTCCCCCCTCCCAGTAATGTATCTGTGCCAGTTTGGTCAAAATCCATACATCCCTCCAGGAGATAGAATGCAGACAAGAAGCTACGCCGACGGGATCCACACCAAAAACAATATTTCCCCTCCCCTATGATGGGAGGACATTATTAATTAAAGTCAGATGAGGTTGAAAATATGTTTGAATCTAACGGCATACTGTTA
This sequence comes from Ctena decussata, assembly GCA_963989385.1. Classification (NCBI taxonomy): domain Eukaryota; kingdom Metazoa; phylum Mollusca; class Bivalvia; order Lucinida; family Lucinidae; genus Ctena; species Ctena decussata. The sequence continues at coordinate 43,728,274 of OZ022512.1, forward strand.
ATTACAGACACTTGGTCAAATGAATATTATGATTATAACGTTGACGGGCATAATTGCTATGTTTTGCACAAAACATTAAAGCACAAATGGATAGCGGAGGTCCTATTTTACCCCCCCCCCCCCTGCCCAAGCAAAATATGTTTGCGGGAGTATACTGTTTTCACGTTGTCCAACCGTCTGTCCTTCCGTCCGAAACATTTTAAATCTTTGAATGAGATCCTTGAAAATTTGTGAATATGTACACCCCAGAAAATAAGGATAAGTTGTTTCAGTGAATTTTAATCTGGTCTGGCCCCTTTTTCCAGAGTTATACCCCTTTGAAGTTCTCAGTGAAAAAAAGGTTTGCTGTCGCTACTCCTCCTAGACCGTTTTCATGAAATTAAGTATATGAACACAGATTGGTATGCAGATGTGCATTAAGGTTAAGGTTTAAATTTTTGGTTGAGTTGAGTTATGCTCCTGTGGTATTTTCTTGGTGGAGTTATGCGCCTGTGTTTTTTTTACCAATTTGATCCATTTATGCACCATAAGAAGAGAGACTCATTTTTCAGTTTTCTCCGGAAAAAAATTTAGAGCTGAGTTATGGCCCTTTGAATTTCCTTATGGAAAAAGTTTGTTATCGCTACTCCTACTAAACCTTCAATAGATTTTCTTGAAACTAAATATGTGAAACCCATATTGGTATGAAGATGTGCATTAAGGCTAGGTTTTTTCGGTTCCGTCCGTTTTACCATGAGTTATGCCCCTTTTTGATACATTTTGCACTATTTGTGTTGGGTATTTTGGCCAATTTCGCTCCAATTCTTTTCAGATTTGATCCATTGATGCAGCATAAAATAGTCCTCAGTTTTTCCGTGACGGATTTTATGGTTGAGCTATGTTTCTTTGAAGTTCGCCATAGAAAAACTCATTTGTAGTTTGTCTAGCAATCATTTGATATTTACACGGTTCCCATTTCAAACTGCCAAACTATACCTAAAAGCAAATAGTCGGGGTCCTGAGGCTGTCCTAGACTACTGGTACATTGTATATAATATTGTGGTGACATGACATTTCAAAGGTAGCAAGAAAGTTTATAATCAAAATAATCCAGTTAAATTTTCGATTACAATCTTACAAAAATCTGGTACTTGTATGATCTGTTTGTTTAAAGTGTGTAACAAGAATCTGTTCAAGCATCAGTTTCCAGAATCGTAGTCCTACTATGTTCCATGCAAAACCTGAGCTAAAAATACCCAGTTGTTCTAGAGAAAAGGGTGATTTTGTTGTTTTGCAATTTTTAGTAATGGTGCCAATCTTGAATTCCAGACCAGTCTGAATTTCTGTAATCTGAATCTTGGCACTACCCCGCTGTGTCCCGTATGTTGCGTGAAACACAATTTCGTGGTAGTTCCTAGGTTTACCACCCGTGTTTAGAGAAAGCAAAACATTATAGTTTATTTAGGACAAAGGTTAAATGCGGGGTGTGTGGAGGTGGATTTAGTAAGTCATGCTTACTGCCTTTACTAGTGCAAAAGATATGTTGTTAAAGACTGTGGATGATAGTATTTTGTTTGTTTGAATGGGCCAGATATTGGTTTGCAAGATGAGTTATGTGTAGAGACGTTTATGTTATAACATTCCATCAGGCAGCAGCCGAGAAGTGTTTGTTGGTGCTTATATCTTTGATTGTTTACTTGATGATATGTCTCAGTTTGAAACTAGCTATAACAAGCAAATTCGGTGAATTTATATCCCCCGCTGAAGTGGTTTTATTTGTTTATGGTTTATTTTTAATTTCATAAAATTTTATTCGCTGGCTACTTGGTTTTGGCTGAAGAGCAATAAGTGAGGCATAAGCTGAAGCCGGTCTTAAACACTGGCCTCAGCATCACTGCACTATGATGATACATTTGTTATTCAGTTTAAAGAAATTTTATTCATCGGTACCTTAGTTATGGCTTATCAGATTCTGTGGATTTTAAATCAAAATCAAGCGCATTAAATCATGCACTTCTGATGCAATTATGACATAACTTAATATGCACTGCTGTGTCATGACAATACATAATTATTTTAAGTTTAATGAAATTACATTCATTGGTTACTTAGGTATGACTCAGTTTGTTGATTTTAAACCAATTCAAGGGTAGTAACTCATTGCTTACTGAAGTAATTCCGACAAAACGTAAGATGCACCATTGTGTTATGGTGATACGTATTTAGTATAAGTTTTACAGAGTTCTATTCATTGATTACCTAGTTCAGCTGAACTATTCAATCTTATACTGATTCAAGAGCAAAAACTCATACATCACTATTGCCATTCTGATGAAACTTTCTGAATACGAAAACGTTAGAATCAGCACGTTTAAAAAATGCAAAGGAATATTGGAAAATGTTGAAAGAGTTATGTTGTCCCATAAAAGCAAGTAATCTTAATGCATTTTACATATTATTTTAAAGGCCCCATTGCTCTATCAGCATTAAAAAACTATTGTGCAAGCTTCTCGCCATAGTTTCGTCAGTATAAATGACCACGATAACCCAGCTTTAAACGAATAAGACATCATTGAGTTTCACATTAAAAAGGTTCCAAAATTAATTTGGGTCATTTTAGTAGCCGACTAAAATGACCTACTTTCGATTTCTTAAACAGTAAAATGGTAAAAATACATTTTACAGGCGTGGTGTCCCATTCACTGTCCCGCGTTTGTTTATATTGCATCGCTCAACGGCACGCCTGGTAAACTATCACAGGTACCTCCGGCGGAGGTACCGATAAAAAGTTGTGACAGGCATCTGGAGCTGCCTGTGACTGTCCAAAAAATGACAACAAACGGTAGGTATTCCTCTTTTTTGACAAAATATAAAATAACCAGGGAGTATGTTAAAAATCAAAAAGTGCTATTCGACCCTTATAGACATAAAGTTTTGTCACACATCATATCCTCCAGCACTTTCCATATTAACCAAAGATACGACTTTGAAAGTGGCTTTGATGTCAGCCGACAGTACTCAAAACATAAAGAATTCGGCCGTTTTTGTCTTAAATGCAGTGATCTTGCATACGAATCTGTTTTTCAAGGCACACTGATGTTAAGGTAACCTCCTTGCCCAAATATAAATGTCGATTGACTACAAATAAGGCTTGATTCTTCAAAACAACAGCTGGAGGTGTCTGCAATGGTGTGGAGGTGCCTGTGATGTAAGCAAATATAGTGAAAATCTGAATAGTTATTGCAGCTGGAAAAATTGACATCTTCTCTAAACCACTGCCTGGAAAGAATCAGTCATTCAATGTTCCATTAAGCTATCATGATGCGTATATCATGAAATTCCATGTTGAAATTCCTAAAACACCATCTCAAAGAGGTATCGTCCATTTTGTTTCCACTTCTGTTAGTCAAACATTGACGAATTTTACATAGTTGCTGAAAATAAACTGCCTAATTCAGTGTTAGAATCGTTATCAAATGAGCGCTTTATAAATAAGTCAACCTTTTTGTGAATGGTGATGACTGTGATTGATCGGTAGGTGCTGCCTGTGAGTCATTCCAATTCGTTAGAAATTGTCAAGGTCACACGTCATGCCAGCTACACGTATGATGTGTCCAATGGGTAAAAATTGCAGATACCCGTCAACAGGCATACACGTACAGGTATCTATAGTATTGATTCTTGTTGTACCTTATATGTGTGTCACTCATATGTGTCGTATGACGCTCGCTGTACGTGTTAACTTTGTGGTAACTGGAGTGATAGGTGCTACAAGTGATTCCGTCAGGCTAATTTTGAATTGTTGGCGGTAGAATCCAAATACATCCGTAAGGCCTACAGATTACATCATCGGCAGGTGACATATTCTCAACATTACACCTTTTAGTATGTTGAAGTGATCGGAATCTTACTGTAAATTATGTGTAATTCAAAGTTTCCGAATATTTGGTAACAAAAGAGCACTTTTACTACATAAAAGTCATCTTCCGAAACGTTGTTTTTGCAAACGTTTCGAGTAGCTAGCATGGCGTGTGACCTCGACAATTTCTAACGATTTGGAATGACTAACAGGCAGTCATTACCATTCACAAAAACGTCGCCTCTTATTTAAGCGCATTTTATAACTATTCTAACACTGAATTGGGCAGTAAACTTTCAACAGCTACGTACAACTCGTCAATGTTTGACTAACAGATATGGAAATAAAACGCGCAATAACTCTTTGAGATGATGCTTTGGATTTTGGATTTCTGTTGTGAAGCATCAATGTTACGTGTTCTTATGTCCGCTTCTCTGTAGTCTCCTGAAAATAAGGTCACCTGTACAGCTGCCTTCTTTGCTTTCTGGTTTGTTTTGTAATTTAAAAACAGACGTTAGCGTTGTTTTCATTTGGGGTAGGTGAATGACCACCTATCTGGGAAAGAGCTCTTTATTCAGTTTACCATGCGTGTCTTTTATAAACTATTGTCACTGTATACTTACTTCCATCTTGGTTTTGAGAGCAGGATGTAGAATTTGACTGTATAAGTTCATGACCATTATCTGTCGTTTTAACAAAAATATGCTTGATATTCGCATTATGATAGATTATTGCGACGTTGAATGAACGATTCTTTCAAGACAGTGGTCTAGAGATGAAGAATATCAATATTTGCAACCGCAATAAATCTTCTGATTTTCGCTATATTTTCTTACATCACAGGCACCTCCATTCCGTCACAGGCACCTACAGTTGTTTTTTACAGATCCAGCCTTATTTGGAGTTATCGGCATTTATATTTGGGCAAGGAGGTTCACTTTACGTCAGTGTGTCCAGATCAACAGATTCTTATGCAAGAAAAGTGCATTTAGGACCTTAAACAACCGATTTGTTCTTGTTTTGAGTACTTTCGACTGACCTTAAAGCCACTTCAAAAGCCATATCTTCCGTATATATGTAAAGTTCCCGGGGATATATTGTGTGACATAACTTAATGTATATAAGGGTCGAATAGCATTCTTTGATTTTCAATAAACTCCCTGGTTATAATGTATTTTATCAAAAAAGACGAATAACTATCCTTTTTTGTTTATTTTTGGACCGTCACAGGTAGCTCCGGATACCTGTCACAACATTTTATCGGTACCTCCCCGGAGGTACCTGTGATAGTTTACCAGGCGTGAACGGGGAACCATAAAAGACAATCTTTATTTTGTAGAACGATTTGTTGTGTTCCAAAATCATGTTCCCTATACTTTATGTCAGGTGTTTGGATCAGTTTATGCCCATCAACCCATATTTTATCACGAAACGTGAAGGTTGAAGCGTTTTTCATAATGATTTGCGTTTAGATGTTTTTTTACCACTCATAGGACTATGGAGGCTTTAAGGCGATCAATAACCCCGATTCAGTATTTTTCATCCTGACGATGATATCCTTGATTTTAATGAACGTTATATGAAGGGAGAGTTACAGGTTATGTTTGATGAGTTTATACAGAAATTTCAAACCGATTTCTTAAAAGCTTTTAATGAATTGTCTCTTGCTAAAGCTGGTGGACATGAATTTGAGTTAAATGATTTTTTCAAGTACAGTATAGATATGTTTGATTGATTATTTGGGTAGATTATTTAAAGGATATTTTCCAGAAAAATGGACGTAGAGATTATTGCTTATTTTTGGTAGATTATTTAAAGGGTATTTTCCAGAAAAATGGATGGAGGGATTCATACTACCATTGCATAAAAGGGGGATATAAAACAGGTCGACAACTGTCGGGAAATAACACTACTTAGTACATTAGGGAAACTTACACATGTTTTAAACAATAGGTTGCGTGACTGGGCGGAGTCATATCATATTTACGTGGAATCACAGTCTGAGTTTCGTAAAAATATGGGAACCATGGATAATATTTTTGTAATGTACGGTGTATTGAATCATCTTTTGAATGAAAATAAAAAAATTTTGTAGATTTTATTGATTTTACAAAAGCGTTTGATTATGCCGTTAGGGATATCTTATGGTATACGCTTTTAAAATATGGGATAAGAGGAAAAAGTAGATGTTATAAAGTCAATGTATGTCATTATTAAATCAAGAGTTAAATATGAAAATTAATTGAATGGGGAGCTCACATGTTTGTTTGGAGTCCTTCAGGGGGAGCGTCTTTCGCCTCTTTCATTCTCTGTGAGCTTTGTTTTAAACACTATTTTATTTGTACAATAATCATATAATGTACAACAAATACAATTACAAACAATACAAAAATCATACAAATGGGATTCATCTGTGAACGTAGATGACTTAGAATAAACCTTTGTATTACAAGATTTTAAAATATAGAAAATGGTATGTTGAAATTATTGTTATTGTTGTATGCGGATGATATTGTTATAATTTTGGAGTCAGAAGTGGGGTTAAAACAAGGCTGGAATACTTTAGAAGACTCTTGTGGTAGGTGGTGTTAGGTGTAAATGTGAATAAAACAAAAATGATGATATTTAAAAAGGGGTGCTAATAAAAGGAACCTTAGTTTTACTTACAGCGGTACAGCCATAGAAATAGTTAAAAAGTTTACATAGTTTCGGGTTGTATTTACCACTGGGGTCATTTTCTAAAACTCGTGATACGTTATCTGGACACACCTTAAAAGCAATTTACATCCTTAAATCATACGGGAATAATTTAACGGATTTGTCAGTGTCTCATATGCTTGATTATATGATAAACTAACTTTGCCGATCTTAAACTATGGAAGTGAAGCATGGGGTTTTTCGAAAGCAGAAATTATTAAACGTGTGCATTTGCAATGCTCTAAACATCTTTTAAGAGTTAAAAATCAAACACAGAACAATTTTATATCTGGAGAATTAGGAAGAATGCCAGTTAGAAATTATAGATTACTTGTTATTATTCGTTATTGGTTTAAAATTCTACAGTGTGATGGTACCAAATATATAAAACTTACATACAACTAATTGTGTGCATCGCGGCGGAGGGTGAGGGTGAAGGTTTGGGTCCAGTAAAACCGGTTTAAACCCCCCAGTAGTTATTACTGACCGTCCCAAGGCGGTACTTTCGTTGCGGTTGCATTTGTTTTATGTTTGGTGCTGTTTGGTTTATTGTGTTACCCCCTTAACCCTTCTGTGATAAAGATTGAAAATAGGTAAAAATAGATGTTAAAGGTTTTTCGTATAATTTGCTAAGTCTGTTGTAACCCTTCTGTTGGTCTAATTATTTAGTTTGGTAAAGATAGCTGCGTTGCCACCTACTTGGGAAAGAGCTGCTGACTCGGCTTATCACTTGTAATTTATTGTTTGTTGGGATGTCTTTGTCAATCTTTCCCTTTGATGTTAGGGATACGGTTTGGGATCTGATTCAGTCAGTTCCTGAAGTGTTGTTACTCTTTAAATACAATATGATATTGAATGTTTTGTATAGATTTTCACAAACCGTCTTGGGCTAAAACAGTTAAGATAATGTTAGAAAATTTGGCTTTCGCAGGGGTTGTAATATTAAAGCTTTTATGAGTATATTTAAGCAAAGATTAACAGATAATTTTATCCAAGATAGGAATGAACAATTAGAAAATTCTTCAAGGGCAAATACTTACAAATTAATATCTGATTTTCATTTGAAATCTTATACTGTTAGAAAGTTTAGATATGCGTTCACTCGTTTACGCGTTTCATTACATAGATTACAAATTGAAGTCGGGCGGTGGCATAAATCAATTAAATACCATTGGAAAATAGAAAAGGTTAGGTCTGTATTGTTTGGAAGATGAATTCCATTTTATTTAAGAATGTTCTTTGTATAATGATGTACGTGTGTTAACATAAGTGTTCAGTATATTAGAATATACTACTGGGTAAGACCAAACATTCCTAAATTTACAGAACTTCTACAATCTGAGAATAAGTGTGTTGCAAAAAAAAAAATATCTTTAAACCTAATGAAACATTTTTGTATCAAAACTTAATTTCTCCTCCGTATATACCTGTATCTGTAATTCAGTGTTCCAGATAATAGGGGGTAACGGGGAAGATTTTGAATTGTTCTCCTCTGGTTTTCCATAGAAGTGTGTGCTGCGGTCACTCATCTGAGTCGTCTCGACGAGACGATTCTTATGGGGATAACAGCATGTGTCTTCGTTGGAAGGCGGAAACGTTTGTTTCTGGATTTTCTTGAAAAACCTCTGGAGCTCTGTGTAATTGTTAAGTATACTGAAGATATTGCAATTCAACTTAAGCTGAATTAACTAGACAATGTTTATACTCAACTCGGGAAAGACGTTTTTTATCATTATTATCTTTCTTTCTTTTACTTTTTTTTTTTTTTTTTTTTTTTGAAGAAATGCTTTGAAAACTTGTAATTTGTTAGTACGTGTATTAGATTGTATTTGTACTTATGCTTAATCATGCTGATATGTATATTTTCTTGTTTACCTAGATCGCCCTTGTTCGTTGCATTGCTTTATGTTGTTAAAACGATGTAGTCATGAGCCTTTGGCCTATTGTATAACTACTTAAGTCAAACTCAAACTCATTTGTACTACGAGGGGCGTTCGGAAACTTTTGCAAATGACGTATTTTCCCGGTAACCACCATACAGACAGAACTTCTGATTGCAAAAACGCATAAAGCTATATTATGCAAAGAGAAGTCTGCAAACAAGGTGCATTTTCTAAAAAAGGACGCATTTTTAACTTCTTTGAAAGAGGTATACCCTAAAGACACTGCAGAATTTTACTTTAGTAGGCCGTAATTTATATTTCAGCAGTCTTTGATGTCTTTTTATCTTTGTTAGTTAAAGACAATGTCCAGACAATGTTGTTCCGTAAATATCACAGGAATTAGTTTAAATCTGGCTTCCGTACAGGGCCGGGAATATGGATTATCCGTACTTTATGCTGTAGCAATTTCTCCATTTGTACTAAAATTTGATGATTTTGTAATGAAAACAAGTGTATTAGCATTCAAAATATTGTCGGCAAGAGCATTAACATGGGTCAACGAAAACCCGTCAACAAAATCAAATTAATGCCAAAAATGGAGCCTCTGCAATCTTTCAAAAATGGCGTTAACGTAAAATTCAATAACGTCATAAGAACTGCGCATTGCTTTGCAAGGAATAAATCGATAACAGTTGCCGCCCTTGTAACTTTTGTATGGATATTATAGGCAATGATGGACAAGCAAATGACAAAGATTAATTTGGTATTTACAAGGATATTTGACTTGAATGCCTAACACTGAAAAGATTTTACATGTAAAATTAGCCCAGTGGTATGACTGGGACCTATTAAAATGCGTTGTATCTCAATAAGGAAAAGTGTCTTTGTATAGCGTTTGGTATCATTGTAAAGACAAAATGCAGTGCTTTCAGTACTTGCATAGCAGTTGTACCTAGCATGCTCCTAAACAAAGTCATGAGGCCATTTGCAAAACTTTTCGAACGCCCCTCGTATTTCATACATGCCCACAACTGTTGTAAACCGTAAATGAGTTGACGCTATTGCTTACAAATAACGTTTTAGCTGTTCTAACAAGCATGCCACACCTTTAAGTGAAACTAATCATTTTTTGCATTATTAGTACCGTTAATGGAAAATATTTGACTCAAGCATCCAAAAGTCCGGATTTTTCGTATTCTGTTTTTGTATTATTTTGAGAATCCTTATGACATTAAAACATTTAACGACAGTTTCGCCATTTTCGAGAAAATAAGCAAATCCCCTTTTGCACTTGGGAGCAAGCGTAACGCAACTAAACGTTTAGGGTATGTAATTTGCGTTTTAAATTTTTGATTGCAGTACAATACGGTTTGATCGAATTAGAGTCTGAAGCCTTGAAATGCGATTTTCCCAATCAGCAACTTTATCGCAAAATGAAGTTAAACGTCCTAATTTGCTGTTTAAGATGTCATTTTTCTGGCTTTAATGTCACTCAGACGCTAATTCTTATCCTATAACAGTGGGAACGCAGACTCATCACATTTGAGTAATTCATTTTCTGAATGGTCGTCTACGCACAAAAAAGTAATCCCTTTTTTCGCCGGAGAAAAATGGCTGGAAATTTTTGTCAGAAACAGCCCCAAAATAATGCTCATTTGAAAAGATATGCAGTCGTGGTTTTCTGACGGACCAGATCACAATGAAGTTTTATGTTTTATTATTGAAATCAGATGCATATCGGTACCTCAATGCAGTTTGCACACCTAAAACAACGATCACAATTTGACAACCGTTTTTCAGAAAATTAAAACCCTAAGACAGTACCCCAAAGTTATTTTGCAAAGAAAATTGTCCCAAAAACCAAATTAGATGCCATTATAACTGAACCGTAGTTGATACATTCGACCGTCTTTCAGCGAGGTATATCTACGGGAGAAAGTCTATTTACGTTGAAAATCGATAATGAAGTTGGTCATTTTTACAGCACGTGCGTTTGTCAACACACGGACATTTTTCTGCTGGATCGACTTGAGCCAGTTGAGGAGACCAACTGTTTCTTCATTTATGGTACAGTAAAGTTTGTAATCATTTAGCATACTGTGCATTTATTAAGATTTTGCGTAAGTCTGCCTGCCTGTGATTTTTTGGGCTTCTGAATTTAGGCTACAAGCCGATAACGAACGAGAGAAAGCAAAACAAACACACTGGTACTCGAGACTCGAGTAAACCACAAAGTTTGACAAACGAAAAACATTGAGTGATTGACCGGCTGTTTTTTAATAGTGGAACAAGAAAGAGCAAGCGGAATGATAATAAATATTTCAAGTGAAACCTACATGCTTTAGTCGAATTACGGACAACTCGCCCCAAGACAACTCGCCCCACAAAAATCTCGCCCCAAGACAAGTCGCCCTTCCTTCAGGTGACAACTCGCCCCACATTCTGAGACAACTCCCCCAGACAACTTCCCCCAAGACAACGCGCCCCACATTCTGAGACCACTCGCCCTTCTAAAGAATTCTGTCCCGGACGACGCCCCCGCCCCTCCCCCCCCCCCCTCCCCCAACACACACGTACCCTTTCAGAAGGCATCCCACAAAAAATACAAGAGACAGCTTGCTCTTACTCATAAATCTGTCAAAACCCTGTCCCGTTAGGCGATAAGGGACCGACCATTTGATATTCTGGGGGGGGGGGGGGCGGAGGGGGGCTTTGGATATGCAAGAAAAAAAATAAATTAGCTCATGAGGGATTTAAAAAAATCAGACATCGAAAAACAATGAAAAAAAACCTGGCTCCACCCAAAATTTCTTAAGAAAAGTCTGCAGATAATTCCATTTGAATTGAGTTTTTAAAATGTCACTGGCTTCTGGGGGCGCAGACTCCCCATATTTATAGTAATGTTTTAATATCTACAATTTATTTTTTACACCAGCAGCACCCCCCCCCCCCCCCCCCCGCCCATACTACACATATCATATGTTCATACATTTTACCAAAAGAAATCCTATACAACATTCACATACATGTATTATTGATCAGCCGCATTACGAAGTAAATGTTTCTACTAAATAAAACTGAATTGCAAAAGAGTCACTAACATGTGGGACACAAAGCCATTATGGCAAAATAAACACTCTAAAAGGAGGCAAAATTCCTAAAAAAAAACAACCCTTTATTTCTTTTATCATCATTCCTAGTTTTGCTCTATTTTTTTCCAATCTTAAAATTGCCATTAAAATTGGGAAATTGCTTTGGCTTCTGGGGGGCGTTGCCCCCTAGACCTCCTTTGTTAAGTTCTTAGCAAAGAACTTTTAGCCATTTATTAACTTGCATTCATTATAATGTGACTCTATCAATAAGTATTTACAAGTAGCACGTCACACTTGTGTGATAGGCTCTTGGTATTTATCAAACTTTCAAAAGTGCCAATAAAAGCATACAGGGATGTTTGCATCTGTACCATAGATGAACAGGGTAACATGCTCCAGGCACTGGTTATCAAATGCAAGCTAACCCATGCCCTTATTCATATGATCGGTCCCTAAAGGGGACAACAAATACTAATAAGCATTAATGCATGATTTTAGCATGCCTCCCAGCCACAGTTTGATAATTACTCTGCAGCTGCAGAACCCTCAATACCTCGCTGCTCAGCCCCTGGGTGTACCAGGTTATCGTTGAAGTGCTTTGGGTATTTAATGTATTTACCAAGGTCCACCCATTCACAACCAGGGTCACGGCGAAGCTCTTCCTTTTTTTTTGGGGGGGGGGGCACAGGGGTGGGGGGAGGGGGCGAGTTGTGTTCTGCGTCGGGGACAAGAACGTAGATATTCTAGTAAGGTGAGTGTCTGAGAATATGGGGCGAGTTGTCTTCTGAAAGTGGGACAAGTTGTCTTCTAAAAGATGCAGTTGTAATGACAAACAGCGTAGATCCTGCTTCGGGATCTATCGCACTTTCATCACTTTTTTTCGTCAAGTTCGGTAATTTTCCTTGAAGGAATATGGAGGCTTCAATTCAATTCATTTCAATTCAATGTATAATTTAACATTGATTCAACACTGACTCTCAACATTTTGCTATAACAGGTTTACCCAAGGGAAGTCAGTTTCTGTGCACAAGGCAGTAAGTATCTGCCATATTTTTGAATAAGTGGGTCAAATTTTACCAAACTTCCATGGATATATCGTTTGGACAAGCCAAATAGCATCTTTGCAAGTCAAGGGTACTAAGGCCACTTTGTTTCTTATGTAAGGAACAAAGTGGTCTTAGTACCCTTGGATTGCATAGTGGTCTTAGTACCCTTGGTTTGTAAAGATGTCTAAAAAGTTGATTAGGTTTTGGTGACTTTGGCCCCATTTTCAAGGTCACAAGAGGCCTTAGACTTGACCTTCTGTGGTCTGCGTCAGCATGACAATTTCTTGTACCCACAATATTTCTTGAACCAATTTCACCAAACTTGCATGGATATATCATTAGGACAAACATAAGAGCATAATAGATTTTGATCACGTTGACCTTATTTTCAAGGTCTTCGGAGGATTTAGTCTACATATGTGAAAATTTCACTTATACAGTATGCTGTATTTATCTCTTCAGCCCCAACTTTCAATCTCTTCAGTAAGGGAAAAAAGGAGACCGTGTTTGGCAACACATGGGAAGAAACTCGTGCAGAAAGAATTATAATAGTGATTTGAGAAACTTGTAACTTCCCTTATATTGAACTGGCTGACGTACCATAAAGTCTCTAAAGATTGGAGTCAGTGAACTCGGGTTGAACGTCCCACCAACAACGAGGTCATATGGAGACGGGACCTCGATTTAAAGTATACGAAAGACCGGAGAAGCGGGGGATCGATCTTGCGACCCCTGGATGGGTAGTCCGAAGTCTAAAGATTGGAATTAAGCATAACTGTCTTAAAACTGATGTTTGGTTTTTCACTGCAGTAATGCGTATAAAGATGCAGATGGAATGACAAACAGCGTAGATCCTGCTTCGGGATCAGTCCGACCAAGGTCTGAAGTGTTTGTCTCTATATTATATTACTTTGTATCGAACCGCCCAAAAGTACTCACGAAAACGCTAGAAATAGGCTAAAACTTTTGCGAAGTTGTTAATGGAGTATTGAGGCTTCAGTTCAATTCAATGAATAATTCAACATTGATTCAACACTGACTTCCAACATTGATTCAGCATTGAATGTCTGCTGGGCCTTTAATACTTCTGTATTCCATGTCAGTCCATTGGCTATCACCCCATGAATGCCATAGGGCCTAACCTATTTTGAGTCGACATAGTCGACTGATCAAGCAAATTTTACCGGCGAGACTCCACTTGGCAGCTGCGCTACCGAGACTCTTTGGACTGTGGGAATCGGTATGAGCCGAACAAGAGTTGCAAACAATGTTTGGTTTGTAGATTCAGACTCTAGAATGGGTTGTTTTTTCATACGATTTCTAGAATAAGGAAATTACAAATTTGTAGATCTTTGTAATCGTGTCTGTTCCGCGTGTTGTCGCTGATGACATCACACCAAAAACACACATACACATACTTTTCGATATTTGTTTTATATTTGACCTGAGAAAAGGTGCAGACTTGTCAAAGCTGCCAGGCGACAGAGTCCATTCCCCCTACCCCCCCCCCCCCCCCCCTCCACCCACTCCGCCTCCCCGTTCCTCTCACTAACCAGCACACCGGGCCTGTACGACGGAGAGCGGAGGGTGCACCTCCCATAACCGAGCAAATTACATAAAAAAACATGCAGTTTTCTGCCAGAAAGCGAGTTTACACCCCTAAACTAAAGCTCTAAAAGTGTCCTTAAAATCTGGATTTTCTTAACTTTCTTACCCCCTTTAACCCACCCCAACCCCCACCACCCTAGGGCACCCCTCCCCTCCCGCCACCTCCCCACTCACACTGAAATTCGTTCCAGCCACACCTTCTTACCCTCCGCCCCTAATCCCTTGGTAAAAGTATGTGTACGGGCCTGCACAACCATTCCATTCGATCCTTCAGATGTAGGACCCATTAAGTTTTCTCTCCCAAAGTGAAATTTCACGTGCTGTCTTAATTGAATAGTTGTTTAGTGGTGTAGCGATATTTGTCTTGCTTTAATTTTTCAAACAGGGTCGCGCGATATAGCATTTGAAATATTGGCACACTGCTGTCAGCCGACTCACAAGTTAATATCAGTAATACAATCAATTTACTGTTCACGTCACAATTTCATGACGTAACCAGCACTACTGAGCTAGCTTCCTTGACCTTGTTTACAAACTCTGCGGGTGGGTATGGAATTGTGGTTATTTATGAATAAAATATAAAGATAGACTTCTGTCATGCATTGTATTTTTAATAAACATATTTAATTTAATCGCGCTTGGTATTCTAGCAATACATGGAATAATGATTCTCTCCATTTTGTCGCAAGCGTTGAAATGCATAGCCGGGCCAGTGATGTAAACACTGTTGTCCGCCATTTTGTTGAAAACAACAACAACAAATTGCGTAGAGTACCCGAAGATTATTTTGCAAAGAAAATTGTCCCAAACACCGAATTACTTGATTTTTGTCACAGGGAAAGGGCGAATACCATGGTTTTTCATGGCATATGTCCGCCGGCGGGAGAAAGTCGAATTGTTTTGAAAATTGCTTTTGAAGTTGACTTAAAAAGTCGTCTTTCGACGATCGTGTCAACTGCTCGAATGCGGAGTATCTCGGTGTTCAGTTCGGATCTCAGAGAACTAGGAAATTAAACTAAGATGTAAGGAATAAAACCGTGTATTATTTTCGGCTGTGTGTAGTTTGGTTCGCCGACAAAGCAGCACTGAAATTGCGACCCGTTCGTCGATTGATTCTGAATCAGAGGAATTTCGAACGTTTTTTCGTTGCTATCTGTATAAAAATATCACTCCGCCATGGATACGCGTTCCCACTGTAAAACTCATTAAACATATAAAACATTTAAAATAGTGTCTGTCTCAAGACAAACTAAATATTTAATAATGTGCAGTCTGGCAATGAAAGACTGGCTGAAAAAAAAATCCAAATTTGCACAGCATAAGCCAAGATTTAGGATTTAATACAAAACACTTAAGAGTCTGCGCTTTCAAAAGTACTCGTAAAAATGATAATATTGTAAAAGCTTTTAGGCCCAGAAAATGGATTGATAGAGGATCGTGTGAGTGTAAAGAAGCGAATAGTAATTGCACTTTAGCATGGAAAACTAACTGTACTATTTTTTGGTTTATCCTCTACGGCACTTTCTATTTCCTTTTAATTTCACACAGCGCTCAGCCTCCTTGCATTTTGTAGGCAGACAATGTGGTGATCACAGAAGCGGCTAAAGTTGAAGCAATCTTGTTTTTTATGAAACGGAACGTTTGACGTCATTAAGTAACGGCCGCACGGCGGCGCTAAATTACTCGCACCTCACCTAAAGGCAGTGTTCTCCCAGTGGTGTAAATTCATGTATTATTGTATCCTGTGATATCGTTGCAAGCTTTCCACTACAGTTTCGTCGTTGTAAATGACAACAATTTGCTAGCTTTTAACAAATAAAACATGCTTGATTTTCTTTGGCTTCCAAAAAACTTACAATCAAAACTTTGGTAAGAATATAGAATACAGGCGAAGATTCACAATCATTATCTCGCGTTTGTTTATATTTAATTGTTCAACGCGAAACAGAAATAGGCGGTATTTCGTGGAGAGGTACTTTTTGTTAGTAGTATGACACGATGTTTGAATATCAAACATACATTTCTGTCACACGAGAAAACAGAATCGCTTTTTAGAAAAAAAAAATGCGTTTAAACGCATTGTCCTCTATGAGAGCAATGGGATCTTTTAACTACAATCTGAGCTTTGTGTGCTCTGGCCCCAAAGTTATAAAACCTTTTTCATGCTCAACCCAGCTGCGCATGAAATTTTACCTGGCCCCGAGGTTATAAAACTTTTTTCATGCTCAACCCAGCTGCGCATGAAATTTTACCTGGTAATTAATAGCAAATTACTGATATATACAGTTGTTTTCTTGCTCAGTTTAACTGAGTATGAAATTTTCTCAGCTTATGAATATGAAAATGACAACATTAGTCGCCATTTTCATATTTATCGACAGAGAAAATTAGTTGGCATTTTCATATTCATAAGCAGAGAAACTTCATTAGTTGGCATTTTCATATTTATCGGTAGATAAAATTTCATGCTCAGCTGAGTTGAGCACGAAAAAAGTTTTTAACCTTGAGGCCTGTTTATTCTGCTTGATGGTAAATATGACCATGTGACTATTTGGTATTACACTAACATCATAATCCCTGCTAATATCGAAAATGTTTAAAATCTGTATCAGCAAAAAAAATTAGATGCATATACATGATAAAGCTAATAACAGATGACTGTAAATAGCGATGGTGCAGTATCACAGTGGGTACCCAATATTAAAACAGCATTAAATCAACGTTGATTTAACGTCATGACGTTGAAGCAACATTCATTCACATTGGGCAAACCTCGTATGAGTCTGGTATCCTTCATTATGAGCCGCCTCATCTCTGGAATTAAGTTGTTTGCAAGCTCAACCGTTTTCATGTTTTTTCGCTGTTAGGGTTTGCTTCTAAAGTTATTCGAGTCAAGTCATGTAAATTCGGACAACCGGTAAATTCGGACAGTAACATTGTTTCCTTTATATGTCAGTTATTTGGAATGAAAACAAAAATAAGTGGGCAAACAGTAAAAATCCTGATGAGACGGCTCATTATGAGTCGTCTCGTCTGGATTTCACTGTTTGCAATGATACGTCCGAATTTACCCGCTGTTCGAAGTTACCCGACTCGACCATATTCAAATGCTCCTGTATTGCAGTGCAATGCCGGACTTGCGACCTATGAGCTGTTCCAAGCTTTGAGCCAACCGCCTACCAAGATCATGATCTTAGGTTGCGGATGTTCTACAGAATCTGAGGTTACAGCTCAGGTGTCACACCTGTTCAACGTCACACAGGTAAGCTTTACCTTACATGGAGCTGTCCGCAACTTTCTACGCCACCTGGAGTAATGTGTGAATTCTGTTTGGCTATTTTCGGCCACCATAAAAATAAGGGTGCCGATCGAAAATGTAACAAGAAATATCTTTAAAAATAAGACGAAGTGAAAGAAGACATAATTGAAACAATTAATATTTTTTTATTTCTGTTGAAATAAGAAATTGGCTGCAAGCAAGGTTTCAGAATACGTCCCGCAAAATTATCTTCACTCAGTGTTTTAAATACACTATACGCCTTTAATAATTAAAATGTAAAAAAGGACCAAAATCTAATGGGGTATCTATGAGAAATTTTTACTGTAAAAATTCCAAGTTCAAAACCCTGTCGCTATGTCATAATAACAAAATAAAAATTGGCTAAGTTCAAAATGCTGTAAATATGTCTGATATTATTATTGAATAGCAGTATCCTTATGTTGGGGTTATCCACTATGGCGAGAAACCAGACTGGTCCGTAAATTATTGACATTCTTCGGTACATTCCGATATGCTTCCGATGATACGGTACTGTATTTTACCCGGTTCAGTACAGCCGGGTGCGTAAATTTACCGGAACGGATCGGAATGGACTGAATTACCGGAACGGACCCGTTTTCCCCTATCTTCAGTAGATATTTGTAATATTTTTTTTTAAATAACTCTTATTTAATAATAATACATATTCTGTATGCCATCTAGCGCAAATCAATTAGAGATATTAGTCAAAGTATTTTGCGCCATGGGTAGGCCTCTTAATACCCCACGCATTTCATCTTTCACGCGTTTCATCTTAAAATCATATAATCTTATACAAAAATCTGGTTATCTTTCTTCCAAGACTTGGAGCGAATGAAAAACACAAAAATTCCCGAATTTGTTCCATAGTATCATGACCAACATTTCAGCCATAGAAAATATGTAGAGCTTTTGTGTTTCAGCTTTAAATTGAAACATTACAGTGGTCTAAATGTATAAAGGGAATATTTGTATATCGATTGTACAGTTAGCACCATTACCATGTTTCAGTAAGTCGTCAATTTATCTGACGGACAGACATTTGTTTCGCCAATAGTCCTTATCAGATATTGTCAAATCAAAATCAGGGGTTGCAAGTTAAGATAATACATGTTAGTCATAGGTATGGCCTTGAATTAATCTGCGCGTGTAGATTGTATCAAAATATCTCAAAAATCGGCTGGAAATATGAATAATAAGGGTCCGTTCCGGTCCGACCCGGTAATTAAGTCCGTTCCGGTAAATTTACGCACCGAGTACAGCGAACTACTTTTTTTTACTACGAAAGACTTTTCGCACCATAGAATCTTTTTTTCTCAAGCCATCGGCATTTGCGTTTCTCGCGTTCTGCTTAACTCTATCAATCATTACAGCGTTAAAGTGAAAAACATATTTAAAACTAGGTGCAAATACTAACATTTTTAATGTAACTAAATCTTCTGACAGGTGAATAACAATTCCATGACATATGCGCTCTTCCATACAGAGATCAAGTCGAGTTTTGGCGGCAACGATGATTTTATTAGACTTCGTCTAAAAACTTCTACAGTTTTATGCCGATTCTTTCGAAACTTGTCATGGTCTGAAAATATGCATGTGGTTTGGATATAATCCTCACATTATTTTTTGTCACTTTTTCCACAAGTTGAGCTAAGTCATTTTAAGGGCGTTTTTACTATCATAGTGACTAGACAGTGGGTACCTTGTGTGCGCAACTCCTCATACAGTTTTATGCCGATTCCTTTGAAACTTCACAGGTGTTTTGATCATTGTCTGAAGATATGCATGTGGTTTGGATATAATCCTGAGATTATTTTTTATTACTTTTTTCGCAAATTGAACTTAGCCATTTTTCATACATTTTTACTATCACAGTGAATAGATAGTTGGTTCCTTGTGTGTGCAACTCCTACAGTTTTATGCCAATTCCTTTGAAACTTCACAGGCGTTTTGATCATGGTCTGAAGATATGCATGTGGTTTGGATATAATCCTCACATTATTTTTTTTATTACTTTTTTTCACATTTTTAACTTAGCCGCTTTTCCAGCTCAAACACTTAAGTGTATATACAGTGGAGACCTAGTTTCCAAGGCGGGGGACATAAATTCGTCGAATTTGCTTGTTGTTAATGCTTTTTTATGGTTGTTGGTGGTGGTGGTTATTATTATTATTGAAATCGCATTTAAGTCATTTGGATAATAAACATTGTGTATTGGAACGTCAGACAATATATACTAAAACCAGTTTCTGAAAGATCTCTTTTTAAAATTACTATTATTATTTTGTTATTGACCTATATCTCTTGATTTTTGTAACTTCTGGAATCCAGTTGCGTAGCTTCCATTAAAGGGCTAGTGAACTGCTTTTCAACATGCAATGGAATCATGGAAATAACTGAAAATGTTGTCAAAAAGTGCAATGAAAATGTCCATTTGGTTAAGAAAATGGCCAAAGGGTTAAAAACTAAAATTTAGATTTAGAGCTGAAAATATGCGAGGGATTTTATGAAGTCCTTTGAGTAATTCATATTTAAACCTTTAAAAAATCTACATGTTTTTCACGTTTTTTTTTTTTTTTTTTTGTTTTTTTTTTTTTTTCCTGAAATAGATAAAGAGAGACAAGTGACATCATCTTATGAAAACAAAATCAAATATTTTGCATCAGAATATAGTGATAATTACTGGAATCAAAATTACCTATGCAAATAAAGCTCTAGAAAAGAAAAAGTGTACAGGGCTGAGGGCTGAAAATCTAATTTGTATAAACTTAAAATCTAGTTTGAATAAACAATTAGAATTTGGGTTAGCTTTCTTGGATGGGGCTTTTAACACTCCGTTTCTCTCATAAATACCTGTTCATTAAGAATATTTCTGGAGTAACTAAAGAAAACAGTTCGGTAGCCCCTTAAGACCTGGGTTAGATTTCTTAGATGGGGCTTTTAACACTCCGTTTCTCCCATAAATACCTGTTCATTAAGAATATTTCTGGAGTAACTGAAGAAAACAGTTCGGTAGCCCTTTAAGACCTGAAAACTGTACAAAATATACGCAAGCATCTTTAGATGCAGAATATATTATATTTTCGTCCTTTAAGATCAGAGGATATGTTTTGAGGAATCTGAAATTTGAGATTGGTTTAGACACTTATTCTAGATCATCATTTTTATACCCCGCCACACTTTAGTGGCGGGGTATTATGTTATACCTTTCGGTGTCTGTCCGTCCGTCCGTCCGTCCGTCCGTCCGTCCGTCCGTCCGTCCGTCCGTCCGTGCTCACCATTTCCGATCGATAACTTGAGTATTTATTCATGGAATTTTTTCAAATTTTGCATACATATTGTTATCGGCGATGAGTGGTATGGGATTGTTAATGGGCAAAATCCGTCCATTTTTAACGGAGTTACTGCCCTTTTTCGTATTGGAAAAATGGTTTCTGGCCTGTTATTCCTTTACTGTTCATGATATCTGAATGAAACTTCACAGATATGTTGCACATCAAAGGTTACATATTGTGACTAAGGACCGTCACTCTGACCTTCCCAGTTTGTGAGTTATCCGCCCTTGATAGGTCTGAAAAAAGGTTTTTGACCTATTGTTCCTTTACTATATGGAATATCTGAATATAACTGCACAGATATGTTTCACATCAAAGGTAACATATTGTGACTAAGAACCGTCACTCTTACCTTTCCCGTTTGTGAGTTATCCGCCCTTGATTGAATTAAAAAATGTTTTTTACCCGTAGTTCCTTTACTATGTGGAATATTTAAATGAAACTTTACAGATATGTTTCACATCAAAGGTTACATACTGTGACAAAGAACCATCACTCTTACCTTTCCAGTTCATGAGTTATCTGCCCTTGATAGGTCCGAAAAATGGTTTTTGACCTGTAGTTCCCTTTCTATATGGAATATCTGAATAAAACTTCACAGATATGTTTCACATCAAAGGCTTCATATAGTGACTAGGAACTGTCACTCTGATCTTTCCGGTTTGTGAGTTATCCGCCCTTGATTGATCTGAAAAACGTTTTTTTATCTGTAGTTCCTTTACTATATGGAATATCTGAACGAAACTTCATAGGTATGTTTCACATCAAAGGTTACATATTGTGACAAAGAACCATCACTCTTACCTTTCCAAGTAATGAGTATTCCCCCCTTGATAGATCTGAAAAATGTTTTTTGACTTGTAGTTCCTATACTATATGGAATATCTGAATGAAACTTCACTGATATGTTTAACACCATAGAATAGGAAACAGAGTCTCTCAGCTCAAAGAAATGCTTTACAGCCTGATCTAAATCTACACTGGTCAGAATGCTCCACGTTGTTGGGTGGTTTATATTAATATTTATTTACAGTAAGGACATCATATCTCTGTCTGTCTCAGTTCTGTGGCTCTTTAGCTATTATATATCTCAAAAAATAAGTTAGGATGCACAGCAGTGGCGGGGTATCATGCAGTGCCTGCGGTGCTTTTATTATATTATATGATCCATTTTTGATACTAATCAGGCTTTGAATCGACACGAATAAAAATAAAGGAATTACAGTATGCTTTTTCTCTGGTTTCGTTACCAGATATTGTCAGGGTCACTGAGGAGGCTTTATTAGCCGATACTACATAGTCTGGTCAATGTTCCTGCTTCTTAATGTATTCTCTGCTCTTAAAGGATCTCTTTAAGATTTTAATTTTATTACAGGTCTGAAATTTGTACAAAATATACGCAAGGACCTTTCGTTGAGGCCCGATAAATGTACAAAATATACGCAAGAATCTTTAATAGATATATAAGTAAGATATATATATATATATATATATATATATATATATATATATGGTAGGATTAAATCATCAACAGTGCAAAACAATATTTACTGAGCGCTTTCGGCTTTCGCCTTCTTCAGAGTTTACAGGTACAAGAAAAAAATCAAAATTTCAACATTTCTACAGGTAAATCAAGAAAAAACAAAACAACCATGAAAACGTTTCTCAATTTACTATTCAAATTCACATTAAACGACCAAAGAAACTGAAAAAAGGTCGTTTAACAAAGCAAAACTGCCACAAGGCGGCCGCCCCACGGCCCCAGTTCGAATTTGAAACCGCAAACGGCTGCCAAAATGAGAAAAACCGCACCATGCGACCCGTAGCGGTGTATCTATAGCGACATACATACATTCTGCACACCGGCCATTCAGCCACGATGCAAAACTCACCACAATGAAGGAAAAAGAGAATCTTACATGCAACCACATCGCCACAAAAGCAAGAGTGGAACACTGCATGTCTGGAATAATGCAAGACGCCCCCGCAGAAATAGACCGAAGGCGGGACCGAGGCTAATCTCCTTTGTTAATGCCGCTTGGATTCAAAGTGTTAAGACGACGTATCCAATAGCTCTCACGACTTTTTCTGGCATTGTCTTTCCACTCTGAATTGCTTTCTAAGCAGCAAACAGAGGCATGACTGAGAAAGTCATGTCCCTGCAAGCAAAAGCGCTCAGCGGCAGGAGATCTTTCAAATCTCCTGCGTCTCCAGTCATCTCTGTGACCATTCATTCTGATATTCAGAGGGCCCCTGGTTTCCCCAACATACTGCTTTCCACACTTGCCACAAGAGATCAGATACACAACATTCTGTGTCCTACAATTGGTGTCACCTTTAAGCTTGACACGAGCACCACTGGACGATGTGGCTGTCTGAGAGGGGGTTATCATTCTACAGGTCTGACATCTTGATCTGCCACAGGGTTTACATTCTCCAAGAGATTAGCCTCGGTCCCGCCTTCGGTCTATTTCTGCGGGGGCGTCTTGCATTATTCCAGACATGCAGTGTTCCACTCTTGCTTTTGTGGCGATGTGGTTGCATGTAAGATTCTCTTTTTCCTTCATTGTGGTGAGTTTTGCATCGTGGCTGAATGGCCGGTGTGCAGAATGTATGTATGTCGCTATAGATACACCGCTACGGGTCGCATGGTGCGGTTTTTCTCATTTTGGCAGCCGTTTGCGGTTTCAAATTCGAACTGGGGCCGTGGGGCGGCCGCCTTGTGGCAGTTTTGCTTTGTTAAACGACCTTTTTTCAGTTTCTTTGGTCGTTTAATGTGAATTTGAATAGTAAATTGAGAAACGTTTTCATGGTTGTTTTGTTTTTTCTTGATTTACCTGTAGAAATGTTGAAATTTTGATTTTTTTCTTGTACCTGTAAACTCTGAAGAAGGCGAAAGCCGAAAGCGCTCAGTAAATATTGTTTTGCACTGTTGATGATTTAATCCTACCATATACTTATTTCAATCATTTTGAATCCATTTGTTGGATCCAGTGCTACCGGGAAGATTTTTGTTTGATGTTTGTCTCATTTCTCCCTATATATATATATATATATATATATATATATATATATATATATATATATATATATATATATATATATATATATATATATATAGGGAGAAATGAGACAAACATCAAACAAAAATCTTCCCGGTAGCACTGGATCCAACAAATGGATTCAAAATGATTGAAATAAGTATATGGTTTGGATCAATATATATATATAGGCATTTGAATTAAGGACCATTTTTCGTATATAATTAAATCCCCAATATAGTAAATTAGATCTTGACGTCAAATAACAAACCAGCAATGATTTTCATGATCATAGAATCCAAAATGTCATAGCTGTACAACAGCGCCATAATTTTACAAATGATAAAGACTAAAACTTCTAATCAAAATCATAATGTTGAATTGTAACAAATAGCCCCACTAGAGCAGATACTTTGAAGTAGGTCAAGAAGCTAAACCTATTCTACATGGTACTTATCGCTGGAACAGTTTTTGTAGAACATGTGCAAGCATATAATATCTAGATCAGCCTGGCCTGCAACACAACCTGGCCAGGCATGAACAGTTCATGAATACTAAGGAAAGTAGGCATAGTGACAATAAGCGTGAGTCGTTTCCGATTCGCCTGCTGATAGCTGATCTAAGGCTTATTTTAGGTACCTTTATTCGCAGTGCAGCTTAATTAGGATAAAATTGATACTAAGCTGATTCTCTTCAATTGTATCATCAGAAAATAAAATGCTCTGATTGGAACGTCTTTGAAAGTAACATATTTTTGTCATATTCATCGTCATGAAATTCTGAATACATATCTTCATTCTCACGACTACCATGTTAATGCGGCCGAGCCTTTTTATATAGGCTCCCTCAACTTTTTTAAATTCACAGTATGATGTATCTTAGACTAAACGTGTTTGAAAACTCGAAGCCCTCAATATTGTCGTCTGCTTTTTAGGCGTTTTTATGGTTAACTCTTCAACCCTATATTGACCAGTGGACTTGTCCCATCCTTATTATTTAAATGAGTACATTTATGGTTTTAGGAAATGATAGTGCAGTGCCATAATGGTTTTAAAAATGCATTTCTATGTTTTATCTTATGCATGTTCTTATTATTTTTGGTTCGGTTTGGGTTGCTGAGTGGCCACCTTTCGGGAACAAGCTGCTTACTCGGTTGGCCATATGTTCTCTGTATCTTGATTATTTGTAATCTTAGTTGTTTCCAACTAAGGTTTGAGGGCTGGATTTGGATTTGGATTGTTCTGTTCCTGGTCTTTGCATACTTTTTACTATCCATAAAATCTGTGCACTTTTGTCACAGCCTACAAGTTCAGATTCTGGTGAACTTGTCAATACCAAATTATTTGTTTACATAGATGGCTGATAAGCAGCTGTAACTGTTGTTTAAGTTGCTTCCTGGGGTGATATGGTGGTCAAGCTGTTTGATGTTAAAGGTTTTACAAGCAGTATATAAGCTTCCTGTTTTCTTATGCTGTTGGAGGCTAGTTAACAAATAACCATTACAAATTTATCAGATCCTTGAATGAAGGTTCATTCCAGAGTTTGAACCTTATAGTATATACGAGGGTTGTTCAGAAAGTTCTGATTCTCGCCAAATAACTTTGTTTAGCGGCATGCTGGAGCAATTGCTTTGCACATATTGAAAGCACTACATTTTGCCTTTACAGTGATACCAAACACTATACAAAGGTACATTTGCTTATTGAGGTACAACGCGTTTTATTAGGCCCCAGTCATACCACTGGGTTAAAGTCATGTGTGGATTTATTTTCAGTGTGTCATTCAAGTAAAAAATCATCGTAAATACAAAATGATTTTTTGTCAGCTGTTTGTCAGTCGTTGCCGTCAATATCCTTGAAAAATTAGAGGGGTAACGAACGTTTCCAATTCATCCCTTGCAAAGCAGTGCGCAGTTCTAATGACGTTATTGAAATCGACGTCAACGTCATTTTCTAAGGCTGTGACAACTTCGTTTTTTACAATAATTTTAATTATTCCATGCAAAAGGTTTTCCTGACAAGATTTTGAATGCTAAGGCATTTGTTTTCGTTTCAAAAAATGATGACTTTAGCAGACAGGGGGAATTTGCTACCACATAAAATGCAGATAATCCAAATTCAAGGGACAGTATGGAACATAGATTAAATATGATTTCTGCGATATTTACAGGACACGGTTGCCTAGGGTTTGTGTTTAGGTAGCCATGACGAAAAAATTAGAGACTGCTTACATGTGAACTATGACCTTCTAAAGTAAAAATTCGCAGTGGCTGTAGGGTATTCCTCTTTCAAAGACGTTCAAAAATTTGTCCTTTAGAAAATATACACTGCGTTTGCACAGTTGTCCTGACATATTACAGCTTTATAAAGTTTCGCTATCAGATTTTCTGTATTTATAATGCTTATCAAACTATGACATCACGATCAGAACTTTTTGAACATCCCTCGTAAAGTTTATATCGATAACTGTAGGGCATTGCAAAGTAAAAACTGTCATAGAGACTGTTGGAACGAGAAAGAAAAGGGAGACCAGGGCCCAGTTGTTCAAAACTAACGACGTCGTTAGTTAACGTGACGTTAAAATTTCAAACGTTAATATCACAACTATGCCAGTATTTTTTGTTGCAAAAATGTGAGTTGCAAAAGCTACTCACATTTTTTTCAACAAAAAATATCAGCGTATTTGGTAATAAAAATGTAAAACACTTAACGAGTAGACCTCTTAACGAGCTCGTTAGGCTAACGATGCTTTGAACAACTGGGCCCAGATTGCAAGATTTATTCTTATCAGTCTTTGAGATGACTGCCTTATTTACATTAAAAAATTACAGTATGCTTGTCTCTGGCTTTCGTCATCAGACATTGTCACCAGGGGCGTAGCTACCTATACGCAAATACGCAGGTGCATATTGAAATTTTGTCAAATTGACAAAATTTCAACACACACCAGCATATTAGCAGTTTGGAATGTTGTAAATTGGGCAAGATTTCAATACAAACAGCCAACTTGCATGAAAATATGAAATATCCAAGGGCTAAACCACATGATTTCCTCTCAAGGAGTATAAACACGGCACTGTGCGTATCACGGAATAGCCTCTAGCTACGCCCCTGGTCACGGTCACTGATGAGGTTTGAGTAGCCGAAACTTGGAAGAATAGCCCATGTTCCTCCTTTTGAATATGTTCTCTGCTCTTGAAGGATTTTTTCAAAGATTTTAATTAGATCTGATATACATTAGGAGATAATAATATCTTTTTACTTGCGTTTCGTGTAGCAACAGAAGTTACGTACGAACTGTTAAAGATTTAGGGAAATCCGTCAGAATTACGTTGCTATCATCAGCAGATAGTACATGTAGAACGACATCATTTGTTGCGAAAGTAAACAGCATTAGTCACGTAAAGAGATTAATAGATACTCTAGAAAGCCATCGTTCTGGCTTTAATTACATACAATGATATCATTTAGTGCTGGAACAGACCTGTGTAAACTAATAATTAATATATTATAGAGTTTCTAGAAAGACATTGTTATCATTGTTACATGTATGTTCAGCCATTCTTAGTGGTACAGCTAAGGATATACTAGTTAAAAGTTTAACGGATGTCCTAGAATGACATTTAGTCCAGGAGCCCAAAAGAAAAAGAAGAGGTTCGCTCTCCTTTAATAGTAGAGTTTGGCAACCCTATGCATTAAAATATACATTTATGTTTCCGTAGATTTTGGCCCGGAGACATTTCGAGAAACGCCCAGGAGACTAAAAATGACCATCTGCTCACCTGAGTATTTTTACAGAGAATAGACCTATCTGGTCTGCTGTGCTTCTTCCGATACTGAAACCAGCCCTTTGTTCAGCGATTATCTTTTCAACTTGCGGTTTAAGCATGTTCAAGATGATTTTCAGCATTACTTCAGTTTGAGGCTGATGGTTGTGTAGTTCTGGCAGAGCTGCTGTTGGCCCTCTTGAGAGAACGTAGTAACCAGCGACGGAGTTATTGGGGTCGGCCATTCTTCTGAACTTTTAACAGACATTTCATGGTCTACCCGCCTGCTTGAACAGGTTCTACTGAAATATTATCAATCCCGGCAGATTTTTCAGTGCAGCTCCTGCAATCTAAGCTGCCTCGCGAAGGGTCGGTTGTAGATCTTTTTCTGAGTGCCAAGTGCAGTCCAGAACTGTATTGTCACCATCACACATGGTTGTATAGCTCTGAGCAATATTCTGTCCATCTGCTGAGAACTTTGTGCTCTTTTAGACATGTCCCAGACTAGTCCTGGATTTTGTTTATCTTCCCTGTTTCCCTGAAGTTAGATCCTTCACCATCTGTTACGCAGATATTTTTGTTCAGGCAAGTTTCAATCTCCTCGCACTGTCCTCCTTTGCTTTCTTCAGGGTCTTTTGAACACTCTTGTCAGCTGTCCTGTATTCTTACACTCCTTCTGTTTCATACCGGCTCTCGAATCTCTCCTCTCATCAGCGAGATCCAGAACATATCTGGTGACACAGGGCGTTGTCCTCTGACGTTCCTTCCCAAGTATCTCACTGGCTGTGTCAGTCAATGATGTATTGTAGTTTGTAATCATGCTATCTGTGTCTGTCATCATCCCTCAGACTGATGAATGCTGCAAATTTCCCGCCTATAGTTACTTGGAACGTGCATGTCAACATCTGGGTTTTTGAACTTCTCATGGTGAAACCTCAGTCTTGGCTGTATTGTCTTTCTGGTCTCCTTCAGACGAACTTGAGACGTAGTCATCATCAGGTAATGTACACTTCCTATGTTTGCGCAACCGCTTCCTCACCAAGATGTCATCAGTCTGGTCTTATGCTTCCTGTCTCGGCTGTGCTATGTCCACCTTGTGGATAGTTTTTTGGGCCCAGGTATTTGTCAGTACATGTTGTTAAAGTTGCAAATTTAGGAGTTTGAAACCTCTCTTATTTGCCTCGGCATTGCAGTAGGGTCCACATATACCTCTCCAGTCTGTTTGTGATTCCCTACCACTTGTGGGGGGAGGGGCGCATAGGGCAGTCTGTAGCACGTCCTACTTATAAGTCAAAGGTCCCGGGCTTGATACCCGATCCGGCAACTTACTTTCATTTCCTCTTCCGCTGATTCAAGAAGGACAGTTGTCAGTTACTGGTAAAAATAGTGCACTTAAGCACTGGTTAACCGCTTAGGAGATCTAAGCCTGCCCAGGAACAGTATGATTTGGTTAAATGGCCGTACCGACATAAACATAGCTGTTTACCGTGGACGTTAAACAATAACACAACAACAAAAATATCCTTTGGTCCGTCTTCAAAAATGTTACTTGGGCAAAAAGTCAACCTGATGGAGCCCTTACTTCTCCAGGCTGATTATGTTGACCACAACCGAATTCCATGAGAATTATTTGCTCGCCTTGGTCATGAACACATGTCCGTTGGCTAAGAGTGTTATTCCATCCCGGGAGTTTACTTTTTCTAGGAAGACGTTCACTCTTTGATGTTGGGTCTACATCAACCCAAATTGACCCCTAGGCTTGGGAGACTCATGGAGGTGGAAGTGTTTTCTCCAAGCAAGCCTCTGAATATAATACAACCAGACGGAAAGGGCCAAGCTGATTAGGCCTATCCTAATCAACAGTGATCTCTGAAATCTAGATGTACCAAGCTGAGCAAGGCTCGCTCGGATCTTGCAAGTAACACACGACTGTTGAACTCATGTTGGTGCTCTACACTGGCCGTTGACTTCTTCGAGGAAGTTTTCAACCCATTGATGATGTTTTCACAGGTGTTCTTTAGCACGTTTTTTTCACAGACCTAGCAATGAATTCCTAGGCGGACTGCCAACCAAGGCTAAGGATTGCACCTACCCTTCTACATGTAGTTCTTATTACCCTCCCAGGCTGATGAGATCCATCTGCCCACATGCAACCGTTAGTATTGGACAACATGGTTCCATGAATTAGGTTATACTATGCACTCGTACAATATTTAGTTCGAAAAAAGCCCTGGTTCCACAAGTTTATAAAATGAAATTTTATCTTTATACAGTATAATCGAATCATATTGCGCATTTTGTATAAATTGTATTTTACATATAAAATGTCCATATAAAACGTGCATAAATATGTAACATATATAAGTCAGTGACACATACGAATATGTATATATTCTCCTTTAACAGACTACCACCTTGTAAGGAAACTTTATAAAATGTCCATTTACTACATTATTTTTGATACAGATTAAACAGGGTTGCGGATTAACCCTGTTCTTCAGAGTTTATATAAACTTAATATTTATGACTGACATGTGTGCCAGATTTGCATCAAATTAGACGTTTATATATTTATTTAAACATTTCAGTGTTCATCACCAGTATTCCAACCAAAATGCGTTATTCCTGTCAATGAGAGACAGTTGTAGTTTAAATTTAAATAGTTTGGTCATTGGTTTAAGAGAATTTTGCATTCATATATCTCATTTTACCGTGGCATGCCCGTTATCTCGAACAAAAATGTTATGCACTTAAAAATTGTCACAGGCTATATGCAAACCCTCCATACTTAAATAAAATCAAAATCTTATAGAAGGGATTCAGAACATAACATTTTTATAGGGTGGGGTCAAAATTACGAAACTTATGCTGCTGGTAATTATCCCTTCGTGGGGCCCTTTTCTTGATATTTACCTCACCTTGGAAGGTCTTATTTATTAGAACACATAATGTGGCAACATATATATGGGTGTAATTTTATACAAAATTAAGACAACCAGATTTTTTCAAAATTTAAGAAAATGAGAGAAAATAGTCATTTTTTGTCATTCTTACAAATTCACCCCTCTAGCGCCCCAGAGGGATTTCTCAGAATGTCTCCGGGCTTTATTATGTCCAGAGGGGTATAGGCTATAACATCCACATGGGCGCCAAACTCTACTTTTTAGGGAGAGCGAAAGTGTTTTCTAGCGTAGATACAGATTTCGGGCCTAGCACTAATTGCTACTTCTGTGATTTCGCACACCAGTTTTTAGGGCAACGACACAGTATAAAACTAAATAGTTAAGAGATTATAATTCCGTGTGACTACTAGATTGGCATTGTCTATGGGAAGGAGAAACAAACCTGGTATTACTGAGAGTTAAAATAACACTTTTAGAATGCCCGCAAGACCGACATTGGTATCATTTGCATGTCTCTGATTGACATCTAATGATCGCATTGTTTTTCTCGGTCAAGACATAAATGATCATTAACATTCTTCGTGTATTTTATGTATAGTCGTCATATATTTAAATTCAGAGTCATTATAGCTGTTATTGAAGTTCGCTTGCCGTTTGTTGTATTCTATAAGAGATCATGTTTATTCCATTATATTTATACACAAAATATACGCAAGGATTTTAGTAGAGGCCTGATAAATGTTCAAAATATAAGAGCCACGACGTGAGAAAACCAACAATGTGGGTGTGCGCCCAGCGCAGACTCAGATCAGCCTGGGCATCCGCCCAGTCTGATCAGAATCTTCGCTGTCCGCATGGAGGTAGCTTAGACCCTTATCTATCCTTTAAGCGCTTAGCGAAGGGTCTGATCAGGCTGGGTAGATGTCCAGGCTGATCTGTCTGAGCTGGGCGCACAACCACATTGTTGGTTTTGTCGTGTCGCGGCTCATAAGGTGGGTTAAGCGCTGGATTGCTGGACTAGTGGTCTCGGGATCAATTCCCACTGAAAGCGGAAATCTTTTCAACTGTAATAGGGATTCCATTGCACATCGCCTTTCACTAGTATCACCCTCGCATCATGCCTGACATGACTGAAATACTGTTGAAAGGACGGAAAATTGCATGTCATCCATCCATAATATATGTCTGTTTTTTTCCATTATTAAATACAGAAAAAGTGTCCTAACAAGATGCTGCATACTGCAAACTTCCTTCTTATGAGATATTTTGCAAAAAGTCATTTAATGAGACCTTGGGCATTTATTGGTTAATCTGAATGTACATAAAAAAATAATGACATCAGAACAGGATACCGGTAGATAAGAACGAAAGAATACCGTTAAACTCTAAGTATTAGCAAACAGTACAGACCCAGATCAGAATTCTCTTAATTCGGATCAAGGCCTACATTAATTGCCATTCCATCTGCAACTCAAGTTCACGTGCTCCATTTTAGGACAATTACGGTAATTATTTTCAGTGTCCCAATTTTCCCCATATCATGGTTTTTCTATAGGAGAATAAAACAATCCATCAAGAGTGTCCATGTAGGAGATCCCGAGGGGTCGGAGTTTCAGCCAGGGACGAGGCTTGCCGAGTTCCTGGTTGAACTTCCGACACCGAGGGTGAGATTTGCCTATCCTACATGGACTGGCCCATGATGGATTATTTTTCTCCCATTGTTAGCGGATTTCAAACCTCAAGTCGGATTAGGCTTCAAAACAGGAAAATTTTAACCAGTGTTCCGAAGTAAATTTTGAGCAGCCCAGTGTGTTTATCGGGTCATAAAATGTGTGTAAACAGTTTGCACCTTAAAAATAGACTGAAAACACGATATGTTTTTTCTTCCAAAGGGCGAAAACAAAATGCAACTTATATTAGCCTGTCAGTTCGGTTCAGTTCAGTTCTCTTATCGACATTACCCAAGTGGCTCAACGGTACGTAACCATAGTTGCACACACTTGGCGCCGTGTGTCCGTCCAATTAGCCTGTCAAGTTTGGTAGCGACCCATTATAATCGTTTTGAGTGACGTCATTAAAGTTGAGTGACGTCACAAACCTATGATCTGCTACCAAACGTCATCCGACATCTTTGTGTGTCCATTTTATTCAGTTAAAGTTAAAATATTAGTCAAAAATTGAAAAAGTCTTGTTGCTAATATAAGAAAGATGTTGCCTGGTGTATGATTATAACAATCCATCATGAGTGTCCATGTAGAATAGGGGTGAGATTTCCCTATCCTATATGGACTGGCTCATGATGGATTATTTTTCTCCCACTGTTAGCGGATTTTAAACCTCAAGTCGGATTAGGCATCAAAACAGGAAAAGTTTGAATTTTTAACCAGTAATATGAAGTAAATTTTGAGCATCCCAGTGTGATTATCGGGTCCTATAATGGGTGCGTTGTGAACACAGTTTGCACCTTGAAAATATACGGAAAACACGATATGAGGACTATTTTATCTTCTAGAGGGCGAAAACAAAATGCAACTAAGCCTCTCACGTCACGCGCGTCATCATCATCATATTTCAATTCTCATATCGACGTTACCCACGCACCTCAGCGGAACGAATCCATAGCCGCAGTAACGGGGCGCCGAGCGTCCGTCCATTCACGCGCGTCAAGTCTGCTAGCGATATTTTTTAATCGGTTTTAGTGACGTCATTAAAATTAAGTGACGTCACAAACCTATGATCTACTATTAAACGTCATCCGACATGCTTGCGTGTCCATTTTGTTCATTTAAAATTAAAATATTTGTCAAGAACTGAAAAAGTCTGGTTGCTAATATATGAAAGATGTTGCCAGGTGTAAGATAGAAGTTTCTTATATGAGAAGTTTCTTATATGAGCTTAGGGCCTATCTTATAATAGGCCTATGCAAAGGTTGGAGAAAGAAGTTTCTCATATGAGCTGAGGGCCTGTCCTATATATGCAAAGGTGGGAGAAATATTAATGTTTCAAGATAATATCGTCTATAACAAAACTCCCCCACCACCACCACACACACACCGAAGTTACTGTAGAAATTATAGGAAATGAAACATGACCTTTATTCAAAAACGTTGGCCTCTGCAGAAAATGAATCAATAGATGTGAAACAATTTGAAAGCAAATATAGAGAAGAGATATTGCTCCTTTCCCGCTGAAATTTTATGCGAGAATTTAAAGCAAGTTAGAAAATGTGACTACTTTTTTATTATTAAGTCTATGGAAAAAAAACTACAGACTGGCTTAACTTCTTTCGGCTCGTTTATTTGAGAAAAAGATTCATATTCAAAACCAGTTTTCATTTTCAGTTGTCATATGGCTCGTCATCTCCTATACTGTCGGACAGAAAAAGATTCCCGAATTTTTTCCGGCTTGGTGGCCCGGACCAGAAGCAGAATCCGGCCAAGATTGCTCTACTGAGAGAATTCAACTGGAGAAAGGTAGCCACAATAAACCAGGCCTTGGAATTCTTCTCTGTGGTAAGTAAAGCTCTACTGCCTCGTATTCTGAATGATTTCAGATATAGAGGATCTTACATGAGTGCTCATGTATTATTGAATTTATTAAACGAGTTGGGGAAAAAGATCAGATGCGAGGATTTGCCGAGCATTTTATCGGTTTTCCCCAACGAGTTTAATAAATTCAATAATACAGGAGCACGAAAGCAAGATTCTATTCATCATATGACACTAAAATCGCATTTTATCAGCAATTTTGCACTAAACGTCACGATTTCGCCATTAGAAAATGCGACGTGACGTTTTTATGGACGTCAACGCATAAAGTTACGACGTAATTTGCATATTTAATCCACTAGTTGATTATCGTTTTTAATGCATGGCTTTATTACACTCTCAGATGCGACGTCATATGATAAATACATAATTTTGTTTCGAAACCGTCGATAAAAGCTTGAGAATACGCTCATGCTTTCAATTAGTGTGAATGATAAATTCTTCAGAATAAGATGCTAAAAAAATGTCGTATCGAGTTATAACTGAAGTCAATATTCTTTTGCAATATAATGCGACGTCTGATTGGACAAGATCAAAAAATGCGGCATCAAAAACGGCATTACGAGCGTACAGTACTTCACCTTTTGCTGAAGTCTGATTTTACGTTGCCAAAAGCGCCTACTATAAGGTGAAAAGTAATACACTTTGAAAGATGAAAATGTGAAAAAGTACATCAGAATGGGAATTTGTCAATTGCCGTTTTATTCTAACGGAGACGCTGACGCATCACAGTAAAACGAAATTTGTGACCATAAAACTGACGAATACTTCCCAAATGAAAATTTTGAGAACAGTTAGCCCATGATTTTACTTCATGTGGCATTCAATATTTTTCGGACTCTTGCTCGTAATTTGACTTCAGAGGAAGTCTGATACGGCCATTGAGTTCACACTGTCATGTAATAGGATAGTTAGGTATTTCAGATCTCTGTTAACAAAGGAAAGAATTCGTCTGTCTGGACATTTTAGAAATAGAAAGTAATGTTAACGACGTATTTTAATTAACAGGGGAACTATATTTTGATTACATTGGTCATTATAGTTGGAATGGGTACAGGGCACGCACCCGTTTACCTAGGAGCCATGCCATAACACAGCCGCGACACGACGAAACCAATAAAGCGGCATATGCGCCAAGCAAAGATTCAGATCAGCCAGGGCATCCGCCCAGTTTAATCAGTCTTCGCTATCGGCATGGAGGTAGCTTCAACCCTAAACTACCTTTTAAGCGCACGGCGAAGACTCAGATCAGACATGACTCACATGCCACTTTGTTAGTTTGTCGTGTCGCGGCTGTTGTCATGACACGGCTCCTGTGTGTAAGGTGTATTGGTGCAGCCAAATGAGCCGCGACATGAGAAAACCAACAATGTGGTTGTGCGCCCAGCGCAGGCTCAGATCAGCCTGGGCATCCGCCCAGTCTGATCAGAGTCTTCGCAGTGCGCTTAAAGAGTAGCTAAGGGTCTAACATACCTCCATGCGGACAGTGCAGACTCTGATCAGACTGGGCGGATGCCGAGGCTGATCTGAGTCTGCGCTGGGCGCACGACCACATTGTTGGTTTTCTCGTGTCGCGGCTCATTAATGCTTTCTGTCATTTTTAAGGAAAAACAGCCCAGACGCAATTTGTGACAATTTTTCTAATCCAAATTAGATTAGAGCATTAAAGTATTATCTATTGGTTCTCGGTTGCAATGATTTTAGAATCCGAGTATACTAAAGAGAAAAGAACGCGGACCTTTGAGATGAGATGCTGAACATTTCGTACAAACACGTATAACCGACAAGGAAGTTCGCAGAAAGATCCAAGAAGGTATTGAAGAATATGATGAATTTCTGACCCTGGTCAAGAAATGGAAACTGATATGTTTGGCCCCGTCTCAAGGTTTTCTGGTTTAGCAAAGACAATTATACAGGGTACAGTGAAAGGAAAAAAAGAAGAAAAGGTAGACAAAAGAGGTGATTGGAAGACAGTTAAAAGAGTGGACAGTGATGGACTTTGCCAGCTCAACTAGGGCAGCTGAAACAGGTCAAAGTGGAAAGGGATTGTTTCGAAGTCATCTATGGTGCCCCAACGAACCTGTTGGGTTGTGGGATAAAAATAGAATAGAATACTGAAGGAACGCCAAATATTTTCTCATACGTTTTGGGGCTAGTAATTTTTAAAAGCAACTGTAAGCAAAAACAATCATAATTGTTGCAGACAAACAACTTCATTTTTCATAGATTTCTAACTGTTGGTGAATAACTACACTTTCGGGAAATTTAGTCTGTCCTATTTACTTTTGCCTTTTCTAATCTAAGAGAGGTTTGGCTCTTAAAGAGTTTAATGTTCATAGGGGAACTGGGGCCGTATTTATAAAACGACTTAAGTGGTTGCTATGCTGTTGCTAGGACTGAATTACTATGAAGGAGATTTCCTACAACTACGAAATTTACTCTGGAGGAACAGTCTAAAAAGACTGTTCCTCCAGAGCAAATTTCATAGTTGTAGAGAATCTCCTTCATAAAAATGTAGCCTTAGCAACAGCATAGCAACCACTTAAGTCGTTTTATAAATACGACCCCAGATTCCATTTTATAAAGGCTTTGTCGTCGATGGAAGCAAATAAGAAGTCACAAAGTTTGTCTCGACTTAAAAAAAAATGGCAAGCTGACAAGGCGATTAAACTGATTCAGTAAGTGCTCCCAGCAAAATTAATTAATATAATCCATTGTTGAGCCTTTCTTTCTGTCTTTCTTTCCGTCTTTTTATTTATTTATTTTTTAGAAAACAAATTAATGTAATAACAAACAATTCTTAGCTTTTAGAAAATGATACATATGAAAACTGATATTTAAACAAACAAACTATTTCTTCTTCTATTTTACGAGCTTTTATTGCACTATATTCTAAGTCAGATTATAAATTATGTATTTTCTTTTATAATGACTACTATTTTAGTATATTTTGTGATTTACTCTAAGTTCTCACTGACAAGCTCAAAGGGCAACATACACCGAACAATTCATTATTATGTGGCGACTTTGGGCTTCATGGGTAAAACTCATGTACTGTATATCCTCGGCTATCAGACGAGGGTTTTCCCTCCCAACCCAATCCCAAAATCTAGATCCGTCATATAAGACGGATCTAGATTTTTGGGATCGTTTTGGAAGACAAAAACCCCGTCTTATAGCTGAATTGAACAAAACTGATTTACATATTTGGGATGATTCTGAAAAAGCAAATGCTTCGTTTTATAATAGAATAGATACGGTGTGAAAGGATTGACAGTTGAAATTAATGAACGCACGTATAAGAGTGAAAAAGGCAGTCTCGCTAGTCTATGCCCTTGTTCAGTGTCACTGCCTCTACTACTAAATGCCATGAAAACCCTAAATATTTGACACATATATCTAATCAGAGTTCGAGGTTATAAAACTTGAGAATAATCTCAAACTCAAAATAAAGCACACTGATTGTGTTCGGAAGCAGCCAATCAGTGTGCTTTATTTTGAGTTTGAGAAGGTACTCGTTTTATAATCTCGGGGCCAGATAGTGCAGACCTACATCAGGCAGGTCTGACTTGGATCTGCACTCTTTGTCATTCCAACTGCATATGGCCCCATTTTAGGAAAGTATCATGGGTTTGGTTTAGATGTTCCAAGTTTTGGAAAATTTACGGTCTACTTCTTCTATCGATGTCTCGGACAGGTTATAGCAGTTCTGGGGTTATATTTATGAAAGCACTTAATTGGTTGCTATGCTGTTACCAAGGCTAAATTTGTATGAAGGAGATTCCCTACAACTATGAAATTTGATCTGGAGGAACAGTCTTTTTCAGACTGTTTCTGCAGAGCAAATTTCATAGTTGTAGGGACTCTCTTTCATAGAAATTCAGCCTTAGCAACAGCATAGCAACCACTTAAGTCGTTTTATAAATACGGCCCCTGACCTTTTCTTGGTATCTTTGCTGTTACTTTGGTGGAAGAGTATTCATGTAAGTTCGTCCCAAACTTGTTTTGGCCACACTTAAGGGACAGCTGTACTCAAAATAGTCATTTGGGAGGTAATTTGTTGGTTCTTTGGTCGGAAAATTTATTTTACGGCGACATGTCGGTGGAGCCGTAAAACGCTATTTGCGACTATAAAACGGACATTTTACGTCCCAAAATGACAATTTTCAATACAGTTACTCCCATTCTTATGTCTTTTTTCACGTTTTCACCTTTACAGGCGGGGTACTCTGAACCTGAAGCAGGTACTTTTCGGCATTGTAAAACCTAGCGTCAGCCAATGGGAAGCGACGTTTCTTTATTACGTCGGGTTCGCGGCAATACACTGTATCGCAAAATAATACTGTCGCATATTTTAAACGTTATCCAAGCAGACGTCGCATTTAATTTAGGAAATAGATCAGCTCTAGCAGTGAATTGTTGAGTAATAATTCACTGTTTGGAGGTCAGTTGTAAAGTAGATCATATCACGAGCGCGGAGCGCGAGTGATATATCTACTTACAACTGACCGCGCGAGTGATATATCTACTTACAACTGACCGACAAACAATGAATTATTACTCAACAATTCAATACTAGAGCTGAACTATTTCGATTCTGACGCTCAAAAACGCTGAAAAAGTATTCTTTTCATTCAAACTCTCCCAACCTTCCTGCCAGCGCGTTCATGCTCCCGCCAATATTCTTGACTGTATCTAGGGTAAATGAACGTTTTTATAGCGATTTTAGAAAGAAAAAGAGACGTTACACAGTCTAACGTCCCAAAAGTCATAAAATTACGTCAGTAATGCAAGTGACGTCAGCAATTAGACTCACGCGCTCCGAGACAGTGAATTGTTGCAGAATAAAACACGGAAACTTTCCATTGCTACTATAGGCGCACTGTGTTAGAATACTAAATGAATTAGAATGATCCTTCTCTCCCACTCTGACGTGCTGCAAATCTATTTTGTGTTTTCATAATTCTCATAAAGGCCTGTCTACAGTGCTATTTTCTATTCCGATTTGTAAATCATTCATTTTTTTAGTTCTGTAGTTTCCCTTATTTCAGGTAATAGATGATTTTGTGAAGAGTGTCAAAGGAACTGATATAACTATAATATCCCAAGAGATTTTTGAACACGATCCTCTCACCAGGGTAGAGAATTTAAAGGTACAATGTATGTGACAAAATGCATGGTATATATAGAACATGGAATAGAGTGGGGTGGAGTGGAATGGACAGGCAGCGATAATTTTATCTACCTTATTTCACTTATTTCGGAAAGTACTCTTACAGGAAAGAATTTACTCCCTCTGAAGGAGCAATTTTTCCCCGTAAGAGTACCATCCCAGGCTCTTAGAGCAAACTGAAGCCAGTGGAATTTAAGTAATTTCGTCCATTCCATAACAGCCCATTTCATTACATTCCATGCTTTAAGATATACCTTGGGTTTAAACAATTTTATTTTAAAACATCACAATTAGATACATGAACGTATACATTATGTGAACAAACAAAGGATCAGAACGAAAGCTAAAGTTTATTAGTTCTTATCCTAATATACCTTGTCAAACACACGAATCAAAACTATATTTATTATCACAGATTTTTTATATAGTCCTATAAAATAATGTAAGAATCCTAACTCGTCTGGTAAATACGAAATTCATTCCCTCCTCGAATCTTCTGCAAATGTATACACCCAGCAGGCACACAACCACAGTGTCGGAGCGGAAATGTACAGTGTTTGAGATTGTATCGTCTCCTGTGATTCTGTACACTGTCAGTGAGAATCCGACACTTGGTGTAAAGCGATACACGGTGAGAGTAAGTAAACATGACGATGGTTTCTTTAATTTCATTATTTTTTCAGCAAATGAGTATTGGTATTTAAAATATCTGAGGTTAACGGTAGTACCTCGGTTTTTTATGTTTGGGGTGAATAAAAGTGATGAAATGCTGAGTTGTTCATCGATTGATATTCGTACAGTCACTTGCAGAAGACAGCTTGGAAATTGTACAGTGACCCGCTATTATCTTTGTACAGTGACTCGGATCGAGTTGTTTTTCATCAAGCTGAGTTAATGCATTTCATTTCGACAGCGACGACCCTTCGACATTTTTTACTTCCAGAATTCAGAATATAAATCCTTTAATCAAGTTTGGACCCGAATGGTTTACTGGTGGTACGCCAACATTTGTTTCTTTCAGCTACTGACCACTACAGTTTTGTCTCATATTAGACAGTTGTTGCGGACAGAAAGAATACGCCGGGCCGCGTAGCGCAGTCGGTAGCGCGTCTGACTGAAGAGCCAGAGGTACCGGGTTCGATATTCAGTCCGGCCACATACTTTCGTGGAAATTGGAAATCTTTTCTACGGTCATTTCCCCCTGATCCCTCAGGTGTTGATCACTTAAAGATGGGGGACCTTCGTAGCCCCACAGATTTACGTCTCCCTTAACCTGACCTTCCACTCCTGCGTTCAGTTTTTTACCGTCAAAACATAATTTGTGAGTTTTCATGTTTTTCTCGTCGTCCACACTTAAAACTTCTATCATCTCTTTGAATATACCAGGCTTCATGTTTTTCAGTTCTGTAGACAAACACGTGTCCTCCAAAGACTTTGCGTCAGGAACTACAAAATTTATTGCAGGCTCGCATGGCCTCAAAGGGCCTTCTTGGCCTTTGTTCTTCATTCCGCTCATAAATCGAAGAAAACGACCTTTGAACAATTTGTACCCGATTCTCCACAACTGCTTCACTTCTGGCGAATATCTCATTTGTGTGGTTTGGTCAATTGAGTACCACTCAACAACATCTTGAAACAATAAAAATGCGATATTATCAAGGGGCAGTTTCTTTTCAGCAAGGAGACGCTGAAATTTCATGTATGTATCAAGTTTATCTGTCTCTTAAAACGTTTCAACAACTGATGGTAACAATTCCGTGATTTCATTCAACGGACAAGTGTTGTCCTGCATATCTGTATCTATCACTTCTAAATCAATTAGGGATAAATTTTCTATTTTCTCTGCGACTAGCATCTCATCTGTGTCAAAATCAAAATCAAGTTTTTTAGGTGTCGACGTTATTGCCTCAAGTTCACGCTTCATTTTTTTTGTGTTCTACATGAAGGGGGGGTGGCGTTTCTGGTAGTCTGGATACTTTTAATGTCAAGTTGTCGCAGTTCCGTAAAATTGATTTTCCAAATTTAATGACGTCCTGTGGAATTATGCTAAAGTTTTTCGTCCAAGTTTCTGATTTTGAATTAATTTTGACCTTCAGAATGTTTTCAGTATGTTCATCCACGAAATGGCCAATAATATCGGCAAAATCACCACCGTTAGTCTCGCGGTAGTAGCATTTAAAACGTTGCTCCACGTCTATCATGATCTTGGTTCTGAAAATAAATAATTT
This sequence comes from Ctena decussata, assembly GCA_963989385.1. Classification (NCBI taxonomy): domain Eukaryota; kingdom Metazoa; phylum Mollusca; class Bivalvia; order Lucinida; family Lucinidae; genus Ctena; species Ctena decussata. Next base: position 43,769,730 of record OZ022512.1, read on the forward strand.
GCCATTTTCATCACAACACATCTCATTCCATCATCATCATCATCATCATCATCATCATCATCTCGGACACAATGTTACCCGGATTCGTTTATAAAACAAGACAGTGTAGCTCACCTGTAATATGCCTTGTCAAGCAAACTAATATATCAGTAAAAATCTGAAATTGGAAAGTAGTGACTGGTGACTCAGGCCTGGGTCCTCGTCGTGGTGCTTATGTGCACTCATAAGGCTGTGCAACGTTTCTGACTAGTTTCGTCAGATTATTCTAACTCCTCAGAGATTTTCGTGTTTGAAATAGCCTGTTGCTGGCTTGTTTATATTGTCCCGCGCGCCGCTCACGTGATCCGCGCCGAAAACGGCGCTCCCTGTCACGTGAGCGGCCCAGGGCCGCTCTAAACAGCGCCGAATGAGCACATGAGTGGTGCTCACTTGGTCACGTGAGCGGCCCCATTGTTGTGTGAGCGGCCATAAGCCTCCCACGTGAGCGGCGCTGGACCGACCACGTGAGAGGTACCGCCGATAACGCGAGCAGTGCCGAATTGGCACCGCCACGTGATCGGCGCCGTTGATCACGTGAGCGGCGCCAGACCGGCACCGCTCACGTGAGCGTGACCGCTCACGCAACACGGATTTACTGTTCTGTAGACAAACTATTCTTCGTAGCAATGTCATCTTTTTTGACGTTTTTTGCGGTTGCAACAGGAGGTAATATTACAATATTGTCTCTCCTGGTGCATATAAGCTATGAAAGTGTTTACTTATGTCTTATTATAGTATATGGCGACATCTTTTTTTATTGTTTTACGGGGAGAATGCTGGGTAACAGTTTACTATTTAACATTGATGTGGCAGCTTTGTGTCTATATAGGCTTCTTCTTTGAGCGTATGTTCGCTTGCATCAACCTCCCTGTGTTGTAGGTGCCATTTTTTTATGTTGCTTAGTGACGTTTAGCTATTACGTTAGAGACGTTGTGAAGCCAATAGACGTGAAGCTGTATCCTTGTTAAGCTAACAATTGGTCCTTATGCTCTGTGGTGAGCAACATACAAAAATGGCACCTACAAACAGGGAGGTTGATGCAAGCGAACATACGCTCAAAGAAGAAGCCTATATGACACAAAGCTGCAATATCAATGTTAAATAGTAAACTGTTACCCAGCATTCTTTAGTTTATTGTTTCCCCGTATAAGTAAACACTTTCATAGCTTATAATAATTTGTCTACAGAACAGTAAATCCGTGTTGTGTGAGCGGTCACGCTCACTTGAGCGGTGCCGGTCTGGCGCCGCTCACGTGATCAATGGCGCCGATCACGTGGCGGTGCCAATTCGGCACTGCTCGCGTTATCGGCGGTACCTCTCACGTGTACGGTCCAGCGCCGCTCACGTGGGAGGCTTATGGCCGCTCACACAACAATGGGGCCGCTCACGTGACCAAGTGAGCACCACTCACGTGCTAATTCGGAGCCGTTTAGAGCGGCCCTGGGCCGCTCACGTGACAGGGAGCGCCGTTTTCGGCGCGGATCACGTGAGCGGCGCGCGGGACAATGGTCAGGTCGTTCAAATGTGAATGGACACGCTGAAGAACAGGAAATGCTGCTTTGGATATGCAATGTTCGCATTTAACTTATGCTGGATTTCTTACGACGCTTGGTAGGAGTAAAAGAAAGCTCCTTTTAAAACTGTTTATCACACAGAGTTCATGGCATGACGACCGGTCGACTGATAATACTGTAGATCTCCATTAAAGCGCAAAAAAGCCAATAGGTTATGTTAAGCGAAGAAGATTTACTTTGATGTAAGAGACAAAAAGGAGTCACTTTTTTATCAAATTGGATAGTAAATCATTAATAATACACAGGCAAGAATGAAATGACAACTTGAGAAAACCTACGTAACGCGTATGCAAACTAAGCATTTATCAGACCAGTTTGCGCGCGCATGAGCATTCTGGTCAAAACATCAACTGGTCATTCGCTTTGTAAATGCTGAAAGGTCGGCCATGAACGTCATGATCAGACTTTTCTCAAATAATTGACACGTGTGAAATATACATCAATATAGGTTTTCTGAAGCCGTGACTCAGCTGTGAGAGACGATGTTCATTAAGCTAAAAGAAAAGATTGAATTCCATAATTATTTTGATCAAATGTTACTGTGTTGGAAAATGACGTCAGTTTGGTATACTTAGGTGTGAAAATTATTAATGTGTTTACCAAGCTCGAATTTTAATATACCAGTATACTAGTATCGTGTGCGTGACTTTCTGGGTGCTTTCAGACTGGAAAACAGTCCACTCTCGATATCTCGACCACTGATATTTCAAAGGGATACCTTCTTGTATCAAAGAATATAGTTTGGACACATTTCCTATTTTCAGTTACATGTCAACGTCTTTTATCTCGAACTACTGATATCGCAAAGTAAATTTTCTGGGACCAGAAAATTCACTTTGAGATATCAGTAGTTGGAGAAGCACTTCGACTTTGAGATATCGAGAGTTGACTGTATAGTCACATTTGATTCTCGATGTCTCATACACTCATATCTCAAAGTACCCCCTTCAGAGGAAGCAACGCTGCTAGTTCCATTTTGTAACTCTTAAAAGTTTCCCACTAGGCACACAAGGTTAAATCAACCTTGATTCAACCTTGATTCAACGTCACGACGTTGAATCAAGGTCGATTCAAGGTTGATTCAACCTTGCGTGCCTGCCGGGTTACTGCCTTTTGTTTCATTATGAGCTAATCACAAAAGAACGAAAGTGAGTAGTTGTATGCAACACACTAAAGAGTTTGTTGTTTTCATGTTGTTTTATGTTGTTGTTTTTTCTTCCAAGAAAATCTTCAGCGCAATTATCTCTGTTACGGAAGCAGAGACGATATATCAGTTCTTATACTTCTTGAATATTCACAAAACGTTTGTCGTCATAAAATGACTGACTCTCACACGGGAATAAAAAGTAGTTTCCGCGAGCATGTTGAATTTTCTGAATAGTGGAGTAATTACATGTTCTTAAAAAACATTATCTCTAATCCATGCGCGTAAGTTCTTTTCAGCAAATGACTGTCCGAAGTCGATTAAAGAAATGACTTTAACTTATTAAGTATATAACCTTTCATTGCTGGGCGTATCCTGTTTTCGTTTTTGACGGGAGCTGCGGTCCGCGTTTCCCGCGCTTTTGTTGTATATTCTCCAATTCACCTACTTCCAGAGACCGTCACAAATCATAAATTCAGCAGATCATATCTTTTACTAGCAATCATCATTATGCCTCGGATTTAATATTTTGTGAGGAATTCAAAATTTAATAGAAAATATTAGGGCGTATACCTTTTAGGGAAGGGATTCCAAATTTAACCTGTTTAAAAACAAAGATTTATATGATACTCGTAGCTAAGAAAATTGATGCAAAATTCATCAAAAATGGTTTAAAGGTCGATTTCATTCAAAGCTGGCATTTGTGACGCCATAACCCTCTTAAAAAATGTTTTGTGAATTTTGAGAATGTTTCCTGTGTAGGAGCAAATTCTGTCAGATAAGGGTGGACCACTTCGTTGTCCAGGGAAGCAAACAGGAACAGAAAATTGGCTCCACTTTTGTAAGATTGGCGGAGAAACATGGCAATATACCCATTCACCTTATAACAAGCTTTCTCATTAATCTACATTGATGTCATTTATTTCCCACCATCATTTTCGTCCTAAATAATCAGCGAGAATTTTCACTAAGTGATCTTATCATGCAACCACTTGCGCACCGTAAACATGGTACAGCAACTAGAGAACGTGACCAATGTTGCACGTTTCAATACTGATCATGAAATAGACTCAAATCAAATCGAAACCGAAAACTTTCGTTCGTTGCTGTTTGCAGAAAAAAATATATATCATTATTACAGCTGGTCGTATGTCATGTGGCATAAAGTAGTGTTATTCATGTTTTCTGCTCCTTTAGGCTCATTGAATTTATTATGTGTCATTTGAAAATATTGTTTTGTTCGGCGCTAGAGGCCGTTAGTTTCGTTTCTTAGTCGTACTCTTTGCTTTACATGATCTAACTGTTCAGAACTCAATAAAATCTACTTTGGCAAAAATGATATAAATTGAAAAAAAAACTCAGAAATTATGTATAATAATATATATATTTGATACTCGAAGGACTTCTATGATTAAGGCGAGGATTTTCCCCATTAGACCGGCGCAACAGGTCCGAATTTTCAAAAGTATAAAGTGTGCAAATTTTTCTTAGCAGAGCTTCCACAAATATGTAAACCGTATGAAATCAGATCATTTGTGATTCAGACCCAAATACATGGGGAGATAATCCATTCTGACCCTACCTACCCTAAATTTAAGGTTTTCGCATACCTCATCATTTGAGGTAATAAAAGTATTGAAACCAGTCATTCATACTATAAATTTTTGTCATAAATGCATGCTAAATACACGCATATCACAATATAAAGCAATGATTTTCTTCTTGTTACGCCTGACTGGCATTTAAACATGCAAAACCATAGTTACACTTCCGGTCAAAACGGCCAGAATAGAACGCTTCACTATAATTAAGGTACAAGTACTTCCCCCCCCCCCCCCCCGTGACCCAGCAATTTCTTCATGCAGCGGGCTTATGTGATCCTAGTACGCAATATATATGAGTGGGAAGCTGGGTCACGGGGGGGGGGGGGGGGGGGGGGAACGATACTCAGTAAGCCAAAGAAGAAGAATGGTCAACAGTAGCACTGTGATCTTCAATGATTATATTGTGTACCATGACCTTGAAATGAGGTCAAGGTCACATATATATAGTCAAAACTATCCAGTGTTGTCTGTTATGTAAGTAATGTAAGTCAAAAAAAGGGTGAAATGTATACAATAATTCATTATTTCGACGATCAGCTTGAGAATAATTTACAATTTATCTCAACAATGACGTCAACGTCAACGTATGTTTAACGTACTTTACATAGACACAAACACTTGAAAATTCATTTGGCATGCAAGTTACATGTCATAGTCAAAAATGCAAAGCAGAAGTCAGTGATCCGTATAACTTTTTAATCATGGGGAAAATTTACGCCTTAACCATAGAAGTCCTTTAATTATCCGATCGACAAGGCCATAATTGCAGATATGGGTTAAACAATAGCTACAAGCTATACATATAGGTTCGGATTTGGCGGTGCTTTGGCGACGTTAATGTTTAAATCAAAACAGCTATTCTGGGGCCGTGTTTGACAAAAGTCTCTTGCTTCAACATGAAATTCTATGGTACATGACATACATAGGGGGGAGAGTCGGGTAACTTCGGACAGGCGGGTAAATTCGGACATACCATTGCATACCATTCATAATGAGCCGTCTCATCAGTATTTTCACTGTTTGGCCAGTTATTGTTTTGTTTTAATTCAAGACAACTGACATATGTCACTGTCCGAATTTATCCGCTGTCCGAAGTTACCCGACTCTCCCTTAAGGATGAATGGGATCATTTACAGAAGAGGTTAGTTTTATCAAGAATAATGTGTCTTCTGTTTGATTGGGACTTTTTTAAAGAAAAGAATCTGCTCCCTCGAAGATGCCTTTTATAGGAGTAGCCTCCGTTTTGGAAGGGATTCACTGTCACAGAGGCCAACAGAAAAGTCATATTTAAAAAAGAAAAGAGATGCAAAGCAATTTGTCCATTAGATTACCAATTACTCAATTTCTATATATTTACAGAAGCGTGATGCCAGAATCATCCTGACAGCCTGCTATGAAGACAAGGCCAGATTGATGCTTTGTCATGTAAGTTTCCAGCACTCCAGGGCCTGGCTCGATTGGGCTGTGCGCACCGTACCAGAACGGCTAATAGAATTCCGAAATCGTGCGTACCAAACGAGCAGGAACGGGGCGAATGCACGGCTATTGAACAATCATATGATGGTGTTTTGAGAAACACACATTCTCTTCTGTTTGACGACATTTTGGGTAATGCAATTCAAATTTCATCAAACAAGCTTAGAGTTATATCTTCTTTATATATTTTCCTCTGTCGTCTGCTTGTCCGCCATTTTGTTTTGACTATTTGTTCTGTCCACACCACCTTCTCGTTTGGAACAGTGCGCACCGTGTCAGGACACAGTTCCAGAGCACTCGATTGATGTTCCGAAAATCCCGACTGTGAGCACAGCCAAATCGGGCTTGGCCCTGATGTTGGGAAGAAATTTACCTGTTTGTATTCGATATTCCATTGAAACATCGGAATTTAGAGTCTGTGAGGTTTGAATCTACAGGGTTTTTATTTGTTTTCATTTTATTGTTTTTATATTCTTTTTCATTCTTATTACATATATTATATATATGTTAGCTACTCACAAATAACGTGTCGTCTCACAAGTGATACTTGTGTCAAGACTTGCTGAAAAGTTCTATGCCTCCGGAGACATCACGACCTCGTGTTTTGTGATAGGCCTTTGATGAATAACACCCCTGTATAGGGCTCCACGTCTGTTTATTTAGCGATTTCAGATTTGTCTATGTTTCTGTGATTTACGCGTTCGGGCTAACGATTTTGGTACATTTACCACTTTAACTTTTCAGGCTTACAAGATAGGTTTATATGGGCCAAAGATTGTCTGGATGTTTCCGGGTTGGTATAGTGGTGAATTCTGGCGGCGAAACTTGGATAATGTCCCCTGTACGCTGGAGGAAATGGAAGAAGTTGCAGATGGCGCTTTCGTATTTGCATATTACTTCAAAAACCCAAACGAGGACGAAAGGGGTCTGGCAGGACTAACAGGTGTGTACAATTGTTTACAGTGGTAAAAGTGATAATGATAAAAGGCTATGAATAACTTTTTATCATATGACGTCGTATTAGCAAATTTTGCACTAAAACGTCACGATTTCGCCATTAGAAAAAGTGACGTTTTATGGACGCCAACGCCTAATAAAATGCGATTTTAGTCAGTGTCGTATGATAAATAGAATCTTGCATTCGTGCTCCTGTATTACTGAATTTATTAAACTCATGGGTGAAATCGATAAGATGCTCGGCAGAGCCTCGCATCTTATCTCTTTCCCCAACTCGTTTAATAAATTCAATAATACATGAGCACTCATGTAAGATCCTCTATATCTGGAGCGTTGTAATACAAAATCGGTGAAATTTGTTTCAAGGTTTTAGACGTAGGGATACACATATCAGTTTCATTTTCGCCACCGATCCCTGTTAAGATCAACTAAAATGTAAGGTATTTATGAAAAATAGGAATTCAAAGCATTTTTTTTTTTTGGCAAATAAGCCCCTTAAAACTCTTTAAGACATAGATATGATTTTTTCGAAATGTTTTAACACATTTTGTACCTCTAGTTTTGCATGTCTGTAAAGTGAGTGAGCGAGTGAACGTTTTTAACGTCCCACCAACAACGAGGTCATATGGAACTGGGACCTCGGTTTAAAGTCTCATCCGAAAGACCGGAGAAGCGGGAAATCGATCTTGCGACCCCTGGATTGGTAGTCTGGAGTGTTATCCACTACACTTCAGCCGCTCCTGCATGCATGCCTGTAAAACGATTTTCTGAAACGGACTAGTGACTTTTAAATAATCGAGCTGTTTTCATTTCAGTTTCTGAGTTCGAGGACCTCTACCGCCAAGAAGAAACATATGACCCTGCCAATACAATGTTTGATTTCGCGGGCGGACCTTGTTATGACCATATATGGATAGCGGCTCTGGCTCTTAACTGTACGGATGAATACCTCAAGAGAATAGGTATAAATGTGTAAGGGTACACCACCCTGGTTTTTTTCTGGCATTTTTTTTTCAAAGGGGGACAGCTTTCGTGACCTCCTTTTTGCTTCCATAGACCATTTGAGTCGCGACACGACAAAATCAACAATGTGGTTGTGCGTCCAGCGCAGACTCAGATCAGCCTGGGCATCCGCCCAGTCTGATCAGAGTCTTTGCTGTCCGCGTGGAGGTAGCTTAGACCCTTATCTACCCTTTAAGCGCTTAGCAAAAAGTCTGAGTGGAATGGGCTAATACCCAGGCTGATCTAAGTCTGCACTGGGCGCACAATCACATTGTTGGTTTTCTCATGTCGCGGCTCATTTAGCCTTTCCAAAATGCGTCTACTCTGAAAGAAAAAAAAATGCTCCCTGGAGCAAATTCTTTCTTTTTAGAGTTGACCCCAATTAAGAATGGAGGCAAAATGAAAGTTCATAGTTGCTTCCCCTAGAATGTATACCTATTCGCCTGGTTTGACCACTAACAATGGAACATTGACTAGTTAAATGGCAATGAAAACATGACAACAGATGTATTGACAGTAATCAGGATTTTCTTCAACTTGTTTGCGACTTCTGTAATACCCCCATTCCACTGGATGACACTTTGACTGATGGCGATCATGGCGCTTCTTCAAAATTTTCGAAATCGCCGCAGAAGCGTAGGCATTTGCCCAAACTTGGGACTTGTGCGCTTCCAGTACGCTGCCAGACCACTTCTAATAAGATCTCGCTACTCTAGTCGCGATCATGGCTGCCGCGATTTAGCTGCGCTTCTGCCACGCTTAACGAACTTCAAGGGCGCTTCTAATACGCTGCCACTACGGCAAAGGATTTCAAGCTACGCTGGATCTACGCTTATTACGAATACGATGCATTTGCGATCGTGCTACGACCTAAGTGCCGGAGCTGCGCTCATGCTGCGCTTGTGTTGCGCTTTGTAACCGCTTCTTTGTAAATCGGCGGAGAATCGTGATTCAGCAGCAGTTGACTACCAGCCTTCAAACAAGATTGATAATGTAATAATTTCAATGGCCATGATCCAGCAAGCAATCATGAACTAGTGACTTCATACACCTCGTCTTGTTCTTCTTGCTGCTCCGGCTCAACTGGGGCCTCTGCTCTGCGTTCTGAGGGCGCGGCTCTTGCTCAGTTTAGAGAGCAGGAGCATGGGAAGCAGGAGCTCGGATACCCTCTCCTGCGGTACAGGCTGCGAGAAAATAGTCTCCTGACCAGGCCTGGGTGTGGATTTCGCAATATGCTTTTGACGGAGGTGGCATCTTAAATGAAATGTTGGAATCGAGTTCTGAAACGTCTTGAGCGCGAGCAAATAATGATGATCGCCATGGTAACGCGGCGCTTTCATGCCCTGATCGCCATAAGAGCAGAGGCAACGCAGATAAAGCGCCAAGAGCGCAGCGGAAGCGTCGTTGTTGCGCTATTCATAGATTATAGAGTCGCAGCGGAAGCGGCAAGAGCGCCACGAGAGCGTATAAAGCGCAATGGGAGCACAAAGAGTGTAGCAGAAGCGTAGCTGGGTCGTGGACGAATCTCCAAGGCGCTGTCAGCGCGATTCCACTGCGCTCATGCTGCGTTGCTTGCGCTGCTGCCTTGATACTGCTGCGTTCAAGAATTTCATGCTGCGCTGTTACTACGCTTTGGTTGCGCTTTGTGACCACGGCGATTCCGCAACGTAAATTTTGAGCAAGGTCAAAACAAGTGCCGCTTTTGCTACGATTCGTGGCGTTATATCCAAAATTTAGAAGCGCAGCGGAAGCGCCGTCCAGTGGAATGGGGGTTTAAAGTTGAAACATACTCCAACCAGATAGATGTTTTTGAAGCAAGAAAAGAAAGTAACTGGGTTGTACAGGACATGTTCATCACAGTACTGTACTAACTTAGCATTTTCATGATTTTAATCTTCTCAAAACGACAAAAAAAAATCAATTTTTGATATAGACAGAGAAACATTTCATTTAGTTTAAATCAAACTTTAATTTTCTGAAAACGACAAAAAATCAGTCTCCGATAAAGACAAAAAATAATTCATAAAGGTTATAAAGTTTAAATCAAATATGCTTAAAGTACACACATTTTTTCAGACTTTAATTATCGTCACTAAAGCTGATACCAGTTTAAAAGTCCCATGTGGCAGCAATGAAACGACACCCACTCCTTCACTTTATTTTCAGTTTTATTAGGATCATTCGGTTTGATTAACTCTTTCGGCGCCAAATTTTTCAGACGACAAATTTTCGTCTGCTCAAATCATCAGACGACAGATTTGTAATTGGAAATTTTAACAATCTAAAGACATTTTTCATAAAATCAGGCTTTTTAAGTTCATATTTGAATGGCAAACAGTGTAGATCCTGATCAGACGGCTCTTTTAAGAGCCGGCTGATCTGGATATACGCTGTTTGCAAAGTCGCATTATTGCGACTTTGGCGCCGAAAGAGTTAAAGTCATTTGGAAAACACAATAATTAGCGTTTGCAACACAGCATGTGTGTCATTGTATACAGAAATGTCCCTTCTGGCTGTATGATCCGTTCTAATTGCATGCTTGGTTCTGGCTTGAACTCCATGCATACTTGAATAGTCTTGATTTTTTGCTGAACCTTTCAAAGAAATTTGCTGATGAAGGTAAGTGCACATACTTTCGTGTTTTTTCGCCATTATGGCAAAGGGAGGCAACTTTTGTGACCTCCTGTTTGCTTCCATAAACTGTAAAGGGGATTGCCTCTGGCGGGAAGGAATTTGCACCAACATGAGCATTTTCTTTCTTCTGAGGATTGACCATATTTAGAAGGAATGCAAGTATAAAATTGACAAAATTGCTTTCCAGGTAAGCAACCAAGAAGTCACAAAACATCTTTCCGTTTGCAAAATGGTAGAAAAAAAAATGAGAGTGTACACTTAAAACTTCATTCTGCAATTTGCTTACTTTCTTAACACGGAATTTTTAGTATCTGCTTCTGTAGCAATCTGGTCAGGGACTAGAGTCTGCCAGCAGCAGTTGTTAAGCAGCTGTTTGTCAAATAGGCGGAAAGTTAGCCCTTGAAGCACCCAAAAAGCAGACGACAATTCTCGTCTGCATAATTAACAAGAAATATCTTTTAAAGAAAATCGGCTCAGATCAGATTGTACGGATGCGCATGTTCATATGCATGTTTGTTGTTGGGGTTGGGGTTTCGATTTCGAAAATGCTGTTGAATTTTGATTTGGGTCTGTCTGTGTTGCACATAACAATGAGGATTGGTTGGCTGACCGCCCCACATAAAACCTTAATACTGCCGCAGTTCCAACACAACATCAACAACTAAGCCAGCAACAAATACTTAATTTCGTCTTTGATTTCTGTGTTAAGTTATTTTGTCGGTTTCTTATTTTACATGAGAGATATAACAGTCGAAATGTTCTTTGGCAAAAAGCGCTTTGGACCGAAATATCTAGATTCATCACGAAACGGCATATAGGCAAACAGTCAAATGAAACTGAAAGTAGAAAGAGAAAGCGAAAGTAAGCTAGTTACATCAAAATCCCGAGTATATTTATATTGGCCACTGAAATACTTAAAATGTAGGTCAATAGTAAGGTTTTACGGCTAAAGCCGAAAAAAAAAGTTTCGTCCCAGCTATAGCACATTGATAATTCGAAGACTAGAGGGCAAACGGTGTAGATTCAGATGAGGCGGCTCATTATCATGCATCTGCTTCGAAATTCACCTGATAACAAGGGTACGATAACATGATGTGATATCATGTCACTTTAGAACTGCGCTTGCGCGAATGTTATCAAGCCATGCCTTCAAAAGCGATCTTAGAAGACGATTGGCTACATACTGACGTTGGTCTTGATAACAACGTTCGATTGGTTAAATGACGTCACCGACTCACGTCATAATGCAGTCGCGACGTCAGAAAGTTCCAATAAAACTGCGTTTGTTTTTCATTTGTTTAGCTCAGTTTATGCCATAAAATCTTCTAATGATGCATGATAAATAGAAAACCATGATAGTGTCTTTTGATATCAAGTTTATCAGACTCGACCAGAAACACGTCGGACTGGCTCGGCAAGCCTCGCCATTCCTACGCTGTTTCTGGTCTCGCCTGATAAACTTGATATCAAAAGACACTAACATGGTATTCTCTATTCATGAGCCGCCTCATCTGGATCTACGCTATTTGCAGCTTCAACTGCTTTGATTTTTGGCGCTCTTTTCTAGTAACACCACTTATTCATATTTTAGGATGAATGCAATAATTTGTGAAGTACCCCATTCGGATAATCACGCTTATGCCATTTTTGTTCCAGGTCACCCCAAAACGCTGGACCAGTTCACATACAAAGATTCAGATATCAAAGACATAGTATTGTCTTGTATGTCCAACGTGTCTATGACGGGGATTACTGGTAGCATCGCCTTCGGGGAAGGGGCTGACCCCATCAAGAATATAAAGTTGCAAAGAATACAAGGTAAAACAATCGTTGAGATAATTTAAAGAAGTCGAAGATATTAACCCTGAAATGGTAAAAAGGAAGACGACAGAAATTACGTCTGCAAAATTAAAAAGGAAATGTTTCTACCAAGCATTTTTATATTGATAATTCAAAAGAGAAGAGGCCAAACAGTGTGGATCCAGCAATCTAGATCTACGGTTTACAAATTCTACCATTTTCGTTTCTAGCGCTTTGAATACATGTACTGCAGAGAATCAAATTAGCTGAGAATAAATTTTAGGTCTGAGAAAATCACATTTTTCCATTGTAAAAATTTCAGGTAGCTTCTCACTTATCATTAGAGAGGTACATGTCATACACTGTATGCCATGCTCCTCTCGACTTGTGGAATTACCTTCTGTTGTGCTTAATACTATGGCAGAATGACGTCTCATTGACGTCACTTAGAATCAAATGAACTCTGTTGGTCAATGTGTATGCCATGCTCCGATAATTTTTCAATGACATTACAAACTAAAATTCTTTTTACAGAAATTTCAGATTTTTTTAAACAATTAATTTTCTCAAAAAAATTAATTCTCTGGTGTACCTGTATCTGGTTGCTTTCAGAAGATTTTGAGTGAGTGAACTCGGGTTTAACATTCCACCAACACATAGGTTGTTTAAATACCCATCCGAAAGATCGGAGAAGCATGGGGTCGAAGCTGGTAGTCCAGCACGTTCAGGACTTCCAGGAATCAAGAATCAGTACTGTTATTAGTCAAAAAAATTTCAATGGTTATTACGCTTGATGCCTCAAAAATTGCCAAAAATGTGATAAATAAAGAGCTAAATTGGTCAAACGTCCCAAATAACGTCTTAGTTATTTCATCGTGGTTGCCTTATCTAAAGATGAAAAGGATTTGTCAGCTGTGGATACTACTGACTTTCATTTTGCTACCGGCGCTCCTCAAAAACTTGGGAAAACAAACTGCAATTTTGACAAAGGACTTTTTGCCAGTACATATGAATTTGTCAGCTATGGTTACTGCTGGCTTTCAAACTCATTATTTCATGTCGCTACCGGTGCTCCTCGCAAACTTTGATAAACAAACGGCGATTTCGACGGAGGACATGTTGCTTTAATGCTTTCTTATCTCATTCAGTTTGACGGAAACCGCAAACCAACCACTGACAGAGAAAATGTTGCTCTAATTCTTTCTTATTAAATTCATTTTGACGGAAACCGCATACGAGCCATAGTTCTCTAAGGTTTAGTTTAAGTGTGCCTTATTAAGGTCACGAGCCTGACAGAATTGTCTATACCGTGACAAAAATATTAGTTTAAACATATTTTATTGCAAAATAATCTAATACAGCAACTGGCAAGGGCGTAGCTACATATACGCAAATACGCAGGTGCGTATTGAATTTTTTTTTTGTCAAATTGACAAAATTTCAGCACACATGCTAAAATATTGTTAATTGGGCATAATTTTAATACTGACTGCCAACAGACACGAAAATCTGAAATATCTTAGCGGCTTAACCCCCTATAATTGCCCTGAATCAGTTTAAAACATGATTGTGCGTACTGTGTAATCGCCCCTAGCTACGCCCCTGACTGGGTTGGACCACAGTTCTTACAACATTAATTACGGTCCTCCCCATGACAAAAATATTACATTCGGCTCTTTAGTAGATAAGAAGTTTTGCTGTTTTCACGCCTTCGATATTTTTTCGTATATCATAATTGCCAGTGCTTGTTTTAGAACTTGGTAACTCTAAACCATGCAAACTATTTCAAACATCATTAATAATGTAGGTGATAGTGAAGAATGGAGGACAATGGACTATTTCCGGAGAGACAATCTATTTCCTGCAAGGATAGTATAGACAGTCTTCGGAACAATCTCTTTCCGCTAATTCTGTTTTCGTCTGGCCTAGTTGTGCCGACAAAGTCCATCAATATCCACACTAATAATATTTTCTATTTGTCTTTCTTTCCTCTTTCGATTTACTGTGTAAGATCGTCTTTGCTTATCCAGAAGACCTTGTGATGTGGCTAAACCACGTAAGTTTTCTTTTTTTGACCATAGTCAAGAGTTTGTCATGTGCTCCATCGGCTGCTTGGATCTTTCTGCGACCTCCCTAAGTAGTTGCGTTTTTGTACGAGATGCTCAACTTCTCGCCTCAGAGGCTTGCATTCTTTTTGTAACTCTTCTGCAAATGTCCACGTCTCGCAGACATACGGAAAAATGGATACATGACAAGGGACTGCATTAGTTTCTTCTTTGATCCAAGGAATACCGTATACGCGATAATTTTCGAGCTGTTCCATTTTTCGCTGTATTTCGCGGTCACTTAGAAACGGCGAATATTAAATTCGCGAAAAAAATCCTTTTTCTGACAAAGTATCATCAGAAGCGTCCATATATTTTGTTTTTGTTTGCTTTGGTAAAGTCTGGTACTTTTCATTTGAGCCAGTTCTTTCATTAACCTGCGGCCGCAGGTTAATGAAAGAACTAGCTCAAATGAAAATGAAGCAATTTTGCTTTTTGCGGCGGATCTTGCTAACCGCCAGAATTAAAAACCGCGAAAATTAATGTTTATGTTTTTGCCCCTAAACCGCGACAATTTAAACCCACGAAAATTACCGCGTATACGGTATGTGGTTACGTCTCACATTGGCTTCAGCTTTGTTAGTTGTAAACCGTCACAGTTCCCAATTGCTGTCCTCTTTGTGGCAAAACTTAGTTATATTTTACAGAGGTGTACCCTAGCCCAAATTTCCCAAAAACAACAGCTCCACTGAATACATTAATTTATCGTCATGTTTACAACGAACAATGAACAATGACGTTCTGTTATTGCATCTTCCGAAGGTGGACAAAAGTATTCATCACAAGTGACGTTGCCGTTTGCACAAATTTTGTAAAAATTATTATCGAAAAACTACGATTATCATAGTAATCAACAAACTGTTTTCACCAGGTCTAGGCGCATTGCTTTCCGCAATAAACAAGCACTGCAAAAAATTTTGATTCTTTGGCTTATTTTTTGTACCAACAGTTTTTAGCTCACCTGAGCCGAAGGCTCAGAGGTGAGCTTATAGGATGGGAGTCGAGCCGTCGTCCGTTAGTGCGTTAGTGCGTGCGTGCGAGCGTCAACACTTTCAAACATAAATATCTCAGAGACCAGTGGGCCGATCGCAATCAAATTTTATCTGAAGCATCATTTTGGTGGGGGAAAGGCTGCATTAGGTTTTGGTGCCGATCAGCTCAGAACTCTGGTTTCCATGGCAACAGATAGCCCCCATAGGGTTATAATGGGGAAAATGGCGTCATCACGTTTTCTCGACTGTTTTTGATTAGATCTTTATCATACTTGCAGGTAATGATGACATACACAAGAGTTTGGATGAGTTCGAAATTTGGCCGGATTCGAGCACAGACTAAGGAGTTAGCTGCCCTTGAGCGTTTGAAAAAAATCCCATAGGGTTATAATGGGGAAAATGGCGTCATCACGTTTTCTCAACTGTTTTTGCTTAGATCCTTATCATACTTGCAGGTAATGATGACATACATAAGAGCTTGGATGAGTTCGAAATTTGGCTGGATTCGAGCACAGGCTACAGAGTTAGCTGCCCTTGAGCGTTTGAAAAAAATCCCATAGTGTTATAATGGAGAAAACAACGTCATCACATATTTTTTTAAAAGCTTTGTCATCGCTCTATTGCCTACATTTCTCAACGGATTTTAAAATAACTTCACACAAATGTAGGGCATGACAATATCTCGAGCAAGTTCGACTATCAGGATGCCCCGCCCAAGGTTAAGGTCACTGTGGCTATTTTTTAGAAAAACTTTGTCAGCGCTCTAGCACCTACATTTCTCAGCAGATTTTAAAATAACTTCACACAAATGTAGGGCATGAAAATATTTCGAGCAAGTTTGACTTTCAGGATGCTGCGCCAAAGGTTAAGGTCACTGTGGCTATTTTTAGAAAAACTTTGTCAGCGCTCTAGCACCTACATTTCTCAGCAGATTTTAAAATTACTTCACACAAATGTAGGGCATGACAATATCTCGAGCAAGTTTGACTTTCAGGGCGCTGCACCCAAGGTCAAGGTCACTGTGGCTATTTTTAGAAAAACTTGGTCATCGCTCTAGCGCCTACATTTCTCAACGGATTTTAAATCAGCTTCACACAAATGTAGGGCATGACAATATCTCAAACAAGTTTGACTTCCAGGATGCTGCGCCCAAGGTCAAGGTCACTGTGGCTATTTTTAGAAAAACTTTGTCAGCGCTCTAGCACCTACATTTCTCAATGGATTTTAAAATAAATTCACACAAATGTAGGGCATGACAATATCTCGAGCAAGTTCGACTTTCAGGGTGCTTTGCCCAAGGTCAAGGCTATTTTTAGAAAAAAACTTTGTCATCGCTCTAGCACCTTCATTTCTCCATGGATTTTGAAATAACTTGACACAAATGTAGGGTATGACAATATCTCAAGCAAGTTCGACTTTCAGGATGTTGTGCCGAAGGTCAAGGTCACTGTGGCTATTTTTAGAAAAACTTTGTCATCGCTCTAGCACCTACATTTCTCAACAGATTCTAAAATAAATTCAACACAAATGTAGGGCATGACAATATCTCGAGCAAGTTTGACTTTCAGGGTGCTGCAATCAAGGTTTTTGATTAGATCCTTATCATACTTGCAGGTAATGATGACATTCATAAGAGCTTGGATGAGTTCGAAATTTGGCCGGATTAGAGCACACACTACGGAGTTAGCTGCCCTTGAGCATTTGAAAAAAATCCCATAGTCTTATGATGGAGAAAACAACGTCATCACTTTTTCATTTTTCATCGGATCTTCTTCATACTTGCAGGTAATGAGGATATGCATAAAAGCTTGGATTAGTTAGCATTTCGGCTAGATCCAAACCACTGACTATGGAGTACCTGCCCTGAGCATCCAAAAAATCAATGTCGCCACTTTTTCTTGGTTTCTACTGATCCGATCCTTTTCAAACTTGCAGGTAATGAGGAAATGCATAATATCTTAAACAAGTTCAAATTTTGGCCAGATCAGGCCAACCACTACGAAGTTAGCTGCCCTTGACAGCTCTGTCTATTGTGCTCTTGATCGGATACTTTTTAAACTTGCATATATTAAATGAGGGCATACATAATGTTTTGGATGAATTTAATTTTCAGCCTGATTGGACCACTGACTGTGGAGTTAGCTGCCCTTGAGCATCTTAAATATCCCTATAGGTTTACAATGTCTCTCAGGTGAGCAATTGTTGCCCTTTGGGCTACTTGTTAATGGAAGGCAAACAAAAACTTCCATTTTTCGATGACGCTAAAAATTAGGAAATGCATCAATTTAAACGGCGACGTCACTTTATGACGAATACTTTTGTCCACCTTCTGTAAAACGTAAAGCTAGTAACGAAAAGCCAACTTATGTAAATGCTGTTGAAAACGTATAGTTAGCAAACGGAAAGCGAAAATGCAATTCTCAATTAAACGATATTTACAAAAAGAAATACAGGAAATGAAGGAACTTGGCAATTCATGTGGTTTTGTACTTTAGATCGCCAAAGAGTCACAGTTGGCACCTATCTAATGGATCAAGAGCCTATGCAACTGGAATGGAACGACGTTGGCGTAAAATGGAAAGGTAATTAATAGTCCCTACATCAGTTTGAGTTGGCTTCCTTGAAAATATAGGTAAGCCATCTTGTAGGTCAAAAATCAGACGATAACTAAAAAATAGTTAAAATTTACGTTTTCTTTTCACAAGAGCACATTTTCAGCTATTATTCCAAGTATTTTTAGTCAATATATTAATGTTGTAAATCTGTGCTACTGTCACAGTGGACAGGTTCTCGACTTTTTCAATAATTAAATATTTGTAAGTTTTCTCTATTTGTCTTAATGATTTTGACCTACATGATGACTGATCTATATGGGTAAACCAATTTTTTACCAAGTAATTCCCAGATCAGCGGCATGTTTTGGGACTCGATGAGTCGAAATTAGTGGGGTGCTTAGTCGAGTGGTAAGATGCGCTTGCTTAAGTTGCATAAAGTCGCGGGTTGTAAGCATCGTTGAGACATCCCCTGACAACCCAGCAGTGAATGATTACTGTTTTCAAATCCGGGAACGATAACGGCAACGAAAGGAAAGGGTAGAGCAGTGAATGATTACTGTTTTCAAATCCGGGAACGATAACGGCAACGAAAGGAAAGGGTAGGCTCCGCTTTTCATATGCTGTGCCAAAATCACTACAGTATAGGCTACGGGAAACCTTTCTTTTTTGAAAGCACATAAAAACTTTTAACTTTATTGCGATGTTCAAACATGTCTATCCCTTTGATGTTGGGGATAGGGTTTGGGATCTTATTCAATCAGTTCCTGAAGTGTAGTTACTCTTTAAATTTACTCATCAGTTCTGAGTAAGTTCCTTAAAAGCGAAACTCAAATGTGTTCTCAAAACTTTTATTTGCAGACGGAATCATACCACGTGATTCAACATACGTCACATATGAAGAAATTTCCATTCCGTTTGCTTTGTATGCCGTTACGACGTCACTAGCAGCGTTGGGAATTGTGTCCACCATTGTGTTTTTCTCCTTCAATATCATTTTTCGGCGCAACAGGTAAGCAGTGTCCTTCAAAATAGAAGCACAAAACATTCTTAAATGAATGGGTAGACTTCCATGTTTATCCGTCATTTTTGCAAAGGGGAAATCATGTTTATCCGTCATTTTTGCAAAGGGGAATTTCCCCTTTGCAAAAATGACGGATAAACATGGGAAAACATCCCCTTTGCAAAAAGGACGGATAAACATGGGAAACAAGTTTGCCATTTTCAGTTTTGCCTCCCTTCTCACGTTTTCATTTCCTAGATTGCAAGCCCTTTTAAAATGGGGTCTACTCTTGAAGGAAAACGTTTGTGCTTCTAAGGACTCCCATTTAGAAGGGAGGCAAAAATGAAAATAATGGTTGCTTCCTATTAAATTGTACCCATTCTGCTTAAATCAAATAGAAATAGGCGGTTTGGAATATACAGTGTACATTTAGGTAATAATGATTATTATTATTGATCTGAAGTGTCCGTTAGCCCTGGGTGTGTCATCTTTATTTATGACTTTTGCTCATTTATGTTATTTTTTAACAAGAAAATACATTTAAAGGCATTGCGAACAGGAAACACACAGATAGTTTGTATTGCACAGTCTGATCAGTGTCTTCCATGTTTACATAAGAGGGCTACTTTGAGGAAAGTGCAGGTGCTTATCTGTACCTTGAATGTTACATATCAGTGACGTCGCATGAAAACAGACGCTAAACGTAAATTTGCCAACTTGCAATTCGCTGGAGTTGCTTCAGTGACCCGGTGAGCAACCCTCTGAAAACCAAAACTACGCATGTTTATGCGTCTGGCAGTTACGGACGTTTTGCATAACGTGAAAAGGGACTTCACTTCAGACTGCAAGCACCCAAATTAACTTGTGACTTTACGCAAAATGGTTGCATCTTAGTAGAGTCTTCAGGATTCAACTGCATACGCCTAACGGGGAGACTTCTCACCAGATACGCAACGTCAAATGACCTCATTCTGACATGAGCCCGCTGGGTGTGGTCAGCCTGCGTTAATGCGTAGGCTTATTTGAGTCTTTGATGTATGGTATCTTTTCACAGAACGCTATCTATCAGTTTCTTAGCACTTTAGCTGGTGGTACCCCTTACATATTGTTGTGTTTTTCAGGATAGTTAAGTTGTCCTCACCAAACATCAACAACATCTTACTTATTGGCTGTGTGCTCACATATAGTACCGTCTTCATGAAAACTACCGGAATGGCATCTTCTGCTATTTGTAAGGTAAGTGAATTTTTGCTCAAAATAAGTAAACTATACTTGAGCCACGACACGAGAAAACCAACAATGTGGTTGTGCGCCCAGCGCAGACTCAGATCAGCCTGGGTGTCCGCCTGGTCCGCCCAGACTCTTCGCTAAGCGCTTAAAGGGTAGCTAAAGGTTTAAGCTACTTTCATGCGGACAGCGAAGACTCTGATCAGACTGGGCGGATGCCCAGGCTGATCTGAGTCTGCTCTGGGCGCATAACCACATTGTCGATTTTCTCGTGTCGCGGCTCACTTATTTACTTGTCTTGATGGCTCTAAGATTCCTCACGTTCATACACAGGTCCCTAAAATAACTACAAAATTTTGCAGGGAAGAGCAGATGCACCCCTCTCTTTCTGGCAAACTGACAGCTAGCCCCGCATCCCTCGGTTTTTTTTTTTTTTTTCTGGGAGTGGCAGCTTTTCAAATTGAGACACGGCATTCCGCGGAATCATTGTCCTTGTTGCGCTTCGAATCCTGCCATTGATTTTTTTATTATTATTTTTGCCCCCCACCCCCCCCCCCCCCCCCCCCCACACACACACACACACACACATCAACAGTGATGGGGAATGTATTGTTTTCAGTGCGGATCCCTTTGGTGTTGGCGTTGGCGACAGTCTGTATCCACTATATATCTTGAATCTTTAAATGGAATTTCACCAAACTTGCATGGCTACATCATTGGGGCAAGTCAAAGAGCCGATTAGGTTTTCATGACTTTGACCCAATTTTCAAGGTCACATGAGGTCTAAGACTATAAGATTTTATAAGTTGGCTTGATAATTTATTTGTACCCACGATACCTAAGGAACCAATAGGTGGATTATCACTAAAATTCCATTGATATGTCATTGGGACAAGCTTAAGAGTTGATTGAATTGTTGTGACCTTGACCTCGTTTTCAAGGTCACAGATGAACTTAGATATTTAAACTTTTTCCCTAAAAATGAGATATCTCTAGAGACAGTGGCTCGATTGCCACCAACTGCATGACTTATCCATTGGGTCAATCCCAAGAACGAATTATGTTTTGGTGACCTCTACTCCATTTTCAAGGTCATAAGCCAACTTTCAAATGTTAAATTTTCTCTAAAAATGTAATATTTTTTAACCAATGGATGAATATTCATAACACTTGCAGGGATATATCACAGTGACAGGTAAAAGATATACTGAGTTTTTGTCACTTTGTCCTTCTTTTCAGTGTCATATTCTTGTATGTATAATATATCGTTTAAACCAGTGGATGGATTTTCTCCAAACTTGCGTGGATGTATCATAAAGACAATCTTAATAGCTTATTAGATTTTGGAGATTTTAACCCCGCTTTCAAAGCCACAGGAAGACTTAGATATGTGAAAAATTCCCTAACAATAAGATATCTTTTGAGTCAGTCGCTTGATTCTCACTAAACTGGCATAAATATATGAGCCGCGACATGACAAATCCAACAAAGTGGTTTTGCGCCCAGCGCAGACTCAAATCAGCCTGGGCATCCGCCCAGTCTGATCAGAGTCTTCGCTGTCCGCATAGAGGTAGCTTAGACCCTTTGCTACCCTTTAAGCACTTAACGAAGAGTCTGGTCAAACCGGGCGGATGCCAAGGCTGATCTGAGTCTGCGCTCTGCGCACAATCACTTTGTTGGTATTCTCGTGTCGCGGCTCATATGTTTTGGATGATTCCAAGAGTTGAATATGTTTTAGCGACATTGAACCTATCAGTGAAGCTCTAACAAATATAATATACTGAACAGGTAAAGAAGCGCAACTCCAAATTTAAATGTGTGTTTTTGCAGAAAATAATCGATTTTGCAGAAAATCGATTGAATGTCACAATTGATGAATTATTCCCGAATGTAAGGCTCCGAATGTAACCATAAGAGAGAGTTCAAATTTTCATGAAGACTATGCGACACACGGGTCCGTTTTTGTCAGATAGAAGGTCATTTCACAAGTTCAAAAAAAAAGGAGTTAATAGCGGGTATGGCCTCCATTTGCATTGAGTCCCGCACACACACGCTTTCCACTCCTGTTTGAAGGCAAGACGTAGTGTTTGAAGCGTTGTTGACGGCTGGGGGCGTCTACGAACAGGTCTATCCAGGACGTCCCAAAGGTGCTGTATATGAGAGAGATTCGGACCATAGGGAGGCCAGCGCAACACGTCGACGTTGTTTTGCTGGGAAAAAACGCCATACTGAGCCAAGGTCAAATATTAATTTTTTCCTAAAAATGAGCTATTCCTTGAACCAGTGGATGGATTTTCATTAAATTTGCATGATATATCATTTGTGAAAGGTTTGAGAAATGTATAGTTTTTTGTGACCTTGATCTCATTTTCAAGGTCATAATCTAGTACGTACGATGTTTTGAACCAGTGTACAGTGGGAACGCGTATCCACGGCGGAGTGATATTTTTATACAGATAGCAACGAAAAAACATTCTAAATTTCTAAGACTTAGATTCAATCGACGAACGTGTCGCAATTTCAGTGATGCTTTGTCGGCGAATCAAACTACACACAGCCGAAAATAATATACGGTTTTATTCCTTACATCTTAATTTAATTCTTTATGCCTTTAAGAGCAGAACGAAACACCGAGATATTCGGCAATCGAACGTTTTACGTGATCATGTAAAGACGACTCTTATCCGCCAACTTTAACAGCAATTTTAAAAATAAATCGACTTTCTCCCGTCGGCGGACATATGCCATGAAAAACCATGGTGTCTGCCCTATCTCCATGTTAAAAATTAAGTCATTCGGCGTGTGGGACAATTTCCTTTGCAAAATAATGTTTAGATGCCCTATGCATTTTCTAAAAAAAATGGCGGATTCTTTACCTGATCGATAGCGATGGATGTAGGACAGTTTTGTCTGACATCAAAATAATCTGCAATAAATTCCTATTACGGAAATGTTCTTGAATCCTAAAATCCGACACACGAAGAATTCAATATACAACAATGTGTTTTCTCTCTTTTATTCAGAAAGATTGGGAAAAGAATTCTGATCAGTAGCCAACACCATAGTAAACAAAACGATCGATTTATGGCAGTTGTGACGCAATAACATAACTGCGTCAACTTTTTCAGCCTTCGCATTTACTCGCTTATAAGTTATTAAGACCGTTACATTGTGGTTCAAATCAGAGGGACTGGTAGAAAAAAGTAATTTTGCCATCCAATTAATCCTGCACGTGCCAATATTTCTACGCCACTCCTTCAACTCACACGATCACCTTGCCATACTTAAGGCCACTGCTCCCCCCCCTTCCCCACCCCGCCCCTCCTCCCCCTTCCCCCACACATAACTTTTAACATTTCTTTTTCATGAAAAAGTAAGCAAAAGATAATACATGTTTAACCATAACAAATACTTGCAAAGCTGCAATGACTTAATCTTTGATTAAAAAGTGCAGTGTAGTCCTGGGTAAGACTACTTCCAAAAAAGGCAGTCTAATCAGGGTTAGTGTATTGATTTTCCCAGCAATTTCGACACACTGTCAGGTGTTAAAAGTGTTAGGACAATTGCAGCAATAGAGATTTGGTTTCCACTTTAAGCTTAGAAAATGACTTGGCCATACATAGGTATACACTCCTTTACAATTTCAGCCAAAATTGAGAAGCAGCACATCTACTGTAAAATGAAGTTTAGGGTTTCAAAATTGCAATATGTATTTTTATAACATATGTTTTGGCCCTCTGTAGAATTGCCTTAATGAGGAGTTCTAATGAGGGGTTACAACATACATATTTATTATGAAATGCCACGTTTGTCAAATACTAGCTCATCAAGTGGGGGGGGGGGGGGGGAGAGAGGGGGAGGCTGTCAGCTCTGCAATGCCCTTGGTTCATAAATTAAAATGCCACAGTGTGTTTATATTTTCAGTGATCTTTTGAGGGATTAGCTCTATCTGTTGCCAAAAATCTCATGGAAATCTATCTGTAGGGGCAAATCTCATGCAAAAATTATATAATTTATTAAATTTAGTAATTAATGGTACCTTAACTTTTCATTGAGAATGGAGAAATTTCTCACAAATTTTAGTTTTAAATGAGATGTGTTCTCTAATATGATTCTGAGTCATACTAACAAAAAACAAAACAAATAAAAAGCACAGCTGTCCAGCAAACCAGAAAACTTGATTAAATATGTGGCAAAGGCTCAGGTATTGTAATCCATTCTCTTACATGTAGTTATAATGGTAGGATATAATCATGATTAAACAAGAAAAATAATGGGCCAATATTTGGTGAACCAGAACGGAGTTTTCCTTTATCATTTCTCTTCAAGTAAAATGTACATTTCTATGTTGTGGTGTCTCATCACAGTTGCTTTTGATCAAAAATAAAATAAAAATTTCCACAAATTTCAAATGAACAAATTTCTACTATATAGGTATTGTAAAAGTATAAAGCTCTGATTAAATTATTATATTCACATCAGTCTGACCTTGCCTTTCAGTGTTTTCCCTATAAGTATAAATAAATAAATATCCAAAATAAATTATAACATATGTACATAATAAGAAAAAAAATCTGGAGACATTTCCACAAGTGATGGTTTTATGATATGATTTTACAAAGACTCAGCTGGGGCATGATAGCAATTTTGGGAATTCTGTCTTATTCAGCCATAAAGACATTTGTTGTGATCCATTATTAGAACCATCTATGATCTTGCTGAGGTGCTTCTAATGAGAAAGCACAACAGGTGTTAATTAATATGAAGCCCATTGATGCTGGTGCAACATTTATGGTAGAACAGTGTTAATTTTCATTCTAACATAGTCTGCAAAACTGACATGTAGAAGGATGAACAGCCTTATGCTACATTCCACGTAAAGTGCAGGCTCCAGCAGTTAGCAGGGTATGGCCCATTCATTTTGTGTGCATGGGCACTTATAATGAAATAAAATAACTTCCTAACATATAATAATAAAGTCCTTAATATTTGGTCAATAAAAGCCTCTGTGAAAATGCTTTTTAATAGGTTGGTGTGTGTGTGTGTGTGAGGGGGAGGGGGGATAGACAGGAGTGGCTACCTCTCATTCAACTGCACTAAACTGCATCCCTTTGCAGGCATGACTCATCATTTAATGTCTGTCATCAAGGTTTTCCATGTAGTTCTGTAGTAACTTAATAACTGATTGGTAATTACAAGTTTCTTTGCTTTGGTCAGAAGCTGCAAACATTTAAGTTGAACCTACCCCTACCCAAAAAAATTTTATGGCCTCAGAATTAGGAATTTTTTTATGTTAGCTTTTCATTACTGCCTACTGAGCAAAATGCCTATATCTTTTTCTGACACTATTTGACTAAAAACTTTTAGAAAAAGCTTGTATTCTGGGTATTCAATACAACTTGTTCAATAGTATTATGCATATGCATAAAAAAGCTACCTACTTACCCAACTCTAAAACCTCCCAGTAGGAAGCAGCAAACCAAATATTTTCTAAGCATGGCCCAGGAAATATAAAAATCTTTTTTCATTTTTCAGTTTATGGTATCATTTCTATTGATATATAACTTCAATATAAGCCTATTAATTTTTTTATGAGACATAACTTTTGGCATTTAATTCTATAGAATATATATTTCTTCATGTCCTCCTCTTCCCCCTCCCATCTCAGCCCCAGGCCAAGCATAAAAATATTTTGTTTGCAGTTGCCTATTAACTAGGATTTTTGGAGGGTAGGTAGGTAGGCTTTTTTTAATCACTGCAAACTATGAAAACAACAAAAACAAATAATAGAACTACATAAAATGTCACACATACTAATGATACTAAGATAACAGCATCCTGCATTTTGAACATATCTATTTCACCCACAAATGGTGTACCCAAATTGTGCAGGTATTAAGGCAAAAAGTGCAGACCCAGATCAGACTGCCCCTGGGTCTACTCTGTTTGGTCAGACCTGTTTGTCTTCTTATGCAGGCTGATCACCGTAGATTTGCAATTTAAAAAGAAAAAAAAGGCTGTCCAAAATGACCAATGTGTGTGTGGGGGGGGGGGGGGGGGGGGGGGGAGAGGGGGGGGGGCTTGGTAGGGAGGATTTGGCGGGAGGTAGGCAGCTGCAAACAAATTGGCCTACCTACCCACCAAAAGTGCAGGGTCTTGCAGTTAGCCGTCAATCTGTGAATTAGGCCTGATCTTCATGATCATCATGTTATCGAATCAATCTCACTAAAACTTATTCAAATCTCACAGAATGCAGTCTGGAACAATGACACATAATTATGCAGTTGAACGAGTAGCTCAGATGGTTGTACGAGGTTTGACTGTCTCGCCAGGTTAGGGAGGGCATGCGCAGGAGTGTGTGCGGAGGGGATGGGATCACAGGGGCTTGTATCACACTTTTTTTCAGGCTGCAGTCATAGCCAATACATACACCTATGACTGCAGCCTGAAAAAAAGTGTGATACAAGCCCCTGTGGGTGGGGTGGCTGAGGGTGAAGGTGTGGTTGTCAGCTCTCAAAATCGTATTTATAGAAACAAGTAGACACTTACATTATACTATGATTCATTCTATTCTTCCTTCTTTTAATCTTTAATAGTTTGAGAAAGCAAAAACTATTGTTACGCCAAAGATGATCATCATACAAAACATTCAACGCTATCACCCGTTAGGAATTTCCACCGTCCAATATTGACATCAGACCTTCTCCCGATATATTAGACTACAAGAAGGACGACAAGCATCCCAGCTACGAAAATTTTACAATGTCCGCGAAATCGGTTGGTGGGACAATTTTCTTTGCAAAATAATCTATCGTAGAGTTTAGGGGTCTTCGGTTTATACGAACTGGGTGCATCAGATTGTATCCATTATTTTCTATTTAAGGAAGTTCAGTGGGGTCTTGAAATGATTTCAAGCTCACAATAATAGCCTAAATATTTCCCTGATTCGTGCTCCTAGTAGTGTCAGTCATCGTAGTAACAATAACAAGTGGCATAATTAGGTGCAATTTTTACTGAATTTTCGCCGCCATTTTGTTAGGGATTATTTCTTTGTGCGTAGACGACCGTTCAGAAAATTAATTACTCAAATGTGGTGAGTCTCCGTTCCAACTGGTATAGATTTTCTCCAAGTTTGCTTGGATAGACAACTGTATCACCGAGACAATCTTAAGAGCTGATTGGATTTTGGTGACCTTGACCTCATTTTCAAAGTCATAGGAGCATTTAGACCATAAAATTTTCACTGAAAATAGATTTTTGAGCCATTGGATGGAATTTTATCAGACTTGTATTGTTATTTAACTATGACAAGTCAAGAGATATGAGATTTTGGTAATCTTGATCTTTTTTCAAGGGCACAGAAGGACTTGAAATGAGCCGCGACACGACAAAACCAACAATGTGGTTGTGTACCCAGCGCAGACTCAGATCAGCCTGGGCATCCGCCCAGTCTGATCAGAGTCTTCGTTGTCCGCATGGAGGTAGCTAAGACCCTTAGCTACCCTTTAAGCTCTTAGCGAAGAGTCTGGTCAAACTGTGGGGATGTCCCGGCTGATCTGAGTCTACCCTGGGCGCACAACCACATTGTTGGTTTTCTCGCGTCGCGGCTGAAATGGTCTTGACGATATTGACATCTTTTGACCAATTTTGATAGAGTAAATCAACAAAGCAAGGTTTAGGAAATTTATACAAATCGGCGATGATGTACTGGTGGGGACTAGAGGATAGGTAATGCGCCCTTGGACATCTGTTTTTCTCTGAAAAACGTTTTTCGTTCGTATATTTGTTGGGGCGGGAGAAACCTGTAAACCTGTGTCATTGTCCCATTCACTGTCTAAGCGGGTGTGGTATCCCTACGCAAAGTGTTATAACTATATTACATTTTGCGTTGTTATAACATTTTGCGTGATGACAATCCCTTTTCATCATTACTTTAAAGGGTATTGGTACATATCCCTGTCTTTTCATAATTTCTTCAAAAGGGGAACAAAAATTGCTGCAATAGTTCGATACATGTAGTTTTGGCTCGTCAAAATTTTGTAGATGCCGAACTGATATTGTCATATTTGTCCCCTCAGTCTCACTCTATAGGTTCGAATCCGTCAACGTCGGTCGTAGTACCGATATGGAGTGCTGCACTTAGGATGGGCTGTCGTGGGTTTTTTCATGTGTGTTGTGAGTGGGGAGAGTGTGGATCTGTGGGCACTGGGAAGTATAGAGTGGTTCGGTACATGCGTACTACCCGAAAAGTAATGCTATACTTTTCTGTCTTAAAAAGTACTCGTTAATTCCTCAAATGTCAAGTATCTGAGAAAGTAAATCTGTATAAATACAGATATAGTCTTACATAAAAATAAATATTTGACATATGAGGTGGATGGCGTTGGCGCAATTTATTTCAGAGGAATAATGATGTAAAAAGAAACACATTCCTGCAAATAATGTAAGTAGAAGCTGCCACACAAATGTTTAATTGAAATAATATTTTGTGTGTCAGTAACTATAGTATTTCAGGAAAACACACCAGACCCTTTCTTTTTTAGCTTAAAGAATAGTTTTTCTCAATCATATGTCTGAATCGGTGCTACTTAAGAAGCCGTTGAAGAGACTCTATGAACTTAAGTCAGCTATTTTGAGCATCTGTGTGTTTTTTTATTCAAAACATCCTGGGGGTTTTTGTATTTGGTAATTTACAATTTTCAATACAGCTGTATTAAGTGCTGTGTGGCGGCCGTGAAAAGGGATCCTGGTAATTTACTATAGTGTAGTTGATAGTTGCTGGTCTGTTGAGAATCCTTGGGCTCATTTTGTCAGTTTTAAAGCCGAGTTCCAATACAGATGATGCCAGGGAGCACAGGCAATGTTGCACTTAGCATTCGCGAAAAATACCTTAATATTGGTCAAATCTGAGCAAACAATGCAGACCCAGATCAGACTGCTCCTGAAGGAGCAGTCTGATCAGGGTCTACACTGTTTGCCATTCTATATGCATCTACTAGGCTCATTCTTGTGTCGGAAGACAAACTGTTCAGTTTAATGGACATTCACGGAAATTGTGTTTTCGTTGTCCAAGCTTTTTTATTGGCTTGCGGTTTCGGCCGCAAGCCAGTATTCATGTCGTTTAGTGATACCAAGTTATTTTCGGAAGAAAGATACGTCACGCTCATTCGGAAAATACCAGGAGGGTTGGCATATACTAAAATATGGAGTGGAGTCACCCTATGGAGTGGCGTGGTTTTTTAGAATGGCACTTTGGAGTGGATATTTTTCGTGAAATTATCTGACTTAAAATGCCTGGACAAGAAACCATGCCTCACCATTTTCGGGCAATGGCCAGTTGCAAAATGCAAAGGGGCATGTTCTGATTTCTCTCCTGGACTAGCCAGATTATGTGAAATGACATAATAGCTTGATTGAAAGCATAACGCTATGAACCAAGCAAGGCCAGGCCGAGTATACTTTGGGGAACAATAATTAAACATTATGGCCATACTGTATATTTATCCGAGTCAGCAGCATTAAGTCTTGGCAGTTAACGTTTGAAATAGGTTTGCCGGCTGAACTTAAAAGGTACATGAATCATGTCAAATTCCTACCAAATCAAATTGTACAGTACCTTCTGACTGTTTGAAAAGAAATATAAGAACTTACTTACTGGCTTACTAGCTGGCTGGTGTGGTGGGCCACTTATATACTTACTTGATTATTGGGTATGTATTTCCGTTTATTCAGCCAGCTTATTTGTACACTGACAATCTGGTTATAATTCCTATAGTATCTGAGTCAAGGAGATGTCATCATCTAACATCCTGCGACTTATTACCTGACTCAAAAAAAAAATACTCCACTCCAGGGCTCCACTCCAAAGGTTGACTCCACTCTATATTTTAGTATATGCCGGAGAGTTCGTTCTGAAACGATTCGTTCTAAACTTTTTTGTACCTTCGCGTACGTCATGAAATACATACAATTTCCCCTGCTACTTTGCCTCGATGCATTTTTTTATCCACATCCGACAACAGGTAAATGTATACGATCGCCCACCTGGTACTGATCAGGCTGCGCAAAAAGCAATCTGATAGGAGGTACCTTTGTTGGTCGCATATGGCATAAAGCAGGATTTCCCTATGAATCGCGAATGGCATGTTTCAAGGGAGGTAATACTTATATTATTTGCAACAAGTCTCGTTAATTTTGTATTACTCAGTAGACTAATTTCTTAAAGGTAAAGATATTTTTTAAACAACATGATAAATATACAAATTTGAACGCTACAAGTCCGAGTGATAGCCAGCAGAATATAATATTTTTGAAAGCTTGACGTATCACTGTATATTCACCTTTCACTAATAAAAAAAAAAATTAAAATAAACAAAAAATGGATCGGTTTGGACGTTCGGCGCCCCGTTACTGCGACGATGGATTCGTTCCGCTGAGGTGCGGGGAGAACGTCGATAGGAGAATTGAAATACTACTACTGCCTCAACATACACGTTACATTTATGCAGACTAACTGCGTCAATATTCTACATTATTTTATGGGCAAAAAATGACCATGTTAACTCCTGTTACATGGAGTAAATATATGATGGAACCTTGAGTTTAAGTCTATTTCCAATAATACAATAGGACATGCTATCTCTCGCCTCTTTGCGCATTGTCACAAAAAACACTCAACCAAAAAACGTTAAAGGTATACGGCACCGACGGTGATAATGCCGCAAACGCAGGGACAGTAAAGAATACACATGTATACTGTAGATCTACCTAGTTTCTGCTAGTAGCAGGCGAAACTAAAATATTATCTGAATAGAAAATAAATCCGAGCAGCTCAGAAATGTATCATTATGATGCATGTTTGTCAAGAACCTGCCCACATGCTTATGACGTATAAAATAGTAGAAGGCAGCCAATAACTTTAATCAGCTTGACAACACCGCATAACTACCTTTGCTAGTGTCGAGAATCTTTGTATGTGCACAGTTAGGTCTACTGGGCCCAGAAGCTAAATGTGACTGGCTTTCACGGCGTATTGATTGATGCTTTGCATCAATGTTTCTTGTAACACTCTCTAATGTTGCCATTTTACTTCACCTACACAAATGTAAAGAGAAATATTTACACGTGTCGACGATTCCCTTTGAAAAGACTTGAAATAGGCCCATAATATTATAGTAATTTTCCTTGAGATATGCCTAACGGCCAAAACGTTGGAAAACTCTGTGTGTGTGTGTGTGTGTGTGTGTGTGTGTGTGTGTGTGTGTGTGTGTGTGTGTGTGTGTGTGTGATTGATTGATTGATTGATTTGATGCTTAACGTCCATTGTAAACAGCAATGGTCATGTCGGGACGGTCAGTTAACCTAACCACACTATTCCTGGGCAGGCTTAGACCTCCTAAGCGGTTAACCAGTACTAAGTGCACATACTTTCGCCAGAAACTGACAACTGCCCTTCTTGAATCAGCGGAAGGAGAAACGAAAGTGTGTGGCCAGACCGGGTTTCAAACCCAGGACCTCTGACTTATGGGTCAGGTGCCCTACCGATTGCGCTACGCGGCCTGTGTGTGTGTGTGTGTGTGTGTGTGTGTGTGTGTGTGTGTGTGTGTGTGTGTGTGTTAAATATTTCCTCAGTCTGTTTTTCAAATAAATCCTACACTTGTTTTTACCCCACACCTGTAGATAATGCCATCATTCAAGAAGTTAAGAAATTAAATACTTTGCTAAATAAAAATTAGAAACAAAAAGTGCACTAACAATTGAATTCACTTGAATAAACAACTCCTGAACATTTCACTGTCTTAGCTGGGCAAGTCTTCCTTGTAAAAGGAAATTTTATTTTTTATGGTTCTTATTGAAATGCGTGATTGTACGATAATCACAAGAAAATGTTAGACTGTGTATCTGCTCAGACTGCTTTTAGATGTCCCAGGGTCCATCAATTGTAAGTGCAAAAAGGGAAGACTCAGGTCAGACTGCGCAGATGTACAGGTTGATCTGGGTATTGGCGGTTCGCACATGTTGTTAGTACCTTTTCACTCGACGCAATCATTACTGGTCATGATCAGACTCAACAATTCACGTATGAACCGCGACACAACAAAACCAACAAAGATACATGTGCGCCCAGCAAAGACTCAGATCAGCCTGAGCATCCGCCCAGTCTGATCAGAGTTTTCGCTCTGCGCTTAAAGGGTAGCTTAGGGTATGATATTAATCCATGCAGACAGCGAAGACTAATCAGACTGCGCGAAAGCCCATGCTGATCTGAGTCATGCCACTTTTTTTTATTTTATGTCGCGGCTCACTTGTTTGCTTTCTTTTTCATTTCTTTGTCCCAATTAGATAAATGTTTTCTGAATTCATTTACAAGTCTGTCCTTGCTTCCAAATGATCTAACTTGACTCATTATTTTGAAGTTTAAACACACTATTAACAACACCAGGGCCCGAGGTTATAAAACTTTTTTCATGCTCAGCTGAGTTGAGCATGAAATTTAACCTGCTAATAAATAGCCTATTACTGATAAGTACGGTTGTTTTCTTGCTCAGTTTGGCTGAGTATGAAATTTTCTCTGCTTATGAATATGAAAATGCCAACATTAGTTGGCATTTTCATATTCATCAGCAGAGAAAATTTATCAGCAGAGAAAATTTCATGCTCAGCTGAGTTGAGCACGAAAAAAGTTTTATAACCTCGGGGCCAGTCTGGTTGTACCCAGTGCATTTGAACGCACTTGCGTACAAGCA
Organism: Ctena decussata; assembly: GCA_963989385.1. Classification (NCBI taxonomy): domain Eukaryota; kingdom Metazoa; phylum Mollusca; class Bivalvia; order Lucinida; family Lucinidae; genus Ctena; species Ctena decussata. The sequence continues at coordinate 43,802,586 of OZ022512.1, forward strand.
GCTTAGAAATAAAGTCAACTATTCGGTATTGGAACAAAGTAGTTCTGAAAACAAAAGATCTTTGGAAGCAAGTAATACACCAAAGAAGTGAAACTAGCAGACTCATTTTACCAGTCATGAAATGTACCACATTGGCCACGTCCCCTCGCACCGCCGTTTTCAAAACTCAAATGTCCAAAAGGGCCGGAAATCATATCGTCTACACTATGATTATGATAAAGTATGAAGGGACGTTTTACGGCCGCCACACGGCAGGTGAATGGAAGGTTTCATCAGTCATGAAATGTGCGACACAGGCCATGTTCCATCGCACCGGCTTAAGTGAACTCTATTTTCAAAATTACTTTAAATGAACTTAATTTCCCAAAGGATAAGAAATGATATAATCTGCACTAAAACGATGTACGTAGAGACGTTTTACGGCCACCACACGGCACTTAACATAAGTTCCAGGGAAGTAAAAGGTAGATGGAATACAGTGCACACACTACACAACTAATTATGATACGTCACTGAGTGGTCAAAAACGACTTCACACCCCGGACATCCCAGAATTGTTTCAAGGCCCAAATCTAGTACTCAGCCTATTGTCCGTTTTTACTGAAAGTACTGATGAAATAAAATGTTGTTTATGGAACATAGCTGAGCATTTTAGTCACATGTCGCTCAAACATGTGGCAAATACTTCAACCTGGCAAGCGCAAAATTACATCAGAGTCTGAAATACATTCCATTTCAAATTTGATTTTCATCATTTATAGATCTGGGGTCGTATTTATAAAACGACTTAAGTCGTTGCTAAGCTGTTGCTAAGGCTTATTTTCTATAAAGGAGATTTCCTACAACTATGAAGGCTTAAGTTCTATAGAGGAAATTTCCTACAACTCTGAAATTTGCTCTGGAGGAACAGATTTTTTCAGACCGTTCCTCCAGAGCAAATTTAATAGTTGTAGGGACTCTCCTTCACAGAAATTTAGCCCTAGCACAGCATAGCAACCACTTAAGTCGTTTTATAAATACGTCCCTGGTAGCACTTACAATTTCAGCCATAAGACAGACTGATATCTAATTGACAGTTTTGTTTTGTAAAATATTGTTGGCATTTATTGGTGACCATTTTTATGCAAAAATTAACGAAAACAGGGTTCGCCGCAACAGGAAAAGAAACTGTGACGCTCTGTGTTGACGGTGTTAATACGAGTTCATTTTTTTCATTTTTTACCCAGCAGGCACATGACGTTGCACTGACGTCGATGCGACGTCAGATGGTCACGTCGCATCGACGTCAATCCGACCTCATTTCAACGTCATATGCCCGCTTGGTAGCCCCTTAAAATCAGCTTCTTTTTACATGAAAGGCAGCTTTTTATCTCGAAATCTTTAAATGTGTCCCTGGTATAAGCGGAAAGCAGAAACACTGCTCTTTAATGCCGGAAGTGGTGACAATTTTTTTCTGAAAATCCCTTCGGCGGATGCGTAAAAAAATAAAACATAATAAATGTCCTTAGTTACCGTCCTACTATTTATCTGTGTTACAGCGAACAATTTTGGCGGTACCATACACGCACAGAGGAAACTGTTTGGAGAATTCAAAGGAAAGAATAATTTTATAGCATTTCAGAATCGAAATGATACAGCTGTGGCAGTTATTTGTTGAGTAACAATTGACAGTTCGACAAAACTGTCAATTATTACTCAACAGGTAAGTGCCAGAGCTGATCGACAGTCAGTTGTAGGTGCACATATCACTCAAAATCCGCGCTCATCATACGGTCTACCTATTACAATTGACCTTTAAATAATGACTTATCAATATACTGAACAGTTCACTGCTAGAGCTCATCTGTTTCTTAAAGTAAACTCACAGCATGCAAAAATAAGCTGATAGAGCAGTTAAGATCTTTGTGTTGATCCATACATACCTTAATACTGATAGTTCTTCTTTTTCAGACAAGAACGTTCTGCTTTTCACTTGGGTTCACAATTGCCTTTGGTGCCTTGTTCTCCAAGACATGGAGGGTATACAAAATCTTTACCAACAAAAAGCTTTTGAAAGTGGTGAGTACTTTTACAGTGAGCCAGTTTCGATAGTCTATAATTGTTTCCTTGTTAGTTCTTAGCTCTATCATTTTAAATACACTCTTCGTCTTCATGATAATTAAAAGCCAGTTGCTCCATCGCTAGTATAAACTCATGTTATATTTTATCGTAAGACATGCCGGGCCGGGTAGCGCAATCGGTAGGGCACCTGACTCGTAAGTCAGAGGTCCCTGGGTCGAATCCCGGTCTGGTCACATACTTTCGTTTCTCCTTCCGCTGATTCAAGAAGGGCAGTTGTCAGTTACTGGCGAAAGTAAGTGCACTTAGTACTGGTTAACCGCTTAGGAGGTCTAAGCCTGCCCAGGAATAGTGCGGTTAGGTTAACTGACCGTCCCGACATGACCTTAGTTGTTTACCGTGGACGTTAAGCATCAAATCAACCAACCAAAAAAAAAAATCGTGAGACATCGCTGCAAGCTAAATGGCCGTGTTCAGCTAACATTAAACAAATAAAAAAAAACTTTGAGTTTCACATAAACACATGTTGAAAAATTATTTAGGTCCTTTTAATTGGCAACCGAAATGACCTTCTTTTGATATCATAAACTTGAATAAAATGGTAAAATACAATGTACAGGCATTCATTGTTCAGTCATTCATTGTCCCGCTTTTGTTTATATTACATAGCTCGACAGGGAACCCGAAAAGGAGATTATATTTTCTGGAGCTATTTGTCAATTTTCAAACTTATTTCCCCTCCCCCACTACTTTTTGTCAGTTATGTTACTCAGTATGTGCTTATCAACCCACATTTTATTACCAGACATGAAGATTGAACAGCTTTTCATAATGATTTGTGTGTAGACGCTTTTACCAATTTCGCCGTTGGAATTATTGGTGCGGGATGGGGTCTTGAAATTTTTAATTGTCAATCGTCGCTCCTTCTCTCTGGGAGACAGCCAAATATCTAAAATGATTCTAAACATTGGGACACTAAAATAATTTCCATAATTGTCATTAAAACTGAAACAGTTTGGTTTTACAGTGCAGTAAAGTGTCCAAGAGATCCACTTGAAATAGCAATAAGAGCAGATCCCGAACAGACCGCACCTGGGTCTGCACTGTTCGCTCAGACCTATCTATCTCAATACGTAGAAATTTTAAGGTACTGTCTTAAAGGGCTACTAAATCAATCAGGTTTCGAGGTTATAAAACTTGAGAATAATCTCAAACTTAAAAAAAAGCACACTGATTGGCTGCTTCCGAGCATGTAATCTCAAACTCAAAATAAAGTACACTGATTGGCTGCTTCCGAGCATGTGCTCGGAAGCAGCCAATCAGTGTGTTGTATTTTGAGTTTGATAATGTACTTAAGGTTTATGTGAGGTTTATAAATCTCGGGGCCAGGTTCTGCACTGTTTACTCAGACCTTAGATACTTTAAGGTACTGTCTCAAAGTGTCACTGAATCAAAAAATCATTCTTTATGTTTCGCAGAGTATCAAGGACTATCAGCTTATTGGAATTGTCTGTGCCTTGAATGGTGTAATTATCTTCATACTAGTCTTATGGGAAATACTGGGACCACAATACCTTGTCCGGAAAGATCTTATAAAAGAGGTAGGTATATATGCATGTGATATTATGTAATTGAGCCGCGACACGAGAAAACCAACAAAGTAGTCGTGCAGCAAGCGCACACTCAGATCAGCCTGGGCATCCGCCCAGTCTGATCAGAGTCTTCGCTGTCCGCATGGAGGTAGCTTAGACCTTAGCTACCCTTTAAGCGCTTAAGCGAAGAGTCTAATCAAACTGGGCAGATGCCCAGGCTGATCTTAGTCTGCGCTGGGCGCCCAACCACTTTGTTGTTTTTTTTCGTGTCGCGGCTCATCAATGTTAGTGACATCAGTGACACGATCTAACAAATTATGCTTGAATTAATTATGATAAAAGTAGGCCCGAGTTATATTTCTGAAAAGACTTTCGAACAAAAATGGTTTTTCATGAAGGGAAGTATCAGCAACAAACCAATAACTGTTGGAGGCAATATGCATATTTTTCTTTTGCACATTAGCAGGGACGTTTGGGGGGGGGGGGGGGGGGGGGTCCTATATTTTATATTTGTACGTGTATAGTGTCATATTTACCATCTGTATACTGCATGTTATTGAGCCTCCATCTATATGAATTGTATATGTTTTCCTCATGTTTTCCATGTAACCACGGACTGAGTTGATAATAAAGGATATTATTATTATTATAAGACAGTAGCCCAAGACAACCAGTTGTATTTGCTCATGTGTCTTATGGCTTGTTGTAATTACAATTGTTTCATGTTTTCAAATGTTTATGGAGGCTAGTCTAGAGCCTCCATAGACTATTACGAGGCTAATAAAGTTTTCTCCTTCTTCTTCTTTCTCATCTTCTTCTTCTTCTTCAACCGAAAGTAATTAGCATATACAGTCAAGCCTGTCTTTAGGTGTCATCTGAAAAGATATTAATTGGCCGGTGACCCCTTGATACAGGTTCTTTGCAGTGTATTTTTGTTGAAGGGGTAGATTAAAACCGGTTACCCCTATATTGAGTGATTCCTTAACACAGAATTGACAGTATATTAAATTCTGAGGACCCAACAATTTAATAATATAATCAATAATAAGTTTACATATTGGAAGTGAGCCTGGTACCATTGTGTTACATGGAGTTATCACAAACCCCCTGTGTCCATATTTTACCACTACCAGGAGTTTTATGAGAACCCCACCAATACATTTGAAACAGCTGAAAGTTTTGCATTAATAATTCAAATAGCACTATCATATTTTGGTTGCCCATTCTCAAAAACTTGAATCTTGAATTCCCGGGTCCGGGGATGGGGAGGGGAAGGGATCTAGATTTGTAACAGGATGGAATTGCACATTTATCAGACCTATAAATCCTAGGTATTCTTTGTAATGCAGCACAATAATTGAAAATGATAGCAAATGATACAACTTATGAAATATACTCCTCGCCAAAAGTAAAGCATATTTTCAAAGCAAATTAACCAGGATATACTTTGTTCTAACTTTCATTATAATGATAAGTGCATTCTTTCATCAGCACCAATGCTTAAACATTGTCAAAACACCAAATTGATGTGAGTAAGCACTGCACAAAGCGAGTACAGAAATAAAATCCCCAAATTCACATTTTCGAAGGAGAATGGTTTGTGTTAATTATCATAAAGCAGTAATCTCGTATTCGCCAAAAACATTTAGCAGTACAAAACGTTAAATTGGTGTAAGAGAAAAGTGGCTCACAGCGCATTGCAACAATATTTTGTTTTCTTCGCATGTGCTCGTTTTGTGCAGTTGTTACTCAAATTCAAATCAAATATGCTGATTTTACTATGATTCCTTATTGGTGTTGATGATCGAATGCATTAACTTCCACAGAAAGTTAGAATTCAATTGTTATTTTCTCCGATAATCGTGCTTTATTTGTTTTAACATTATGCTAAACTTTGGCGAGGAGTTTATATAAGCATTGTTTTTTTTTTTTTTTTTTTTTTTTGTATTATAGTGTTGTGTTTTATTTTTGTAGATCTATCTGTCTGGAAATGATGCTGAGGTGCGCCCCTTTGTTTCCGTCTGTTATTCAGAATACGGTGTGTATTTTAGTTGGACAATCTACATCATAGAAGGAACACTACTGGCATTTGGGGCTTTTCTGGCATGGGAGACAAGACATGTAAGCATGATCTCCCTTATTACCATATGTGCGCCGCAACACGACAAAACCAACAAAGTGGCATGTGCGCCCAGCGAAGACTCAGATCAGCCTGGGCATCCGCCCAGTCTGATCAGAGTCTTCACTGTGCGCTTAAAGGGTGGCTAAGGGGTTCATCTACCTACATGCCGACAGCAAAGACTCTAGACTGGGCGGATGTCCAAGCTGGCACAATTCCACGTTGTTGGTTTTGTCGTGTCGCGGCTCAAATGTTTGGAAAACATTATCTAGTCTCAGTAATAATCATGTCCATTTTACAGTCCGACAATGCCTCTGAATAGCTAGCAGAGTAGCAAAAAGTGGAGAAGTTGATTAGACTGCTTTCTGAAAGCTTTCTGAGCCTGTCTACACTGTTTCTGGGAACTTCTCTTTCAGGACTAATAATTGTATACAGTAGCAAATACCCATTTATATAGTCTTGGATTTTGCAATGCTATCGAATATGAGGAAAATCGGGCCAGACAGTGCAGCATGGAAAATTTGCTTTAAATAAAAATAATGAAGCCAAAAGCTGGTATTCTCTAAAGCGGATGAGGTATCCTTGTACTTTGGCTTCAAATTATTCCAATGGAATGTTAAAATAAGAGAGCAATATCGGAATGATAAATAAATGAGAAAAAAAAATCCATGAAAATAGTGTTGTTTTTTTTTTTTTTTTTTTTTTCGATACAGATAATATATTTTGAGAGTTTGATGTCTGCAGCTATTGTGTCCCGCGGAATACGACAGTAAGTGTGGCTCGGAGAGTGATGCTCGTGGCCTGCCGAGACCTGCGCATCATCTCGTTTCTTTCAAACTTTTGGGGCTTAGCGACACTAAAGAAGTTAAATACAGAAACGCGCGTCTGTCGCACTAAATTTGGTATGGATACGTTTCTATATAAAAGCTTTTAAAAAAGCCGTTCAATTATCATTAGAAAGTCTGTGATAAATAATGACAAAGCACAAAATAACAGCGTAATTAAGTTAATATCGAAGTCTTCATGATTACGGAGAAAGGTAATTTGGCTCACAATTTGTAATATTACCCAATACTGTAATTTAGTGCACGCAGTCACATTGTCACATTATATTTTTATGAAATTAATTGTGTTTGAAAACTGATCTGTTGGCAAACATTTACCCTGTCATGATGTAGGCCTTATGTCGGGAATTCAGTTCAGTTTTCCAATGGTTCACGTGCACCGCAAAAATTATATGATCACCAAACCGCAAAAATTATATGATCACCATCTGACGTGGATAATTTTATTCAACTCATGATTAGCCACTTCTGACAGAGTTACCGCATTTGATTTGTCTAGCGACACAGTCATGAGCAGACAAATTCGTCCAAGCATAGGAACTTTATTTTTTATTGAAACTTGATCAAACTTGCTGATAATTAGAGCAGGCATTAAGTCTTGGAAGAGTTTGAAATTTGGCCATATTGTACAATTCGGCTTAGAGTAACTTGCCCTTAAGTGCTAATAAGCCTGTATTTTACCTTGTTCGGACTATTAACTGAATATTTGTCATCTGATAATCATAAAACATACAGATAATCAGGATAGACATAAAATCTGGATCTGATATGATTTTGAGTTAGATCGAATAAATCTCTTCAGAGTTACATCCCTTTGAAGATTGAACAATTTTCCTATAGACTCATTATGGAAAAATTTTGTCCGACTGATAACAACTTCATTTTTTACATGGCATATATTGGTATGGAGTTTTCTCTCCATCCATCCCTATGTCCTTACGTCAGCCGTCCGTCTGTCTATAAATCTTTCCCTCCAGCATAACTCTTTTGCATCATAACTCTGAAGCCTTTTGAGATAAATTAACCAAACTTGGCTTGTTTTTAATTGCATCTTTATGCACTATGCAGATAATCAGGACAGGCATAAAATCTCTGACGAGTTCAAATTTGAGCCATATCGGAACATTCTTTTTGGAATTATTTTCGCTTGAAGACAGAAAAACATTTCCCATATACTCACAATGGGGAAAAATGTTGTCCCGGGCATAGCAGCTTTAATTTTCATCAAAACTTCGTCAAACTTGCTGATTATTAGGGGAAGCCATTAAGTCTTGGACGAGTTTGAAATTCAGCCATATTAAAAATTTGGTCTAAGAGTTATTTGCCCTTGAATGCTAAAAAGCCTAAATTTGACCTTGTCTGTGCCTTTAGTTTTAATCAGAACTTCTTCAAACTTGCAGGTATCTAGGACAGGCATAACATCACGGATGAGTTTGATTTGGGTCAGGTCGGAATATTTATTTTGGAGTTACTCTCCCTTTAGCAACAAAATTTCTCCATAGACTTATTATGGAGAAAATGTTGTCCCGGGCATGCAACTTTACTTTTTATCAAAACTTGATCAAGCTTACTGATAACTAGGACAGGCATAAAATCTTAGACAAGTTCGAAATTTGGCCATATTAGAGCTACTTGCCCTTGAGTTCTAAAAACATATTTGACCTTGTCCTGGCCATAGGGCCTTCAGTTTCAATCAGAACTTCTTCAAACTTGCAGGTATCCGGAACAGGCATAAAATCTTGGATGAGTTTGACTTTGGGCTATGTCGAATAATTCAGTTCGGAGTAACTGGCCCTTGAGTGACAAACACTTTCCCCATAGACGTATAGTGGAGAAAAAGTTGTCCCGGACATAGCAACTTTATTTTCATCAAAACTTGATCAAACTTGCTGATAACTAGGACAGGCAAAAAGTCTCGGACGAGATCGTAATTCGGCCATAATGAACTATTGGTCTTAGAGTTACTTGCCCTTGAGTGCTGAAATAGCCCATTGCTGACGTTGTCTGAGGCATTGCCTATTTATTACTCACCTTACAAGAGGCGCTTATAGTATGGGCTTGGCCTGTCCTCGTCCGTCGTCTTCCATCCGTCTGTCGTCCACACTTTCAAACAGTAATACCTTTGAAGCCATTTGGTCATCCTTGATCATATTTCATGTGTAGAATGGTTGGGGTGGGTGATTGACTGCAGAAGGTTTCCGGGAAGACTGGATCAAGACTGCGGTTTCCAAAGCAAGAAAAGCTGCCACAGACTTATTATTTAAAGTGGGGAAAATGTTGACCAACAAATAACTTGTTTATTTTTTATCCGATCTTCTTCAAACTTGCAGATAAGCAGGAGCTTTGCTAAGCTATAAGCTTGATTAGCTTATGCATCCACTCACAAACACATGCATAAATAATTGTCTGATATGACAGCTGACCAAACAGCACTCCTTGGATTCAGGAGAGCGATTGTTACCCATAGGGCTACTTGTTAAATATCTTTATGCATTTGTACTTCAGGTGAAGATCGAAGCGCTTAACGATTCTCACCAAATCGGACTATGTCTCTATAACGTCGTCGTTCTCAGCGCCGTCGCTCTGACGTTGTCCTTATTGCTGGAAGACAACGTCGTCATGTTATACGGCGTAACGTCAAGCTGCATTATCATTGGTACAACGATGACACAATTTATGGTCTTTATACCAAAGGTAGGTTTTTAATCCATATGAGCTTTTTTTAGCTGTTCATATGTAAACATAACATAGTAAGAAACTACTGTAGAAATAATGGCAAACGGATGATGGTTCGTGTAACCTACTATAATTTTTACAACGATAACAATATGAGATCTGAAGTTAGAACAGAGAGAGGAGGACACAGAACATTAGGCAAATAACAGAAAGAAAGGAAGATAACAAAATAAGCTGGGCTAATTTGCACTTAACGTTTCATCGCATACTTTCTGCTGCCAAAAGATTCATTTTAGTCACGGAGAAAGGCACTCTGAGGAAGCGAATATTCATAACATTAAACCTGCTAGAGTAGTTATAATATTGATAATAATAAAAACAAGAGGTCCATGATGGACCTAAATTGCTCACCTGAGTTATGATGAAATAACATGGAAGATCATCTATTTGATGATGGTTCAGTTGGAGCAGTTTTGACCTTTCTAATATATATTCTGACATTTTGACAAAATTTCATGAAGATTGGAAAAAATCTGTGCCCTCTAGAGCATTCATATGCTATTTCTAAGATCTGACCTAGTGACCTAGTTTTTGACCTAACATGGCCCAGTTTCAAATTCGGTCTAGATTTCATAAAGATAAGCATTCTGACAAAGTTTCATGAAGATTGGATCATAACTGTGCCCTCTAGAGTGTACACAAGGTTTTTCTAAGATTTGACCTAGTAACCTAGTTTTTTTACCCCACATGACTCAGTTTCAATCTTGGCTTAGATTGTTTAAGGATAAACATTCTGACAAAGTTTCATGAAGATTGGATTATAACTGTGCCCTTTAGAGTGTACACAAGGTTTTTCTAAGATCTGACCTAGTGACCTAGTTTTTGACCCCACAGGACTGAAATTTAATCTTGATCTAGATTGTACAAGGATAAACATTCCTACAAAGTTTCATGCAGATTAAATCATAACTGTGCCCTCTAGAGTGTACACAAGGTTTTTTCTAAGATTTAACCTAGTGACCTAGTTTTTGACCCCACATGACCCAGTTTCAAACTTGGTCTAGATTTTATTAAGATAAACATTTTGACAAAGTTTCATGATGATTGGATCAAAACTGTGCCTCCTGTGTCACTTTAAGATTTATTTCTATTTTTAGCTCTGGCGGCCATTTTGTTCACTGGAGTGAAAATGTTTTAGCAATTCTGGTTCAGAGCCATGAGTCAAACATATCTGTGAAATTTTTTTGAAATCGAGCCATTGGCTTCAAAGGAGATGTCTTTAAAAGGTTTTTCTATTTTTAGATTTCTATTTTTAGCTCTGGTGGCCATTTTGTTCAACGGAGTGGAACCGTTTTAGCAGTTTTGGTTCAGGGCCATGAGTCAAACATTTCTGTGAAATTATTTTGAAATCGATCAATTGGCTTCAGAGCAGATGTCGTTTAAAGGTTTTTTCTATTTTTAGCTCTGGCAGCCATTCTGTTCAGCGGAGCGGAACCATTTTAGCAATTTCGGTTCAGGGCTATAACAGAAACATTTGTGTGAAATTATTTTGAAATTGGCTGACTGGTCTAGGAGGAGATGTCGTTTGAAGAAATTGTTGACGGACGGACGGACGGACGGACGGACGACGGACAAATATCGATCACAATAGCTTACCTTGAGCACTTCGTGCTCAGGTGAGCTAAAAACAAAGCAGAACGCACGTGACTGGCCGTTCCATCCAACTATGGTATACTGAATGGGATTTAAAAACTTCAACCCTTTAATTCTGAATATTGCATCGACCTCGGCGTCATGACGTTATGTATGAAAATATGTAAGTGCTGTGAAGATTTTACTGATAAATCATGAAAATCTATTTATAATACTATAATGCCATTTCTACAGTCTAATTTGGTGCAATTTGACTGGCCAAGAGAGACTGGAAAACGGTTTTTGTCGCACCTGCTTTAGCAAGGTGCGATATAGGAGTTCACTTTTCCGTCCGTACGTCCGTCAGTCCGTCCGTCTGTCCGTCCGTCCACAATTACCTCGACCCTAGTGTTTAAGTCCATTTCTCTCAAACAATGATACCTACAATCATCAAACCTGGTATAAAGTTTCTTCTGGGAATGTTCTCAAGGTATGTTGCACTTTTTTCTACCCTTGACCTATATTTCACACTCTGCTGACTTCGTAAAATTTGATGTGCAAAATTACCTCGACCCTAGCGTTTGAGTCCATTTCTCTCAAACTATGATACCTACAATCATCAAACCTGGTATAAAGTTTCTTCTTAGAATGTTTTCGAGGTATGTTGCACTTTTTTCTACCCTTGACCTACATTTCATGCTCTGCTGACTTTGTCTAATTTAATGTGCAAAACTACCTCAACCCTAGTGTGTAAGTCCATTTCTCTCAAACTATGATAACTACAATCATTAAACCTTGTACTGAGTTTCTTCATAGAATGTTCTTGAGGAATGTTGCACTTTTTTCTTCCGTACGTCCGTCAGTCCGTCCGTCTGTCCGTCCATCCACAATTACCTCGACCCTAGTGTTTAAGTCCATTTCTCTGAAACTATGATATCTACAATCATTAAACCTTGTACTGAGTTTCTTCTTAGAATGTTCTTGAAGCATGTTGCACTTTTTTCTACCCTTGACCTATATTAAACGTCTGCTGACTTCGGAAAATTTCACGTCAAAAATTATATCGACCCTAGCATTTAAGTCCATTTCTTTCAAAGTATGATACCTTGAATCATCAAACCTGGCAAAAAGTTTCTTCATAAAAAGGTCTCAAGGGATGTTGCACTTCTTTCTGCCCTTGACCTCTGTTGGTGCTCTGTTGGTTTTAGAAATGTGTAGGTTAACCTAGCATCCATATTTGTATGTACTCTGGCACTGAAGTACATTTCTCACAAACTAACCCACTTACAATCATCAGACATGGCAATAAATGTTTTCTTAAGCTGGTCTCTTGGATTGTTTACCTACTTTATACTTTTAATGATTATTTCATACTCTGTTGACTGTTGAATTTTATGTCCAGGATTGCATCCTTCTTTGGTTGCAAGTCCAGTTTGCTCAAATTTTTATACATGAATTCATCAACCCTAATCTAACCATGATCTCTGCTACTGTGGAAGAGCAAGGCAGGTGCGACATAGCATTCTGCGGAATTCTTGTTTTATTTATGCCTACCAGAGGACAAAAGGTCAAAAGGTCATTGACTAACAGATTCGTCAAGATACTTTTGAACAACCAGGCCTATGGCAAGCCATTTTACTATTATCATGGAACGTAGATATCTCATTTATTTATTTATATCAGATATCTAATATATTATATAAGAAATCTAATATATAAAATTAAATAAGATATCTCATATCCCATCCTATAGAAGATATCTTAAATGCCATATACGATATCAAATATACTATATAAGATATCTAGTATAGGTATATAAGATATCTTATTTGACTTTTCCATAAGACACAACACAAAATATATAAGATATCTGATATAGCATATAAGATATCTTATATGACATATAAGATATCTTATGTAGTAAATCAGATATCTTATATCGGATATATGATATCTTATATAGGATATGAGATATCTTATTTAATTTTACATATAAGAATATATTAGATATCTTATATAGTATATTAGATATCTAATATGCCAACTAAGATATCTAATATGCCAACTAAGATATCTAATATAACATATAAGATATCTTATATAAAAAATTAAATATCTTATATCCTATGTAAGATATCTTATATCCTATATCAGATATCTTATATAGGATATAAGATATCTCATGTTATATTAGATATCTTAATTGGCATATTAGATATCTAATATACTATATAAGATATCTACTATGCATAATAAATAGTAAAATGGCTTGCCATACAGGCCCAGAAAGTTCTTTAACACAATGCGTCGAATTTTTATATTGTCGTTATATAAGGTCTTCATCCAAGCAGGCATACATCGTTGAATCAACATTGAATCAATATTAATTCAACGTTGGTAGATTCAATGTGTGCATGCTGGGCGTCTACTATTTTACTAAAGCTGGCAGATGCGAAAACTGATACAGGCTTAGCTTATGCATGTGTATATATGTCTTTTATTTTCTTTCTTTTCAGATTGTTGTCGTTCATCACAGCAGCTCAGTCAACGTGATAACTGTCGAGAGTAATGCCGGAACAAAACAGTCCCAAAGCCAGTCACAAAGCCAGTCACAAAGCATCCCTTCCTCGTCAGTGTCTCCAGGGAAGCTTATCACTTCTACAACTATTGCTAACTCTTTATCTGGCTCAACTATGTGAAAACTGGATGATCCTAAAGCGCCAAAAATTAAAATTTTTGAATTTGCAAACAGTGTAGATCCAACTCATCTGAATCTACACTGTTTGCCCTCTAGTTTTCCCCTTTGTAAAATGATGGAAAAAATCATAATGGTTAGTACATGTATGTTATGTATTCACGGTCGGTGATGTCGCGACTATTCTGCATCCTGAAATCGAACATTTCAGGGGAAGCAACTCTGTTATTCTCAGTCTTGGAGAATTAACATCATTATCTGGTTCTATATGTATCATTTGTCTGTATCATGTTTGTATTTCTTGTCATGTCTGTAAATATTTGTCATGTTTTTTGCTCTCCAGTCCTGGAGGAAATAAAGATATCAATCAATCAATCAATGACATGTCGCTATCCTTAAGTTGGGACAGTCAGAGTAATTACCATAGCCTTCATAAAAATGGAACAGTATCCAAAAGATGCAGACGGAATGGCTAATTGTGTATACCCTAATAAGACTGATTGAGATTGCTAAAATCTATCTGTCCCAAAACTTATAATTTTCATGGTAAATAGTAGGGTTATCAAGTTAAGACAGACAAACTCTAAACAGTTGCCTTTGATCCCAATAAATGCAGTGTGTCCATCAAAAAATATAATTGAGCAGCGACACGACAAAATCAACAAAGTGGCATGTTCGTGATTAGACTGGGCACTCGCCCAGTCTAAGTCTGATCAGAGTCTTCGCTGTGCGCTTAAAGATTAGCTAAAAATCTAAGCTCCATGCGGACAGCAAAGACGCCGATCAGACTGGGCCGATGCCCAGGCTGATCTGAGTCTTCGCTGGGCGCACATGCCACCTTGTTGGTTTTTGTCATGTCGCGACTCAATTTATCTGAAAACGTTGCAGTGGCGGTGTAGCCCGGCCGATTCTCATAGAAAACTGCATTTTGTGGTACAAGCATGAAATTTGGCATGATTGCTGAGGGGGACTATCTAAGTCATTTTAGATAGGGCGGCATCTCAGAAAAAATCTACTTCCGGTTAAATCCAAGATGGCGGATCTGATATGAAAATACTCCAGTTAGATCGACCTACACTAATGTATTTCAAAATTCTGTGGTCTAAATCAATCAAACAACAATGTTGGAATGATATGAATGATGAGGGGGACTTTTTCAATCATTTTAGATAGGGCGGCATCTTGAAAAAAATCTGCTTCCGATTAAATCCAAGATGGCGGATCTGATATTAAAATACTCCAGTTAGATCGACCTACACTAGTGTATTTCAAAAGAATGTAGTCTAAATCAATCAAACAACAATGTTTAAATGCCATGATTGCTGAGGGGGACTATCTCAATCATTTCTGATAGGGCGGCATCTTGAACAAAATCTGCTTCCGGTTTGATCCAAGATGGCGGACCTGATGTTAAAATACTCCAGTAAGATCAACCTACCCTAATGTGTTTCAAAAGTATGTAGTCTATGTTCAGTCAAACAAAAACGTTTGGATGCCATGATTGATAAGGCGGACTGTCTCAATTTCTGATAGGGCGACATCTTGAAAGATCTACTTCCGGTTTAATCGAAGATGGCGGTTCTGAGATTCAAATACTCTATTATGATCGACCTACCCTAATGTATTTCATAAGTCTGTAGTCTATATCAATCAAACAATTTTTGAATGGCATGATTGCTGAGGGGGACTATCTTAATCATTTTTAATAGGGCGGCATCTTGAAAAGAATCTATTTTCGGTTCAATCCAAGATGGCGGATCTGATATTAAAATACTCCAGTAAGATCGAGCTACCCAATGTATTTCAAAAGTAGTTCGGACGGCATCTTGAAAAAAAACCAACTTACTGTTTAGTCCAAGATGACGGATCTGATATGTAAAATACTGTAGTTAGATCAACCTATGTTTCATAAGCATGTAGTCTTAATCAATCACAAAACCAATGCTGCATGAGAACGCATTCAATTAAGGGCATTGCCCGCTTCATACACAAAGCACTGTACATGGCAAGGCACTACTGAAGCACTTGCAGGCACCACGACAATCCGCCTTACATTTGCAGTGTTCGAACTATTGGCATGACGCAGATGCTGTAGGAAGTGTTGTCCAAAGAGTTTCCCACATCTGATCACTGTTTCTGAGCCAACCAAAGTCAGCTGGGCTTGGGGCATAGGGTTTGGCCTCATGGCGTTTCTCCATACCAATGACCCTTGATATATAGCCCTATTCCTATTCGTATGCTGTAAGAAGCAGCTTCTGTAGATTGAATAGCTTCTATTTGCCTGCCATTTTGTGCAAACAGTTGCAACCTTGCTTCATCGACCCGTCACCCCCCCCCCCCCCGGCCCCCACCCTCACGAGCTACTTGTTCTGTCGTACATTATAATTACAAATCTCTGCAAGATCGACATCAATACATTAAAATGAGTCGCAGGGTTCATTATCATCGCAAAGGCATAGGTCTGTTATAGGTCTGTTAAGTTTCCACAACCCATATGTAAGAGAGGCAATACTGATGCTCTTTCAGGACCAAGTGCCTTTGCAATGCCTTGAACTGCTATATATCTGAAATGGTTGCCAGTTCCAAATGCGATCCAAATTCCAGGTACTTGCATTTTGCAAAAGTATGTGATAGCAAGAACAACCACATCCGTGTATACCGTTTGAATCATTGTGGACTGCACCCAGAGCTAACGACGTCATGTGAGCAAGGGGAGAGATTTGGCTTCTGACCACCTTTCTAACACAGAACTTCAATTCTGAATGTCGTCACTATGTATTTGTCTGCGTTTGAAAATTGAGTACGAGTTTAGCTGGGCAAGGAATTGAAACAATTCTGATTTGTTTTCATCATTACGTAAGAACAGCTGCCAATTTCATGGGATAGAATTACGGCCTTCAACCCGTCGCCGAACACCCTTTCCTTTTTCCTCTTTTGCAGCAACCTCCAAACTGTCTGCAATATTGACATCCCAGACAACATCAATACGGTTAATGTGCTCCTGTTGCCTACAGATGTAGGGGAGGAAAACTAAGGATGCATATTCATCAAAAGTTTAACTTTTTCCAAGTCTTAACATGTTAATCAGAGCTACATCGTCAATTATCACTGCAACAACTGACGGAGCCTCTTCTGTTACCTCTGACAGAGGCTCCAAACATTTAGTAAAGAGGTCAGACTTATTTTCTAGACGGATAGAGCCATTCTGACCTAGCAAAGGTGAAAAACGTTGGTTTTCATGCTTAAAGAACTCTTGAACATTTCCACCTCGAGTCTGACAAGATAGAGAGCAATCATTCTTGAGAAGATTAAGCTTGGACTTTTCTTGTTGTGCCATTATTGTTATTAGGGTACGAAATAAAGATATCGAGTTTTCCTTAATTGGATCAAATACCTTTTTTCTCGTTTGGGTAATCTCTCTTATACAAATGCTGCATACATACCGTTGACCAGTTTGTTCAACTTGTGGCACAGTTTGGACAACAGAAGCATCTGCAATAACCTTGTATCAAGTTTGAGCAAATCTTCACTTTGTTCTGTAAATGGATTGCCCAGGTCACTGAGAGTTTCTGTAAGAGACTTGACACTTTCGTGAAAAGTCCGCTGCGCACTTCTTGTTTGCTCATGATGGCTATCTCTGATATCTGATTTAAGTAGATACAGAGCCTCGAAATCTTGACATAAACGAGACATTTCTTGGCTAGCCACCATCCAGCGTTGCAGAGCTCCTGGATTCTCTGTAAGGCCAACTGCACCCCCATCTGATATGGCCAAAGCATTATTTTGCCCATGAGCATGGTCTGTTGCAAGAGCTGAAAATTTGTTAAATGTCTTGTGACCCACCAACTGACCTTCTCGAAACTTAGCTTCTGTACCAGGACTTAGAACAGGTAACAGTTTCATATCTCTTAAATGCTTCGGAAGCCATCTAGCATAATTGGTATGATTCAGAGCGAAAAACATAGGGATAAGTTTTGCCAGTGAAGCCAAGTATATAGTAAAGTTGCCCTCACATACTAATCTGACAAAAGTGAGTATGTTCAACTCAAGTACCAGAACTGAAAATCGGAGCTTTTCGATTGACCGATTGACATTTTGTCACACCAACTTTCAAAGTCTAGAAAATCGTCGTCGAGACACCCTAGTGTGTATTCCTTGTATGCAGCTCGGAAAAGGGTGTACAAGGCTCATACAGTGATTTGGTGTGCACGGTGTTATTTCTTTACATGACTTGCTTTCAGAAAAGAGTCGGCAGTACCAGACAAAGCTACATTGACTTGAGAAAGTGCATAGGTCTAACCGGAGGCTTCTAACCATTCACTAAGTTCTTTGAATTCTGACATTTCAGTTATGTAGTCCGCCAAATAAAATGACGAATTCAAAATGTGGAAGCAGTACTGTCAATGCTGGTGACGTGTCTTTCTCGGACTCGCTACCAGCTTGAAAGGCTGACCAAGAGATATTCAAACTTCCATCAAAAATGTTATCTACCTTTCCTCGAACATGTCTGAGCCAACATAACTCTTTCATCAGTTCTTACTTGCAATGCATTACAGGGAGTATCTGGTAAAGCTGGTTCTTTAACAATAAAAACAGCAGGGGGCATATTGGAAAATGACCCTTGCAATGTCAAAGGCAGACACAACATTGCTTTCCCCAGTAAGCTGACTGCTTCGGAACTGAAATAGTGATATCCCTGTTCCATGAAATGAATCCTAGGATTGTGGTCTTTGTTATGAACAGCAGCTGTAGTAGAGAGATTTTTTCGAAGAGCCGGAGGACAGATAATACCCTGTTCTTTGTACTGCTCCGTCAGACGATTAGCAACACTTGTAGATATTGCTTACACCATATCATATGACACTGGCAAACCAAGTTGAAACAATTTGCAAACGAGATCTCGTTTTCGTACCTGAAAATGTACCATGATATCAAGATAAACCAGCGTAGGGGTCTCTTGATCTAGGATGATAAAGGGATTTAGAACTTTCATTGCAGCAATTTATGCAGTTAAACATGATTAGCTGACTCAAAAAACGCCGACTGTAAATATGCATCTGAGGTCAGTTCTGTGCCATGTAGGAGCATATTGACAAGTGTTAGAAGAGGAACTGCTGTTTCTTGGCATTCAGAAGAAAATGATCGTGTAAATCTTGTTGACGTATTGAAACTGTCCTTTTTAATATGCTTTGCCAATATTCGATAAACTTCGATGGAAAGAGTACATATGAGAAAGGGTACATCTAGTGAGCTTGTATGTGACGAAATTTGTACCGGAAGTGCCATAATCGACCGGAAGTTATGAATGGTCTTTACAATTTTACCAACAAAATATCACATATAGATTTTAGAAGACATACATGGAATAAATTTGCATAAAACGACACTAGAAACACAAACATGCGTGTTTGCTAATGTAAATTTACGGAAAATTCAGTCATGGCGGCCATATTGGATTTGAACCGGAAGTAGATTATTTTCCGAGTGCCGCCCTATCTAAAATGCAATAAATCATTTTAAACAACATTTGTGCCAAGTTTCATGCTTGTACCATAAAATGCAGTATTCCTTGATTTTTTGCAATAATCGGCAGGACTAGTGTAGATGCCTCCACTTATAAGGAAATAAAACGAGTGGAAATGAGAAGAAACAAAATTAGATACTACAAAAATACAACTACCACACTACATGCATAGCATTTTATCAAATGACGTCGCATCTGAGAGTGTCATAAAGCCATGCATTACAAACGATAATCAACTAGTGGATTAAATATGCAAATTACGTCCTAACGTTATACGTTGACGTCCATAAAAACGTCGCGTTTTCTAATGGTGAAGTCGTGACGTTTTAGTGCGAATTTTGCGAATAAAATGCGATTGTAGTGTCATATGATAAATCGTGCTCTTGTATTATTGAATTTATTAAACTCGTTGGGGAAAACCGATAAGATGCTCGGCAAAGAAGCCGAGCATCTTATCTTTTTTCCCAAACTCGTTTAATAAATTCAATAGTACATGGCCACTCATGTAAGATCCTCTATATATTTACATTTTTTACTGTATTTACTAAAAACCGCTATAGTACACCATAGAAACGTATTGTAGTTTAATACATTCCAATAATTACATTGAGCCACGCGACGTCACATGACTTTAAATCGCGTGAAAATAAGCCATGGCTGTCTTCAATCTGATTCATGACGTCATTGACGCTGCTCCGCGGTTAGCAGAAAAACGGCGTGTAAATGTTTTACTGCTTCAGTTTTAGCCCCTATATAAGATATTTCGTCAAGGTTTTGACTGAAACGAATGTAAATATAAGGAATAGACTTAATTTTTCTGATGTTTATCGAAGAAAAGTAAACTACATTGAATCCCTAGCAAAGTTTGCACGGTCCCCTTTAGGGTTCATTCACTTTGCACGGGACCAATGTAGTTTACTCTTCGGTAAACCTCAAAAAATGAAATTCATTTCTCAATATTATTAGGACACAGTTTAATTAATGTATATTCACTGAGTACGACTTTCGATGAAACCACAGTTTAGGCCTACATCAAGATTTCATCTGTCCTTACGTGATGTCATTGTAAAGTCATGAAATAAACACGAAACTCCACCAAATATTTGCAGAATTTTACTTATTACAAAATGTCAGCCGTTTGTCTATATGTAGCTTTCTCTATTCCCTACTGCAAGACGTTTATTGTAAAATTCTAAGACCAACAGGAGGAAATTCCCAGTAGAAACGTGACGTTAAAATGACGTCATACTGACGTTGATGCGACTAATGACGTCGCATCGACGTCAATACGGCGTTTTTCACGTCATGTGCCTGCTGGGAAGGATCGATATTCTTTATCGGACTGGAGAAGTTTTTAACCGCCTTGTATACCTTTGCGATCTACATTAAAGGAGATACGCATGTAACATCTCAGTGGGCACACAGAGCCCTAGATAAGAGGGAGTATTTGGTGATAATTAGGGATAATTTTTCTTAATTCAGAATAAAAACATATGTTGTGACCCCTCATCTGAACCGTCTCGACTCAGGTGCCTGTTGAAATTTTGTCAATTTGACAAAATTTCAATACGCACATGCGTATTTGCGTATAGGTAGCTACGCTCTTTACCATCACCCGACCCGACCATCCCCTAATTCTTCCTGTAAGAGAAACATCTGTGAAACAATTAAGCACCACTGAAACAAATTCCTGTCTGATGGAGTAGTCACTGCGTTAGCAGGAAGCAACCCCACTGGGCACACAAGGTTGAATCAATCTTGAATCAACCTTGATTCATCGTCACGGCGTTGAATCAATGTTGATTCAACCTTGTGTGCCTGCTGGGAACCCTGCATGCACATAACGCTTAACCAACATTCAAGAATCAATGTTGATTCAACGGTGTGTGCCCAAAGGGAAGCCCTGTGGCGTGTACGTATGCTTAAGGTGTATCAGAACACATGACTTCCGCCATGTTTATAAAGGGAGACAACTTCCTGTTTACTGTTCTAGACGGTGTAGCCATGGTTGATTCCATGTTGATTAAACTTTTTGTGCCCAGTTGGAGCAAATTCTTCTTTCTAGAGCAGTGGGGGGAGCAAACACTACTACAATCAACTTTCGATCTTCTTCCCAAACTACTGATATCTCAAAGTAAATTTTCTGGTACCAGAAAATTTACTTTGAGATATCAGTAGTTTGAGATGACAGGAGCTGAAATGTAAATAAAAATAGGAAATATATTCTTTGATATGAGAAGATATTTTGAGCTATCAATGTTCGAGATATCGGGAGTTGACTACTATATAAAAATTGTCTCTCAGTTGGCAGCCTTGCTGGTGTTGTGCCGTGTGGAGGCCGTAAAACGTCTCCCCGTACATCATCCATAGTGCAGATTATATTTTATTTACATCCTTTGAGATCAGAGGATAGATTCTGAGAAATCTAAAATTTAAGATCGATTTAGACTATTATTCTAGATAATCGTATTTTATATTATTTGGATCCTTTTGAAACTAATCAGTCTTTAAATCGACTGCACAATTAAAATTAAGAAATAACAGTATGTTTTTGTTCTGGTTTCGTCACCAGATATTATAAGGGTCACTGACGAGGCTTTATTAGCTGAAACTATGAAGTCTGGCCCATGTTCCTACTTCTGTATATATTCTCTGCTCTTGAAGGAAATTTTTAAGATTTTAATTGTACTGATTTTTGTCCAGTTTACAAAATTTAAGCATGAAAATACGCAGGTGCCTGTTGAAATTTTGTCAGTTTGACAAAATTTCAATACGCACATGCGTATTTGCGTATAGGTAGCTACGCTCTTTACCATCACCCGACCCGACCATCCCCTAATTCTTCCTGTAAGAGAAACATCTGTGAAACAATTAAGCACCACTGAAACAAATTCCTGTCTGATGGAGTAGTCACTGCGTTAGCAGGAAGCAACCCCACTGGGCACACAAGGTTGAATCAACCTTGAATCAACCTCGATTCATCGCCACGGCGTTGAATCAATGTTGATTCAACCTTGTGTGCCTGCTGGGAACCCTGCATGCACACAACGCTTAAAATCAACATTCAGGAATCAATGTTTATTCAAAGTCATGACTTCATGACATTTATTCAATGTTGATTCAAAGCTATGTGTCCAGAGGGAAGCCCTGTGGCGTGTATATATGCTTAAGGTGTATCAGAACACATGAATCCCGCCATGTTTACACAGGGAGACAACTTTCTACTTGCTGTCCAAGACGGTGTAGCCATGGTTGATTCAATGTTGATTAAAATTTTTGTGCCCAGTAGGAGCAAATTCTTCTTTCCAGAGCAGTGGGGGGAGCAAACACTACTACAATCAATTCTCGATATATCGAAGTCGGACTTCTTCCCAAACTACTGTTATCTCAAAGTAAATTTTCTGGTACCAGAATATTACTACTGGCAGAACCTATAAAAGATATCCGGTCAACTCTCGATATCTCAAAGTCAAATTTCAGCCCAAACTACTGATATCTCAAAGTAAATTTTCTGGTACCAGAAAATTAACTTTGAGATATCAGTAGTTTGAGATGACAGGAGTTGAAGTGTAAATAAAAATAGGAAATATATTCTTTGATATGAGAAGATATTTTGAGCTATCAATGTTCGAGGTATCGGGAGCTGACTATATATATTAAAACTGTCTTTCATGTACATTTGCAGCCAGAAGATGGATGGATTCCTTGTGATTTCATGTCCTTTCAACAGTATTTCAGTCATAGCAGGACGATGGGATGCTGATAATGAAAGGTTGTGTGCATTGGAACCGCGTTTACGTTTGAAATGGTTTCTGTCTCCAGCAGGACTCGAATTAGGACCTCTGCTTTTGCAGGCCAGTGCTTAATCAAGTGAGCTACCAGGGGTCCTGCCAAGTCGAGGAAGATGAACATACATCTCTCTGTATCCCGAACACTGATATCTCAAAGTACATTCTTATATCAAAGAATAGCCTATAGATTGGCCACATTTCCAATGTATTTAAAAGTGAACTACGGATATTTCAAACTACTGATATCTCTACATTAAGTTTCTGGGACCAGAAAGTTTACTTTGAGAAATCAATGGTTTGGGCTTCATTACGACTTTGAGATATCAAGAGTTCATTGTATTTTTGTACCTTTTCAGGTTTATCTTGCAACATGTATGATATGTTTGCCGCTTATTAGTTAGTCAATATGTACATGTATATTCCTTGAAACAATAAAGTTAGTGAATGTAAGGCTGTCTTTCTGTATGTTTCCATTCATTGCAAGTTTCTAAGGAAGACCCGGAAGGCTCCGCAGTTAGTCTTCGCATGCATTACCGTCTTTTTTGATGGACGAGGCTTTGCTGAGCACAAGTTGAAAATTTACGGTCAAGTAGTGAAAATGCTCATAACTCTTGAACCCCGTGGTATATATGGTTCAAATTTTGTATACTTATGTATTTTAACATTGTCCAGCCACCGGCATGCAAAACGGTGACGAAAGTCTAAACAGTATTGCACGACCCACAGGTGTGCACTTTAATCGCTGTGCAAGTCCATCAGTCTGTTTGTCCTTCCGCTGTAGTCAGTGAGTGAAATTGCTCATAACTCTTAACCACATGGTGTAGTTTGATAAAAAAAAAATATGCATCATTCTACAAGAAATGACCAATTTTATTTCCTTCTGGCACCAGAAACTGATTATTCTACATTCACCACGAGTTGTGCACATTACCATCAGTTGATTTGAATATATAAGTAGGTTCAGTTGATTTCACAGATAGGAATGGACGGACGCTCGGCGCCCCGTTACTGCGGCTATGGCTTTGTTCCGCTGAGGTGCGGGGACAACGTCGATATGAGAATTGAAATACTACTACTTCGCAGATAGGGATGCAAGAAATATAATGCAATCTTACGGCCATCCTTTAAAAATGTGTTTGTTGTGTGTGCTGTAAGAATGGATGGATGACTTGCCTTTTTACGCCCTTTTTAACAGTATTTCAGTCATATCAGGAATATGGGAGAGTGCTAATGAAATCCTGAACACTATGTATGAGCCGCGACACGACAAAACCAACAATGTGGTTGTGCGCCCAGCGCAGACTCAGATCAGCCTGGGCATCCGCCCAGTCAGATCAGAGTCTTCGCTGTCCGCATGGAGGTAGCTTAGACCCTTAGCTACCCTTTAAGCGCTTAGCGAAGAGTCTGATCGGACTGAGCGGATGCACAGGCTGGTCTGAGTCTGCACTGGACGCACAACCACTTTGTTGGTTTCTCGTGTCGCGGCTCATATGTAACCTTGCTAACGGTTGGAAAGATTTTCGCTTCCAGCAAGTCTCAACCCCGGGGTCACTAGATCAGCGGGCTACTGCTTAACCTATCGGTACTCCTCTACTGTGCTTAAATGCAGACCATGTGAGCTGGATTGGTAGGTCGGTGATCAACGCACCACTCCTGGCAGACTAAGAAAGACTCTATACTGATTGATTCCTAACGATAAAAGAGACTGTATTCTCACCCATTGGACAAGAATATCCCTTTCTAGAGGTGTCTGAGATTTTTCTATCTCGGCCTGCTACCTCAGCCTAGGCTCAGAAGCTGTCTCAAAATGTCAATCATTGCTATTTAATAACACACTTTAATTCAACAAATCAACTTACTACCTGTCATGTAAATTACATGCAGAATATGAAATTGACACCCAGTAATATACAGGAAATGTCACTGTAAATTTCTGATTAGCTGCCAATCATGAAAAAAATGCATACACAAGGTGAAATTAACACACATGTCAAACTATTAATAGAAAATTAGTTTCAAGTTTATTGGAATGGCTTCAACAAGAAGTTATGGTATTCAATGAATATTCTGTTCTATAAAATATAATGGGTGAGAAAAATAATCAATGATGGGGTTTGCCGGGCCGGGTAGCGCAATCGGTAGGGCACCTGACTCGTAAGTCAGAGGTCCTGGGTTCGAATCCCGGTCAGGCCACATACTTTCGTTTCTCCTTCCGCTGATTCAAGAAGGGCAGTTGTCAGTTACTGGCGAAAGTATGTGCACTTAGTACTGGTTAACCGCTTAGGAGGTCTAAGCCTGCCCAGGAATAGTGTGGTTAGGTTAACTGACCGTCTCGACATGACCTTAGTTGTTTACCGTGGACGTTAAGCATCAAATCAACCAACCAACCAATGATGGGGTTTAGACCTCGACAAGGAAATCTCAGGCTCGTTTTCAGATTATTTAAGTCTTATACTCGGCACGCCTCGCATAAGACTAAACAATCTGAAAACTAGCCTGAGATTTCCTTGTCTTGGCCTCAACCCCATCATAGATTCTATTAGTCGTTTAAAAGTGGTTAAACGCTGATTGCTGTCACTTTGCAAAAGACTAAAATTGAGCCATGACACAACCAAACCAACAAAGTGGCATGTGCGCCAAGCGAAGACTCAGATCAGCCCGGGCTTCCGCTCAGTCTGACCAGTCTTCGCTGTGCGCTTTAAGGGAGCTACCCCCTATGTTAACAACTGCCCATGCTGATCTGAGTCATCCCTGAGTGCACTTTTACCATGTCGCCGCTCAAATATTCACCGAAGCCATTTGCAAAAGATCAGTTTTAACTGCAGCCATCTGTAAGGCATTGATGACTGCTGTCTTTTTCTCGGTTAAATAGATTAGTCAGACAAGAACACTGCCTAGCCACCCAAACTTAGTTATCTAACCTTCCCAGTGCCTTCCTTTCCTTTGGATTCTTTTTAAAGAAGCCAACTTGTATCAAATACTGCTGAATCGCATATGGTATCACACGGTTGCAAGCAGTGGTTGCAAAGTACAAATGAATGACAGGGGTGGTGGTCGGGCGATGGTGCTGGTTAGAACTTCTAGTGCCGGGGCGTCCTACTTATTTGGATTTAAGTAGGACAAGGGCCTACTATGCTTGCAGTAGGTGCGGGTGTGGGCTGTTTGGCTACATTCTTCTCTCGTCAATCATTTCTCTTTTCTTTCTCACCCTCTCTGGAAGACGGCCCGGTATAAGCTGAAGTACTGTCTCAAAGGGCCGTTAAACCCAAAACAACCAATCAACCAACCAACAAATGAATATATGACCTCTGATTTTATGGCCGTCAACTGTATTTCAACCAAGGAATGGTATGAAACATTTATCTTTCTGTGAAGTTTCATCAGATTTGTTTCAATAGTTTAAAAGTTATCGCTGAGACACAATTTGTAACGGACGGATGGACGGTGCGATTTTGATAGGCCATCAGAGGTTCCTTCGGGGGCATAATAACTACCGAATTTCGGCAATCAACATGCATGTGCAAAGTTACTGTCGCAGTAGGCAGTACCGTAACTCACTTACTTTTGGCGGTTACTGAATTTTGGCGATATTGGCGGTTACGGCAAATGGCACTAAAATATAAGTCCGCCAAATTTTGATATTCAGTATATTTTAAAATACGAACAGCATTGCAGAGGTTCGGTTAAAAAAGAGTTCCTCATTAATATTTCAGATATCCATACCATTCCTTTGAATTATACATTGTTGCATCCTATTAGAATCGCCTCGATCCGGCGATTCTAATCGATGCCACAACGTATCGTTTAATAGGAAAATAAGAGAAATAGTCACAAATTTACATCAAATTTTCCTTATTATGCTATCTAGAGTAATGGTATATCTTGAACGCCAAAATTAATTTGCGCCAATACATTGTTTTCATTAAAATGCGAGATTTTGATACCGCAGATCTTAAACGAATATTCTATTCAAAATATTATTTCACAGTCTTTTTAGTATGAGAACTAATTCGTACGTGATGTTATTTCGACGTCATGTGCCCGCTGGGGGAGAGAGAGGATGAGGGAAGTTCCCCCCCCCCCCCACACACACACACCCCAAGTGAAAACATTTAAAAATATCCTTTTTTGCCCCCCCCCCCCCCC
Organism: Ctena decussata; assembly: GCA_963989385.1. Classification (NCBI taxonomy): domain Eukaryota; kingdom Metazoa; phylum Mollusca; class Bivalvia; order Lucinida; family Lucinidae; genus Ctena; species Ctena decussata. Next base: position 43,829,664 of record OZ022512.1, read on the forward strand.
CACACACACACACACACCAAGTGAAAACATTTAAAAATATAATTTTTTGTATGTTTTACGCTGCCTCAGCTTTCCAAAACCATGAGCTTGCTCCCCGATTCTCTGAAAATAATGGCTGGTGTCCCCCCCCCCCCCTCTTGTTCCCCAGTTCTCTGAAAATAATGGCTGGTGCCCCCCCCCCCCCCCCCCCCCCCCCGTAGCTCCCTGTAGATAAATAGCTTCCTAAAACCCCTGCCTGGGGCGGGGGCGAATGGTGAAGGTGAATAGTCCAATATGTGCCAGATTCGAATAAATGACGATGCAATCTTCTTTGCCAATTGCCAATATTTTCCGATGTATTTCTCGGTAAAGGAATACCTGAGTTCTGACGTAATGTGACGTCAACCTGTTCCGTTCCTGTTTATTTTTAGAGGAATCTTCTATTTTCAGCCACTCATATCCTAAATATAGAATTTGATATCGGACGGATTGAGCAAAATTGTAAAACCAGCTGAGGCACGGGGCACGACTGCACTATCAAAACTTCTTTTTATTTTTACTCTTCAAACAGCATAGACAGTAAAGAAATAAAGAAGAAGACGTGCTTGTAACATCTATCTATCTATCTATCTTTTAGACTGATGCTAGAGATTCTCTTAGTCATATATTCCAGGTAGCTGTATATTCATATTTTACATTTTTTATTTCTCTCTAAAATCTTTAGTAGTATACAATAACATTAGACCCATGACTCCAACATCCGAGGTATAAAGGTAGGTATCAGAGAGGCAAATGAGATTTGATATAAATTTCGAACATCTTGGACTGACAAACGTGTATCTATCTATCTATCTATCTATCTATCTATCATTTTAGGAATGATGACCAGAATCGTATTCTGATTGAATATTTACTCCGGAATGGTCCAACTGGACATTTGATGATCATTTTGACAAAAGGGCTAAAAGTAGCTAGAATCGTGGATCGTAATCAATTTTTTTTTTATTTTATTTCGAGGGTTGAAAGGTAAAAGGTGCTAACTAACATTTTTGGAAAAATCGAGTTAACTTCATATTTGGAATCTACATGATATATGCTATGTATAAAAAAAATGTCATCCATTAATTCAAATGTTTATTTACCAAAAATGGTAAAAGTAAAAGGTGCTAAGTGCAAAGTACATATTTTTATTCTGGTAAAAGGTGCTAACTTCCATTTCTGGCAAGTAAAAGATGCTATGTACAGTTAGAACCTTTTTCCAGAACAAGTTTATCAGTACACTGAAACTCAACAGGGGCTATAATCAAGGTAAATATCTGCATGCATTGTAATTAGATAACTTTATGCATAGGTACCATTAGAATTCAAACTGCTGGATAAGCCTCCTCCCTCCTGACCTTACCTTATTTAAAAACAGTGACAATAAAGTGACAATTTAGCCTTAAAGCAGTATAAAAGAGAGTGAACTAGCTGAACCATTATAAAACATTTTTGAAGAAGAAAAAGGGAGAAAGTCATTCCAGTCTTACTGACAGACTAGAGAAAAACTAATGACTGCACCTGATTTGTATTGGAATTTGATTGATACAATTTTCATACACATTTCGCAATCAAGCAGAAGAGGAAGTTGAATAAAAATAAATCTGCCCAGAATGTTCAAAGAAAAACAGACTGACAGAAACAGCGAATTTACACCATCTAAGTTCAGTCCATAATCTGCAGTATAAGTCTGACAGGCTCATATTGACCATGAGTCTGGCACTAAAAACAAAAATGGTGCGAGAAGGAAGTTTTAATAGAAACTGGAAATGAAGAAAGAAGCATATATCAAGAGAAAGCATACAAAAACAGGAACCAAAACACGAAGTAACAAATGAAACGTTCAATAATGAAACAAAAAATACAGATGTAACCAGAATAAAAGAATCTATAGAAACATCAACTTTTAAAGAATTACAACAACGTTCAGAATAAGTCCAGTAATAATGGTGTTGAGAATGCAATTCAACTGTGTTTAATAGATCAAAGATCACGAAATCTTTAGATGCATTTCACACCATTCAACTTGGTAAACTATTAGCAAGTCACTTGATGAAATGCCATACAGTTCCTGCTGATGGTTATTGTTTACTTGCAATCGTCTTACATCAGCCAGATGAATTCATTTCTAGTCAGGAAAGTGTAGACACTGTCTGGATCGAGATCCGGCACATCCTTACTTAGGAAATGGAACAGCCCACCAAATAGGGCAGCCCGGTTTACACACATTAGGTTGATGCTTTTTATGACTATGTATCGTATGCATCAGCCAAACTAGCCATATCAGCAAACGAAGAATATATTTCTCCATATCAATCAAGCAGTAATGTGGCGAAATCCATTGACATTTTCGTGAATTTTTGCGAGATGTTCCGTTGACATTTTACTGTACACAGACACATAATTTGTGTTGAACTAGCGAGTATGTTCCGTTGACAAATGCAAATTACATGGCAAATAAAAAGTAATATTTCTCAAAAACCACCCAAGAGATTTAAACACAGTTTTCTGGGTCAGAGAGAATTGAATTAGGCATCGTAATTCATAAAAAATACAAAATATATGAATAACGTTTCATAGGAATGTCAAAAGAAAATATTTGGGTCACCACTAAAATTTAAAACTGCACAATAACATAATTGAAACATATGCAAATACAGGCGAGTGTGTATACTTTGCACCATATCACTGCCTGTTTTATATGTAGAAATGTATTCCCCGATCGCCCATATGGCTTGTTCAAATGATCTGTACGATATTTAGTCAGAAAATTCGATAAAACGAGGCACCTACCTAACGTGTGTAAACCGGTCCGCCATCTTTGGTGGTCTCTTCCGTTTTCTCGTTTTCTGAAAAGGACATTCCGGATCACGATCCAGACAGTGGTAGAACTTACAGGAAAACATTTTTCTCCACTGATGTTTCTTTAATGTTACAAAGGCCATGATACCCAAGCACGATTAAGAAGTGTGTGTTGCAATGATTGAAGATGACTGTTTCAAATGATGAAATGTCAGACTTCATATCATTATGTTTAGCAAACATTTTCAGAGCCCTATAAGAATCTTTTCTAGCAGACCTTTTCAGTCTGTATTTGATATTTAGCCAGACATAGTGAGTCAATAATACTTATTGCTCACGTGGAAATACATGATTCTGACCATTATAATGCTGATATGAAGAAAATGTTGTCTGTCCAACAGGAATATAAGGTCCTAAAACCAAACCTTAGTGATATGAGAGATCAAATGGAAGAATCTCGTGAGTAAATTCAGAGAAAAGAGGAACTAAATAAGCCATTGCTTCCGTTCTAATCCTATTATGTTTATGTATATATAACAATATTGTTACTGCCATGAATGTTTGAGTTTTTGAATAAAATATGTTTAAACCAAATGCACCATCCTTTAGTTCAAAAGCCAACCGAAACAGACAATGTCATGTAATTTTCAAACGGAAATCAAAACACCCTCTCAACAGTCGAACATTACCAGTATAATTCCACAAGTTACATTACATAAGGACGCTATTTATTAAAATCCTAAACGCAAGAAGCTGTCCCGCAAAAGAACTACTCAACAAAATAAATGAAAGTCCCAGTTCAGAAAAGAAAACAGAGCAAGGGGTAAGGAGAATTTTGAAACCTTGGCAAAACGTATACAGCCAGCAAAGTAGTCTGTTGATTCATGCTGAAATGTTTAGAGAGGACAAAAGAAGAGTAGAGACAAAAACTATTTGAAACTGAGGATTAGAGTACCATTCCAAACAAAGCCATTTCATATGTACTTGTGAAGTAAAATGAGCCAAAAAGAAATAAAGTTCTGAGCATAAGGAAACAGTCAGTGTCCCAGTTTTTTCTCTTGACAGTAGGACAGAAAAAAATGGGTGTTCAAGGATTTGTTTCTGAAAACATTAACTTTTGGTAAAAGACCGTTGACTATGCAAATAAAAATGATGTCTTCACAGGCATGAATAGACTGGGTCACAAGCTCAGCAAATAAAACTCCAGAGCTCAAAGGCTATAGTACCTTTGTTCATGAACATATCCGAAGCTTCCTTACAATTGATCCTCATTACACCCACCAGAACACGCAAAAATTTCAACCCTAGACCTTTATATATACCGGATGCTTTCTCTTTATGTAGAAAAAATGCAAAAGAACTCGTAGAAAGAGTGTAAAGGAAAACCATATGTAGAGAAACACCTTCTGAGATGAATATACCATATCATTCTTGTACTCAAAAAAGGACCAGAGCCAGGTGTGCAATCACTGTGAACATTTCTAAAGGGCAGGAATGTTATATATCAGTCTACAATTAGAGCATTATAAAGATCAGGAACAAAAGAAATGTCTAAAAAAAGAAACAGAAAGGACAAAATATAGCAAAGCTTGATGCTACTTATCATGTTTTATTATTTGACCTCAAAGTTACCTTCTCCTTGTATGTAGCTTTGTGAGAAAGCTTCATCACAAGTGCAAACTGTATTGCTAGGATCTTTCCTTTTTCCCAACGCCACATGCTACCTATGGAATGAAAACCAAGAATGGCGAACTCTTACTTCCTTCTTCATCTGAATTCTTTGTTAGTAGCAACTTCAAAGGTTGAAGAAGTGACTTAACATTCTGTTACATGTGGAGGACAAATCCGATAAATCAGTTTGTTGCTTCTCATTTGAAATAAATATTACTGCATCAAAAGACAACAAAATAAAATACACCGATCAAACATTTTTTGAGAGTAGCCATTAAGAAATGGGGTGTGATTCTATTCATACCACCATTGAACATGCCCAGAAACATCTATTCATACCACCATTGAACATGCCCAGAAACCTATCAGGGTTTACATGCTCTCTCAATTGGAAACAGTTATAACCCTGGCAAGAAAAAGCAAGTCTTACATTGTAGTTCCTCTCAAATAGGTAGGATTCATGAATTTGAAGAATTCCAATAAACAAAACGTTAAAATATGAGAGTTGACAACGAAGGAAATAAGATAAACTCATTAACACTGAAGTGATTCCAGGTAAGAAGGGATTTCCAAAATAGTTTGCTCCTAAACAACATGTATACAGTCATTTAATGCTATATTGTTCAAAGAGGCGAGAGAAGCTCTTGCAAATACAAGCGGGAGACCAAACATAATGGCCGGGATTGAAATGAAGCCGAGATATTATATAAAGGCAAATTTTGTGTTTCAAAAGCAACAAAGACAGCCATTTTTTTACTATGCCCACCAGGAATAATTCTAGAAGGGTACCATGGCTACTTTCAGTCACTGGGATTGGTCGAATAACTAATAATAAATGACAAATTGCTGTTACTAGCCGCCAGTGAAAGTGAGGCGGACACTGACTGTGAACTGACTATGCTGTCTCAGATCCGCTTGCCCAGATCCATAGTTGGGTCAGGGAATGTGCAGTTTTACCCAGACTTTAAAGGTAACCTTTGTTTTGTCAAAAAGTAAACTGTGCATGCTCTGACCAGATGGAGAAAGTGTGCAGGCTATTCTGAGAAAGTGCAGTCACACAGGCCTGAGGGCAGATTTTATCAGAACACGGCTCATTTCATGTATTATGGTCATTTCAGTAATCTCCTTTCTGTTTTATATAAACTCAGATAAGTGCGGTAGATACAGGAAATATATGTAATATAGGAATTAATAGCGTCATCCTGTTACTAGTTTAGCCAACAAATGATTTTTCTGCAGGTAAAAGGGGCTAACTTCACTTAGCACCTTTTACCTGGCATATTATGAAAAAGTAAAGGGAGCTAAAGTCACTTATCACCTTTTTCCTGAAAACTCCTAAACCTTGATAATACACCTGTCACACAAATATTTAAATTTTGGACATAAAAACATAATATTTTTCAATAAATTATTTTGAATTACAAAGGAAATACCCAGATGTACAAATGCATACCAAAATTTTTACCACTAAATATGGCCTGGATTTTTAAAAATTAGTTATGTCGAAAAAGTCGATTATCTCAAAATAAGCAAAACTGCAGTTAGCACCTTTTACCTTTCAATCCTTGATTTATTTATTTATTTATATTTTTTTTATTTTTTTGGTTCGGCTGTTTGTTTATTTGTTTTGACGGCAATATTGCAAGCAATAAGCGCAAAAAGTATCTGTACACGGGGATACACGAAGTAAAACCGATTGTTATCGGCCACTGTGGCACTTCTAAAGACACATTTTAGAAGAGTGGCTCCTCATGGACAGACTCTGTGCCAGAAGGTGGTGCCATGGATTCGTTCCGCTGAGCCTCTTGGAGACCAGAGTAACAAGGCCGTCGTCGCCGGTCCGGCAGGTCAGGCGAGCGCCGGACCACTTTTTGGCCGAGTATGCTATCTGCCGTACCACTTTTTTCTTTTCAGCCGATTTTTCTTTCGTGCTTACCTGTGATTTTATTGAAGCGCATCATCAAAAGTGCCGCAATTTATCCGTGAAATTATCAATGACGGTCGTTGCTCATGTCATCAATAAACCTGGCCAAGGTGTGAAAACATGCAGTCACACACCGTGCAAAAGAATGCAGTTATTATAATGACACCTGCTTGATTAATTTCATAATCGTTAAAGGACTATTTTCAGTGGACGATTTATCAAAGACATGATAAACTCTTTGATCCAGAATGTATTAAAGAACTTCTTCGTTTTGATTTTTGTATATCAACAATGGTATGAAAAAATACAGCGGCATGTTTTTTCTCGACGCAACAGAAGAAAGTTTTAATCCCTCAACGTATTTTTCTAAATATTCTAAATCAAAGAACATTTCGGGCGCCAAAGTATATAAAACATTTTGAATGTACATGTATGAGCATTCTAAGTCCTGAGACTGTACCGAAAGTTCTATGTCAATGTTGTTATTCCATTATTGATATACAAGTGCCAGGAGCGGCTGTAGCGTAGTGGATAACACTCCAGACTACCAATCCAGGGGTCGCAGGTTCGATCCCCCGCTTCTCCGGTCTTTCGGATGAGACTTTAAACCGAGGTCCCGTCTCCATATGACCTCGTTGTTGGTGGGACGTTAAACCCGAGTTCACTCACTCACTCACTCACTATACAAGTGCCACCTGTTCCAAATCAGCCCAAGACTTTTCGGTTCCCACAACGTACATTTGGTGTAAACAAAAAAGCCGAAGTAGAGAAGTTTTCAGCCGTCGTGGTTTGACAGGAGGCCGTGGCTAGCCAATAACAAATAAAACATAAAAAACTATATAGTGGGGATTATATCTGTATCAGCCTTAATTTTGCTTGAACGCAGACATTGATGCCAGCGCCTGATGAGGCTCGCAGAGGGGTCGAAATAGTTGTCAAAGATCTTCTTGAGTCTTACGTTTGTTCTTTTTCGTATTTAACTATAGCAAAACTTCGTGACCAAAACGACTGAAAATTGGCCACAAACGTATCCAAAAATGCATCTAAAACGCACATAGAGACGCCCATAAATCAAAAAAAATTCTCGGGGGAGGTCCCCCGAACCCCCCTTACGAGAGGGGGACCTCCCCCTCTCGTGCTCTCCCCCCTCGGCACTCGTTGATATCCCCCGCCGGACCAGTTTTCACTACACGGGGACGGGCCTGAGTAAAGAGATTTGAAACAACATTATTACGTTCAAAAAATATACCGTGCAAAAGATCTATTCCTTACAAGAAATCTCCAAGGGGGTGGGGGTGGGGGGCAGTATGGGGACACAGCATATGTGTCCTAAAATCCTTTCACTGTATGCTCTTTTTATAATCGTTAAGACCCCCTGCTGATTCCTTATCTCAAATTTGCGTATTCCAATAATCTGTCATAATGCATTAATGAGCCGCGACACGAGAAACCCAACAGAATGATTGTGCGCCCGGTGCAGACTCAGATCGGCCTGGGCATCCACCCAGTCTGATCAGACTCTTCGCTAAGCGCTTAAAGGGTCTAACTTACCTCTATGCGGACAGCGAAGACTCTGATCAGACTGGCGGATGCCCAGGCTGATCTGAGTCTGCACTGAGCGCACAACCACTTTGTTGGTTTTCTCGTGACACGGCTTATTTAGTTGTATACAGAAGATGGTGATGTGGGAGCGTCACGTCATAAACAGACTCGATGAGACCTAGTCTGCTATTTTCATTTCTTTGGTGTATTTCTTGCGTCCAAAAAATCGAACTTTCAAAAATTGTTTAACTTCACTGCAGCTGATGCTTAGTGCCGTGTGGCGGCAATACAACGTCTTCCCTTACTTCGTCATAGTGCAGATCATGTGATTTCTGGCCCTGTATGGTTACTGATTTCATTTAGTCATTTTGGAAACAGAGTTTCGCTGAAATTGATGCTAGGGGCTGCCAGGTGTTGCAAGCGACATTAATAGCAATTCTCTGTAACCACCAACCAAAGTTCGGCACGCATAGTCATGGATTTCGATGAAACTTTCTCAGTTTGTGTGTTGTCACACAAAACCAAATAATTGATACCTAGTTCCTTCTGCTGCATGCCCGTTGCCATGGTAACGGCCTCCAAAGTTTTTGGCTCAAAAATTGTCAAAAAATAAATGAAAAATTGCACTATTTGAACTTTTATATAGGCTGAATGAAACTACATTTCATCTAAACATGAATTTGTTGAAGGAGTATAGGTCAGTTTGAGTGTAAGGAAAAACAAATATAATAGTTTTGTAATTTCTTTAGTACTGCTACTGGCTGCTAATGGTGGGTGGGGTATCAAGGTATCCGAAACCCCCATTTTAAGGCATTTTTAAGCGTATACTGTCATTTCGTCCGGTCAGTCTGACATATTTACATATCACTACAAACTAAAGGAGGACCTCAACTATTATGAACTGAAGAAACATGTTTGGGAAGTTACTTCCTTCTGACCGTAACCATGGAAACAATCAGTACCCTATATAAAAAACGGAAAAACATAACCCTGTAATTTATCAAACATTTTTTCCATAAACAATGACATGCAGCATTAATTACATGTATAGTTGTTGTGAAAATATCAGACTTACATTAAGTAATATCCACATTACAAGGACCAGTACTGAGACTCTTTTAATATTCATTAAAGGGGCTCCGAAAGGGGTTTTAACAGGCTAATTTGCACCCCAAATGATTAATTTTCTCCATGCAGTTACAAACTCATAACTGTTTTCCTTTAACAAGGTTGTGAAAATATAAGCCTAAAGTTAACAGATACAAAAATGGTTATGGGGTACTCCTGGGTAATATGTGCATGACATTTAAGGGCCAAAAAAGGGGATGAAAGGAGGAAATTAGACGAAAATGCCTGAACTGCTTCACAAAACAACCATAAACAGCACTGCATGCAAATATAATGGCTAAGAATCTGTCAGTCAAATGTCAACATGTCAACAGGTATAAATAATGACAATAGGGTGTACTGTTACAGTATTTATAGTTCCTTAAGGGGCCAAAAATGGTAAAATCTCCTAATTTGTCCCCCCCCCCCCCCCCCCCCCAAGAAAAAAAATCTCAAATATTCTTCATACTGCAACAAAATACATAATCTATTACTTTAAACTGTTTAGAAAATGTTTAGAAAAGCATTAATTGTAAATTAACAGATACAAAGTATGGTACTGAGATACTCTTAGATTACAAATGGTCTAAAAAGGGGACCAAAAGGGGGAAAGATCAAACAAAATCATGGCTTTCTTCACAACATAAAGTAGCTAAATGGAACACAAGTATTAGCTATGGAGGATCGATAACTGCCAAATGCTGTCACCTATGTGATCCCACATTCTCAGACACTCGCCTTACTAGAATACAGTTCTTGTCCCAGATCCAGAACACAGCTCGTACCAATTTTGTAGTCTTCGACTTGAAATTAAACTTGGACACTGGGACACTGGGAATTCAAACAGCCAGGTTAGACTATGAATAGGTTTATTTCTACACAATAAGAGAATAAAACGCTGTTCATATACACACATCAGGTGGTTGTGCCTATATTTACATCACCCACATCCATAGTTTCCAGCTGGTGCCACGAGGAGGAGTGACTAGGTCTTGCTATCACAAATGGCTATACTGATATTCAAATATTAGTCTAGCCATTTTTGACAGCCATTTTCCGGCCGTTTTTGTTGTTTTTTTTAGTTCGCCTAAGCCGAAGGCTCACAGGTGAGCTTATAGTATAGGCAAGCATCCGTTGCCAGTCGTCCGTCCGTCAGTATTTTCAAACGACATCTCTGAAACTACAAGGCTAGTTCAGTTCAGTTCAGTTCGATTCTCCTAACGACGTTCCCCAAGTGGCTCAGCGGTACGTAACCATAGTTGCACACACTTGGCACCGTGTGCCCGTCCAATACAAGACCTGTTGTAACCAAATTTCATATATACAAATTTCGTAGTATCTATAGGCAGGGGGAACTAATCATACTGTTTTTTTTATCCCAATCGCTTTAGAACTTTGGTTGCTATGGCAACTTAAAATTTCCATTGACTTGTATGGGAAAAATTGAAAATTTGAATTTATTGCTACGTCACTGCAGATAATTTGACAAATCTTTTACAGAAACGTTTCATGAGTAGTCCTTTATCAACCACATGAAATTTATGTAAATTGCAGAATCTGGCTGGTTGCCATGGGAACCGAATGTTTAAAAATCATCTCCTCAGAAACTATGCAACCAGTATAGCTCAATCTTCACAGACAAGATCTTAGTACTAGCCTATGAAAATACCTTATTTCTTGGCAATTGCTCTAGAACTTTGGTTGCTATGGCAACTTAAAGTTTCCATTGACTTCCATGGGAAAAATTGAAAATATGCATTTATTGCTATGTCACTGCAGATATTTTGACAAATCTTTTACAGAAACGCTCTTTGAGTAGTCCTCTACCAAACATATAAAATTTGTGTAAATTGCAGAATTTGGCTGGTAGCCATGGCAACCGAATGGTTAAAAATAGAAAAATACTCAAAAACCATCTCCTCAGAAACTAGGTAAAGTTCAAACTTCACAGACAAGATTTTAGTACTTGCCTCTATGAAAATACCGTTTTTCTTGGCAATTGCTCTAGAACTTTGGTTGCTATGACAACTTCAAGTTTCCAATGACTTCTATGGGAGATATTGAAAATTTGCTTTTATTGCTATGTCACTGTGGATAGTTTGACAAATCTTTTACAGAAATATACCTTGAGTAGTCCTCTACCAACCACATGACATTTACGAAAATTGCACAATTTGGCTGGTTGCTATGGTAACCGAATCTTAAAAGTAGAAATAATATTCAAAAATCATCTCAGAAACTATTCAACCCGTAAAGTTCAAACTTGACAGAAAGGATCTTAGTACTAGCCTCTACGAAAATATTTTTTTTTTCATGGCAATTGCTCTAGCAGGTTGGTTGCTGTGGCAACTTAAAGTTGCCATTGATTTATAATGGCAAAATACAAAATCTGCATTTATTGCTATATCAGTGCTGATATTTTGACAAAAATATAGAAATACTTCTTGAGTGGTCCTAAACCAGGCTTATTAAATTTATGCAAATGTGAAATTTGGCTGGTTGCCGTTGCAACCGAATGGTTAAAAATAAAAATAAAAAAAATCATTTTCGGAGAAGCTATATTGCCGATTAAGCTTAAACTTTTCAGAAAGGATCTCAACACTAGCCTCTATAGAATTAATAAATTTCACGGCAATTGCTCCAGCTGCTATGGCAATTTATAGTTTCAGTTGACATATTATGGGAGAGATGGAAATTGGCAATATTTGCTATCTCACTGGAGTTAATTTTTAGTATAGAAATGTTTCTTGAGTAATCCTCTATGATTCGAATGATTTTTTTTCCAAATCACTGAATTTGATTAATTGCCGTGGCAACATAAAGGAAAGATTTTCGAAAAAAATGTTTAAAAATCTTCTTCTATCCATGTAAATTCAGTCAAAATCACTGATTTTGATTGGTTGCCATTTAAACCAAAAGGCTAAATTTTTGTTAAAAAATGTAGTGCTAAAAACCATTTTCTCGGCAGCCATGGGGGAAATGAAGATGAATCTCTGCATAAATATTAGTGACGTTTAGTCTCTAGATAAATTTTGTATTTTATTTTTGTTGCCCATGTTCTTGGTTGCTAAGGCAGTTTAAAGTTTCCATAGACTTTTAATGGAAAAGGATTATCAGGATAGGCATGAAATCTCTGATGAGTCTGAATTTGGGCCAGATTAGAATATTCATTTTGGAGTTCCTTGCCCTTAAAGACCGAACAATTTTCCCATGGACTTACGATGGGGAAATGTTGTCCTCGGGGCATAGCAACTTTATTTTTATTGAAACTTGATCAAACTTGCTGATAAATTGGACATTCATAAACTCTCTGACAAGTTCGGAATGTGGCTATATTGTATAGTCCACCTTGGAGCTACTTGCCCTTGAGTGTTTAGATAGCTCATACATGATACATTCCTAAGTGCATCAGAATGAAATCTAAAAGCAGTTTCAGTTACACAGAGTGCATATGTTGAATCAATGTATTAGAAGACCAAAATGCATCAATAGATTCGTGCTTTGAGAGGAAAAATTTGGTATGGGGCAACTAATATGAGCATTGACTCGAAAGGGGAGATAAACAGAATGCCAAAGTAACCCAGTGACCTATATCAGTGTCATTTTAACAGATTCACTCCAAGCCTGTCATGATAATATCCATCCTCATCCATCTTTAGTGCAGTTCTTTATATGATCTTATGATATACTGCTATGGATCATATCATGACTGCTGTTGACAGGATCTGATAACATTTCGATGTATATGGAACAGTATCAGGTTATACTGTCGCTAATGCTGCATTTTTATTATTATCTCCTATGGGGCCCCATCAAAGAAATATAAAGGGAATACCAAAGCAATACAATCAGTTAATCATTCTAACATTAAGAATATTATTTGAGTTCCAGTCCTATCGTTGGAGTGGAATAGAGTTCTTTAGATAAAGGACTGCTCTTTAAGTAGATGGTTTTATGATGCATGCTGATAGGATTTGCTTACATCTGAACGTATAAGGGAAACACCATGTTTCATATTGGTCAACAAATGAGAGACATTTCATAACTGTTATTCATTCAAACATGTTTTAAAGGGTCACCCTCATAAAAGAGCTCTTTTAGGAACGAATTCTTTACTTGAAGAGTAGACCCCATTTTTAAGAGCTAGCGAAGTCCTCCAGAGAAGCGAGCAGGAGTTCATGTTCTTCCCCTTTGTAAGTTTATGGCAAGTCAATCTTACATATGTTTTTTTTTTAAAGGGACAGGGGCATTTATTAGGAATGATATGGTAATTACATATTTAACCAATTTTTGACTCCTTAAACGCATATAGAAAGAACCACAGGGCAGCCATGGTTATGGCTTTAATTCATTCATTTTCATTGATCAACAGCTTTTGAACCAGTGTACTTGTAAAAAATATAGTATGCTGTTTTGTGAGAAACCTCAAAATTTTTGTGCAATTATCTGCATTTTTGACCCCTTTTTGGCCCCTCCTGGACACAAAAATGCAGTTACTTTAATCCCCATAACATATTTCATGTGCCTTACATGAGACTGATGGTTGCCTTTATTAGTAACGGAAAATGGTTCATATGCTATATGAAGAGTGTAATTACCGGGTAATTTTGCTGATTTTTCCCCTTTTATGGCCCCTTAAGGGAATATAACTAAAATAAAAGAGCACCCTATTGCCATGTTTAAACCACTTAGTATTTGTCAAATGGTTTCTAAACCATTGTCGTCGTATGCACTGTTGTAAGTTTTGTTTTATGAAGGAATTCCCGATTTTTTGTCGATTTTCCCATTTTTACCCCTTAATTTGGACCCCTAAATGACCCCAGAATATTCAAGTGCTATAGTTTATATCTGTTAACTTCACACATATATTTTCACAACATATTAAAGAGAAATCAATAATTTGTTTTTCAGTTTTGTGATGAAAATTTGTTATTTTGGGGAAAATTAGCCATTAAAACCCCTTTCGGAGCCCCATGAATGATTTTTATGAGGACCCCGTTGCTACCCTTTGTGTTGTTTATATTTTTTAAACTAAAACTGATATTTTTACAACTATTGTGCATGCAATAAATGCTGTATTTTGATTGTTTAGGCTAACAAATAAGTGATTTTGTGCACTAATATGTTTTCTTGTTTTTTGAATAGGATATTGTTCGTTTCCATGGTTACGGTAATAAGGAGGTAACTTCCCAAACATGTGTCTTCAGTTCATGATACTAGAGATCCTCCTCTAATATTCTGTCATGCGCTTATATCTCAGAGTGGCCGGCCGTAATGGTAGTACGCGCTTGAAAAAGTCCAAAAAATGGTGTTTTCGATACCTCGATACCCCACCCCACATGAAAGGCTAAAAGCAGTACCAAAGAACTAACAAATCTGATTTATTCTCTCCTCTGAATTCTCATACTGATTCATATTTTGTCGATCAAAATGTTTTTAGACTAAAGGTAATGTCTTCTATGATATATAAATGTTCGAAAATTGGAAAATTTCACTTTTTTTTTTACTATTTTTGGGGCAAAATCTTTGGAGGCCGTTGCCATGGCAACGGACACACAACAGAAGGAATTGACCATCAATTAAATGTTTTTTCGTGACAACAAACAAACCAAGAAAGTTTGAGAAAAATCTGAGACCATGCGTGCCGAACCCCCATTGTAAAATGTGAATTGCTATTAAATCACTGATCATGAACATAATCAAACCGAGTCTGCTATTTTCGTTTTTCGTGTGTGTGTGTGTGTGTGTGTGTGTGTGTGTGTGTGTGTGTAAGGTACTCCAGATTATATCATTTCTGAACCTTTAGGATCGCAGAATTTATTCAGAGTCATTTCAAAAATAGGAGATAACGGGAATCCCCGGAGTGACGTCATCCGGTGATCACGTGGGTAGATTGGTTGGCAAAAAGATAGCGAGAGACAGTGGTCTTCTATGGGATTTTGCTGAAAATTAACCTCTGAAATGCATAAAATATAGTTTAGAAAGCTGCAAATAAATAGAAACCGACAAAACCAGTGCAAATATTGTTTTAATCGCTTGTCGCGCGAAAAAAGAGTTATTTAATATTATTTAAAGTTATTTAATTACTCGACATACATTGACTCGCTTCGGAACAGGACCTTTTCGCTTAATAACTTTGACTAAAAAGAAAAATAAATAAATGAAATAAAAATACAATAAATCGGAGGTACAAAAGATCAGTATTTTAACCTTTAAACCGTTTCGACAATAAAGGTGATTAGTAAATAGAAAATGAAAGACAATAAAATATAGAAACTTGTATCCTACGAGAAGTAATGCAACATTAATAAAACATACTGATCTGATTTAGGGATAAGAAAATGTAAAAAATAAATAAGTAAATGAATTTATATTCAGGACTGCGATTCAAAAGAGAATGTTATAAAATGGTAAAGGATAATATACACGTATAAGCCGAGAACCTTCCGTTTTGAAATTACTATCAGTAATTACCACATTATTTAGTCCGAGCTCATGACATCTGAACAACAAATTCACTCTGTCTGTTTCTCTCTCTGTCTCCCTCTCTCTCTAATGGTTTGATAAAACGGTCAAGGATAATATATAAACAGAGAATCTTCTCTGTTTTAAAATGTAGTAATTACCATAGTATTTAGTCCGAGCTCATGACATCTAAACAATAAATTCTCTCTCTCTCTCTCTCTCTCTCTCTCTCTCTCTCATTCATTGTTTGCTCTTTATATTTATTAGCGGACAAGCATATCAATATTAAAATATCATAGATTATAATAATCGAGTTTTATTTGATATTTAAATTAGCCACACTGCCAAAAACATGGGTATACTATACAAGTTAATATGACAATGTCACTGTAGGAAACCCGCGGCTTTCTTTGAAATATGATAATTAAAGACATTCCGTATCAAAAGACCCGCTGAATACCGGATTCTTCATTATAAACAATAAACAACCGGTTTAATTTCAAAATGTACACCAGATACAGACACATTTTTTAGAGTATCCATGTTAAAGCGTACTCTGCTCAAGCCGCTGCTACTTTGGCTTGGACAATGTTGTACATTTCACTGTTGGTCATGAACAGACGTTATGGAAACAAATCGAGTCTGCTATTTTCGTTTTTGGGTGATTTCCTTGCTGCCACTTGATCTATCTGTCAGAGCTTAGTTAACTTTACAACTTTACTGAAGCTAGTGTTAAGTGTCGTGCGACGGGGGTGGGGGTGCAAAACGTCTCCCCCGTACTTCATCATAGTGCAGATAATGTAGATTTTGGTCCTTTTGGATCAATTAGTCCATTTAGAGTCGGTTCTTCTATTGCTGGTATATTGTTAAAGATATTTTTAACATTCTTTAAAAAGCCCTTATATTTTTCACCATCCCAATTTTTTTCTGTTTCCGGTCTTTACGCCATTAAAACTAGGAAAATGCTTTAGCTTCTGGGGGGAGGCGTTTTCCCCCAGACTCCCCCTTTTTAACTTTAAATTATAGAATTTTAAGCCATGAACTAGTTTCCTGGCATTCATTTACCATACGAAACTTTCAGTAATTATTTGTCATACTTCAAAGTGTAGATATAGCATGTTTAGCTAGTAAATTCCCTTATAGTCCTAATTTTAGCTCTAAAATTTTGTGAAAAAAGCCCTAATTTTTTGCTGAAATAGCCCTAATTTTTTTTGCCAAGTAGTGCTTGAAAGCATGTACATGCTCCAAGAACTGGTTTACAAAAGCAATTAAGTCTCATTTCTGTATGAAAGTAAACACAGTCACATTAATATATTCTCTTACATATGTAGCACATATAAGGTCAAATAAATTAGGATCTGAAGAAATTAGCTCCCTCAAGGTGGAAAAAAATGTTTTCAAAGGCCAGTGAAAAAAAAATCCTGTCTCCATCAAGAATACCACCACCCCCGCTCCCCGGAATATCAAATGGTAAATGGTCATCCCCCCCCCCCCCCCCCCCCCTCCCCCAGAATATCAACTGGTCCGTCACTTACAAAGCATGTCATTTGAAATTGAAATTTCATATTTCTCAAAAAAAGTTTTTTAAATTACATTTTACACAGTAGATGCCACTTTGAAAGTTCATATTTAAATGTTCATTACATTGTTTATATAATAGGAGCCCCGTTAGCTAAGTGGGTTAAGCGCTGGCCTGCTGATCCAGCAGTCCCGCGGGTTCGAGCCGCCTACATGTAAGGACGGAATCTTTTCCAATCGTAATCAGGGCTCCATTACACACAGCTTTCATTATCATCCTAACATTTATGATTGTGCTGGTATGACTGAAATACTGCTGGAAATACGTAAAATTATTCTGAACTGGATTCTTCTGTGTTTACACCCAGCAGGATATGTTGTTCATTTCATGTTTTTGCACCATCTCTCAATTTCTTTCAGCTAGATCCGCCAAATGTTGCGTCATTGTTTACAACGTACAGCTTCTACACTCGTGCACGGGAGTGGCTAAAATAAGCGCGCGCGCGGCGCTCTTTGATCTAGGATTATAATTGATTATGACAACAATAAACTGGTACCTGGTTCATTGATTAGAGTAAACTAAACACGTGGTTTCATTTGGAGGGAAGGAGTCTATTGTAGGTATGTTTTAATTTTCTTTTCTTTTTCCTCTCTGTTAATGATTATAACAAATGAATATATAATATATTATGATGTATGCATAGATTTATTTGTTTATCTTCTGTATGAGTGCCAGACAGGGTATTTATTGTATTTAACGAAATTGATGTAAAATTCTAAAACTTGGGACACCTGGAATAAGCACCGAAATTTAATATCCAAAATTTCACAATGCAGTAACAAATGGAATGGCAAGGTCAGACTGATCTGGTTCTGTTTTCTTAGACCTATTCGCCCCAGTGTTTAGAAATTCATATAGTATTATTTTCTGTTCAGCTATGATATGTTAATTTTATGATGTAGATCTAGTTGTCTTTTTGCTGGTATATTCTACACTGAAGTTGAATTTTATAACAAGAAATTGAAAAAAAAAATGTTTCCGTACACAAAAAAAAAAGCAAGGCATCCACTTTTTTAAATTCTTTGTCCAATTCTCATAACGTCCAACATTGGGGGCATGGAAATATGCCTTTACCATGAAAATTATGAAAATTGGGACACTACTTGAAATAATTGCCAAACTATACATAAGATGGGATGTTGGTTCTACGATAAAGATGCAAATTGCCATTCAATAATTTCTGATCTGGGTCTGTATTGTTTCCTCAGATAAAGCTGTCCCAATACTTGGGATTTTTACAGTTTTGCAGTATTTCATTTAATTGAAATAAAGGTATAAAAACATTCCTTTTTCAATTTTGAATTTACAGATGTCAACCAACATGTCTCTGCCAGCCAAGACAGATAAATGCGATGTTGAAATAGTTATCCCCTCCTGTGATCAGAGCAGCAAAGATGTTGGTCCAGATGAGGTCAAAGTTCAAGAAATTGGGCATGGAATAGTCATACATTTTAAAAATGGTAATGTCAAAATTATTTACCTCAGTCTGAATTTCCAGGATTATACAATGTTTTAATTCAGTTGACTGTGCATTCCTTGTCCAGTGTCCTCCCCAGAAATTTCAGAAGGCATGTTGCTTTTAACACAAAAATCAGATCTTGATTTGTTAATTTTTAAATTCCTTAATGTAGCAATGCTTTGTCAAAATTAGCCAAAATTTCCATTATAAATGATTTATTGATCATCCTTAATGAGTTTAAAACAACTTTACTGGCTGAAAAATGAAAATAGTAGTATTTTCTAAATTTTCATTGGAAATTAAGGCATGTTGCAAATATATTTTGAAGAAGGCATGTTGCAAGCGACATGCTTTAATAGTCTGGGGAGATCACTGCTAGTGCACATCCATGGATGCAACAGTTTTAGCAAAAACTAGGTGTAGCAGTACAAGTCAAAAGGGCTCTCATCATACTCTTTTCCAGGCTAGAAACATTGTACTTATTACACATCCAAACTAGTCTATGACTTTAAACTGGAAAAGAGTGATACAAGCCCCTGTGTAACAAGTCTGGCCTTGTCCTTTGTTGCATCCACAACCAACATTTTGAAGAGAATGTACCTGTATTATAAATTTAAGGTGAATGTGTACACTTTCATGTAGAGCAACTCTACCATTTTCAGTTTTGCTTTCTGTGTGTGTGGGTGGGTGGGGGTTCAACTCTTAAAGAATGTGCTCCATTAGGAGCAAATTCTTTGCTTCAAGGATAGACCCAATTTTGAAAGGTTTCTTATTCCAGGGAATCAAACAGAAAGTCACAAAAGTTGTCCCCCTTTTGAAAATATGGATGAGAGACCAAACAGTGTAAATGCATTGTCAAGCCTTAATTTCTGCAAAAAATAAGATAGAATATTTTAACTTTGTAAATTTACTTTTTGTCTTAACTTTCAGCACAGTGAGTTCAACCCATTGCATTCTCGGTATTTTTTGTCGTCTGCTGAAATTGTCGTCTGCATTAAAAATCAAGAATATTTTGACAATGTTGGTTTAACTAACTCTTGTAGAAATGATGTCTAGGCAGCAAACAGTTTGGATCTTAGTTCAGGCCGCATGTTTTATGGATCCAAACTGTTTGCCCAGATACCCCTATCAGGGGGTATCAGAATGGAATGGGTTAAATAAGTTATCTGCCGATACCTAAATTCACCATGCAGCATGGTGAATTTAGGTATCGGCAGATAACTTATTTAACCCATTCCATTGCTAAAAGTTAAGAACTTAAGCCACTAAAGCCAGTGTTATACAGGTCAGTTCTTTTATTCCAGTGCCTGAATCAGCTGTTGACCTGTTAGCAGATGAAGATACAGACATTTCAACAGACACTTCAACAGATGGCAGTTTTGGCAGTGACCTTTTCAAAAGTTTCCACAAGTTACATATGAACATTGGCTCCTGCATCGATAGAAACAAAACAGTCATTCGGATGGTACAGTAGTACTATTTTTTGTCAGATATCATAACAGGTATCTTACATTTTTTACTGTTAACAGATATCCAAATTAATAAGAGAGAAACTATAACAAAGGACTTGTTGACAGATATCTGATATTATTGGTATAGACACATTGTAAACAGATATCTGTTTCTGCATAAATACAGAGAAGATGTTAACAATTATATCTAGGGCTTGTGTGACAGATATCTGGTTTTATTGTCGAGCCCGCTTGCGGTGAGCGAGACATAGTTGTTACATTGTCAGTTCGGTGTATGTCCGTGCGTGCGTTAATGCGTGCGTTCGTGTGTGTGTGCGTCCGTCCGGATTTGTCCGGGCCATAACTTATACAGTTATGGATGGATTTTAAAATAATTTGGCACAATTGTTCTCCTTGATGAGTAGAAGTGCCTTTTGAAATATTTGTTCAGGTAGGTCCAAGGTCAAGGTCACACTTGAAGGTCAAATGATAAAATGGCCATAAATTGAGCTTGTCCTAGCCATAACTTCTACATTTATGGGTGTATTTCAAAATAATTTGGCACAATTGTTTTCCTTGATGAGTAGAAGTGCCATTTGAAACATTTGTTCAGGTAGGTCCAAGGTCAAGGTCACACTTGAAGGTCAAATGATAAAATGGCCATAAATTGAGCTTGTCCAAGCCATAACTTCTACATTTACGAATGGATTTCAAAATAATTTGGCACAATTGTTCTTGATGAATAGAAGTGCCATTTGAAACATTTGTTCAGGTAGGTCTAAGGTCTAGGTCACACTTGAAGGTCAAATCATAAAATGGCCATAAATTGAGCTTGTCGGAGCCATTACTTCTACATTTATGGATGGATTTCAAAATAATTTGCCACAATTGTTCTCCTTGATGAGTAGAAGTGCCATTTGAAACATTTGTTCAGGTAGGTCAAAGGTCAAGGTCACACTTGAAGGTCAAATGATAAAATGGCCATAAATTGAGCTTGTCTGAGCCATAACTTCAAGATTTACAAATGGATTTCAAAATAATTTAACACAATTGTTCTCCTTGATGAGTAGAAGTGCCATTTGGAACATTTGTTCAAGTAGGTCCAAAGTCAAGGTCACACTTGAAGGTCAAATATTGTAACTGTCATAAATTGAGCTTGTCCAAGCCATAACTTCTACATTTACGAATGGATTTCAAAATAATTTGGCACAATTGTTCTTCTTGATGAGTGGAAGTGTCAAGTGACATATGTGTTTGGGTAGGTCCAAGGTCAAGGTCACACTTGAAGGTCAGATATTGTAACTGTCATAAATTGAGCTTGTCTGGGTCATCAGTTCTACTTATTTTCCTTTGTGAAAATTTGAAAAAAAAGAAAGAAGAAAATGCTGGCTAAGCATGATGTTTTTTGGCTTCTTTCTAGAGTGAAGCAGTTACTTAGTCTTGACATACTTATAGGTCACTAAAGCAAACAGCGGGCTCGACCAGTTGTCCCTGGACAACCTTCTAGTTATAGAGAAATTGTAAGCAGATATCTGATTATAGAATAAGAGAAATTGTTTACAAATATCTAAGTTTATGATAGAGGCCTTGTAGAGAAAAATCAAAGTTTATATAATGGAAAACTTGGAAGCAGATGTCTGTTTGTAGAATAAGATACAGATATCTAATTTTATAATAAAGGGCTTATTTACAGATATCTTTATTATCGAGAAGTTTGTTAAATTTTGGAGGATTTATACACAGTACTATTACCTGATCGTATTATAGAGAAGTAGTTAACAGATATCTGACTTTTACTGAAGAATTTAAGGATTCCTAGACAAATATCTAATCTTACTATACTGGACAGAACATCCTTTGAATTTGGACCAGTCTGCT
This sequence comes from Ctena decussata, assembly GCA_963989385.1. Taxonomy (NCBI): domain Eukaryota; kingdom Metazoa; phylum Mollusca; class Bivalvia; order Lucinida; family Lucinidae; genus Ctena; species Ctena decussata. The sequence goes on from OZ022512.1 coordinate 43,851,560, forward strand.
TTGTTTTTTGAGGCAATGTCTCATTCAGGTTTAGGTAAGCAGTGTAGATCTTGATCAGACTGCTCCTTAGGAGCAGTCTGATCTGGGTCTACACTGTTTGCTTAGACAGGCTGTCTTAATATCTAGAATAAATACATTAATCTTCAGTTTGGCTTATTTGATAGTTCCTGATAGGAGTGGGATGTGCCCTGGCCCTTGCATATTTCATCTGGGCCCTTATCATCAGCACCCTCCATGGATGTCAGAGCCCCGTGTCCTTGATTTGTCTTGCTGTGGTCATAGTATTCTTTGTTACCATCTGGTTGGTGAAGTCACGCTACAGTGAAGAGATCAGGAAATGCATAGAAGGACTGGGTGTCGTGTTTTATGGGAAGAAGTTAAAAGCAATTCAGCTGTAAGTAAAATATAAATGCATACTTTAGTGTCAGTAATAAGCACACAGTGCACTTAGAAATTTCATTTCATGTGAAAAAAAGAACCGCTTTACAAAATGTTTAAGGTGTTTTGATACACATTTATGAGAAGCAACTCTGCTATTTTCTGTTTTTGCCTCCCTTATCACTGCGAGTCAGAGTAAACCCCTTTATGGGCTCCATGTCCTAGTGGATAGAGCAAATACTCTTAAGCATCAGGTCTCTCAGCGCTAAGGGTTCAAGCCTTGCTCGACGCACAAGTTGAAAAGCCACAACTTGCATGCGGAAGGTCGGGTGTTTTTTCCTTGTAGCTTCAGTTTTACCCACCTCTCCGTAACAATTGGATCCATTACATCAGTGTCCTGTCCAGAAAATTCAGAAGGCGTGTTGCTTTTAACACAAAAATCAGATTTTAACTTGTTGATCATTTTTGAAAATCGTTATTCCTTAATATAGCAAAGCTTTGTCAAAATCAGTCTAAATTTACATTATGAATAATTTATTGACGAGCTTTAATGCATTTAAAACAAAAGGAGGAAAATATAGGAGGAAAAAACTTTACTAGCTAAGAAATGAAAATAATTTATGGAAATTTTCATTGGAAATTAAGGCATGTTGCATAGGTAATTTGAGGAGGAAAGCATGTTGCAAGGACCTTAATGATCTGGGGAGATCTCTGACGTTAGTAAAATGAGCCGGGACACGAGAAAACCAACAATTACAATGTGGTTGTGCGCCCCGCACAGACTCAGATCAGCCTGGGCATCTGCCCAAACTGAATGGAGTCTTAGCTCAGCACTTAAAGTGTAGCTAAAGGTCTAAGCTACCCCCATGCGGACAGTGAAGACTCTGATCAGACTGGGCGGATGTCCAGGCTGATCTGAGTCTGCGCTGGGCGCACAACCAAATTTTTTTGATGTTTTTAGCTCACCTGAGCCAGCGGCTCCGGGGGAGCTTATAGGATGGTAAGGCTCCGTCGTCCGTCGTCGTCCGTCGTCGTCCGTCGTCCGTCCGTCCACAATTTCAAACGACTTCTCCTCTGAAATCGCTGGGCCAATTGTAACCAAATTTCATATATGGCCTCCAGAGGAAGGGGGAACGAAAAGTTGTTCAAACCGTTCTGGTCACATGACCAACATGGCCGCCACGCCCATATATGGCAAAAACCTAAAAAAATCTTCTTCTCCAGAACCAATAGGCCGATGGCCTTGAAACTTGGTAGGTAGCATCGGGTACATGAGTACTACCAAGATTGTTCAAATTATTACCTTGGGTTGACCTTGACCTTTTTTACGGCAAGGTCAAATTTGCTTCCTTGTGCTTTTATATGGGAAAATGCTAGAACATAAGATATCTTGAAAACTGTTAAAGATTTTGGGCTAAAAATCGATATCTACAGTCATCTTAATGAGTACATGAAGATTTATGAGTACAAAAGGTCAAGGTCATTCTTTGACCTTTGACCCAGAACTCTCATATTTTGACAATTTCAAACAATCTTCTCAACAGCCACTGGGCCAATTGTAACCAAATTTCATATAGAGCCTTGAGGGGTTGAGGGAACGAAAATTTATTCATACGGTCCAGGTCACATGACCAGCATGGCCGCCAATGCCCATATATGGTAAAAACCTTAAAAAATCTTCTTCTCCAGAACCAATTGACCGATGGCCTTGAAACTTGGTATGTAGCATTGGGTACTCGAGTGCTATCAAGATTGTTCAAATTATGACCTTGGGTTGACCTTGACCTTTTTACGGCAAGGTCAAATATGGGAAAATGCTAGAACGTAAGATTTCATGGAAAGTTTTGAAGATTAAGGTCTAAAAATTGGTATATGCAGTCATCTTTAATGAGTACAATGAAAATTTGTGAGAACAAGAGGTCAAGGTCATTCTTTGACCTTTGACCCTGAACTCTCATATTTTGACAATTTCAAACAATATTCTCAAAAACCACTGGGCCAATTGTAACCAAATTTCATATAGAGCCTTGAGGGGTTGAGGGAATGAAAATTTGTTCAAACAGTTCAGGTCACATGACCAACATGGCCGCCATGCCCATATATGGTAAAAACTTTTAAAAATCTTCTTCTCCAGAACCAATTGACCAATGGCCTTGAAACTTGGTACGTAGCATTGGGTACTCCAGTACTATCAAGAGTGTTCAAAATGATGACCTTGGGGTGACCTTGGCCATTTAATAGCAAGGTCAAATATGGGAAAATGCTAGAACATAAGATTTCATGGAAAGTTTTGAAGATTTAGGCCTAAAAATTGGTAAATACAGTCATCTTAATGTGTACATCAAGATTCATGAGTACAAGAGGTCAAGGTCATTCTTTGACCCTTGACCCTGAATTCTCAGAATAGTTTGACAATTTCAAACTTCTCCTTAAAAGCCAATGCGCCAATTGTAACCAAATATTAAATAGAGCCTTCAGGGGTCGAGGAAATGAAAATTTCTTCAAATGGTCTGGTTACATGACCAACATGGCCACCATGACCATAATATGGTAAAAACCTTCCAAATTTTTTTTCTCCAGAACCAATTGATCAATGGCCTTGAAACTTGGTACATGTATGTAGTGTTGGGTACTCCAGTACTATCAAGATTGTTCAAATTATGACCTTGGTTGACCTTGACCTTTTTTACAGCAAGGTCAAATATGGGAAAATGCTAGAACATAAAATTTCATGGAAAGTTTTGCCTAAAAAATGGTATATATTGTTGCCTTAATGAGTACATGAAGATTTATGAGTACAATAGGTCATGGTCGTTCTTTGACTTTTGACCCAAGACTCATAATTAGACAATTTCAAAACATAAGAAAAAGCCACTTTGCCAATTGTTCAGGTGAGCGATACAGGGCCTCATGGCCCTCTTGTTTTGTGTTGCGGCTCAAATATTCTTGAAAGGGATGTAAAATACATAATATTAAAAAGAAAATCACACTGTTGGCTCAGATACTTTTCTTGTGTCCCAAAATTTTCAAAATCTATATAAAAATCTCCTAAACATTTTGACCTAATGAAACCTTTTACCTCAGAACTGAAGAGAGGAACTTTAAAAGTCCTTGTACTATTGTTCCAATCCTATTATTAGTCTATGACAACTGTTATGTGTTGATTTCAAATTTTTGAAATGAAATATGTTTCAACCAAATCTATTTCAGCCTGAATAATCCCTTGTTGTATAGTAATACTTGATTCCCATTCATTTCAGAGTGGTGCTACTGCTAGCCCTAGGTGGGGTGGTAACTATCATTGCTGTGACAGTGTGGAGAAGTCCATCAAACCTGATCTCACTAGGAGGAATGGCATTCTTTATTGTCCTGCTTTGGCTACTCTCAGCCCACCCTATAAAGGTATCATATTTACATATTTTCCTACGAGGCTCAGTAGCAGTCATTCAAGAGCTGGCTTACTTTGTGTTAGGGCTTCAGATAAGAAGGAAGAGCGGCTGTAGTGTAGTGGATAACACTCAAGACTACCAATCCAGGGGTCGCTAGATCGATCCCCCGCTTCCCCGGTCTTTCGGATGAGACTTTAAACCGAGGTCCCGTCTCCATATGACCTCGTTGTTGGTGGGACGTTAAACTAGAGTTCACTCACTCACTCAGATAAGAAGGAGTAATAGGGATAATTTAGGGATAGTTTTCCATATTTCTCAATAAAACCCTTCATTAAGACCCCTCATTAGAACCATCTCGCCCAGACAGTTCTAATGCACGTTTTCATTGAGAAATAAAAAAAATATACCTTTGAATAATCTTTGAACCCCACCTCTGTGCATTATGGGATTCTTACGGTTATCAGGGTTCCATTCCACTAAGCCTGCTTATTATCATACAATCATTTGGATATAACTCAAAAGCTGTGGAAAGTGACTTAAACTCAATGTCATCGATCCACCATCTGCATACATTCTTGCATTTTCACAATTTAGACATGTAGCCCATTACAGCCACCTTGTTATGCGCCAGTACTCGTTTAAGGTGTTTGAATCCACATTTAAGGGCAACAATTCTGCCAGTTACATTTTTGCCAGCTTTTCCAATTGGGTTCGACTATTAAAGGAAAGAATTTGCTCTTCTAGGAGCAAATTCTCTCCTTTAAGAGTTGACACATGAAGGGCTTTGTTATCCAGGGAAGCAAATTAGACTCTCGAAAGTTGTTTCTTACAGTAGAAAAACATGGAGGGGTACTCTCACAACTTAATGAAAGAAGACAAAAGTACTTAACCAAAATCAGTACATATTTGTAGATGATTTCCCTTTGCAAAATACTGTGAAAGTTAGGTAGTAAAGTCTCATTTCTCAACTTTTTCTTCAGGTAAACTGGCGGCCAGTGATAGGTGGCCTACTTCTGCAGTTCTATTTTGCTGTCATCATTCTGAAGTGGGACCTCGGCTACCAGTTCTTTAGCTGGCTGGGAGATAAAGTCCAGACCTTCCTGAGTTTTACAGACTATGGCTCCGAGTTTGTATTTGGACCAAAATTCATGGATCATATTTTTGCTATGAAGGTGAGTCTAAGATATCCAAAAAGCAACTGTGCCAACTTGCTGAACTTTTAGATAAACTAACTACAAAGTTTTGAAGTCTTAAGATCCTACCATCTTATGAAGTCTGACATCTACTAACTACCAAGTGAAGTCCTTGTATACTAATAAAACTGCAGATGAGATTGGTTTATACTACTATATCCCATAAAGCAAATTATTTTGGCCTAAATATCTGAACCAGTCTGATGTAATTCTGCTATCAGACATTTTTTCCCTTGCAAAACAGTCCCAATAGTCTACTAGATGGATCTAGATTTTTATATGCCTATTTGAAAAAACGGACGTATTATGTCCTGGTGCTGTCCATCTAGTGGTGGGCAATCGGTTTGAAATCACAATCGATCATCGGTTCATAATCGGAAGACTAAACCAACTAGCTATCGATTGTATAATCGGTTTCTCACATTTGTCTATATTATAAAATGTGAACATGTGCATTTAATTAAAATGATTCTGTCAATTGGCAATTTGCTGTTTATGTATAAGTCATGTTTGCTTTATGTACCTGTGTCCTTCTTGTACATTATGATTGTATTTCTTTGTAATAAAAAAGCAGAAAATAAAAGAAATTAGAAGAATGATGAGATTACTTTATTATTAAAAAATACCTGACCTGTAGACTGACTTGACTAAATTTAGCCCAATGACTAGAAGTAAGAACTAAAACCATACCTGATAAACAGAAGTGACAAGAAAGAACTTCAAATACACAAACAATATTTGCAGCACCACAATAAGGGACCAACCATTTGATATTCTGGGGGGGGGGCTGGTATTCTTGATGGAGACACAACATTTTATTTCACTGGCCTCTGGAAACAATTTCTTTTTTTTTCACCCTGTGGGAGCTAATTTATTTTTTTTACGAACTAACTCAAACAGGCTATTTTTTTTATTATTTTATAGCTGAAGTGAACTATCAGATCCTTGTTTACTTGACCTTAATATCCTTTTATTTTACCCACATCAGTTTTTTTTTACACCTTTTTTTCTCACAAAAAGAACATGGTGCTGTCTTTAACCAGGCCAAGGACATGGCTTAGCTTGCTTTTGCAAACCAGTGCCTGGAGCATGTTACTCTTTTCATCTAAGGTACAGATACAAACATCCCTGTATGAGTTTGGCAAAAAAAATTGGCCTTCAATTATGGATAAATTATAAAATTTAGGGCTATTTTGGCAAAGTTTTAGGGCTAACATTAGGAATTGAAGTGTGTTTTTTAGCTCACCTGAGCCAGCGGCTCCGGGGGAGCTTATAGGATGGTAAGGCTCCGTCGTCGTCCGTCGTCCGTCCATCCGTCAACATTTTCAAATGACTTCTCCTCTGAAACCGCAGGGCCAATTGTAACCAAATTTCATGTAGAGCCTGCTGGGACCTTAGGAACGAAAAGTTGTTCAAACGGTCCTGTTCACCTGACCAACATGGCCGCCATGCCCATATATGGTAAAAACCTGAAAAAATCTTCTTCTCCAGAACCAATAGGCCGATGGACTTGAAACTTGGTATGTAGCATCGGGTATGCGAGTACTACCAAGATTGTTCAAATTATGACCTTGGCTTGACCTTGACCTTTTTTACGGTAAGGTCAAATTTGCTTCCTTATGCTTTTATATGGCAAGATGCTACAACATAAGATATCTTGGAAACTGTTGAAGATTTTGGGCTAAAAATTGGTACCTACAGTCATCTTAATGACTACATGAAGATTTACGAGTACAAGAGGTCAAGGTCATTCTTTGACCTTTGACCCTGAATTCTCATATTTTGATAAGTTCTAACAATCTCCTCTAAAGCCACTGGGCCAATTGAAACCAAATTTCATATAGAGCTTTCAGGGGTTGAGGGAACAAAAATTTATTCATACGGTCCTGGTCACATGACCAATATGGCCACCACGCCCATATATGGTAAAAACCTTTAAAAATCTTCTTCTCCTGAACCAGTTGACCGTTAGCCTTGAGCCTTGGTATGTAGCATTGGGTACTTGAGTACTATCAAGATTGTTCAAATTATGACCTTGTGTTGACCTTGACCTCTTTTACGGCAAGGTCAAATATGGGAAAATGCTAGAACATGAGATTTCATGATAAGTTTTGAAGATTTTGGCCTAAAAATTGGTATATAGAGTCATCTTAATGAGTACATGAAGATTTGTGAGTAGAAGAGGTCAAGGTCATTCTTTGACCTTTGACCCAGAACTCTCGTATTTTGACAATTTCAAACAATCTCCTCAAAAACCACTGGGCCAATTGTGACCAAATTTTATATAGAGCCTCCAGGGGTTGAGGGAATGAAAACATTTTCTAACGGTCCTGGTCACATGACCAACATGGCCACTATGCCCATATATGGTAAAAACCTTTAAACATCTTCTTCTCCAGAACCAATTGACTGATGGCCTTGAGACTTGGTATGTGGCATTGGGTTCTTGAGTACTATCAAGATTGTTCAAATTATGACCTTATGTTGACCTTGACTTTTTTTACAGCAAGGTCAAATATGGGAAAATGCTAGAACATAAGATTTCATGAAAAGTTTTGAAGATTTTGACCTAAAAATTGGTATAAACAGTTGTCTTAATGAGGTCATGAAGAATTATGAGTACAAGAGGTCAAGGCCATTTCTTGACATTTGATCCAGATCCTTATTATTTTGAATTTTTAACTATTTCCTCAAAAGCCAAAGGGCCAATTGTAAATACATTTCATATAGAGCCGCCAGGGGTTGATTGAATAAAAATTTGTTCAAACGGTCCAGGTCACATGACCAACATGGCCGTTTTTCTTCTCCAGAACCAATACACCTATGGCCTTGAAACTTGGTAAGTAGCATGGAGTACTAGAGTACCACCAAGACTGTTCAAATGGTGACCTTGGGTTTACCTTGACCTTTTTTGCGGCATAGTCAAATATGGGAAATTGCTAGAACATAAGATTTCATGGAAAGTTTTGAAGATTTTGGCCTAAAAATGGTATACAATATGGTTGTCTTAATGAGTACATGAAGATTTATGAGTACAAGCGGTCATGGTCATTCTTTGACTTTTGACCCAAGACTCATATTTTGACAATTTCAGACATGATAAGAAAGAGGCACCTTGCCTATTGCCCAGGTGAGCGATTCAGGGCCTCATGGCCCTCTTGTTTTCTATCCCAATATATGCCAAAACATGCTTTATTCGTACTTGAGAAAGTTTGATAAATACCTACTGATAGAGTCACATTATACATGAATGGCAATTAATAAAATGGCTGAAAGTTATGTGCAAAGAAGTTAACAAAGGGGGGTCTGGGAGCTAAAGCAATTTCCCAATTTCAACGGCAATTTTAAGACTGGAAACAATAGAGAAAAACTAGGAATGATGATAAAAATAAGGGTTTTTATATTAGGACTTGCCTTTTAGAGTGCTTATTTTGCCATAATGGTTTTGTCTCCCATAAGCTAGTGACTCTTTTGCAATTCAGTTTTAGTGGAAACATTGACTTAGTAATGTGGCAGATCATTAATACATGTATGTGAATGTTGCATTGTATAGGATGTTTTTGTAAATGTATGCTCATGCGGGCCCGCTGGTGTAAACCAACTGTAGATAATATAAAAAAAGATTTTACTATAAATATGGGGGTCTGGGGGGCACAGCCCCCCAGAAGCCAGAGACATTATAAATACTCAATTCCAATGGAATTATCTGCAGACTATATTTTTTTTGTTGAAATTTTGGGTGGAGACAGGTTATTTTTTTCTCTTACTTTTGAGGCCAGATTATTTTTTTGAACCCCCTTATGAGCCAGGTTATTTTTTTCTTGCATATCCAAAGACAGGGAATTTTTTTGATAAATATACCAGCCCCCCCCCCCAGAATATCAAATGGTCAGTCCCTAAGTAAGCAACAACAAATGACATATGTGAACAGCAAACCCCCCCCCCCCCCCCCCAGAATATCAAATGGTCAGTCCCTAAGTAAGCAACAACAAATGACATATGTGAACAGCAAAAACTCAGTCTTCAAAACTAATCCAGGGAGCTCAGTTATTCTTTATATGGTGCTCATGTGCACAGCACCTCATGCACAGTCTGAGTCATATGTTATTTTTAAATCTGACACTTGAAGTTTTTTAAAAAGTTGCAACTTGTTACACACAAAATCTGCAATTCGTTTAAATAATGTCATATATTTAAGAAATAGATCAGCTCTAGCAGTGAATTGTTGAGTAATAATTCACTGTTTGAAGGTCAGTTGTAAAGTAGATCATATCACGAGCGCGGAGCGCGAGTGATATATCTACTTACAATTGACCGACAAACAGTGAATTATTAGACTAGTTTAAATAAGATCAAACTATCGACTATCCGACTATACTGAAAACTATCGGTGAACACTGTTCGTAATGAAGTACGGCAGAAAGAATACCATGAAGATCGGGGTGACTGGTATTTACATTCTCAGTGCATTTATTGGAAAGTCCTATGATAAAACATTAGAACGTACTGGTAATGTAGTTTATACTTCAACAACTACATCGATTCACGCCACGTTACAAGAGTTAAAGGACGTCAAAATAAAACGTCTGTTTGGACTTAGGCGACGTTATGACGTCATGACGCTGTCTGTTCCGCAAAGTAGAAAAACTGCGTACTGAAGCCCTTAACGCAAATTTGTGGTCAATTATTAGAGTATGGAAACTTGAACATTTATCGTCAATTTTAACAGTTCATAACGTACACGTCACACTTCACTATTGAAGCGTCATATATCGCAGCTTGCAATATAAAATGTAAAATGAAGTATAAGATGTGAAGTACATGTAGTAAAGCGTTATTTGAAGTCTCGTATATTACAGGCGCGTAGTTATTTATGTCCCCCCACCAAAGGTGAGGGGGGGACATATTGTTTTCAGTGCGGATCCCGTCGGCGTCGGCGTCTGCGTCGGCGTTGGCGTGACAGATTCTTGTATGCGCGATATCTCTTGAACCAATGGATGGAATTTCACCAAACTTGCATGGATATATTATTGGGACAAGTGTAAGAGCTGATTAGATTTTGGTGACCTTGACCTCATTTTCAAGGTCACAGGAGGACTTAGATGACAATTTCTTGTATGCGCGATATCTCTTGAACCAATGAATGGAATTTCACCAAACTTGCATGGATACATCATTGGGACAAGTGTAAGAGCTGATTAGATTTTGGTGACCTTGACCTCATTTTCAAGGTCACTGGATGACTTAGATGACAATTTCTTGTACCCAATTTCTTGTATGCGCGATATCTCTTGAGCCAATGGATGAAATTTCACCAAACTTGCATGGATATATCATTGGGACAAGTGTAAGAGCTGATTAGATTTTGGTGACCTTGACCTCATTTTAAAGGTCACTGGAGGACTAACATGGCAATTTCTTGTACCCACTACATCTCCTGAACCAATAAATGGAATTCCACAAAACTTGCATGGATACATTATTGGGACAAGTTTTTGAGCGGATTAGTTTTTGGTGACCTTGACCTCATTTTCAAGGTCACTGGAGGACTTGGATGACAATTTCTTGTACCCACTATATCTCCTGAACCAGTGGATGGAATTTCACCAAACTTGCATGGATATATCATTGGGACAAGTGTAAGAACTGATAAGATTTTGTTGACCTTGACCCCATTTTCAAGGTCACTGGAGGACTTAGATTTCTTGTACCCACTACATCTCCTGAACCAATGGATGGAATTGCACAAAACTTGCATGGATACATTATTGGGACAAGTTTTTGAGGTGATTAGATTTTGGTGACCTTGACCTTATTTTCAAGGTCACTGGAGGACTTGGATGACAATTTCTTGTACCCACTATATCTCCTAAACCAGTGGATGGAATTTCACCAAACTTTCCTGGATACATGATTGGGACAAGTTCATGAGCTGATTAGATTTTGGTGACCTTGACCTTATTTTAAAGGTCATTGGAGGACTAACATGGCAATTTCATGTACCCACAATATCTCCTGAACCAATGGATGGAATTTCACCAAACTTTCGTGGATACGTGATTTGGACAAGTTTTAGAGCTGAACAAAATTTTGGTGACCTTGACTTCATTTTCAAGGTCACAGGAGGATTTAGATATGTGAAAATTTCACTAAAATTGATGTATCTCTTTAGCCTTTGGCTTGATTTCCACTTTACTTTCATAGATATACCTATGGGACAGTCTCAAGAGTGTACTGTGTTTTGATGACCTTGACCCCATTTTCAAGGTCAAAAGCTATCTTACAAAAGTGTATTTTTCTCTCTTAAAAATGAGATTTCTTGAACCAATGGATGGATATTTATCAGACTTACATGAATGTATCGTTGTGACAGGTTTAGGATATGTTTAGTAGTTGGTGACCTTGATCCATTTTTGAAGGACATAGTCTTCTATGTAGGATATCTTTAGAACCAGCGGATGAATTTTGTCCAAACTTGCATAGATATTTTATTTGTACAGGCTTTTTATTCATTAGAGGGGATGGGAAATGGGCTGGTGGGGGGACATCAGTTTTTCTCTGAAAAACATTTCTAGTTGATAATTCAGTTTGCATTTTTTACAGTTTACAGCTTGTGCTTAAAAATTTATGACAACGAATATAGAGAGACGAGCTCTTTAACACCTACTCACTGCCACTACGATCACAAGTCTGTTGGAAACCTTTAATGTATTCCCATATTATACCTCACACTTTATGAAACAAGATGTCAGATCTGAGCTATCTGGAATCAAGCCTAATTGATGAGCTGTGAAATATGAAGTATAGGCCTACAATATGACACATGAACTCACAAACATATTGCATACGTTCCTGTTCATATTTCACACCCTACTTTACAGTTCACACTTTGATAAAAGTCCCCTTTCTTTATCATTGGTATAATTGGAAGCTTTGTCATTTTAAATGAACTGATTAGCAAGCTTTTGAAAATATAACATCATTGAGTTTCCCGTAAAAAAGGGTTCAAAAAGATTTTTGGTCATTCTATCATAACTTGGATGAAGCGGTAAAAATACAATGCACAGACAGGGACCCATGAAGCGGTAAAATACAATGTACAGACAGAGGGTCTGTTGCTAGACAGAGAACCAGAAATGGACCTGTAATTTGAGGACAGGTTTTTTTTAGTTTTTACGAAGTATTGACAATTATATGATTTAATATGCACAGTAAACCACATTTTATCACAAGATGTGAACCGCTTTTCACACTGATCCGTGCTTTTATGCATTCGCCTCTGTGAATCAATCAACATTGTCGAATTCAAAGTCTATAGTCCTCGTAGTGGTTTAAATGTCGAAGAAACAAGCAGATGCACATTAACAGTTTGGTGCCAACATTTACGTCTGATGACAACATGTCTTTATCTACTGGATGCTGGTTGAAAAGTGTGAGGCAGTGAATGGGATCTTCCTCCTGTACCTTATATAATTACCATATAACAAAGTTTTTATTTTCGGAAACAGGCCAACTACATGTAAAATTATTCAGATAAGTTTTCAACATTTTTAAAGAAACTCGAGGATTTCGTTGTTGAAAGCTGTCCAATCACGATCATTTACATGAGTAAAACAGTAGTGAAACGATTCAAGACATATCTCGCAATAAAATTATGCATGAGTTCAACTACTGGGAAAGTATCTGGGCACCTAAGAGTGAAAAACGATCTGTTACATATGAAAATGTACTTAATATTCAGAACTTGAAACACGACTGGGTTCTATAATTCATAGCTCATAATTGGCATTACATTGATTGATTGATTGATTTGTTGTTTAACGTCCACGGTAAACAGCTATGATCATGTCGGGACATATCGGGACGGTCAGTTAACCTAACCATACTATTCCTGGGCAGGCTTAGACCTCCTAAGCGGTTAACCAGTACTAAGAGCACATACTTTCGCCAGTAATTGACAACTGCCCTTCTTGAATCAGCGGAAGGAAAAATGAACGTATGTGGCCAGACCGGGTTTCGAACCAAGGGCCTCTGACTTTGAGTCAGGTGCCCTACCGATTGCGCTACGCGGCCCGGCAACTGGCATTACATATATGTATATGTATGTGACGTACTTTGCAGAGAAGTTTCTTAAGTCTCAACTAACGTTTTACAGGCCTCATTGCTCTTTCGTGAAATGGTCTATCGGGAGGTATCGCGTCAAGGTTGTGATAGTTAATGATCGTGATTAGCAAATTTAAAAGACCCAGTCACCCCGCTTTTGTTTATATTAAATCGCTCGATGGGGAACCAGAGAAGGAAATGATACTTTCAGGAGCAATGTGTCATTTTACAAAAACAAGCTCTCCATACTATACTCAATATATGCAAATCAACCCAACCTTTATCACCAAACGTTATTGTTGATGCGTGTTTTCATAATGATTTGTGTTCAGACGTTTTACCACAAGCATGACTATGGAGACTCTTGTACTTTCCATTTTGTATGGTGCAATTACCAACTATGAGTTGTGAAGGATAAACTATGACTCATGAAAGTATACTTAATAGTTTTTAGTTTGCATTTATCCTGATCCGTCCGACTCACATTCCGACTCCGACAAATTCTGGGTAAAGGGTAGATCACCTTATCAACTTTTTTAATAAAACGTCCTTTGACTGTTTGCATTTTGTGTTGCCTTCTCTGCCGTTTACACGTTGTCATTGTCAAGGACAATGTTATGATTGTGGACATACAGTAACGAGGGCGTTACTTTCATTTCTTTGGTGTATCCCTTGCTTACAAAGGATGTAACTGCTCATGTTGTTGTCGTTTCAATTATCGTAACGACGTTCCCCGGGTGGCTCAGCTGTACGTAACCATAGTCGCACACGCCGCCGAATGTCCTTCCATATCTAACTGTTCAGAAGTGGTTCATTTTCACTGCAGCTGGTGTTGTGTCGGGTGGCGGCCGTAAAATGTCTCCCACTACATCATCATAATTGGAAGCTTATATTTTCAGGTCCTTTTGGATCATTGAGTTCGTTTCAAAAGATGTTGAAAACTTAGATAGTCTTCTGCTTCAGCCAGTGCTAGGGAGAGCGACCGGTGTGCAAACTTCATTACTGGTAATGAGCAGATTAAATTAGACCGAGTCTGCTCTTTTCGTTTCTCGGGTGTATTCCTTGCTTCTAAAGAATTTAACTATACCCAGCTTATTTACAAGCCCAGCTTTAGTTTTACACATATGTCCTCTTATCTTATGCCTACAAATGGCTCCTCCGTATTACACTCTTGTCTGTCCGTGGGCGCCGTGGTCGAGTGGTTAGAGATGCTCGGTTATGGTGAAGAAAGTCGCCACAAGGTCGTGAGATCGCGCCCTGGCTTCGCTATGCGACGACTGAAAGACAGTCTCTGTCAACCCAGCAGTAGATAGGTACCTTCTATGAATTAGGGAAGGATATGGCAGCGAAAGGAGGGGAATGGGCTCCGCCTTTCGTTTGCTGTGCCCAAGTTACAGTGGGCCTCTAACCCCCAATGCCCCTACGGCTAATAGGCTATGGGAAATCTTTAAAAATACCTTTTACGTTAATCAAGCGTCAGAACTGTTGAAGATAATTATACGGGGTAGGAGGACAATCATTCCATTTCATGTACGGTGCTCGTGTCTCTGTGAGGGTTCAAAGATAAAGTCTCGTCATGTCTTTGTCATTCCTTCGAAAGAATGTCTCTATTTGTACAGAGGATAGGACATGGGTTTACGGCCCTTCAAGAATATTTCACTTTTGTCAAGCATTAAGCAGAGATGGGTGAAAACCGGAGCATCCGGCAAAAAAAAAACCCCTCACCTTCCGTAGGCAGAACTTGGCTTTCTCCATGAACGCGACCGAGGCTTGAACACACAGCGGTGAGGTACCTAATGTTTAAGCCACACAGAGCCCGTATCTGTACTTCAAATGAATAAACATTCAAGTTACTCGTCTAACATCTTGATCAGCCTTTTGAGATATCAAATTGCACGAAACGAGCCATAATAAGACAAATAATTTAGCAGGCTGAAACTTGCACACTGCAGCTTAAACCGCCTGCAAACTGGGGTTGTAGCCACGGATTAGACTTGCCAGTTATCGTTCCAGGCAGCTAGTCGGTGGTCCGATATAAAGAATAGGAATCAGATAAAATGAATGCATGTATATGTTATTCCACTTACACAGATTGGTATGTCCGTATAGAAGACGCTTCGCACTGAAATCGGGGCCGTCGATTCGTGCGACGGTGATAAGTAAGTTTCAGTGTTAGAGCGCTCCACTACATGTAATTTGGAAAACAGTATGGCAAGGACCGGCTGCACTTGCAGCAGGTTTGGGCTGGGAGGGGTTTTTTTTTACCGTATTTAAAGGCCCCATTGCTCTATCAGCATGAAATATTTTATCGTGAGGTATCGCTGCAAACTTCTCACAACAGTTTCGCCATTGCTTATTATCGTGATTGGCCGGCTTTGAAAAATCAAAACGTCATTGAGTTTACCATAAAATAGATTTTAAAAAATAACTAGGTCATTTTAGTTGCCAACCAAAATGACCTACTTTCGATTTCACAAGCTTTATTTCATGATAAAAATACAACGTACAGGCGGTAAAAATATAAGGTACAGGCGTTTAACAGGTGATAAAAATACAATGTACAAAAAGAATTAGGCAAGGATCCCATTGATTGTGCCGCTGTTGCATTATTGCATTGCTTAACGGGGAACCAGAGACGAAACCCGTATTTTTATGGAGAGACTTATTATTTTTTTCCAAATTACCTTGTTCCTTCTTTTTTGCCAGTTATATGCTACAAAAAAGCACATCAACCGACATATTTTCATCAATTCTGAAGGCTGTACAGGTTTCATAATGATTTGTAATTTGACGGTTTTTACCTTTGATAGGACTATGGAGACTTTAAACCCTGTTATCTCCTTTTTCTTCAAGTTGTCGTTTTCTTTGTGAGACGGCTCTATATAGACTAAAATACTGTCTCAAAGGTTGTCGCGCCCCTTTTGGAGGAAAACCAAATAAGCGATTTGATTTTGTGTCAATCCTAGTTTATTTTGTATGTTGTTGTTGTAATATGTTACGAAAAAAGAGAAATTAAATATGTTTAAACTAAGCCCAAAACAATCAACAAACCAACTCATGGTATACTATTCTTTTAAGAGTTTCGCAGAATATCTATTCACAAGGGTGAAATGCGCATGCTGCACATGTTGATGCGCTTGAGTGACTGACTATCCAAAATGGGCGGATTTAGTTTTCATCATCGTTTGGTATTAAAGAAATAGTCTATAAATTTGATTATTATTCAATGAATTCTTCGGGTTTTTACTAATTTGTCTCCACACAAGGCTCAAAAATGAAGTGAAACTCATTAAGTCATAGGCTACCTATGTTATTAGAAATCAAAATATATCCGGTGTGAATCCGCCACCCGATAGTCTTCGTTCTTGGTATAGTTATAGTTGATAGTCGAGCGCTATTTAAACTAGTCTATTACTCAACAATTCAATGCTAGAACTGAACTATTTCGATTCTAACACTCAAAAACGCTGAAAACCTATTCTTTTCATTCAAACTCTCCCAACCTTCCTGCCAGCGTGTTCATGCTCCCGCCAATATTGTTAACTGTATCTAAGATAAATGTACATTTTTATGGCGATTTAAGAAAGAGACAGAGACGTTACACCGTCTAACGTCTCAAAACGTCACAAAATTACGTCAGTTATTGCAGTGATGTCAGCAATTAGACTCACGCGCTCGTAACAGTGAATTGTTGCAGAATAAAACACGGCAACTTTCCATTGCTTCTATAGGCGCAATGTGTTAGAATTCATTTTTTTGCCAAAATGATCATACAAGTCATACAAAATCGTCATTCAGTAACATGTTCTCTTACATACTGGGTTGAAAAACGGTTCTACCTATATATTGAATATTAGATACTACCGAACCTACGTAGTACCTTTGTTTATGTTGGATTTTCAACAAGTCCATAAATAGCGTGTGTCATGTCCAAATTTTCTCTCGGGCGGTAGACCCCCTTTGTTCTTGTAGAAACCATAGTTATTCCACACTTTTGATCTTGTTTTACTGCCGGAAAAGGGATAGATTTCTTGCCTACTGTAACCGATGGCGTCCGCCATTGTTCTTTTGCGAGTTGCGCTCCTTGAAAAGGTGAAAACCCCGAGTCCCGGAACCGAACCGACTACAATCGATTGCCGTATTTCTCAATCGATTATCGCAATCGGTAAGCAAAACCAACTGACTTTCGACTATAGTCGATCATCGGCCCACCACTATGTCCATCCATCTGTCTGTCCGTCCGTAAACATTCTTGTATGCGCCATAACTCGGTAACCTTTTGGGATATCTTCATGAAATTTTATAGGCATATGTATTAGGTAGGGGGAACGTGTCGCGTGTAAGAATGATTGCTCCCCCTTTCCTTAGTTTTCAAGTTATGCCCCTTTGATTGTTTTTTACCCTGCAGGTCTTGTACGCGCCATAACTAGATAACTGTTTGGGATATCTTCATAAAACTTCATAGCAATGTGTATGATGCCCCAACGATGTGTCACGCACAACAGTGGTTACTCTCCCTTTCTTCATTTCAGAGTTGCATCCCTTTTACTAGTTCTTTTAGACTATTTTTGTGTATACTTATCTTGTGCATCCCTTAACTCGGTAATTGTTTGGAATATCATGATGAAACTTTAAAGCAATGTGCATGATCACAAAATGATGTGTCACATATAAGAATGGTTGCTCCCCCTGTCTTAATTTTGGAGTAACCTCCCTTCGAATAGTCCACAAATATTCTTGTGCGCGCCATAACTCAGTAACCATTTAGGATAGCTTCATGAAATTTTATAGGCATATGTATTATGTAGGGGGAACGTGTCACATGTAAGAATGGTTGCTCCCCCCTCCTTAGTTTTCAAGTATTTTACCCTGCAGGTCTTGTGCGCACCATAACTAGATAACTGTTTGGGATATCTTCATAAAACTTCATAGCAACGTGTATGAAGTCCCAACGATGTGTCATGCACAAAATGGTTGCTCTCCCTTTCTTTGTTTCAGAGTTACATCCCTTTTATTAGTTATTTCAGACTATTGTGTATAATAATGGGTAAATATATCCTGAGCAAAAACCTTTTCTTAATTTTGGAGTAACCTCCCTTTGAATAGTATGTTTAGGATTTTCCACTCAGTCCATATATTCTAAACCTTTTGAAATATTAGAATGAAACTTTGTAGGAATGTGTATAATAATAGGTAAATATATCCTGAAATCCTGAGCAAAAACCATAATTCTGGCTTATTTAATTATCTGCCCTTGCATGAATTTCCTGAAATTAACTGTTTAAAATATTCTAACACAACTTGATGGTGATGTATATATTGTCAAGGGAATGTATTAGAACCAAGAATGGTATACCTCATATATTAAGTTTGTGAATTACCTCTCTTGTTTGACTTTGGCATTACTCAGCTAAGGAGCCACTTCCCCTGTTTGTCTGCCTGCATGTCCTTTTGTAAACAGTCTTGTTCATTCTGGAACTCCTTTATGACATTAAAACGGGCGTATTATGTGCCGCTTGCGAAGCCCTTGTTGGGGTTGTTTTGGAAGGAAAAACTCCCATCTTATTTGGCCAAAGAAAAAAAAGTTATGTTTCCAGTTAGGTCTCCAAAGTTTTTAGGTTCGGTATGCAAATTTTTTCTTTTTTTTTTTTTTTTTTTTTTGAATACTTTTTTGTATGGAAAATATATGAAAAATCCGTTAAAAATAATATCCCATTTGGGGATGAAAAAATGTTTGAGTAGGCCCCCCCCCCCCCCCCCCCCAAAAAAAAATAGGGGTTGGTAGGGTAACTGGAAATAGGAATCTTTTTTTGGCCTTACTGAATAAATATGGTATATTATACAATTATTGACCTTTGTTGAGGTGAATATGCATTTTTATTGACCTGCAAACATCATATTGACCGACGCGAAGCGGAGGTCAATATGTTATGTTTGCAGGTCAATAAAACTGCATATTCACCGAAATAAAGGTCAACAATTGTTTTATTATATGATAATTCTAAATTCAGTTTCTTTAGATATTTATGATGGTACTACATGGTATTATGTCGCGACGTTACGCCAGTAACATCAACGTAAATCAGACGTTACGTCACGAAAATACAATGACGTCAGCGTAAAAGTAATATTCACTGACAGGCCGGTGAATATCACAAAATATTGACCGGCACGTGACGTCAAAGCAGCCAATGAAATTGCGTGTTACATCTTGGTCATATAATAAAATCTGTTCTGTTTCTGTTGTAGGTCCTGCCAGTAGTAATATTCTTCAGCTGTGTAATAAATGTGTTATACTATGTGGGAGCCATGCAGTTTATCATCAGTAAGATTGGCTTTGTGCTGTGTAAAGTGTTGAGAACAACGGCACCAGAGTCTCTATGTGCTGCGGCTAATATCTTTGTTGGACTGGTATGTCAGATGAAATATTTAAAAAGATCTCTTTCACATAGCCGGAGCTCAAGATAATTGAGAGAATCTGGTGATAATTTGTGATCATTTCTGTCAGATCTGTAGAGAAAGTTTTGACCCCTCATCTGAACTGCCTCATACTGAAAGCTTTTGTTTGAGGGGTTGACTTGATAGCCTTCAGGCCCAAATGTAACTTGGCTTTCTTAAAATGCAACACCTGTGGGATGTGCAGTAGGATTGATACAGTATATGAAATATCTTTATAAGCAAATGTTTTCGAAATAAAAGCAAAGTGATTTTACAATACTCAAAAAAAAGTGGAGTTTGTGGATAATTCAAAGACAATTTTCCTTGTTGCTCAATGAAAACATATATTGTGACCCTTCGTTAGAACCGCCTCAGTGAGACGGTTCTAATGAGGGTTCACAACATACGTTTGTGTGGAACAATAATGAAAATTATCTGTGTTACCCTTCTTATCTGTATCACAGTTTTGATCTACAGTTATACCTGTTTTAACCATGCAACATTACTATTTCAGTCAGAAGCACCCATAGTTATACGCCCTTTCATGTCATTGATGACAAAGTCAGAACTGAACGCTGTCATGACAGGAGGTTTTGCTACCATAGCTGGAGGTGTTATGGCTGCCTATATATCATTTGGGGTAAGATTTCACACTTCAGTGGAGCAGCAGCATGCAAAATTATGTGAGCAACAAAGGTTCATAAGGCTGGTAACAACGTTATCTGTACTGTCAGTTTTCTTTGAGGAAGATGCAAAAATTTAAAACCAGGAAAGGCTACATTCACAAAACACAGCCCCTCAAGACACTGAACGAAGAAGAAGAGAGAAATGCAAATTACACAACCAAACTGTACAACTTCCACTAAGACTGTTCTAACACAGAAGAACTGCACATAAATTCATTAGTATAAAAAGCTATATGAAATTTGGTAAAAAAAACAAAGCAAAGGAAATCGTCATATGATAAAACAAAATCTCACACGAGTGGTCATACGAAGTGGCCACTCATGTGAGATCCTGTAAACATATTGTAAAAAAATAAAAAAGAATAAAAAATGTTCTCACTGTTTCTCTAGGTTGCCCCAGAACATCTACTATGTGCCTCTGTAATGAATGCTCCCTGTGCCCTGGCTGTAGCCAAACTACTCTACCCAGAGACGGAAACCAGCCAGATCAGCAAAGTTTCTAGTATGAATCTTGATGAGAGGTAAGTTCTTGGTCTTGTTTGGTCTCACTGGCAATTAGCAGGAAGGAAGACATATGAGCCGCGACACAAGAAAACCAACAATGTGGTTGTGCGCACAGCGCATACTCAGATCAGCCTGGGCATCCGCCCAGTTTGATCAGACTCTTCGTTAACTGCTTAAAAGATAGCTGAGAGTCTAAGCTATCTCCTTGCGGACAGCGAAGACTCTGATCAGACTGGGCGGATGCCCAGGCTAATCTGAGTCTGCGCTGGGCGCACAACCACACTGTTGGTTTTGTCATGTCACGGCTCATATCGCTTTTCTGGGGGACAGTAACAGTGACCTTAACTTTACATTAAGTTTTATGGTTTACCTCGTTGGTTTTGGGGATGCTTCATACGATTGTGGGCAAGAAAGGCAAGACACAACATTCTTCGGAATTCTTGTTTGGTCACATGGCTTGATAAGCCAGATAAACAAGTGGTAAATCTATAAGTGTAAAAAATTATCTTTGAATCTGTGAGGTTCCAATTATTCTTATTCCATGCAGCAATAATATTTATACAAGTAAGAGGTTTAAAAAGATAAACACTTAGGCAGTTTTGCATAGAATGTCGTTTTGAATTTGTGGTGTGATTTTAATAACTGTTCCACAACATAAGATGGGTGGCAATGCCTTATTCTAATGCACTTACAAATATAACGCCACGTCTGATTGGATAACGTCAAAAACTTGCGACAGTATATTCTGCGATATACTGTCGCAAACCTGACATCATTATAAAACATCACTTCTCATTGGCTGACATTTGGTTTTACGGTGCTGAAAGCATTTGCAATGGGTTCAAAGACTTACACATTGAAAGGTGAAAATGTGAAAATGTGCATTAGAATGGGGATAACTATATTGAAAATTGTCATTTGCGGAGGTAAATCGTCCGTTATATGGTCACAAATTCCGATTACGGCTTCGCTAGCGCGTCGCCGTAAAACAAAATTCCAGCCCATAGAACCGACGATTTACCTCCCCAAAAGACAATTTTGAATACAGTTATCCCTTAAATGTGTTTTAACCTTGTTTACAAAGAGGAGCAACTTTTGTCTTCCTGGCATATTCCCTGGACAACAAAGCGCTTCCCATTTGCATTAGATCTTACTACAGGTCATGTTAAATTTCACAACAGAAGAGTTTTAAGATGAACTGGACCACTTCCAGGGAAGGTAATCCTTTCAAGAATTTGTCTCCCATCTCATTGAGGACTTTTCTGAAAGGAAAGAATTTGTTCCCGTATGGAGCAATTTTTTTCATGAAGAGTAGTCTCTTTATCAAAACATCCACATCTTTGAGGAAGCAAACAGGGAATCATAAATGTTGTTTCCCTTCCAATAGATGACTGCAGAATTTATATATGAGGTTAGAGCCCTAGATAAGAGGGAGTATTTGGTGATAATTAGGGATAATTTTTGTTAATGCTGCATTAAAACATATGTTGTGACCCCTCATCTGAACCGTCTCAACGAGACGGTTCAGATGAGGGGTCACAACATATGGTTTCAATGAGAAATAAAAAAAATTATCCCTCAATCATCATCAAATACCCTTCTTATCTAGGGCTCTGGTCAGGTGTTTGCATTCATCTTAACAAGCTGTGAAGAAATGTTTATTTTTGTGGAAAACAAACAGAAATTCATCAAAACACATCTTATTTCTGGATCTCTGCAGCCACAAATATTTCTACTATTTTAGGAAAGAGCGCAATATTCTTGAAGCAGCAGCGGCAGGAGCCTCAGCCTCAATTAAACTTGTAGCCAACATTGCCGCCAACCTGATTGCCTTTCTTGCCATGCTAGCATTTGTCAATGCCATCATCTCATGGTTTGGTAGTTTTGTCTGCCACCCAGATCTCACGTTTCAGGTAAATATCATACTTTTTCCCTGCAGACCATATGAGCAGCGACACGACAAAACCAGCAAAGTGTTTGTGTGCCCAGCAACGACTCAGATCAGCCTGGGCATTCGCCCAGTCTGATCAGAGTCTTCACTGTCCGCATGGAGGTACCTTGCTACACTTTAAGCGCTTAGCGAAGAGCCTGATCAGACAAGGCAGATGCCTGAGCTGATCTGAGTCTGCACTGGGCGCACAACCACTTTGTTGGTTTCCTCGTGTCGCAGCTCATACGTTGTTATAAAATGACTATGCATATTTGGCTCTGTTATAAAATCATTACCTTTTGGAAGTATTTGAAAGTTTCCCTAGATGATACAGATGAAGCCCTTCTTCTAAAACATGGTAAATGCTTAAAGGAAAGAATTTGCTCCTAGGGGAACAAGTTCCTTTCTTTGAGTATTGACCAGTATTGGGAAGGACATAGAAATGGAAAATTGGGTGTGGGGTGGCGGGGAAGGCTGTAATATCTGGAAAAGAGATCGTGATTATTCTGAGGAAGTGGCTTCCCAATAAAATGTAGAACAATCATCGTTTAAAATTAATTCTTTAAGTGCCAAAAAGAAAAGCTGAATTTGGAAACAAAATAGATCCATATTTATTGGTCGCTCATAATGCTAGAACATTATACAGCTTATCAAATTACTATTACATTTGTATATCATTAAACGGCTATTTTGTCATGTTTGTAGTTATTGCTTTGATCTTTTCAGACAATTTGCTCCTACCTGTTTATGCCGATAGCATATCTGATGGGGGTGGAATGGAAGGATGCTGGTATCGTGGGTGAACTTATTGGTATCAAAACATTTCTGAACGAGTTTGTGGCATACAAAGAGCTGGCCAAATACTTAGACAACAGGGCTGATTGTTCTGGAGAAATTATATCGGTAAGAATTTACGTACATGTAAATAAGGGGTATTTATATTTAACCCCATTGATGAATAAATAGTATAAAAAATGTGCCCACGGTAAGTCTGAAATTACTCATTTTTTGGTCACACCTGCTTTAGCAAGGTGCGATATAGGCGTCCGGTTTTCCTTCCGTCAGTCTGTCCGTTCACAATTTACGTTTACCGTAGCATTTAAGTCCATTTAAATGACCTATTCTCAGAAACCACTGCATCCATGGTTCTCAAATTCCACATGCAGCATGATCAGACTGCAGGGCTTCAGAATGATCAAATTCAGTCGGGTCAAAAATCCAAGATGGCCACTGTTACTAAAAATAGCAAAACCAACAAAATCAACTTTTTCTCCAGAACCGCTTAGTATATTTGACTGAAATTTTGTATGACACATAAGTGGGACCTTGGTATTAAGAATTATCAAAATGAAAAAGATCTGTAAACGCATTAGGTCGCAGTGACCCTACGTTGACCCTAGCATAATTTACGGTGACCCTAGCATTAAAGTCCATTTCAATGACCTATTCTCAGAAACCACTGCATCCATGGTTCCCAAATTCACATGCAGCATGATCAGACTGCAGGGCTTCAGAATGGTAAAATTCAGCAGGGTCGAGAATCCAAGATGGCCGCAGTTACTAAAAATTGTAAAACCAATAAAATTATGTTTTTAGCTCACCTGTCAAGGTGAGCTTATAGTATAGCCTTGGTCCGTCGTCCGTCGTCGTCGGCCTTGTAGGCGTCCACACTTTTAAACATCTTCTCCTCAGAAACCACTTGGTGGATTGAAGCCAAATTTCATATGGAGCCTTAACAGGATGGGGGAACGAAAGTTTATATATTTGGCCCAGGTCACATGACCAAGATGGCCACCATGCCCATATATGGTAAAAACCCATCAAAAATCTTCTTCTCCAGAACCAAAAGGCCTATGACCTTGAAACTTGGTATGTAGCATCGGGCATGCCGGCCCATCATAGTTTATACAAATCATGACCATGTGTTTACCTTGACCTAATTTACGGCATGGTCAACTTTGGTAAGTTAGGCCTTTATATAGGAAAACGCTTAAACAGTGGATTTCTCAGAAACTATTTAAGTCTAAGGTACAATACTTGGTATACATGGTGGACTAAATGACCAGAGGAAGATATTATGTCACTAAAGGTCAAGGTCATTCCGTCGGACCATCAGTCGTCAAGATTTTCAAACATCTTCTCCTCTGAAACCACTGGGCCGATTGAAGTCAAATTTCATATGGAGTCTCAGTGGGATGGGGGAACTAAAGTTTGTACCCGGGGTCTGGGTCACATGACCAAGATGGCTGCCATGCCCATATATGGTAAAAACCCTTCAAAAAACTTCTTCTCCAGAACCAAAAGGCCTATGACCTTGAAACTTGGTATGTAGCATAGGGCATGCGGGCCCATCATAGTTTATACAAATCATGTCCATGTGTTGATCTTGAACTAATTTACGGCATGGTCAACTTTGGTATGTTAGGCTTTTATATTGGAAAACGCTTAAACAGTGGATTTCTCAGAAACTATTTATGTCTAAGGTACAATACTTGGTATACATGATCGACTAAATGACCAGATGAAGATATTATGTCACTAAAGGTCAAGGTCATTCCGTCGGACCATCCGTCGTCAAGATTTTCAAACATCTTCTCCTCTGAAACCACTGGGCCGATTGAAGCCAAATTTCATATGGAGTCTTAGTGGGATGGGGGAACGAAAGTTAATACCCGGGGTCTGGGTCACATGACCAAGATGGCCGCCATGCCCATATATGGTAAAAACCCTTCAAAAAACTTCTTCTCCAGAACCAAAAGGCCTATGACCTTGAAACTTGGTATGTAGCATAGGGCATGTGGGCTCATCATATTTTATACAAATCATGACCTTGCGTTGACTTTGACCTAATTTAAGGCATGGGCAACTTTGGTACGTTAGGCTTTTATATGGGAAAACGCTTAAACAGTGGATTTCTCAGAAACTATTTAAGTATTAGGTACAATACTTGGTATACATGGTCAACTAAATGACCAGATGAAGATATTATGTCACTAAAGGTCAAGGTCATTTTGTCGGACCATCCGTCGTCAAGATTTTCAAACATCTTCTCCTCTGAAACCACTGGGCCGATTGAAGCGAAATTTCATATGGAGTCTCAGTGGGATGGGGGAACGAAAGTTTATACCCGGGGTCTGGGTCACATGACCAAGATGGCCACCATGCCCATATATGGTAAAAACCCTTCAAAAATCTTCTTCTCCAGAACCAAAAGGCCTATGACCTTGAAACTTGGTATGTAGCATCGGGCATGTGGGCCCATCATAGTTTATACAAATGATGACCATGTGTTGTCCTTGAATTAATTTACGACATGGTCAACTTTGGTATGTTAGGCTTTTATATGGGAAAACGCTTATACAGTGGATTTCTCAGAAACTATTTAAGTCTTGGGTACAATACATGGTATATATGGTCAACTAAATGACCAGATGAAGATATTATGTCACTGAAAGGTCAAGGTCATTTTGTCGGTCTGTCCGTCATCAAGATTTTCAAAACATCTACTCCTTTGAAACCACTGGTCTGATTGAAGCGAAATTTCATATGGAGTCTAAGTGTGATCAGGTTATAAAAGTTTGTTATCAGGGTCTTGACCAAGATGGCCGCCATGCCCGTTTATGGTAAAAACCCTTCAAAATCTTCTTCTCCAGAACCAAAAGGTGTATGACCTTGAAACTTGGTATGTAGCTTTGGGCACTCAAGCCCATCATAGTTAATACAAATGATCGTGTGTTGACCTTGACCTAATTTATGACACTGTCAACTTTGGTACATTATGTAGGCTTTTATATGGGAAAATGCTTAAACAGTGGATTTTTCAGAAACTATTTAAGTCTAAGGTGCAATATTTGGTATATATGGTTGACTAAATGACCAGATGAAGATATTTTGTCGTTAAAGGTCAAGGTCATTCTTTGACTTTTGTACAAGGTCATTGAGATTCTGTCACCCGTCAACACTTTCAAACATCTTCTCAGAGGCCACTAGGGTCAATTGAAGCCATATTTCATATGGAGCTTTACCGGCTTAAAGGAACCATAGTTGTTCAGATGGTCTTGGTCACTTGACCAAGATGGCCACCATGCCCATATATGGTAAAAACTCATCAAACGTCTTTTTCTCGAGAAGCGAAAGGCCTATAACCTTGAAACTTGGTACCAGTATGTAGCATTGGGCACTCAGGCCCATCATAGTTTATACAAATGATTACTGTGTTTCATATATTATGGAGCTTTAATACTGGGTC
This sequence comes from Ctena decussata, assembly GCA_963989385.1. Lineage (NCBI taxonomy): Eukaryota > Metazoa > Mollusca > Bivalvia > Lucinida > Lucinidae > Ctena > Ctena decussata. Next base: position 43,878,430 of record OZ022512.1, read on the forward strand.
AAAGGAATCAAAGTTTGTTCAGATGGTCATGGTCGTATGAACATGGTGGCCGCCACACCCATTTATGATAAAAACCCTTCAGAAATCTTTGTCCAGAAACAAAGGCCCAGTGACCTTGTGGCTTGGTATATAGAACTGGGACTCAGCATTAATCCCCAAGGGAGGGGGGTTATCTGCCCCTGCCCTGGTGCTATATACATGTATAAAAGCATTAAAATATATACCAGGACCAAGTGTCAGGTGAGCTACAGGACGATTGGTCCTCTTGTTCTCCAGACCCACAAGGTAAATTTGGCTGAAATTGTGTAAGAAGCATAAAAGGGACCTTGGTATTCAGAATTATCAAAACGAACAAAATCTGTAGCAGGATTAGGTCATAGTGACCTTACGTCGACCCTAGCATAATTTAAGTTGACCCTAGCATTTAAGTCCATTTAAATGACCTATTTTCAGAAACCACTGCATCCATGGTTCCCAAATTTCAATTGCAACATGATCAGACTGCAGGGCTTCAGAATGGTAGAATTCAGCCGGGTGGAGAATCCAAGATTGCCGCAGTTACTAAAAATAGCAAAACCAAAAAAACATGTTTTTTTCCAGAACCGCTTGGTATATTTGGCTGAAGTTTTGTATGAAGCATAAGTGGCATCTTGGTATTTAGAATTATCAAAATGAAAAAAATTTGTAGCTGAATTAGGTCACAGTGACCTTACGTCGACCCTAGCATAATTTATGTTACCCTAGCATTTAGGTCCATTCAAATGACTTATGCTCAGAAACCATTGCATCCATGGTTCTCAAATTTCACATGCAGCATGATCAGACTGCATGTGAAATTCAGAATGATAAAATTCAGCCAGGTCAAGAATCCAAGATAGCCGCAGTTACTAAAAAGAGCAAAACCAATAAAATCATGTTCTCCTTCAGAACCACTTGGTATATTTGGCTGAAATTTTGCATGAAGCATTAGTGGGACCATGGTTTTTAGAATTTTCAACATGAACAAGATCTGTTCATGCAGGGTTAGGTCACAGTGACCTACTTTCTATTTACAAGTCCAGTTTTGCTAAAATGCCTAGTGACTTCACATGACTTCAAATAACGTCAAAATATACCATGGCTCTCTTCAATCTGATTGGACGTCAGCGACTTAATGACATTTTTGATGCTGTTCTGCTATTAGCAGAAAAAATGCATGTAAATGTTATACTGCTTTAATTTTAGCGCATATATAAGATTTTTGGTCGAGATTTTGATTGAAACAAAAAAAAAGTAAATATAAGCAATGAACAAAAATTTCCGATTTTTATTGAAGTGTAAACTACATTGGGTCTCTTGCAATGTTTACATGAACCCTTTTGGGCTTCATTCACTTTGCTAGAGACCAAATGTAGTTTACACTTGGATAAACCTCAGAAAAATGAAATTTTTTCCTTAAATGAGTCTGCAAGTGAGACAACAGGGCTACTTTTGGAAGAAACTATATCAGTAAGAATTTTTTGGTAGATGAACAACAGTCAACAATAGATAGTATCTAGAACTATTTTTTCCAGTATGCTCTGAAATTATCATTTAATATTTTAACATTTGACTTTGATTTTGCAGCAGAATAAAACATGAAAAGATTTCATTGCTATCATAGGCACACTATGTTCTAACAAGATTGTTTCAACATTGTGGGCCTGCTAGGCTGATAACAGGTGTAGCATAAAATTTCTAAAAATTGGGACACCAAAATGATTACAGTAGTTGTCATGAAAATGGAACAGTTTGATTTTACGTAGAGGATCTTACATGAGTGCTCATGTATTATTGAATTTATTAAACATGTTGGGGAAAAAGATATGATGCGAGGCTATGTCCTTATCGGTTTTCCCACATAAGTTTAATAAATTCAATAATACAGGAGCATGAATGCAAGATTCTATTTATCATATGACACTAAGATTGCATTCATGCACATTTTTATGGACGTCAAGGCATAATGTTTCGACGTAATTTGCATATTTAATCCACTAGTTGATTAACGTTTTTAATGTATGGCTTTATTACACTCTCAGATGCGACGTCATATGATAAAATGCAGTAATGCATCCAAAAGATGTACATGAAATTGCAAACAGTGTAGACTCTGAACAGACTGCTCCTTGATCTGGGTTTGCTCTTTTTGCTTAGACATATCTGTCCCAATTCTTGGAAGTTTTATGGTAAAATTTTCTATATTTTCAGGTAAGATCAGAGATAATTGCCACATATGCCCTTTGTGGGTTTGCCAACCTGGGCTCTATTGGTGTACAGCTGGGAGGACTAGGTCCAATGGCACCCACTCGTAAGGGAGATCTGGCGGAGATTGTTCTTAGGTCATTGCTGGGCGGAGTTGTGACATGCCTCATAACAGCTTCAGTAGCAGGTGAGTGATAAATTTATATAACAACTCGGATAAGGGGAGTATTTGATAAGGATTTCAAGATAATTTCTGTTGTTAAATTAAAAAGTATAAAGAGGAAAAAAATCACATCCCAAATCTCCCCTTATCAAACAGTATCCCAAATTAAAAAAGAAATTACCATAACATAATATTTCAAAGTGTTACCAACTTCTGTGATACTGACTTACAGGGGCCCCATCATCCATTGTCAAAATTTTGGGCTGGGCTACTAAATTCTTGGAAATTGCATATTGGATTAGTGTTAAATAAAGAATGGCAGGCTAGGTCCTTGTACAAAATTTTGTTGTTTTTTTTTCCTGAATTTGATTAACTGAAAAGTAATATAAACCCTGTTGCACACAGAACGGCCAAAACTCCATGGAGTTTTGGCCGTTCTTAGTGCAATAGGGTTTATGTACCAATGCTGAAGAAGTAACAGGCATATCTCCTCAGGCAGTGGACCCCCTCCCCCCCCTTCCCTTCCCACTAAGCATGTTTTCGGATGCAGTTTGTAAGACAGAGGTGCAACATATGCCCAGCTGCTGATGCCATATTAACCAGCAAGGACAGTCATCCCCAACCAAGCTAACTGGGGCATCAGGAAGATGTCTCATGCAGTGAGAACTTGCAACATTCGAAAATACTTTGGTAAAAATGGATGTCAAACTTACCTAAGATTCATGTCACAATAATGCACATCATTGCTAACCATGTCATATTTTTCTTTTCACAGGACTTCTGCTCGTGGATGTCCCATCAGGTCCTTGTATCAGCCTGAACAACATGACGACTGTTGCCAATAGTAGTGTTACCATGGCAACGAATATATCAACCAGTATACCAGAGCTGACTTTAGAAAACAACATCACATACCTTGTGAATTCTACAGTAGCAGCATTTAGTTGATGATGGCTGTAATTTAGGAATTTTAGATTTGACTGTTTGATGTAAATTTGATTCAACCTTAGTGTTTGAAAACTGACTGACAGGGTCATAAAAAAACAAACATTTACTGTCAAAGTAATATATGCAATAATGCCACAACATTTGAATGTGGTAGCCATGTTGATGTGGAAAGTATATGAGTTACATGTATGGGTGAATAGTGTGCTTGTCCTGTATACAGGCCAAAGCATTATGTTTGTATTTCTTTCATAACAGTGCCAAAAGGTGCCATGACTTTCATACCTGCATTAAAGCCTAGTGCTAAAAGGTGTCATGAACTTGGTACTAACATAAAAGCATTAATGGCGAAAGGTGCCATGGACTTCACAGCTTCATAAAATCATTATGCCAGGAGGTACCATGACCTTGAGACCTACTTTAAAGCATTATGTCAAAAGATGCCATTAACTCAGTACATACATAAAAGCATTATGCTAAAAGGTGCCATGAGTCAGGTACCCACATGAAACATGCCTAAGGTGCTATGAATTTTGTACTTAAGCATTGTCAAAAGACCATAATCTAGGTACCTACATAATGTTGTGAGCCTTGATGAATACTGTAATGATGAGTCAAATCAGCCTAAAGTCTCAGTTCAGGTCTCATGTCTCATAGTAGCAAAGCTCCTGGGAATGAGTAGGAGGAGGAATAATTGTGCCCCTTACATACAAATTATAAGGGTAAATCCGTCCACTCATTGGTCTTTTCACCAACTTTTCCATCAAAGTTTCGTTTAACCAGTTTGATTATACAGTGGACCCTCTTTACAACAACGGCATTTGTTCCCAAACATGTTGACATAAAACTGAATTTGTTGTTATAAGGAATACACACTTTGAACAAAAAGAAGAGAATTCCGTGCAAATGACCTCAAAAAGAATGTTGTTGTCATAATGAGTGTCATTATAAAGAGTGTTGATAGTATCCCCCACTCCCTTTGTTGCACATATTTAGCCTGTGGCACTTGCTGCCATGGGTATGTATCAGTGTCTCTTCACTTCCTGTAGTTTCCCGATGTTTGCATCAAAGCTTATTTTGTGTGTACTCATTGGCACTGCCTTACTGTAGAAATTGTAATGAGTTGCACAAAATACATTTTCATGGTGTTGAAGAAAATTAAAAAATGTTCACCAAATATTGAGCCTATCTGTTCCCTTGTTTAAAATCTAATTAACAGTCTGTGCATCATGAGAAATCTATGTTAGCAGTGACATGCAAAAGAGGGACTTACTGTATACAGGAATACCAAAGGTTCAGACCAGCCTGCACATTTGTGCAGTCTGGTCAGAACCTTTACTATTCCCATACAACTTGACTAAAGAATCTATAGGAACTAGGTGAAGGTTGTAGCTAGACTGTATATTTTCAAAAACCTAGTTAAGTCTGTACTGTTTGCAAATATGCCTAGCACATTTTCACATTATGGGACTATTTGCAGAAACTGGTTTAAGTTTTCACTGTTTGCAAATGGTTCAAGCACATGTGCACATGATGGAGCTCAACTGATTCTGGTCATGGCTGGATATGCCTATAAAGGCCTCTGTTTTTCGGAGCACAGACCAAATGGGCAGTGTCACATTAAAATATACTAAATGTAGTTGCAAATAGCAAAGACATTCATTAGTCAGTTTAGTAATCCTGTGCAGTCAATCTAAAGCCTTCATTTAATGCATGTAGATTCCGCAGCGTCCATAGAGGTTCTATCTGAACAGAAATGGCTCTGATCAGAGATGAATCTGGGTCTGCACAGTTTGCTATGCTTACATAAGATTATTTTTTTTCATTATTCATATTATTTTGTTCATACCCTTTGAGTCTTTCTATCCCCTTAAACCTGGTGTTTTTATTACTTGCTCAAATAGAAAATAGTATTTTTTATAGCTGTCCATATATATGTTACCTTATTTCTTCAATTAGACAGGTTTATCCCTTCAAAATTACTGTAAATGTGTAAGTCAGTCTTGCGAAATTCAGCTTCGAGATAAGTGTTACCCTTTGAAAACAATTAAAAAAGTATAATAAGATGGATCTAGATTTTGGGAAGTTTTTGAAGGGAGCTACCCGTCTTATAGACAATATACAGTAATCTATCTTTAATTCTGATTACTCTATACTTTGGAATGTCTGAATGGTTAATTTCATGAATTAAATAAAGTTTCCACGAAGATTTGTATAATAATATTTTTGCCATAATTGTAGTTTTCGTTGTTTGTACATTCACACTTTTAGTCTTTCTGTCCCTTTAAACCAGGGGCCTAATCTATACTTTACAGTGGAATGAGATTTCCATGAAGGTTTTAATTGCCATTCTCATAATCATTTTTGCATTTATCCTTTGAGTCTTTCTATTCCCTTAAACCTGGTGTTTTAATTTATTACTTGCTCAAATAGAAGTTTTTTTTATAGCTGTCCCTGAATTTATTACCCTATTTCTGTAACATTTTCATGATACATGTAGTTTTATTTATGCAGCCTTTCATTGCTTTTCTGCAGCAAGGTCTTGCAAAATAATGTTTTAGTTGTAGTCAATGTGTGTAAGTGTAGAAGTTTCATTTAATTTGTGCTGTACAGTTGTACCCTGGTGCATTCTTACGATCTGCTCATAATTTTTGCTTTGTCTAATTAGATGGAATAGTTCAAGGTGTAAGGATACATCTGTAATGGAAATCACTGTGATCTGGAAGTGTGTTTCTCCCGTTATTGGCCTTAACCCATTTATGCCTAGTGTCCCTTTAAAGTGACATTGGCAAACACTGCAGACCCAGATGAGATGCCGCAAAAGGGGACAGCTGATCAGGGTCTACACTATTTGCATAAGACAGATTGGTATATCTCCTTAAAACAAGATTGATAACATGAATTAATCCAGACACCCCTTTATTGACAAATAGACTTATCCAGTTTGTAGGACAGAAGAGTTCACCAGGCATAAATGGGTTAAGAGGAAAGTCTACGGGAAAAGGGTTTTTTCTACCAGAATAATTGCTAATTCAGAGCCACGGCCAGAATGTCAAACGTCAACTGATAGTGTTACTGGCCACTGCAGAAACAGATAAGGACACATGACATAGTCCCACAAACAAAATGGCATGTATTCAATGCCCCACACTAAGTCTGGGATTTTACCGTACAGTTAATGGAGGGATGCATACTTGTTTAAAGTAGGTTTTCAGAACGGGGAATTAACAGATACTGTATCAATCCTAATAAACGCCTTGGGGCATTGCATTTTACAAAAGGGGGCCTTATTTAGAGCCTAAATTGTAGTAAATTAGCAATTGCCGAAATACCTCTAATAAACAGTATTAATATTAATGGGTAAACTTTCAGAGGAAGCAACTCTACCATTTTTGTCTCCCCTCTCAGTAAGGGTGAAATTCAACTCTTAAAGGAAAGCATTTGCTCCTCTTTCCTTTAAGAGTAGAACCCATTTCAAAGAACTACCTTATCCAGAGAAGTAAACAGGAATTTATGCAAGTTAATATAACATCATTTTAGGAAAACAAGCAGGCGGCATTTATTAGAGCAGGGGTGTTTAATAGGATTAATACAGTATACTGTTGTGTTCCGTTGTATCCATTGTAAATAAAACAGCCAGACCATAAAGCTGAAGTCAAGCAGCTTTGCCATCAACATTAGCCGCGACACAACAAAACCAACAGATTGGCATAAGTGCCTAGCAAACTCAGATAAGTCTGGGCATCCCCCCAGTCTAATCATAGTCTTCGCTGTCGGCATGGAGATAGTCTTCGCTGTCGGCATGGAGGTAGCTTAGGCCCTTAGCTATGCTTCAAGCACACAGTAAAGACTCTGATCAGACTGGGCAGATTCTCAGGCTGATCTCAGACTTCGCTGGATGTACATGCCACTTTGTTGGTTTTGTTGCGACAATGTTTCATTTTAGCCAGAATATTTAGGGTGACTAGGACAAAACTACATGTACTTTGTAATTGCTTTATGTGTGTAATTAATAGGATATATATTTTGATCATAATTTTTGTAGTAAAATATATAAACTGTTTCAGTTTTTCCTGCAACCCCTATACCATGGCTGGGAGAATATGGCATTTATCCCCCGCTGAAGGTGGAGGGATAATGTTTTGTCCATGTCCGTCCATCCTTCCGGAGCCATTACTTGGTAATCATTGACAAGAATTTCATGAAACTTAATATAAATATACATGTATATCACTTCAATACGCTGATGCACCTTAAGTTTTGTCAGACTGGCTTCAATAATGCATGAGTTAATGCCTTTGAATTGATATATAATCAATATAATGAGCAATATAAACTAATTACTGGAAATTCATGAGACTTTAAAACGAACATGTATAACCATAACACAGCAGTGCAAATAAAAATTTCATCAGAATGGCGTCAATAGTTTATGAGTTACTGCCCCTGAATCAGTTTAAAATAGACAAATTCAGCCATAGCTAATTAATCAATGCAGTTTTATGAAAATTAATTAGCTATGGCTGAATTTGTCTATTTTAAACTGATTCAGGGGCAGTAACTCATGAGTTACTGCCCTTGATTCGCTTTAAAATTCACAGATTGAATCATGACTAAGTAACCAATGAATTGAATTTTATGAAATTTCAAACAATTTTGTAGTGTCATTTAATAATACACAGCAGTGCACATCAAGTTTTGTCATAATGGTATCAGTTATTATCCCCCGCCGAAGGCAGAGGGATATAGTTTTCTCCATGTCCGTCCATCCGTCTGTCTGTCCGTCCTGTCTGTCTGTCCATCCTTCCGTCCATCCGTCCGGAGCCATAACTACGTAACCACTGGACGGAATTTCATGAAACTTAAATATATATCACTATAACGCGCTGATGCACGTGAAGTTTCATCAGACTGGCTTCAGTAATGCATGAGTTATTGCCCTTTAATGGACTTAAAATTAATAAAATGAGTCATAACTAAGTAACCAAATATCAAAACTTCATGAAACTTAAACTGAATATGTATCACTATAACATGGTTATGCACATAAAGTTTCATCAGAAGGGCATCAGTAGTGCATGAGTAATTGCCCTTTAATGGATTTAAAATTAATGAGTCATAACTAAGTAACCAATTATCAAAACTTCATGAAACTTAAACTGAATATGTATCACTATAATGCGGTTATGCACATAAAATTTCCTCAGAGAGCATCAGTAGTGCATGAGTTATTGCCCTTGAATCAATTTATGGTTGACAAATTTAGCTGTAACTAAGTAATCAATGAATAGAATTCTATGAAACTTATACTAAATATGTATCACCATATCACATTGGTGCATCTTATGTTTTGTCGGAATTGCTTAAGCAATGAGTTATTGCCCTTGATTTGGTTTAAAATAAACAAATTGAGTCATAACTAAGTAACCAATAAACGGAATTTCATGAAACTTAAAATAATTGGGCACTATCATGATACAGCAGTGCACATTAAGTTTTGTCATAATTGCTGCATTAATGCATGATTTAATGCCCCTGAATGGATTTAAAATCCACAAATTAGCCATAAGTTAGGTATCGGTGAACAAAATTTCTTGAAATTGAATAAAAAATGTATCATCATTGTGCAGTGATGCTGAGACAAGTGTAACAGCTTCAGCTTATATCTCACTTATCCCAGGGTTATTGCCCTTGATTTAATTTACAATCCACAAGTTCAGCCGTAACTAAGTAATCAGTGAATGAAATTTTATGTAACTTAAAATAAACCATAAACAAATCAGGGCCACTTCGGCGGGGGATATAAATTCACCGAATTTGCTTGTTGATACAATTTTGTCATAATGGTATCAGTTATGCAAGAGTTATTGACCTTGAAATGATTTAAAATCCACAAATTAGCCATAACTTAAGTACTAATGAATGGGATTTCTTGAAACTGAATATAATATATAGTAGAACTTCAATGGCTCAAGCCCTGATGGCTTGTTTACCATGCCTGGCTAGAACTTGTTTTGGGGTCCCTAGAGGTCAGTTTATATAGAATCTAACCCTGGATGGCTGGAACTATCTTTGGCTGGAACTAATTTTCATGGTCCCAAGCCTGATTGAGCCATTGAAGTTCTACTGTATATTGCCCTTGATTTGATCCACAAGTTAGCAGTAACTAAGAAACCAGTGAAGAAAATGTTTTGAAACTTGGACCAGAAACTGATTAGAGCCTTTTCGGCGGGGATATAAATTCAACGAAATTGCTTGTTGGTAATGTTTTCATCTCCCATGCAGGTTAATGTATACTTTCAAGGGAAGCAACTCTTGGCATTTTAATTTTCACCTGCTTTCCTCTTATCAAAAAGGAAAGAATTTTCTCCCCTAGGAACTAATTCCTTAACGAGTAGACCTATTTTTGAAGGGTTTTGCTGTTTGTGGAAGCAAACATGAAGTCACAAAGCTTGTTTCTCTTGTTAAAATGTTTGAAACAAGAGGGCCCAGAGGACCTTAATTCACTCACCTGAGTGTCAATCTTCAATCATCATCAGTTACTTCAACAACTGAATGCGACATACTCATTCTGAAAGACTATCATCTTCCTCTTCATTGGACTTTAGTTTACAAGTTGTCCAAACATGACTGTTATTGGATGGTAGCCTGGAGGTTTTAGAAGCCCAATTCTACAGGCCCTGGGAGGGGATGCTGGTGCTTGGCGAAGATAATGGCTGTTGGCCTGTAAAGCTTTATAGGCCTTGGGGGGGATTTGAGAGGAGGGGGAAAGAGGGAAAGAGACGGGATTGATGCTTGAAAATGGCATGGCATAGTGGCTTGCTGTTTGTATAGGCCTTTGGTTTCACGTGGGATGCCTTTGGCTTCATGGGGGGGAGGCCTATATAGGCTTATATGGAAAATAAGCCCACCCATGGAGGCCATGTAACCACAGGTCGGGGCCATTTTTGACCCCTGAGGGGCATAATTTGAACAATCTTGGTAAAGTCCGCCAGGGGCATAATTTGAACAATCTTGATAAAGTCCGCCAGATGCTTCAAACCAAATTTGGAAGGTCTGACCCTTGTAGTTGCTGACAAGAAGGTGTTTAAAGGTTAAGCCCCATATCAGTCTGTGTAAAACTCGTGTCCCTAGGGTTGGGGCTATTTTTTACCCCAGGGGCATAATTTAAACAATCCTGGTAAATGACTGCCAGATGAAGCTTCAAACCAAATCTGGAAGATCTGACTTTTGTAGTTTCTGACAAGAAGATTTTTAATGGGTTTACCGTTGTAAAACGTGACCCCCAGGGCAGGGCCATTTTTTACCTCAGGGGCATAATTTGAACAGTCTTGGTAGAGGTTCACTAGATGAAGCTGCATACCAAATTAGACAGACCTGGCCTTTGTAGTTTCTGACAAGATTTTTTTAAAATTTACCCTATATGAGCCTATGTAAAACGTGACCCCAGGGGGGGGGGGCATTTTTGACCCCAGGGGCATTATTTGAACAATCTTGGTAGAGGTCCACTAGATGAAGCTGCATACCAAATTAGACAGACATGGCCCTTGTAGTTTCTGACAAGATTTTCTTCAAAATTTACCTATCTATTGCCATGGGAACCAGAGTTCTGCTTGGATATCAGCTTTTAGTCAGAGCCACCCAAGGATCATTACTATTAAGTTTGGGCCAAAACGACCCTGTGGTTTAGGAGGAGATGTTGAATGTTAACAGAGGACGGATGGACGCTGGATGTTTGCTCATAGGAATAGCTTACTTGAGCACTACGTGCTCAGGTGAGCTAACAAGAGGGCCATGAGGCCCTGAGCCGCTCACCTGAGTAAAAAGGTCAAAGGTAAAATGAGGATCATCAACTGAACAAACCTGATAGTTTGAAACTGTCAAATATGTCCACAACATGCATGCAAAGTTAGAAAAAGAACATTGAAAACTGTAGAAGTTGATTACACAAAATCTAAACCACAAAGTGTGACGAACAGACGGACAGATGGTCAGACGGCAGACAGGGGCAAATCTTAATGCCCCCTGACTGTCGTCACGGGGGCATAAAAAAAATCTGTTCATAAATGAAGGCGTTTGAGCCATGACAAAGTTTTTCTAAGAATAGCCGCTGTGACCTTGAACTTGACCCCAGAATGCTGAAACGCAAATTTGTCCAAGATATTGCCATACTTATCACTTGTGTGAAGTTAAATCGAAAATGGTCCATTAATGAAAGTGCTAGAGCGATGAAAAAGTTTTTCTATAAATAGCCACTGTGACCTTGACATTGATCTTAGGACGCTGAAATGCGAGGTTGTTCTAGATATTGTCATACTAAACATTTGTGTGAAGTTTTAATCAAAATCGGTCCATAAATGAAGGAGCTAGAGGGATGACGGAGTTTATCTAAAAATAGCCACTGTGACCTTGACCATGACCTCAGAATGCTGAAACGCAAACTTGTCCAAGATATTGTAATACCAATCACTTGTGTGAAATTAAATCGAATGTGGTCCTTAAATGAAGATGCTACAGCGATGACAAAGTTTTTCTAAAAATAGCCACTGTGTCCTTCACCTTGACCCCAGAATGCTAAAACGCGTTCTTGTCCAAGATATTATCATACTTATCACTTTTGTGAAGTACAATCGAAATCATTTCATAAATGAAGGCACTAGAATGATGACAAAGTTTTTCTAGAAATAGCCACTGTGACCTTGACATTGACCTTAGAATGCTGAAATGCAAACTTATTCAAGATATTGTCATACTAAACATTTTTGTGAAGTTTTAATCAAAATCAGCCCATACATGAAGGCGCAAGAGCGATGACAAAGTTTTTCTTAAAATAGCCACTGTGACCTTGACCTTGACCTCAGAACGCTGAAATGCAAACTTGTCTAAGATATTGCCATACTTATCACTTGTATGAAGTTAAATCGAAATCGGTCCACCTAATGCAGCCTTTCCCCCACCCCAAAGATGCTTCAGATAAAATTTGATTTCGATCGGCCAACTGGTCTCTGAGATATTTATGAAATTGTTTTCACCATTATAAGTCAATGGGAATTTTTTCCGATGCTCAAGGGCAGCTAACTTCTTAGTGATTGGCCTGATCTGGCCAAAATTTGAACTTGTTTAAGATATTATGCATTTCCTCATTACCTGCAAGTTTGAAAAGGATCGGATCAGTAGAAACCAAGAAAAATATTTCATCCCTCAAGGGTAAGTCACTCTGAAAAGAATGATCAAACCTGGCCCAACTTCGAACTCGTCCGAGATGTTTTGGCTGTCCTGGATACCTGCAAGTTACAAGACTCTGCGATCAAAAATGATGAAGCTAGGGCCTGGACAACATTTTTCTCCATTTTAAGTCTATGGGAAAATATACTGAAACGAAAAAGAAACGCACAGATAGATATTAATTTCAATATTTCATATCCAGACTATAGGAATGACAAAACATTTATCTCACTTTATTTAGCAATCAATAGCCTATCAATATTGAGGGTCAGCTGTTCTTGAATTTTATCACCGTAAATACACTACACGTCAAAAGTAAGCTAGGGTCACAATTCTTGCCATTCACGATTTAGTAACGTGTATGTCCACCTCTCGCATTTAAGCCTTCGCGAATTCTTGAGCACAATGAACCAATCAGACGATTAATTTTATACACTGGAATGTTATTCCGCTCTTCAGTCAACGCACGTGACAGTTCCTGTAGAGTCCTCGGTTTATTCACCCGACGTCTGACCCTGCGGTCTAATTCATCTCACAGATGTTCTATTGGGGAAAAGTCCGGGCTATAGGGAGGCCAGTCCATGACATTTACGTTATTCCGGGTCAGAAATTCTGTGCAGATCCGGGCAACGTGGGGTCTTGCGTTGTCATGTTGAAATGTCATCGCACGCTGTTGTGTGATGGGAACAACATGTGGAGCTAGGATCTCATCTCTGTACTTCACTGCTGTCATTGTCCCGTCGACGAGCACAAGTGGTGATTTGTAGCCATGCGCAATACTCCCCCAAACCATGACCGAGCCACCGCCAAATCGATCTCTCTCAATAATGCAGGCGTCAGCGTACCGTTCGCCCCTACGTCTGTATACACGTTGCCGACCGTCCGCACGATGAAGACTAAATCTAGACTCGTCGGAGAATAAAACACTGCGCCAGAGACGTTTTGGGAAGTTGATCGGGCGATGCCTTTCCAACCAATTTAAACGTATCGCCCTTCTACATGCCGTTAGTGGCGTTCCGACGTATGGCCTACGTGCTCTTATCCGGAATTCACGCAGTCGGTTTCTGACGGTCTGAGGGTGAATACGGTTGTTATGAGTCCCGGGTGTATTCAATGCTGTTTCTGTTGCTGTCTGAAAGCGATCACGCAAGTGGGTCAAGCGTATTTGACGGTCCTGTCTGGCCGTGGTTACCCTAGGACGTCCGCTCCGATGACGGTCAGATGTGTTTCGAGTGCAGCGTAGACGTTGCCAGGGTCGACAAATGGTGGAATGGTTAACTCCCAATCGTCGGGAAACTTCAGATTGTGAGACACCTCTCATCAGCAGTGTGACGGCACGATCATGGTCAGTTTGGCGTAGCCGTGGCGTGATTTGCGGCGTTTCTCCGTTAGACGAATTGTTTTAAAGTGTAACGCTAACCGGAATGATGATTCAGGAAAAAGTTTGACCCTTTTAAATCCTCTTAAGTCTCACTCAGCAAGAAAAAAGTGATTTCACATGTTACGTGAAACGCGTGAAATTATAGGTAATCTGCTGAGTACTGTTTATGAATTAAAATTTGCATTATCTACAGAAGGCCAATAATATAAAAAATATTTGTTTTAAAGCCAACCAATAAAATGTTATTTGAGCAAAACACCTGTGCGTTTCTTTTTCTTTTCAGTATATTTTATCGCTCAAGGACAAGTAACTCTGAACGAATGATCCAACCTGGCCCAACTTCGAACTCGTCCGAGATGTTTTGGCTGTCCTGGATACCTGCAAGTTACAAGAAGTTGCGATCAAAAATGAAGAAGCTAGGGCCCGGACAACATTTTCTCCATTATAAGTCTATGGGAAAATATTTTATCGCTCTAGGGCAAGTAACTCTAAACAGAATGATCCAACTTCGAACTCATCCGAGATGTTTTGGCTGTCCTGGATACCTGCAAGTTACAAGAAGCTGCGATTAAAAATGAAGAAGCTAGGGCCCGGACAAAAGTGTGGACGTACGACGGACGGACGACGGACCAAGCCTATACTATAAGCTCACCTTGTGAGCCTTCGGCTCAGGTGAGCTAAAAATGGCAATGTATCCATACACCTTATTTTCAAAGTATGTATAAACAGTCTAGATGTTATACTTAACCAAATATATGGTAGCACTGCAGGGAGTAAAATGACAACCAAATTATCTTTAACAACAAAGAATTTTACTCCACAATTTTCATGACAGAATATGAGTTTTTACACCATGAATAAATGTGACTAAAATATAACTTTGGCTCAGAGCATGAGAACACCAAAAGTAGGCTAATAATCACAAAGTTAAGGCCCTGATCAGCCTGCAAAGCCGCTAAGTCTAATAAAGTCCTATGCAACTGACCTACTGATCATCTGGATTTTAAGTAATAGTGCACACTGACCAAACTGTTCTTAAAACCAGGCAGGTCTTACTTGACTCCACATATAGAGAGTGTCGATAAATATGAGATAATTTATGTCTTCATGAAAACGTATGTTGTGAGCCCTCATTAGAACTGCTCATACAGTTCTAATGATGGATCACAATGTATGTTTTGATGGAGAAAAATAAACTTTTCTCTTGAAAACAAAATTAATCCCAGAATTATGACCAAATACTTGTCATGTGCAGCGCCCTTGTGTTATTGTATTAGCCTCCTTTTGATGTCACCCATGCTCAGATGCATTATAGCTCTAAGAAAACATAATAAGCAACAAGCGATAGCATGATTGGTAAATGAGTACAACTGACAGAACTTAACTGCAGCTGTGTCAAGTAATGTGAAAACGTGGAATTAAAACACTTGAGAATAATTATTTGTTTCAGAAAATCTTAATTTTCTATTGAAGACAATTCAGTTTGTAATGTCTTTGAAAAACTGGCAAAGAATGGCATACATTGTTTGCCATGCTCCAAAACCAATCACATCATATATCTTTTGCCTTGAAAAACTGGCAAAGAATGGCATGCACTGTTTGCCATGCTCCAAAACCAATCACATCATATATCTTTTGCCATAGCAACTAAGAGTTCATATTGACGTCTAAGTGACATCAATGAGAGGTCAGTTTGTCAAGGTACTAAGCACAACAGTTGGTAATTCCATAGTTGCTATGGTAACAGATCTATGATGTCATCTCATTATTCAACAGGAGCATGGCATACAATGTATGCCATGCTCCTCCCGAATTATAAGTGAGATGCTACCTGAAATTCTTGCAATGAAAAGGGTGATTGTCTCAAATCAATAATTATTCTCAGGTCATTTAATTCCATGTGTTACAGTAAACTTGTATTAGTAAGAGCAGACAGTATAATCATCTGCAAGGCTCTTCTGTATACTGCTCTAAATTACAGTTTCTGTACATTCAGAAATTGAGTAGACATATACCCATTGCTGAAATTCAAGAATACTTGCATGTAAGCAAAGATTTTAGGGATTAATTTAGATATGCAAACTAACCATCAGCAAGACCAGTATGGCTCACCAGAAAATGGTGCTGGCCCCTCAAAGGTACAGCAGTTTTCTGACCTTGACCTGAAGGTCATTGAGGGGTGTGAGCATTGTGCTGATTAAACTATCTAACATCCATTCAAAAATCAGCTAAATGCATTCAGGTATTTTAACTCATGCTTTTAGAAAACTATTACTGAAAACTTTATCCAAAAATTTCCGAGGCAATGACCTTGACATAAAGGTCATATGTTAAGTATTTCATTATCATCAACTGTGACCCTGAGAAAATAAAAGTCTATAAATTCTCTAGGTTGAAACTCTTCTAATGAAATTTATAAATTTGTGACCTTGACCAAGACGAGGTTGGGCTGGTACTACTCTGAACCGGTAGTTCTAGTATTAACTGAATCCATCAAGGTACTGTTATAATACTGGCAAATGCCTTACTCTTGTGAGTTTCAAACAATTTTCTGCCCTCTTTTCCTAAGCTCTCTCTCCCCGACTATGGCTAGTCAGGCTAGCATTTTATCCTGTTCATCTCCAGAAACATGGAAAAATTTAACAGACTTGTGACAAAAGGAAATTCTGAAACTCGGAATTCTAGTACAATTTTCAAAATCTAGATGAATTATGATTTTTAGAAAATATAGATGAAAAAAGGAAATTCTGAAACTTGGAATTCTAATAAATTTTTCAGAATCTAGATGAGCTATGAATGGTTTTCAGAAAATACAAATGAGACATACAAACATGATTTGTGCCGCGACACGAGAAAACCAACAATGTGGTTGTTTACCCAGCGCAGACTCAGATCAGCCTGGGCATCCGGTCAGTCGGATCAGACTCTTCGCTGAGTGCTTAAACTGTAGCTTAGGGTCTAAGCTATCTTCATTCGGTCAGCGAAGACTCTGATCAGACTGGGCGGATGCCCAGGCTGATCTGAATCTGCGCTGGGCGCATGACCACATTGTTGGTTTTCTCGTGTCGCCGCTCATTTACGACTGCAGAATAAAGATGATGAAATTCAGGGCCCCATTGTTCAAATCTAACGCCATAAATGAATGAGGTGTTACATTTTCATAAATATTGAATTGCCTGTTCTTTTGGCAAAAAAATCGTGAGGAGCAGAGCTCTAGATAAGAGGGGTATTTGATGATAATTGAGGGATAATTTTTCTTTATTTCTCATCAAAACCATATGTTGTGACCCCTCATCTGAACCGTCTCTTTGAGATGAGGGGTCACAACATATGTTTTTATGCAGAATTAACAAAAATTATCACCAAAAACTCCCTCTTATCTAGAGCTCTGACAACACCCTTTTTGTTGTTTTTTTTTGCAAAAAAAAATGTTAGGAGCCTTAGTAGTGCAATGCACCTGACGTTTTTTCAGCAAAAGAAGACTTAACAAATCCTTCATTAACTACTACTTTAAACAACTGGGCCCTTTTCTTCAGAAATGGGTGCATTTTGCGAATATTTCCCATATTATTATTCCAATTTCTCTAAAAAGCACAATTTTGTAAACCCTCCTTAGAACCATCTATGTGAGGTGGTTCTAATAATGGGTCTCAAGGTAGCTGCAATTTTATGACAACCCATCAGTAATCCTGTCAGATTCAAAACCCACCCATTTCCAGATTTCTTAAAACAGTCTACAAAACATCAGCACATCACAAATTGACAGAAAGTAACACAAAAATTGCACTTAAGGAATCCTAAACACAGAATTCTAACTACCGTAAAAAATTCTAAAAATTGGGACACTTAAAATAATTACCGTAACTGTCTTGAAAATGAAAAGTTTTGGTTTTACAGTGCAGTAATGTATCCAAAAGATGCAGATGAAATGGCAAACAGTGTAGACCCAGATCAGACTGCTCCTTATAGGAGCAGTCTGATCTGGGTCTGGACTGTTCGCTCAGACCTATCTGTCCCAATACTTAAATTTTTTACAGTACTGTGGATGGGTTAAGGCGAGTGTGGGGGTATGGGTGAGATCAAAACTTCCTATAAGCGATGAATTAGTTTTTTCTAAATTAAAATTATAACTTGCAAGTCTTCATATCTGTTTAGTCATTCAAACTTAACATTTCATACAAGACAAAATATTAACTAAACGAAAAGATAAACTCAGGGAAGTACCCCGCACAAATAAAAATGGCAGAGTTGCAGCCCTGAAAGTATGAGAGACAATTTGATGAACAATCTAACATTGCAAAATGGGATTTACGTTTCCGTGAAATTATTAAGGCCTATGTCAACACAAAGAACTACTATTAGGTTCAAATTTCAAGGGTATAACTTAGCACTAGATACCAAAAATGACATGCTTGAAAATTTGCTTATTTAAAATAGTACAAAATTGGAAATATTTGTTCAACTGGCTCTACACAAATACTGTTAAACTGTGGGAGATAATTAGTGTTACAAGAAGATACCTTCGAGCATGAACAAACAGCAAAGATTTGGACTGGCCTGCACATTCCCATCTTTTAAAGAAGTTCCTTTTAAACATAGAAATTCAAATAACCCTAAGACATCTTACCAGTGAAAATGAAAACTCTGATCTGTTTGTGCAAATGCACAGACTGCACATTAGTTATTTCTGTTGAAACATTTAGAGTAAATATGGTACATTTCAAATTGAACACTTTCAGGGGAAGCAACTTTCAGGGGAAGCAACTCTTCAATATTTTGGCCTCCAGTTTGGAGAGCAAAAAGCAAATTCTTTCATATATTCTTTTATGCTACAAAAGTGCTTCTTTATCCAGTGAAGAGTATAGGGGCTCGCAAAGTCCTTTCCCTAAGTACAAATGGCAGAAAAGCATCTTTTAACCCATTGCATTCTGGGTACTTTTTGTCGTCTGCTGAAACTGTCGTCTCCATCAAGAATATTTTGACAATATTGGTCTAACTAACTCTTGTAGAAATGATGTCTAGGCTGCAAACAGTCTGGATCTCAGATCAGGCCCCACATTAGTGGGGCCTGATCTGGATCCAAACTGTTTGCCTAGGGGTATCCCGAATGGAATGGGTTAAGAAATTGAATAAACACATCAGCTTGCATTGCACTGCGTCTTTACTTTTAGTTACCATGCGATGGATGGTCTAAGGCAAATAACCAGCAGAAATCAAATTTTGAAATACCAAGTTTGATTCCAAGCTATGTCAGTATCTGCTAACTATTTATAAAAATGAACTCCTGTTTTCTGTTTCCGTAGTGAATCCCGGAATGGCACCACAGTACCCATATACTTGACTAGTGTTTGCCCAGATCTGAATTTAGCTCAGTCATGTCATTATTCCGAAGGGATATTTATGGAAACAAAAACTTCCACTTTAGGCCTGATGAGACCTTAAAAGGGGGTAATCTGTTCTCATCTAGGGCCACACTGATTTTGAAAACGTGATTTTCACCTCCATCAAGTTTTAGGTAAAATTAATATTCCAAGCTCAATCCACCTAGCGTGATACTTCTAGCTGGATGGGATCGCCCAAATAATTTGAATCAGCAGAAAAAAACCTCTCCCGGATTCGCTACTCCAACTGGCTTTTTTAACTACATTTGAAAAGGAATGCAACAATAAAATCTGAGTTGTACCATCAGAAGAGGTGGCAGCACCAAAAAAAAGACGACAAAATTTATGTCTGCAAAATATAAAAAAATGCCTTGTCCAAGACATTTCATACTGAGAATTCAAAGACTAGAGGGCAAACAGTGTAGATCCACATGAGGCGGCTCATGATCAGGATCTACCCTATTTGCAAATTATGCTATTTCGTCACTGGTGCTTAAAGTGTTAAGATAGTCAATACACATACCCGGTACCTGCCAAATTTCAAAGATAAAAGGACTAATTTCACTCTTCTGGGAAACAAAATTCCCCTCAAATTATACATTTCATGTTTTCCATCCATATCCTGTTTTCTTGTTAAACAAGAAAGCTCACTCGTCCGCCAGTGCTCAGCCAAAGAGCATAATAAGGGTTCTTAACCTAATTAGATAGTCTGCAAGATATTTTTCTGGGAGTATTCTTTAATTTTATTGAATGTCACTTAAAAATATACCAGGGTTCAAGGTTATAAAACTTAAAAATAATCTCAAACTCAAAATAAAGCACAATGACTGGCTGCTTCTGAGCATGTGCTCGGAAGCAGCCAATCAGTGTGCTTTATTTTGAGCTTGAGAATGTACTCAAGTTTTATAACCTCGGGCCTGTTCTTACAGACTGCTGAAGCTCCTAGAGGTACCATGTTCCAGCTATTTGTGGACCCCACACGTGACAGGTACCTCTTCTTTGACTCGGAAAAGTTCAGTCCTCCATAACTTTCAGTAAAAAATTTTCTCTCGGAGTTGCATCCCCTTTCAACTCTTTCTACACAAAGAATCACACTGCAAGGACCATCCAATAAATAAAACAGTATTTTTATATTTCATAGACTATATATAGAGATGAGTAACAAAATGGCACTATTAAAACTGATAGACTTCTAAATATTTACAAATTACAATATTTACACTGCTCTATCACTTTGTTCGCAAAAAAAAGAAAAAAAAAATACGTAGGTTACCATACCCTAAATATTCCAACAACATAATTTTCAATTTATCAATTTTATTTTATAATTATCATTTATTCAAAAGAAAAATTGCCACCTCTCATCAGACCAGGCCCTGAGGTTATTATGTAAAACTTTTTTCATGCCCAACTCAGCTGAGCACGAAATTTTCTCTGCTGATGAATATGAAAATGCCAACTAATGTTGGCATTTTCATATTCATAAGCAGAGAAAATTCCATACTCAGCTAAACTGAGCAGGAAAACAACTGTATTTATCAGTAATTTGCTATTTATTAGCAGGTGAAATTTCATGCTCAGCAGAGTTGAGCACATAAAAAGTTTTATAACTCGGGGCCAGGTTCAGTTGGTACAGAGATTGGCCAAAGTTTTTCCCGGGATCAATCGGATCAAGTACTGGACTGTTTGCTTATAGTGCATCAATGATTTTTGTTCCACTATTTGTATAAAGGGGAACTTTTGTGACTTTATCTTTGCTTCCCTGGAACATGAAGCCCTTCCAAAAGCGAGTCTACTCTTAGAGGAAAGAATTTGCTATTTTGGCTGCAAACTCTTTCCTTTAACTCGCTAAGCACCAATAAGCAGACGACAAATTTTACGTCTGCAAAAATTCAAAAATGCCTTATCCAAGACGTTTTATATTGAGAATTCAAAGACTAGAGGGCAAACAGTGTAGATCTAGATGAGGCAGCTCATTATGAGCCGCCTCATCAAGATCTACGCTGTTTGCAAATTCTGCTATTTTTGTCACTGGTGCTTAAAGTGTTAAGAGTTGGCTCTTATAGAGGAAGGAGGCAAAATGAAAATAGCAGAGTTGCTTCCCCTGATACAGTATCCGTTCACCTTCATTATTTTTGTTTGACTATTTAGGGTTGCTATGGTAACAGCCAGAACACTACAAACGTTACTGATTCATACAAATCTTGTAAATTATGAATTGTATTTACCCTACTTATTTGGGTAGAATTTCAACAGCAAACTGTGTCTCTTAAAAGCACTCTGGGCCAGGATGTTACGCATCAGTACCTTAACAAAATTGTTATTCAAGGTACTCTGTTTGCACATGCCTTTCTCTCCAAACAGTTATGGTAAAAATGGTAAACAGGCAATTAAAAAGATAAGAAAACAAAGTATCCAATTTTGAGTGGCAAAGACATGAAAAACTGTCTGGCAAAGACAGGAAAAACTGTCTGGCAAAGACAGGAAGTCTGGCAAAGACAGGGAAAACTGTCTGGCAAAGACAGGAAGTCTGGCAAAGACAGGGAAAACTGTCTGGCAAAGACAGGAAAAACTGTCTGGCAAAGACAGGAAGTCTGGCAAAGACAGGAAAAACTGTCTGACAAAGACAGGAAAAACTGTCTGGCAAAGACAGGAAAAACTGTCTGGCAAAGACAGGAAAAACTGTCTGACAAAGACAGATGTCCCGTCTGATTTCAGTAGTGATATATGAAACAATGCCCTTTTGTATATTGCATTGTGATAATAAGAAATGGATGCTACTCAGTATAAAATTCTGAATTTTATGGATCGCCCAAAAATTGTAAAATCACCAACAAAAGGTGAACTGCAGAGCAGTTTTTAAGTCGAAAATTTCGAGAATAAGCAGTTTGGATGTAAAAAAAAATTGTCTCATATTTTCAAGCTTAAATAGAGCTGAGTAGCTCCTATGAAAAAGAAAAAAAAAAAAGAGAGCAATGATCATCATATTAAACTCTATAACATTTCTGCTATGTACATTTATTACCACAAAAATACTTAACATCTCATATCTTCATGTGAACAATATGAACAAATATCAAAAACACTTCTAACAAAAAAACCAAAACAATAAACAAGTTTGTTTTTTCATGATATTCAACAAAACACATCATAAACATGTCGACATGATATCAAAATTTTAATAGTTAATAATTGCTTTATTTCACTGTCGGAGAACTTTTATCTGTGACCAACGTGAACAATTTTAAGATAATTGGACACAGCTCAAAGAGAAAACTCTCAAAGCTAAAAAAATTTGCCCCCCTTATCAAAGGGAGCTCAATCAAGCTGAAAACAATTAGTTTTTCCATGTTAATCTCCCTTGCCACAGGAGGCTACTTTTCAAAGAGTGTGCTCCCCTTTGGGGGCAATTCTTCCCTTTAAGAGTAAACCCCTATGAGGGACCAAGCTATTACCAAACAATGCCCATGAATGTGGATAATTATACTTAAGGACAAAAGTTCTGCACGGATGTCAATTTAACATCCGTGCAGAACTTTTGTCCTTAAGTATATAAGGCTTGGTACTGCTCAGGAAGCGATCGGAGTTTATGACAAAATATATCATGGGAAAATTTTGATCACTGTCTTGCTGAAATTATTTTGGAAGCGCGCACTAGGGACCAGCGCAATGTGTAGTAACTGCCTGCAGAGTAATTTTATCATGCATCTGCTGCAAAATTTCACTGATAACAGGGGTATGATAACACAATGTGATATCATGTCACTGTAGAACTGCGCTTGCGCGAATGTTATCAGGTCATGCCTTTAGAAGCGATCTCTGTGAAGACGATTGGCTGTATACTGACGTTGGCCGTGATAACAGCTTTCGATTGGTCGAATGACGTCACCGACTTACGTCATAACGCATTCGCGACGTAAGCAAGTTCGAACAAAACTGCGTTTGCTTCTTATTTGTTTGAGCCTCTTTAAACCTTAAAATCTTCTAATGGTGCATGATAAACAGAAAGCCATGTAAGTGTCTTTCGATATCAAGTTTATCAGGCTCGACCAGAAATATGTCGGACTGGCTCGGCAAGCCTCGCCATTCCTACGCTGTTTCTGGTCTCGCCTGATAAACTTGATATCAAAAGACACTAACATGGTATTCTCTATATTTCAGCAACTCAACGATTTAGAAAATGTCTGCTTTCTTCATGTACCCCTACTGCTTAGTATGACAGGTTTACAGGATAAAATGTTCGAGAACAAAATTCTGAACTTAGCCTTAGAAATGGTCTGACAAAGCAATTAAGCCGCACTGGTGCATCCACAATTGTAGATCAAGTTTTTCAATAAAGCTAATGCTTGTCTCTGTGAAAAGAAAGGCAAATACTTCCAGCCCCGAGTGAACTCCTTTGGAGGCATATCCAGTCACCTTAAAACAATAATGAAATTAACAATGGCTTTAACAATGATAAACAATAATGACCAACATGATAATAATGATATCACAAAACAACACTAAAACTTGTTAAATTAAACAAGGTGAAACTGTCTGTGTTGTAAATCGTTTTTTACGCATATAGAACAATTACTTCATTTAAAAACAATATCAGTTTCAACATAAAAGTAGTCAAGCACATTTCATAATTCACAAAACTTACAGCTTTCAACATGTTTTCTTTCCTCTGAATTCATCTTCAATGGTAAATCTTGCTTCAAAGTTTTGTTCGCCCGTGATTTCTTGATGCACAAATAAATTGTTCACACCGTACAGTTTGCACAAAACAACATCTAAATCAACAACTCAAAATTATGACATGCACCTTTTAAATCATTCACTGCTAACCATTCCCTATTTCAACATGCCCAGAGCTGAATATAAGTGCTAAAATTTTCTTTTCTTTTTTCCTCCAAAAAACATGTTTATGTGAACTCATCAGTATCACAACGCTATTCTGAGGAAGCCCCTCAAAACATGTTTCTTACAGAGAAATAGGAACAATTCTTAGCGTTATTGTCCTCAAAATTTTTATCTCGAGCTCTGGGCTGCAGGAAAGACACTTGTACCACCGGTCAACTGACTTGCAATACATTTTGTGACTATTGCCATAGTATGAACCCAGAGCTTAACATAAGGAGCAATTCTGATGGTAAATTTAAGATAATTTCTGAAAAGGTTATGAAAAGGTGTTATGACCAGAAATCGAGAAAAGAGGACATATTAGGGATAATTGTCAACTCTGCATAAAAACATACATTAGGATCCCTCATCAGAACCGCCTTGATATTAAAGGTGGTTCAAATGAGGGGTCACAACATATGTTTTCTATGGGAAATACCATAACTTATCCCACAGCTATCATCAAATGAGCCCCGACAAGACAAAACCAACAGAGTGGCATGTGCACCCAGCAAAGACTCAGATCAGCCTGGGCATCTGCCCAGTCTGATCAGAGTCTTTGCTGTCCACTTGGAGGTAGCTCAGACTCTTAGCTACTCTTTAAGCACACTGCGAAGACTCTCATCAGACCGGGTGGATGCCCAGGCGGATCTGAGTCTGCGCTGGGTGCACATGCCACTTTGTTGGTTTTCTCATGTCATTGCTCAAAAACTCTGGTTAGACCCTTCATTAGAAATGTCTCAAGTGACAGCTCTCACATAGGGTCACAACATATTTTTAATGGAGAAATAAAATGAAAAATAATCTCAAAACTACTATCAGAATCCCTCCATATCAGGTGCTCTGTCAAATCTCCAGCAAAAAAAATTCAACAACCTTTGGTCTGATAACCACCTAAATCATGGCTTAGTGCCAACTACACAATACAACTTCAGTGTATTATTTTCTCATGCCTTCTTCTTGGGTGGATATATTCCATACTTCCTATTCACACTTAACATCATCGAAGACCTCTTCTCTCCTCTGAGGCTTCTAAATAGCCTGAAATGTTCCCCTTCTCATTTCCAACTTCCCACTTCAATAAGGGTTCAGATTCAATAAGGGTTCAGATTGGGTACCATCTCAATCCTACATGGTCTTGAAACTTGATTCTTCCTTGATACCTTTTAGATCCTATCCTTTTTCCAACACTCTGTTGTCACAATATGAAGACATCAAAACCTACTGTGACATCATCACAGACCTATGGGGATATCATCTTGATGTGGTTAACACTACAAAAATCTGACTGATTTTACAATTTTAAAATTTTCAATATTACTGGGATGCTAGTTATATCATAAATCTTTATCACCAGACTACAACATATATTCTGTACTACCGGATTGGGGCAGAACCAGTTTACTGGACTAACACAACATGTAACCCATGTTAGCGGATTTGACTAGTTTCTAATTGGTGCACTACAACCTAATGGTCTGAGAGTTACTTCCCCTTACAGCACTTCACCACACTGCTAGAGTTATCTTCTCTTCAAGACTCTTCATCCATTGGTTCAGACTCCTGTTCCTGAGAGTCACTGCAATAGAAATGCTTCATCTATAAGTCTATAAGTCTCCATAGTCCTATCAGTGGTAAGAACGTCTACTGATTAACTGATTTATTGGTTAACGTCCACGGTAAACAGCTATGGTCATGTCGGGACAGTCAGTTAACCCAACCACACTATTCCTGGGCAGGCGTAGACCTCCTAAGGGGTTAACCAGTACTAAGTACACATACTTTCACCAGTAACTGACAAGAACATCTACATACATGTGATGAACTCCCGATGACCACGAGGGAGATTTGGATTTCATTTCAGGGAGATTGAGTTCTCCATCAGGGAGACTTTTTGACGGCAACTTTGATGCGTTGTTTCACGTCCTTTACTTTATTTTAGTTTTATTTTAACACAGAACATGAACTATAGTATAGTTTGTTTAGTTTACTTCTGATTTTTACTCCCCCAGCCCCCAGTCCCCCCCCCCCCCCCCCCCCCCCCCCCACACACACACACAAAAAACCTCCTTTCTTTAATTTATTATTATATTACTGTTATTTGTATCATTAGTTTGGTATCTGTCTGGCACAGAATCTAGCTTTTGCAAAAGGGTATACTGGAGATTTCATACAGATTTGCCTCCCTTGAAATTTCTATTTCAGTGTATCTATTTATCTTCTTTCATAAACAAATAAGTTTTGTTTAAAGGTACTCAGAGCTGTAAAAACTGATAAAAATGTATATATCAATGTTCAAATTCTGTTTTTCACACAAACTATACCCATGCACAAGACAGAAATATCAAAACTTTCATGCGTAACTTTTACACCACTAATGATCAAAGTTGTCGGCCATATATAATAATCCAGATATAGTTTGCACTTTGGGGAAAAAAATGCCTTACGGAATGAGCGACAAGTGAAGACACCGATCAGCCTGCACCTCTGTGCAGTCTAAACAGAGTTTTGCATCTGTTGTCTATGCGTCTCAGGGAATCTAAGCAGTGAAAACAAGGCTCCGACTGTATTGCACATGTTTATTTTGTGTAGTTGTGAAACAGGGCTATCGGCTTCTTTTCATGTGACATATCTTCTTAACACGTCGGTAATTCTTTGAAACATAGCTCCATGTGTTTTCACGGGTCAGTGAGTTTATTAGTGACCTGAATATTGGGATTAATGCCAACAGACATGATGTGTTTGTTTATTGCAAACAATATTTGATGCTGTGAATACAGGTCAATACACATGTGGATATCTCCTTACTGGCAGGGATAAAGGGCATGGCGTTGGAAAATGGGTATCAGAAAAAAAATTATGAAGGGAAAACTCAGCATCCGGGAGATTCTGAAGGCTTTCAGGGAGCGCGGGAGATGGACTTCATTTCCGGGAGACTCCCGGATGATCCGGGAGACATCACATGTATGCATCTAAACTAAAATCATTTTAAAAGGCAGTTCAACTATAGCGTTTGGTATTAAAATATGGGTTGATGTGCATATATTGAGTCATTTAACTGGTGAAAAGTACAGAAAATTTTTTGAAAAATAACAAATTGCTCCACAAAATACGCTTTCCCATTCTGGTATATTGTCTTCATGGTGAAATTGACAGTAGGTCATTTTAGTTGCCAACTAAAATGACCCAAGTCATTTTGGTTCCCAACTAAAATGACCCAAATGAGTTTTCAAACCTCTTTATGTGAAACTCAAAGCTGGCTAGTCACAGTCATTTACAATGACTAAACTATGTTGAGAAGCTTGCAGCAATACCTCATGATAGGAATTTTCATACTGATAGAGCAATGGGGCCTTTAAAAGTATGGATACCCCTCCATGTTTTCAAAACACCATTCTTATTCCACAGGGAACAACTTAGCCAGAGCTTTAGATAACAGGGAGTATTTGATGATAATTAAGGATAATTTTTCTTGTTTCTCATTGTAACTATATGTTGTGACCCCTCAACTGAACCGTCTCGTTGAGACGGTTCAGATGAGGGGTCACAACATATGTTTTTATACAGAATTAACAAAAATTATCCCTAATTATCATCAAATACTCCCTCTTATCTAGAGCTCTGTTAGCATTTTCCTATTTGCTTCCTTGGTCAATGTACCCTTCCAATATGGAGTCCACTCTTAAAGGAAAAAAAAAGTGGCTCTTAGGAGATTGTATTCATTCCCGTAACAGTTGACCCCCACTGGGGAGGGAGGGCAAGAAGGAAAATGGCAGAGTTGGTCCCCTTGAATTTTTATATATATGTACACCTTAAAACAGTTCCTTTCCCTTAAAATGCACCTAAGTCTGAAAGAAACCACTGTTTTGACACGCATGAGGTAATTGCTGCTGTTTTCACCAAAATACCAATGTCAACCTTTTTTCCTAGCGTTTGATGGTGCAAGGTCTTTTTTTTTTTTTTTTTTCAAATGAAAAGCATGGAAAAGAAATGCATAAATTTGTGTTCCAGTTAACATTATTGGCACGATTATTCTCATTCTAATAGAATGGTTGGAAAATGACTACATGTTTTTGCAATTTAATGTATTGGAATCAAACTAGTTCAGCTCTTTCAGAGATTTGTTGAGTAACATATAACTGTCAGTCAACTATAAGAATGTATATCACTCCCGCTCCATGCTTGTAATAAGATCTACTTTACAACTGACCTCCAAACAGTGATTTATTACACAACAAATCACTGTTAGGTATACCACTCCCACTCTGCGCTCGTGATACAATCTACTCTATAGCTGCCCTCCAAACAGTGATTTATTACACAACAAATTACTGTTTGAACTGATCTATTTCTTAAAATGCATGCCATTTACCGGCAAAAGAGTAAAATAAGGGACTGACGTGGATCCGTTGCCTGTAAAGGTAAATATAGCGGGAAAAGCCGTCTAAAGAAAGAAAAACAGTCTAACTTTCCAAAAATAGTAAAATATCTATCATGAACTCCCACATAATGTCATAAGAAACCGAGCAGTGTAGTATGTTTCCGTGGCTTCTTTCACATGTTGAACGTCCGCCATTTTGACCTGTTCCGAACTACCTTATTGAAAGATAAAACAATGGCAAACCAGTCTGAAAAATAGACCGGTTTTATGAAATATGCCGCGTGCATTAAAATTTGACGAAGTAATTAGACGGTGTACAAGTCCATAAACTGCGGGAATGTGCACGAGGTCACGAGATATATTTATTTACAGATGTTTATTTATGACTGAGATTCCCTGCACTAGTCAATGACCTGTGACTGGAAGTTCGCCTTGCTTATTGGAAATCGGACATTCTAAAATACTTTCCTTCAAATGTTTGGGTATATGTTTTTTGCATTCTTAATTACTTCTCTTCCAATTTTATCTTAAATTTTTGGCAAAGGCTTAAGAATGTTGGTAGTGGTTGGTGTATTGACTGTAGATCAACTTGGGATCCACATTGATGATATTTGCTTAATTTCTGATTTTTATCAAATGTGGATCCCTCCCATATAAGAGGAATCTTGATTACTTCCCTTCAATTTTCTTCTTAACTTTTTGGGCCAAGGCTTAAGAATGTTCAAAGTGGGATCCACACTGATGATATTTGCTTCATTTCTCATTTTTATCAAATGTGCATTCCTCCCTTATAAGGTGAGGCATCCACATGTGAATATTAGACTTTTCTTCGGGGTTTTCATTGCAAATATGAATTCTTCAATCATGATACTGTGAGGTATCCACATCTTATCATTTATAGAAATGTGGTCACAGATGTGCTTCTATAAAAGGTTGATATGACTTGGCCCAAAATCATCAGTTTTGTGAAATGTGGATCCCTCTCCTATCAGGTTAGGTATCCACACTTCAATAAAAAGCCAATGTGGTCACTTTTTTCCATTCCACAACTTTGATATGCCTTGGCATTTAAGTTGTCAGATTAGATGAATATGGATTCCTTATCCACATTAATAAGCAAAACAATAATGAGCCTTGACTGAAAATGTGGAAACTAAGGTTGATGGAAGGGAAGTAATCTAGAATGAATCGATAGTCCCCCCCCCCTCCCTCCCCCCCCCCCCCCCCCCCCCCCCCCCCCATCCCTTTTTTATTTACTTTAGAGTTTCTTTTTGCTACTAAGTGGCAAAATGGTTGTAAATATTTGTTTATTATAGTAAAATTGACCTCGATTTTGATTGGCTCAGGACCGTTATTGTTAATGCATACATTTGGATAGATTCCGTCTTTTTCGTTCACAAAAATGAAGCCGAGATATCCCAAAATGATAAAGCGTGGGAAAACAATATGCAAATGACGTGGACTGGTTTCTAAAAGACAATTACACACGAGCGTGCGTTATGTCAAAATGGCGACGTTAGTATGTTCTAAAACTGTCGCTACAAAAACAAACAGTTTTACAGGAAATATGGAGAAAATAGTAGAAAGCATCCACACCATCTAAAGAGGATGATACTATATGCATGTGAAAGAAGTCTAGCAATGCTTAAATGGATGAGTATTAAGGGCATTTGTGTCAAGTTTACAGAAGGTAGACGGAAGGAGATTGGAACAAAATGGCGGAAAACTATGGAAAACACTGCTTGACCTATTGTATTTGGAGGGCCATTACAAGTAATTGTTACTTTATATCACTATTTTATAACACTTGGATTATATAATAATATCTGTTGTAAATAAAAATGAGCATCGTTTGTGGATCCCGTGCCTTATAGGCGACGGATCCACATGAGTCCCTTATTTTACTCTTTTGCCCATTTACCTTCTCTTTGCTGCAACCATAGACAATGAAGCAAGGGCAGTAACTGTGTCAGCTTCCTCCATCTCCCTTTTCTGAGCCTCCACCACAGAGTACTGGATTGTACCTAGATATTTTTGTACACATGGCCAATAGGTAGCTGGAAAAATGAAACTGGCCATGAAGAAATGCATCAAAGGGAATATGCAAATAAAACTCCCACACCAACCTTATCTTTGCAATAAGCTCTGAACTGCAACCTGTGAGACCTGGCCCCGAGGTTATAAAACTTGAGTACATGCCCAAACTCAAAATAAAGCAAACTGATTGGCTGCTTCCGAGCACATGCTCGGAAGCAGCCAATCAGTGTGCTTTATTTTGAGTTTGAGATTATACTCAAGTTTTATAACCTTGGGACCTGATGAAGATTATGGGAAATTCAATCAAATAAATGTGAATGACTACACTATACATTTCTACCATAATTTTACTGGGAGACAACTTATGTGGCCTCCTGTTTGCTTCCCTAGGGGACCAAATCCTTCCAATAGGGATCTTCTCTAGAGTACAGAATTTTCTCCTACATGAGCAAATTCTTTAAAGAATAGACCTCAGCTGAGACGGGAGGCAAAAATGAAAATGGCAGTGGCTTTCCCCTGAGGTTTAAGAGCTACACTGAGCTCCAGATAAGTGTACAGTCAAACCTGTCTTAAAGGGTCACCCAAGGGAAGCCCAAAAATTGGTTGCTTAAGACAGGTGACCCCTTAATACAGGTTCATTTGCACTGTATTTTGGTTCGAGGGACCTAAAAAAGGTGGCAGCTAAAGGCAGGTGACCCCTAAATAGAGGTGACCACATAAGCAGGTTTGACTGTAGTTTGCTCATAGTTTTATCATATTTCTACTAATTCTGATCAAACTCCTGATTAAACTGCCTCATCAAAGCAGTTTTAATAAGGTGTAAAAACACATGGTTTTACTTCCCTCCACCCACCCCCCTCCCCTCATTCAATCCCCCTCAGCCAAACCTTACAACCATGTTATGACCCTCATCAAAACCTCCATCATACAGGAGTTTTAATAGGGAATTACACCATCCATTATTAACAATTATCTCTAAATTATCATCAAGACCCTACCTTGCCCTGACAAATTCAGTAATACCATACCTTGTTGTATGTTTATTGTAGATTCTAATGTCTCTAAAGCTGGTTTACATGGTGACCTATTCAACTCTTCTTCTGCGACCCCTGGCAGCTCCTCACCAAGAAGGGCAGTCAGACACATCTCGGAACAATCAACAATCCCCGTTGGGTCATAACCACCCTCCAGAACTAGAACAATCTTTCCTCCAGCCAATGACATCAGTTCTCTGGTCATGTGACCAAAACCTGTAGCCAATCAAAATTCAAAAATAACCAATTTTCAAATAATTTTCCACAAATATTTACAAAATGTACTTTGAAATGTCATTAATTTAGAGTGTTTAACCCTCAATGCGCCAAAAAGCAGACAACAAAATTTACGTCTGCAGAATTTTAAAAGATGTTTCATCCAAGCGATATCATATTGAGAAGTCGAACCCTTGAGGGCAAACAGTGTATATTCAGATGAGGTGGCTCATTCTGAGCCACCTCATCTGGATCTACACTGTTTGCAAATTTAACAATTTTAATTTTTGGCGCTTTAAGGGTTAATACAGTTAATACAGTTCCTTTATTGTTCTATATTTGGAGTCCACAGAAAGGCATGTCAATATAAGTGAACAGAATTATACTGAGACTTAACTACGAAAGACCTCTCTGTGTACAGAACAGCTTTCCTGACAGCGCCTTGCCCATCACATAAAAATCTTTAAACCAAAACATCCAATTTGGAAGCCAATGCAGACGCTGATGCAGTGGTGACCAAAATAGCTCTTCCTGTGCTTTTGTACAGGCAAGCTAAAAATGGTAGGGCTGCTTCCCCTTATTCTGTATTCATACACCATAAAAAAAAGGTTTGACAGTTTTAGAAGAATGAGGTGCTGGTGCAATAATTAGAGATGTACATGTATGTCTAACAATGCACATGCACTGAAAACTGAATACTTCCGTGTTTTTTAATCTGTACCACCAATAGCAACAAACAACAAAATCAAGTTAACTCCAAATAGCTCCATATAATATCTGGCCCCGAGGTTATAAAACTTTTTTCATGCTCAACTCAGCTGAGCATGAAATTTTTTCTGCTCATAAATTTCAAAATGCCAACAATTGTTGGCATTTTAATATTTCTGAGCAGAAAACATAGCCTTCTTGGCTTATCTGAGCCTGAAAAATGCCTAAAATTACTTATCAAAGGGAAGTAACTCCAAAATGAAGAAAGGGGGAGCAACCATTCTTGTATGCCACGCATCGTCTTGTGATCATGCACATTGCTATAAAGTTTCATCATGATATTCCAAACGGTTACAAAGTTAAGGTATGCACAAGATATGTATACACAAAAATAACCATAATCAACTAATGAAACGGATGTAACTCTAAAATGAAGAAAGGGAGAGCAGCCATTTTTGTACGCGACACATCGTTGAGACTTCATACACATTGCTATGAAGTTTCATGAAGATATCCCAAACGGTTATCTAGTTATGGCACGCACAAGACTGGCAGGGAAAAAATTAATCAAAGGGGCATAACTTGGAAACTAAGGAAGGGGGAGCAACCACTTCTGTACACGACACGTTCCCCCAACCTAATACATATTCCTACCAAATATCATGAATATATCCCAAACGGTTAATGAGTTATGGAGCGCACAAGAATGTTTACGGACGGATGGACGGACGGACGGACGGACGGACGGACGGACGGACAGACGGACAGCGCCATGACATACGCCCGGGCGTATAAAAATGCTGAATTTCTTGGTATTTTTATATAAATGGGCATTTTAAATTTCATGCTCAGCTGAGTTGAGCATGAAAAAAGTTTTATAACCTTGGGCCCAGGAGTCTACACTGTTTCCCTATTCACTGTCTCTCAATGAACTTACATGCAGGTGAGACCTCATATCCACCCAGGGGAGCCGGATGACCAACAACTGCATCAAACCCTGCTGAGACCAACACCATGTCTGGCTTAAACTCCCGTGCAATCGGCATCACTAATGTTCTGAAAAATAGTCATTACCTCCAATAGTGAAATTAAGTGTTTTAATTATTATAGAGAAATAATTTTACTAGCGTTATAAGGCTTTCCTAAGGTGCAGATAAGAGGCAGCATTTAGTGAGTGAATGAATGAAAAAGGTTTAACATTCCACCAACACATAAAAACAAGAATTCCGCGGAACACTATGTCGCACCTGCTTAACACCTTCACTTTATGAACCTGATAAAAGTGTCATTTCGAAACATATTTAGTCAAAATCCGTTCAGAAGTTTATGAGATATTATCATTTTCATGTTTTGCGCTGTTTTTAGTAATGGCGGATGGTTGCTATCTTGGATGGTCAATTTGAAAAAATCATGAAACAGCTTCATGCAAGGATCATTTTGATACACATCGCACCTTGCTAAAGCAGGTGCGACAAAAATGGAGGCGCAACCTCAGTTTAAAGTCTCATCCGAAACACTGGAGGTGTAAGCCATAGCCCCAAATAATGGGAGTATCTGATGATGTTTCTGGGAGAAGTTTTCATACACTATTTCTTCAAACGAATGTTGTGACCCCTCATTCAGAGCTCTAGATAAGAGGGGTATTTGATGATAATTGAGGGATAATTTTCTTTGTTTCTCATTGAAACCATATGTTGTGACCCCTCATCTGAACCGTCTTGTCGAGACGGTTCAGTTGAGGGGTCACAACATAAGTTTTTATCCAAAATTAACAAAAATTATCCCTAATTATCACCAAATACTCCCTCTTATCTAGGGCTCTGTCATCAGATCCATGGCTGCAATGGACATACATACATAAGGTAATTCTAGAGATATATAAACACCAGTCTACAGCCAAATAAATATGAGCCGCGACACGAGAAAACCAACAATGTGGTCGTGCGCCCAGCGCAGACTCAGATCAGCCTAGGCATCCACCCAGTCTGATCAGAGTCTTTGCTGTCCGCATGAAGGTAGCTTAGTCCCTTGGCTACCCTTTAAGTGCTAAGCGAAGGGTCTGATCAGACTGGGCAAATGCCCAGGCTGATCTGAGTCTGCGCTGGGCGCACAGCCACATTGGTTTTCTCTTGTGTTGCGGCTCACATGGTATCAGCTACCTTATGCTGCTGATGGCTTTGGCAGAACTTACATTCCTCAACTCTCTCAGGTTGGGTAAAAGCTCCATTAATTTGGAGGCAATGTCTGACCATGGCTGAAATATTGTTGACTGGGAAGTAATCCCATAACTCACTCATCTTTCACTTTATGTACCAGCATACCTGCCAAGTTTTCAATTCTCAAAAGAGTGAGACTGCGCGCGAAGCCTCGATTTAACCCCCTTTTCGGCTTTAGTTCATTTGCGGAGAAACCCATTGACAAAGGAAAAGAGTGAGATTTTTGTGTCAATTTTTTTTCTCTTTATGTGAAACTAGAGATTGGGGATGGCAGTGGGGAGGAGTAGGATCAGTAGGTAGTACTTAAATCAAGATAAACATCAAGTATTCTTATTTGCTAAAATTTCATACATTGAGTTTATTAAAGTGATCTGCTATCAAAAATAGCAAGTTATGTTCTGCAATGAAGTTGCTTAAGAGAGTTTCAGCTCTGATATCATCTTGGGCTGTCTTGGAAATAACAAAATAAGATAGCGATTGCAAAAGTTTTGACTTTTTCCTACCGACCGTGAAGATCTGTGTTATATACATCGTTTTTTCCGGCGTGGTAAACACTGAAATGCCTTGGCAAAGATTACAAAACGAAAAGCTGTTGCTCTTTTCAACCTTCCTAACCCAGGTAAAATCGATCTCCCATCCATTTTGGTACTTTGATTTATAAACCTTTCTTTTTCTCCAGCGTTTTCAAGTCGTCAATATTTCATCTACATAAAAACGGAAGTATACATTTGTTCGTTTTCGGCTCTTATCGCTATCGAATTCTCAAGTTATTTATACCCACGCTATTTTAAGACTATCGGAAACCTTTAGCATTACCTATTTTTAGACCAGGTGACGAATTTTCCCGGAGACAAATATAGATTCGGTGACCGAGATTGTCCGAATGTAGCGGAAGTTGAGAGAAAACACATTTTTGACAATCGAGAGAGCGCCAAAATAGACATTTTTTTTTTTTGAATTTTCCTGTTTAAAGTGAAATCGTGAGCAAGCGAAGGAAGCGTGAGTTATGGCTATTTTTCAAAATACGATCGTGAGGTCGTGGGAGGCGTCCAAATTCGTGAGGGTCACGCACAAATCGTGAAACTTGGCAGGTATGTGTACCAGTGCCATATTTTTCGGTTATATGACGAAAGATTTTCCTTTCCAAAACATTCCAAAAATCTACATCTCTCTTATACATGATGGATCTAGATTTATGTGATTGGCTTGAAAGGATAAGAGGGATCTAGATTTCTGGGATTGTTTTGAAAGGGAAACAAGGGCTTCGCAAGCGGCGCATAATACGCCCGTTTTAATGTCATAAAGGAGTATGGAATGAACAAGATTGTTTACAAAAGGATGGATAGGCAGACAAACAGGGGCAACCACTTTATAACTAATGACGGCAACATTATTCAAATATTTAACACATCAAATACTATGAGTATACCAAAAATCAGCTTCAAAGTTATTGTGGCTCAAAAGTTGAGTAATGCTTTAGTTGAACAAGGGAGATAATTCATAAACTAAATATACTAGATTCTTGGCTCTATTACATTCCCCTGACAAAATCACATGCAGGGTTAAGGAATCACAGAGGAAACAGGAAATTTATGCAAGGGCAGATAATTCAGTAAGCCAGAGTTGTGGTTCTTGCTTGGGATACATTGCCCCATTAGTATACATATTCCTACAAAGTTCCATTCTAATATTTCAAAAGGTTAAGGAGATATGGAGTGACTGAGAAATGCCTAAAATTACTTATCAAAGGGAAGTAACTCCAAAATGAAGAAAGGGGGAGCAACCATTCTTGTATGCCACCCATCATCTTGTGATCATGCACATTGCTATAAAGTTTCATCATGATATTCCAAACGGTTACAAAGTTGAGGTATGCACAAGATATGTATACACAAAAATAACCATAATCAACTAATGAAAGGGATGTAACTCTAAAATGAAGAAAGGGAGAGCAGCCATTTTTGTACGCGACACATCGTTGAGACTTCATACACATTGCTATGAAGTTTCATGAAGATATCCCAAACGGTTATCTAGTTATGGCGCGCACAAGACTGGCAGGGAAAAAATTAATCAAAGGGGCATAACTTGGAAACTAAGGAAGGGGGAGCAACCACTTCTGTACGCGACACGTTCCCCCAACCTAATACATATTCCTACCAAATATCATGAATATATCCCAAACGGTTAATGAGTTATGGAGCGCACAAGAATGTTTACGGACGGACGGACGGACGGACAGACGGACGGACGGACGGACAGCGCCATGACATAATACGTCCGTTTTTTCAAAACGGGCGTATAAAAAACATCTTATAGCAGAATTTTATAAGACTGCTTTAGATATTTGGGGTGTCTGTACAGAGGCAAAGCCAGAGTAATAGAGGATCTTACATGAGTGCTCAGGTATTATTGAATTTATTAAACGAGTTGGGGAAAAAGATAAGATGCGAGGCTATGCCGAGCATCTTATCGTTTTTCCCAACGAGTTTAATAAATTCAATAATACAGAAGCACGAATGCAAGATTCTATTTATCATATGACACTAAAATCGCATTTTATTAACAAATTTCGCACTAAAACATCATGATTTCCCGATTAGAAAAGGCGACGTTTTTATAGACGTCAACGCATAACGCTACAACGTAATTTGCATATTTAATCCACTAGTGGATTATCGATTTTAATGCATGGCTTTATTACACTCTCGGATGCGACGTCATATGATAAAATACAGTACATTTCATCAATACTCACCTAAAGGCTGCTAAATACTCTGCGTCTCTCATGGGTGGGTTTAAACTCCCACTGAAGGCAATATTCACATTAAACCCTACACCATCCTCAGCCCCACATTCGTCCGGAGCTCCCGTCCCTGGGAAAAAGTTCCCGTCGTCATGGCGATGTATGGATATATATAAGACTGTGGGATCACTATAAAATTGTTGTTGTGTTCCGTTACCATGGTGAACATCCTGAAAATGTAATAAATGTACCGTATTAATCCTAATAAATGCCCCTGCTCTAATAAACACCCCCTGTATCTTTTCTAGTGGAGCAAATCCTTTCTTTTAAGCGTTGAGCCCTACTTTGAAGGGAGGCAAAAATAGTAGAGCTGCTTCTTCGGAAAATATACCCTTCCACCCTAATTCTGTTTATTAGCGGTATTTTGACAGTGGCTGAATTACTACTCTTTAGGCTCTAAATACCCCTCCCCCCTTTCCATATACTGCAACACCCCTAGGGTGTTTAATAGGATTAGTTTGGTAATAAAGGTGTATGAGTACATCTCCATGGTGTGTCTGACTGCATGTCTGGGGATCCTGGGTTCAAATCCCCGCTACACTCGATACATCTGCACTGATGGTTCTGACCAGACTGTTACTTAAATGATACCCATAGTTGATTGTAAAGTGGCCCCTGGTTGGCACTTTGTACATGCAGTTTCTCCCTGCTCAGGCAAGCTATGCATGCACCAGTAACATTCTGCCTGTTATAGCTTAGTGCTGTGGGTTTTTATTGATTGATTGATTTGGGTTTAACGGCCCTTTGAGACAGTGGAGAGAGGAAGAAAGAAGAGAAATGACAGACGAGAGAAAAAATGTCCAAACAACCCCCCACCCGCACCTACTGCAAGCACAGAAGGCCCTTTGCCCTACTATTATTCAAATCAGTAGGAAGCCCCGGCACTGCAAGTTACACGCAGCACCATCGCACCACCCGACCACCCCCTAGTGCTGCGGGACTGGAAGTCACAATAATGTAACTGAGCAACAAAAATTACAGATAATTTCTTCTCGTATTCTGATAAAGATGTTTTGCTCCTAACTCATAGAAGTTGTCATAATAAATACCTTCAAGAAAACCAGTAATTTATTAACCCTTGCATCCTCAGTCCATGTTCAGACTTACATATTTTCCGAAGATTCATAAGGGATGCAAATTTTAACATCCTATAGGTCTTGCTTTGTATCCTGAAACTTTTACTTGAGACTCAATGATTTTCTTTGCTGCCCAACAAGTCCTTAAATTCTACCTTATAACTGACAAATTGCATTACATTTATTTTAGAAAATACGAAATCTCACTTTTAGTGTTCCAAAGTAATGAGAAATGGCCTCTATCCTGTGGTTAAAAGCCAGGGCCCAGTTTTTCAAAACTAACAACATCGTTAGTTAACGTTTTGTTAAAATTTCAAATGTTAAAATCTCAAATACGCCAACATTTTTTGTTGAAAAAATGTGAGAAGCTTTCACTACTGCAAAAGCTTCTTACTTTTTTCAACAAAAAATATCAGTGTATTTGTTAATTAAGTCGTAAAATACTGCAAAAGCTTCTTACTTTTTTCAACAAAAAATATCAGTGTATTTGTTAATAAAGTCGTAAAACACTTAACGAGTTGACGTCTTAACGAGCTTGTTAGGCTAACGATGCTTTGAACAACTGGGCCCAGATAACTAACCAAAGGGTTAAAGGTTTGATGCCGTGCTCTACCAGTTGTTCAGATCAGACTTTCAGACAAGGTAATCTTCTCTATATGCCATTCACACTAGCAAAACATTATGCTGTCTTGATATATCTCAGTGGTCTAGCAGCCATTTTTGCAAGAAAGATAATATATAATATGTGCAGTCCTGGTAGGCCAGTAACTTCTACAAGCAGGCCACTCTCAAGGCATAGAATGTGTTCTCTAGACTTGCAAATTCTTTCCTTTAAAATTTTAAAAATATCTGTCAAAATGAAGGGGTAAGAGGGAGGGGGGAGGAGGGGGGGGGGGCAAATATTTTCATATCAGAGTTATTTCCTTTGGAAGTGTACTCACACAACTAACTAGACACCTCTCCGTCACTCACTCACAGACTCTAAAGTAATAAATAAACTATACATACCCAATCTACTATTAAAACTTTTTTCATTTTTAACTGTTCCTTCAGTTGTTTTGCGGCAATTGCTATTGAATTGAAGAAACAGAAGCCCCTGAAATGAATAAGATTTTTCATGTCATCAGAGCTCAAGGTAAGAGAGAGTATTTGGTGACAATTAAGGATAATTTTTGTTAATTCTGCATAAAACATATGTTGTGACCCCTCATCTGAACCGTCTTGACGAGACGGTTCAGCTGAGTGGTCACAATATATGGTTTCGATGAGAAATAAGAAAAATTATCATTAATTATCATCAAATACTCCCTCTTATCTAGAGCTCTGGTCACTATTTCAGGTCCAAGTGATTGGACAATTTCTAGTAATTCTCCATATAAAACTTCTGTTGTGACCTGCCATGAAAACTGCATCCCCCCCCCCACCCCCCTTGTGACCTGCCATGAAAAGAAAGTTGTATTTTCCCCTCTGAAACAATCCCTAAAATCTAGATCCATCTCATGAAACTGATCTAGATTTTCGGGATTGTTTTGGAGCAGGAAAAACCCTGTCTTACAGCTGAACATATATGAGCTGTGACACAAGAAAACCAACAATGTGGCATGTGCACCCAGCAAGACTCAGATCAGCCTGAAGATCCACCCAGTCTGATCAGACTTTTCGCTGTGCACTTTAAGGGTAGCTAAGGGTTTAAGCTAGTTCCATGCGGACAGCAAAGTCTCTGATCAGACTGGGCGGATGCCCAGGCTGATCTGAGTCTTGCCGGGCATACATACCACTTTGTTGGTTTTGTCATGTCTAGACTCAACTATATTTATTTGGCTGTAAGATGAGGGGTTCCCCCTCTAAAATGATCCCCAACATTGCAAATCAGTCTTGTGTTTGTTCTTCTGTAAGATATATATTCCCCCTCTGAAACAATACCTAAAATCTAGATCCATTTTATGAAACTGATCTAGATTTTCAGGATTGTTTTGGAGCAGGAAAAACCCTGTCTTAAAGCTGACTAAATATGAGCCGCAACACAAGAAAACCAACAAAGTGGTTGTGCGCCCAGCGCAGACTCAGATCAGCCTGGGCATCCGCCCAGTCTGATTGGAGTCTTCGCTGTGCCCTT
This sequence comes from Ctena decussata, assembly GCA_963989385.1. Lineage (NCBI taxonomy): Eukaryota > Metazoa > Mollusca > Bivalvia > Lucinida > Lucinidae > Ctena > Ctena decussata. The sequence continues at coordinate 43,919,222 of OZ022512.1, forward strand.
AAAGGGTAGCCAAGAGTCTCAGCTAGCTCCATGCGGACAGCGAAGACTCTGATCAGACTGGGCGGATGCCCAGGCTGATCTGAGTCTGTGCTGAGCGCACAACCACTTTGTTGGTTTTCTCGTGTCGCAGCTCATATGGGATGTTCCCTGTGGATTCTTTTTTTTAAAATTAGCAACATTTCTGCCTGTCTGGGCAAAAAGCACATATTTCAGAGATGTTTTCTCACCCAGCTCAAATTATTCTATGACTAACTGCAAAACAATCTGTTGAGAAATTAATGTTTGCTAATATGCAAGGTGTTAATAAATGCTGAAGAAAAACAAGCTGTTGACTTGAGATTTAAGCAAACACTTTCCATCCTTACTAAGAGGAACAATTTTTGTGACTTCCTGTCTGCTTCCCCTGACGAACAAAACCCTTTCAAAATGGGGTCTACTCTTTAAGGAAAGAATTTGGTCCTAAGGGAGAGAATTCTTTTCTGTAAGAGTTGACAGAGTTGCTTCCCCTGCAAGTGTACCAATCAAGTCAACCTAAAAGCATATAGGGAACAGGAAAGACAAGGGCCAGCCTGCACATCCCTGCAATCTGGTCAGAACCTTGGCTGTCAGTACAGAATCTGTATGGACCCTAAGGTGCAAAATAAACACACCAGCTATATTCACAAATTCACAGAATCCGTTGTGTATTCTCACTCTTTAAATATTTTTGCTTGTTGTAGATCTAATCACAACGCAAAGTTATATTGCTCGTAACAAACAGCTTACTTGGAAAAAGACACAAGCAACAGAAAGAAAAGACACACACACAAGTACGTATAAATTTATGAAACCAATGCTTACATGGCCTGCTGGGCTTCCGCATGATGGCCCGGGGGTCGTACAAGAGCAAAACCATTCTTTAACTCTCCCGCACCAACTCGTAATGCCAACTCTGTTACACTACCGGCAGCCTGCAAAAAAAAAAATTAACATTAGCTTTAAACACATGGAAGATTTTTTGATAATTCAGAAATTCTCCATTATAACATGTTCACACTGGTAAATGTGCAATTCCATTTTCAATGGGATTTTAAAATGTCACACTTCTGCAAATGAATAGCCAAAATGCATCAAATCTATTCACCTAATACATATGTAAAGGTATTAGTGCAAAAAAAAAAAACAGCTTTCTAAAAGATGAATTGGTAAAATGGCTCATATGACACTGGGCCTTAACAGTTACAGAACAACCAACATGGTGCTTTTCTTTTTCTGTTTAGTGTTGAACTACCTTACCATTCTAGCTGCCTGTGGTGTGTGTACATCATTCCAAAATGTATCTGAATCAACACCCACCCCTCCACATGGTAATGCACAAAATCGGGTTGGTAAATTTTCTGAAAAAGAAAACATCACACCGTGTAGCTGTATTTCAAGCCTTCCATAGGGACAGAAATTCTATGTGTTTTCTAAAAGTTCATCCTAATTTAGTTGGCCTGTGGTCTTCTTCAGTACAAATAAAACTCCTTCAGAAAATTTGCATAAATATGGCCATTAACGAAAAGTGCATTCTTACAGCTATTTCCTACAATAGTGTGAATGTTACATTGAAATTTGAAGTCAAACCAAAGAGTTATGACTGAGTATTTACACTTTAAAACCTTACTATACTTACCAAATAATTTAGGATGTAATTTCTGACGATTAAGATGATTTGTGGCGTATAATAATGTTACTAACCAAATAATTTAGGATCTAATTTCTGACGATTAAGATGATTTGTGGCGTATAATAATGTTACTAACCAAATAATTTAGGATCTAATTTCTGATGATTAAGATGATTTGTGGAGTATAATAATTTTACTTACCAAATAATTTAGGATCTAATTTCTGACGATTAAGATGATTTGTGGCGTATAATAATGTTACTAACCAAATAATTTAGGATCTAATTTCCGATGATTAAGATGATTTGTGGCGTATAATAATTTTACTTACCAAATAATTTAGGATCTAATTTCTGACGATTAAGATGATTTGTGGCGTATAATAATGTTACTTACCAAATAATTTAGGATCTAATTTCTGATGATTAAGATGATTTGTGGCGTATAATAATGTTACTAATCAAATAATTTAGGATCTAATTTCTGACAATTAAGATGATTTGTGGCGTATAATAATGTTACTTACCAAATAATTTAGGATGTAATTTCTGACGATTAAGATGATTTGTGGAGGATCTAATTTCTGATGATTAAGATGATTTGTGGCGTATAATAATGTTACTAACCAAATAATTTAGGATCTAATTTCTGACAATTAAGATGATTTGTGGTGTATAATAATGTTACTTACCAAATAATTTAGGATCTAATTTCTGATGATTAAGATGATTTGTGGTGTATAATAATGTTACTAACCAAATAATTTAGGATCTAATTTCTGACAATTAAGATGATTTGTGGTGTATAATAATGTTACTTACCAAATAGTGTAGGATCCAACTAACCAAATAATTTAGGATCTAATTTCTGACAATTAAGATGATTTGTGGTGTATAATAATGTTACTTACCAAATAATTTAGGATCTAATTTCTGATGATTAAGATGATTTGTGGTGTATAATTATGTTACTAACCAAATAATTTAGGATCTAATTTCTGACAATTAAGATGATTTGTGGTGTATAATAATGCTACTTACCAAATAGTGTAGGATCTAATTTCCGATGATTAAGATGATTTGTGGAGTATAATTATGTTACTTACCAAATAATTTAGGATCTAATTTCTGATGATTAAGATGATTTGTGGCGTATAATAATGTTACTAACCAAATAATTTAGGATCTAATTTCTGATGATTAAGATGATTTGTGGAGTATAATAATGTTACTTACCAAATAATTTAGGATCTAATTTCTGACGATTAAGATGATTTGTGGCGTATAATAATGTGTAAGCTTCTGTATGACATGACTGAATTTCTTCTAATGTTGCTTTCCGACATTTAAGTCGCTGAAAAGAGAGAATAAATTGGATGTAAATTGGATGTAAACCAGTACTGCCTTGACCTTCATTCTGGGATGATTTCTGAATGCTCTCCATGAAAATTTACATTATTTACTCACTTATAAAACAACCCGCAAAGTCTAGATCCATCCTGTAAGATGGATCTAGATTTTTGGGGTTGGTTTGACATGGAAAAACCCATCTTATAGAAGAATTATTCAAAACTGGTTTAGACATTTTGGGATATATCTCATGAGGGAAAATTATCACCTTATAACCAAATAAATATGGTATATTGCAGACTGTCACTGAAACGGTGCTCGGACATTTTGGCCATGGACATTTCGGCCTAGGACGTTTCGGCCTAGGACAGTTCGGCAACACGGACATTTCGGCCACAGAAATTGTCAAGGGTGGACATTTCGGCCTTTATCCAAAAATGACTTTTTATAATTAAACAAGGAATCATATGAGTAACTTAAAGGTAAGTCTTAATGAATGCCAATGATTTGTTGTTGTTCTCTTGATGTTTTATGGACCTTCAGCATCTTTAAGGTTATTGTAAGCATCTAAAGGTGAATAACACGGTGAACAACTATTTCAACTACTTGAACTAGGGCCTCATATGATATTTGCTTAAGAGTTTTGATAGGTTTATAGACCTTGAACACTTTTAACGTCATTTTGAGCATAGTCTGGCGCATTTGCCATCCCCCTCCACGGGCCAGTGTGGCCTTTATCATTCATGTGATGCCTATCATAGCTTAATAAGCAATCATATGGCTGATGAATCTGTGGTGCACCCATTTTTTGGCTTTAAGAGATATGGTTGGAGTTATTTTGAGCCCAGTCACATATTTTGGTGTCATGTGTGAAGAAAACCATATATGTCATTTTAAAGGTTTACAGTAGCATATTTTCATGTCCCCATTTTTTTCAGATTTGGCCGAAATGTCCATGGCCAAAATGTCTGCGGATGAAATGTCCATGGCCTAACTGTCCTAGGCCGAAATGTCCGTGGCCGAAACGTCCATGGCCGAAATGTCCTACATTCCACTGAAACTGCCTAATACAGACAGAACTGCCTCATGAAGAACAGTGAAATATGCAAAATTTTCCAGAATTACGGTCAAACCTGTGCTAAAGACAGGCTGGGAATATAGACCACCTGCCTACAGGCACAGTAAGCAGATACAAACCTGTGAACAGAGACCATCTGTCAACAAAGACCACTATTTGGGGCTCCCTTAAGTGGTCTCTGTAAACAGGTTCAAAATCCCACCTCATCTGAAGGTCCCCAAATGACTGAGCACAGTCATAGAAGCCAAAGGGATTCGCAATATTCACTTAGATTAGTCTCCAAAGATTGACTGCTTTTCATGTATCGATCTGTACAAATTTAAAAAATATCATGATTTTTGTATTATGTTTTTTTAGCAATTGCCACCTTGTAATTTTCAACACCAAAGGAGGTGTGACAACTAAAACAGTATCACTATACAATAATTACCCTTCCTGTTTAAGTTGAATGGGTACACCTCCATGTTTTATCACAATTTCTACAAAGGGAAACAACTTCCTGTTAGCTTCCCTGGAAGAAGATGCCCTTCCAAAATTGGGTCTATTCTTAAAGGGAAGACTTTGCTCCTATAGGAGCAAATTCTTTCTTTTTAGAGCTGACCCAAATTGGGGAGACAAAAACAGAAAATGGCAGAGTTGCTTCCCCTGAAATTGTACCCATTCATTCACCTTCAGCTGTCCCAATATTAAGAGTATGAATGGTAATTATTAAACCCAGCAAAGTTTATACAGAGCTCCAGATAAAGGGGTTTTGGAGGATAATTGAGAATTTTTCGTATCTCTGAATGAACCCTTCATTAGAACTGTCATGCCGAGATGGTTCTATGGGGGTCACGTTTCTTTACATAAATATGTAAAATTACCCCTGTTACTCCTTCTTCCCTGGAGCACTATTTATTCCCATGGATAAGTTATTTACCTCGCATTTTGAGATCAAGGATGTTTCTTGTAGTCGTGACCAGATACTGTGTAGACGGTCAGCATTTTCTGGATGAACGGTATTGTGACCACAGGTACACTGGTGCTTTTGCATCACACTATCGTATGCTATACCTGGAAATGTCAAATAAGTTTTGCTAACTATAAGATTTTCATAAGAGCTTCGGCTTTAGATGTTTAGTGAAACATGCCAAGTTTCACTGACATAAATCTCATTTTTTGCCCTTCTGGGAGCCTTCTTGAAATTATATTTACCCTAATCTGGAAAAATGCTGCAACTAGCTGCAGCTATCACTGAGGGCATGATAGAAATGGAAGACAATATAAAATACACAATTATTGTATCTTTTACAACAGTACAAAGTTTCATGAAAATTGTTTAACTGTTTTAAAGTTACAGTGCAGGCTCAATTTCCAAATTAAATATTACTAACAATAATTCCATCAAAAATAGTACATGGAATTATGGTTCTTATTCTCCACCCATTGTTTGATGATACCTTACATTTGTACCAAGTTTTCTGAAAATATCTTCAAAGCTTTGTAAGCTATAAAGTGGACACAATTTCCATTCTTAAAATTAGAAAGGGGCATAATTTCATCAAATATGTAGGTGTAGTTATAGTTCCTGTTCTAGCATGCATGGATCCTGAGAAATCTATATGCACATACTGAAGACTCTAGCTGAACCGCATGGATTCTCAGACTAATCTGAGTCTTTGCTGTTCTCAGATATTATGCTACGCCACTTTATGCAGCACACAGTACAGCTCAACTCCAAATGAATGAGAGAGATAGAATTTTTACTCACCGGTGGTAAAAGTATATTTCACTGGTCCAATATCTTGGCTTTGTGGGAGCATTGAGAATGTAACCAAGGGGCTAGACTGGGTCCTCGCTAAGGGTTTGTGATCCCTTTTATGTCGAGCTTTTGCCGGATGTACTAAATAGCTTTCACTCTCCCGCCGACCTGACTTTTCTACATCTATTTGCGTATCGTCCATTTTACTTTCTTTACTCCTTGCTGAACTACCACCCTCCCCTTCATGAGATTCTTTCATTTCCTGAAAAAGATATTTACTTATGATGTAAAGCACTGAATATGAAAACAGTTGAATTTACAAATAGCATATATCCAGATCAGGTGGCTCATAATGAGCCACCTCATCTGGATTTACACTGTTGCCCTCTAGTCTTTTAATTCTCAATATGATATTCCTTGTAAAAATCATTTTTTAAAATTTGCAGACATACATTTTGTTGTCTGCTTTTTCAGTGCTTTAAGGGTTTAGACACTGTGCATTGTTTTAATCTGACTTGTTCTTTATTGCATAAATTTCCCACCTCAAAATAATTACTAGCTACTGTAAAAGTTCCAAGTATTGGGACTGATAGGTCTGAGCAATTAGTGCAGATGCAGATCAGGGTCTACACAGTTTTCTTTTCCATCTACATCTTTTGCATGCATTACTGCACTGTAAAACCAAATGTTTCTTTTAAGGACAATTAAAAAATAGTTTAAGTTGTTCGAATTTTTTTTCATTTTTAAAATTTTGGACAAATGCGTTCACAAACCTGCGCTAGTTTAGCCTCCGTTTCCTCGTCCACATTTTCCATATGCGTCTTGCTACCAGCACGCTGTAATACCGTCTGTCTTATATGCTGCTTCAAGAGATGTTTGTCCTTTAAGATCTGATCCGGATTTGCATCGTATGAGACACTCTTTTGCTGAACTTGAAGAAGTAAGTTTTGTTGCTGAAGATATGGATGACCTATAGGCAGTGGGGCTGACTGGGTCCGACTGAGGGGACGATGTCTACAATGGAAATAATGATAAGTACCATATGTATTGGACTACAAGACAGAGGTTCTCCTCTCCAGAATGACCCCAAACACCTACATGTTCAACCTTATTATCGCACATGCCCCTATGAGCAAGCATAATGGTAATTTTTTGGCATATGACTATAAGGGCACATATTTTTACTAGTTTATCCCTTTGTTTGCTGATCTGTGAGCTGAAAAATGCTACAGGATCTTTCCTTTTTCATTTGTTGAGCTTCGCTATCCTTCTATGACCATAAGCAGCTTTTTTCCTATGCTTAACCTTTAAATTTGTTTCCTTGAGTATATAACAAATCTTTGAAATGTGTGCTTATAAGAAAGAAATTTATTACAAGTATTACCCACCATTTTGAAAAAGTTAAGCACACAGGGCACTAAAAGGGGTCAATTACCGTAAATCAGTACTGTGTAACTGTACCGTAGGATGGGTTTTTCCTTCCAAAACAATCCAAAAATCTAGATCCATCTTAAAAGATGGATCTAGATTTTTGGTGTTGTTTAGAAGAGGAAAACTTCAATCTTACAACTAGATAAATATGTTATAAATCGTATCCTGCCATTCCATCTGCATCTTTTGGACACATTACTGTATTTTATCATATGACGTCACTTCTGAGAGTGTAATAAAGCCATGTATTAAAAAGCGATAATCAACTAGTGGATTAAATATGCAAATAACGTTGTAACGTTATGCATTGACGTCCATCAAAATGTTGTGGTTTCTAATGGCGAAATCGTGACGTTTAAGTAAAAAATTTGCTGACAAAATGCAATTTTAGTGTCATATGATAAATAGAATCTTGCGTTCCTGCTTCTGTATTATTGAATTTATTAAACTTGTTGAGGAAAACTGATAAGATGCTAGGCACAGCCTCGCATCTTATCTTTTTCCCCAACTTGTTTAATAAAGTCAATAATACAGGAGCAGGAATGTAAGATCCTCTATTTATAGCTTACTGTTCCATTTTTAAGACAATTACTGTAATTATTTAATGAGCCCCAATTTTTTACGGTACCCTACAAATGTGGTTTACCCTATAACTATGTTTACAACGTCAAAAGACAGATTTTCATAGTTTACAACATACTGAGAGTTGAGTGACCTGCAAAGACAGAACTTACTAACATCTGAAACTCCTAACATAATGAACAGCTTTTATCATACTAGCAATTACAAGATTAATCAAAAAGCTGGGGGCATAGTTTGTAGAAATGTAGATGATGAAAGAAATGGACACTGATATTATTCATTTGATGTATCTTTTCTGTTTACTACTACTACATGTACTTGCTGACCTAACACTCTGGTTTTGACAGACACCATCACATACTCTGGGATTTTTCAGCTTTGAGGGCCACGTAGTTAGAGATTTTTCCAACTTTCACTTTAAGGGGTACACTTTTTAGATTTTTCCAACTTAGAAAAATCTCAAAATGTGTACCCCTCAAAATCAGAGCATTCTACAGAATTGAGATATACAGAGGTCAATCAAGAGACTATATTCACCGTAAAAATTCTGAATATTGGGACAGACAGGTCTGAGCAAACAGTGCAGTCTCCACTGACTGCCATTCCATCTGCATCTTTTGGTTGATTTACTGCACTGAAAACCCAAAATGTTCCATTTTTAGGACAGTAACAGTAACTATTTTAGGTGTCCCAGTTTTTTAAATTTTTACGGAATATTCTCTGCAGTGGAACAGTGCTCCAGATAAGAAGGGGTAACAGAGATAATTTTGGGATAATTTTTATTATTTCTCAATGAAAACATATGGTGTGACCCCTCATTAGAACCGTTTCACTGAGACGGTTCTAATGAGGGGTCACAACATACATGTATATCTTTAAGGAGAGATAAGGAAAATTATCCCTAAATTATCACTGCTACCCCTTCTTATCTGCAGTATTGGGTGGGGGTTTTACCTATGTATTCTGGCTTGATGACTGTCTGATGAGGTCTGAGAAGCTGTGGGAATTGGATATAGGGGTCCTACAATGGGTACAGGTTTGGTTCCCGTCGCCCGAGCCTCCTCTATAGCCTTTAGTTGGGCAGCTAAGTGAATTGACCGGGCTCCAGCCTCCGGTGAGTAATCACCATCCATGACTGAAAATAAGCAAACAGTAATAACCCAATTTATAATATAATATAACTGAAAGGATGCACAGGCAGACTGGGAAAACGTTTGTGGACCCTACTGCAATGACGAGACAAATGAGAGAGGTCTCAGACTTCTAGAGTTTGCAACCTGTAACAGCCTAGTACTAACAAACACCCTTGGCCCTCACAAACCATCAAGGAGATGGACATGGCACAGCCCAGATGGGAAACACCACAACCAGATTGATTACATCTTGGTGAGGAAGCGCTTCCGATCAGGAGTCAACATCCATAGGACAAGCAGTTTTCCTGGAGCAGACATAGGAAGTGACCATGACCTGGTCATGATGACCTTCCGAGTTCGTCTGAAGAAGGCTAGAAAGCCAACCCAGCCAAGACTGAAGTTTGATCTTGAGAAGCTAAGGGACCCAGAGGTGGCATGCACTTTTCAAGCAACAATAGGTGGAAAATTTGCACCACTCATTGGTCTGAGGGATGATGACATGGACATAGATACCATGATTACCACCTACAATACAGTAGTGACTGATGCAGCCAGTGAGATACTTGGGAAGGAACGTCGCAGGAAAAAGCCATGGGTCACTAGAGATGTTCTCGACCTCTGTGATGAGAGGAGAAATTTGAAGAAGAAGAGGTATGAAGCAGGAGGAGCAGAAGAATACAGGGAAGCAAACAAGAGGATTCAGAAGGCAGTGAAGAAAGCGAAGGAGGACTGGATAGCTAGTCAGTGCGAGGAGATCGAAACTTGCCTGAACAAAAACAACAGCAAGAAAGCATACCAGCTGGTGAAGGATCTAACTTCAGAGAAACAGGGTAGATCCACAGCTATCCAGGACAAGTCTGGGAAATGCCTTACAGAAGAACAAGAGATTCTCAGCAGATGGACAGAATATTGCCTAGAATTATACAACCATGGGACTGATGGTGACAATACGGTTCTGGACTGCAGTCAGCCCCCAGATGAAGATCAACAACCGATCCTTCGTGAGGAAGTTGAGATTGCAGTAGCAGCACTGAAGAAGGGAAAATCTGCCGGAGTTGATAATATACCAGCAGAACTTGTTCAAGCTGGAGGGGAGACCATGATTGATGTTTTAACAGATATCTGTAACAGGATCTGGAGAACAGGAGAATGGCCTACCCCATGGACTCAGTCGCTGATTATTACTCTCCCTAAAAAGGGCAGCCTACAGCTCTGCCAGAACTACAGAACCATCAGCCTCATCAGTCATTCAAGCAAAGTCATGCTGAAAGTTATCTTGAACAGGCTTAAGCCACAAGCCGAAGAGATAATCGCTGAGGAACAGGCTGGGTTCCGAGCAGGAAGGAGCACCACAGAACAGATCTTCAACCTTAGAATCCTGTGTGAAAAGTATCTCCAACATCAGCAGAATCTGTACCATGTCTTCATTAATTTCAAAAAAGCCTTTGACAGGGTATGGCATGCAGCCTTATGGGCCACCATGAGGAAGTACAATATCAATGCAAACCTAGTTCGCACCATTGAGCAGCTATACGACAAGGCTACAAGTGCAGTCCTGATAAATGGCAGCACAGGAGAATGGTTCAGAACAACAGTTGGAGTAAGACAAGGATGTCTTTTGTCACCCACCCTCTTCAACATTTTTCTCGAACGGATCATGTCCGATGCTCTGGAAGAACATGACGGAAAGGTTAGCATAGGCGGCAGAAATATTACCAACCTGCGGTTTGCCGATGACATAGACGCTCTTGCTGAGGAAGAGCAGGAACTAGAAGCTCTAGTTGAAAGTCTCGACCAGACCTGCACAAGGTATAAGATGGAGATCAGTGCTGAGAAGACCAAACTGATGACAAACAGCGCAGATGGCATCCAGAGGGAGATCAAGGTAAAGGGGCAGAAGCTGGGCACTGTAAGCAGCTTCAAATACCTTGGAGCAGTTGTCTCAGATGATGGCTCAAAACAGGAGGTTCTCTCAAGGATAGCACAAGCCACTTCAGCTCTTGCCAAGCTGAAACCAATTTGGAGAGATAACAACATATCTCTTGGATCAAAGGTGACACTTATGCGCTCCCTTGTCATTTCCATATTTCTGTATGCCTGTGAATCATGGACCTTGACAGCAGAGTTAGAGAAAAGAACGCAGGCCTTCGAGATGAGATGCTACCGAAGGTTACTGAACATTTCGTACAAGGACCATATAACCAATGAGGAGGTTCGCAGGAAGATCCAAGCAGCCATTGGAGAATATGATGAACTCCTGACGCTGGTCAAGAAACGGAAACTAAGGTGGTTTGGCCATGTCTCAAGGTCTTCTGGTTTAGCAAAGACAATTCTTCAGGGCACAGTGAAAGGAAAAAGAAGAAGAGGTAGACAGAAAAAGAGGTGGGAAGACAATATCAAGGAGTGGACTGGAATGGATTTTGCCAGCTCAACTAGGGCAGCTGAAGACAGAACAAGGTGGAAAGGGATTGTTGTGAAGTCAGCTGTGGTGCCCCAACGACCTAGTAAGGTTATGGGATAGAATAGAATAGAAAAGAATATAATATAATATCAAGGATAACCAGGCCCCGAGGTTATAAAACGTTTTTCGTGCTCAATTCAGCTGAGCATAAATTTTTTTCTGCTGATAAATATGAAAATGCCGACTAATGTTGGCATTTTCATATTCATAAGCAGAGAAAATTTTAAACTCAGTTCAACTGCGTAAGAAAACAACTGTGCTTATCAGTAATTTGCTGTTTATTAGCAGGTGAAATTTCATGCTCAGCTGAGTTGAGCATGGAAAAAGTTTTATAACCTTGGGGCCTGCTGAACTGTATATTTTTGGGCCTTCTGATACAGAAGGCTGTTTTCTGACTCCCTATCAGTATCTCTAAATACAAGGCTGATTCTGAGTTTCCAGCTTCAAATGTGTCAGCTTTAAATATGCATCAAAGAAGAAGAGAGAACCAGAGACATGAGACTAGTGACATTACATCATCAAAAGAGACGTTAGATGTAGATGTCATAATGTTCCCATACTTTAATAGTACTTGATGTTCAAATCAATTAATTAATAAGAAATGAATATCAAATCAGACTTAATGTATCATTAATACAGAAGCTTGATCTGACCCTGTGTATCATGTGAGCTGTAACATGACAAATCGAACAAAGTGGCATGCATGCCCAGTGAAGCCTCAGATCAGCCTGGGCTTCTGCAAAACATGATCAGTCTTTACTGTGCGCTTAAAGGGTATCTTGGGGTCTAAGTTACCTCCATGCAGATAGTGAAGACTCTAATCAGACTGGGCAACTCCCCAGGCTGATAAGAGTCTTCACCAGTAGCATGTGCCACTTGTTTGTTTAGTGGAGTCATGTCTCAATCATGTAAACAACCAAATTTTGATATTACAAATCCATTAAATACCTGGCATTGGATGAGGGTACCCAGGTATACCCCCAGGTAAAATGTGACCCGCAAGGGGCAGACCAAGGCGTGCTGATTCCATGGCCCGCAACTCTGCTTCTGTATAGCTAGCAAGACTAGATGATCCTCCCTGAAAATATGAAATAAAAAGTTAAGGTTTGCACCGAGAAAATGACAGAGCTCTAGATAAGACTGAGTATTTGATCAGGGCTCTAGATAAGAGGGAGTATTTGATGATAATTAAGGATAATTTTTCTTATTTCTCATCAAAACCATATGTTGTGACCCCTCATCTGAACCGTCTCGCTGAGACGGTTCAGATGAGGGGTCACAACATATGGTTTTATGCAGAATTAGCAAAAATTATCCCTAATTATCATCAAATACGCTCTCTTATCTAGAGCTCTGTAGAGGGGTGCCTTTCTCTCTCCAAAGTGACCCCAAATATGTGAATCAGTCATGTGTAATTCAGCCTGAAATGGGTTTTTTAGGCTCCAAAGCAATCCCAAAAAATCTAGATCCATCTTATAAGATATATATATTTAAGATTTTTTGGGAGTGTGAGAGGGAAGAGGGGGAAGGTTAGGGGACCGAATAAAAACAGTATTTGTGATCCCTCATTAGAACTGCCTCAATGAGACTAATATAATAACAGGTCTCATATCATGTTTTCAATCCCAATAGCTTTTAAATATAGTCTTTCCCCTAGCATTCCAGAAGGGGTTAGTGGTGAGTGTGGATACAGAACACCAATCACCTGCACAACTATGCCACTACGTTTGCCATCCTACAACTAAGTTTGCAACTGCAAAATATAAAGTATGTCAATGACTGATGATTTTTTACAATACTTACTGCAGTGACTTGCCTGAGCCATTTGCTCAGCCCTAGTTTAAGACTCGGAGTTTAGCTCATATAAACTGTATGGCTAATCTTGAGGTTATCTTTTTCACTAGATCTGAGCAATTGACCAAAATGGGTCTAAACCCTTGGTTCAGATATGCCCACTAGATTCTTCTATGATTTAAATTGGCTGATTCTATTCATTATTTTAGGGGAGTCTGGTTTATTTTTCAAGAACTTTCTGTAAGTTTTATGCAAACAGTGTAGATCCTGATCATCTGATCTGAATCTGCACTGTTTGCCCATGTCCATATTATGGGACGCTAAGCAATAATGGGTTAACACTGACAATACTTACGGAGTTTGGAGGTCGTCCCAATGAGATATTTGGCATGGAGGGTGAGGTATAGAGATCAGTGCTAGGGTAGCCGAGGGAGCGGTATAGTAAATATGGATGAACACTTGTTTCCTGAAACAAATAAATCACTCTGAATTGATATATTATGAGGAATGGGTACACATTCAAGGGAAGCAACTCCTTCATTTTCATTTTTGCCTCCCTTCGCAATGAGGGTTGATCGAAAAGCAAACTCTTTCCTTTAATCCTATTCGTTGCACTCAGAACAGTAAAAACTCCACGGAGTTTTGGGCGTTCTGAGTGCAAATGTGTTAAGAAAAGATCACTTTTTGAAAAATTTTGTCACCTACTCTGAAGTGCTTAAGTATTGGGACACCTAAAACCATTAATTTTCCATTTGTCCCAAATGGAAAATTAATGGTTTTAAGGTCTCCCAATATTTAAGCACATTAGAATATATTCCCTAAGTTAGGCAAATAGAGTCACAAAGTTGTCTCCCTTAAAAAATGGCAATCCCCATCTCCCCCGCCCCCCCAACCCCCACCCCCAAAAAACATTTGAATTAGTGATTCTCATAACTGCAGTTGTTTGAATTAATTGGATTATTTTTCATGATAAGTTCTATTTTTGTGAGACCCAGTGCTTTCAAAGTTTGAGGAAAATAACACATTTTCATTTACAGTACAAAAAATGATCATCAAAATTTTCACACCACAACAGTATAAAAAATGATCATCAAAATTTTCACACCCCAACAGTACAAAAAAAGATCAAAATTTCCACACCCCAAATTCTAGCTTATCTGCAGGTCTGAAAGGCACAGGTTACACAGCCAAAGGCCTTGATTTCTCTCTCTCTCTCTCTCTTCCATCATGATAAACAAGGAAATATCCAAGGCTGACTTATTAACACCTTTCTATTTTTTTAAAGGCCTTGATTTCTCTCTATCTCTCTTCCATCATGATAAACAAGGAAATGTCCAAGCCTGACTCAAATATTAACACCTTTCTATTTTTTGAAACTATCCCAAAGAAAACTAGTGATCACAACAGTAAACAAGACCTATCCACGTACAAGTTGCCTGACAGTACCTTGACTATTACAGAAAAAAACTTAAACCAAAACATCTGTGTGACGTCAACATGGACAATAACCCCAAGGTGACAACAACAGCCCTTCCTGTAATTTTGTACCAACTAAAAAACAGGCTATAAGCAGCAAAATGTACGTAAGGACATCTGAAATGCTAAAAAGTATTCACAGGCTATGTACATAAAAGCCCATTCCAGATAAAGGTGGGAAGACAGCAAAAAAAAAAAATGTTACTTCTGAGCCTTCCTTGCACAATCAGCTATGCATATGCTGACTATGAACAGAACAAAACTTTATTCTAGGCTTTATTCTATTTATGCTAGGGATATCTGGTACAAATCCTGCCCACATCGGAATTCTCCATTTTATGAGCAAGATTCTACTGTATTCAGCCTTTCTAAAGTCACCTACCACTTTCTCAATATGACTAAAATACTGTTGAATGGGGTAAAACTCAATGTCATACATCACCTTCAATGACTCCAGTTCCAATTAAGCATTGTAATTATTGTATCTACGTTAAATTTCTAATGGTGATAACATTAAAGTTCCTGGTAAACCCAACATCCTAACCCCATGAAATAAGCCACGACAGGACAAAACCAACAAAGTGGCATATGCACCCAGCAAAGACTCAGATTAGCCTGGGCATACGCCAAGACTAGTAAGAGTTTTCGTTGTCGGCATTCAGGTAGCTATAAAGACTCTTGGCTTTCCATTATGCACATAGCAGAGACTGATTATATAGAGTGGATACCCAGGCTGATCTGAGTCTTTGCTGTGAGCGCATGTCACCTTGTTGGTTTTGTTGTGTCTTGGCTCAGCCTTATCTGGGGCTATGCTGCTGTCTAAATATTCAGGTTAAATACAGCCTACCATGAAAACTATATATATTGGAACAGACAGGTCTGAGCAAACAGTGCAGACCCAGATCAGACTGCTCCTACAAGGAGCAGTCTGATCAGGGCCTACACTGTTCGCCATTCCACATGCATCTTTTGGGCACACTACTGCTTTACAAATCCAAACTGTTTCATTTTAGGACAATTACAGCACCTGTGCTAGGTGTCCCAATTTTTAGAATTTTTACGGTACTGTTTATACCAAGTTCCTTCAGCCAAAAATAGCCCAGTTTTTCATTATATCTTGTCTGCCCTTCACTTGTCTATAAATAGTGGAGCAGCGCTTGTTTGATTACTCCTAGCTGCCAGGGAAGAACGATAAAATCACCACAAAATGATTAAATCTTTCCTAAAATATCCCCAGAAAACTTTCTGAGAAAATAGATATCTCCCTACAACTGTAAATGAGAGGAAACAGACAATACTGAGAATAGAATAGAATGAGCCAGACCGCTGAAAGAGGGTGATTTAGACAGTTTAACTCTTTAAGCCCCAGTGACGCAATTAGCAAAATTTGCAAACAGCGTAGATCCTGATGAGGCGGCTCATAATGAGCCGCCTCATCTAGATCTACTCTGGTTGCCCTCTAGTTTTTGAATTCTCAATATAAAAAGTCTTGGACAAGGCATTTTTTTAATTTTTGCAGACGTAAATTTTGTCGTCATTTTTTTGGTACTGAAAGAGTTAAGAACGTGAAGGCAAAACTGGTCACTAGATCTGTGCATTCTAGCTACATTCCAGTACACTGACATCATTCAAATACATGTAACATGAAAACACCCAGAAAACAAATCATGTGTCAGATGTGCTGTTTCAGCAGAGCCTAACTCACCTAACACCCCCGCCCCAATACATACACGCACCCCACCCCTCCAACCATACTCCACAATTATGCTTCAATACAGCTCCCAGCAGGCAAACAACATTGAATCAAAATTGAATCAACATTGATTCAACGTCATGATGAATCAACATTGATTCAATGTTGATTCAACGTTATGTGCCCAGTGGGATTTTCTCCGGTTTTCTGTCCAACCTTGTTGTGCCAGTCATTGCTTTATAAATTGTTGTCCTGAGGAGCAGTCTGATCAGGACCTGCTCTGTTTGCCGAGAACCCCTGTCTTAATATTTAGAGAAAAACAGATTTAGCCTAGGTAATCTTAAACTGGGGATATAGAGTATTGTGTGGGAGTGTAAAATCCAGTGTTAATATAGACTTGATTGACATGTTGATCAATCATTCATTAAGTAGCCACCCACAGTAGCAGATAATTGACAAAGTACATTAAGTAATTCTTAATCATCGAATCTGCCCTAACTATTCGGGCACCTCAACTATTTCAAACTGTCACTCCAGCCAGGGGCAAATACACAGTACGCACAATCACGTTTTATACTCACTGAGGAAAATAATAGGGGGTTTAGCCGCTAAGATATTTCAAATTTTCGTGTCTGTTGACAGTAAGAATTAAAAGTATGCCCAGTTAACTATGCAGGTGTGTGTTGAAATTTTGTCAATTTGACAAAATTTCAATACGCACCTGCATATTTGCGTATAGGCAGCCAAGCCCTTGCCAGCCTCACACTTCCAGAGACAATATCTGGTCTCATATTATGGTATTCTTAATAGATGCCATCCTACACATGGCTTTCTTGACAAACAGTCTCTGGAAAAAAAAAATCTTATGAATGGTCTAAAGCCAATCTTGGTGAATTTTCACAAATTCAGCAGAAACGATATGTGACGTGCTTATTCTTGCAAAGCTCTTAGGAAGGTGTTTGTTTTATTTCCAAAAACATTTAGTGGCAATATTGGTGCTGCCCGATCTTGGAGTGCACTGTTTGTAAATGCTTACATACAAACTAATCCCAAATTCGAAGGTGACATAGTCCATCATTTTATTAGAATTGTTTCAGTGTCTGACTATCAAAGTTAAATGCGGTAAAATGCTCTGGAAAGTTTCATCATCAGCAATGTGTGAAAACCGAAGACTGATAACATCTCCTATGTGCCTTGTTCAGTATACAATCCTCCGTAAAATCGCATGAAAAACTAAAAATCTGGCAGTGTTTTATATAAAAATATTTGCCTCGCTTAGTTTGCTACGAAAATAGCACCCCAACTAATCACAGAAAAGTCGGTAAATGTCACTACTAGGTTCTAGCACAGAATAAATCTGATTAAGCATGTCATTTTATATCTTAATCTAGCCTCACTCTGACGTCACATGTCAGTTTGTCATCAAGATTAATACAGAAGAATTTGGCTCGATAAATATGCCCTCATTTTGTCTTTATCAGTAAAATCGTGATATTTTTCCCAGTCATGTTATGATGTCTCAAATCCAGTGGTGTTGAAAACTATTTTCTTACCATGCACGCTTTTTTGTGGTGTTTGTACTCTACTGTGCTTAAATATTGGAACTCCTAAAAATCATTAATTTTCCATTTGGAACAAATGGAAAATTAATGGTTTTAAGTGCCCAATTTTTTTAAGCACATTGTATAAGGGGAGTATTCTGGGATAATTTCTAGTAATTCTTCATATAATCTTGTGTCGTGAGTGAGTGAGTGAACTCGGGTTTAACGTCCCACCAACGAGGTCATATGGAGACGAGACCTCGGTTTACAGTCTCATCCGAATGACTGGAGAAGCTGGGGATCGATCTTGCGATCCCTGGATTAATGTCCGTAGTCTTATCCACTATACTACAGCCGCTCCTCTCTTGTGTCGTGAACCCCTTATTAGAACGCCTTAATATAATAATTCAATGAGGCTGATGACCTTGCAGTAAAATAAGCAAATTTATCCTACAATTATCATCATTATCATTACGGTATCAGTGTTGTTTGCCTCTCACAAGAACAGAGCACATATCCTGAGCAAATGTATCTACTGAGAGTGGCCTCCCTTGCTTACCTCTTTCAGAGAACTACAGTTGCCATTGGGTAAGGGCCCGTGTACGCCACTTGGTGGAGAATTTGGTCCCGAATCTGAATTACTTCCACAATCAACTGAAAAAGAAAGATATCCAAACTGAACATTTTGAAATAGTCCCAAATGAGAATTACTTCAACAATCAGTAGAAAAAATACATCCAAACTGAATATGAGCCGCGACACGACAAAACCAACAATGTGGCTATGCGCCCAGTGCAGACTCAGATCAGCCTGGGCATCTGCCCAGTCTGATCAGAGTCCTCGCTGTCCGCATGGAGGTAGCTTAGACCCTTACCTACCCTTTAAGCACTTAGCGAAGACTCTGATCAGACGGGGTTAATGCCCAGGCTCATCTGAGTCTGCACTGGGTGCACAACCACATTGTTGGTTTTCTCATGTCGCCGCTCATATCATTAAAATGCTTGAGCAAACGATGAGGACTTAGACCAGTCTGATCAAGATCTAATCTGTTTGCAAACTTATACACTCCTGAGACGAATGGCTTTACAAGTAATGCCTTGCATGGGAAATAATCTCAAATATGTTAATCAGTTGTACTTATTCCACTGCAGAATGGATTTTTCTCCTCCAAAACAAACCCAAAAATCTAGATCTGTCTTATAAGACAGATCTAGATATTAGGGGTTGTTTTGGAGAAGGAAAAACCATGCGCCGTATTCATAAAGCCACTTAAGTTGTTGCTATGCGTTTGCTAAGGCTAAATATCTTTAAAGGAGATTCCCTGCAACTATGAAATTTTGTCTGGAGGAACAGTCTTACACTATGAAATTTGGTCTGGAGGAACAGTCTTTGTAAGACTGTTCCTCCAGACCAAATTTCATAGTTGTAGGGAATCTCCTTCAAAGAAATTTAGACTTAGCAACAGCATAGCAACCACTTAAGTCGTTTTATGAATACGGCCCCATGTCTATAAATACAAAGCATACCTCAAAGGGAACACTCAGACATGGAAATCAACTTTAAACAGTGTAGACCAATATACTTAGAAGCAGTCTGATTTGGGACTACACTGGTTGTTCATGCAGTTCTACTTACCCATAATGTGCGTATTTATTGGGACACCTAAAAAAGTGAATTTTCCATTTGGGACGAATGGAAAATTTATTATTTTAGGTGTCCCAATACTTAAGCACATTAGGGGGTAAGAACAATATGTATACACAAAAATTTTCACAAATGATTCTTTTCGCTAGTATGGGTACGCTTTCAGGGGAAGCAACTCTACCATTTGAACTTTCCCCTCCGTTCTTATTGGGGATCAACTCTTGAAGAAAAGAATCTGCTTCTGTAGGAGCAAATTCTTCCCTTTATGAGCAGACCCTACTTAGAAAGGATTTTGTCTTCCAGGGAAAACACAAAAGTTATTCCCCTTTGCAAAAAATAGCCATCAGAGGAGATGGCAAATCCCCCGACCGAAGACCCCCATGGGTCTTGGTAAAAAGGGTGCACTTCAAAACACATATTAGTAATATATTGTCCTTCTTTTATGCTTCTGATTGACATTAACTGTTAACAGATGCATGATTATCTAACACTCAGACTAAAACAGTATGCTTGACTGCTAAAACGAGGTAATATCTCAAACAGCCACCATATACACACAAATGTATAGCATACGATACATTCAACTTTCAAAATGCGTGAATAACTTCTTAAGTACAAGCCCTACAAACCTAATTTTGAGCTCTCTAGTAGTGAATTTGGACACAGAATCCAAATCTGGCAATTTTTTTTTTTTTTTTTTTTTGGGGGGGGGGGATGCGAGGGGGCACAGGAATGTGGAGGGGTCAGAGAAAGTCAGGAACACTGATAAGATATCACAACATGATCATCAATATTCTAAAAGGTACAAGGTTATTCAAATTCTGGAGCTGGCCAGGGTTATACAGATATGGAGCAGAGACTCAAACAGCAGCTCAAACTACCAAAGGGAAATAACTCACAAAGTATAAAAGCAAGAGTTATCATTCATGTATGAGACAAATTGTCATGACCTGTTCTGCATATCTGTGAAGTATCATGAAAATATTTCAAAAGGTATTCAAGCTATGAAGCGGACACCTAAAATCATCAAAGGGAAATAACTCCAAAAGTAAGAAAACAAGAGTTGTCATTCTTGCTCGCGACACATCATCATGACCTGTTCTACATATCTGTGAAGTATCATGAAAATATTCCAAAAGGTATTCAAGTTATAGAGCGGACACGAAATCACACCTAAAACCATCAAGGGGAAATAACTCAAAAAGTAAGAAAGCAGGAGTTGTCATTCTTGTTCGCGACATATCGTCATGACCTGTACTACATATCTGTGAAGTATCATGAGGATATTCCAAAGGGTATTAAAGTTATAGAGCGGACACGAATCTGCAAAAAAATCACATCTAAAACTATCAAGGGGAAATAACTAAAAAAGTAAGAAAGCAAGAGTTGTCATTCTTGTTCGCGACACATCGTCACGACCTGTTCTACATTTCTGTGAAGTATCATGAAAATATTCCAAAGGGTATTCAAGTTACAGAGCGGACACGAATCTGCATAAAAAATCACCAAAGGGGAGATAATTCAAAAAGTACAATAGCAAGAGTTACCATTCTTGTACGCGACACATCATCATGACCTGTTCTACATAACTGTGAAGTATCATGAAAATATTCCAAAGGGTATTCAAGATATAGAGCGGACAAGAAAATGTTTACGGACGGACGGACGGATGGACAGACGGACGGACGGACAAACGGACGGACGGACGCCAGGCTCATCGCTATATCCCCCGAACCTTTCGGTCGGGGGATAAAAAATGTCAGAAAACTGTTGAGGTGTACCAAAACTCTTTTAGAAAATATTCACAAAGTTTTTCATACTGGTTCTTTGGATTGAAACAAGACCTGTCACAGGGACAGGATAGCTTGCCTGACAGCGCCTTGCCCATCACATAAAAAACTTTAACGCAAAACTTTAACAATTTGCTAACGCCGCCGACACCAACGCCAACGCCTGGGGTAGTGCAATAGCTCTTCCTGAACTTCACTCAGGCGAGCCAAAAAGCAATGACAAGGCTCCTAGTAGTCTTGCTTTCAGAAAACTTCGTGTCTCGGTATTTTGCGGAAGTTTTGTTTTCACCAAACTTCACAAAGAAGAAGTTCAATAAAAGTCTTGTGACAATAAACACAGGGTATAATCGATTCCGCCAATTTTCGCTTCTGCCGAGCCTGTCCGCAATCTCTTGCTTCCTGCCGAGACTTCTGTACATGATAAATGGCTTCCTGCAGAGACTGACCGCGTCATACTGCTTCCTGCTGAGGCTCTCGGCAGGAAGCAGAGTCACGTGGACAGTCTCGGCAGGAAGCCATTTTTCGAGGACAGTAGTCTCTGCAGGAAGCAAAAGTTCGGGGACAGTAGCGCCGGAAGCCAAATATGACAGACAGTCTCAGCAGGAAGGGAAAATTGGCGGAATCGATTATACCCTGTGATAAAACTTTTATGAAGGAAGTGCGTATTAAACTATATAACTGTTTATAGAACTTTTGCAAATATTTCCCTATTTCCCTACTTACTTTATTAAGGTGTATGGGTACACCTCCTTGCTTTTCTATAATTTTTTACAAAGGGGGGCAACTTTTGTGATTTCCTGGATGGTTCCCTGGATGAAGTAGACCTTCCAAATGGGGTCTACTCTTAACGCAAAAAATTTGCTCCTATGGGAGCAAATTCTTTCCTTCAAGGGTTGACCCAATTGCGATGAGCAAAATAAAATGAAAACGGCAGATTTACTCCCCCTAAATGTGCATCCATACACCTAAAAGCAAAATAAAGTGTTTAAAATGCTTGAACTTTGCCCTTAGTGACAAAATATTTTACTTGTTTCACAAATAAAACTTGCGAGATGTCAAAACAGCTTTCATTAGTATAAACATACACTATTTTGAGCATGCCTTTTAATAATAAAACATACAATATGCAAAATAACCAGGCAACCTTGTTTGCAAGAATTACAGATGAAGATCCAATATTTTGATAGAGAGGGTTTGGCTTAGCCATGGACTGAGATAATACTTGTGGAAGTCTGGCCAATTTGTAGTATAACAATGTTACTGTTGTGAATGGATTTAAGCCCCATCTTGTTTTTTTTTCCTTGGACCTCCACTGACAATCAACCATGTTTATATTCAGCTAGTTCGATATCATCTACAATTTTTTTTAATAACTTGGTGTGTATGTGCATGCTCTTATGCCACCTGCGAGTGGCCTGAGTTTTATATGCAATAAAGTTCTGTTCTGTTCTATTCTGTAGATTCTTCCATAAAAGTATAATGATGTGCTAAAACTACCCTGGATTGTTCATCGAGTTCTAGAGAAAGGCAACAATGTACAAATGTATCTTTTTTAAGAAAAATTAAGGAAAATTATCCCTGAATTTCAACTGTCTCTATAACTCTGGAAAAAGAAAATGTCACTTCTTATGCAGGGGGGTAGCAGCCAATTTCAAACATCCCACAATGCATCAGTGTAACAGGAAACTACTCTAGGCATGCTTTTAAATCATTCTAATTCAATTCATAATCATTACTTGTGATCAGAGCTCTAAATAAAAGGAATATTGGGTTACAATTCTGAATTCTGAAACAATTTTTTTCAAATTTCTTCATTGCCTGGCAATAGAAGCACCTTGTTCAGCAGAGTTCACGAACGTCTGCCAGAGTTTACAGGACCGAATCTGGTAAAATGATTAAAATGCACTTGAAAATTCTGAATATTTTTACCAGACCGAATGAATTTTTACCAGACATGTCAGGCGGTCAGACGGGGTTTCGTGAAGACTGCATTGTTCAGGCTGTTTTAATAAAGTGGTAAAAACATAACTCTAAAATCATCAAAAATAGCAGAAGACAAACTTTATGCCTGCAAACTTTCAAAAATTTCTCAAAATTTATGTCTGCAAACTTTCAAAAATTTCTATCTCCAAGCTATATTGTATTGAGAATTGACAGACTAGAGTGCAAACAGAGTAGATCCAGATGAGGCGCCTCAACTGGATCCACACTGTTTGCAAATTCAACATTTTTCATGTTTGGTACTTTAAGTAATATAGACATATCAGAAATTACCCTAAAATTCTCTTAATATGTAATATTCTATGATAATCCCCTCTATCTCGAGCTCTGTTGTAAATGACATTCACCCGATGGATGCAATTAAGATCGAAATGATACAAGTACCGCCATAACAGAACTAACAGAACAATACTGACATCAGGCAAGAATTCTGATTAATTGGAAAGTGAAATTGGTCCAAATATAGATGAAATTTCTATAAATAACAAGGATTAAGCTGAACAACATCAGACCTGCATTACATCTCTGATTAGTTTAGTTTATTTTTGGGTTGTTTTTCAGGAATCTAACGAAATGACTTTTAAGGATTTTGTTTTGTAAACAAATAAGCTGATGACTAAACCTAGAAACAGCTGCTCAAACCTACTGCCCTGCTCATACCTAAATCAGCCTTCTCATATGGGCAGTCTGATCATTGCATTCTAAGTTCATGGATGGATGACTTGGTGTTTTTATGTCCTTTTTAACAGTATTTCAGTTATATCAGGATGATGGTCGGATGATTATGAAGGAATCTGGGTAATGAGGTGCTATTTAGGTTTAAGTTCATGAAATTCAATGGAGCTCATAGATGGATGACTTGGTGCTTTATGTCCTTTTTTACAGTATTTCAGTCATATCAGGATGATGGCAGGATGATTATGAAGGTCCCGGTGCAATGAACAGCTGTCATGTAAGTTAAAAGGGTATGGTTCATAGTATGGTAATGGGTAACACAAGAGCCTATCACACGTGATCATATGAAGGTGAGCCTATCACACGTGTGATGAGCTACTTGGTAACATTATGATATACTGGCAATTATAATACATCAGAAAAATAATATTTGAAGATTTTAAGATTTATTCAGGAATTAAGATCATTTAACAAAGTAACATATACTCTCTAAAAGCGATTTTTGAAATTAAAATTTAAAAATTAATCAACAAGTGAGGTATTTAAGAGCACACTTAAATGATATTTATGTATATATCTATATGGATTTAGTTTAAGAAAAATAAAATTATCACAGTGAAATTGACTAGAACTTAAGGAGTTTTGGAATGAGCTAGGCTGCTAGAAGTAATAAACTAACACCCACACCCATTTTCACTGATTCGAAAGATTCGATCTTAATACCCATGGATAGCCCATAAAGCCTAAATGGCTTATTTCCAATGGGGTCCATTCAGGTATGAACAAGACTTTGGCACGGAAAAGTATAAAGTATTGCACAGGTTAACACTGAAAGCTCTATAAAAGGGAAGATTTTTATCACCGAAGAGTGCTCGAAGAGGAAAGACAAAACCAAAGGTCATATCTGTCACACACACAAGTGGACCAAGGGAGCGAACCCGCAGGCCATCACATACTGACCAGTCAGGGAACTGGAACCGGAGTGTCACTTTAAGCTTCTCTACGAACCACCCCCGTATCTCGAGGAACAGTGTGCCCAGAGCATACGGTGGGCCAAGTGTGTGTGCTACAGGCATGATAGCACTGTGAGTGACTAACTCGGCTGTTAGCACTGCTATCACAGACAAAAGAGGAATGTTATATGCTCAATAATATAAGAACAGCTCTTGCTCAGTTGCACAACAATACTCAATCAGATATTTCTTGAGGGCTATTTTAAATTTCTGTGGGCTTTCCAATTTTTTCAACCACTCAGGAAGAGAATTCCAATCTTTGATACCAGTATAATAAAAAGTTGAGTCCTCGACGCCTTTACAATTTGGAACTAAGAAGTTGTACCCACTAGACCTAGTATTATGGTGATGTACGTCTCTCAAAGGTACAAAATTTTCTTGAAGGTATGAAGGACACAAGTTGTTGAAGATCTTATGCACATGATTTAATCTTAGTTGTTTTACCCTAGTTTCAACATTGAGTAAATTCAGGTTCATAAGAATATCCGATGTGATCCTTGTTCTAGGTCCTAGTTGATTAATGAATCTGATGACTTTATTCTGAGCTATTTGCAGTTTCTTTTTCAAACCTTTGTTGAGGCCAGCATACCAAGATGAACATGAATAATCAAAGTGGCACAATATCAAAGCCGAACATAAGTTTTTCCTAGTTTTTGCTGACAGACTATTACTTTGTCTATACAAAAATTTAAGACGAGCGTTAACTTTTGAAATAATGCTGTTCACAATGATTTCACCAGATAGAAGATTATCTATGTTAAGACCAAGGTATTTTACAGAAGTTGTAGAATCAATCGTGTGGTCATTGCAGACAATATGGAAATCCTTCACTTTCCTAAGTTTCCTTTTGGATCCAAACAGTATACATTCTGTTTTTCCCAGGTGAAGAGACAATTTGTTATCAACAAGCCATTCTGAGCATGATTCAAGAACTCAGAACTGATTTAACTCAGAACTGCATCTGTTACAATTATATCAACATCCTGATTCTTTTGTTTCACTTGTATCTGAACAGCTGAGCTCAGCTACAGCTGGTTTACCATATTAATCCTAATAAACATCCCTGCTCCAATAAATGCCCCCGGCCTCTTTTCCAGTAAAATTTTATATTATGTTGCATGAATTCCTGTTTTCTTCGATGGATAGTCTAACTCTTTTAAAATGGGGCCTACTCATAAAGAAAAGAATTTGCTCCTGTAGGAGCAAATTCTTTCCTTTAGGAGTTGACCCTTCTGAGAAGGAAGGCAAGAAACAGAAGAGTTGCTTCCTCCGAAAGTACACCTATTACCTTAGTACTGTTTATTAGAGGTATTCTGGCAGTGGCTGATTCACTACATTTTAAGATCCACTTTAGTAAAATGCAATGCCCCCAAGGCGTTTAATAGGATTAATACGGTATAAATATTGCCAGCTTAAAAAGTTCGCTCTATTGGACGGACACACGGCGCCAAGTGTGTGCAACTATGGTTACGTACCGTTGAGCCCGTTGGGTAACGTCGATACGAGAATTGATTTGGTTGGTTGATTTGATGCTTAACGTCCACGGTAAACAACTAAGGTCATGTCGGGACGGTCAGTTAACCTAACCACACTATTCCTGGGCAGGCTTAGACCTCCTAAGCGGTTAACCAGTACTAAATGCACATACTTTCGCCAGTAACTGACAACTGCCCTTCTTGAATCAGCGGAAGGAGAAACGAAAGTATCTGGCCAGACCGGGATTCGAACCCAGGACCTCTGACTTACGAGTCAGGTGCCCTACCGATTGCGCTACCCGGCCCGGCGATATGAGAATTGAACAGAACAGAACAGAACAAAGTTCGCTCTATAAATTCCCACAATCTGATTTCTCAGATTGGTAATCAATGGTACCAGAAACATTTCTGAAGTACTAAGAAAAAATATTTCATGAAAACACCACCCTTTGATTGTGACCTTGACCTTGGGTGAGGGAACTTAAATCTTGCAGGCAAAATGCCATCTCCTTATCCTTAACCTGCTTCAGTATGGGTAATAATATAGTCATTATTCTTAATGCACTCTGATACATATGCTTCCGTTTAGGGTTATAAAATTGTCCAGATTTTCTGGGTGGTCGGGCAATGGCGATGTGTAACTTTCAGTGCTGTGGCATCCTACTAATTTGGATAACAGTAGGGCAAGGGCCAGCCATGCTTTCTGCAGGTTTGAGATGGGAGGTTGCTTGCATTTTTTGCAGTCTCAACTATCCAAAATATGCTGTTTCTTTCTCCCTCCCGTTTGGAGACAGCTCAATATAGACCGGAATACTGTGTCAAAGAGCCATTTAACCCAATACGAACCAACGAACCAAATCTTTGGTGACACACATGTTTTAATAAGATGTTTTCTAATGAACTGAGTTACTGATCTTTCTGTCTGAAAATGCCAAAGAAAAAACTTATAATTCTATAGCCTTTCATATGGCTGACGGGTGCCAGCGAAATAGGCTTTTCAGTACTTTTACAGCCAGCTACGACACAACTCAGCATCTGCGTTAACAGTCTGCTGAGAGCACATTCTTTACCCCACCTCCATAAACACTGAGTGTTCAAAGAGCAAAGGCTCTGATCAGACTCTGGGGAGTTATACTAGTATGCTGATCTGAGAAATATGAGCCTTATATGGTTGCAAGTTTCCTTATCATGGTTTCCGGCTTTTATCTAAGACTTCTTAAAATAACTTCAAGTCATCAACCCACACGGAGACCTCTCAAAGGCTGTAATTACTTCACTATAATACCCGACCTACATGGCATTATTGAGGAAAAAGATAATGTCAGAGCGATCTTAAGCTTTCTTAAGGGAAGTTCCAATAAATGTCACTTAAGACTGCCATTAATCCAAACTTTTGGGGCAAAAACTTGTGATATTTCTACTTTATATAAGCCGCGACACGACAAAACCAACAAAGGGGTTGAGCACCCAGTGCAGACTCAGATCAGCCTGGGCATCCACCCAGTCTGATCAGAGTCTTCCCTGTCACAATGGTGGTAGCTTAGGCCCTTAGCTACCCTTAAGTGCACTGCAGAAACTCTGATCCAACGATGCACAGGCTGATCTGAGTCAAAGGTGAGCGCACAACCATGTTGTTGGTTTTCTCATGTTGCAGCTCAATTATGTTGCAGGATCTTATGTAAATCACCTCGTAAAGTTATGTGTATGCAACACCTCCATGTTTAAATGCCAGTTTCACAAAGGGGAATAACTTTTGTGACTTCCAGTTTGCTTCCCTGCTTGACAAAAAGCCCTTTGGAAATGGGGTCTACTCTTAAAGGGAAAAAATTTGCTCCTACAGGAGCAAAATTTTTTCCTTTAAGAGTTGGCCCTTTTTGAAAAGGAAGGCCTTAATGAAACTGTAGGAGTTGCTTCCCCTGGAAAAGTATCCAATCACCTTAAGAAAGTGCCTACATTATTGTTTTTCTCTGCCGAAAGAAAAATTCAAAATAGTAACCCTCAAAATTTGGCTTCTCTGGAGACAGATTGCTTGAATAAAGTACTATTCTCCAATTTCTATCAGAGGAAAGGCATTTACGGCCCCCTGGGAGTCCATTTATGGAAGTTATGTCTTGCATAAATATGAGAAATCTTTCACCACCCAAGGACAAGTTTGAGTTCATGCCTTGAGTTGAAAATGATGTCAAGTGAGAATGTGAGAGGATTTAAGGGAGCAGAAGTCAGATATCCAACCCATCCTTATGCCTTGCAAAATTTGTCAGCGTCTGACAGCATTAAGAACAGCTGTATATGCGAAAAGTTAGCCTGGCTGCAAGGCTAAATGGTTATATGTATTCAAATGGATGGCTTGTTTTATTCTGATGGCCAACCATTTGATCACAAGAACTCTGCAGAATGCAGTGTCTCGCCTGCTGGCCCTTTGTCACAAAACAGAGCTAAATCAGCAAAGATGTATGCATGAACCAAGTTTCTTGGCTCTAGCCCTTATAGTTTCTGAGAAACAGACCTAGATGCAAAAACTTGACAAAAAATTTCCAAGTCATTCAACCGAAAAATGTTGGTAAAGACTCAATATTGACCATGACTTTGAGCTCTTCTCTTCCACATGAATGCATGACCCAAGTTTAATGGCTCTAGCCCTTATAGTTTCTGAGAAACAGACCTAAACGTGAAAACTCGACGAAAATTGCAAAGTCAGTCAAAAGTAAAATATAGGTCAAGACTCAATATTGATGATGGCTTGAGATTTACTCTTCCAGATGTATGCATGAACAAAGTTTCATGGCTATAGCCCTTATAGTTTCTGAGAAACAGACCTAAGCGCGAAAACTTGTCAAAAAATTGCAAAGTCAGTCAATCGTAAAATGTAGGTCAAGACTCAATATTGATGATGGCTTTGAGATTTACTCTTCCAGATGTACGCATGAACCAAGTTTGATGGCTCTAGCCCTTATAGTTTCTGAGAAAATGACCTAAACGCTAAAACTCGACATAAAATTGCAAAGTCAGTCAACCCTAAAATGTAGATCAAGAATCAATATTGATGATGGCCTTGAGATCTACTCTTCGAGATG
The DNA here is from genome assembly GCA_963989385.1 of Ctena decussata. Taxonomy (NCBI): domain Eukaryota; kingdom Metazoa; phylum Mollusca; class Bivalvia; order Lucinida; family Lucinidae; genus Ctena; species Ctena decussata. The sequence continues at coordinate 43,948,821 of OZ022512.1, forward strand.
TATGCATGAACCAAGTTTCATGGCTCTAGCCCTTATAGTCTCTGAGAAAATGACCTAAATACAAAAACTCGATAAAAGTTTACGCCGCCGACACCTCCGACAACACCAGAAAAGCAATACATATGTCTCGCCTCTGCTTCGCAGACGAGACAAAAACCAAAAGATAAAACAAAGGGACTGGGAGCCAGTCCAGGGAAAAGTATTTTGACGATAATTCTGGGGTAATTTGAGATGCAACACGAGAAAGCCAACAAAGTGGTTGTGTGCTGAGCACAGACTACGATCAGCCTGGGCCTCCGCCCAATCTGATCAGACTCTTTGCTATGCACTTAAAGGGTAGCTAAGGGTCTAAACTACCTCCAAGTGGACAGCGAAGAGTCTGATCAGACAGGGCGTATGCCCAGGCTGATCTGAGTCTTCGCTGAGCGCACATGCCACTTTGTTGGTCTTCTCGTGTCTCAGCTCATTTGTATCCTGACTGAGGGTGAGCTGGGAGTGGGATGGGTTTGGGGGGTCCGAGTTGGGATGGGTGTCAGTTTTGTTAAACAAACCAGACACATTTCAATGGCAAGGTGGCAAATTAATTTCAATGGCAAGGTGGAAAATTAATTTCAGTGGCAAGGTGGCAAATTAATTTCAATGGCAAGGTGGAAAATTAATTTCAATGGCAAGTTGGCAAATTAATTTCAATGGCAAGGTGGCAAATTTCAGCTGAAGCATCTATTTTATTGATAGGCTAACATACTGAAGACAATGACAGAAATACAACCCTTTCTTTTGCTTGGAAAAGATATGACTGAGGATTTTTGTGAATACTGCTAATATTTAATGCCAAGTTCTGAATTTTGGATTCTACCAATGACAAACATTTCAGGGGAAGCAACTGTCTACGCATTCTTCTCAATGCGGTTAACTCTACAAAGAATGAATTTGCTAATTCTTTCCTTTAACTCTTTAAGCCCCAGTGACTCAATTAGCAAAATTTGCAAACAGCGTAGATCCTGATGAGGCGGCTCATAATGAGCCGCCTCATCTAGATCTACACTGTTTGCCCTCTAGTTTTTGAATTCTCAATATAAAAAGTCTTGGACAAGGCATTTTTTTTAATTTTTTGCAGACCTAAATTTTGTCGTCTGCTTTTTGGTACTGAAAGAGTTAAGCGTATACTCATTTTTGGAAGGGCCTGGCCCCGGAAGGCATGAAGAAGTTACGGAAGTTGTATCCCTTTCTGAAATTGGCTCAAACAAAACCCCAAAAACATGAAGTTGTACCATTGTATCCTAATGACTCTTAGACTGATAAAGGCCTAAACCAATCTCCCAATTTACAGTGAAGGAGTCTATGGATAAAATTGACTACATATGATACATCTTTTTTATAAATACTACAAAACAAATTGTTCATTCGAAATTATATCTTTTACAGAAAGTACAACTAATCAAAAGTTTCATTTATAAATGCAATCAACCCTTTTACACTCTTTTTTGACTCTATTCTAAATTCTGTTCCCCTCTATTCTAAATTCTATTTCATTTGCATATATTAAGTGTCTAAAATCTTGCTCCATAATTTTTTTCTCCCAAATTATATCCAAAACTGCTGGAAATCTTTTTGTTTATTTATTCTTTTTTTTATTTTTTTTTTTGAGTATTTTGTCGATTTCTTTGCCTGTAGTGCATGATCTGATATTTACTTGAAAGAGTACTGGCCCCAAGTTTCATGCTCAACTCCGGTGAGCATGAAATTTTATCTGCTAATAAAAAGCAAATTACTGATTAGTACAGTTGTTTTCTTGCTCAGTTTAACTGAGTATCAAATTTTCTCTGCTTATGAATATGAAAATGCCAACATTAGTTGGCATTTTCATATTAATCAGCAGAGAAAATTTCATGCTCATCTGAGCTGAGCACGAATAAGATTTTATAACCTCAGGGCCTGATTTTCTTGTGTTTGAACCATTGGAACTTATAATAACAGAAGTGGGTGTTTCCTCTAATGCAAATTTTAACAAACTCTTCTGTTTTTTTTCTGTTTTTTTTTCTTTACCTTTTTATTATGCACTGAATCGGGCTCACTTATATCGCACCAACATAAGAACACAGAGTGTTCAAATAAAGGTGAGTCTGATGTAATTTCCCTTCATTGGTCATATAAACATATGCCATGGCCCCAAAATTATAACTGTCCCTGTAATTGACAGTTAAACAGTGATGCCAATGCGTTTTTAATGTTGTGGTGCCCCTTTATCTGGTCCCCCATGACAATCACTCTGGCAAGGAAGTTCTGTGGGGGCATGTACTATTCTCTAGCCCGGCCTGGCCTGGCCCAATTATACAAAATGACATAAGAGCTTATCTATTGACGTAACACTTTGGGCCAGATCAGGCCAGGCCAACAAATATAAACATATACCTTTACAACATTCAGAACTTAAAATCTAATTTGTTTCAACAGACTGCATTATCTTCTCCCAAGGGAGCTATATCAACTGGCAAGGTAATTTTTATGGCCATTATGCTTGATTATTTTGTTTGTTTATCAGCAGTTGTCACAAGGCTGGTCTTATTAAGCAATGCATAAAGTATAATTCTTCAAATGATATTTTGGCCTGGCTTGGCCTGGTCCTATGTGTTATGTCACCAGATACGTTCTTATGTCATTTTGCGTAATTAAGCCGGGCCAGGCCACGCCACGCCAGGCTAGAAATTAGAACATGCCTTCTGTGGGTTCACATCATGTTTTACTATGGAGAAATATGAGAAAATATCCTACGATCAGCCTGTCATTATAACGGCTCCAGATAAGAAGTGCTGGCAGGGATAATTTAGGAATAATTTTCTACAACGTTCATAAAACATATATTGTGACCCCTCATTAGAACCATCTTGCCAAGGCAGTTCTAATGAGGAGTCACAATATATGGTTTCCTTGAGAAACAAGAAAAAAAATTATCTCAAAATTGTCCTCTAAACCAAATCTTATCTGGGGCTCTGATTATCATAACCCCCCCCCACCCCCCCCCCTCCTTAACTGGATCTTCTGTCCACCAAGACCCTCTTACCCCTAGGGTAGAGACGGGTGACTACTGACAGCAGGTAAATTCGGACATACCATTGCAAACAGTGAAAATCCAGATGAGACAGCTCATCATGAGCCGTCTCATCAAGTTTTTCACTGTTTGCCCACTTGTTTTTGTTTTGATTCCACACAACTGACATATAAAGGAAACAATGTCACTGTTCGAATTTACCTGCTGTCCAAAGTTACCCGACTCTACCCTATTTGTTGATTCGTGAAAAATTAAAGAGACACTTGCTGTATATGCCAATGAATGATTAATGAGCTGCTACAGTGTATCTAAGTTCTCAATACGTAAAGAAAATTAATTTCACCTTTTCGTCTCAAAATAAAACTTCCTACAAAACATAAATCATTTGATTGACAAAAGGTTTAGTTTTAACACAAATCACAATATCGAAAGAAAAAAAGAATTTGGCAAAAGAAGCAAATTTTTCAAATTCCAGTCATTTTCTATCTAATCATATAATATTCTTTTAAAAACATAAAACCACACATGAATTAGATAAACAACAGAAAATGATCTAAGTTTAAGAAGTAAAACATATTAATATTAAAATAAAAGCTTTTTTAGTCGGAAACATGGACTCCCTGCTAGAATTTTGAGATGAAACTAATTTTCTTTATTATGATTTATAGATGCAAGGTGGCAAAATAAATGAGGAATTTATTTTTGGCATTCATATCTGTTAATGTACCATGTGTATAGTAAATTTCCAGGCACCTCCGCTATTCCAGTAAGGATTTTGACTTTGCTAAAACTGCTGGCAACAGAGAGGACCCTGATAAGATTGCTAATGAGGAGCAGTCTGGGTTTGCTCTGTCCGTCCATGCCTGGTTGTCTAAATGATCACGGTGAAAATGGTTTGACAATGACTGCTGAGATATTTATGATATGTTTTATGAACGTGAATTTGCATTTTATATAATTTTTTTCGTTTATTTTAGGTATCAAAGTGCACACTGGTCTGGCATTCAACACAGGCAACGAAGACAGCGTACAAGGAACCTGCTTGTTCTACTCATCAGGATAAGTTTGTTTCAGAAGTATAGTCTCACGGACCATCCGACCCCCTACTCTTGAAATAGGACTCAAAATTTTTACTGAATTGATATGCATATTCAAGAAATGCTTGAAAACAATTTTTGAGCTACAACGACCAGCCAACGAATTGGTGAAAAAACTTATTCAAGCACTGCATCAATACTAGACGGAATTTCTCCGAAAATCTGGTCTGACTAAGAGGGCTAACAAACTGCCGGGTCCGTAAGAATGATATTTTCAAATTAATGTAAGAAGTATGCGAAAACAATCGTGTTTTAAAGTACCTTGCCTCGTTGCCTGTGTTGAATGCCAGACCAGCGTGAAGTGTATTAAAATTATCAAACTTTGGCTATCATTAAATTAATCAGCATTTGGGGAACATTCTGGCAAGCCACAACAGAATTAGAACTGTAGTACATTTTTGACATTTATATAGGACTTTTTTAGTTCAGGAAAATTACAATTTTAAAACAGTGAGATGGTTTCAACCTAACAATGTCATGATAATACGGAAATGACTTTAGTGGACTTTGTATAATGGAAAAAACGTTTAGAAGAATGATAGCTATGATTTAAGTTATTTTCATTCAAAACTGTTGGTCAGATACCGAATTCTGAAGTCAATTCGTCCTCTCTCAAGGTGAATGAATACATTTTCAGGGGAAGCAATTCAGCCATTTTTATTTTTGCCCCCTTTCTCACTGATGGGTCAGCTCTTAAGGGAGAAGAATTCTCCTAAAGAAGCATAGTCTTTCAAGAGCAAACCCCGTTTTGGAAGGACTCACAAGTTGTCTGCCTTTGAAATAATGGCAGAAAAAAGAGCAGTGTACCCATACCCCTTAAGAGCAATCTGATCTTGGTCTACCATGGTTGCTTGGCATTTACACCTGATTATCAAGGGCGTAGCTAGGGGCAACTACACTGTAAGCACAATTATTATTTCACTGAGGGCAATGATAGGGGGTCAAGCCGCTAAGGTATTTCAAATTTTCCTGTCTGTTGAAAGTTAGTATTAAAATTATGCTCAATTAACAATATTTCAGCATGAAAATACGCAGGTGTGTGTTGAAATTTTGTCAATTTGACAAAATTTTAAAACGCACCTGCGTATTTGCGTATAGGTAGCTATGCCCTTGATTATCCATGGCAAATATTGTAATCTTCAAATAAACAATACATCAACAGAAACGTGTTTCCATCATAGTTTTCTTTGTGTCCTTTAACATACCTTTTGGAGTTAATGGTTTGTTGGGTTCATATGTCTACCATTGGCCCTTTTTACCCCATTTCTTTGCCCCCTGAAAGTTTACCCCATTTCTTATCAAGTTCAGAAAACTAGTCCCAACTGAAAATTCCAGCAGTTGAGTGACAATTTATTATACATACTTGATAAAGGAGTTTTGCGTTTGAGGAGAAATCCCTTATCCCGCCGACGCAGAATTGGACTTTGGGTAATCCGACGTTCCATCACTTTCTGCTTAAGCGCTGAGCGCACTTTTAAGTTGGGCTCAGAAGCTGAAATCAAGAACACATGCATGTAAAAGTCATTCCCATTGGCTGAACACAATTCAAAATTTGTTAGAAGCAATCTGATTAGTCGCTAATTCTAACAAACAGCAAATCAACACTTTAATGGCCACACCAGATTATATCACGTTTTACACTATAGAGTCAAAGAGTCATAGATTTACGTACTAGGTCTACAGTATGCAAAATAGGTTACTTTAACCCAAAACAAAGCTGACTCAGATCGGACAGCTCCTAAGAGCAGTCTGATCTGGGTCTACACTGTTTGCTCAGAAATGCCTGTCCGAATACCTAGGATTCTAAGGTACTTGCTTAATCATGGCTCCATAAGAACAAAAGACCCTGTTCAGTCTGCATGGCTGTTCTGACAGCTGAGTTTCACTTTTGGGGATAAAACACATACATAATCTGGTGTGGCCCATTTAGTTAGCTAACTATACTGGACATCTTATTTTGTAAGCTATGATTTTCAAGGAAACAGCAGCAAGTTTAGTAATGTACATTGTATTTTTGTGCTATTTCACTTCATACTGGACCTACTTTCAGATCAGTTCAGATCAGACGCCCAGCTACCCAATTTTGCCTTGTTGCAAAGCTTCATTTCAACCTCACTGGGTCTCACATAGCTCACCATGTCCACTGACAGCCACATCAAAATACGTAAAGAACATCTTTGTTTTTTTACACTGCCTTGCTGCTACCCTTTTTTATGAAAATTCTAAGTATTGGGACAGTTTTGAGCAAACAAGGCAGACCCAGTTACCATAATAACCCTAAAATTTCGGACATCTGAGAGTCGGACAATTATTGTTTGAAAATTCTTAGAAAGTGGATTTTACACATGTTAATGCATCCAAATGATGCTTAAAGAACAGCAAATGTTGTAGACCCTGATCAAACTGCTCCTTAAGGAGCAGTTTGATCTGGGTCTACAATGTTTGTTCAGACCTGTATGTCCAAATATTTAGGGTCATTATTGTAAGCTGCTTACAGATCAGGGTCTACACTCTTTGCTATTCCATCTGCATTTTTTGGATGCATTTCAGCAATGTAAAAACAAACCATTCCATTTTTAAAACAATTGCAGTAATTAATTGTGTCCAATTTTGTTTTAAATGAACCACTGACAAAGCAGTCTTTTCAAAAATATAAAGCCAAGTTCCAATATATATATTCTATATAATACTGTCTGATGTGGCTGAATATCTTTTTAATCCTCAAACACACAAAATCAGAGATCCCCCCCCCCCCACCTTCCAACCACCATCCACCCAACTCACAACTCACACATTCACTCTGTCATATTTTACCCTAATATTCTGAAACCTCAGCCCTTGGCTGTGCAGACCCTGATCAGAAAGAACAGTCTGGTCTGGGTCTATAGCATTTGCATAGACAGGCCGTCCAAATATAGGACGGACATGGTCAAATTACACAATTTAAAAGCCTTGGAAATGCACTAGCTGAATAGACTTCTTCACTTTATTATTATTTTTCTTTAAATATATTTGAAAGATCTTAAGGCCGCATCTGTCAATGTTTCTGTATGTTCTACAAATAGCTTCAGATTAATGGCTACATACTTTATTTATATCTTGTGTCTTTAAAGACCAGAGCTCTAGATAAGATGGCGTATTTGATGATAATTAAAGATAATTTTTCTTATTTCTCATCGAAACCATATGTTGTGACCCCTCATCTGAACCGTCTCGTCGAAACGGTTCAGATGAGGGGTCACAACATATGTTTTTATGCAGAATTAACAAAAATTATCCCTAATTATCACCACAAACGCCCTCTTATCTAGAGCTCTGAAGACACTGAGAATTCTGTCTTCAACAATAGTTCTTGTGAACCAATTTAAGAATACCGCAATTATCTAAATATTTGGACTCAAGAACCAATTATGTATTTGTTAATAATCCTAAACTCTGCAATAGCTTTTATGATCCCATGATGTGCCAAAAAATTTGCTGGTGGTATGGCAAACATTGCAGACCCTGATCAGATTGCTCCTTATGAGCAGTCTGATTAGGGTCAACATGTTTTGCAAAGACATCTCTGTCTTAATACATAAAGGTGTTATGTTAGTTCCAAAGAATCAATCTAAAAATAGCCCTAGTACAACAGAACTTTTAATCCGTCTTGGGTATCTAATTTGATTTTCAGTTTTTGCTTCTGAGAAGCCAAAAATGGCTATAATTAAATAGTAACATTAACATCATTAACATCAGTACAGAAGGTATTTCTCTTAACGATCAACCTAATATCGTAACAGAGAATTTAACTTGGGATAACATTTCATGAACATATCGATGGGTGAGCGCAAAACTGACGTAACTACATTTTACAAAACTTTTCAGGAGAAGCAAAAAACTTTATCTTGTGACCCACAGGTCTTGTTTCAAATTGCCCTTCTGTATACAGACTTCCATACTTATGCAGGCAACTACAAGGAAGCCCTTTTTGTGATACCTTTATTGACTTTTGTTTTTTGGTAAAACTTTGAGTTACAACCTTTTTTGGCATATTTTTCTGTTTTCAAAAAATAAAATCTTACCGCAAAACAGCGGTAAGTTCACTTACAACCTTTTTTGGTGTCATTTTTCAGTAATCGAAAAATAAAATTGTACTGCAAAACAGACGTAACTGACTCATAAACTTTAACTGCATACTCATTAGTTGTCAAAGTCAAGCCTTACTGCAAAACAGCTAAAATGACTTACAACTGTTCTTCAAAAAATACTTTGGAGGCATTTTGAGACCACAGAATCCGAACATATATGTCCTACGTATGCATTTATATGTTCACTGAGATTTTTGTGTCACTGAAGTAAAATAGATAAAGCTGATACTATCTGTTTTAGCCATTTGCCCTTTTTGTTTTGCTGAGGTTGTTTGAATGTTTCTGCGTTGTTTAAATATATTTTTGGTCTGAAATATGGTGCAGCTCAGGTGTGTGATGACAGCCTGAGTACATGTATACTAAAACACGTTTGAGAAGTGTACAAAGTATTTCTTTGCCATTTTGAAAGTTGAAGCAACTCTTCAAGGAGGCTACTCATTCTTTACCAGGGCCCTAGAAAATGTCAAAACAGTCCTTATTGGATAATAGTTTGTGATATAATGCTTGTTTCTGCTCAGACTACAGATACATGTAGTGGGTATTTGTTAGAACCATTTCAATTGTAAGTTTGTAGATTGACCTATTAGAACCATCTCATTTTCAGAGGTAAAAGATATAACCAAAGCTATGAAATTATTTTTGTTCCCAGTCTACCTGTAATTTAATTTCCTGATGTTTTCTGTCAACCCTACACTCCCTGAACCTATATTCAAACTGGTATTGCTTTATTTTTAAACCTAGCATATTATAAAATTTTCTCAAATACAAAATGTTTGTTTTAATGACTTAGTTTAAACTCTTTATAGTTTATTCTAATGTACTTATAAAAAAAGATAACATTAAAATTTGTGACAGAATATCCTAACATATATATGTATATATACTGTTGCAAGTGCCATGTTATTGAGAATGATTGCTTCTCATTGGCTGACGCCCCGCCCTGGTTTACTTTGCTGAAAGAGCCGGCTTTGAAAGTTAGGCTGCAGTGTAGTATGCTTTGAAAGGTGAAACAGTGCAAGGGGGGTGGGGGTGTAAGAGCCTGCTTTGAAAGTTAGGCTGCAGTGTAGTATGCTTTGAAAGGTGAAACAGTGCAAGGGGGGGGGGGGGGGGGGGGAGCAGTGAAACTTTTTATTCAGAGAAGTTAATCTGGGGTTTAATGGTCACAAACTGGTTTTTAAGACATGTCTGCAGAGTTTATAATTATTTTTTTATCTCCCCAAATGACAATTCTAAGTATAGGTATTCCCTAATTTACATTATTCCAGAAATTTGTGTACCAAAAAACATGTTCACATGATTCAAACCTTATCCGTTTTTTAACATGTGAACTGAATTTAATTGTATGTTTTGTGAATAACTTTATGAGACATCATGTCAAAGGCTCGTGAAATTTAAGTCTAGGGTTATCCTATAAAATTTTGCTGCTTTTGTTTCAAGTAGTATTAGCGTATTAGCAATCTTCTCTTCAGTTCTTATTTAGCATCATAATAGTTTACATGGTTCCCAGTTACACAGTCATTAATAGTTTCTTCATATGCACTGTTTTCATTTGGTTTACATAATTAAAGCAATCTCAATTTTACATTTGTCTATATAGGACAGAGGGAACCCACGTAATACTATATGCTAGACAAATGACAAACAGGGCTGCTGTACCTGTCTTGATGTTTTGTAACTATGCCCCCCCCCCCCCCCCCCCCCAACTCCCAGCTTAACAACTGGGGAAACTGGAAAACAGACATCTTTGATTATTTTTATGCATTCTTTACCTTCAAGACTTTCAGTGTGAATTTACTATCAGTATCTCTTCCCCCTTTATGTGCTCCAGTAGCTCATTGGGTTAAGCACTGGCCTGCTAAACTAAGGGTTTGGTTTTGATTCCCGTTAGAGGTTGAAACCTTTTAATCTTTAAATGGAGTTATGTTACACTGCACACATCCTTTCATTATCATCCTTCTAATGGTTCATTATGACTGAAATATTGAAAAGGAGTTAACTTGCAAGCATCCATCCATCCATTCTTCTTCCCCCTTTCACCATCATGTAATGGCAGTTGAGAGTGCACTAGAATTTAGCAAAATGAAAGGTAAGGCTGATCATTGTTTATCATGGTTATTTATCCATGCCAAGAATCTAGCAATGGTTAAAGTACAGCTAAGAACCATATCTTAAGGCTCATGGAGCAGTTGCTGATCCAGGCTGGGAAAGGCCCCCGATACAAAATCTTGTCTATCAGGCATTTTCAAACTCTGTAACTTGATTATTCTTGTTGTATCGTTAGTTTCGAAACTGAATTCTTTATCAGAAGCCATAGTGTCTTTTGGCAACAAGTGATTCTGGAACTGAAAGCATTTTACTGCATTTCCAAAATATTTGCTTTACAGTCTTGCTGTTTCTTTGTGTTTAAATATTTGTCCCAGTCACTGTTGTGCCTAAGAGAGTTTGCCTATCTGAAGTCACTTATGACCTTTTCAAACTAAAACATGGGGCCCAAATGACCCTCACAGACTGAGTCAGTATGTTTGTATTTTATGCACTGAGTCTCTTTAAAATATCCAATGGCCCTGGAAAGGGGCTATAGGTGTCCTTAATGTTCTAAGACTTAGGCTGCCCCAGCTGATATGTTAAGAGGTCACATCTTGATTTATGTTATAAAAATGAATTTAAGTAAGTAAGTAATGGCTTTATTTTAAGAGGCCCTCAATTTGAAATTGAAACAGGATTCACAGGAAAAAAAAATGGAGCCGTAATAAGGCATGGTTGCTAACTTTGAGCCTGCTGGTCCTGTGGGACCCAGCTCAGCCTGTGCATCTGCCCGGTCTGATCAGGTCTTATTGGGTGACTAAGGGCCCTATATTTCTCCAGCAGTCAGCGAGGACTCTGATCAGGTTGTGCAGATGCACAGGCTGATCGGGTCTTCATTGGCCGCGTAAAAGTTTCGTTGTGCTGCCGCAATTTGTCCCTTTGTGTGAGCTGCTAACTTTCTTTCTATTTTAGTTATATACATGTTTTCCATCTTGAGCAAGCCAGGATGCTGGGTGCTCTTAAACCTGCACGTGCGAGCGATGGAGTCCTGAATGGGTCTGCTCAACCGCGCAGTCTTATTTATGGCTGTATTGTCCGCACTTTAAACTATTCGTGGCTTTCCAAGTGATGTACGGCGGAGATTATGGCTTGTCTGGCTGGTTGGGCAGACTGATCATGATCTTTGTTTGCCGTGTGGTCATTAAGCAGGTTAAGCCTTGCCCTTGCTGTTCTGTTGTGTGTTTACCCAGCAGACATGCACATTCCTTGTACGATGAATCAACGTTGATTCACATTGAATCAATGTTGATTCATCGTCATTACATTGGATTAACGTTGAATCGTTGTTGATCACACATTGTGTACTCAATAGGAACCGTTAAACCCCTGTTGAAATGTATTTAACGCAAAATGTTTATTTCTTCGCTTACGATATTTTTCAATTATTAAAGAAATTTTGTATCTTTTGAGCCTGCACATTATGATATACCTATGGGAGGTTTTTGCACCCAGCAAAGACGGGGATCGGCCTGGACATCAGTTCAGTCGAATCGGCTTCTTTGTGGTGCGCTTTATATGCAGCAATAAGATTATCTTCCAGTGTACAGGGTAAACCCTGATCAGACTGCACAGATGTCCAGGCTGATCTTGGTCTTCACTGTCACGGATTTTTGTATGCGTTGGTTCATGTAAGTATTGATCCATTTTGCTGTACAACACTCGGGTTTACATTTCAAGTTATAGGGACGTTGGGCATGTTATTTGCCGCTCTACGTCGTGTTACGTTTTCACTAACTGACGTGACGTTAATTGTTTTTTCAAATACGGTCTAGTTTCTGAAAAAGAGGAAAGTCGAAACATTAACCTACTGTGTTTTATCTTATTTTTGTTAAAAAATATTTGTCCTAGTTGATTTCCAACTGAGGAGCTGTAACAAAATGTAATTACATTATACAAAGTGATTTTGAAACAAGAAACATGTTTTAGTTTCAAACCATTTCATTGTGTTTTCGTGTGTGTGTGTGTGTTTCAATCCTTGTAACTATGATTCCCCCCCCCCCCCCCCCCCCCCCCCCCCCCCCCCCCCCTGCCCAACACAGCAGATAAAAAGTGATTTTGGAACAAGAAACATGTTTAGTTTCAATCCATTTCACTGTGTTTCCCAAATGTTACTGTGTATTCTCATTGTTTTATTTGATTACAAATAGCAGTATCGGTGAATTTCCTGCAAAGGATCTGAATCTTTGTTCAGTATATGATAAAACAGCTATTTTAAAACAAAAGCAGTGTTTTGTTTTCAACCATTTCGCTATTTCCAAACTATGACTAACAGTATATGATCCTGGTGTTGCAACTTATCTGCCCCAAATGATTTCTTTCGTGTTTCATTATGTAAAGAAAGTCATTTTGAAATAGAAACACAGTTTGTTTCACTATGTTTCCAGTCTGTTACAATATATTGTTGTTGTGGTATTAGTTCCATAATATTTGTCCCTAAAAATAAATCAGTCACATGAGTTACAACCCTTTTGCAGACAAAGTGGAATTAGCTCCGGACTGAATTTTATCCCGCAAAACGGTTGTAAGTGGACTTGCGTCAGTTTTGCGGGAACTTGTTGACTGCTCTGAGTTAGCTACTTTTTATATTTTAGCAAAAAATGGGAAAAATAATAAGAATATGAAGTTAATTATTTTTCAGAAGATGTATCACCTACTTTCGATTAAAAAAGTGTGAAAAAGGCATTTTGTGAAAAATATGTAGTTATGTCAGTTTTGCGCTCAGCCATCGATATATTCTGTTGTTGTGTTTTTATCTTTTTTATTATCATTTTTTCTTTTTCTTGTAACAAACCAGCCTATCATCTGGTTGTTGTTGTTGTTGTTTTTTTTGTTTTTTTCTTGTTTCCCATTTTATCAATGAAAATATATAGGCTGGGTCTAACTGGAATATGTGAGATTTCAGGTTAAAAAATTTCCAGTTTAGCTGACAGCTATGAGAAGCTGCACATAGTTTTCCAAGCTATTAATGGACATGCAAGACTTATGGTGAATAGGTTAACCACTAAGATTATCAATCTGACCAAATAAAAAATTTTTTCCTCCATTTTCACATGGGCTGCTCTTGGAGGACAGAATCCACTGCCATCACAAGGAGTGAGTTCTTTCATTTAAGAGTAACAGTAGCCTGAGCAGCCCCCATCTGAGAACTAATTTAAATACCAGCAAAAAACATTTCCTCTTGTCATTCAGATTTTCTCCTCAGAAAGAAACAATCATCTAAGAATTTATACATGAATGATTTACATATTAACACTTTAAGCACCAGTGACGAAAATAGAAGAATTTGCAAAGCAGCGTAGATCTTGATGAGGCGGCTCATAATGAGCCACCTCATCTAGATCAACACTGTTTGCCCTCTAGTCTTTGAATTCTCAATATGAAATGTCTTGGACAAGGCATTTTTTTTAATTTTTGCAGACGTAAATTTTGTCGTCTGCTTTTGGGTGCTTAAAGAGTTAAGGGTCAGTTTTTTAGGGTGGAACCTCTGCCCTGCCCCTGTCTTATAGCTGAATAAATATGGTATTTTCTGTTTCTGTGGTCTCCCTCCATTTGAAAAAATGGCCAAAACTGCCATCATGGAACATCCATTCACCAAAAGCTTAACACATGGAGAAAACAAATCAAAATGCAATTAAACTCACACTAAAAACTAAAAGGTAAAACTGCATAAATCTTCCACTGAGTAAGAATTTCAAGAGTGTATATCATAATTTACTGGTTAAAATCACATTCAAACTAATTCAAATTCTACAACAAAATATTGACCTACAAAGAACATAACTGTTTGTTACTCAATAAGAACTCCGAAAATATAATTGCTACTGATATTTTCTATTCTTTCAAAGAAAAACATAATATATTCTAGAGTGTTACTCGTATTCGAAAACATCAAAACGAAGGCCACTGAAGCACCCTCTTGAAAAATGCATTATGGGTATTCAAAATTAAAAGTTAGGAAAATATGTTAAGTGTTTATTGTATTGATTTGACTATCAAATGGTGTTATTAGCTGTCTCTAGAATCACCACAAACATCTAAATCAGTCTAATGAAATACTGCTATGCAACAGGGTTTTCCCTTCCGAAACAAATCCCTACTAGAAAATGTGTTTATGAAACACTATGCCCCCAACCATATGCTTACCTCTAAAGAAGGTTTATCCCATAATGTTTAAGTCAGAATGGAATTTAATCAGTTTATCTACATCTTAGCCTGTAACTGTATGCCAAATATAAAGAACATAGCTTAGTGGTTCTTTAGATACTTTGTTCACAAAGTTATTCATATAGCTCCTTCATATTCAAAATTCCTATGTCCGAAAATGGGAAAAATTCCACCAAAAATTTATGATTGATTGATTGATTGATTTATTGCTTAACCTCCATGGTAAACAACTATGGTCATGTCGGGACGGTCAGTTAACCTAACCACACTATTCCTGGGCAGGCTTAGACCTCCTAAGCGGTTAACCAGTACTAAGTGCACATACTTTCGCCAGTAACTGACACCTCATTAATTTATGAAATAGGCTCAACAGTAAATCAGATCATCTACACCTTGGTCCAAACCTGCAAGCCAAATATAAGGATCCTAGCTTATGCGGTTCTTCAGATATTTTGTTCACAAGCTTATCCTTATACAAAATGCCTATGTCCAAAATGGGGCATAACTCTGTCAAAAATTCATGATTTTTTTTGAAAACTTAATCAGGTCATCTACACCTTGGGCAAGGTCTTCCTGCAAAAAATCATAATCCTAGCATCAGGGGTTCTCAAGATATTTTGTTCACAAGGTTCCATAGGCTTATAATGCACTAAGTCTAAAAAAGGGCATAACTCCATCAAAAATTCACGATTTTTTTTTTCAAAAGTGAATCAGGTCATCTACACCTTGGGCAATGTCTTCCTGCAAAAAAACACAATCCTAGCAACAAGGATTCTTGAGATATTTTGTTCACAAGGCTCCATAGGCTTACACTGCACTAAGACGAAAAGGGGCATAACTCGCTCAAAAATTCATGAATTTTTTCATAAGTTAATCAGGTCATCTACACCTTGGACAATGTCATTCTGCAAGAAATCATGATCCGAGTATCAGGGGTTATTGAGATATTTTGTTCACAAGGTTCCATAGGCTTATAATGCACTAAGTCTAAAAAGGGGCATAAGTCCGTCAAAAATTCACAATCTTTTTTCAAAAGTTAATCAGGTCATCTACACCTTGGGCAATGTCTTCCTGCAAAAAAACACAATCCTAGCATCAGGGATTCTTGAGATATTTGTTCACAAGGCTCCATAGGCTTACAATGCACTGGCTCCATAGGCTTACAATGCACGAAGTCGAAAAAGGGGCATAACTAGCTCAAAAATTCATGATTTTTTTTCAAAAGTTAATCAAGTCATCTACACCTCGGGCAATGTCATCCTGCAGGAAATCATGATCCTAGTATCAGGGGCTCTTGAGATAATTTGTTCACAAAGTTCCAAAGACTAAGTCGTAAAAGGGGCATAACTCTGGAAATACGTGACCCGCGGAAAAAAGAAAAAATACGGGTCCATTTATTTTTCATGTACATGCCACATATAAAATCTCAAGATCCTAGCATAAGCGGTTCTTGAGTTGACCAGCTGCCCAAAAGCGTTACAGACGGACGGACGGATGGATGGACAGACAGGCCCAAACCAATATGCCCCCTCAACTTCTCCGAAGTTGGGGGCATAAAAATCTAGATCCATCTTCCCTTCTAATCTAGGTCCATCTTATAAGATCTAGATTTGGGACTGAATAAGATGGATCTAGATTTTTGGGATTTGTTTTGGAAGGGAAAACCCCTGCATTATAACTGAAGAAATATGGAAGTCTGATTATGTCATAATAAGCGGATGATTTGTATACATTTAGTCTAAAATATGATTACAAACATGGGAGCTGATTAACAACTTACAGACGGACTGTAAAATAAATGTAACATTTTTAATTTATGTGAAAAAAGTTATTATCAGGACAATATCTAGTCTACAAGGACCTTTCATTTCTTTTTTGTTTGATCTTTACATTTTTGTAAGTCTCAACACATCACGATGCAACACCACATATCACTGATCACACCTACCTGTTTTTCTGAGCGGAAAATCGTCATCATATTTCCCTAACAAGGCATGACTAAAAGGGGGAGACAACCCTGTGGTGGGTGGGGAACTTTGATCGACAGGCCTGAAATGGACAAGTAAATAAGCTCCTGATAACGAGAGTTCTTCAATGATAGTTCCGATATAATCTATTTCAGAATAAAACATGTTACTGCTCCACCTTAGAACCACTTCGCCAAGGCGGTTAGGAGCACAGGTAGCTCAGTGGGTCAAGCTCTGGCCTGCTGACCTAGCAGTGCCAGGTTTGAATTCCACTGGAGGTGGAAATATTTTCAATATAAACAGGGTTCCATTGCACACAGCACTTCATACTCACCCTCCTATTGTCCTGCTATGATTGAAATAGTGTTGAAAAGGACATAAAATCCCAAGTTGTCCATCCATCCATACCAAGGCAGTTCTGTTAATGAGCAATTATCACAGATATCAAGAAAATTATTGCAAAACTACTTTGTAGAGTAGAGCAGCAATTTTTTCCTTTAAGAATCGATCCTCTTGGAAGAATTTGTCATTCACATAAGCAAACAGGAAGTCATAAAAGTTGTTTCCCTTTGTAAAAATGACAGCAAAACACAGAGGCATACCCATAAAGTATAAGATTGTATGTAAGGCACATTGTAGTTTGAGGAAAGCAACTTTTGCTGCCCTTCTCAATGGAGCTCAGCACTTTTTAACACTTATAAGCACCAGTGACGAAAATAGCATAATTTGCAAACAGCGTAGATCCTGATGAGGTGGCTCATGATGAGCCACCTCATCTAGATCTACACTGTTTGGACTCTAGTCTTTGAATTCTCAATATGAAATGTCTTGGACCAGGCATTTTTTTTTATTTTTGCAGAAGTAAATTTTGTCGTCTGCTTTTTGGTGCTTAAAGAGTTAAGGAAAGAATTAACTCCCCTAGGAGCAAATACTTTCCTTTAGAGCAGACCTATTTTTTGTAAAGGGTTCTGTTTGTTTTGGGAAGGCCTCATCATCAAGGGAAGCAACTGCATCACCAAGATGTCTGTCTCCCTTTGAAAACTGTAAAACACTTACATTTGGTGGTTATTGAATTTTGGCGATATTGGCGATAAAGGCAAAGAGCACTAAAATGTAAGTCTGCCAATATTTATTTTAATACATTTACATATGCATTGAGCATAACAGAGGTTCAGGTAAAAAGGAGTACCTGATAAGTATTTGGGACCGTTTCACTAAACTATACATGTGGCATTCCATCAGAATTGCCTCGATGAGGCGTAGCGGATATCTCAGTTTCATTAAACCACAAAATTTTGATCCTGCAGATATTTTAAAAGTGTTTTACAGTAAACTGCAGAAACACAAGGCAGTGATCCCATACACTTTCAGCAAAGTCTCACCACCAATCCTGAATAAATATATCTTTATGTCTTTCCATCTATTTCCATCTATTTTTGCTCATTTTTTTTACCCTTTTTTTATCCCCCAGTTCTTTGTTAATTAAACCTTTTATTTCTCGACTATATATTCTTTGGGATCAGTTTTCTTAAAATGTCAGTGTCTTTAAGTAAAATGAGCCATGACACGAGAAAACCATCAATGTGAATGTGCGCCCAGCGCAGACTCAGATCAGCCTGGGCATCTGCCCAGTCTGATCAGAGTCTTCCCTGTGCACATAGAGGTAGCTTAGACCCTCAGATACCCTTTAAGCACTTAACGGAGTCTGATGCCTTCAATCAATTCTTTGGAACAGCTGCTCAACATTCTGAATAAGTTAAATTTTCTTGTTCACTATTTTCGTTAATTAAACTGGCTTTATATAGAATTTAGAGCTCAAAGTCATATTATACACAACACAGAGGCCAAATGGCGGGGCTGCAGCCCCAAAGCCCACCCCCTGGATCGGGGGCTGTATCTAAACCAGCCTTATGAAATTTTTGCAAGATGGACTAGATTTTTGGATTGTTTTGGAATTTGGTCATATAAGCAATCAAACCTTCTTTGTAACTTAAATATAGCTACCAGCGCACGTGTATCATTAAATAGAGGATCTTACATGAGTGCTCATGTATTATTGAATTTATTAAACGAGTTGGGGAAAAAGATAAGATGCCAGGCTTTGCCGAGCATCTTATCGGTTTTCCCCAACAAGTTTAATAAATTCAATAATACAGGAGCACGAATGCAAGATTCTATTTATCATATGACACTTAAATCGCATTTTTAGCAAAATTTGCACTAAAACGTCACGATTTCGCCATTAGAAAATGCAACCTTTTAATGGACGTGAATGTAAAACGTGACGACGTAATTTGCATATTTAATCCACTAGTGGATTATCGTTTTTAATGCATGGCTTTATTACACTTTCAGATGCGACGTCATATGATACAAGTTTTTCTTTACATTTTGAACTTTTGAATATGAAGACTTTTCTTGTCTGTAATTTTCTCTTGTTAATTGAACAGACTTAAAATACTGACTTAAATATCAGTATGACCTTTTTCAGTCTTCTTCTCTAATGAAGCACAGTTATTTATAGCTTTGAACTTTGCTGAGGTGGAAAATCAGATGTTTCCTTGCGTCATTTTCTTAGGTCATTCTGAACAAGGAAACCCTGGGTATTCATCACATTTTACTGCATAATTTCATTGTTTCTGTACATATTCTTTCAAAATGCAGCACAGAGAACATGTAGTCATGAGTACCCCAGACAATCTTTGCAATTTTATAGTGAGTTTTATAGCTTTTGTATTTAACGCTCTCCCCCCCCCCCCCCCCCCCCCCCCCCCCCCCCCCCCCCACCCCCCAATATTCGAAACCACAAAGTAGGCTGTGGTATGTGAATGTTGTTTTTGCTCCAAAACTGCAATAGGTTTAAACGCGAAAACTTGTAAATCTAAAGCACTTACCGTAATAACCCTAAAATATTTCGGACACCCAAAGAATCGGACAATTATTGTATGAAAATTCTTAGAAAGTGGATTTTACATGTTAATGCATCCAAATGATGCTTAGTGAACAGCAAATGTTGTAGACCCTGATCAAACTGCTCAGGAGCAGTTTGATCTGGGTCTAAATGTTTGTTCAGACCTGTCTATCTGAATATTTAGGGTCAATACGGTACATTGGAACAGATATGGTATGCCATAAAGTAAAACTGGCCTGGCCCTGCTGGCCTTGTACACTTACCAATGGCGGAATTGTGGGGGACTATTTCTCACAGCCGCTTCACGCTGTTTCTTTGATAACACAAAGTCCTGTAGCCTCTGTTTCACTTCTGTTGATGCTACAGCACCTGCAAAATTACAAAGCTCTTGTTATTACAAGGGCGTAGCTACGTATACGGCAAATACGCAAGTGCGTATTGAAATTTTGTCAAAATTGACAAAATTTCAAAACGCACCTGCGTATTTGCATGCTGAAAATTTATAAATTAGACAAAATTTCAATACCAATTACCAAAGTGGCTGAAATACTAGCTTTCCCTTCAAGAAGTAGAGAATAAAACATGGCAGTGCGTATTATGAAATTGCCTCTAGTTACGCCCCTGTATTATAACATGAGCTAAAGTGACCATATTTCTTTATTACGGAAAACCTTTTTCTTTGTCAGTAGGGGAAGGCTTCCATCATTCTGAGCTTCTTCCTTTCCATACACTGTCGATGATATCTACTCAACCCTTTGGGATATAGTCAAGAAACTTTCTTTGGAATACATGTATTGTCAGGGAGCTTCACTGAAGGAAAGATGAGACAATCTCATACATCACCAGTTCATGATTTATCTTTTATCTCCCGTGGGTTATATTTCATGTTCAGAAAATAACTCTTTTTATCTTTTAATTGCTAGAAATTGATCAAACCTAACAAATATGTTTACCCACTCAAACCATGTCTGAATATTCTGGTTTGACCACTATATGATTATCTGCTCTTTACTGATTATAAGTTTATAGATTATGTGACTATTGTTTGTTTTTGTTTGTTTTTTCGTTGTTGTTTTTTCAATGTTTAATTTTATGTCAAGACAACAACTCCTCACTCCATTTGGATATTTGCATTCCCTAATGCTTTTATGAGACAATGTATGACAACTCCTGAGCTCTTAATTTATGAGTTATCTGCCCCTGCCAAGACTGTTTGTAATACAAAGGTGGGCTCCCTTAACCAACTGTTAACTAACAATTGAAATTATCGTGGAGACACGATTTTGAGATACATTTTGACCTTTGACCCAATTGTGGCCTTGACCTTGGGCATAGGGACCTAAGTCTTGCGGGCGACACACCTTCTCATTATGCTTTATCTTTCTGTGAAGTTTCATCAAATTTGCTTCAGTAGTTTTAAAGTTATCGCTGAGACACGATTTTGAGACACAATTTGACCTTTGACCCAATTGTGGCCTTGACCTTGGGCATAGGGACCTAAGTCTTGCGCGCGACACACCTTCTCATTATGCTTTATCTTTCTATGAAGTTTCATCAAATTTGCTTCAGTAGTTTTAAAGTTATCGCTGAGACACGATTTTGAGATACAATTTGACCTTTGACCCAATTGTGGCCTTGACCTTGGGCATAGGGACCTAAGTCTTGCGCGCGACACACCTTCTCATTATGCTTTATCTTTCTGTGAAGTTTCATCAAATTTGCTTCAGTAGTTTTAAAGTTATCGCTGAGACACGATTTGTAACGGATGGACGGACAGTCGGACAGACGGTGCGATTTTAATATGCCACCCGAAGTTCCTTCGGGAGCATAAAAATATTTAAAGCTTACTCTTTTTTTTCTTCATTGAAGTTCATTCAAAAAGTTATAGAATTGACACAACCAAGAAACTCATTTGTAATTTATCAGAATCTAAATATCTGTATGCAGGTGTTGGTTTTGTTGCATGGTTAACATCACAAACCTTAATTTTCTTAACATACAAACTTAAGGGACAGAAATACCCAAACATACAGTACAAAGCCTGAACAGACTGCTCCAAAGGAGCAGTCTGATCAGGGTCTGTACTGTTTGTTCCATTCAGCTAACAATTCTATTGAGTATTCCTTGATAAGTCAAATAGGACCATCCAAATTCGAAAACATAAAAGTTCATTAAATACATTTTTAGGTAAGACCTGATCTGTCTGTATATTTTACCAAACATACAGTTAATCAAGCTAATTATATCATCCTTTATTGCCATTTTTCTGCATTCCCACCTTGGCAGTTCCTTTTAGATCTATATATATAAGCGTCTGCATGCACTTTGAAGTGTTTTGAACTGATGCACGCAAACCGACATTAATGAAAATAACGTCTTTTCATTGATGCACCGCTGTGCAATAAACAGCTGTTTCTCTCCACAACAAAACACTAAATGCAGTCGATAATGATTGCAATTTTGATTAAGTGCATATGTCTGTCAGTGAATACATCTAGAGGAACCGCAAAAAGTATTCCACGTATGCTTTCCCCGCCCACTATTAAAGTCTCGTTAGTTTAGCAAACTCCCTCACAAATGTGACTGTGCATGATGTGTCAGGCTGAAAATGTATCTTTGACATGAACCCCAACTAGGATTAGCCTGTACATCTGTGCTGTC
Organism: Ctena decussata; assembly: GCA_963989385.1. Taxonomy (NCBI): domain Eukaryota; kingdom Metazoa; phylum Mollusca; class Bivalvia; order Lucinida; family Lucinidae; genus Ctena; species Ctena decussata. Next base: position 43,970,885 of record OZ022512.1, read on the forward strand.
TGATCAGTCTTTCCTGTCGGCATGAAAAACTCTTGAATCCTTGATCATTCCCCAGCCATACATTGCACAGTGAAGGCTATGATCAGACTGTGCAGATGCAGATGTTCTAAAACACATTTTCACATGATGTTACCCAATTTTAATATGGTACCTATGTTGCTCTAAAAGGTCTTAAAATCCACCAATCACTACTTCATTTGAGCTGTGACACAAGAAAATCAACAAAGTGGTTGTGCGTCCTGCGCAGACTCAGATCAGCCTGGGCATCCGACAAGTTTGATAAGACCCTCGCTAAGCGCTTAAAGGGTAGCTAAGGGTCTTAGCTACCTCCATGCAACCAGCGAAGACTCTGATCAGACTGGGCGGATGCCCAGGCTGATCTGAGTCTGCGCTGGGCGCACAACCACATTGTTGTTTTCTCGTGTCGCGGCTCATTTTAAGTAGCCTCAAGGCCACCTACTGAAAAAGAGCTGACCTCTTGGCCATTTGCTTGTATTGTATTGCTTTGTGTCTTGTCTTAATTCTTTCCTATCACATTTGGTGTTTAGGGCAGGATGTAGTAAGGGATTGAGTTGGGTCCTGATTGTTTCCTTCTCATCCACTATTTGTGAAGAAGCTTTTTTATTGTAGGGTAAAGTCGGGTAAATTCGGACAGCGGGTTAATTCGGACAAACCACTGCAAACAGTGAAAATCCAGATGAGACAGCTCATAATAAGCCGTATCATCAGGATGTTCACTGTTTGCCCAGTTAATGTTGTTTTAATTCCAAACAACTGACATATAAAGAAAACAATGTAACTGTCCGAATTTACCGGCTGTCCGAATTTACCCGACTTGACCGTACTGCTAATTAATCTGTTTTATTTTATTCTAAGTATGGAATAACAAAATGAGCCACGACACGACAAAACCAAGGAAGTTGCATGACTTTTTTGTGTGCCAAGCGATATCACAGAGCAGCCTGAGCATCCTGCACAATCTGATCAGAGTCTTTGCTGTCCGCATACTGGTAGCTTAGTATCTTAGCAACTTTTATAGAGCACTGCAAAGACTCTGATCAGACTGGGCGGATGCCCAGGCTGATCTAAGTCTTTGCTGGGCTCACATGCCACTTTGTAGATTTTGTTGTGTCGCAGCTCAAATAATGATTCAATTTCGTACTTTCTTCATCCTTGTTTTTATTCTTGAACTGTGTGAGCCGCTCTTTCTCGAGAATTTCTTTTTCTATTCTGTTCCGTTCCTCAAGCTTCTGCTGTTCCACCAAATATTCTTGCTGCTTTTGCATCAACACCATTTGCTGTAACAGAAAAATTCAGAGCTTAAGCTAAATGGGTACAATTGCAAGGGGAGCAACTCTGCTATTTTCATTTTTGCATCACTTCTCAATGGGAGTCAACTCCTATAGGAAAGAATTTGCTCCTCTAGGAGCAAATTCTTTCCTTTAAGAGCAGACCCCATTATTGAAGGGTTGCAATCCCTCCGGAAAGTCATAAAAGCAAATTTGTGCAAAGTTTAATGATAAGAAGTCTTGCAGACTCTGAGAAACGGAGCTAAATGCAGCCGGCAAACCAGTAATTAGAAGTACTGTTCTGCCTGAAAGTAGGTCAAGTTCAGCAAATAACATTGGTGTTCTGAAGACAATATCACGAAGCATGCTCATATAAAGTTTCACCACAAAAGATCTTATATGACAACAAAAATGACAAAGACAACAACCAAGACACCCCTACCAAGTGATCACTATATCACTACTGCTTGCGGCAAAAAAATTAAGCAAAGTGACAAGACATGCCTGCACTAATAGTGTAGGCCCATAATTACAGGAATCTGGCTTTCTTCATTATTCTTTTTCGAGGCGCAGCCTCGTATAATTTCAATATTGTTCCACATTTCACAAGATTTCATTGGTCAAATAACACGTATGTAAAAATTTAGCCAATGGTATCAAAGGTCAATGAATATTTTATCTTCGTTTTTTCCCGTCTAGTACTGCACTAATAGAAATGTTATCGAAAACAGACGCAGATATTCAAAACTTTCTTTTTATTGTATTAGATCTACTTTCGATTTCTACTTTCAGTTTAATACACAAACAGTGCAAAATGTTGGTAATTATTTTGAAATCAGGTCAATTTTAAGATTGACTGCGGTCCATTTTGGAATTCCAAATCGGACAGCACTATTTTGAGATAGGTCATTGTCGCTACCCAGTGTCAAAATTACGGTTGTGGGTGCCTACCGACATAGCTTACTTATTCATGAAAGTTATTGTCAAATCTTCCACTAGAGACATATAACAAAACACACTTCCATTTAATCTGCGCCGATTATCTTTTTTTAAACATTTTTTTTGTTTATCCTACAGTTCCTATGAAAACAGCAATATATAGTATAAAGCCTCCGGTAAAGAGAGTATTTGATAAGTCTGCAATAATTTTGGTATATCTCCACAAAAAACAAGATGGTTATAATAAGGGCTCATAATGTACAATCAGTTAGTTCAGATCTTAGGATACTTAGAAAAACAACCCCTTTCCACCCTCACTGCAGGAATAGCATGGCGTTGCCCTACTTCAGTGGTTATCACCTTGATACCCCGATATGGGAAGATTCAAAGCATATTCACTCACACTAAAACCTCAAATGTCCCAATAGAATGGGTTATTATCAAATTGCAACACTTTTATAAGCTCCAAGTAAAGTGGAGTTTGTGGATAATTCTGGGGTGATCTTGACCCCTTTATTAGAACTGTCTTTGACAGTATTAATGAGGGGTCACAACGTATGTTGTTATGCAGAACTATGGAAAATAATCCCTAAATTATCCTTGTTAACCCCTCTTATCTGGAGCACTGTAACTATGACAACAGAAAAATCAAATTATACCTCTTAAAATGATGATATAAGTTCATTTTTCTCTCTCCATTCTTTAACTACCACATAAAATGATTTACGACCAAATATGTCTTTTTATTTCTTTGTTATGTCATTCAATTCTGTTTTATACTTTTTAGATGCAACTTACATGAAAACGTACCTCATGCTCAATGTACCTCATTCTCAAATGTATCTCATTCTCAATGCAAATATCGACCAGCCAAACAAGCCTACACATTGTACATTCAGCCAAAAATGAAAATATGCAATTTTGAAAACAGTCTAGATCCAGATGAGGCAGCTCATCATGAGCTGCCTCATCTGGATCTACACTGTTTGTTCTCTAGTCTTTGAATTTTCAATCATGATATAGATTTGACATGACATTTTTTAAATTTTGCAAACATTAATTTTGTCGTCTGCTTTTTGGCACCTTAAGAGTTAGTAAACCAACACAAAACTGCAACATCAGGCACAGAGAAGAACATGACAAGACTGTGTACAATAAACAAAACCTATCCTGTATTTTACTTGTTACAATAGACATTAAAAATTTCCCATGATGGGTTTCTAATTTATTTATGACAAGGTGTCATCTCTTGATGGCTGAAACTAATCTTTAATGAGAATTTTGTTTACGTCTGCTCTTGATTTATTTGCAGCAGACACTCATTAGTAGCAAGTAGCAAGTCTACATCAGTTAAATGGAAAAAATCTAAAGAATCTTAGGTCTGCAATTTGTATTAATTGTCAAGTAGGACAGGTAGGTTTGGCTAGATTAATTCAAAATCTGGAAGCTTTTGCACATCTCAGTTTAAAGTAAATTAAACTGAAGTGAAGTTAAACTACTTTTTCCACAACACTGAAACTTCAACTTTCACTGTTTCTTTTACACAACAAAAAACATTTCTTATTTTCTACGCCCATGGGCGTAGACAATGTTAGGAATAGCTTTTGCTCCTGAAGCATTTTAGAAAAGGCCATGACTGGTTGAATGTTACCTTCCATTGACTGGTTATCATTGTTATTTTGTGTAGGTTTAATCAGGTCCACAAGTATCAGAAAATGATCAACATGGACATGGTGTAGAAGCATCATGAAGAGCCAAACATTTCTAAATACAGGTCACTTCTATTTGGTGACCAAACCTGCTAGCTGACTGGCCTAGGGTAATAACATGCAAACAAGAGTCTAGAAAGCCAACCAGAAATCTGCTAGATTAAAATGAAGAATGTGTGATAGGACGAGGTGAAGACTGACTTGGGTTGGTAGAGGCCTAATTTGATCAAAGAGCCAATCCAATGACTACACAAAGTATCAATGTGTGCTAAACTTTTTGCAAAAGCTAATACTTACTTGTGTAAGAAGGGGGGGGCGGGGGGGGGGGCCAAAATGAAAAAAAGCAGAGATGTTTCCTCAGAAAACTGCTACAGTATAGCAGGAAGATTGGAAATTCCTCAAATTCTAGACCTCCTTTAAAAGTAGGAAGTCACCATAGTTGTCTCCCTTTCAAAATACAAATTCCACAGAATGTTTTTATTATTTCAATTCTCGTAATGATGTCTCCGAATGGGTTGTTTTGCCCGTCAGTATACTGTCATAAAACAGAACTTGACAAAAAGTTTAGGCCACTGACACCAACAGTGAGAAGTCTGCAAGTCGTAAACAAGACAAAAATGGTGGGGAAACTATGGAGGTGTTCTCATACATATTAAGCAGAGCTCTAGATAAGAGGGAGTATTTGGTGATAATTAGGGATAATTTTTGTTAATTCTGCATAAAAATATATGTTGTGACCCCTCATCTGAACCGGGTCACAACATATAGTTTCGATGAAAAATAAGAAAAATTATCCTTAATTATCATCAAATACTCCCTCTTATCTAGAGCTCTGAAAGAAATGTCCAAACCAAGGTGACTCAGATCAACTTCTGAATCTGTGTAGTATGATCAGTCTTCCCTCTTCCAAGAATCTAAATAAAAGTACATTATGTACATGTAACGAAAAATCAAAACTGAGCAGAGCTGATCATAGTGTTGGTGCCTGTCACTGCTAACTTTTTCATTTATTTTTTCATCCTTTCATTTCCTTCTATTAACATGTTCAGAAATTGACAGGCACACTCATTCAACATCTTAGTGAAAATATTTTTTCTCTGTTTTTCCTTCCTCAGAATGCTGACTATTTCCTTTCTTATTTCAGAATAAAGACTAACCAATCAGACGAAAACCAACAAATAGTATGGACAATGGGTACCTGTGAAACACTCAAGTATTGGTATAGTTGTGTCTGAGCAAACAGGGTGGACTCTGCTACTGACAGAGCCCCAGATAAGAAGGGCAAGGGGTAACACATACCGTATTCGACCTAATTAGCACACATGCTCCTATAAGAGCACATTATGGTAATTTTGAAGCATATGACTATAAGCGCACATAATATTCACTGGTTTATCTCTTTGTTAGCTAGTTTACAAGACAAGGTATATCATACGAGAAAAGCTGCTTATGGTCATAGTGGGATAGAGAAGCTTTACAAATGAAAAACTAGAAATGTTTTTCAGAAAAAAACTGATGTCCCCCCACCAGCCCATTTTCCATCCCCTATAATGAAGTCCTCCTGTGACCTTGAAAATGAGGTCAAGGTCACCAGAATCTGATCAGCTCTTAAGCTAGTACCAGTGATGTATTCATGCAAGTTTGGTGAATTTCCATCCATTGGTTCAGGAGATATTATGGGTATAAGAAATTGCCATCTAAGTCCTCCAGTGACTTTGAAAATGAGGTCAAGGTTGCCAAAATCTAAATCAGCTCTTAAGCTAGTCCCAGTGATGTATCCAAGCAAGTTTGGTGAAATTCCATCCATTGGCTCATGAGATATTGTGGTAATAGGAAATTGTCATCTCAGTCCTCCAGTGACCTTGAAAATGAGGTCAAGGTCGCCAGAATCTGATCAGCTCTTAAGCTAGTCCCAGTGATGTATCCAAGCAAGTTTGGTGAAATTCCATCCATTGGTTCATGAGATATTGTGGTGATAGGAAATTGTCATCTCAGTCCTCTAGTGACCTTGAAAATGAAGTCAAGGTCATCAAAATCTAATCAGCTTTTAAACATGTCCCAATGATGTATCCATGCAAGTTTGGTGAAATTCCATCTATTGGTTCAGAAGATATAGTGGGTACAAGAAATTGTCATCTAAGTCCTTCAGTGACCTTGAAAATGAGATCAAGGTCATCAAAATCTAATTAGCTCCTAAAGTTGCCCCAATGATGTATCCATGCAAGTTTGATGAAATTCTATCCATTGGTTCAGGAGATATAGTGGGTACAAGAAATTCTCATCTAAGTCCTCCAGTGACCTTGAAAATAAGGTCAAGGTCATCAAAATCTAATGAGCTTAAACTTGTCCCAATAATGTATCCATGCAAGTTTGGTGAAATTCCATCCATTGGTTTAGGAGATAACATGGGTACATGAAATATTCATCTAAGTCCTTCAGTGACCTTGAAAATGAGGTCAAGGTCACCAAAATCTAATCAGCTCTTAAGCTAGTCCCTATGACATATTCATGAAAGTTTGGTGAAATTCCATCCATTGGTTCAAGAGATATCACACACACAAAGTGGGTACATGAAATTGTCATCTAAGTCCTCCAGTGACCTTGAAAATGAGGTCAAGGTCACCAAAATCTAATCAGCTCTTAAACTTGTCCCAATGATGTATTCATGCAAGTTTGGTGAAATTCCATCCATTGGTTTAAGAGATATCGCGCACGCAAGAAACTGTCACGCCGACGCCCGGGAACCGCACTGAAAACAATATGACGCCGACGCCCGGGAACCGCAATGAAAACAATATGTCCCCCCTCATCTTTGGTGGGGGGACATAATGATAGATTCTGTAGCATTTTTCAGCTCTTCATAATAAATCATTGAAACGTGTGCATGTAAGAAAGAAAACTTACAAGTATTTGCCGCCATTTTGAAAAAGTTAAACGCACAGTGCGCTAAAAGGGTCTATTACTGTACAACTTTTTGCTTATTTACAAAACCTGAGATTGCTGAAGAATCTTAGTTTCATTTACTCCAAGTATTTGTTGCCATTTTGAAAAAGTAAGTACACAGTGAACTAAAAAGGTTGTATGCAGTATATACAACAGTTCCGCAAAACTGTCAGCAGACTATCACAATGCAGTGCTAAACCTCAACAAAAGAATATGCTGGTCATACATGGTGCAAGCTTTCAGGTGATCATGCGCTGATGTAAGTATGTACCAAGTTTGATTACTCTAGAACTTATATATTGTAAGAACAAGGTATAGGTTAAACTCACTCAGCTAACAGACATCCAGAAGTATAGCATACCCTAAAAGTGTATGCTGCCGACGCCAATGACGATGACACCAGAAAAGTGATACATATGTCTCGCTTCTGCTAGTGGCATACATGACAATAGCAAGTATTCCAAGAAACACATTGATGCATCTGCCATGCAAGATGCTTGGGTGGGTACATACAAACATTATGTAAATGTGAATTGTTATCTGTAATAGTCTAAGCAACAGGTGTCATGGAAACATCAATGCAAATTTAACAGTAACAAAATCGAACAATCTGACTCCAAAAAAAAAAAATTATAATAATAAAAGAAAACATGCTTTACCCTCTGTTGCATAGTCTGATCAGGGTCTGCAATGCTTGCCATTCAGCCAAGTTTGATTAAACAGAGCTCTAGATAAGAGGGGTATTTGATGATAATTGAGGGATAATTTTCTTTATTTTTCATTAAAACCATATGTTGTGACCCCTCATCTGAACCGTCTCGGCGAGACGGTTCAGATGAGGGGTCACAACATATGCTTAAACCCAGAATTAACAAAAATTATCCCTAATTATCACCAAATACCCCCTCTTATCTAGGGCTCTGATTAAATATTTAATCAGAGGTCAAAAGCACTTATCTGAATTCACCGATGGAAGCTATCCAAAAAGCACATGAGGTTGTAATGAGCTTCAACAGATTCAACTTGATGACACAGGGCCACTATGACATGGTAAAGACCTCATATCAACATAACATCACAATGACATCATTACAGTGTCATATACCTGCTGATGACATCACACCAGTGTCAAAACCATGTCATTCAGACATCATGTGCCTGTTCACTCACATGTCTCTATTTAAACTCGGTCAAGTCCATTTTGTCCTATGAGGCATGTTTTATAAAACATATTGGCAATCTAAGCAGACTGTGATACAACAGTACTCCTTATGACGATTCAAATCTGCGACTGACACTTCTGTCTAAATCTTCTGTTAACCCTTACAGCGCCAAAAATGAAAATAGTTAAATTTACAAATAGTGTAGATCCAGATGAGGTGGCTCATAATGAGCCTCCTCATCTGAATCTACACTGTTTGTTCTCTACTCTTTGAATTCTCAATATTATATAACTTGGATGAAACATTATTTGAAATTCTGCAGACGTAAATTTTGTCGTCTGCTTCTTGGCGCATTAAGGTACTAAAACATTGGGGTTAAGGTATTAGAGCACAAGGGAGGTAGGAGGGTTCCCCAACTGGCACATAATGTTGAAACAACACTGATTCAATGTTGTTTTAACACCCGCTGTCCATTGGGGTTTTATTCATGATCAAAGTGTATGTACCTTAAAGTGGTCTTGAAGTTGTCTTTCATGTTCTTTTGCTAGTTGCTGTTGTTGAAACTAAAATATACAAAAACAAATCCTAATCAGGTGAATGGGGGCACTTAAGGGGAAGTAATTCTTACTTAGCAAACTGCGACTCCTGAGCTCCAGATAAGCAGTGGTAACAGAGATAATTCAGAAATATTTTTTTCATTTTTTAATGTAAACATAACCACCTCTCGTCGAGACAACTCTAATGAGGGCTTACACAGCGTATGTTTCTGTTGAGATACACAAACAATTATCTTGGGATTATCCTCAAAAGCCAATCTTATCTGGAGCTCTGTAATATCACAGGGTATAAACCAGTCCGCCAATTTTCGCTTCCTGCAGAGACTGTACATCATATTTGGCTTCTGCTGAGACTGTCCGCGAACTCTTGCTTCCTGCCGAGACTTCTGTACCTGATAAATGAATTCCTGCAGAGACTGTCCGCGTGATTCTGCTTCCTGCCGAGGCTCTCAGCAGGAAGCAGAGTCATGCGTACAGTCTTGGCAGGAAGCCATTTTTCGAGGACAGCAGTCCCTGCAGGAAGCAAGAGATCGCGGACAGTCACAGCAGAAGCCAAATATGAGGAACAGTCTCTGCAGGAAGCGAAAATTGGCGGACTGGTTTATATCCTGTGATTACACTGGCGGCTTCTCTTTTAGGAAGATTTGCTATTCTTTCCTTTAAGAGCAGACCCCAGAGCTCTAGATAAGAGGGAGTATTTGATGATAATTAAGGATAATTTTTCTTATTCCTCATCGAAACCATATGTTGTGACCTCTCATCTGAACCGTCTCGTCGAGACGGTTCAGATGAGGGGTCACAACATATGTTTTTATGCAGAATTAACAAAAATTATCCCTAATTATCACCAAATACTCCCTCTTATCTAGAGCACTGAGACCCCAATCCTGGGTTGCAAACAGGAAGCCACAGTCCTGAGTTGTTTCCTACTGTAAAAATGGTGGGAAAACATAGGGTGTATATCCATTCACTTTAAATGATGGGTGATCATCTGGAATATTATGTCAACTGCAGCTAGCCTTCTAAAGGCAACTCCAATGTAAATAAGTGAGAAAAATATACCTAAATTACAATTGGTCCAGAAAGTTTTTCTTACAAAGACGTTATACAGCAGATGCAAACAGGGACGGCTCTGATCAGCTTCCACATCTGCACTGTCTGATCAGAGACCTCCCTTTTTGCATGAACAATCTATAATACCTAGAGAATTCTAAAAAGTGAAAAAAATGTTTTACGTTTTAGCAGAGTAGTTATGCTGGCTGATTTCAGTATTTATGTTACGCACAATGCTTAAGGTCCCTATTCACATGGTGACAATCACCTTTTTTTCAAACTGAGCAACAGCAAAACTGCAAAAACATGCTGATTGACAGTAAATGAAACACGCTTTATCCATTTAGTTGTACCAAATGCATATTGTGGTGAACCACAATATGAATGCGCCACTCACAGAGGTACCTTTTTACATGTGAAAACAGTGAATAATCCACTTCAGCCTGCACACACAGCATCTACACAGTTTAATCCACATCTTTCTGTTCCCATGAGCCATCATTCTGATGATCCTGATGCTGCAGCCTGACCAAATTCTTGCCTTAAAGTAACTTTTATTGTGGCATGACTTAACGTACTATACTACAACCTCCTTATAATACTATTCATTTTAGCACCATTGGATATAATGCTACCATGTTGCTAAGCCTTTAGAGTATATCTCTCTGTACAAGGAGATGAACTATGTTCTCTCAACAATTTAAGTGCCAGAAATGAAAAGGTGTTTTTGCAAACAGCTTAGATCCTGATGAGATGTCTCATCATGAGCTGCCTCATCTTGATCTATACTGTTTGCCCTCTAGTCTTTCAATTCTCAATATAATACAAATTGAACGTAATATTTTTTTAAATTTTGCAGACATAAATTTTGGCATCCGCTTTTTGGCACTCAAAAGGTTAATCAGAGCTCTGGTCATTATCACTGGGTATAAACTGGTCTGCCAATTTTCGCTTCCTGCCAAGACTATCCCTCATATTTGGCTTCCCCAGAGCCTGCCTAAGATTTCTTACTTTTTCCGTGAAAAATGGCTTCAAGCACAGACTGTCTGCATGATCCTCTGTCCTGCCACGAGTCTTGGCAGGAAGTAGAATCATGCAGACAGTCTCAGCAAGAAGCCATTTATCATGCATAGCAGTCTCGGCTGCAGAAGCAAGAGATCATAGACGGTCCTTGTGGAAGCTAAGTTTGCCGGACAATCTCACCAGGAAGAGAAAATTGGCTGACTAGTTAATACCCTGTGATCATGATATATAATAGATTTTTTACCTTATAATGTTCCTGTAGCTGTTTCTCGTGTTCTTGAGCCAGCTGTTGTTGTTGCTGCTGAAACTGGTGTAACAACATTTGTTGTTGTATCTGTTGTTGTTGTTTCAGGCTCGCAAACTGTTGTTGCAGCTGCGGCTGGAGCTGGGACTCGTTAAACATCCCCGAGCTGAGACCCCGCCTCTCCGTCACCGGAGAGCCCAGTGGAGACTGCACTATTTCTGAAAAAAGAAAATGAAATAAATGTTAATTGAGCCGCAAAACGACAAAACCAACAATGTGGTTGTGCGCCCAGCGCAGACTCAGATCAGCCTGGGCATCCGCCCAGTCTCATCAGAGTCTTCACTGTCCGCATGGCGGTAGCTTAGACCCTTAGCTATCCTTTAAGCGCTTAGCGAAGGGTCTGATCAGGCTGGGTAGATGTCCAGGCTGATCTGAGTCTGGGCTGGGAGGATAACAATGTCGTGTGGCGGCTCAATTGTTTATATGGCTATAATTCAGTGTATTTCCAACTCCAGAATGCCCACCAATATCTACATGTCTTATGAAATTTGGCTATGAGATGGGGTTTGCCCCTTTAAAAGCAATACCAAAATCTTGATCCAGAGCTCTAGATAAGAGGGGCATTTGTTGATAATTAAGAGATAATTTTTTTTATATCTCTTTGAAACCATATGTTGTGACCCCTCATCTGAACCGTCTCATCGAGACGGTTCAGATGAGGGGTCACAACAACTGTTTTTATGCAGAATTTACAATAATTATCTGTAATTATCACTAAATACTCCCTCTTATCTAAAGCTCTGTTGATCCATGTCATGAGATGGATCTAGATTTTTTGGATTGTTTTGGTAGGGAAAACCCAACCCAAAAAATCTGGTAAATGTGGTTCTGAACTGTACAAGTGGTTCTGTGTAAAGTAAGCTGTCCCAGCAGAATGATACTCTCTAAACAGTTCAACTGTACACCATGTCCGAGTTAACCTGTACCATTTAAGGGTGTTAAACTGTATAGTCATTTGCTTCTCTTGTGTGTGAGTACCTCACATTTAATGGTGGTTGTGACGATACAATTTAATAATAGATGCATCTTGAGTGTATGAGAAGCTCTGATTTTTTTTATTAATGGATGTGACTGTACAGTTCAGTGATGCCTCTTTTGTGTGTAGATAAAATTTATTGGTGGGTGTGACTGTGCAGTTCAATGATGCCTCTTTTGTGTATGAGTAGCTCAAATTTACTGATGGGTGTGACTGTACAGTTCAATGATGCCTCTTATGTGTGTGAGTGGCTCAAATTTACTGATAGGTGTGACTGTACAGTGTAATGATGCCTCTTTTGTGTATGAGTAACTCAGATTTACTGATGGGTGTGACTGTACAGTTCAATGATGCCTCTTTTGTGTATGAGTAACTCAGATTTACTGATAGGTGTGACTGTACAGTTCAATGATGCCTCTTTTGTGTATGAGTAACTCAGATTTACTGATGGGTATGACTATACAGTTCAATGATGCCTCTTTTGTGTATGAGTAACTCAGGTTTACTGATGGGTGTGACTGTAGAGTTCAATGATGCCTCTTTTGTGTATGAGTAACTCAGATTTACTGATGGGTGTGACTGTACAGTTCAATGATGCCTCTTTTGTGTATGAGTAACTCAGATTTACTGATGGGTGTGACTGTACAGTTCAATGATGCCTCTTTTGTGTATGAGTAACTCAGGTTTACTGATGGGTGTGACTGTACAGTTCAATGATGCCTCTTTTGTGTATGAGTAGCTCAGATCTATTGGTGGGTGTGGCTGTACAGTTCAATAACAGTTGCCTCTTACCAGAGTTAGTAGCTCACCTTTGTTGTGAAATAGAGGCATCACGACTTTTCTGTAAATAAGGATTGACAGAAATGTTTTGCCGTGAGAAAGCTGTTACATGAAACAGCTTTACGACAGAAATGCAAAACAGGTTCATTTAAAGTTCTTTATAAATACTAAAAAGGTAGCCATCTGGTGCTGGGTGAGGTTGAATTTGTACCATTCATGCCATAAAGATGCTATACAATAGTAACTAACTATACTGCACACTGTCAATGAATTCACACTATTCTAACTCATGACTTAACACATTCACACTCATGACTTAACATACCGTATCCACACTTGTGATTTAACATACTTCATATCTGTGACTTTTAGAGCTGCAACAATTCACCCAACGACCGATTCGATTCGATTTCGATTTCAGACACCTCCATTCGATTAATTCGATTCGATTCATGATTGATTTTATGCTACCTTAAGTCATCATGTTTATCACTTTATTTTGTTATATTTACACTTCTATTTATCTTAGGGGTGCATCTTTGAGCACAGGTTTCTGCGAGTCATCGTTAGACGCCATTTTGATAACCCTACCGATAAGGAAACGAAACACCCGTATTGATTGGATGACCTAATTATTACTGACCAATCGTACGTTACGTTATAAACAGCGTTATAATATTAAGAGCGGGTCTAAAACACGGACTTCCGTTTTAATTGAGGGCCCATGCGGGGGGTTGTGAATAGAATCGAAATTAGTGGAGTTGTTATCGGAATCGAATCGGCCCTTGTGAACCGGATTTTTGATGCATCAAAGTGAATCGTTGCACCTCTAGTGACTTTGCGAAGAAGCGGTTCTTGAGAAACATGCAATTATGTACGACAAATGCTTAGAGTCCCAGAGCAACAGATAACGCGTTTTTGAATCCTCATTAAGCCAGGCAGTGACTGAAAAACTGTCAAACTAACAGTAAAAGGGTATCTTTTTGTATGACGGAATAATGAAGGCAGTTAAAGAAGAGAGATGGGCTTTGTCTTTCATATGCTGTGCTCAGGATACATAAGCCTCTAACACCCATTGCCCTCATGGCCACTGGGCTATAGAGAAACTTTCACCCTTTTAACCTTTCTTACATCCAACCAGCTCTATTTGTTGAAGGCATATACCAGTGAGATTATTTCTCTGTGTGACTATGAACAACTCTTGCTTTACCATTATAAGTATATCTGCAACTAAAGTCAAAATGAAAGCTCCATGCTTCTGATGCTGGAAGACTTATCAAGTCTGGTCTGGACAAAGACGATGACAGACCATCAAAGAGCAGGACTATTTCAGTCGATATTTATACAATGTCCAACTGAAGCCAATGCAATGTCATGACATTTCATTGCCATTGATGTTATGTTGCCACTGGACAAATGTTGAAAATTCTTATATATACTTACCGAATTATGACTCTTTCACCTTTGACAATATCTTTTTTTAAAGACATTTCTTGTTTCAGCAATAAATTTAAACCTTAAAGGGCCAAGAAAGCAGACATCAAAATTTACGTCAGCAGAATTTGAAAAAAAAAACAAATTGCAGTCCAAACTATGTTATAATGTAAATCGAAACACTAGGTGGCAAACAGTGTAGATTCAGATGAGATGGCTCATTTGAGCCATCTCATCTGGATCTACGCTGTTTGCAAATTCAACTATTTTTGTGTTTGGCTCTTTAAGAGTTAATACTATCAGTACTGGAACAGAAAAATACCAGACCTACTGTGCAAATAATTCCACAAAAAAAGTTTTTTCTCTCATTAAAGTAAGCCCTACATTTTTCTTACCTATTACTTGAATAGTATTACAACTGTGGCATATATATTCTGAGAGCTTCAGAAATGGGAAGCCTTTGAGGAAAAATCTGCGCTGTATTCTTCTTACTTCTCCATGAAAACATACATTGTTACCCCTCATTAGAACCACCTCGGCGAGGACATTCTAATGAGGAGTCGCAATGTATGCTTTTATGGCCGATTAACAGAAATATCTAAGAATTATCATTTAAATACTTGCCACAGCTGGAGCTCTGATATTAACAAACAACCTTCAATACAGATTAACCTCAGTTAAACTTTCAATAATCTTAACCTCAGCTCAATTATTACTGAGACACAACAATGGCTCTTCTTGTGGTTTCAATGTTTACTTGTGGTTGTGGGTTATGCAAAGTCAAGGTGAATGCCACTGACTGGAGCAAAGTCATTATTACAGGCAAAAGAGCAATGAACGTGATAGGTTAGAAGTCGGTTTCAACAGTCTTTCAGCCATATCAAAAAGCTTAATATTTCTGGAAGCTCAACTCATTTGGTCCCCACCACTAGCAAAGCAAGGGACATTGGTAACAGCAGCTGTCCATCATGCTGTCATTTTGTCACTCACACTGTTGCAAGCAATAACATAACCCTTTGGACATGGTCAAGGAGTTATCTCCCTTTGTTCAATACTCAATCATTAGTTATCTCCCCTTGACCAAGTTACAAACTGGACTGTATAACTCTTTTACTGATCAGTATAAATGAACGCAACCTCAAAAATGTTTGCATTACACAATATTGTATTGCATAAGCTATTTCATGAGTTATCTGGTCTTTACTGATTATAACCCACTTTTGAAATTACATTACATTCTAATGCACTTACAAATATAACACGACGTCTTATTGGATAACGTCAAAAATTTGCGACAGTATTCTGCAATATACTGTCGCAAACCCGACGTCATTCAGTAACGTCGCTTCTCATTGGCTGATGTTTAGTTTTACGTTGCTGACAGCGCTTGAAATGGGTGCAAAATAGTACATTATGAAAGGTGAAATGTGGAAAAGTGCATTAGAATGGGGATAACTGTATTGAAAATTGTCATTTGGGGAGGTAAATCATGGGTTTTATGGTCGCAAATTGCGTTTTATGGCTCCGCTGGCGCGTCGCCGTAAAACGAAATTTCCGACCATAAAACCGATGATTTACCTCCCAAAATGACAATTTTCAAGACAGTTATCCCCTAATTATGGCCAGTTTTTGATATGTAAAATTCTATGCCTAGGCTATAATATTATGTTCTCATTCTGGGATATTTTCATGAAAAGTCGCTTGAATAAGACAGACAACTCTCAGTCTGTTAAGTTATCAGTTATCTGCCCTTGACAAAATTTCTTGTCTTGGTTATAGCTTAATTCTTCACCATGCATCCAAGTGAGATGAAATGTCATGAATAAGAAAAACAACTCATGTATTCTTGAATGTTTTGTCCAATCTTTATCACATTGAGAATTTAGACAGTCTAAATCCAGATGAGGCGGCTCATCTGGATCTATGCTGTTTGCAGATACAACTAAATTGTGTTTTCATTTCTTAGATATGTCATTGTAAAATATCTTACCACATACAGACATGATCAGACAAAAAAAGTTTCTTCAGATTTGTACTGATATAAATTTCTACATAAAGATATTTCGAAAATCACGTATAATTTCTACAATCTGTCACAGTAAACGTTGTTGTTTTTTCTCCGCCTTGTGTGTCCACCTGAATTGATATGCAGGCTAATCGAAGCGCAAGTAGGTCAGGTATGCAACATGGCACCGTTTCCATCTGTTTGTACAGGTAATTAAATCCAAAACACTATAGGTAGATTGTAAAAGCGATCACCTTTCAATGCAATCATTTTATCAATACTTGTTATTATGAAACGTGTCACAAACGTCACAATAAAAGTAAGATTACGCTGATTTATGAGCACGTAGAGATTTAATTCAGTCAGTAGTTAGGTAATTAGTGCTCAGTGTATTACAGAAATTACTGGTATGAACAGCTTTAAACAGAAATTATAGCATTGCTCTTTAACCCTTAAAGCACCAAAAATAAACAAAGTTTGCAAAATTTCAAAACATGTTTCATCCAAGTTATATCATATTCAGAATTCAAAGACTAAAGGGGTGAATAGTGTTAATTTAGATGAGGAGGCTCATGATGACCCGCTCATCTGGATCTATGCTGTTTGCAAAATCAAACCATTTTCATTTTTTAACTCTTTAAGAGTTAAACATACCAGCTGGCATGAATAATACTGTTACCGGTGCTAGTCTGATCTGTGTGGCCGATCAGCGCGTGTTCAAAAGTGATTTATATGAACTTAATTGTGTGTAAATACTTTAACTCTTTAAGCACCAAAAAGCAGACGACAAAATGTACGTCTGCAACAAGAGGCCCAAATGGGCCTGATATCGCTCACCTGGCTTTTGTATCTGAATGATCCCCATTCTGATACAAAATTGGTCCAATTCCAGAGATTTTCTCAATTTCACATTTTGCTACTTTTAGTAACAGAGGCCAACTTGTCTGGTCTTTATATATTTACTTTTGAAACACCTCAAGGCAAGAATCATTTTGCCACAAATTTCATCAAAATCCATTCAGGGGTTACTGAGATATTACCTGTTTCATGTTTTGTGCTATTTTTAGTAACGGCAGATGGCGGCCATCTTCGAATGCCAAAATGCAAAAAATTGAAAAGCTTTCATGCAAGGACCATTTTGACACAAAATTGGTCCAGTTCCATTGTAATGTTCTAAATTTCAAATTTTGCTATTTTAAGTAACAGAGGCCAACTTGACGGGTCAATATGTGTTAATTTGTGAAACACATCAAAGCAAGAATCATTTTGCCACAAATTTTGTCTCAATCGCTTCAGCGGTTAATGAGATGTTGTCATTTTCATGTTTTGTGCTATTTTTAGAAACGGCAAAGGGCGGCCATCTTGGAATGCCAAAATGCAGAAAATCGAAAAAGCTTATTGAAATGATCAATCTGACAGAAAATTAGTCCAATTCCATTGAGATTTTCTTATTTTCACATTTTTCTATTTTTAGTAACAAAGGCCATTATGACTTGTCTATATTTAGTTACTTTTGAAACATCTCAATGCAAAAATCATTTTGACACAAATTTCGTCAAAATCTATTCAGCGGTTACTGAGATATTGTCATTTTCATGTTTTGTGCTATTTTTAGTAACGGCAGGTGGTGGCCATCTTGGAATGCCAAATTGCAATTAATCGAAATGGCTTCATGTAAGGAACATTCTGACACAAAATTGGTCCAATTCCATTCAAGGGTTCTTGAGTAATTGTCATTTTATGTTTGTGCTATTTTTAGTAACGGCAGATGTCGGCCATCTTGGAAGCCAAATTGCAATTAATCGAAACGGCTTCATGCATGGAACATTCTGACACAAAATTGGTCGAATTCCATTCAAGGGTTCTTGAGTAATTGTCATTTTTATGATTGTGCTATTTTTAGTAACGGCAGATGTCGGCCATCTTGGAAAGCCAAATTGTAATTAATCGAAATGGCTTCATGCAAGGAACATTCTGACACAAAATTGGTCGAATTCCATTCAAGGGTTCTTGAGTAATTGTGATTTTTATGTTTGTGCTATTTTTAGTAACGGCCCCCATGGTGGCCATCTTGGATAGTCAACTGGCACAAAATTGAAATAATTCCTTTTAAGGACCATTGCTGACCAAATCTGACCACAATCGATTGCCTTTTCTTGAGATACTGACATTTGAGCAAAATCGGTCTTGTAAACGCTAAGTAGGTCACTGTGACCTAATTCCGATATAGATTTTTTTCATTTTTACAATTTTTAATCCCAAGGTCCCATTAATATTCCACGCAAACTTTCAGCCAAATATACCAAATGGTTCTGGAGAAGAAGTTGATTTTGTTCTTTTTGCTATTTTTAGTAACGGTGGCCATCTTGGATTCTTGACCTGACCCAATTTTACAATTTTGAAACCCTGCAGTCTGGTCATGCTCCACGTGAAATTTGAAACCCATGGGTGCAGTGGTTTTAGAGAAGAAGTTGTTTGAAGTCGTTTGAATATGTCGTTTTTTGACATTGGCATTTGAGCAAAATTACACTCGTAAACAGAAAGTAGGTCACTGTGACAAAACTACGCTACAGATTTTTTTCATTTTTACAATTTTGAATACCAAGGTTTCATTGATGTTCCATGCCAAAATTCAGACAAATATACCCAGTGGTTCTGGAGAAGTTTATTTTGTTGTTTTTGCTATTTTTAGTAACGGCGGCCATCTTGGATTTTCAACCTGACCCAATTTTACAATTCTGAGACCCTGGAGTCAGGTCATGCTCCATGTGAAATTTGAGAACCATGGGACCAGTAGTTTTACAGAAGAAGATGTTTGAATATTTGTTTTTAGGTGTTGACGGACACATTCCGTGACGACGCACGACGCACGCCGGACACATTGGTATGACAATAGCTCACTATGGCCCTTCGGGCCAGGTGAGCTAAAAATTAAACAAGAGGCCCAAATGGGCCTGATATCGCTCACCTGGCTATTGTGCAACGGGACCATTCTGATAAAAAATTCGTCCAATTCCACTGAGAATTTCTCATTTTCACATTTTGCTACTTTTAGTAACAGAGGCCAACTTGCCTGGTCTTTATATATTTACTTTTGAAACACCTCAATGCAAGAATCATTTTGCCACAAATTTCATCAAAATCCATTCAGGGGTTACTGAGATATTACCTGTTTCATGTTTTGTGCTATTTTTAGTAACGGCAGATGGCGGCCATCTTGGATTGCTAAAATGCAAAAAATCGAAAAGCCTTCATGCAAGGACCATTTTGACACAAATTTGGTCCAGTTCCATTGAGATTTTCTGATTTTCACATTTTTCTATTTTTAGTAACAGAGGCCAATATGACTGGTCTACAGTTAGATATTTTTGAAACATCTCAATGCAAGAATCATTTTGACACAAATTTCGTCAAAATCGATTTAGCGGTTACTGAGATATTGTCATTTTCATGTTTTGTGCTATTTTTAGTAACGGCAAATGGCGGCCATCTTGGAATGCCAAAATGCAAAAAATCGAAAAAGCTTAATTAAAGGACCATTCTGACACCAAATTAATCCAACTCCATTGAGATTTACTAATTTTCACATTTTTCTATTTTTAGTAACAGAGGCCAATATGAATGGTCTACAGTTAGATATTTTTGAAACATCTCAATGCAAGAATCATTTTGACACAAATTTCATCAAAATCCATTCAGCGGTTACTGAGATATTGTCATTTTCATGTTTTGTGCTATTTTTAGTAACGGCAGATGGTGGCCATCTTGGAATGCCAAATTGCAATTAATCAAAACGACTTAATGCAAGGAACATTCTGACACAAAATTGGTCCAATTCCATTCAAGGGTTCTTGAGTAATTGTCATTTTTATGTTTGTGCTATTTTTAGTAACACCAGATGGCGGCCATCTTGGAATGCCAAATTGCAATTAATCGAAATGGCTTTATGCAAGGAACATTCTGACACAAAATTGGTCCAATTCCATTCAAGGGTTCTTGAGTAATTGTCATTTTTATGTTTGTGCTATTTTTAGTAACGGCCCCCATGGTGGCCATCTTGGATAGTCAACTGGCACAAAATTGAAATAATTCCATTCAAGAACCATTTCTGACCAAATCTGGTCAGAATTGGTTGCATTTTCTTTAGATATTGACATTTGAGCAAAATCGGCCTTGTAAACGCTAAGTAGGTCACTGTGACCTAATTCCGCTATAAATTTTTTTTATTTTTACAATTTTTAATATCAAGGTCCCACTTATGTTCCATGCAAACTTTCAGCCAAATATACCAAATGGTTCTGGAGAAGAAGTTGATTTTGTTGTTTTTGCTATTTTTAGTAACGGCGGCCATCTTGGATTTTCAACCTGGCCCAATTTTACAATTCTGAGACCCTGGAGTCAGGTCATGCTCCATGTGAAATTTGAGAACCATGGGACCAGTAGTTTTAGAGAAGAAGTTGTTTGAAGTTGTTTAAATAGGTCATTTTTTGACATTGGTATTTGAGCAAAATTACACAGGCAAACAGAAAGTAGGTCACTGTGACAAAACTCCGCTACAGATTTTTTTCATTTTTACAATTTTGAATACCAAGGTTTCACTGATGTTCCATGCCAAAATTCAGACAAATATACCCAGTGGTTCTGGAGAAGAAGTTTATTTTGTTGTTTTTGCTATTTTTAGTAACGGCGGCCATCTTGGATTTTCAACCTGACCCAATTTTACAATTCTGAGACCCTGGAGTCAGGTCATGCTCCATGTGAAATTTGAGAACCATGGGACCAGTAGTTTTACAGAAGAAGATGTTTGAATATTTGTTTTTAGGTGTTGACGGACACATTCCGTGACGACGCACGACGCACGACGCACGACGCACGCCGGACGCATTGGTATGACAATAGCTCACTATGGCCCTTCGGGCCAGGTGAGCTAAAAAATGCCTTGTCCAAGACATTTCATATTGAGAATCTAAAGACTAGCGGGCAAACAGTGTAGATCTAGATGATGCGGCTCAATATGAGCCGCCTCATCAGGATCTACGCTGTTTGCAAATTCAGCTATTTTCGTCACTGGTGCTTAAAGAGTTAATGGTGCTAGTCTGATCTTTGTGGCGGATCAGCATGGGTTCAAATCGTATAGGGCAAAGAAAGTGACTTATATTAACTTAATTGTATGTAAATATCAACTTAATTGTATGTAAATAGTTTAACCCTGTCCAATTTTCAGCCAGTTCCGCTCAAAGAGATATCCAGATTTTGTGAAAAGGTCTGCACCACTGGAGGTAACTCCACTTACACTTAGTTGCTATTCCTACGTCAACTCTTGCGACAGCTGTCAGATAGGTATCGCAATATGAATACCAATATATTACCTTAACCGCAATATGAATACCAGTATTTGAGCCGCGACTTGTGAAAACCAATGAAGTGGTTGTGCGCCCAGTGCAGACTCAGATCAGCCTGGGCATCTGCGAAGTCTGATCAGAGTCTTCGCTGTCCGCATGGAGGTAACTTAGGTCCTTAGTTACCCATTAAGCACTTAGCAAAGAGCCTGATCAGACTGGGAGGATGCCCAGGCTGATCTGAGTGCACTGGGCGCACAACCACTTTGTCGGTTTTCTTGTGTCGTGGCTCATTTTATCTTTACCACAATACAAATATCAATGTTTTTTCTTTACTATCTTCATCAAAATTTACTATCAATTATCTTCAATCAAACTATATCTTGATAAAACAAAACTATAGTATTTTTTATATTTACAGAAACGAGGTCAATGTCACCACACTGTCCAAGGTTGACTGGCTCACTGCAACAAGGTCACTGACTAGTAGATGAAAGTAAATGCCCTAGACATTCATAAATACCTGAGTATATGGTCTAGACCAGGGGTCAGTGTAGAGGGAAAAGTGGGAGAAATAGTTTCCCCAAACTGAGTGACTTAATTCTCCCTAATTTGAGCTGAGGGAGAAGTCAAAATAATAAATTCAGAATTTCAAACACAACTTCTCCCTGAAATTCAGAAAATGTTGCAAAACTTCTCCCTGTCTGAGAACTCTAGGCTGGCTCCTGCTAGACCCAGATCAGACTTCTAGGATCCGCCCACCAAGATTTCCTTAATAATTCTGCTTGACACTTGTTCTTGAATCTGCCTGTTTAGAATTCAGCGAGATATTGACAGATCAATCAAAGACAGCTGTAACAATACAAAATTGTTACAGTAGCTACCGAAAGTATTCCAACAGTGAACACCTCAAATGATTCTCTGATGGACTCTTCAGATTTCAAATTTTGATGGAACTTCAAGCATTAATTTTCATTCTAGTAATATCTGTGAAAATTTTTCATAGATGCTGAAAAACAGTGTAGTCCCAGATCAGACTGATCTGAGTCTACAATGTTGAGCCTTTTTTTTTACAAATGTTCAGAAAAATTACGGAACCAAAAGCTGCTACTAACAGAGTCTTAAAACTCTGCAGGAGGCCGTTTCAAAGACCTGTTTGTTAAACTGTTCTAATTTTGTCCTGTTATCTTCTTAATCATAGGTCATTCATTATTAAATGATCTGTTTTGCAAGACATGATACCTTATGGCCTGAGTGAACTGTGGGGAGTCTGGTCTGCATCTGTGCAGATTGATCTAAGTATTCACTTCACTCAAAGACTCCATTACGTGACTCCACTCCAAGACTCCACTCCGTATTTTATACTTTGCCTCATTGTTGACTCGAATGGAACACATATCAGACTGGGCAGATGCCCATGCTGCGCGGAATCTTCAAGATGGTCATGGTATATGTGGCCTTCAAGGACCTGATTCTTAGGAGCCCCAGTAGCTCAGTGGGTTAAGGACTGGCCTGCTGACCCAGCAGCCCCGAGTTCAATTCCCACTGGAGGAAGAAATCTTTTCAACTATAAACAGGGTTCCATTGCACACAAGCCTTTCATTATTACCTTCCCATCAGCCTGATATAACTGGAAAACTGCTGAAAGGGATGTAAAATGGCAAGTTAACCATACATCAGAGAATCTTAGACGATTTACTAGCTAAAATGGTAAAATTGCAAAGCTGGATGACCACTGAAAGAGGTCATTTATTTTATGCATCTGTTTAAAATATAGTCCACCTTTTAACCCAGTTTTACACCTAGCCATAGCCACAGATCTAACTCTACATTAACCCTAACTGAAACTTAACCTAACCCTAAGCCTAACCCTAAACTCACTCCAGCATAACAAAAATAAATCTTGAAGTTTCCAGTGTTTTATTGTGGCAGACAGATTCTAAGACTAGTCAAAATGACAAAATATTGAAATCTGAGTTAAAGAATAACAAATTTATTAAACTTAACATATTTCTTCTTATAAAGGCTCCTCTCTAATAAACACCCCTCTCTCACTGTGGATAAATACCACCCAGACTGACTTCAGACCACCAAAATTGGTCATTCAATGCCTTAATTTGTCCCACAGTGCCATTTATAAGACTTGTGCAGAGCTCAAAATAAGAAAGGATATCAGGGATAATTCAGAGATAATTTTTTCTTATTTCTCAATGGAAACATATGTTGTGACCTCTCATTAGAACCGTCTCAGCGAGACGGTTCTAATGCCGGGTCACAATGTATGTTTTAAAGGAAAAATAAGCAAAATTGTCCCTAAATTCCCCCTGTTACCCATTCTTATCTGGTGCACTGTTGTGTACTGCACTGCCAGGGGCATTTTTGAAGAAATAAGGTATACCATTGATTTGTCCTCTGCCAATATCTAATATTTGTGTCCTGTTTCTCAAGACATCCTGTTAATTCTGTGAAACTTCAGGTGCAAAAATGTCAATATTTGTGATGGTTTGTGGTTTATTAGGTCTACCATTCTTGCCCTAATTATCTGAACACCTTAAACATCGTTTGTGATAATCCTTAACATTGGAACAATCGGATCTGCTGATCAAAAACTTCTAACTGGATCCACAAACAGTGCAGACCCTGAACAGACTGCAGTCTGATCAAATGATCAGACTGCAGCCTAATCAGGGCCTGCCCTGTCTGTTACAATATTTTAAGGTCATAATGGCATATTGGGGGTGGATTATTGGCAGACACCAAGGAGCCACCACAGGCAAGCCTATGCTGATAGGCCTACTGTGGACTCAAGACAAAAATAAACAAGGACAGACAGCACAGACTTGTGACTGCCTATGCTGTCTGTATCACATATGTATGCACCCTGAAGCATCTACAAACACAAAACAAAGGCCCTTCCTTGACCACACAGAGGCTAAGATTGGTTTGTTTATATGCTAAGTATCTTTTTTCCTTGCTGCGGCTGACATGTCGTTAGGTTAGAATGATATTCTTAGCAGTCCCAGGAATCTTAATGTTAATAACAGGTATTCCACTCAACCACCAGTTACACACATAAACCCCTCTTTTTTCTTTTAATTTTCTGCATGAAGATTTAAAATATGCTGTGACCCCTAGTGAGCAGGGACTCCCATATTATAAGCCATGGCCACTGCCATGACCTAATGAAACCAATCTTAACACAGGAAATCTTCGCAGGCAAATAAAATACAACCCTTTGACTGCTGAGCCCAACTATTGATGTTTTAGCAGGGCAGTTTCAGAGGGGTAGGTCCACTTGAGTGCCTGTCAGAATTGTAGGAATGCAGATTATCAATTCAATTCAATTATTTATTCAGAAAATTGCTAAATATATTTAGTGCATCTAAAATACATCATGATCTAATACTATATATCTTCCAAGCAAAGACCTCGCAATGACATCACACTGATGTCTCATCAAGGTCTGAGTGAGTACAACGCCATTCAGACGTCATGCCCCCACTGGAATTAAGAGCTGACATGTTCTGCAGGTCATGTACCCTGGACAACCAGGATAGACATGCAAAACAAGAAAGTCAAGACAGTATTCAGAGCAGTGCAACTTTTATCAGCAACTCTGCTGCGGGCACTGTCCCACAACACTCCACCCAAACCACTTCCGAAAACCTTTTCTTCTCAGCAACTCTGCTCCCGGCACTGTCCCCCAGCGCTCCAGCTGAACCACTTCCAAACCAATCTCTTTAGCATTTCTTGCTTTAATATTTTCTTTTCTTCTGGTCTGCTGATGCAAAATTGCCATTTCATACAATCACTCATCACTAGGCGAACTGCAAACAGTGCAGACCCCTATCAGACTGCTCCTTGGGCACTATTTTGTGCAAGCAAATCTGTCTCAATATTAAGGGGCAATGTGCTATACACAAAAAGCCAAGTGGCTAACCAACAAATATATGTAAACAATCATACTTTATGACAACACAATGTTCCAAAATAATACCAGTAATGATTAATTATTTATACCAAAAATAGCTAACAAAGAAAAATGGCCCACTATCTACAGCCAATTTAATTGATAAAACCATTATGCATATACTTGCTTTAAATTCAGGGAAAGCAACTCTGCAATTTTCATTTTTGCTGGGGGTCAACTCTTAAAGGAAAGAATTTGCTTCTTTCGAAGCAAATTCTTTCCTTTAAGAGCAGATCCCTTTTTAGAAGGGCAAGCTACATCGTCCAGGGAAGCAATCAGAAACCATGAAAATAAAATGGCCAGAAAACAAGGTGTACCCTGAGCTACTCCCCCATGTAAAAATTTTCCCAGATTATCATCAAATATTGTCCATTTGCTCCCAAACGCAATGGGGACTTTGCCCTCTCGAAAATGACGAATCGGCAGTTAAAAGGTTCTTTTGCCTTCAGGATTCTTATAAAAACACGAATTTCCAAACCCAGAAGATTAAAGGTCAGATTCCGCACAGCAAGATTTTTTTTTTCTCTTTTTTGCTCCCTATGTAGCTAAATGAACTAATTAACCTCTGCTTATTCCTGCCATTCATTAATTATTTATTGACACAAGAACTGTTTTGTACCTAAAAACCTAATTTCGAAGCCATGCAGGTAATGATTTTTGCAACAAGTATTCCAAACCTGTGACCCAGTAGCCAAACTGAACTTAACTAATTTTTCCCCATGTTAAAATGAAGAATTGTTTTAAAGAATAGCATTTTGGATGTCTGTATCTATAAGTTTAGAATTTGCGTCCAATTTTAAATACCCTACTAATCCTAACAAGAGGCCTCTGCTCTAAGAAATTTTCCGAAAATAATGTTATATATACTTTCATGAAATCCTGTTTGCTTCTCTGAATGAGGTAGCTCCTTCAAATAAGGTCTAATCAGTCCAAAGTAACTGAAATATTCTTGAAAGAGTCAAACGGCCCCAAATAATCATTTTGTTTTTTGCATTGTATCAGCTTCTGTAACATCTGACGCGGATTAAAAGAATGACATCAATAAAAGCATCGCAAACGACTGCGTGATACCCCGCCACTGCAAACCTTTTTCACACACCCATTTTTCCAGATTTATGCACGTATATAGCCCAGGGCCAGGGGCAGGGGGAAATAACTCCTATGGGGTAAATTTGAGCATCACTGGAGGCTTTCATCACTCTGATCATTTGCTGAAAGTTTCAGAAAAATTGCTTCAAACTCTGATTTTATATGGAATTTTTCATTATTTTATACATGTATATAGTCCCAGGGCAGGGGCAGATAACCCCCGACGATAAAATTTCTGTGCTCATATAAAGCTTTTGTTACTTTGATCATGTTTGTGAAGTTTCATCATGATACTCCAAGTAGTAAAGGAACTAGAGGCCAAAAACCATTTTTCGTACATTGAAAAGTGCCATAACTCTGTCAGAAATTAACGAAATTTGCCCATTAACAATCCCAAGCGAGACATTCTTAGTACAAATGCATATGCAAAATTTGAAGGAAATCCGTTGATAAATACTTAATTTATCGAACGGAAATGAAGTGCGGACGGACAGACGGACGTACGTACGATGGACGGATGGACGGACGAACGGACAGACACACGGACCCTAACGTGAAAACATAATACCCCGCCACGAACGTGTGGCGGGGTATAATAAGTGAGACATTGGACGAAAACAGACCTTAACACTTTAAGTACCAGTGATGAAAAAAGTACAATTTGCAAACAGCGTAGATCCTGATGAGGCGGCTCATGATTATCTTAAAGTGGGTTTAAAGGTGATGCTTTGATGCAAATTGATCACTGTTTACTTGCCAAAGAGCAATCTATTAATAGCAGAAACAACAACTGTCAACAATCCTCACTGACAACTAAGCACCGGTGATGAAAATAGCAGAATTTGCAAACAGTGTAGATCCTGATGAGGCGGCTCATCATGAGCCGCCTCATCTAGATCTACACTGTTTGCCCTCTAGTCTTTGAATTCTCAATTTGAAATGTCTTGGACAAGGCATTTTTTGAATTTTTGCAGACATGAATTTTTGTCGTCTGCTTTTTGGTGCTCACAGAGTTAAATCTTTGTAAACTGATCTGAGTCTTAAAGATTCCCCAAGATTCGAGTTTTTATGCAAACAGGGAAATTTCTGACCAGGCAGCATAGACACACAGGCTATAATCAAAGTTTTGGCCGTTTACCATTCCATCTGTATACATTGTAAAAACAATCTGTTCAATTTTTAAAAGCATTTATGATAATTATTTTAAGTGTCCCAATTTTTAGAAATTTTTATGGTAATTGTAGTGACTGGATATCTCTCCCACAGTGCAATTTACGCCAACTTATTCCGATATTTCTAAAACTATTGATACATCAATGCAGCAATAACACTACTCAAATTCATGACTGTACCTACAAAAGCAAGCTTCTAAAAGAACCTTGAGGAGTGACGTAATTAGTTGTTTACTCGATGCAAAAATAACCTGGTAAAAACCGCTATTTACACGTCAATTCTTGGGTTGATGGCGAAAACATCTGGCAACATGTTATTACTTCAAGCACCAGAGACGAAAACAGCCAAATTTGCAAATAGCGTAGATCTTGATGAGGCCGCTCATGATGAGCCGCCTCATCTAGATTTACACTGTTTGCCATCTAGTCTTTGAATTCTCAATTTGAAATGTCTTAGACAAGGCATTTTTTTTATTTTTGCAGACGTAAATTTTGTTGTCTGCTTTTTGGCGCTTAAACCAACATGAGCTTGAAATCCCACAGATATCTGTCAGTTACTGTAGCCTGCTGAGTAGAAATCATGATTTTACTACCCTTCAACACAGACTGGGGGATCGATGATCTGGGGTCCCGGGTCTGGGGTTGGCACTGCCGGCAGCAATGGCGAAATAGAAGGATAAATGACTTGCGATTTAACCCTATTGCACTTAAAACGGCCAAATCTCTATGGAGTTTTGGTTGTCTTGAGTGCAATAGGGTCAAAGTCTTTTTCAATCATATTTCAGTCAATGGGAGGGTGATAATGGAAGGCTTTAAAAGTGCAATGGAACCTCTCTTATGGTTGCCAATATTTCCACCTCCAGCAGGATTTGAACCCAGACTGCTAGCTTAGCAGGCATTAGATAATCTAGAGGTTAAAGAAGATTCAGAACCTGTGGCCAGACTGGTTGGTTGGTTGGTTGATTTGATGCTTAACGTCCACGGTAAACAACTAAGGTCATGTCGGGACGGTCAGTTAACCTAACCACACTATTCCTGGGCAGGCTTAGACCTCCTAAGCGGTTAACCAGTACTAAGTGCACATACTTTCGCCAGTAGCTGACAACTGCCCTTCTTGAATCAGCGGAAGGAGAAATGAAAGTATGTGGCCAGACCGGGATTCGAACCCAGGACCTCTGACTTACGAGTCAGGTGCCCTACCGATTGCGCTACCCGGCCCGGCGGCCAGACTGGGTCCCATAAGTTTGAAGTGTGGTCCCATAAGTTTGAAGTGTACATTCACAACTAGACTAGGGCCACACATCTGACCCCACTTTGAGCTTCCTATAATTATGGGGCCTAAATTTAGTGTTTCAGTTTTTTTTTACAACATCATAATGTATCAAGGGACCTTCTTAGAATTGCCTCAGGTTTTTAAGGTGAATGGGTACTGCTTCATGTTTATCAGACATTTTTCAGAGCTCTAGATAAGAGGAGTATTTGATGATAATTGAGGGATAATTTTTCTTATTTCCTATTGAAACCATACATTATGACCCCTCATCTGAACCGTCTCGACGAGACGGTTCAGATGAGGGGTCACAATGTATGTTTTTGTGCAGAATTAACAAAAATTATCCCTAATTTTCACCAAATACTCCCTCTTATCTAGAGCTCTGATTTTTACAAAGGGAAACAATTTTTTTAACTTGCTGTCAATGAATCCCTTCTAAAATAGGATTTAAAGAAGTTGCTCCTAGATGAGAAAATTCTTTCCTTTAAGAGTTGAACCTCTTAAACGAGAAGGGAGGTAAATTCTTTCCTTTGAATATTGTATTGAAATTCCCTGATGTTTGTCCTTTCCAAATTTCTCTAACACAAAGTGTCCGAAATTCCGACATTTCCTCACCGCGAAAAAATGAAAGTCGTCTTCAAGATGTTTTTTACCTGACCATGAAATCTGGGGTCCATACTATAGGCATTAAGTTCCAGAAATGAAGGGTACTAACTCTGTATGTCTGGTGGTCCTACATGGAGATACAAACTACAACTTGGCCATTAAGTATACAATAAAAATATGCACGACACCACTATAGTTATGTTCCAGAGTTGTAAAACTGTATGCATGCATAACTTAGTTTTTATTGGCAATTAACGGCCATAAAAACGTTGTCGGCATATTTGACAAGCCAGCTAGCAATGTCAGTGACCGCCCATGAATATTCATTTACTTTTCAAATTCCACTGAATATTTTGTGGTTCATCCAACTTTTGCATACAGAACCATGATCTGATGAAAATATTTCTGCAACAAGTTTCATATTTTCAGCGGAACCCCTGGTAGCACAGTCGAATAAGCACTGACCTACTTAACTTATGGCCCATATGTTCCATTCCCTCTTTTCCAACCCTAAGGTTGTGATGAAGCTCCATCAGAGACAGCTTTCAATTGGCTAGATATGGCTGAAGCTATAAATTCACAAGTCATCCATCCCAGTAAAGGGGAAGCAACTATGCCACTTTCATTCTTGCATCCCTTTTCAAAAGGGATCAACTCTTAAAGGAAAGAATTTGCTCCTCTGGGAGCAAATTCTTTCCTTTCAGAGTGGATCCTTTCTGAAAGGTTGTGTTATTGTATAACGTCTACGGTAAACAGCTATGGTCATGTCAGGACGATCAGTTTATCTAACCACACTATTCCTGCGCAGGCTAAGACCTCCTAAGTGGTTAACCGTTACGAAGTGCACTTACTTTCACCAGTGACAACTGCCCTTCTTGAATCAGCGGCAGCGGAAATGAAAGTAAGTGGCCAGAATGGGTATCAAACCCAGGACCTCCGGCTTACAAGTCAGGCACCTTACCGACTGCCCTATGCAGCCTGGCACCTTTATGAAAGGGTTTCCCTTATCCAGAGAAAGGGTTTCCCTGTCCAGAGAAAGGGTTTCCCTGTCCAGAGAAGCAAACAGGAAGTCACAAAAGTTCCTCCCCTTTTTGAAGATGGTAGTGAAACATGGAGATATACCCATATACCTTAATTTCAATAGAAATGATGGTATGCACATAGAAAACTAGAAGAAATGAAAGACAAATAATTACCTGATATAATAGTCGGTTCGAAAAATCTCCCTGTGTAACTTAACATATCCCTTTAACAGTTATCCCAGTCAATTACTCCAAGTCTGAAATCTTCGCATTTCTTTCATTCCAGAAAAGTCTTAAAAAATCAATTCCAAGCTATCCTTTTAATCTTCATGTCCAGAAATAGACTCAAATCATGTCAATCTCCAGCCTCGTTGTTTTCTTAATCAATTAGTACACTGAGAAAGACTTCCTTCGTTTATCAAATCACATCACGATCTTTTGTCTTTTTTTGAATTTCCAACATGTAATATCTTTTTAACTCTTTAATAAGTCCTGAGTGACGAAATTAGCAAAATTTAATAATAACAAAATAATAACTAGAAATGTTTTTCAGAGAAAAACTGATGTCCCCCCACCAGCCCATTTTCCCATCCCCTCTAATGAATAAAAAGCCTGAACAAGTAAAATATCTAGACAAGTTTAGAGAAAATCCATCCACTGGTTCTTAAGATAGCCTACATAGATGACTATACCTTGAAAATGAGGTCAAGGTCACCAAAATCAAATCACCTCTTTAACTTGTCCAAATGATTTATCCATGAAAGATTGGTGAAATTCCATCCATTGGTTCAGGAGATATAGTGGGTACAAGAAAATGTCATGTGAGTCCTCCAGTGACCTTGACTATGAGATCAAGGTCACCAAAATCTAATCAGCTCTTAAACTTGTCCGGATGATGTATGCATGCAAGTTTGGCGAAATTCCATCCATTGGTTCAGGAGATTTAGTGGGTACAAGAAATTGTCATCTAAGTCCTCCAGTGACCTTGCAAATGAGGTCAAGGTCAGCAAAATCTGATCAGCTCTTAAATTTGTCGCAATGATATATCCCTGAAATTTTTGAGAAATTCCATTCATTGATTCAGGAGATATAGTGGTTACAAGAAATTGTCATCTAAATCCTCCAATGACCTTGAAAATAAGGTCAAGGTCACCAAAATCTTAAAACCTCTTAAACTTGTCCCAATGATGTATCCATGCAATTTTGGTGAAATTCCATCCATTGGTTCAAGAGATATCACTGGTACAAGATATTTTCATCTAAGTCCTCCAGTGACCTTGAAAATGAGTTCAAGGTCACCAAAATCTTATCACCTCTTAAACTTGTCCCAATGATGTATCCATGCCAGTTTGGTCAAATTCCATCCATTGGTTCAAGAGATATAGTGGGTACAAGAAATTGTCATTTATGTCCACCAGTGACCTTGAAAATGAGGTCAAGGTCACCAAAATCTAATCAGCTCTTAAACTTGTCACAATGATGCATCCATGCAAGTTTGGTGAAATTCCATCTATTGGTTCAAGAGATATCGCGCATACAAGAAATTTTTCATCTAAGTCCTCCAGTGACCTTGAAAATGAGGTCAAGGTCACCAAAACCTATTCACCTCTTAAACTTGTCCCAATGATGTATCCATACCAGTTTGGTGAAATTCCATCTATTGGTTCAAGAGATATCGCGCATACAAGTAATTGTCATTTATGTCCTCCAGTGACCTTGAAAATGAGGTCAAGGTCACCAAAATCTAATCAGCTCTTAAACTTGTCACAATGATGCATCCATGCAAGTTTGGTGAAATTCCATCTATTGGTTCAAGAGATATCGCGCATACAAGAAATTGTCATCTATGTCCTCCAGTGACCTTGAAAATGAGGTCAAGGTCACCAAAATCTAATCAGCTCTTAAACTTGTCCCAATAATGTATCCATGCAAGTTTGGTCAAATTCCATCCATTGGTTCAAGAGATATCGCGCATACAAGAAATCTGTCACAGGGACGCCGACGCCGACACCCGGGATCTGCACTGAAAACAATATGTCCCCCCTCACCTTTGGTGGGGGGACATAATAATAATAATAGTCTTTATTTTCAGAGGGTGACACATTTAGCAATAGCTTTACAAACAGCGTAGATCCTGATGAGGCGGCTCATAATGAGCCGCCTCATCTAGATCTACACTGTTTGCCCTCTAGTCTTTGTCTTCTCAATATGAAATGTCTTGGACAAGGAATTTTTTTTTAATTTTTGCAGACTTTAATTTTGTCATCTGCTTTTTAGTGCTTAAAGAGTTAAGAGAGTGGCTCTTTGGACATGCCCATTTCCAATTTAAGGGATGTCAGGTTTATTCTTTTTTTATGCTATATTACCTTTAAAAAATCTTAATATTTAAGGCAAACAGTGTACACTCTGATCAGATGCCACATTCATGGCATCTGATCTGGGTCTACACTGTTTGCTAATGTCCCTTTTATGGGTCTCCAGACATGAATGTGTGACAAGTGGGGAGTACAAAAATCTGCATAATTAAAGTGCTAAATACAACAGAACTTCCCAAAACTTAGCAGATGCCTTCTTAATGTTGTTCTCTATAGTTTAGAATTCCAAAATGTGTGACTTGGTGGCGTGAAACAGGGGGATTATATATTAAGATTTCTGTTCTGTTACAATTCTCTTAATGGCGTTACCAAAGTGGCTCAGGCGTACGTAACCACAGTTGCATACACCTGGCGCCGAGTGTCCGTCCAATTTATATACACAAAGATCTCAAAAATAACCATCATTATTGAACATGCATAAAGCTTATCACTCAGTTTTAATTATTCTAAACTGTGCAGAACAATAAAAAGAAGAAGCCTGCTAAGTTTTGGACAGATTTGTTATATTTCCAGCATTTTATCAAGATTTCTGTACCCGCACTGACAAAATCTGCTTATCGAAAGGTGAGACCCAAAAAATGGCTCAGTTGCTTCCCCTGGAAGTCTATCGTCATTAAAATATATGACAAAAAAATACACATGGAAACCTCTCATAACTTCATAAAACATAAAAATTTGTCGATATTTCACTCTTAAACACTAAAAATTCTGAATTTTCTAAATATGAAATGTACTTTAAATATGAAATACAGGACTTTCTCAGACAGGCATTAATTCCTGAAACCCAGATTTTCGTTGAAAAGACCTTGATGTTTAACCCTTTAAGTGTCAAAGCAGATGACAAATTTAATGTCTCCAAAATTTCGAACAATGGTTCATCCAAACTATGTCATATTGGGAATTCAAAGACTTAAAGGGGACAAACAGTGTAGATCTAGATGAGCTGGCTCATGATGAGCTGGCTCATGATGAGCTACACTGTTTGCGAATTCTGCTATTTTTTGTCACTGGTGCTTCTTAACCCTTAAAGCGCCAAAAATTAAAATTGTTGAATTTGCAAACAGTGTAGATACAAATGAGGTGGCTCATAATGAGCCACCTCATCTGAATCTACACTGTTAGCCCTAGTGTTCGAATTCTCAATATGATATCGCTTGGACGAAACATTTTTTAAAATTCTGCAGACATATTTTGTCGTCTGCTTTTTGGTGCATTAAGGGTTAAATTGCTAACAGAAGAAAAGAGATCACTTGTATATAAAGTTTCAATGAATTATTTAAGAATTTTCGGGTTTCAGAAGGCACTAGTTTTATGAATCAAAATGAGTCAACAATTGTTTCCCTATATATAGCGAAATTGAGGAAAACCACACAAAATGCTGAACTAATTCACCATAGTGTGTTTGCAACTCCAAAGAGATCATGGCATCTCCACAGAGATCATACCGCCCTGGAAGAATCCCTCCCCTTTTTGTTAAATGAAAGAATTTGGTCTCAGATATAGCAAATTCTTTCATTTAAGAGCAGCCCCTATTCAAACAGGTATTCACCAATGAGGAAGTGCCAATACTATTCTCTTGAAAATCCTCCCCCCTACCCCCTACCCCCTCACCCTCCCCCTGCCCCCATCCCCTTGCCAAATTTTATACCTTAATGCCTAAAGCACCAATGAAAATTCAATGTAGTTGAATATGCAAACAGGGCAGGTCCAGATGAGGTGGCTCATAATGAGCCACGGTCAGCCACCTCATCTAGATCTACTCTCTGGTCTTGACATAGCTCGGATAAACCATTTTTTGAAATTTTTGAAATGTAAATTTTGGTGTCTGCATTTTTGGTGCTTTAAGGGTTACAACATGTACAGTAACAACTTTTTCTCTATCAATAATGTTTATTTCCAAATTATTTATTTACCTATCAGAATAATGTAACAAAATTACTTTGAACATCAACAGCAATCCTCACTCAATAACACCTCACAAGTTTTTCATAAGAGCGCAAGCACTATTTTTCACTTCAACACAGTCTAACATGTTTCCTTGTTACAAAAAAAAATATATTCTCAATAAATCCCCGGCTCAGTAAAAGCCCATCTAATTAACTGGTTATAGCAGCTTGCCTTCAGAATTAATTATTTTATTTGACGTCACACACTCTAACTTGTCAACTGCTATAATAATGTACCTGAACTATATATATCATATACCGTTACAGTTTACAAATGTCTACAAAAAAATATCCCAGCAGTTTTCAGTTGACGTCATTAGACGAAAACCTCTTTGTGTCACAAACAGTTAATAATAAACCACTTCATAATATCGCTACCTAAATATTAAGTCACGACTGCACAGATCACTGCACTTATTGGTTATGTATATTATTATTTACTACGAAATGTTTCACCTGAAGTGATCTATAAATATACCCCGCTTGTATACCTGTTCTTTTATTTGACTTACTACCGTATTGGCCATATTACAGGCACATGCTCCCCAGCACAGTCGTTTTTCTGCTTCATAAAAAGCACTTGGATTTTCATTAACAGTGCCCCCATAACCCCTCCCCACACAATCCCAGTCCCTTTATTAGCATACTTAAACACATGGATGACTTGCAATTTTACGTCCATTTCTACAGTATTACAGTCATATCAGGAAGATGGATAATGAAAGACTATGTGCAATGAAACCCCGTTTAGGATTGAAAACGCCTACGCCTACAGTGGGGCTCAAACATCACTAGATCAGCACGCCAGCACTTGACCAACTAAGCTACAGGGGCTCCTCACATGAACTGAAATGGGGTGGAATGTATCTGTGGGATGGCACCCCTACCTGCAAGAAACTTGCTCCCACAGAGGGAGCAATTCTTTCTTGTAAACATACCAGGCCCTGAGGTTATAAAACTTGAGAACATTCTCAAACTCAAAATAAAGCACACTGATTGGCTGCTTCAGACCACATGCTCGGAAGCAGCCAATCAGTGTGCTTTATTTTGAGTTCGAGATTATTCTCAAGTTTTATAACCTCAAACCCAGCAGTGGAATGTAGACTACCATATTACTTCTAACAAACACCCTCTCTCTAATAAACCCTCAATTTTTTCTGGGGAAAAACAGCTAAATTTTTCCATGCCAAGCTTTAGGCTATTAAAGCTTGTTATCTATTGCCATATACTTCTGAATCAAGTCTCAGAGCGGCGACAGGGATAATTCAGAGATAACTTTTTCTCAATGAAAAGCATCTCAGCGAGGTGGTTCTAACAAGGGGTCACAATGTATATTTTTTTTCAGGAAAAATAAGGAAAATTATCCCTAAATTATCCTAATTACCCCTTCTTATCTTGAGCACTGTAAATACAATGCCACCGGGGGAGTTTATTAGGAGAAATATGGCATCTCATCCAGAAAATGATCCAGCTAAGACTCTTATATGTCATAATTTGGAAGATGAAACAACATTTTCTTTCTAATTTCTAACCCAAAACAAAACTATATACTCCATCCCAACCCCCACCCACCTGTACTCTCTGTCTTTGCATCTGTAGAACATTACGTAACCTTTAAAGCACCAAAAATGCTAATAACTGAATCTGCAAACAGTGCAGATCCGGATGAGGCGGCTCCTAATGAGCTGCCTCTTCTGGGTCTACACTGTTTGCCTTCTAGTCTCTGAATTTTCAATATGATAAAATTTGGACGAAACATTGTTGAACTTATGCAGACGTTCATTTTGGCGCTTTAAGAATTAAGCAGTGCGGAAAGGCATAAGAAATTGATCATTATATAAATAAAAAAAATTGTGTCATGACTATGATTAATATTGTTTAAACGTGCTGAATACAATCAAGGCTACTGATTATTCGCTTCATTCCAGGTGGTTAAAATTCCTGTAGTCTTTCTCATAACATGAAGTCTCCAGTCAATTTTTTTTTTTCATTGATTTTATATTTAAATGATAAGTCTGTGTTCATTCCAGACTGTGCCATTGCTCCATTAATGCATATTTATCAGTTTTTGGCATTGAAGTGACCTGCAGGTGGGCTGTCCTTCACCTTGAAAATGGGGTCAAGGTCACTAAAATCCATTCCTTGGATGGACACTCGGCGCCAAGTGCATGCAACTATGGTTACGTACCGCTGAGCCACTTGGGGAACGCCGTTAGGAGAATTGAACTGAACTGAACTAAAATCCATTCAAATCTTTGGGTAGTCCTAGTCATATTTCATGCAAATCTGGTAGAAATCTTCTTCTGGTGCCAAAGATATCATTTTTTGTAACAATCAAAACTTATCTCAGTCCTCCTGTGACCTTGAAAATTAAGAGGTCAAGGTCACAGTTGCAGGCCACACAAAAATCAGCATCACAGCATTCTCAAGCTCAAAGTTTGATTTTTATTTTGTCCCCGATTATGATCTCACAGCAACAGTTTAAAGTGTTTTGTGCCAGGAGATGCAATATACACAGGGTATAATCGATTCTGCTAATTTTCGCTTCCTGCAGAGACTGTACATCATATTTGGCTTCCGCCAAGACTGTATGCAATCTCTTGCTTCCTGCCGAGACTTCTGTACATGAAAAATGGCTTCCTGCAGATTCTGTCCGCGTGATTCTGCTTCCTGCCGAGGCTCTCGGCAGGAAGCAGATTCACGTGGACAGTCTCCACAGGAAGCCATTTTACGAGGACAGTAGTCTCTGCAGGAAGCAAGAGTTCCCGGACAGTCTCGGCAGAAGCCAAATATGACGGACAGTCTCTGCAGGAAGCCAAAATTGGCGGAATCGATTATACCCTGTGATATATTATGCTTTCTGCAAACTATCAGTGCACTGTCGAAGTCAAATTCGTCCAGTTTACTCATCTGTCTTCTATTAAATTTCAAAGATCCACTCACCTAAAATTTTCGAACAATTAATATCCAAATTTTACAAACTTTATGAAAATTGCAAAATTCATGTCATTTCTTTACAACTTTTAATATGCACACTGGCCTGGACTGACATGTTCAGTGACTTGTAAATAGAATTTCAAGAAAAATTGCAGGATTTTCCGTAAGTATTTGAATATGAATCCTTCAGCAAACTGTGTAGATCCTGGTCAGACTGCTCCTTAGGAGCAGTCTGACCTGGGTCTGCACGGTTTGCCAAATCTCGGCATAAAACAACCCTGATCAGATAATAAACTTATCCAAATCATAGATTAGAAGAGTCCACATTTTATAAATATTTCAGTCTGAATTTTTACCCTTAAATATGGTTACAACAGGCTTTTGGTTGTGGGTAATAATAATAAGCCTCTTTAATACCTATTTAGGGTTATGTCAAGTTCAAACAAACAAATGAAGTCTATTTTTAAACAAGACATTGCACTTTTATTTTATATCAGGATGTACTTTAACAGCAAGTAATCGGAGGCGTCCCTGTTTTTGTTTGCATTTCGATAGATTATCTGGGAGGCCCTTTCAACAGTACTTCGATGGATCATTATACAGGGCAGATGGGGGGTGATGGATGATAATGACCTAAAATTGTCAGCAATGCCGAGGCTACTGAAGACTGAAGACCTGGGCCAGACTCAAACTCTGGATTATGAGGTCAGCACATTATCCCCTCAACCAACAAGGCCCAACTTATATGGTTGGGATGGATAGATGGTTAGTTCTGACATAGTTTCTGTAATTCCACCATAAAAACATATGAGCCGCGACACGACAAAACCAACAATGTGGTTGTGCGCCCAGCGCAGACTCAGATCAGCCTGGGCATCCGCCCAGTCTGATCAAAGTCTTCGCTGTCCGCATGATGGTAGCTTAGACCCTTATCTACCCTTTAAGTGCTTAGCAAAGAGTCTGATCAGACTAGGCGGATGCCCTGGCTGAGCTGAGTCTGCGCTGGGCGCACAACCACATTGTTGGTTTTCTCACGTCGCGGCTCATATGTTTTCACCTGAATGAAGTGCTTGTAACGAGAGGAACAGCATAAAGCATTGACTGGTGTTTTTCCCTTCCAAAAACCCCCAAAAATCTAGATTCTGTTTTACAAGACGGCTCTAGATTTTCGGAATTGTTTTGGAAATGGAAACCACGGTATACTCTTACAGAATTACACAAGTCTAATTTAGCTCAATGGGTTAAGTGCCAGCCTGCTAGGCTAGTGGTCAAGGTTCAAATCCACTGGAGGCAGCAGAATACTTTTCATGTTCCAGCCTTCCAGTGGCTTGATTTGAAGTACTGTTGAAAAGGGCCGTAAAACCCTAGATGTGCAATATTCACAGCAAAAACATAAACAGTAAAATATTTCAGACAGCTATTTTAAGATCTTTTAATCTCAAATTCCCCATTATTTATCTACAAAGATAACCCACCAATAATCTTCAAACTTTTCTTAAAGTTGTGACAAATGCGTTCCTACAATAAAATCTAAATTTAGCATCATCGGCTCAGGTAAAGTACTGTAACAACCCAAGATATTGAAACACACCATAACCTTAATTTTTATGAACAAGACATTTTTACCATCTTGGTTTGCTGGCAAACAAGCAAACTGGGCAGACCCAGCAGCCTGATCTGGGTCTACACTGTTCGCTAAGGCATTTCTTCTACCCCAATATTTTGGGTTCTTACAGTATTCTTTCCCAGCTTCTTTCAGCCCTTATAACATCAATCTTTTTTTGCCATACTCTGCTGCCTAGCAACCGTTTATTTTTGACAAAACACCATTAAGGCAATTTATTTTGTTTGCTATAAAAGGAAAGTTATCGGTTATATTTGGTAAGCCAATCAGGCACGAATACAGATTAAGACCAGAATTAATACTGTCGAGATGAGACCAAATCAACACTGACAGTCAAAATTACTACGAACTGAAAACAGCATGCATTTGACGATAATTCCGAGACAAATTGGTTATTCTTCCTATAAACATATGTTATGGTCACTCAGCTGTCAGGTAATTGTCGCAAGAGAGATCAAAACTCTGCTAACCTGGAGCCCTACTACTGTCTCAAAGAGTTATTCCCATTAGCTGAAGTTTTACTAGTCTTAAGAGTTATTCCCCTTACTTGAAGCTTCAACAGTGTCAAGATATTCCCCTTTCTTGGAGTTTTTCAAGTTTCAAGAGTTATTCTACTTAACTGAGTTCAACTACAGTCTCATGAGTTATTCCCCTTAGCTGGTGTTATACAAAAGACTTGAGTTATTCCCCTCAGCAGAGTTATTATCCTTAGACATGGTTTTACTACAGTCTCAGGAGTTGTACCCCTTAACTAGGATTTTACTACAATCTTGAGCCATAATCCTCTTAGCCTGAGTTCTATTATAGTTTCAAGAGTTATCAGAAGCGGCAGTGGTCTAGTGGTTTATGTGCTATGCTTCTAACCAAGGCTTTGCAAGTTCAAAACCCTGCATCTCCCATCTTTCAGATGGGACTTTAAACTAAGGTCTCCATCTCCACATGACCTATCTGTTGATGGGATGTTAAACCCAATTCTGTCATTCATTCAAGAGTTACCTTACCTTTTCTGTTGAGATAGTGATTGTTAATCTCCATAGTGGGGTCCGGGGGACCTAGCGGCTCTGCAATGAGAAAAAGATAATAATTATGAGAAAAAATTGGCTTAGATTTTTTTTAATGTAACAATCATTTAGGGTGCATAATCCATGGGGAAAATTAAGCAATCTAAAATGGTCTACTTCTTTCCCTTGCCTCTTAAAGAACAATAAAAAGTTGCAAATTATTACAGTGTCTGTACAATTATCCAGTAAACAACAAAAGTATCTCATGGCATCCAGGGGGGATAAAGGTAAAAGGGCAGAAGCTGGGAACTGCAACAAGCTTATCCAAAATCAGACAATGGAAGAGTGTACATATTATGAATATGTTGATAATTTTCTTATAATCCAGGGTATTCATGACTTTTGTCAATTTAATCTGTTTTTATTAATCCACAACATTTATGATCCATGTTTATGACTTGTCAGTTTAATCTGTTCTTAACCCACTAATGATGAATGGATTCTACTACCCTTATGAAACGGATATATGCCCATTCATCATTTTAGAGGTGTCTGGTGAATTTTCACTTTTGATTCTTTTACAGAAATGCTTGAATTTCAAGCAAACTGTGGAGACCCTGATCAGATAGGTCTATGACGAAACATAGAACGACAAAACATAGACAAGAGGGCCATGATGGCCCTGGATCGCTCACCTGAGTATCCTGTGAACTTAACCTCAGAGACATCCAAATGACCGACAGACAGAGTTTCAAAGATTAAATGGAAAATGAATCCTTTATTGTGTACCTAAGGTTTTTATAAGATTTAACCTAATGACCTAGATTTTGACCCCACATGACCCAGTTTCAAACCTGGTCTAGATTTCTTGGATATGAACATTCTGACAATGTTATCAAAACTGTGCCCTCTAGAGTGTACACAATGTTTTTCTAAGGTTTAACCTAGTGACCTACTTTTTGACCCAACATGACCATGTTGCATCCTTGGTCCAGATTTGTTGGATACAAACATTCTGACAAAGTCTCATGAAGATTAGAACAAAACTGTGTCCGCTAAAGCGTTCATACTCTTTTTCTAAGAACTGACCTAGTGACCTAGTTTTTGACCTGACATGGCCCAGTTTCAAATTTGGTCCAGATGCCATGAAAATAAACATTCTGACAATGTTTCACGTAGACTGGATCATAACTGTGCCCTCTAGAGTGTACACAAGGTTTTTCTAAGATTTGACCTAGTGAACTAGTTTTTGACCCAACAAGACTCAGGTTCAATTTTGGCCTAGATTTTATATAAATAAACATTCTGACAAAGTTTCATGAAGATTGGATCATAACTGTGCCCTCTAGAGTGTGCACAAGGTTCTTCTAAGATTTGAGCCAGTGACCTAGTTTTTTACCCCACATGACCCAGTTTCATTGATGGTCTAGATTTCATTTAGATAAACATTCTGACAAAGTTTCATGATGACTGGAGCATAACTGGGCCCTCTGTGTCATTCTAAGATTTATTTCTATTTTTAGCTCTGGCGGCCATTTTGTTCAGCGGAGTGGAACAGTTTTATCACAATTTGTTCAAAGTCATGAGTAAAACATTTCTGTGAAATTTTTTTGAAATCGAGCCATTGGGTTCAGAGACGATGATGTTTAAAGCTTTTTTCTATTTTTAGCTCTGGTGGCCATATTGTTCAGCGGAGCAGAACCGTTTGAGCAATTTTGGTAGAGGGTTTCCTAAGGAACATTTCTGTGAAATTATTTCAAAATCGGCCCAGCAGTTTTGGAGAAGAAGTCGCTTAAAGGTTTTTCTATTTTTAGCTCTGGCGGCCATATTGTTCAGCGGAGCGGAACTGTTTGAGCAATTTTGGTAGAGATTCCCTCAAGGAACATTTCTGTGAAATTATTTCTAAATCCATCCAGCAGTTTTGGAGAAGAAGTCGTTTAAAGTAAAAGTTGAAACGGGCGACAGAACACGGACGACGGACAAAGACCGATCACATTACCTCACCTTGAGCACTTCGTGCTCAGGTGAGCTATAAAGCCAGAACATAGAAAAGACAATACATAGAAAGACTAAACATAGAAAAATAAGATCGAAAAAAGATCGAAATAACATCGAAAAATTTCAGAAACATAGAAAATTTTATTAACAACCATTTAACGACAACAAAGCTTTTTTAAAAAAAAAATAAAAAAAATTTTCCTAAACGTTTCACCGGAATTTTGAAGTAGGGAACAATTGATGAGCGACCAATACAGTTTAACGCAGAGTAATATTGCTTTTTCGATCAGTCCAATACAGTTCCATTCAGTATTTGATTCCGTCAACATGCGTATCTTCAAGCTGAAATCAAGGCCGTCAACGTACTTAGTTCGAAGGCCAAGTTCAGAAATTTTGCGCTTATTTATCCAAAAGCTAATCAGTTGTCTTTGATAATTTTAAACACAGCTGTGTATATTTCACTGCTTTTCTTTGATAGCAAACAGAAACCATTGGGAAAATGGTTGATGTTGGGGATAGGGTTTGGGATCTGATTCAGTCAGTTCCTGAAGTGTAGTTACTCTTTAAATTCCCACATATTCTCCATGAATGGTGTAAAAATGTTTAAAAAAATGGCGAGGTATATCAAAACCCTTTGACATTAAACGTTTACATTGAAATGAGCGAATGTTCAATGACGCAAAGCATTGCCGGGCGGTCAAGTGATTATCGTTTTCACATTTATTGTTCTATCATTGGTCGTTCTATTATTCGTCGATCTATTATATGTCCCGTCTATGTTTTGACTTATCTATGAAGTGTCGCTTCTCTCTTTTGTCTTTCTATGTTTCGTCGTATACCGGATCAGATGCCGCATTATGCGGCGTCTAATCTGGGTCTGCACTGTTTGCCTGTGTCCCTTTTCTGGAACGCTAGGCATTAACAGGTTAATCTGACTTTTAGTTCAAGATAAATATTCAAAATAATTTCTTCCATTTCTCTAAACAAACCTACGCTGTGGCCTTCTTTAGAACTGCCTCAATGAGGGGCTTCTAATAGTGGGTCACAACATATGTTTTTAACTGGAGAAATAGAAGAAACCGTTCATCAATATTCCACTTATCACACATTTTGAAATTTATCCAGAAATATGTGTAGTATGTACATAATCACATGTCAAGAAAAGGCTTTGAAAGCTCTCAAAACAACAAATCAAACATAGTTGATACATGTAAAATTAGCCCTAAACACGTACGTCGACAGCCTGTGCATAAATGTGCAGACTGATCAGAGCCTTAGTTGTTTCCCATTGTCATTGTTTGTATATTCTTCATACGGTAACAATGTCATATTCTTCATTAAAAGTATCCCCGTGCATGCACAGGCTGGTCTCTCTTTTGTATTATAATATGGCCTAAGGACCGTTTATGTGTATCCGACTTGTATGTATACTATCAAACCCAATACACATTTCTTTGCCGCTATTATTATTCTCGTAACCTATAAATAGTAACATTCACAGTTCATTACTACTCACAGTTTATCTTAATCTACCATACAAACCCTAAATACCAGGGCAGGGATATTTCTAATCAAACAGTGTAGACCCAGATCAGGAGCAGTCTGATCAAGGCATTCAACCACCCGATTTATACCATCTCTTGAACTTGATCAAACCACAGAAAGCCACCTCTTGGACTTGATCAAACCACGGAAATGTCTTCCAGAACTTTTTAATGGTAATTGTAACCGAAACATAAAGATCATTACCTTATTTAGATAAAAGGCTTAAAAGGCCAAACATCCCCTAAGATCTGGCCATGGCAGAATCTGTGCAATTCAATTCTGAACTTGAAATGTTTTTTGACAAAAACAGATATCCCCCACCCACTTTGCTTTCCAAGCAATATCATTTTCCCTGAAGGAAGTCCTCCTGTGACCTTACAAATGAGATCGAGGTCACCAAAAACCTAATCAGGCCTTTGCCTTGTTCCAGCAATGTCTGGACAAATCAAGGGCTGTAACTCTAACAGATAATTGTGATCCACATCAGCAAGGGAGCACAGCCTTATCTGGATCTTTGCTGTTTGCTCAGGCATTTCGCTATTTAGGAACACTATGGTATTTGACCTACTGCCATAATTCTACAGACACACAGACAATAATAAAGCACACATGCATTATCTGAATTACAAAATAACAGCTTTCGAATCATTAAAACAGACTATAGCCTGAATCACCAAAACACATGACTTACAACAAAACAAATATGAGCTGCGACACGAGAAAACCAACAAAGTAGCATGTGCACCCAGCGAAGACTCAGATCAGCCTGGGCATCTGCCCAGTCTGATCAGAGTCTTTGCTGTCCACA
Source organism: Ctena decussata (assembly GCA_963989385.1). Lineage (NCBI taxonomy): Eukaryota > Metazoa > Mollusca > Bivalvia > Lucinida > Lucinidae > Ctena > Ctena decussata. Next base: position 44,015,765 of record OZ022512.1, read on the forward strand.
TGACGCTAGCTTAGATTAAAGCGCACAGCAAAGACTCTTATCAGACTGGGTGGCTGCCCAGGCTGATCTGAGTATTTGCTGGGCGCATTATGCCACTTTGTTGGTTTTGTTGTGTGGCTGCTCAAATAAGTGTTTGTTTTGGATATTTTGCAACTGCACAAAATCACGCAAATGCTCATCATTACATCTTAAGAAGGAGCACCATGACGTAGTCACAACCACCATGGATGGGACCATAGATGAATCACAAGCAATGACTAACATTCAATTTCAGAAAGTTGGCTATAAGCTTCCTTAAATCATGACAATTCTCTGATAATCTGTAACCAATTGGCATGAAAGAAGTCCACAGTAGTTCTGTGGGTTCAGCGCTGGCCTGCTAAGCTAGCAGTCTGGATTTGATTCTGGCAGGTGGTGGAAATTTTGTTCAATGGTAAACAGGGTTCAATTACACACACCCTTTCATTATCAACTTCCCATCGTCCTGATTTCCATCCTTGGCAAAATGAACATGTAAGACTGAGATCAGCCTGCGCATCTGCTTCCATAGTTATGACAATTTGCAGTTTGTAGGAGCCGTCTCACATGATCAGGGCATGATACTGCTTGCTATTCCATCTGCATCTTTTTGGACACAATATTACTATGTAAAACATCACTGTTCCATTTTTAGGACAGTTACGGTAATCAATATTTCGGAGTCCCAATTTTTAGGATTTTTCTGGTACATCAATGTGGGTCTCAATAACAATTGTGAGATTGATTGCTTTTAATTGATCTCCATATTTACCAATCACAGCAGTCCAGATAAGGTCGGTATTCATGCTCATGAAACTGTCAATTTGTGACCAGTCATTAAAGCTGAGTTGAAATTTTACATCCCAAATAATAATATTTCAGTTATGTTGAGATTGTCCCTGATGCTGCAACAGCAGCTATAATCCCCATCCCTAATAGACAGGGGTGAAGCCCCCATTAGAACTGTCTCATGAAGGCAGTGGGTCACATTATATGTTCTCAATCAAGAATCAATAACTCCATGCCCTGTCTTCACACTGTCACAGCAGAGCTAAACAAGACAAGAGGGCCATGATGGCCCTGGATCGCTCACCTGAGTATCCTGTGTTAACCTCTGAGACATCCATACATACGACAGACAGTTTCACAAAAATTCAATGGAAAATGAACCCTTTATTGTGTACCTAAGGTTTTATAAGATTTAATGTAATGACCTAGTTTTTGACCCCAAATGACCCAGTCTCAGACCTGGTCTAGATTTCTTGGATATAAATAGTCTGACAAAGTTTCTTGAATATGGGATTAAAACTGTGCCCTCTGGAGTGTACACAATGTTTTCCTAAGGTTTGACCTACTGACCTAGTTTTTGACCCAACATGACCCAGATGCACCCTTGGTCTGGATTTGTTGGAAATCAACATTTTGACAAAGTTTCATGAAGATTGGAACAAAACCGTGCCCTCTAGAACGTTCACATGGTTTTTCTAATGACCTAGTTTTTGACCTGGCATGGCCCAGTTTCATATCTGGTCTAGATTTCATGAAGATGAACATTCTGACAAAGTTTCATGAAGATTGGATCATAAATGAGTGTAAACAAGGTTTTTCTAAGATTTTACCTAGTGACCTAGTTTTTGACCCCACAGGACTCAGTTTCAAACTGGCCAAGATTTCATAAGGAAAAACATTCTGACAAAGTTTCATGAAGATTGGATCATAACTGTGCCCTCTAGAGTGTACATAAGGTTTTTCTAAGATTTTAACTAGTGACCTAGTTTTTGACCCCACATGACCCAGTTTTAAAATATGGTCTAGATTACATTAAGATAAACATTCTGACAAAGTTTGATGATGATTGGATCAAACCTGTGCCCTCTGTGTTATTCTAAGATCCATTTCTATTTTTAACTCTGGCGGCCATTTTGTTCAGCAGAGTGAAACCATTTTAGTATTTTTTTTTCAGGGCCATGAGTCCAACATTGCTGTGAAATTATATTGAAATCAAGCCACTGGCTTCAGAGGAAATGTCGTTTACAGATTTTTCTATTTTTAGCTCTGGCGGCCATTTTGTTCAGCTCCGAACCATTTTAGCAATTTTGGTTCAGGGCTATAACAGAAACATTTGTGTGAAATTATTTTGAAATTGGCTTACTGGTCTAGGAGGAGATGTCGTTTGAAGAAATTGTTGACAACGCACAGATGGACAGATGGATGGACAGACGAGGGATGACAGACAAACATCGATCACTATAGCTCACCTTGAGCACTTCCTGCTCAGGTAAGCTAAATGCTCAACGATAAGTTTAAGCTGTGCAACCAATTTAACACAGACACTGAAATAGCAATGCCTGTGTCTTTCTTTCTGCACAAAAATTATCCCAAATTTTTCCTCAAAACTCCATCTTCTCTGGAACTGTGATCAGCCATTTTGGAGAATACAGGTGGTAACCTCCTTTTCAGATGAGTGAATAATTGAGTTTGGGTGCAGGATTAGCAAAAGGCCAGTCAATTACGACTTCAAACAGGGAAAGTGGTCAATATTGTTTTTAACCAGACAACAGTGGTCAATACATACTGGTCCTCTGCAGGACCCTAAAACCCACATACTCTGCATAATGAGCCCATAGCATAATTAATCCTGAAACACTTTTGAGAAGATCTTTGGAAAGTGGAAAGAAGTAACACTCATGTTTTGGTGAGTCCTCTTGAATAACTTCTGAAATCAGAGAAATAAATGTGCCAGAAATGAGCAAGTCAATTTGTTATTATTTACCAAGAAGATGAGCTTGTAACACTAATTTATAACAACCATAACAAGAGTTGACAGTTGCTATAATTCCTAAAATAACCAGCAAAACAGTCTCAGAATTCATCAGAAAAATATCTATTTTCAGCCTCTGTTTCTATTCATAGCATCACCACCTGCTCAGGGTACCATGTTTTCACCTCAGATGCCAAATCCACATTTCTTTATTTATGGACAATCCAGGTGTGGTACAACAACTGATAATGTGACAATTGCACTTGAAAAGTAGTTACCTATCTACTTTTCAAGTGCAGTTTTCACAGAATGTCTGTTATAAGGTATGAAAACATTCTAATTTTGCTAGCAACAACATTCTCTCTTACAAATGGTAAAACCCTAGAAAATAGCAGTAGTTGTGATATAAAACCAAGTGGAAAGCACTCTACAGATGTGCTTATCTGTTACATAAAAAGCTAGTAAGCAACTTTTATATCATTAATTGTAAAACCAGTCTGAAGTGATTAGCCAATCAGCACTCAGAAATCTTGGACTGATTCCATGTTATTTGCAGATAAAATACCTTCTTCAACATGAAGCTTCCAGCAAGCTTTGCATAAATAAAACAACAAACTCTGTTTCTGACACTAACACAAACTACAGTGCACAAGCACCATAATACTGGCCTATTCACAAGGTAAGTTGCTTTGGCTGCATCAGTTCCGAGCCACACCCATACTGCCACTCAAAGTCACCTGATAGTGTATATCTGACCAATGCAACGACAACTTAGCTTGTGACATAGTCTCACAAACAAATCGCATGTGTTCAATGTCTTACACAAGTCAGTGATTTTACCTTACAGTTAATTCAGGTTTGAATATTTAGCTGACATGATTGCAAAATTCATGCCCGGAATTTCAGATTGGTCAAACTGCTGCAGCAAGAGAAATGTTAAACAAAATTAATGACAATCTGACTGGATAAGGCCTAGACAGCACAACTTGTCACTACTGCAGACCAGATTCAACTCCTGGTATCAGCAGGTGACAGGGTAGTGGTAACCAAACAAACATTGTTCGTTTCCTCAATGTTCTCCAATTTCCTCTCAAATATGACAACAAGACTACAAGTATCTATCATGGGTGTGAGGTGTGGATAAAACAAGAGGACCAATGGTCCTGTAGCTCACCTGACACTTGGTCCTGGTATATATTTTAATGCTTTTATACATGTATATAGCACCAGGGCAGGGGCAGATAACCCCCCTCCCTTGGGGATTAATGTTGAGTCCCAATTCTATATACCAAGCCACAAGGTTACTGGGCCTTTGTTTCTGGACAAAGATTTCTGAAGGGTTTTTATCACAAGTAGCCCAAAGGGCAACAATTGCTCACCTGAGAGACATTGTAAACCTATAGGGATATTTAAGATGCTCAAGGGCAGCTAACTCCACAGTCAGTGGTCCAATCAGGCTGAAAATTAAACTCATCCAAAACATTATGTATGCCCTCATTTAATATATGCAAGTTTAAAAAGTATCCGATCAAGAGCACAATAGACAGAGCTGTCATGGGCAGCTAACTTCATAGTGGTTGGCCTGATCTGGCCAAAATTTGAACTTGTTTAAGATATTATGCATTTTCTCATTATCTGCAAGTTTGAAAAGGATCGGATCAGTAGAAACCAAGAAAAAGTGGCGACATTGATTTTTTGGATGCTCAGGGCAGGTACTCCATAGTCAGTGGTGGAATCTAGCTGAAATGCTAACTAATCCAAGCTTTTATGCATATGCTCATTACCTGCAAGTATGAAGAGGATCTGATGAAAAATGAAAATGTGATGACGTTGTTTTCTCCATTATAAGACTATGGGATTTTTTTCAAACGCTCAAGGGCAACTAACTCCGTATATCTGTGCTCGAATCCGGCCAAATTTCGAACTCATCCAAGCTCTTATGTATGTCATCATTACCTGCAAGTATGATAAGGATCTAATCAAAAACCTTGATTGCAGCACCCTGAAAGTCAAACTTGGTCGAGATATTGTCATGCCCTACATTTGTGTGAATTTATTTTAAAATCCGTTGAGAAATGTAGGTGCTAGAGCGATGACAAAGTTTTTCTAAAAATAGCCACAGTGACCTTGACCTTGGGCACAGCATCCTGAATGTCGAACTTGCTTGAGATATTGTCATACCCTACATTTTTGTCAAGTTATTTGAAAATCCATGGAGAAATGAAGGTGCTAGGGCGATGACAAAGTTTTTCTAAAAATAGCCACAGTGACCTTGACCTTGGGCACAGCATCCTGAAAGTCGAACTTGCTCGAGATATTGTCATGCCCTACATTTGTGTGAATTTATTTCAAATCCATTGAGAAATGTAGGTGCTAGAGCGCTGACAAAGTTTTTCTAAAAATAGCCACAGTGACCTTGACCTTGGGCGCAGCATCCTGGAAGTCAAACTTGTTTGAGATATTGTCATGCCCTACATTTGTGTGAATTTATTTCAAATCCATTGAGAAATGTAGGTGCTAGAGCGCTGACAAAGTTTTTCTAAAAATAGCCACAGTGACCTTGACCTTGGGCGCAGCATCCTGAAAGTCGAACTTGCTCGAGATATTGTCATGCCCTACATTTGTGTGAAGTTATTTTAAAATCCATTGAGAAATGTAGGCAATAGAGCGATGACAACGTTTTTCTAAAAATATGTGATGACGTTGTTTTCTCCATTATAACACTATGGGATTTTTTTCAAACGCTCAAGGGCAGCTAACTCCGTAGTCTGTGCTCGAATCCGGCCAAATTTCGAACTCATCCAAGCTCTTATGTCATCATTACCTGCAAGTATGATAAGGATCTAAGCAAAAACAGTTGAGATAAAGTTTCCTTTTAAAAAGGAAAGGCTTGCCGAGTTTTTACATTTTGTTTACATTACAGTATGTTAATACTAACAGAATGGGAATTATAAGAACTAGCGTTTGAGGACTGAAAGAAATGAATTCAGCCTAATTATGAAGTTGTTGTTGTTCATTTCTCGTTATAATTTATTTCTTAGCTAAATCCCCTCTCAGGCCAGCGATGCTTCAGTGCATGGGCAACTTTTTTCCTCAGACCCGTATACGACGATATCGCGTGAGCTTAAATAGCATTAAATCATACAGGACATTGACAATTTTTCTCTGTTTTTGTCTTCCTTGAATAAAAATGAAAACTGTTGTGTTAGGTCAATATAGTGCACTTTTTTAGCTGCACATAGATATTTTTTTCAAACTTTTAAATTTACATTTAATGCGGTCCTTTTTGCTCTGAGTAATATGGCCATCATTTCCTAATAGTATATAGGGAAAATAAAGAAAATGAACAAAAAGTTACTCAGTTTTCTACGTTTTTCTTAAAGCACGGATCTAAAGTAAAAAAATTGTGTTATCCTAATATTCTACACTATCTTACAAATCTTTTGATACGTTTTGTAACAAAAACAAAGAAATATTTGTGCGGTCATTTTTTACAAACTTAATACTACCTTACATCCAAAAACTGAATTTTCAGTTCCGTGCGAGACTATATCGAAGTGAGGAGAATTGTTGGAGACGTATTGGATTCCAGTTGCATACAAAGGTTCTTGCATGACAAGAAATTCCTGTACAACCAAAACGACGTTATTATCACTGGCAAACTGCTTCCCAGCCAATTCTTTAAAAAGGTTGAAGTGATCAACAGAAATGCAGCACAGGCAAAGCCACCGTAGCTTTCATAGCTTTCCTCGGCGATGAATCTGGCTTTTCTGTCTCAGCTGCTTTAGTAACTGACCTAGTATCATCTGTCCCTAAACAGGTGGTTAACATGTAACCGCTATATGAATCCAGAATGACTGAAACGATTACCTTGCCAGCTGAAGGCATAATCATTCCCTTCTTTGAGACATTGCGGGATATTCTGGTATGTTTCCATTGTTTCGAGTGCTGGTTCTGTTCTGGCTGAGAGAGATAGACCAGCGGCTCATCCATTGTATCAAAGCTGTCACGAATCCTTCAGAACTAGCCTCAAAGAGGTTAAATCCCAACGGTTCTGAAAATGTCCAGTCTTCTCGTTATCCGTATCCCTATAAGAAGTTTCTAGGACAGACTATTCATGGATGGTCGAAAGGTACTGTATTTTATTTAGATGTTGAATTGTGCACATTGCACCGCTGCTTGCGAACGACACGACCTTTACAATGAATATGCGTCATTTATACACCGGCTTAACAATTGTACATGTATAAACACGGTCAGTTGTGCACGTTAGCCACACACACACACAGATAGATCGTATACTTTATTTGGTAAGATGTGATGAGTGATGAGGAAAAAAATCAGTAGCGCCTGCTTGCTGAATTTAAACAATAAATTTTGACTTTCATTTTTTCTGCTTTGACAGGTTTACAGATATATCAATCGGCCCACGCTTCAGCACAATCTGATCAATCTATCCTCAGTTAGCATGATATATTTTTGGATCTGCCGAAAATGAAAGACCCTGGTCAGTCTGTACAGATGCTTTAGCTCGAGTGTGGTGACTGCTCTAAGTAAATACATTACACAATACTCTAAGGCCCTCTTTTTCGCCCAACGCCGCTGCAAAATAAAGATAGCAAGCTTTTTGGGAAAAGCGTATACTTGCATGCTGAGAGTCGTGGATACGGAAAGTGCCGACTGTTGGCGACAATGCGACCAAAAATAGAATAAAATCCCATCATTATTTTTAGCAGATGCAGTAAACCTGATATGGATATAAATAGACAAAATCGGACGAGTTCTCTGATTATTGCGATAGAACGCTCGTATAAGTGAAGGAAAACATGAACAAATCCAGTCTCAAACCGGAACGAGCTTTTCAATCTATAAGGCTTGCGGCCTTTGGGCCGCAAGCCAAAAACGTGATGACGCCATTTTCCCCATTATAACCCTATGGGAATTTTTTTAAACGCTCAAGGGCAGCTAACTCCGTAGTCAGTGCTCGAATCAGGCCAAAATTTCGAACTCATCCAAGCTCTTGTGTATGTCATCATTACTGCAAGTATGATAAGGATCTAATCAAAAACAGTCGAGAAAACGTGATGACGCCATTTTCCCCATTATACCCTATGGGGGCTATCTGTTGCCATGGAAACCAGAGTTCTGAGCTGATCGGCACCAAAACTTAATGTAGCCTTTCCCCCACCCAAATGATGCTTCAGATAAAATTTGATTGCGATTGGCCCACTGGTCTCTGAGATATTTATGTTTGAAATTGTTGACGCACCCACCCACCCACGCACCCACGCACGGACGACGGCTCGTCTCCCATCCTATAAGCTCACCTCTGAGCCTTCGGCTCAGGTGAGCTAAAAAACCGTCACGAGGGTCACTGGTCGGCATCACAAGGCTTGCCCTGTGATGCCGAACAGTGATCCCGAGTGACAAATTTTTCTATCCACACCTCACAACCATGATAGATGCTTTTTCTTGCACGCAACGTTTTGTTTTAACTTCAGAACTTGTTAAAATGCGCAATTCTAGTGCCTGAGAGGTTTCAATTTGATTTGAAAGAAGGCGCCGCTTTCAATGACAGCCATTCGGCTCTTTATGTCAACGACTGGCGTGCATAAACTGACGTCATTTTTATCGTCTGCGTGATGTCATCATCTAAAATGCCAACGTCATTTGACGATGCAGGAACGTGAGCTCCTATACAACCAATGCATTGACAGCTCGTGGTTTTTTTCCAGTCCTGGATCAGAACACCGGGGTTAGATATGATTTTCTATCCCAGGTGAAAAGAATGGCATTTTCTATCCAGTGTGCAAGAAACCAACATCTGTGCCTTCACAAAAGCAACTTTGTTTCACTGACCTATCTGTGTAAGCAAAATAAAAGATTCTTAATCCAAGTCCAAAACACATTGTTATTGTGGCCATCCAGCAGCAATTCTCAGAAAATACATTACACTGCAACCATCCTTATTCATATCACTCCCAACTATACCTTGATTCAAATGAAATGTCAGGGCGGTGACAAATATGCACTGCCAATATCTGTCAAATTCGATCAGTCCACCAGAAGATTCGGTAGAATAAGTTTTGCACGCGTGTTCAAGTTCACTAAGCATAACGCATTGGTATTCTATCTCATGTCACCACATTTACTGTCATATATGAGAGGCTATCTATGTTAATACAAGCAATATAAGAAAGACGGTGCAAAAAGCCCATTGCGTACATGAATACATTTATACACTGTTAGAACATCATGTATGCAAAACCTTAAAATAAGAGTCAGCATAATGCAAAAGTCAGGCACAGGCTACAAGTAAATACCCACGACAATTTATTTTCGCTTATATTTGCGAATCTCTGTTGGCTCGCAAAATGAGACATTTCACGAATATTGAAACTCAGTTGTAAACTGCCAAGAGCAAGGTTGAAAAACGTCGTATCAACGTCTAGGCATAATCTGTGTCAACGTAAAACACGACGTTGTTTCAGCTCGTCGGGTGTTATGCTGCGAAATTCTGGAGCACACTGTATCAATTAAGACGCGCCAAAACAATGTGCAGATTATCGATCGGTCTAACAGCGAAGACTCAGATCAGCCTGCGCATCCTCCCGGTATAATCATCGGCTTTTTGTTTCTGTTATGTAGGAGATGGATTCAGACATATCACATTCTGTCAGTTCTGTCACTTTGTACGTTGAAATAGGAACTCAGTGGATCATGGGAACAGTCGTCTCCGTTCAGAGAGACAAGTTTTGGATCATGAGGATAGTGAATTTGGTCACACGGGCGTAATTACTATGATCAGGAGTTGGGATGTACATGTGCCAAGAGAAAAGGCACGTATAGCATGTGCGAATGGCGAATACTCAGACCAGCCTGTGCATTCTAATCATCCGATTGGGTTTCGCAGTCTATCGCAACATTTTGCGGTTTTCTTCAAATTACATTCAAACCTGTCTGGAGGAGTCATCCAAGAGAACTAACAAGAATTCCGCGGAATGCGGTGTCTCGCCTGCTAGCGCTTTGTCACAAAACAGAGCTAAATCAACAAAGATGTATGCATGAACCAAGTTTCTTGGCTCTAGCCCTAGTTTCTGAGAAACAGACCTAAACGTGAAAACTTGACAAAAAATTGCATAGTCAGTCAACCGTAAAATGTTGGTAAAGATTCAATACTGATGATGACTTTGAGCTCTTCTCTTCCAGATGAAGGCATGACCCAAGTTCCATGGCTCTAGCCCTTATAGTTTCTGAGAAACAGACCTAAATGCGAAAACTAGACGAAAAATTGCAAAGTCAGTCAACCATAAAATGTAGGTCAAGACTCAATATTGATGATGAATTTGAGATCTACTCTTCCAGATGTATGCATGAACCAAGTTTCATGGTTCTAGCCATTATAGTTCCTGAGAAAATGACCTAAACGCAAAAACCCGATGAAAAATTGCAAAGTCAGTCAACCGTACAATGTAGGTCAAGACTCAGTATTGATGATGACTTTGAGCTCTACTCTTCCAGATGTATGCATGAACCAAGTTTCATGGCTCTAGCCATAAAAGTTCCTGAGAAAATGACCTAAACGCAAAAACCCGATGAAAAATTGCAAAGTCAGTCAACCGTAAAATGTAGGTCAAGACTCAGTATTGATGATGGCTTTGAGATCTACTCTTCCAGATGTATGCATGAATCAAGTTTCATGGCTCTAGCCCTTATAGTTTCTGAGAAACTGACCTAAACGCAAAAACCCGATGAAAGTTTACGCCGCCGACGCCGCCGCCGCCGACACCGGAAAAGAAAAATGGTTGGTTCGTGTGACCTCTTAACACATGTTCGTCTGCACTGTAGACCCCCAAAAAGGTGGCTTCTAAAGGCAGGTGGCCCTTAATACAGGTGACCACATAAGCAGGTTTCATTGTATTTCGTTGTGGAAAAAAGGGTAACTTATGAGAAGTGTGAACAACAAGACACAGGCCAGTCTGCGCATCCCGGCAGCTGATCTGGTAGCCTACAAAAAGTACATAATTGGTGTCGCGTCAAAAGCTGCCTTATTCCATGTGCGAAAAGGAAATACTCAGATTAGCCTGCGCATCCGATCAGTCTTCCTTTTTGCTCGCTGTACTGGTACATATATATGGCTAGCCACGTGCGTCTATTGTTGGCTATACCGCATGTCCAGGAGTTGCATAACGTTACATTGGAATAGTACGTTTTGTTACAACAGAGTAATTTTTGTTACCGGTGAGTGAGCAGCGTGTATGTCCCACGCTCCTTTTTGTACAATGGAAAAGTCTAGGGGAAGGTATAAAGATAGCCCCGCCCTGACATTTCTTTTGGATCAAGGTATACTCTACTGCGACCATGTTCCTCCTTATCCTGTTATCATCACAGCCAAGTGTATTCATATCACACACATCTACTCTACTAGTCTACTACAACATATTCATCACAACTATCCTTATCTCACACAACGACTTTACTTCAACCATCTTCCTCATTATCCTGTTATGCATCACAGCCATCCTTGTTCATACCACACACAACAACTCTACTTCAACCACCTTCTCCTTATCCGTTATGCACCACAACCATCCTTATTCATATCACATAAAACTATGCTTCTACAACCATCTTTCTCAAAAACCTATTGTGCATCAAAACCATCCTTATTCATATCACACATAATACCTCTACTTCAATTATTTTACTCTATATTCTGAAATGCATCACAACCATCACTATTCATATCAAACAACAAATCTGCTACAAACATCTTTCTTCTGATCCTATAATATATAAGAACTAAAAATGTTTTTCAGAGAAAAACTGATGTCCCCCCACCAGCCCATTTCCCATTTGCTCTAATGAATAAAACGCCTGTACAAATAAAATATCTATGCAAGTTTGGAGAAAATCCATCCACTGTTCTAAAGAAATCCTATAAAGAAGACTGTGTCCTTCAAAAATGGGTCAAGGTCACTAACTACTAAACCTGTCTTAAACCTGTCACAACAATATATTCATGCAAATCTAATGAATATCTGTCAATTAGTTCAAGATATAACTTGTTTTTAAGAGAGGAAAATAAGCATTTGAAAGTTAGCTTTTGACTTTGAAAATGAGATCAAGGTCATCAAAACACAGTAAACTCTTGAGATTGTCCCAAAGGTATATCTATGAAAGTAAAGTGGAAATCAAGCCAAAGGCTAATGAGATATATCAATTTTAGTGAATTTTTCACATATCTAAGTCCTCCTCTGACCTTGAAAATAAGGTTAAGGTCACCAACATCTGATCAGCTCCAAAGCTAGTCTCAGTGATATATCCATGCAAGTTTGGTGAAATTCCATTAACTGGCTCAAACGATATTGTGGGTACAAGAAATTATAATCTAAGTCCTCCAGTGACCTTGAAAATGAGATCAAGGTCACCAAAATCAAATCACCTCTTAAACTTGTCTCAATGATGTATCCATGCATGTTTGGTTACATTCCATCCATTGGTTCAGAAGATATCGTGAGTACAAGATATAAAATATATTCAGCTCTTCAACATGTCCCAATGATGTATCCATGCAAGTTTGATGAAATTCCATCCATTTATTCAGGAGGTATTGTGGGTACAAGAAATTGTCATTTAAGTCCTCCAGTGACCTTGAAAATATGGTCAAGGTCACCAAAATCTAATCAGCTCTTAAGCTTGTCCTAATGATATATCCATGCAAGTTTTGTGAAATTCCAGCCATTAATTCAAAAGATATTGCACATACAAGAATTTTTCAAGCCATTTAAGTCCTCCTGTGACCTTGAAAACAAGGTCAAGGTCACCAAAATCTAATAAGCTCTTAAACTTGTCCCAATGAGATAACCACAGAAGTTTGGTGAAATTCCATTGATTGGTTCAAGAGATATCATGGGTACAAGAAATTGTCATGCTGACGCTGACCTTGAAAATGAGGTTAAGGTCACCAAAATCTAATCAGCTCTTAAGCTTGTCCCAATGATATATCCATGCAAGTTTGGTAAAATTCCATAAATTGGTTCAAGAGATATTGTGCATAGAAGAAATTTTCATGCCATTTAAGTCCTCCTGCGACCTTGAAAATGTGATCAAGGTCAAAAAAATCTAATCAGCTCTTAAACTTGTCCCAATAATATATCCATGAAAGTTTGGTGAAATTCCATTGATTGGTTCAAGAGATATCGTGGGTCACAAGAAATTGTCACGCCGACAACGACCCTTGAAATTTTACAGTCTACGACCTTCTGTGACCTTGAAAATTTGGTCAAACTCACCAAAACTTAATAAGCTCACTGGCTTGTCCAAATGATGTATCCACGCAATTTTGGTAAAATTCCATCCACTGGTTGAAGAAATATACAGGATACAAATTGTCACGCCAACGCATCGCACTGAAACCAATATGTCCCCCTCACTTCTGGTGGGTGGACAGAATAATAAAAAAAATAAATATCCTTATTCATATCACATATAACTACTCTGCTACAACCATCACTCAAACATCACCTCCCAGTGTTCATTCCTGTGTTTTAAAATAACCCAACCACCTCTTTTCATTCAACCAACAACTCCCATCTTATTAATATATACAATGTATTAAGTTTATAACTTGACCACCTTTTACATTCACAATCATGTCATGCTCAGTCACTCTAACCACCTCTAGGTCATTCCTGTGTTGTGAAATAACTCTACTACCTCATTTCATGCTCAGTCCCTTAATCATCACCTTCACATTCATTCCTGTTCCGTAAAATAACCATCTCTTGTTATCTAACCACCACCTTCCATCTTACTTACATTATGTTAAATATCTCAACCATCTCTTCCATTCTCAATTGTGCCATGCTCAGGCACTTAACCATCTCTTCTTTGCTCATCCCTGTTTTGTAAAATAACTCCCCCATCTCTTGTCATGCTCAGTCACTTAATCACCACCTACCTGCTCATTCATGTTGTGTAATGTAACTCAACTATCTCCTCCATTCTCAATCATGTCATTCAGCCACTCAACCATCACCTCCTTGCTCATTCCTGTTTTATAAAGTAACTCAACCATCTCTTGTCATTACATCACCACCTCCCATCTTACTCACGTTATGTTAATGTCAATGGTTTTGGGCTTTTAACCATCATGTCCTTGCTAATCCCTGTTCTGTAAAATGACTCCACCATCTCTTGTCAAGCTCAGTCAATCACCATCTCCCTGCTCATTCATGTCATACTCAGTCACTCAACCATCACCTCCTTCTTCATTTCTGTATTGTGAAATAACTCAACCATTTCTTATCATGTTCAGTCACTGGATCACCACCTCCTATTTAAAATAACTCTACCATCTCTTCCATTCTCAATCATGTCATGCTCAGTCACACTCAACCATAACCTCCTTGTCTATTCATGTAATGCAAAATAACTTAACCACCATCCCCATTCTCAATGAGAATTTCATTCAAGTCAGAGTCCAAGTCACCGACTATCACTGTTTCTTCCTCTCTGATCATCCCTATTTTGTAAATTTAGTCAAGATGGCGTTGGGATCTATGTCCCAGATTTAGGATCACTATGGCAGTTACTAGTGTAACCACTGAATAAAAGGCAATTATTTCTAGATTGTTTACAGCCTCTATTTTCTGAGGATTCACACCTGTACCTAGCAGGAATTCTTTGGTCTGCACCGACATAACCCAGAGTCAATGAACCAGTCTTAGCACTGAAGCTGGAAATGCATACTTGAAATCAGTCTATATGAGCTGTGACACAAGAAAATCAACAAAGTGGCATATGCACCATGCTAAGACTCAGATCAGCCTGGGCATCTGCACAGTCTGATCAGAGTTTTCATTGTCGGCAAGGTTTTAGTTACCCTTTAAACGCACAGATAAGACTGATAAGACTCTGTGGGTTTTCTCGTGTCACAGCTCAAAACATTATTATTTGTAAAAATTTTGTTTCCTTAATATCATAATTATAGAAATTTCATCAATTGCAAAGGCACCTAATAGCTGGTTTCAACTAAGCCACAGGGAATAGGTTACGACGGCAATGACACTTAGGCCATAATTTCTTTACAAAGTCAGCTTTGCTTGCCTTTTTCATTAATAAACAGAGAAGTGAGTGAGTGAACTCGGGTTTAACATCCCACCAACAACGAGGTCATATGAAGACGGGACCTCGATTTAAAGTCTCATCCGAAAGACCGGATAAGCGGGGGATCGAACCTGCGACCCCTGGATTGGTAGTCTGGAGTGTTATCCACTACCCTACAGCCACTCCTAATAAACAGAGGATTTTTACCTTTAAATGGAATATGGAAACAACTAAAATACAAAAAAAAAATTGAAATCCAGGTTAAATGGGGGTATGGGCCGTTTGGCTTACTGGCTTACGCCGCAGGACTTGTATAAAAACCGGGACTACTGAACCGGGACTACCGGCAAAAACGAAGGTTGACGATTTTTACCGATAGCGAGGCGCCTTAAAAAATTTCGAGTAGGGTCCAAAAAAAGGGGTCGGTCGGGTTTCCGGAAACAAGACATTTTTTTTTTGGCCTAAATGTTAATTTGCCATAAAACTGAGCAGCCCACAGCTATAAGAACCAAAATAAATTTTTGATACATGATAATTAACCCTTTTGCACTCAGAACGGCCAAAACTCTATAGAGTTTTGGCTGATCTGAGTGCAAGAGGGTTTAAGAATGTCTTTCATACTCTGTCATCACTTTAGGTACGACACAAAGTAAGACCCCTATTTGCTCGCGACCTGAATATGGTTCCACAATAGAAACTTTGTTTAGAAACGGAAATATAATCTTGTCTCCGTTGTTAAATATAGAAACACTCAATCAGATTAGAAGTTCTTCAAAATCTGATGACAGTTTAACTAGATGATCCACTTATGTGATAACACCATATCCGAGCCACGGTGACGTTTTTTTATGTGAATTCATATAATTTCTCAATTTTTTTGTTATGGCCCCTCATTATCACTGCCTCAATGAGGTCTGAGGCAGTTTCAATGTGGGACCAAAACATTATGTTTTATGAAGAATAAAGAGAATTCAACACTTAAAGCTAGGGGTGACTATTGCAGGCCAAAATGAGTGAGTGAGTGAGTGAACTCGGGTATAACATCCCACCAACAACAATGTCATATGGAGACGGGACCTCGGTTTAAAGTCTCATCCGAAAGACCGAAGAAGCGGGTGATCGAACTTGCGACCTCTGGATTGGTAGTCCGGAGTGTTATCCACTACGCTACAGCCGCTCCTGCAGGCCAAAATGACAATTGCAATGCTATTACTATTGGAGACAGCTTTTTCATCCAGAAATTCTGCTTTTTTGCATAAAAATCTTCATTGTTCACATAAATTCACAGCTGAAAAGCATTATTTATTGTTTGTCGTTTCACAACATGCACAACATGACTACAAAACATAAGAAAATATTATATTTTTCATTCTTTGGAATCCATAAAAACTAAAACACATGCATCCCTGTTACTTTTTTACCGAAAAAAGGCTTCTTTCAAGAAACAGATGCATGTCCAGAAACTATTGATTCCAAAAACTATTGCCGATAATATTGGCACCGCAGCTTTTCCTATCGATAGTGACTTGCCCATGTTACTACATGTATTGCCATAAATTGATAGCCCAATGTATTGTTACACCCCTACTTAAAGCACTAAAAACAAACATAGTTGAATTTGCAAACAGAGTAGATCCAGATGATAAAGAGCCACCTCATCTGGATATTTACACTGTTTGCCTTCCAGTTTTTGAATTCTCAGTACAATTAGCTTGGAAGAAACATTTTTTTAAATGTTGCAGACGTAAATTTTTGCGCTTTGTCTCAGAATAACCATCAAAATCATAAATTATCTGAGGCTTTGAGGTTTGCATAAACTAAAAGCTGACGACAATATCTGTTTTATTTTTACTCATTTTCCCTATGAGCATATGTTGATATCTGTTTTACATTTTTGAGGAGATGTTGCTAAAAGTGCAGTATTTCTACCGCAACTGCAACTTCATAAGTTCATGTCGTGTGCACTTTTGAGAAACAGTACAGAGTTGCCATACATCTATACCTTAGTCTTAGAACGCAAAAAAACAAAAATAGTTGCACTTGCAAACAGCATAATTTTTGTGAAAGCTTCAACAAATTACTTTTTTAAATTTTGCAGACATAAATTTTGTCGTCAGGGACAGTTTTCTCACTGTGCTGCTTATATGGTTAATCAGAGCTAATTTTCTTTATCATCACTTAAAATAAGTAGGCCTACTATAAACAAGAGGCCCACGGGCCACAAAGCTCACCAGATCTCTAGCTCAAAATTGCTATCAAAATTACTGTCACATTTGTACAGGCTAATACAAAATATACAACTACAAAGTCTCAGTCTGACAGTCTGCTGAGTTGATAACAAAATATATATTTTGATTGCAGTAAATGCCATTTTTCAATTTTCCCCATTATAAGTCAATGCAACTCTAAGTTGCCATAGCAACCAAACGAAAGAGCTGATTTTCATCAAAAACACAAACTGTCAACCCCCCAGTCTAAGGATACTAAAGATAAATCTGGGCCTTATTGGCCCAGTGGCTTCTGAGGAGATAATTTTGCAAGTGTTTTTTTTTCCTTTATTTTTGCATTTTGATTTCCATGACAACCAGTAAAAGGAGCAGTGGGTCCAAAAACAATAAAGCTAATAGAAGACTTCTTATGGAACATTTCTATAAAAGTTTTGTCAACATATCTGCAATGGCTAGGCAGTAAATGCCATTATTCAATTTTCCCCATTATAAGTCTATGGGAACTCTAAGTTGCCGTAGCAACCAAACTAAAAGGCAGATTTTCATAAAAAACACAAACTTTCAATCCCCCAGCCTAAGGATACTACAGATGAAATCTGGGCCTTATCGGCCCAGTGGTTACAGAGGAGATAATTTTTAAGTATTTTTTCCATTTTTTTTTCCATTTTGGTTTCCATGGCGACCAATAAAAGGGGCACTGGGCCAAAAAACATACAGCTGATAGAAGACTTCTCAAGGAATATTTCTATACAAGTTTTGTCTACATATCTGCAATGGCCTGGCAGATAATGTCATTTTTCAATTTTTCCCATTATAAGTCTATGGGAACTCTAAGTTGCCATAGCAACCAAAGCAACAGGCAGATTTTCATAAAAAACACAAACTTTCAATCCCCCAGCCCAAGAATGCTACAGATGAAATTTGGACCCAATCGGCCAAGTGGCTTCAGAGGAGATGTTGTTTAAAAGTGTTGACGGACAGACGACAGACGACGACGACGACGACGGACAACTGCCTATCCTATAAGCTCCCCCGGAGCCTTCGGCTCTGGTGAGCTAAAAATCTAAGTATTGTGGCAGATAGATCTGAGCAAACAGAGCAGACCCAGATCAGACTGCTCCAAAAGGAGCAGTCTGATCAGGGCCTACACTGTTTGCCATTCCATCTGAATCTTTTGGACACACTACTGCATTGTAACACAAAACTGTTACATTTTTAGGACAATTACGGTAATTATTTTAAGTGTTCCAATTTTTTACAAGTTTTACCGTACATTACGTTCTGTTTGCACTAACTGATAGCACTTATAAATAGACATCTTAACCTTTGCTGTTCGAAAATAGATTTTACCTGAATGTACCGTTTTAAACCTAACGTTGGGACACTTCATAAACTTCTTCAATTGATAACAGCATATTAATTTTGATATGACCCTTGCCCTAGCGAAGACCATATTGTAATATTGCAGGCAGAGTGCAGTCTCTCTGACATGACAATCTGCTGGCTGCTCTGACATTACTGTCCATATATTTTGTGTACTTTTCGAATTCATCTACTTGAAAGGAAAACAAAATTGTAAAAGTTGTCAAATTACATGACCGACATGTACCGCTGCATAACGGCTATATTTAGGCACTTTTTAACTCTTAAAGTGCTCGCTAAAACCGAAAATATTTAAATTTGCAAACAACATAGAACTCATAATAAGCCATCTGATCTGAATCTACACTGTTTGCCCTATAGTCTTTAAATAGCTTGGACAAAACTTTTCAATTCAAATTTTTGTCATTCTGCTTTTAGGGTTAAATATATGAAAAGTTTATATAAGCCAACAAGGATTAGCTATGATTATAATAAACCCCGAATCAGTGGTCAGTCTTTTTGACATGGATATCCACTGCATTCACCATTCACATCAAAGCAGTGAAGAAATGGTAAACCATTACCGTATTCTACCTAATTAGCGCACATGCCTCTATAAGCGCACGCCGTGGCAATTTGTGAGGCATAGGACTATTAATGCACATATTTTTACTGGTTTATCCCTTTGCTTTCTCGTTTACAAGAGCTGAAAATGCAATAGAATATTTAAGTTTTTACTTCTAAATCTTCTCTATCCTTCTACATGTATATCAATACTAATTTAAAGGTTAAGCATCAGAGAAAAGCTGCTTTTAAGCAGCTTTTCTCTGATGCTTTACCTTTAAATTCGTTCCCTTCAATATATAATTACCTATTAAAATGTGCGCTTATATGAAAGAAAGTTTACTACAAGTATTTGCCGCCATTTTGAAAAAGATAAGCGTACAGGGCGCTAATAAGGTCGATTACGGTACTTACAAATTTTACTAGTAATACCACAAAATGGCACCATAGGACATGCCTCTGCGTACCATATCTGACAAAACTAAGAGCTGATTCCGGTAGTAAGAACAAGTGTTGCAGATGCAACTGCCAAAAATTTGTCATTCATGTTATTCATAAGAGGGCCATGAAGCCCTGAATAGCTCACCTGCATACAAAGCTGGCGTAAACTGTGTCCTCTAGAGTGTAAACAAGGTTTGAAACTGTCAAAATATGAGAGATTCTGAAAACTGTGCCCTCTAAAGTCTACACAAGGTCTTTCTATGAATTGACTTAGTCACCTTGTTTTTGATGCGGCATGACCCGTTTTGGAACCTGGCGTAGTTTTGAGGGAGATACACATTCCGACGGTTTCATGAAGACTGGATAAAAACTGTGCCCTCTAGAGTGCACACAAGGTTTTTTCCAAGATTTGATTTAATGACCTAGTTTTTGACCGGACATGACCCAGTTTCAAACCTGGCCTAGATTTCATGAAAATTAAAATTCTGACAAAGTTTCATAAAGATTGGATCAAAACTGTGCCCTCTAAAGTGTACACAAGGTTTCTTCAAGAGTTGACCTAATGACCGTGTTTTTGATGCGACATGACCCAGTTTGATTCTAACACAGTTTCATGAAAACTGGATCAAAACTGTGTGCTCTAGAGTGTACACAAGGTTTTTCTAAGAGCTGACCTAATTACCTAGTTTTTGACTGAACATGACCCAGTTTCAAAGCTGGCCAAGATTTCATTAAGATACAAATTCTGACAAAGTTTCATGAAGATTAGATCAAAACTGTGCCCTCTGGAGTGTTCACAAGGTTTTTCTAAGATTTCACCCAGTGACCTAGTTTTTGACCCAACATGACCAAGTTTCAAGCATGGCCTAGATTTTATGGAGATAAGCATTATGACAGTTCAACTGAATTGGATTGAAACTGCCTTCTAGATTGTACACAAGGCTTTTCTAAGATTTGACCTAGAAACCTAGTTTTTGACCTGACATGACCCAGTTTCAAACTTGCCTAGATTTCATAAAGATAAACTTCGACAAAATTTCATGAAGACTGAATTAGAACTGTGTCCTCTAGAGTGTACACAAGCTTTTTTCTAAAATTTCACCCAGTGACCTAGTTCACCTGATATGACCCAGTATCACACTTGGTCTAGATTTCATGAAGATTAACATTCGAACAAAGTTTCATGAAGATTTTATCAAAACTGTGCCTTTTAGGTGAGCTTGAAATGGATCATGAACTATTCCTGAACAATTCATGATTATATTTTGCAGGGGTAGGGCTGAATAAGGATAGAAGAGATGATTTTCAACAGAAGAAAGCCTTGTCTGGTTTGCAAGACTTTTTTTTAACACAAAACAACGGTGGTTTGCATCATCAACAATGAGATGAAAATACTCCCACTAATCATCTTGTTGCATAAATCACAGAAAATTACAGAAAATTAGCATAAACCACAGGTTCAAGGACAATTTTAAATACATTTAGAATCTTAACATCTTTACTATGACAACTACTATGACATTAAAAGAAAGCTGACTATCTCTGATGTAAAGAAAATAGCCATCAGAAGAGATGGCAAATCCCCCGACCGAAGACCCCCATGGGCCTTGGTAAAAAGGGTGCACTTCAAAACACATATTAGTAATATATTGTCGTTCTTTTATGCTTCTGATTGACATTAACTTTTAACAGATGCATGATTATCCAACACTCAGACTAAAACAGTATGCTTGACTGCTAAAACGAGGTAATATCTCAAACAGCCACCATATACATAAATGTATAGTATACGATACATTAAACTTTCAAAATGTGTGAATAACTTCTCAAGTACAAGCCCTACAAACCTAATTTTGAGCTCTCTAGTAAGTGAATTTGGACAAAGAATCCTAATCTGGAAAAAAAAAAATTTTATTTTTTTTTTGGTGGGGGGGGGGGGGGGGAGGGGAGTTGCGGGAGGGGGCACGGGAATGTGGAGGGGTCAGAGAGATTTAGGAACACTGATAAGATATCACAGCATCATCATTAATATTCTAGAAGGTACACGGTTATTCAAATTCTGGAGCTGGCCAGGGCTATACAGATATGGAGCAGCGACTCAAACAGCAGCTCAAACTACCAAAGGGAAATAACTCACAAAGTATAAAAGCAAGAGTAATCATTCATATATGAGACAAATTGTCATGACCTGTTCTGCATATCTGTGAAGTATCATGAAAATATTTCAAAAGGTATTCAAGCTATGAAGTGGACACCTAAAATCATCAAAGGGAAATAACTCCAAAAGTAAGAAAGCAAGAGTTGTCATTCTTGTTCGCGACACATCATCATGACCTGTTCTACATATCTGTGAAATATCATGAAAATATTCCAGAAGGTATTCAAGTTATAGAGCAGACACGAAATCACACCAAAAACCATCAAGGGGGAATAACTCAGAAAGTAAGAAAGCAGGAGTTGTCATTCTTGTTCAAGACACATCATCATGACCTGCTCTACATATCTGTGAAGTATGAAAATATTCCAAAAGGTATTCAAGATACAGAGCGGACATGAATCTGCCAAAATATCACCAAAGGGGAGATAATTCAAAAAGTACAATAGCAAGAGTTACCATTCTTGTACGCGACACATCGTCATGACCTGTTCTACATAACTGTGAAGTATCATGAAAATATTCCAAAGGGTATTCAAGTTATAGAGCGGACACGAATCTGCCAAAAAATCACACCTAAAACTTTCAAGGGGAAATAACTCAAAAAGTAAGAAAGCAAGAGTTGTCATTCTTGTTCGCGACACATCGTCATGACCTGTTCTACATAACTGTGAAGTATCATGAAAATATTCCAAAGGGTATTCAAGATACAGAGTGGACATGAATCTGCCAAAATATCACCAAAGGGGAGATAATTCAAAAAGTACAATAGCAAGAGTTACCATTCTTGTACGCGACACATCGTCATGACCTGTTCTACATAACTGTGAAGTATCATGAAAATATTCCAAAGGGTATTCAAGTTATAGAGCGGACACGAATCTGCCAAAAAATCACACCTAAAACTTTCAAGGGGAAATAACTCAAAAAGTAAGAAAGCAAGAGTTGTCATTCTTGTTCGCGACACATTGTCATGACCTGTTCTACATAACTGTGAAGTATCATGAAAATATTCCAAAGGGTATTCAAGATACAGAGCGGACATGAATCTGCCAAAATATCACCAAAGGGGAGATAATTCAAAAAGTACAATAGCAAGAGTTACCATTCTTGTACGCGACACATCGTCATGACCTGTTCTACATAACTGTGAAGTATCATGAAAATATTCCAAAGGGTATTCAAGATACAGAGCGGACAAGAAAGTGTTTACGGACGGACGGACGGACAGACAGACGGACGAACGGACGGACGGACGGACGCCAGGCTCATCGCTATATCCCCCGAACCTTTCGGTCGGGGGATAATCGCTATATCCCCCGAACCTTTCGGTCGGGGGATAAAAATGACAAATCACAGTATAAAAGATACAAGATATATTGTGATGATCACCACCGGCACCATAAGCATTTTATAATTCAGAAATATGTGGCAAAGCCTGTCTTAGTGGCCACTTCTATTAACCCTGTTGCACTCAGAACAGTCAAAACTCCATAGAGTCTTGGCTGTTCTGAGTGCAATAGGATTAAGCATGCAACCTGTATTATGCAAGCATGTATTCAATTCCTGAAAATGACAAATATATTGAAATGTACCTGTATTAAGCAAGCACCTCTTGGCATAGGAGGCTGTCTAAGATGTTTGGCTCCCCCAATATTGAGAACCTTCCTACATCACTGCACCTGTCTTAAGCAAGCCCAATTTGATTATCCCTTCGGTGCTTGCTTAATACAGGATGTATCTTCACCCCTATCACAATCATGTATGTTCTGCCCAGTCAGCTAACAACATGGCCCTCTTTTTCCTTCTGCCAGATTCCCCTTTTCCTCATATACTCTCTTTTCTTTATTGGTCCTAGCCTCATCCTAATCCTTCCCCCAACCCTAATTTTCCTTTTCCCACTTCTGGTTATGTCATTTTCTTGCTTACTTCTCTTAATCATGTAACTTTTAATTTAATTCTTCTTTCCTTTGAAAATGGCACTTTATCTTCCTTTCTTTTCTGATCATATCATTTTGGTTCCTATATAATCTCTTCCAATAATGTAATTTTTCCTCTTTCTGAAAAGAACATGTCCTTTTCCTCCTCCCTCCTTCTGATCATGATGCTTTTCTCCGCATTACCTTTTTTTCCTTCATATCATTTTTCATCATTCCTTCTTCTGACCATGTCATTTTTAATCCCTCCTTGTTTTTACCCAGTGTTTTACTTTCCTTCCTGATCTCTTCTGATCATGTCACTTTTCTGTCTCCCATCTTTGAATCATGCCACTTTAGATCCTTCATTCTATTGATATTCTCCCTTCCTGCTTTGGATCATGCTCCTTTCATGCTTCCTCCTTTAGTTCATGACACTTTTCCTTGTTACTTCTTTTGTTTAAGTGACTTTTCATCTTTCCATCATCTGAGCATGTCCATTTTCATCCTTCCTTTCTTGACCATGCCATTTTCTCTCCTAATCTGTTCTGATCAGGTAACTTCCCTTCTTCCAGTTTTGAATCATGTCATTTTTCATCCTTCCTTCCTTTTGATTATTTTCCTTTTTTTCTCTTCCTTTTTTTTGATCATGTCACTTTTCTTCCTAATCTCTTCTGATCATGTCACCTTTTTCATTCCCTCTTTTAGTCGTGTCATTTTTCCTCATCTTTATTTTGATCATGCCATTTTTCGTTTTCACCTTTCTTGAGTTGATGTCATGCTCCTTCTTCTCATCAGGTCATTTTTCTTCCTTCCTTCTTTGAATCATTTCACTTTTGTCCCTTTTTCTTCTACTTTCTTTAGACCATGTCACTTCTGATAATGCAACTTTTCATCCATCACTTCTTTTGATAATGTCACACTTTCCTCCTTCCTGCTTTTAGTCATACCACTCTTATCCTTCTTTTTTCATATCATGTCACTTTTCGTCCTTCCTTCTTTTGTACATATCTTTCTTCACTTCCTATTTTTTGTTTATGTCACTACCTGTCCTTCCCTCTTTTACAGTCAACCCTCTTTATAACAGCACTCATTACAACAGCAAACTTCTTTATAACATCATTTTGATATGCATGAAATGGCTATATTGTTCTAAATATGTATTCTTTACAACAGCAAATTGGGGTTAACAGTAAAATGTTTGGAAACAAATGCTGTTGATGTAAAGAGGGTCCACTGTATCTCCATTTTCTTCCTTACCTCTTCTGTTCTTGTCTTCTATCTTTTGTTCATGTCACTTTTACTTCTGATCATTTCACTTTCCTTCCATGGATCTTGTCCCTTCCTCCTTCTGCACTATCTTTCTCCTCAGCCTATGCACCATTGTCTTCCTCCAGCCATCCCTGTTTAGATCAAGTTTCCTTGCTCTTCCACTATGCCTCTTCTGATCATACCATCTTTCTTCTATTTAACATGCACCCTCCTCTTTCTTCTACTTCCCTCTCCTGATCATATCCCCTTCCTCAATCTCTGTTGAAAATGGCTCTTTCCTTCACTTCATACACCCACAGCAAATGCTGCCTTTCTCCCCATCCCCCACCCCCTCACACACACACACCATTCTTCTCATAAACAGATACAGACTGCCTTCCTTCCCCGCCCCCCTTCATGTCCACTTCCCATCCTAGATCATGTACCCAGTTCTTTTCCTCCCACTCCTAACACTTAGGCACCAGAAATGAATTTGCAAATGCAAACATGTATACTGTTTGTCCTATGGTCTTATAATTCTGAATATGGTATGGCCTGGATGAAACAATATTTGGAATTTTGCAGATGTAAATTTTGTCATCTGCTTTCTCTGCACTTTTGTCCATGGACATTGTCCAGTCCACCTGGACTCCCTTGACAATGTCTGGGGTGTCCATGGACAATGTCCAGACTGTCCACCGAATCCATGGACAATGTCCACTGAGACCATGGATAATGTCCACTGACTCCATGGACATTGTCCAGATTGGCTGGTCTCACTGGAATTTGTCCATGGACTCCCTGGATTTTGTCCAGAGTGTCCATGGACATTGTCCAGACTGTCCAATGAATCCATGATAAATGTCCACTGAGTCCATGGACAATGTCCAGGGAGTCCACTGAGTCAATGGACTTTGTACAGATGGGATCTCCATAACAGGCACATTGTGCTGGAACACAGAGGATCTTACACGAGTGGTCGTTTCATATGAAATTTATGAAATGAGCCTTCAGGGAGTTTCATAAATTTCATATGAAATGACCACGAGTGTAAGATTCTGTTTATCATATGACTCTTTAAAATGAGATTTTATTGCCTTCAAAATGAACATTATTGCAATAAGAAAATGCATTGCTGACATGGACATTGTCGATGAAGTTACGCTGTAAGCGCCAAAGTGTTATTACACTTGTGGTCATATGACTGAATAACAGTGATGTCATATGATAAATTGTAATATTGACTTCTTTGCAATGCTTTGACACTGCAATAACACTGAGCAATAAAGAACTGTTTCAAATTTTTGTTAACATTTTTATTTTGTGCCTGCTCTTGACTAACCAGTCCTTCGATCCTGCCAAACCTCACACACAGTTTATGAATTCCTGGAACTGGAAACTAAACAATCTTCATACTGTTTATTTTTCCCACACTCAGTACCTGTGGAGTTCACAGACACAATTTTGTGTGAAAGAAATGTTGTCAGCCTCACCAACAGTGAATAAGTCTACCGACTACAGCAAACAGATCAAGTCTGTGACACTTGAAAGGAGATACCTATTCTTAGGTAAGACAACAGTAAAACTCCTCGGACAATAAGCACAGGGTATAATCGATTCCACCAATTTTCGCTTCCTGCAGAGACTGTGTGTCATATTTGGCTTCCACAGAGACTGTTCACGAACTCTTGCTTCCTGCAGAGACTACTGTCCTCGAGAAATGGCTTCCTGCCAAGACTGTCCGCGTGACTCTGCTTCCTGCCGAGAGCCTCGGCAGGAAGCAGAATCACGCAGACAGTCTCTGCAGGGAGCCATTTATCATGTACAGAAGTCTCGGCAGGAAGCAAGAATTCGTGGACAGTCTCGGCGGAAGCCATATATGATGTACTGTCTCTGCAGGAAGCGAAAATTGGCGGAATCGATTATACCCTGTGATAAGATTCATGTCAATCACAATTATGCTGGAGACTGGATGATTTCAGACTGTCTTTGACACCACAAGATTCAAATGTCTTTTATACTTCACTTCAGATTCTAGCCTGTGACACCATTGGATGGACACACGGCACCAAGTGCGTGCAACTATGGTTAAGTATCACTGAGCCACTTGGGGAATGTTGTTCGGGGAATTGAACTGAACTGAACGCCATGCAAAGCAGTCTCACATCCAGGTCCTCAGCGGTACAGTGGTCTATGATCCTTTGATCTGGCCCCAGTGGTATCCCAGCAGGCACATGATGTTGAAATGACGTTTTACTGATGTCGATGCGACATCAATTGCAACGTATTGACGTCGCATCGACGTCAGTATGACATCATTTTGACGTCATGTGCCTACTCGGATGGTTGTCTATGATCCTGTGATCCAGCCTGTCAGTGATACAGTGGTCTATGATCTTGTATCTATGACAGTGACTACACAGATTCAGTACTGAGACAGGGAGGAAGGGGAGGGGGAGGGGGAGAGGCAGGGAGAACTGTACAAAAAAGAGAGTTGACAAAGGAAGTCACCATTATCTTCAACTCAGTCATTTATAATGGCACTGCGCATAGATGACTACTGTTGTTTTGCTGCATAAGCACATCATCAAAACACAATGCTTCAGACAAGGTGGGGTTTTGATGAAAGTACTCATACATTAAATATATACTATACATTGAGGGCCCTCATTTAAAGTGAATGGGGATATCTCCATGTTTTTCTACCAATTTTATCAAAGGGAAACAACTCTGATGATTTCCTGTTTGCTTCCCTGATCGACAATGCCCTTCCAAAATGAGGTCTTTAACACTTGACCCCCAGTGAGAAGGAAAACAAAAATGTAAATGACAGAGTTGCCACCCCTGAAAGTGTATTCTTTCACCTCACACTGTCTCAATCAGGTGGCTCTGGTAAAGGGTCACAGAAACTATCTCATAACTATAGTCACCTTTGTGACCACTGAGTAAGCCTGGTCATCAATAACTTCAATCTATATTCCTTTTACTCCTTACCTTCTCATATTTTACTACCATCCATACATAGAACGGTGCTAACAGAATTTTTAAATATCCTCGTCAAAACACAACAAAATAAAATGATTAAATTCACGGTCTCCACTGTAGTTCATCTTCTTATATGAATCTCTCGGAATTGTACGTCTAATATTTTCTCCATATAAGCTACTGTAATATCTCCATGTAGTGGAACAGAACTGCTGACAAATCAGTGTAGATCCAGATCAGACTGCTCCTTGGGAGCAGTCTGATCAAGATCTGCACTGTTTTTCATTCAGCCAACCTCTTATGCACGTGACAACAGAATCCAATACAGACACCACAGGAATAACGGAAAGATCAAAGTGCCCCAATACACAGTATTATCACCGCAATATTAATATTTCACCCCAGAAAACATAAAAACAAAATCCAGTAGCAATCACAAAGTAGACAGTAATTTTTGATAAGGTATAATAGATAAGATAGAGTGTGTTATGATGCTGTATCCTCACAGAAGCTAATATGTTTTTTGTTGTTGTTACCTCATGTTTATATATGCCACCCTGTAAGATGGCAAATTGAAAAAGAGCAAGGTAAAGGAGGAACAGATAAAGGGTTCTAGCAGCCTTGTGGCCATAGTGGAAGTGGGTGTTAGAGACCCACCATACCATGGGCAAAGCATATCTAGCCTTCCCTGATTAGAAGAAAGAGGTACCCATCTACTGCTGGTTAAGGTACTGAAACAAAAATGCTGTTTTATTAAAGTTACCATTGGCAATCATGTCACTGCGTCTTTTTGTAAATCTTTACATCTCTGTCAGTGATGAAGCTTACTCTGCATTTTATACATCTCTGTCAGTGAAGATGCTTACTTTGTATTTTGAAATTTTACATCATTCTCTGTCAGTAATGATGCTCACTTTGTATATTGTATATCTTTGCCAGTGAAGATGCTGACAATGTATCTTGTCATCTCTGTCAGTGATAACACTTACTCTATACTTTGGGATTTTAACATCTCTGTCAGTGATCAGGCTAACTCAGCATTTTGAGATTTTAACATCTCTGTCAGTGATAAGGCTTACTCTGTATTTTGAGATTTTAGTTTACTCTGGACTTTGTACATCTCTGTCAGTGATGATGCTTATTCTGGATATTGTACATCTCTGTCAGTCATGATGCTTACTCTGGATATTGTACATCTCTGTAAGTGATGATGCTTGCTCTGGATATTGTACATCTCTGTCAGTGATGATGCTTACTCTGGATATTGTACATCTCTGTCAGTGATGATGCTTACTCTGGATTTTGTACATCTCTGTCAGTCATGATGCTTACTCTGGATATTGTACATCTCTGTCAGTCATGATGCTTACTCTGGATTTTGTACATCTCTGTCAGTCATGATGCTTACTCTGGATATTGTACATCTCTGTCAGTCATGATGCTTACTCTGGATATTGTACATCTCTGTCAGTGATGATGCTTACTCAGGATTTTGTACCTCTCTGTCAGTGATGATGCTTACTCTGGATTTTGTACATCTCTGTCAGTCATGATGCTTACTCTGGATATTGTACATCTCTGTCAGTGATGATGCTTACTCTGGATTTTGTACATCTCTGTCAGTCATGATGCTTACTCTGGATATTGTACATCTCTGTCAGTCATGATGCTTACTCTGGATTTTGTACATCTCTGTCAGTCATGATGCTTACTCTGGATTTTGTACATCTCTGTCAGTCATGATGCTTACTCTGGATATTGTACATCTCTGTCAGTGATGATGCTTACTCTGGATATTGTACATCTCTGTCAGTGATGATGCTTACTCTGGATTTTGTACATCTCTGTCAGTGATGATGCTTACTCTGGATTTTGTACATCTCTGTCAGTGATTATGCTTACTCTGGATATTGTACATCTCTGTCAGTGATGATGCTTACTCTGGATTTTGTACATCTCTATCAGTGATGATGCTTACTCTGGATTTTGTACGTCTCTGTCAGTGATTATGCTTGCTCTGTATTATACATCTCTGTCAGTGATTATGCTTACTCTGTATGAGATTTTAACATCTCTGTCAGTGATAAAGCTTAGGCTTTTCTGAGACTTTAATATCTCTGTCCGTAATAAGACTATTTCTGTATTTTGAAATTTTAACATCTCTGTCAGTGATAAAGCTTACTCTTTATTTTTTTACATCTCTGTCAGTGATGAGGCTTACTCTTTATTCTTTTTACATCTCTGTCAGTGATGAGGCTTACTCTTTATTTTTTTACATCTCTGTCAGTGATGAAGCTTACTCTTTATTCTTTTTACATCTCTGTCAGTGATGTTGCTTACTCTCTATTCTTTTTACATCTCTGTCAGTGATGAGGCTTACTCTTTATACTTTTTACATCTCTGTCAGCGATGAGGCTTACTCTTTATTCTTTTTACATCTCTGTCAGTGATGAGGCTTACACTTTATTTTTTTACATCTCTGTCAGTGATGAGGCTTACTCTTAATTTTTTTACATCTCTGTCAGTGATGAGGCTTACACTTTATTTTTTTCATCTCTGTCAGTGATGAAGCTTACTCTTTATACTTTTTACATCTCTGTCAGCGATGAGGCTTACTCTTTATTCTTTTTACATCTCTGTCAGTGATGAGGCTTACTCTTTATTTTTTTACATCTCTGTCAGTGATGTTGCTTACTCTTTATTCTTTTTACATCTCTGTCAGTGATGAGGCTTACTCTTTATTTTTTTACATCTCTGTCAGTGATGAGGCTTACTCTTTATTCTTTTTACATCTCTGTCAGTGATGAGGCTTACTCTTTATGAGGCTTACTCTTTATTTTTTTACATCTCTGTCAGTGATGAGGCTTACTCTTTATTCTTTTTACATCTCTGTCAGTGATGAGGCTTACTCTTTATTTTTTTACATCTCTGTCAGTGATGAGGCTTACTCTTTATTCTTTTTACATCTCTGTCAGTGATGAGGCTTACTCTTTATTTTTTTACATCTCTGTCAGTGATGAGGCTTACTCTTAATCTTTTTACATCTCTGTCAGTGATGTTGCTTAATTTGTGTACATGTCAGTGTTGCTACTTATTCTGTATCTCTACATTTCTTGTGAGCGACGGAACTTACTACATCTCTTTGAGTGATGCTGCTTAGCTTGCTCATTTCTGTGAATGATGATGCTTAACTTGTATTTTTGTACATCTCTATTGACATTGCTAAGCTGCTGCTACTGTGGAAAAGTAAAGACCAGGACATATAAGAGAGCAGCTACTGCAGCCTCCCCCAGCAGGAAAGTTTATGAATTAATCAGAGGCTGGTAGTATGGTTTATTTCAAACTTTCTGATATATGTACTTCACCTGTTCTACAGTGTGAAAAGCATATCACAGGTACATTGGTAGGCTAGTACATTGGCATCCCTGGCTACCTTAACTCTTTCAGCACCAGTGACGCAATTAGCATAATTTGCAAACTGCGTAGATCCTGATGAACCCCCTCATGATGAGGCGTCTCATGTGGATCTACACTGTTTGCCCTCTAGTCCTTGAATTCTCAATATGAAATGTCTTGGACAAAGCATTTTTTTAATTTTTGCATACGTAAATTTTGTTGTCTGCTTTTTGGTGCTTAAAGAGTTAAGGTTTATGGGTATACCTCCATACCCCCCACCCCCCACCCCCTTTCAGCACACTGGTTCAAGATATTGTAAGAGCAAGAAATTGTAACATGGAGGCCGATGCCAACAGGATATGAAGTATGTCTCACAGTTTGGTGGGGAACGGAGCTCCAGGTAAAAAGGGGTTTTGAGGATACCATATTAATCATAATAAAGGCCTCTGTGCTAATAAACACCCCCCTGTCTCTTTTACGGAAATAATGTTATACTGACTTGCTAACCTCCGTATTTTCCATAGGTTTTACAAAGGGGAACAACATGAATTCCTGTTTGCTTCTCTGGAGGATGCAGCTCTTCGGATGGATCTATAGTCTACTCTTCAAGGAACGAATTTGAGAGCTGACCCCTTTTGAAGAGAGAGGCAAGAAAAGGGGAAAATAGTAGAATTGCTCCATCTGAAAATATATCTATTCAATTATAAATTTATTACAAGTATTTTGGCAGTGACTGATTTACTACTCTTCAGGCTCTAAATAATGACCCGCCTTTTGTAAAATGCAATGCCCCTGGGGAGGGGAAGGGGGGTTATATGATTAATACGGTAAGTCTGAGATAATCATACTTCCGAAGACTATGCCTACTTTGTACATTAATACATTCCTTCATTAACTGTAATGTAAAATCGCAGACCTATGTGGGACACTGAACACCTGCAATTTTGTTTGTGGGACTATGTCACAAGCTTAGTTGTCATTGCACTTGCACTGAAGGTACACAAGAAAATTAATCTATCAAAATTGTTCCATTTAGGATAGAAACTCTTCCTTCTACTAGGGATGCAGCCGGACAGGCCTATGTACTCAACAGTCACCATTGAGAAAGGTTTCTGTATAATTACAGTCTTATAACATCTTGAAATGAAGGATAATCTTGCTTCTGAAACCTTAAAAAATTCTAAAAATTGGGGCATCTAAAATTATTAATTACCACAATAGTCCTAAAAATGAACAGCTTGGTTTTACAATGCAGTATTGGATCCAACAGATGCAAGCCCCGAGGTTATAAAACTTTTTTCATGCTCTACTCAGCTGAGCATGAAATTTTCTCTGCTGATAAATATGAAAATGCCAACTAATATTGGCATTTTCATATTCATAAGCAGAGAAAATTTCATACTCAGCTAAACTGAGCAAGAAAACAACTTTACTTGTCAGAAATTTGCTATTTATAAGCAAGTAAAATTACATACTCAGCTGAGTTGAGCATGAAAAAAGTTTTATAACCTCGGGGCCAGGTTGAATAGGCAGGAGTCTGATCTGTGTCTACCCTGTTTGCTCACACCTAACTGTCCGACAAGTTCAATTTTTTTTTACACTACATTCAAACATTCAAGGTTATGTTTTCAACCTATAAATTAACTTCAAAAGCACTACAATTCTCCAAGGTCTATCTATGTTTTCTGCAACTGAAGCAGAAATATTCTATTCAGCATAAAAAGTCAAGCTTTCAATATGGAAAAAAGGTGGAATTTACCAATAAGCCAAAGCACACATTATCTTCAGAGAGGTACACCAAAATAGCAAGAACTCTGTCAATTCTAGGGACTGATTTCATGTCACAGTAATAACTCAGATTAACTAATACGTGGTCTATTTTACCGTAAGGTGCAATGTTCTGAATGCTAATCTGTGTACCAAGTTGGACGTGAAATCGGGCCTTAAAGCGCAAAAAAAAGCAGACAACAAAATTTACGTCTGCAAAATTTAAAAAGAAATGTTCCTGCAAGCTGTATCATAATGAGAATTTAAAAATCTGAGGGCAAACAGTGTAGATCCAGATGAGGCGGCTCATTATGAGATGCCTCATCTGGACCTACACTGTTTTCAAAGTCAACTATCTTTGAGAGTTAACTCTTTCAGTACCAAAAGGAAGACGACAAAATTTACGTCTGCAAAAATTGAAAAAAATGCCTTGTCCAAGACTTTTTATATTGAGAATTCAAAGACTAGAGGGCAAACAGTGTAGATCTAGATGAGGCGGCTCATTATGAGCCGCCTCATCAGGATCTACGCTGTTTGCAAATTTTGCTAATTGCGTCACTGGGGCTTCAAGAGTTAAAGGTGACTGCCAGAATGTTCTAAGTATGTCAAGGTCAACAATACTCGCTAGTGTTGCAAAGACAATGTTACTGTGTTAGGGTGTCACAAAAGGTCCTTAGCCTCTGAGAAATAAGGGACAGTAATAGCAGTAGGTAATAAGCATTGCCCATGACAACAGTGATCACGGTCTCGCTCCTGCTTGCAAGAAGATGTCACAAGAAGAAGAATTTATCATGGTTGCTAAATCTGTAGACAAAAATTTTTTTCTCTGAAGTTAACTAAAAACCCCCATCAGATGGGAGATGGTTTTCTTTTCAGCAACAAAAACACATGGAAGAATCTTGTAAACCATTCTCCACTTGTTCATTTGTACTTTGTTGCCCAAGTTACCTGGCATTTGAATCGTCGTGTTTATGGTTTTGAACTTGTAAATTAACTTCAACTCATTCTACACGATTAAATATGTTTTCTGCATCTGCGGCCTTGAAATATTCAAGTCAGCAGAAAAAGACATAGCAGAATATGACGAAATACGCAAGCCTGCGTATGTCAATATTACGCATGACAGCCACATCAGTAGGTTCAGCACATTCAGTGCCCCAGATTAGAAGGGGTAACAGGGATAATTCAAGGATAACTATTCATACTTCTGCATATAAACATATGTTGTGACCCCTGATTAGAACCGTCTCACTAAGACGGTTCTAACAAAGGGTTACAATATATTCTTTCTTGAGAAATAAGAATAATTAACTCTTTAAGCCCCAGTGACGCAATTAGCAAAATTTGCAAACAGCGTAGATCCTGATGAGGCGGCTCATAATGAGCCGCCTCATCTAGATCTACACTGTTTGCCCTCTAGTTTTTGAATTCTCAATATAAAAAGTCTTGGACAAGTTTTTTTTTTAATTTTTGCAGACGTGAATTTTGTCGTCTGCTTTTTGGTAGTGAAAGAGTTAACTCAGAATGATCCTGAAAAAAACCACCTTCAATATCTGGACCGTCCACAAAATACAAAGTGAATGGTAAAGAACTTTGGCCAAACTGAGCAGACCTGCAGAGTGATATCTGCCACAAATCTTCACAAATGCCATCTCCTGGGTGTTTCCATGCAAAGGCTTAAATATGATTTAAAAAGTCTTAATGTGCCACTGTGAAACTAGTTTGAAACAACTGCATCTTCTGGCTTAAATCCAACGATTTTTTATCAGTTTTAATTTTTTTTAAGTCTGTAGCTATGGAAATATAAACACTGAGCATTGCAGCGGCAACTGCAAGCACTCCTACCACTGCAGAAATAAACATAATTGAGTTGCGACGTGCAAACATGGTGCTTAAGGAACAAATGATTAAACAAGCCTGCACGTCAGTGCAGTGTGTCAGAGTTTTTGCTGCTTGCATACACCCTCTACAGACGTGGAGAAATCTATCATTGCTAAAAAGAAGGTACTAAGGAGGTTGCCAAGATGCACAAAAAGGGTTTCAGACAAGGCTAAGCACTCTTTTTGCGGATCCCAGCATAGTTATAAATCGAGCCCCTCCCAAACAATCAACAGTGAAAACTGAAATTGCAGGTTTCAAAGCTGTTAAATAATTTATCTGAGAGTAATAAACATTAATTTAATATCTCAACAAAGATTAACTGATGAAAAATAAGTAATGCATTTAATTATAACGGGCTCCCGATAAAGCAGGTAAATTTTAAGGTGAACGGAAACACTTAAAGGGGACACAACTCTACCAATTCCATTATTTGTTTCCCTTTTTAATTGGGATCAACTATTAAAGGAAAGAATTTGCTCCCCTAGGAGCAAATTCTTTTCCTTTAAGAGTAGACCCCTATCGTTTAAAGGGTTTGTCACCCAGGGAATACAAAGTTAGTCACAAAAATTGTCTCCCTTTGAACCGAATACGGGAAAATTATGCCATTAAACCCAAACACCTTTTAAGCTATACAATATCCCCCCACCCCCACCCCACTCCCCACAATGTCCAAGGATATCACTCTGATATGGACATAGCGATCTCCCTCATCATACTAGAGGCAGAACTCTTTTCAACCATAAACTGGCCTCCAATGCACCCAACTTTCATTATTACCCTTCACTGGGTCTGTTTTCTATACATGTAATTGTTTTGTCCAAGCTCTAACATCAAGGGGGTAAATCAATACGTGAAGAGACAACCTAGTCTTGCGTTTCTGGGCGTATTTGGTAAAAGTCTTGCCACGGTGTACTTTCGTTTTTGATGAAACATTATGTCAACACGAGTGTTTTGGTGAAATAAGTACCAATTAAAAGCATGACGGGACATTTATAGAAAAAGTGAACTGGTCACGCTTTGGAGGATTCTTTAAAGTTAATATTCATTAAAAATGTTTCACGTGAGATGCAGTAGTTAACGTGCCAATTCGGTTCTAGTTTGTCAAGGTAGTGTACATTTTTTTTAGGCTGGCTGGTTGAAGGTAGGAATTTTCTTTCTTTGAATCAATCTGAACTTTTTCGTCACTTTTTCTGACAAAATTAGCTTCCTCTGTGATTGTTTATATGATACACTCTAAGAACGTGTTGCAGGATGCGTTTCCACGCATAAAAACAACGGTGTACGCACATGATTTCCTAGTATAGACCTGTATATGTCCGTTGTTAATAAGTGCAAATACTAGTATTGCTCCAATGATTACTTTTCATTACAATTGAGTACTTAATATATACTTGCTCGTAACTTTGGAAACTGGCAGTCTGAAGGTCAGAATTTTCTTTCCTCTCAATCAATGTGACCGCCTTATAGGCTCTTGTTATGATTAAATAATGTACTGTAAGAATGCGTTGCGCCTTGCATTATATTGCCAAAAAAAATAACGGTGTAGGTCTACCCCACTTATTTCCAGTAAATGGTAGATGCACGTTGGCATTTCATTTGTAAAATACTGTTAATGCTACGAAGAACACATAAAATGAGTATCTAACATACAATAGCTAATCAGAAAAGAAAACAACTAATATTTTCGGATCTGAGGTGACTTCCCACCAACTGCGTAATTCCACTGTCTCAATTGTGGTGAATCAAGTGCGCCTTTGTCAAATGACTATTGATGTCCTTAAGTTTTACAACGTCTTTGATTTTGCTGTAAGGCGATGTTGTCAAGATTTCTGGCAATGTGGCCAGCAGTGCGGACCCCAATCAGACTGTTCCGGAAGAAAAGTCTATCTTGGGTCTACACCGTTTGCTTAGATAACAGTGTCCTAATATTTGTTGTCAAAGTGGTAGGTCACGTCATGTCTATACGGCATCCGACAGGAGTTTTCGGACAACTCTACCATCGACATGTCTGGTCAAACGGTGTAGACCCGGATCAGTCCAGCCAGGGAGTCCACTGAGAGAACAATTGTTGTGTTGGAACGGTATTGTGTACAAACTAAATCTTTAGAAAATTACTATCATACATGTCATACAAACGTTTTGCTTACCGTAAGAAACTGCAACAGATTGTATATGAACTGTAAGGAGCGACAGCAGTGTAGTGGATAACGCGCTGGACTACCAATCCAGGAGTGTCGTAAGATCGATTCCCCGCTTCTCCGGTCCTTTCGGATGAGACTTCAAACCGATGTCCCGTCTCCGTATGACCTAGTTGTTGGTGGGACGTTCAACTCAAATTCACTTACTCAGTTCTTATGTATTCGATTCTACAGCACGTGCAATAATTAGCCCCACTCTCTAAATTCAAAACTTTTGTGAAAAATACCACACTTTCCGTGAATAATCCATTACAGAAATCACAATATCCATTTTTTTTTCGAAAATATCACAAGTGTTATATTATCAGAGTAATTTTTATCGGTATAATTTTGTTTGTCTCTCTCCCAGTTTACATGTACATTTCACCAAACTAAAACCTAATAAGGGAT
The DNA here is from genome assembly GCA_963989385.1 of Ctena decussata. Classification (NCBI taxonomy): domain Eukaryota; kingdom Metazoa; phylum Mollusca; class Bivalvia; order Lucinida; family Lucinidae; genus Ctena; species Ctena decussata. Next base: position 44,053,189 of record OZ022512.1, read on the forward strand.
AAATAAGCAGATAAGTACTGCACGTGTACTGCGTTATCAGACCATACGAGCGTATCATAAACATCACTTATGACAAAATAGTGGCAAGAAATGTGTTTGTAAAACACTGTGCCCCAAGCCTTGCGCCTGGCCCTAAAAGGACACACCACTAAAGGGAATGGTTTGTTCATAACTCCAGAACTCTCAAGGAGCCGTAACTCTGTCAAACCGGCTCATGTACCCATCTCTACTAAAGGATCACCCGATTTCTGAAACACATTTTCAGGGTCCCATTAGCCAAAATACAGTGCAACTGAACCTGTATAAAGGGGCTATGTGTCTTTAGCAGCCACAAGCCTCGCGCCCCGTTACTGCGGCTATGGATTCGTTCCGCTGAGGTGCGGGGGCATCGTCGATGTGATAATTGAAATACTACTGCTACTAGCAGCCACAATTTGTCCTTCCCTTGGGTGACCCTTTAAGGTATTTAGATACACAATAACTCTGTATCGATACATAACAGGGTTATTGTTCATGGTGAATCAATCAACTATGGAATATATACACACTTACAATGCCTACCATAAAGATCCTAAGTTTTCGGGCAGATACGTCTGTATAAACAGTAGAAACCGTGATCAGACTGTTCCTTAGGAACCAGAATGATCTAGGTCTTTACAATTTCAATTCCATCTGCGCATTTTTGAGGCATTACTCTATGGTAGACCCGGAACAACAGGAAAATAAATAAAAGGGCAATGACCGGCTGTGTTTGCAGCAGGTGCAGTATTTGGACGGTCTTTTTGGGGGATATTTTTGAACTTAAATATTGTTTTTCTAGGAAACAAAACGGTGAAATGTTTGTTTTTTTGTTTTATTCTGTATCATACAATGTAAGTTTTACTAAAACAATATGCATAAGCATGTCCCATCGATTGAATATATTTTTCATGACGTTTTTCATGAAATTCAATTTTCTTGCATTTTTTCAAAAAATGTAAAAATATACTTATAATCAAGATAATTGCAATTTTTCTTACCAGTCTGTTTCAAATACCCTATATTAAAGATTATATGATTTGCAGAAATGAAAGTGCATCCTTGTACTAGAGACATGAATTTTAATGGAAAATGTGTAAAAAAAAGTATGTATAAATACTAAAGTTTGTTTTTTAGGAAAACAAAACGGTGAAAAATTTTCTTTTCTTATCAAAATGTTTTATAGCCCTTTGGGTTATTCAGCTGGTATAATGAAATGAATGCCCCACCAATATCTTTATTCACCATTCGTCTACCTTAAGACAGGTTTGGCTATACTATAGTGTTGCATGTATACGAATTTGAAAGAAAAAAAAAGTTCCGATGCTAACCGACAAGTCCACTTTTCACTAAGGTTGACTGCTCATTCGGTCACCACAGTATAAATAAGTTCTGAATAGTAAGATCCTTTGGAAGCAAGGAATACATCAAAGAACAGAAAATAGCAGACTCGGTTTAATTGAGTCTGCTCATGACTAGTAATGACTTGTGCGACACCAGCCACGCCCCCCTAGCACAGGTTTAAGCGGGCGACACCAGCCACGCCCCCCTAGCACAGGTTTAAGCGGAACTCAATTTTTTAAGATAACTCAAATGAACCCAATGATCCCAAAGGACCAGAAAATATAATCTGCACTATGATGATGCACGGGGAGACGTTTTACGGCCGCCACACGGCCTAGTTTGCTAAAACTGGCTGCTTAACTGATACATTTTACCATATGACTGCTTTAGAAATATTGACTTAAACCATCTTGGCAGCACTTGCCTTATAAAAAATAAGCTTAGCAGTGAGGGCTATAAGAAAAGTTTATCATTCTTTTTAAAAGGTGGATGATTACACTTTCAAGGGAAGCAACTCTGCTTTTAATAACTTCATCCTCTTTCAATGAGATTAACTATTAAAGGAAAGACTTTGCTCATCGAGGAGCGTAAATGACCTCAGTTCCCTTCTAAATTTTATAGTTGTCCATACAGCAAATTAAAAAATTGGCATTTCACTGTATTGATTCCACAGGTCTAATGGGTCGTTCATGCAAACAGAATGTCTGTGATGAGACACTGCCACCGCCCGGCCCACCGCACAACCTGATTTATGTTTGCTTAAGGATGTGGTGGACACCTCTTATATTAAAACCTGCGCATGTTACTGCATTTTTATGTTCAGTATAGATATTCGAAATGTTGACCGCATCCACATCATACGAGTTACATTATACTCTATGGTGACGCAAAGTATTTATTTTGGCTTAATTTGGTGGGATGGGGCATGTAAAATGGTAGTGGCAGTACCAACATTTAAAAGAAATAAAAACTAAAACAAAAATGTGTAAGACACGCACGATGCCCCCGTGTGATTCCTGTCACAGGGCTGTGTACATCACTAAAATATCCATTAACAGCAAACACTATCGTGTCACATGCATACCTCATTCCATTCAATTACCGCACATGCCTTTTCAAGTGCACATCATGATAATTTCTGAGGCATATGACTATACGCTTACATATTTTACTGGTTTACCATTTCGTGTGTTTGTTTACAAGACCTGAAAATGCTGTTGACTCCTTTCAGTTTTCATTCGTTAAGATATTCTATCCTATGATATAATTAGCTCCTATGTTTCAACTTTAGATTTGCTTTCTTAAAAAAACATATTAATTCGACGTGCGCTTATAAGACAGAAAGATTTCTACAAGTATTTGCCTCCGTTTCAAAAACGTTTAGCGCACAGGCGCTCAAACAGTCGTAATTACATTTGTAATCCGTCGGTTACGATATTTGCATTATGATTATGCAAACGCTCAAACATATACACTGCTCAAAATATTTAACGGAGCAACTGGTATTTTCCCAAAGACATTACGGTAACACATACCCAGTTCAAAGGCCCATAAATCTGACTCCCAGTGGCTAAGAATTTCCTATTCTTTTGCAGAATCTTTAAGAAGGATCGGGGTTTACCACAACAAGAATTTCATTACAACTGATGTGGGTCTTTAAAAAACTTTAACCTAAACATCCAATCAATAAAAAGACAATTTTCTTAGTCCATGACCTTGAGATCTAGGTCACTGAGGGGTGTGTGGGTTGTACCTTGGAAAACTTTGGACCAATATCTAACTACAGTGCAAATATCAAAGGAATCTATCCATGGGTTAAGGAGATATTGGGCTTTAAAAACTTTAACCAAAACACCCAGTCCAAAAAAACTCCCAATTTTCTATGTCCATGACCTTGACATCAAGGTCACTTAGTGCGGTGGGGGTGGTAACCTGTTAAACTTTGGACCAATAACTAACTACAGTGCAAGTATCAAAAGAATCCATTCATGGGTTAAGGAGAAATAGGTCTTTAAAAAACTTTAACCAAAACATCCAATCCGGACGCCGACGCTGACGCGGACGCGGACGCTGACGCGGACGCCAGGGTGACAACAATAGCTCTTCCTGAACTTTCGTTCAGGCGAGCTAAAAATGAGAAGAGCCGCTTATAGAAACGTTATAAATTAAAGTGTGACGTATAGACGAATTGACAGACAGACGGACGGATAGGAACAAACATTAAGGCCCTTGAATACACTCACGGGGGTATAAAAAGGAAAAATGGGACAACGCCATTCGTACATGAGTCAAAAGATACCTCGTATGAACTCTCATTTTTGGCACGTACAACAATGGCATATTATCCACTTTCAGGTAAAGCCACCAGACATATAAATGAAGGGTACATGTAGTTGCAGAGTCTTATCCGCTTCATTACAATTGCCGATCGTTTGTGATAATGGTGGTCAGAAAATAAAAAACATTTGGTTTTGCTTCGGGTTAACTCTCGTACGGACATTTTTTCGTTAAAATTCTCGACTCAACGTATTTCTAATATAGAATGTATACTCTGACTCATACATTTGTGAATTCGCCATATACATGGGTTAAAAACATGAAGAACTCCGACTGTGTCAAAGAAAATGTCACAGCATAAACTGTCATATCTATCGTACATTAAGCAAAACGGTCAATAAAATGCGTAGTTGTTCTCTTCCTTAAAACTATGAAAAATAATTTGATTACGACCAGAAAGAATATTAAACCGAAGCTTAAATTAACATAAAATATATAAACCAAACTTCGCATCTTCTTTGATTCCTTTCTAAATTTGTTCCAAAGTCACATGTACTTGAAATCAACAGACAGAACGACATTTGTGACCGAATTAACTCGCATGATTTACACGGAAGTGCCGTTTCTATTGCATATATCTCGAAACAAATTATTACCAAATAGCGTAGGCTCATTGACAACAACATTGCAAATGTGGTTTCTGATAAAAATGAGAGTTTTACTCCGTGAGTCGCAAAACTGTGGCAATACTTACAGAAAATTAACGTAATTTTGCAAGACTAGGGTGTCCTTTCACGTATTGATTTACCCCCGTGAACATAGGCTAGATGGCCAACAGTGTAGATCTAGATGTGAAAAAAAGTTAAATTTGCAACAGCGTAGGTCCCTGTGAGGTGGCTTCACATGAGCCACCTCTTTTGGACCTTCCACAGCTGGATCTGTGTTGTTCGCAAATTAAGTCTTTTTTTTTCATTTCAGACACTGCAAGTGTCACTATTTCTAAAAGAACTGACACCTATGTATTTTCCTAAAATAACTGACACCTATGTATTTTCCATCAAAATATACCTAGAGTGACGTCAGGAGAGCAAAATCGCATGCTGTCAGCAACAAATTACAGAAATGTCAGTTACCATGCATGAGACAGAAACCCATCCTGTAACCTTAAAGCACCAGTAATAAAAATAGCTGAATTTACAAACAGTGTAGATCTAGATGAGGTGGCTCAACATGAGCAGCCTCATTCGAATCTTTACTGTTGTAAAATCTTCCTTACCAAAATGTTTTACATACCAAATACTGATAGCATACCAAAACTCAGTCCTTTAACTCTTTAAGCCCCAGTGACGCAATTAGCAAAATTTGCAAACAGCGTAGATCCTGATGATGCGGCTCATAATGAGCCGCCTCATCTAGATCTACACTGTTTGCCCTCTAGTCTTTGAATTCTCAATATAAAAAGTCTTGGACAAGGCATTTTTTTAATTTTTGCAGACGTAAATTTTGTCGTCTGCTTTTTGGTAGTGAAAGAGTTAAGAGTGGACTCCTTTTTGAAGAGCTTCCTTTTTCAAGGGAGCAAATAGCAAGTCACAAAAGTGGTTTCCCTTTAAAAAATTGGCAGAACAAGCAAATTCGGTGAATTTATATCCCCGCCGATGTGGCACTGATTTCTTTATGAGTTATTTGAAGTTTCATAAAATTTTGTTCACTTCTTATCTCACATTGATTCAAGGGCAATTACTCATGCACTAGTGATGCCATTCTGATAAAACTTTATGTGCATATCCACATTATGGTGATACATATTAAGTTTAAATTTCATGAAGTTTTGGTAATTGGTTACTTAGTTATGGCACATTTCATTGATTTTAAGTCAATTAAAGGGAGATAACTCATGCACTGCTGAAGCCAGTCTGACGAAACTTCATGTGCATCAGCATGTTAAGTGATAAATACTCGTTTTAAGTTTCATGAAATTCCGTCCAGTGGTTACTTTAATAGTTATGGCTTGTTTCAGTGATTTTAAGTCAATAAAAGGGGGATAACTCATGCATTAATGAAGGCAGTCTGATAAAACTTCATGTGCATCAGCGCGTTATAGTCATATATATTTATTTTAAGTTTCATGATATTCTGTCCAGTGGTTACTTAGTTATGGCACATTTCATTGATTTTAAGTCAATTAAAGGGAGATAACTCATGCATTACAGAAGCCAGTCTGATGAAACTTCATGTGCATCAGCGCGTTATAGTCATATATATTTGTATTAAGTTTCATGCTATTACGTCCAGTAGTTACCTAGTTATGGCTCAGGACGGACGGAAGGACCGACGGATGGAAGGAAGGACGAACGGACAGACAGACGGATGGATGGACATGGAGAAAACTATATCCCTCTGCCTTCGGCGAGGGATAAAAACATGGGGAATGCCTTATGTGAACACTAGTGTCCTCCCATCTGTCACAGGGAAGATGCAACAGAACCCCAAACATCAATGCCCTGCTAACATGGGCGTAATACTAATTCGCTTCCCGGTGCTGTCGACCAATCCGCCGGCACTGTGCAAAGTGGCTGTTGAATGAGAATTTGATCACAGTAAATGATACTGCTCATTACTACTGTCAATTGTCTCGGTCGACAGCAACTTTTGCATGTATGGTAACTGACTGGATCAGTCTACAGCACAGGTAGAGAAATTGGTATTACCCCACGGTTATTACAGTACACTTTTTCATTTTTTAAGTCTGCCAAAAGAACATTTTTTGCCACATTCTTTTTTTGTTCTTGTTGTTGCTGGTTTTTTCTGTGAAATAATGCCATTATGATTATATAACAGTGTAAATGACAACCAGACAAGTATTTGAAGCAAACAGGTTCACTGAAATCTTGAAAGAAAAAAGTATCGTTACCCAATACCCTGCATCAAAATATATGCAAATGGCTCCTAACCTACATTAGCGTTCTAAGCATACTGCAACTAATAATCACAGCGGCCTGTTGATGATATATATGTGTGAGCTAGTATCCTGTGATTTTCACACAATAGCTTTTTAAGACAGTAAATATAAATATAATTTATTTTTCATGGTATATTTTTTTTTCAAGTTATTGATGTAAGTCCAGGAAATACATGTAGCATATCATTGTGTTTCGCACAATTTTATGCAGCAAGTATTTGCAGGCCACTTCTGCACAAAATGCATAAAAAACACTGCATAAAACTACTTATCACCAACTTTCTAATAATGTTCACTGCTCAAGATGTGCACGTTTCCTTTTCCTTTGAAAAATTGTAAAAAACATAGAAATTCTAAATACTGGCACAGACAGACCAGAGCAGATGGTGCAGACCCAGATCAAACTCAGGGTTCTCACTTGAATTTTAAAAATAGGAGTCCGGGACTCCTCCTTTTCCAAAAATAGGAGTCCCATCTGAAAAGTAGGAGTCCCATCCTGAAAAATTGGAGTCCCATATGTTTTAACGTAAAATTTAGCCTATAAATAATCTTATTTATCTAGTTAAAATTGTCTTTTGATATTGTCCCTGAGGGATACAAAAGATGAAAAGGGCCTGTACAGGACTGGACGGGCAAAGGGCAATGCTTTTGTGATTGGACATCAAATATTATGTTATAGAAATGTAAAAAGATATGACATTGACAATTATTTGGTAAATCTTCCATTTAAAGTCAAAGGTATTAATTTACTTTTCCCTTCAGCAGAAGTGTAACATGTAATAGCTACAGTTCAGTACTATTCAGTGATGTCCAGTCCACTGCAACATTGCTTTCAGTACTAATTACAACTCATCTCAACCATCCCTCCCCCCCCCCCCCCCCCCTGCCCCCACGTCGGCGCACCTTACCCCACCCGCTGACATCAAACGCAGAAATCCGTTTATATGTAGATCTATTTTGCCTTTCTTAGTTTGAGACACAGACTGATTGTTTATGTCCAAATCGAGTTTGATTTACACTTGAATGAATGGGTACCTGTCGTTAAATCTTCCTTTGTTTATTGAATTATACATTAACTGCGAATATCTGCGCCTATCTGTGTCAATAAGAGTTCCTATACCGCGTGTTGAAATGTCTGTTTAGAACTCGCGGATTTCCCAAAGCGTTATTTATAGACCTACACTGGTACTCGTTCAGCACGTGGTGCGCGACATATGGCGGGAAACAGACTAAAAACGGCGGGAAAGAATTTTAAAGTGCACGAACCGAAGATCTAAAAAGTCACCGGTCCGGGAATTGCAACAACTGGCCTTGCTAAAATATAGTGTAATTACCTCTGACGGCCGCTTCTAGCAACTTGAAATTACCGATTGCATTTTCCAAGTTTAAAAAAAAAACTGATTTATTATACACGTGTAACGCCCATCAAGCACAGCGCACGAGCGTACTACAAACAGTCGGTAAAAAGAAAACGTGCCTTAGAAAAGGCTCATACTGCGGCAGGCTAGATCTACCTGAAAATCAAAATTTTCTCGTAAAAGATTCTCTTTTATGAGACGGCAGTTACCCCTCTCGGACACTCATCCAATTGGCGAGTAATATACAGTCGAATCTCGGTAGTTCGAACGCCGATTTTTCGAAAGTACCGGATTTTTCTAAGTCTAAACACGGTCCCGATCGTAAGCCCATTAATTCTATGCAAAAACACTTCCGCAAATTCGAATTTCAATAATTCGAAAAATCGGATTTTTCGAAAGAAAAATTTGGTCCCGATGGAGTAAATTCATTATAAATATCTCTCTATTATTCGAAATCAAAATTCATGCTCCAATTTCATGCCGGAAAATAACACCTATTGTCATCAATGATCATCAATGAGATAAATATCTACTGCCTCAGGTCATCACAGCCACCTGTACAGGTAATTATCGCTTCACGACCACAACTTAATTTCTGTTGAGCAAAAGGTGTCTGTCTAATTTTATACGTAATTGACAGGGATTATCGTGTTTGAAGTTTGTAAATTTAAAGGTTAAATAAGATGGCTTTTGTAACCAGCAAACGCTCGGACTAGCGTGCGCATCCGAACTTTGGTTTCGTACGGTTTGCGCACGGATCATACGGTTTGCACACGGCACTAAACAGAATCTCAAGCTACACTGCACAGACTGACAGGCTGGTTTGAGCATTCGTTGTTCCCAAATACAAAGACTCCGAATAACTCAGGAATCTTTTCCGTGACACGGCTCAGATGACCGATTGAGACGTTTTTCTGATAGCGAAAGTAGCCCAGTTCTCGAAAACATAAACGGAAAGTGAAAGTACAGTAAATTCAGGACGTTAAGCGGCTAGCCTGTTTCCGTTCAGGATGGCTTTGATCTTCACCGGCACTGCATTGTCATAGACAGTTGATTTGCAGAGCTGCCGAAAATGTGCGGCAGCTCTGCTGCTTTCGGACAATACATATGTACATGTGCCAAACATGAGGGGTGGTCTCGCAATATTAAATGATCGTGGATGTTTCCGGTATGTAATTTTATAATTATTCTACATTCTGTTTTTGTAAATCCATGATTGTCAGAAAGCATAGAGAAATAAAATATCGGACTGTCTAAAAACCGCCGCAATAACGAATTCCGATAATGTACAGAAATGAATGGGAAATGCCGAATTCGAACTACGGATAATTCGAATGAAATTGTGAGGTCCCTGTCAGTTCGAATTATCGAGGTTCGACTGTATTGTAAATTTAATTTGTGACACAGCCACTGTTAAAGTCCCACCTTCTGTCAATTAATGTCATGCGGTATCTAAAGATGTAAACTGACCAGACATGCGAGGCGGTGGATCTAAGACGAAGATACCGTGTTGACCCAATTTGTTTATATTGATCAAAAGATCCCCAGTTATTAGCGATTAAGAAAGTATTACTGACACGTGCCCTGCTACGGTAGTGGGGATTAAGAAGGTGTGAAATTCCAGGTAAATAACAGGTAGCATTTACGACGATTTTATTGATTATCGGTTCAGATAAATGGCTCCTCTATACACAGTTCTGTCAAAGGTGTCAGCGACGTGTGTCTTCATCACAACTTGTGAAAACTGACATTTCAGGAGATTTTAAAGGAGTACAGCCGCAAAATATCGCGTCCGCGGGAATCCTCGGAAGGCAATTATTGGCGTCCGGGTCGGAATTTTCGCGTCCAATGACGCCGAATTCGGCGTCCCCGAGATCCCTGAGACTGCTCCGAAAGCAGCAGTTCGCTCAGGAACTACACTGTTTGCCATTTCATCTGCATCTTTTGGATGCATTACAGGATTATGAAATCGCGATATTGCTTTTTAGAACAACTACGGTTATTTTTTAAGGTGTCCCAATTTTTAGATTTTTTAAACTCTTTAAGCACCAAAAAGCAGACGACTATATTTACGTATGCAAATTTTCAAAAAGTCTTTCATCTCAGCTAACGTAATCAAAAATTAAAAACTAGAGGGCAAATAGTGTAGATCTAGATGAGGCGGCTCATCATGAGCCGCCTCATCAGGATCTACTCTGTTTGCAAATTCTGCTTCTTTCGTCACTGGCACTTAGAGTGTTAACAACAACTTCCTGGAACAAGTGTTGCCACTACACCATCAACTGCATACTCCACCACCATCCCATTCCCATCACAATATAACTGCCTTATGCAGAGATGGCTCTAATGGGGGAAAGGGGTTGGGGTCCCCACCCACTTTCCTTATCTATAAATGCAGAGTTTTTATAACGCAAACTACCATATAAGTACTTCTTTAATTCACTTACATTAACTATGTTTTCTTAAGTCCGTAAGAGCTTTAAATTCCCATTGCACTTTTCAAAAATTAAAACAACCAGCTTTTACAACAATTTGCAATAATCACGCACTCATTTCTTCCAATCTTATAACAAAACAAACAAATTTGCACATGACCCAGTCCAAAGGATTTTTTTTTTATTTTCGATATTTTTTTTCTGCAGGTTGCCTCAAGCTTCCATCAGAAAACCAATCTCTGTCAATCTTGTTTATACTATAGAATCAGAACCTCAGACCAATCAATACGCTGTTACTATAAATAGATCATTATCAGGGCAAAGCCAGCACATCACTCTTCGCAGCAGAAGACAGTATGAAATTGTCAATAAATTGTTACTATGTTTAGTAACATCGATCTGATCATAACAACAGCCAGCACACTACTGGGACACGAGTGCTAAGAATAGAATACAAAGTCTTTGCGATGCCTGGAGGCTCGATCGGCAGGAAAAAAGCTATTATAGGATTTTGAGTTAATTTATCTGACCGCTGAGTTTGTATCAAATAGAAAAGCACTGATGTCTCTGCAGACTTCGGATAGCTTCTCGGATCAGAGTACTGTAAAAACTCTAAAGATTGGGACACCAAAAATAAATACCGCAACTGTCTTAAAAATTGAACACTTGGGTTTTTCAGGGGGGTATTGAGGATAATTCTAAGATAATTTTTCTTATTTCTCAACGAAAACATATGTTGTTGACCCTCATTAGAACCGTCTCGCCCAGACGGTTCTAATGAAAGGTCACAATGTATGTTATTATGGAAAGATAAGGATAATTATCCCTAAATTTTCCCTGTTACCCCTTCTTATTTGGAGCAATGGGTTTTTTCAATGCAACGGTATGTCAAAAAGATGCAGATGGAATTGCAAAACTATGTAGATCCTGATTAGACTAAAGGAGCAGTCTGATCTGAGTCTGCACTGTAAGCTCAGACCTATCTGTCCCAATATTTAGAAAGTTTGTAGTATAGATTCTTGGATAAAGTACATTCTACAGAATAAAAGAAAAATAACTAACATTAACATTGCCAATACCAAATATGGTCCGATTCAAATGAGTATGGTATAATTTCTACTCCCCTTATTGTTCACATCTTAATTTTCTCATCTTTAACCCTATTGCACTCAGAACGGCCAAAACTCTATGGAGTTTTGGCCGTTCTATGGAGTTTTGGCCGTTCTGAGGGCAATAGGGTTAAATAGCAAACAGTGTTGATCCTGAACAGACTGCTTCTACAGGTTTGCCTGACCATTTTCTTTAGTAGATAGGGTGTTCATATTTTTAGAACAAAAAATTCTGCAGAAGGTCTACACACTGTCACAAAACAGAGCTGTACCACAAAACTTGAAATTTATCTTTATTAAAAAAGTAAGAAAATCTGTGGCTCTTGTTTTACAGTACTCTAGGTGCACTTCATTTACTACATGGAATCTCAGTTTCCTCATACTCATGAATTATGACTGAGGCAAGCTGATTGGTGATCTCAGTATTTCCATGCAAAATTTTAGTCGATTTTTTATCATGCATACACCCCAAATAACATCATCATTCTATTTTTACTTTGCCAATATCCTATCATATACAGATAAACATAAGTCTAAGACTTCCTTCTGATTGATTGATTGATTGATTTGATGCTTAACGTCCACGGTAAACAACTATGGTCATGTCGGGACGGTCAGTTAACCTAACCACACTATTCATGGGCAGGCTTAGACCTCCGAAGCGGTTAACCAGTACTAAGTGCACATACTTTCGCCAGTAACTGACAACTGCCCTTCTTGAATCAGGGGAAGGAGAAACGAAAGTATGTGGCCAGACCGGATTTCGAACCCAGGACCTCTAACTTATGAGTCAGGTGCCTTACCGATTGCGCTACGCGGCCCGGCTCTTTCTGAATCCCATTTGTATTATATTGTACTTCCTACATTGTACTGGAAGGTTCTGTAAATTCAGGAAATTAAGTTTAAACTGTTATCCAATCATATTGTTCATTGCAAATACAGCTTTCAAATTCACATCCAGGGGTTGATCCCTTGCTTCTCTGGTCTTTTGGATGAGACTTTTAACCAAGATCCCCTCTCCATACGACCTAGTTGTTGGTGGGACATTAAACCTGAGATAACTCACTTAATTCAAATTTAACCATAGGAGAAAATAAACAGAATAAACAACCAACAACGGACTGTTATTACAGGATGTTTAATTGTCGACCGGTTTCGGTCACACAATGACCTTCTTCAAGACGTTTGATAGACTCAAATTGCTCACTGAAGTAGTGAAAAACGGATAAATAACGTCACGTGATCTTAATTGTTCTAAAAATAGTTATGGCTTTCTATATGATCTCTATGGAAAACGAAAGTAGCTGCTAACATTAATGGAACTCGGAAGTCTTTGCAGTCGTTATACAGAAGTTCTTTTCTCCGGAGTTACTGTTAAAGATAAAAATAATTATAAATAAGAGTGACGATCTACGGTGAAGGTGATAGACAGCTAAATATACCATTCGGCTTATAAAAAGTTAGCATTCACAGCTTATGCATCAGTTCCTTTCTGTTTCTTTGATACTTTTGTGACGTACTGTCAAGGTCACTATGTCGGAAGATCAACTCCTCATGTATTGGACCGTGTCATGTAATCATCTGTGTATCTACGTCTGGCGGGTAGTTAAATATATGGATATCGCTAAATACAATTAACAGTTCTCTCTAATAGTTTGACTTTTTTGTGATTTCTTTTCTGGAATTTTTGTCTTCGTCTGATCCTTCTTTTGCTGAACCCATAGGATAACGGCAAATAGTCCATTCTAGGAATTTAATTGTTAAATAAGTGAGTTCTATAAAGTTCCAATGTTTCTCTTCTCAAACTGATTGCTTGTCTAGAGATTACGGTATGTTTCTCTGGGATGCGGTGACTCCTAGTACCTTGGACGCGGAAGTGTCGTCAAGGAAACGGAAGCTGATGGAGTAGCGGCAATCTCGTATTCTTCATGTTTATCTTCTTGTGAACTCATTTTGACGCAGTCACGCTAATTCCACTTGATTCAAATTTGTATTGAATTCTAAACAGGATTTCAGTTTTCAAAGTAACAATCTTAAAAAGTTTACTTACACAATTTAACTGTAACAGTGCGCTATACTTTTCACCATTATGTCCTGAATTACCACATGTCAAACCTTGCAGGCCTCCATCGTTTTACAAAAATGTATACTGGGGTTTCATGAGTCATTTTTAATGTTTCCCCTAGACAACCACTATAAACCTTGCAGGCCTCCACCATATTTTACAAAACTGTAAACTGGGGTTGCCTGAATCATTCCGATCCCCCGACCGAAAGGTTGGAGGGGGATATAGCGATGAGCTTGGCATCCATCCATCCTTCTGTCCATAAACATTTTCTTGTCACTCTATATCTTGAATACCCTTTGAAATATTTTCATGAAACTTCACAGCTATGTACAATAGGTCATGACGATGTGTCGCGTACAAGAATGGTAACTCTTGCTATTGTACTTATTTAGTTATCTCCCCTTTGGTGATTTTTTGTCTGTCTGCCCTGTATCTTGAAAACCTTTTTAAATGTTTTCATGATACTTTACAGATATGTAGAACAGGTCATGGCAATGTGTCGTGAACAAGAATCACAGTATCCGAACGCACTGTACCATCTCTTCCGGTTTTCATAGCCTTGAATCGAGAGTACAAAATTCGCTTATAACCAGTAGCCGGAAATCATTATGTTTTGAGTTTTTATCCTGAATCTACTGCGTCATTTTTAGTTATTCAGCTTCGAAAATGTAAAGAGGTAAGTTTAATATAATTTTCTCTTCGGTCTTTTACTTTATTGCCCTGTACAATGAAAAACTTGCCGTCGCAGATTTTTTTTCCGAACAGCTTAATTTAACACGAGATTGTGTCGTGCAAAACTTAGCTATCATTCTTTTATCAAAACTAACAAACTGTAGATTGATAACGCCTTCCGTTTATTCTAAAGATTTTTTTATAAAACATGTAAGAAAATGCTCAAAATGGTTTAAGAATCATGACAAGGGTGATTTGAATACTGTACCAATTACTACCCACCCATACACGACATTGTACAGGGTAATAAAGTAAAAGACCGAAGAGCAAATTATATTAAACTTACCTCTTTACATTTTCGAAGCTGAATAGCTATAAATGACGCAGCAGATTCTGGATAAAATCTCAAAACATAATGATTTCCGACTACTGGTTATAATCGAACGTTTGTACTCTTGATTCAACGCTATGAAAACCGGAAGAGACTGTACATGTAGTTCGGATACTGTGAGAATGACAACTCTTGTTTTTTTTTACTTTTTGAGTTATTTCCCCTTGATGGTTTTAGGTGTGATTTTGTGAAAACCATCCCCTTGATGGTTTTAGGTGTGAATACATGTCCCTCTATATCTTGAATACCTTTTGAAATATTTTCATGATACTTCACAGATATGTAGAACAGGTCATGACGATATGTCTTGAATAAGAATGGCAACTCTTGCTTTCTTACCTCTTGAGTTATTTACCCTTGATGGTTTTAGGTGTGATTTTGTGTCCGCTCTATAACTTTAATACCTTTTGAAATATTTTCATGATATTTTACAGATATGTAAACCAGGTCATGATGATGTGTTGCGAACAAGAATGACAACTCTTGCTTTCTTACCTCTTGAGTTATTTCCCCTTGATGGTTTTATGTGTGATTTCATGTCCGATCTATTACTTGAATACCTTTTGAAATATTTTCATGATACTTCACAGATATGTGATACAACATTTTGATTGGCTACTGAACATAGGGTATAATCTATTCCGCTAGTTTTCGCTTCCTGCAGAGACTGTACATCATATTTGGCTTCTGCCGAGACTGTCCGGGAACTCTTGCTTCCTACAGAGAGTTCTGTACATGACAAATGGCTTCCTGCAGAGAATGTCCGCGTGATTCTGCTTCCTGCCGATGCTCTCGGCAGGAAGACATTTTTCGAGGAAAGTAGTCTCTGCAGGAAGCAAGAGTTCGCGGACAGTCTCGGCAGAAGCCAAATATGACGGACAGTCTCTGCAGGAAGCGAAAATTGGCGGAATCGATTATACCCTGTGCTGAAGTATTTTCATAGTAAACAACATTTCGCAAGTCAATGGTCATGGGTCACACCTATTAAGGATGGTTTTACTCACAGTTCATACAGTGAATCATAATTTTTTAACAAATGCTTAGTTTCTGAAGTTGTATTTAAGGAAATGTTCCAAAAATTTAGAATGGCAATTGTCAAAATGGTTCCTTGGAGTTATATAGACCATTAGCTTTTTGCGATAGTTTTATTTTCACAACAACTTCACAATGTTTCATGAAATTAAACTTTCAAAAATAATTCCTAATTCAAAGTAAGGAGAGGCGCATGGTCAAGTGGTTGAAAGCTGGGTGATAGTGCAGAAGGTCATGGATTCAAATCGCCATTTGGCCAGCCGACAAATGGATCTCTTTGTCAACCCAGTAGTAAATGAGAATGTTTTTTCAAATCAAGGAAGGAATAGGCAGCAAAGCAAGTGGGGTAGGCTCAGTCTTTCATATGCTGTGCCCAAGACATGGTGGGCCTCTACCCCCAGAGGCGGATCCAGGAATTTTGGATAGGGGGTTCACATTAGTTTCAAAGGGGGTTCGATTTGTGCAGTTTGACCATTTTTTCCTGAATTTTCCCATGAAAATGAAATAATTTAGGCTAAAGAGGGGCTTCATTTGAACCCCCCGAACCCCCTCTGGATCCGCCATTGACCCCAAACTACCACTATGGCGACTAGGCTACCACAACTTTTTTATAGCTGCTTCATAACAGCTAAAAGACTGAGGCACAAAAAAACAATCCTTTTTCACCATATTATGTTGGTCTCATTAAGACTTGCCTCAGGCGAGATATTTACACCCCATGCGTGGGGATTGGGTGGGAAAAAGTGGAAGGGGGTGGGGGAGAGGATTCTAAAGGATCCAAAGGATCTAAATCAGGAAAGACCAGCCTACTTGGAGCGTCTGAAAGATAAACCACCTGTGTTTGTTCATCCCATGTAAAAGGGGGCAAAAACAAAAAGAACCCTATCTAGGTCTCTTTATATTGCATTAAGGTGAATTACTACACTTTAAGGGGAACCAACTCTTCCATTTAAACTTTTGCCTCCCTTTACAAGGGGGGTCAACTCTTCAAGGAAAGAATTTGCTCCTCAAGGAGCAAATTCTTTCTTTTAAGAGTGGACCCCATTTCAGAAGAATTCATCATCCAAGGAAGCAAACGGAGTCACAAGAGGAGCAAATTCTTTCATTAAAGAGCTGACTCCCATTGAAATGAAAGGCGAATGTGTTGTCATCAAGAGGCGCCACATCTGGATCTACGCTGTTTGCAAAGTCAACAAAACTGGTTTTGGGCACATTTTAAGTGTGAAAGGTTATGATCATACAAAAAAAGAACAACTTACCAATTGGCTCCTGAAATCCTGAATCTACACTTCCTTTATAATCCAGTTTTCTACCTACTCCTTGGTCTGAAAATATATAAGAGGATACAATGAAATTATTTTTGATATTAATAACAAGAATTGTCGCTAGACAGGATAACTCACTTGGTGATGCATTTGCCAATTGGGACTTTGAAGGTATTTTGAAAAAAATTGGATTTATCGCTTCATTTGCTACATGATTATGATTTTCCTTGCATTGTGCAATTGCTGTTTTGTCCAAATTTAATCCAATTTTTCAAAATACATGGTTCATTGTCCAAAACAGCTGTTTCACTTGTTCTTGCTGCACCTGGCAGCAAATGGTAGAAAAACCCACCACACCTACCACACAGGGTATAATCGATTCCGCCAATTTTCGCTTCCTGCAGAGACTGTACATCATATTTGGCTTCCGCTGAGACTGTCCGCGAACTCTTGCTTCCTGCCGAGACTTCTGTACATGATAAATGGCTTCCTGCAGAGACTGTCCGCGTAATTCTGCTTCCTGCCGAGGCTCTCGGCAGGAAGCAGAATCATGCGGACAGTCTCGGCAGGAAGCCATTTTACGAGGACAGTAGTCTCTGCAGGAAGCAAGAGTTCGCGGACAGTCTCGGCAGAAGCCAAATATGATGTACAGTCTCTGCAGGAAGCGAAAATTAGCAGAATCGATTATACCCTGTGTACCATAAGCTGCCCAGATACATATGAGCCACAACATGAGAAAACTAACAAAGTGGTTGTGCGCCCAGTGCAGACTCAGATCAGCCTGGGTATCCGCTCAGTCTGATCAGACACTTCACTGATCTTTTTAAGGGTAGCAAAGGGTGTTAACTACCTTCATGCAGATAGCGAAGACTCTGATCAGACTGGGCGGATGCCCAGGCTGATCTGAGTCTGTGCTGGGCGCTGAACCACTTTGTTGGTTTTGTTGTGTCGCGGCTCATATAAGTGAACAATTTTAAATATAAATTTTGTATACCGGTAAACTGTTAACACTCAAAATTCCAAAAATTAAAATAGTTGCATTTCTTAACAGCCTAGATCCAGGTGAGACGGCTCATAATGAGCCGTCTCATCTGGATCTACAATGTCTGCCCTCTAGCTTTTGAATTCTTAATATGGTATATGGCTTGGATGAAACATTTTTTTAAATTTTGCAGATGTAAAGTTTGTCATCTGCATTTTTGGCATTTTAAGGGTAAACAACGCAGGAAGGATGCCATTACGCCAACCCTGGGGCTAGTATAATCACTCTTCCTGTACCTTCATACTGGAGAGCTATTTTAAAAGAGGAGATAACTGCTGGCACTCCACTTTTGGAATTCTATGCCACACACTTAGAAAGCTTCATTATACATGTACCTATGTCCTTTAAACATCTCACATTCCTTTTGACATTTCACGAAAAAGGTGAAAAATATTATGCTCCTTTAGGAATCAAATGTACTGCTCAATAGATACGTAATTATTACAGAAAGTAGTCACGACATTATTGAACACGTTCCATAGCAACATAATCTTTCTGGAATAATACTGACCCAAGATTTTAATATAAGAGATGCAAAACCCTGCAGGTTATTTTCTTCTACAAATATACACATAATAAAATAAGCACAAATGTCAGAAACATGTGGTCTTCTAACGAGATTACAAAAAGTTTGATCTATTTATATCATATATATAGGAATGAGAACGACATGAGAAAACGAACAAAGTGGTTGTGCGCCAAGCACAGACTCAGATCAGCCTGGGCATCCGCCCAGTCTGATCAGAGTCTTTGCTGTCCGCATGGAGGTAGCTTAGACCCTTAGTTACCCTTTAACACTTTAAGTACCAGAGACAGAAATAGCAGAATTTGCAAACAGTGTAGATCCTGACGAGGCAGCTCATAATGGGCCGCCTCATCTAAATCTACACTGTTTGCCCTATAGTTTTTGAATTTTCAATATGAAATATCTTGGACGAGACATTTTTTGAAAAATATTGCAAACATAAATTTTGCCGTCTGCTTTTTGGAGCTTAAAGAGTTAAGCGCTTAGCGAAGTGTCTGATCAGACTGGGCAGATGCCCAGGCTGATCTGAGTCTGGGCTGGGCACACAAGCACTTTGATGTTTTTTTTCCATGTCACAGCTCAAATCATAACTGTCAGAAACAAAAGGCTGAAACAGATACTGCTCCATGTAAGGTGAGGACCTGGTGCTAATTATGTGATAATTTTTTTCTTATTTCTTCTTGAAAACATAGTTTCTGATTGGTTGATTTGATGCTTAATGTCCATGGTAAACAACTAAGGTCATGTCAGGAAGGTCAGTTAACCTAACCACACTATTCCTGGGCAGGCTAAGACCTCCTAAGCGGTTAACCAGTACTAAGTGCACATACTTTCGCCAGTAACTGACAACTGCCCTTCTTGAATCAGCGGAAGGAGAAACGAAAGTATGTGGCCCGACCGGGATTCGAACCCAGGACCTCTGACTTACGAGTCAGGTGCCCTACCGATTGCGCTACCTGGCCCGGCCATAGTTTCTGAACTCTCCCCCAAGACAGTGTTAATGAGGATTCAAAATGTGTATTTTCATAGAGAGTTACCATAAATTATCACGGAACTATCCTCAAATGAGCTGTGGCATGACAAAACCAACCAAGTGGCATGTGTGCCCAGTGAACACTCAGATCAGTCTGAGCATCCGCCCATTCTGATCAGTCTTCACTGTCAACATGGCTACCCTTTAAGCACTAAGCAAAGATCCTGATCAGACTGGGCAGATGCCCAGGCTGATATGAGTCTTTGCTGGGTGCACATGCCACTTTGTTGGTTTTGTCTTGTCGCTGCTGCTTTCATTTTTGAATTTGGACCGGTCCATTATGCAGTAAAGGGTAGGTTGACAAAAATGACAATGAATAACCAAGCTCTAAGCTCTAATCACAAAAATGTTATTTCAAAGAATAATCATATTCTGTGACCTTATTTTTCCAATAAATCTAGCCCGCATTGACCTAATTAACTCTGGATTAAAAGAACTAGCAGCTTAGCAAAGATATCTATTGATTTCTGATACAGCTGATCAGACAGACTGTGATTGGTCAATTCCTGATTATAAAAGCTGTGCCATGCAGAATAGAATGTGGTAAATGTTCTAATATACCGTATTTATGAGCCGCAACATGACAAAACCAACAAAGTGCTTGTGCGCCCAGCGAAGACTCAGATCAGCCTGGGCATCCGCCCAGTCTGATCAGAGTCTTCGCTATCCGCATGGAGGTAGCTTAGACCCTTAGCTACCCTTTGAACACTCAATGAAGAGCCTGGTCAAACTGGGCAGATGCCGAGGCTGATCTGAGTCTGCACTGGGCGCACAACCACACTGTTGGTTTTGTCGTGTCGCGGCTCATTTATTTGGTTATATGACAAGAGTGTACCCTTCCAAAATTACCACAGATATGTTAATCAGTCTTGTGTAAGTCAGCTATAAGATTGGTTTCCCCTTCCAAAACCATCCCAAAAATCTAGATCCATCTTATAAGAGGGTTTTGTTTGATTGATTTATTGCCTAACGTCCACTGTAAACAACTATGGTCATGTCGGGACGGTCAGTTAACCTAACCACACTATTCCTGGGCAGGCTTAGACCTCCTAAGCTGTTAACCAGTACTAAGTGCACATACTACGCGGCCCGGGATCTAAATAAGAGGGATCTAAATTTTTGGGATTGTTTTTGATTAGATTTTTGAGATCTAGATCCATCTTATAAGATGGATGTAGATTTGTAGAAAACAATCCCAAAAATCTAGATCCATCTTATATGATGGCTCTAGATATCTGGGATTGTTTTGGACTAGATTTCGGGATTGTTTTTGAAGGAACAAGAAATGTTACAGTATGTAACAAATGCCCCCGAAAGCCCCTTAGTCTGACCTTTGACCCCGATTGGGACCTTGACCTTGAGCAAGAAATCCCAAAACTTGCAAGTGAGATGCCTTTTTATCATGCTTTACCTTTCTATGAAGTTTGATGAAATCTAATTCAGCAGTCACCTCTAACACCCGACAGTGGCCTTGACCTTGGATTTGGGAATATAAATTTCATATGTGACAAACCTTCTCTGTCTATGCTTTATATTTCTGTGAAATTTGATAAGTTCAGTTGTGTAGTTTAAAAGTAATCACAGAGACAATATTTGACCTCTAACCCCAGACAGTGACCTTGACCTTGGACGTGGGAACCTAAATTTTGTATGTGACACTCCTTCTCATTATGCTCTATCTTTCTGTGAAGTTTCATCAAATTTGCTTCAGTAGTTTATAAGTTATAGCTGAGACACAATTAGAGATATGATTTGACCTTTGACCCAATTGTGACTTTGACATTGGGCGTGGGAACCTAAATCTTGTGCGCGACGCACCTTCTCATTATGCTCTATCTTTCTGTAAAGTTTCATCAAATTTGCTTTAGTAGTTTTTAAGTTATCGCTGAGACACGATTTGTTACGGACGGATGGACTGACGGACAGACAGACAGTGCGATTTTAATATGCCACCCCAAGTCCCTTCGGGGGCATAAAAATACACTGTCTTATAACCAAAGAAATATGGTACACCCCATCCTTCAGAAAAAAGGATGGATAAACTGTTGTTGTTTTTTTTTTAAACTGTTGGTGGAACTGCAAAGAATGCAGAACCTAATATCTGCATTGGTATACCAGTTGTAGAGGTGGACACAATTTCCATACCAGAATTTATAAAGAGACAATACTGTCAAAATTGTGAACAGAGTACGTTTCTTGTTCTCTGCAAGTCGTCTGATGATGCTTTACTGGCATATTTTTACCAATTTTTGTGAAAGTATCTGCAAGGGTGGTGAAGCTATAGAGGGAACATGATATATCAGAGGGGCATAATTCTGTATAATTCTGTCAAAAATGTAAGTAGAGATACAGTTCTTGTTCTCTTCACATAATCTTATGTATGAAGTTTAGAGATAGAATAGACACAGTTTCCATACTACAAATCACAGAGAGGCATATGTTCTGTCAAAAAGGTAGCAGAGTTATGGTTCTTGTTCTCTGCACATTGTCTGATGATGCTTTATATTTCCTGAAATCTATTTCACCAAAAAAAACTTCAACTGTTTGAGAATTATGGAGTGGATATGATTTGTGACGGACAGACAGACAGATATCAATCTATTGGTCCAGGAAAAATAATATATCTCCACATTCATGAAAACAAGATGCCATCATGTCAATGGTATCTGCGAGGATATGCTGTGAATTAGTATAATTATATCTTAATGAAATTATATATTCCAAAATCATTTAACAATAACATGTTCTATAATAGTTTATTATATGAACAAGATGTAACACAATTTCATTGGCTGATTTGACATCACGTGCCAGTCAATATTTTGAGATATTCACTGGGCAGCCAGTGTATAACATAACGCTGCCCAGTGAATATTACCTTTACGCTGACGTCATAAATTAACGGTCATTAGTAATTTCTTGACGTAACATTGCATGTATGTTAATGTTAATGGCGTAACGTCACTAGATTATACCATGCAGTACCATCATAACGCTTTCAAAGGAAACTACATTTAGAAATAACATATAATAAAACAATTATTGACCTTTGTTTTGGTAAATATGCAGTTTTATTGACCTGCAAGCATAACATAAAGACCTCCGCTTCGTGTCGGGTCAATATGTAGTCTACAGGTCAATAAAACATTAAACTTTTTAACCCCAAGACCCCAAAAAGAAATTTTCAAACAAAGTTTAATTTATTCTGGACCAGTCATTTGGAACAATTTGCCAGATTATTTGAAGAGCTTAGAAACTACTGACTCATTTCATAAACAGTGTATTAGGTGGATGAAATCTAATTTATCTATAAACCATTAATTTTTTTTTTCTCATATGAATTTGTAATTTATGTACACTTTCATGTCAAATATTATTTTTTTTTTTTCTCTCTTTGAATCATATTTCTAGACAGATTGTTTTTGTTTTACATGTGAGAGCTAGTGTGTATGGATATTATAATGTGCATGTTTATCTTTTTGTACAGCTCACCTTCATAATTTTTGTTGTCAATAATTGTTAGAAAATTAGTATTAGAGGGCCTCATGGAAGATTAGCTATTGCTAAATGTGTTACCCTCTGAAAATAAAGACTATTATTATTATTTTTTTTTTATTATTATTATTATTATTTTAAAACTGCATATTCACCTCAAAAAAGGTCAATAATTGTATATTATATTTATCTGGAGAAAAAGCCCTGTACTTTTTATCAATAATGTATTGATCCCTTATTTAAGAATTGAAATTTGATTTTTCAGCATATATTGTGTGATGAAGCCAGTGGGCAGAGCTAAAATTCCATGAAGCGGGAAGCGCTTCTTGTAGAATTTTAGCAACGACCACTGGCTTTTTCACAAGATAAACTCTGAAAAATCAAATTTTTATTCTTACATTTACACTAGATTTTTAGACCCTTCCTGTGCTGTTTTCATGATAATTTAATGTAGAATCATGGAAGAAAAGTAGTAACAACCTATTTGGCCATTACATTCAACAGCCTTTGCCATAACATGGTGTCATCGAACGTTACATGGACCAATCAAGACATTTGTGTACCTAAGATGTCGCTTGACGTCAATGTCACATGATCAACTGTCGTTCATCAGAGTATGAAGCCAGTCGCTCGCCGTATTGTGTGAAAATTTGTGAGAAATTACGTTGCTAATATTGCAATGTGCATCTTTCACGAAAATTCACTTTGAGATAACGGGAGTTGAAATACAAACCATAATAGGAAATTTGTGCAAACTTTTCATTAACTTGGACATAAGGGCTACTTTGAGATATCAGTGTTTGAGATAATGCGAGTCAACATTAGTATAAATTACAATGCAAAGTTCATCAGCATGTAAGTCTTGTAAACTGCTAATCATAATTCCTGATTTATATTTTACCATTATAGAAATAATCTTACAAACTTACGAAAAATCCACATACTTACAGTGAAAGTTATTTGATGACATGGTCCAGTCTCCAAATCACACATGGACTCTTACGTGATGTTATTCATAACACCTATTCCTGGAAATATTTCTAGAACCAGTCCAAGATCTATAAATAGCCTAGAAATAAGTTCCAGTGCCAGTCTTTATCAAAGCTGTCCTATTAAATCCCAGAATATCTTCTTGATGGTAAATTCTCCGAGCACCGAGCTTGGGTAATAATCAATTTTCCTGCAAATAACATTAGAAGTGGAATCAGCAAAGACCCGACATACATAAAAAGATCCTTTGCACAAATACAAACAGTTTACTCAGAAAGACAAACTTGTGCATTCTTGCAAACCGTCAGCGCTCAAACAAAGTCATTATATATTCTTCTGAATAGTTTAATCAGGGATGCAAACTGCAAAGAGACTGGCCAGCCTGTGTGACATGCACAGGCTGGTCTGAGTCTTCGCTGATTGCTTACTGGGCAAAGGGCCCTTTAACGAATGCCTCCCATCTAAATCCAAGTCTACGTGACAGGAGATCGACAAATAATATGGACAGAAAATAATGAGAAAAGTATTTATGGAAAGCGGAGGCTATATTTGTCTGTTTCTTCTAGAAGTCAGCGCTAGAAGCCATAAAGCTTCCTGCAAATTTGGTGCTTTACGTTTTATACAGGATAAGTATCGTCACTTTTCAGCTGAAATTATATTCTCACTTTTTTCTTTTTTTATTGTAAAAGCCCAAAACAATGAGACAGAAGACCCTGATTAAACAGAGTAGACCCTGATCAGGCTGCTCCTGACAGAGCAGTCAAATCAGGGTTTGCACTGGTTGCCTACTGTGAGTAGCAACTACCGTAAAGCGTCAAAAATGAAAATTGTTGAATTTATCAACATTGTTGAATTTATCAACATTTTAGATCCATCTTGAGCTGCTTCATCCGCATCTACACTGTTTGCCCTCATCAATATCATATAGCTTGGACAATACAGTTTTAGAAAGTTTGCAGACGTAAAATTTGTCATCTGCTTTTTGGCGCTTTAATGGCTAGGACAAAGACATTACAACTGATGGGGGTCCAAATATATAGAAGATTACGTGGTATGACAAACTAGTTAAAAACATCTGTCACTCATGTACTTTCCATTTCTGGCATTTTCTGAAATTTCTGACATTTGCCCTTTTCAGGCAGCTAATGATCTGTGTAGGATGATTCTTAATCAGAGCACAGCCTAGGGGGGCTGTTCAGGGTGAAAAAATCTCCCTATTAAAACTGGCTGACCTTTCTCTATTTTGAGCCCAGTTGGGAGTTTACAATTTTGTCCATTTTTTCTCCCTGAAATCCCAAAAATATTGCCATGATCCCAACCGTAGTGTTGTATGTTTGTTTGTTGTTCTTTTTCTTTCGTGTTTATATTAAGAAGTACAGTACTTTTGTGAAGGGTACTTAAAAGTGGCTGCAAAGATAACTAGAAATGTTTTTTGACAAAAACAGATGTCTCCCCCCCCCCCCCTCCCCATCAATCCATCAATCTCTTCTGGAGACACAGAGCAGACAAGGCATTTTTCAACACTCTTTGACCTTCTGTGCCCTTCTGTGCCCTTGAAAATGGGGACAAGGTCACCAAAATCTAACCACTTCTTTCCACCCACCTCATGATGTATCTGTGCGAGTTTGGTACAAATCCATTAATCCCTTCAGGAGATAGAGAGCAGACAATGGCTACGCTGATGCTGACACTGACAGGATCTGCACCAAAACAAAATATGTCCTTCCCCCGCCCCCCATGGTGGAGGGACATAATTAACCCCACAATGTAACATGATATCTGCGAATCATACAATCAATAAAAAAGGATATTTGAACCAAACTGGTTAAAAAAAAATACAGTTATCTTGATAACCAGTATTTATTTATTTTTTTTTTTTTTTAAATGCAGGTACACTGAATTTCATGCAAAAAAATCATAAAAAATATAGTTGATCAATGAGATCTGAAAACTTATATTGTATGTTACACAAAAAACAAAAACAAATTTTCACTGTTTTGTTTTCTGACAGTTCAAAAATATCCCAAAATTTCAGAAACTGGCAGAAGTAATGTTGGAGTTAATTCCCTTGAATAGGTGGTAGGTTGGATGTTTTTGTTTTATGGCTCTTTATTGAGCCGTCATCTAGACATAGGGAGAAAGAAAAGAAGAAACGGAATAGATAGATCGAGGATAGAGGAGACCAAAAAAAAAAAAAAGCCAGACAACCCCCATTCCGCACCTGCTGCAAGCACAGCCGGTCCTTGCCCTATTTATTCCCTTGTTATTCCGATTCTGCCATAGAGTAATGCCTACAAAAATAGGTAGATGGAATGGCAGCTGTGTAGACACTGATCAGACTGGTTCCTAAGAAGCAGTCTGATCTTAAATTACACTGTTTGTACAGACCTTCTGCTCAAAAGCTTAGGATCTGTATTGCAGACATGGTTAGCTATTAATGCGCCAAAAAGCAGACGACAAAATTTACGTCTGCAGAATTTCAAAAAATGTTTCGTCCAAGCGATATCATATTGAGATTTCAAACACTAGAGGGCAAATAGTGTAGATTCAGACGAGGTGGCTCAGCCACCTCATCTGAATCTACACGGTTTGCCAATTCAACAATTTTAATTTTTGGCGCTTTAAGGATTTACTGGTACCTCAGTTGACCTATTTCATCATGAACAAATACTCTGTTTTGTTATATAGTCCGTTTGCTCCCAAGTGCAAACGTGGTTTTGCGTAATTTCTCGAAAACGATGAAAGTTCCATCAAATGTTCCAATGCCCTAATGATTCTTATAAGTATACATAACAGAATACGGAAAGTCCAAATTTTTGGATGCTTTTGTAAAATGTTTTCCATTGACCTTAGTCCAAAAACTGAGCAATTTCACTAAAGGGCATTGTATTCTTGTTAGAACAGCCAAAATATTGTTGATAGGCAACAGCGTAAATTCGTTGTTTACTACAGGTGTGGGCGTATATGAATGAAATAGTAATATGTATTCACCTGCCGCATGCGTAACGCATGGTATCACTGGTCAGGTGATACTATGTCGTAAATAAATATTGAACTATTATATTATTTTGCGAGTAAAAATTGTATGTTTTAAAATTTGATAATATATGGATGAAACAAAAAGTAGAAAAAATGGATTTAGAATAAAATTTCAATTAATTATGCAAATTTTGTTCTAGGGATAGCATACATTGGTCACATGCTCTAACACGTAAAACTAAACGGGAATTCCAAAAGCCAACTTTTACTCCCTTGTAATTAAGAGGTGAAAATGACATATGTTAGGTCCTGTTTTTGTATAGAAACTTTTTTATGCAAAACCTCATGTTTCTGCAAAATTGTGATTTTGTTATGTATAGGATGAAAACTAAGAATGAGCGATTCGAAAATCTTTTACCACTCACCAATTTTGAGAAAATATTGGGGATGCCATTTGCATACAAATAATAAAAAACAGAGTTATTCACTCTCTTTATATCATTCAGTTCATTGTTTCTCTGACTAACAAGAGGCCCATGTCGGCTTAAGTCTCTCCCCTGAGCTCATAGGCAGATGGGTAAATCCAATTCATGACAAACAAGAGCTGCCACCTGACAGCATACTGAGTGAGTTGGGGTTGCATCTTGCACTACATAAAACTTCATGCAAGTATGTCCATGTACTGTCAACATATTAAAATTCTATATCAATGACCTTGACTTCTAGGTTTTTGATTTTGGATTTGATGCTTAACGTCCACGGTAAACAGCTATGGTCATGTCGGGATAGCCAGTTAACCTAACCCCACTATTCCTGGGCAGGCTTAGACCTCCTAAGCAGTTAACCAGTACTTAAGTGCACATACTTTCGCCAGTAACTGACAACTGCCCTTCTTGAATCAGCGGAAGGAGAAATGAAAGTATGTGGCTAGACCAGGTTTCGAACCCAGGACCTCTGACTTCTGAGTCAGGTGCCCTACCGATTGCACTATGCAGCCCGGCTTTGACTTCTAGGTCTACAGTGGGATGGGGTGAAAGTATTTTGTAAAACCTAACATCAGTTCAAGTATAAACTAAATCCGTCCCCAGCATTATGGAACTGTATGCCAGCAGAATACTTTAAAAAACAAGGCATCGCAGGCGATACAAATCCCCTCACACAAGACTACTTGCTCGAGATATTGTCATACCCTACATTTGTGTTAAGTTATTTTAAAATCCATGGAGAAATGTAGGCGCTAGAGCGATGACAAAGTTTTTCTAAAAATAGCTACAGTGACCTTGACCTTTTAAGCGCAGCACCCTGAAAGTCGAACTTGCTCGAGATATTGTCATACCCTACATTTGTGTGAAGTTATTTCAAAATCCATTGACAAATATAGGCACTAGAAAGCTGACAATGTTTTTCTAAAAATAGCCACAGTGACCTTGACCTTGGGCGCAGCACCCTGAAAGTCAGACTTGCTCGAGATATTGTCTTGCCCTACATTTGTGTGAAGTTATTTCAAAATCCATTGAGAAATGTAGGTGCTAGAGCGATGACAAAGTTTTTCTAAAAAAAGCCACAATGACCTTGACCTTGGGCGCAGCACCCTGAAAGTCGAACTTGCTCGAGATATTGTCTTGCCCTACATTTGTGTGAAGTTATTTTAAATCCGTTGAGAATGTAGTCGCTAGAGGGATGAAAAAAGTTTTCTAAAAATAGCCACAGTGGCCTTGACCTTGGGCGCAGCACCCTGAAAGTCGAACTTGCTCAAGATAATGTCATGCCCTGCATTTGTGTGAAATTATTTCAAAATCCGTTGAGAAATGAAGGCGCTAGAGCGATGACAAAGTTTTTCTAAAAATAGCCACAGTGACCTTGACCTTGGGCGCAGCACCCTGCAAGTGGATCTTGCTCGAGATAATGTCATGCCCTACATTTGTGTGAAGTTATTTCAAAATCCATTGAGAAATGTAGGCGCTAGAGCGATGACAAAGTTTTTCTAAAAATAGCCACAGTGACCTTGACCTTGGGCGCAGCACCCTTAAAGTCGAACTTGCTCAAGATATTGTCATGCCCTACATTTGTGTGAAGTTATTTCAATATCCATTGAGAAATGTAGGCGCTAGAGCGATGACAAAGTTTTTCTAAAAATAGCCACAGTGACCTTGACCTTGGGCGCAGCACCCTGAAAGTCGAACTTGCTCGAGATATTGTCATGCCCTACATTTGTGTGAAGTTATTTCAATATCTGTTGAGAAATGTAGGCGCTAGAGGGATGACAAAGTTTTTCTAAAAATAGCCACAGTGACCTTGACCTTGGGCGCAGCACCCTGAAAGTTGAATTTGCTCGAGATATTGTCATGCCCTACACTTGTGTGAAGTTATTTCAAAATCCGTTGAGAAATGTAAGTGCTAGAGCGATGACAAAAGGTGAACATACGTACGTACGTACTTACGTACGGGACAAAACCTATATCCCCTCACCACTTCGTGGTGTGAGGGGATAAAAATTTAAGTCACTGACCTTGACCTCAAGGTCAATGAGTGAGATTGGGTGGGGTACTCTGTAAAACTTTGGACCAATATCTAACTACAGTGCAAGTATCAAAAGAATCCATTAATGAATTAAGGTGATACAAGTCTTCAAAAATGTTTAACCAAAACATCCAAAGTGGACAAAAAAACACCAAATTTCAAAGTCCATGACCTTGACCACAAGATCACCCAATGGGGTGGGGAAAAGTATCTTGTCCAGCCATGAAGCCAGTAATATCTGTTCAAATATAAACTAAATCCGTACCAAGCATTATGGAACCGTATGCCAGCAGACTACTTTAAACAAATCCCAAATTTCTAAGTCAATGGCCTTGACCTCATGGTCACTGAGAGTGGTGGGGGTAGTACAATGTAGAACTTTTGACCAATATCTAACTACATTCCAAGTATCAAAAGAATTCATAAATGAGTTATGGAGATATAGGTCTTAAAAAACTTAAATCAAAACATCCAATGTGGGAAAAAAATGCAAAATTTCTAAGTCCATGACCTTGACCTCAAGGTCACTGAGCAGGTGGGGTTGGTATTCTGTACAACTTGAGACCGATAATATCTAACTACAGCGCAAGCATCAAAAGAATCCTATTCTTTTCTCTCCCATAACTTTACAAGGTTGTTGGAGCACCCCAGATGACTTCGAACCATCTCAGCATTCCTTTTAAACATTTATGACCATCTGCACAGTGCACAATAAAACAAAAATCTTGACATGACCATCGACAAACGTCTTGTATGAAATCATACATATTTGGAAGTTTTATATTCAATTAAGTCTCCTCCTTCATCTAGATATGCAGTAAAGCCTTACAAGACACAGTTTTACCAAAATGCCATGACTGTTATAGTTAGAATAGCTTAAAAATGAGATTTTATTCATACAGTTTTAGACAGTACAGTTTCGTTGTGACGCGAGTTAATCAGTTATGGTGTAACAACTAAGGGTCGGTAGACTTCAAAACATCAGCCAGGACATGTCTGTTGTGGCTGAGTACCTTCTACTTTAGCTAGCAACCCCCATCGTCCCTTATCTAAATAAAATGCGACGTGACATGAGAAAGTCAACAAAGTGGTTGTGCGTCCAGCACAGGTTCAGATAAGCCTGGGCATCCACCCAGCCTGATCAGACTCTTCGCCAAGCCCTTAAAGGGTAGCTAAGGGTCTAAGCTACCTCCATGCGGACAGAGAAGACTCTGATCAGACTGGGCAGATACCCAGTCTGATCTGAGTCTGCGCACAACCATTTTGTTGGTTTTCTGGTGTTGCCGCTCAAATCTCAAAAGCTTTCTTCACTTCTTCCTCCAAATACTTTTTTTTAACACTGGTGTGTTAAAGCCTTGGCCATCAACATGTGAGAAAGCCAAGTTCTGCTTAAGGAAGGTCAGGGTTTTTTCCCCTGAGAGCTTTGGTTTTTGCCCACTTCTGCTTAACGATGGCTCAACATAAAGAAAATATTCTTGGAAGGGCCATAAAACCTTTATCAAAAAAAAAGATAAATAAATTGTGACTGTCAATAATTACTCAAAGCGTATGATAAGTTAGCTTGTAAAATTGACAGAAGGAATAGAAGAGAACAATTCTATAACAAACATACTACCTAGTATTTGAGAAGGGCAGTTTCAAAGACAGATACACATAGTTACAATGTAAATTGTTTGCTTATTAGCACCCCTGTGCAGCTGCAAAGGAGTGCTTATGCTATAACCCTGGTGTCGTAGTATGATTTCAGAAGGGAAGTTTCAAAGACAGATACACAGAGTATCTAGAGTGTAAATTGTTTGCTTATTAGCAAACTGTGCAGCTGCAAAGGAGTGCTTATGCTATAACCCTGGTAATGTAGTATGCTTTAGCATCCTCATCAGTGACCTTGATCAGATACTAGAATGGTGACCATGCAAGACATAAGCCAGTCCTCCAGGAAATTCACAGTAAATAAATGGCAGAAAAAGTGGGAAATCACAGAGAAAGGTAGAACACTCTTCCAGTTCAAACCACAGAGGAACAGACAAGCTGCTTTTTGGGGTAAAATACCCAATTATTCAGAGCATATACTCTATTATTTTCAAAAACTGGGGTATACCCAATTAATTGACAGAATACCCTATTTATTTATGCGGGAGTAAAAGTTGAATTTTCAAGGCCAGAAAAGCATGCCACAAATATAGTACTGTTACTGAAGATAAAATCATGTCTTTTAGTTCAAATGAAACATATTTAAGCATTTTCAGTTTTTCTTATGCAAGTTCAGGGTTTTGCTATTGGTTAAATAGCTTTTCCTTGTTATCTGATCTTTTTAGTTATGTCTATATTTATACATTCAAAAGTTTGTATCATGAAAAATATCCAATTCAATTTTCAGTCAACCCAGATGGTCAAACTCTTATCTGTTGCTCTGAAACCATCAGCTGAAGAGAAGGGCCTGATCAATTTACCAATTACCAGAAGGTTCAAATCCTTCACCCAGCTCAGAACTGGATATTCAGCCTTGAATGAATGCCAACATAAGGTGGGCACTGCCATTTCAAGTGAGTGGAATAGAGGGGACTAAAACATATAATCTTCTGCATTGCTCCCCCATGACAAAGCAAGGATCAGGCTACATACAAGGTTGCATCAAGAGCTTGGCATCATGAGTCTTTATGCTGAGCTACTACTGGGATATGGGCAGAATGAAAAATATCCCCATGGGACAGAGACAATACTTGAGCATCCGAATGAGTTTGTTTTTAGAGACAGGACAGTTCACCAACAGAAAAAGCAACAACTCCTAGAGACAGAGCTCTAGATAAGAGGGAGTATTTGGTGATAATTAGGGATAATTTTTTGTAAATTCTGCATAAAAACATATGTTGTGACCCCTCATCTGAACCGTCTCGACGAGACGGTTCAGATGAGGGGTCACAACATATGGTTTCGATGAGAAATAAGAAAAATTATCCTTAATTATCATCAAATACTCCCTCTTATCTAGAGCTCTGTAGAGAGGTTAGTTACAAATGAGTTGAAAACACACAAAAGAAATCTACATTAGAGACATCCAGTGATGAGTTTCCTTAATAGCGGATAGAGTCAGTGCTTTTATCCATTAGGTCATGGAAGGTTGCACTTGAAAAACTTCTACTTAAATTGCACCAATACGGCATCAGAGGGGGGGGGGGGGCATTCTAAATTGTATTAAGGACTTTTTAGACAATAGGGCAGGGATCTGCCCAGACCATTAAGGCTGCCGCGATGTCACTTGCAACATGCCTTCCTCTTCAAATTACCTTTGCAACATGCCTTAATTTCCAATGAAAATGTATTAAAAGGCTTTTATTTTCATTTCTTATCTAGTAAAACTGTTTTAAATGCATTAAAGGTCATCAATAAAGTATTTATAATGTATGGTTGGAGGTTGTAAAATCGTGGGAGTTGTAAATTCGTGGGTGTTAGTAATTTGCATAATATTCATGCGCAAAAGAAGTTTCACTAAGTGTTTATTCTTCCACCATTTAACTAAGCATAAAGGTTTTATTTCATAACAAAAGCAAATGCCTAGAGCCTAAAATAGGGATCTAAACTTTAAAAAATGTTTGACCAATTGCTTATATGCCTTCTTTTGCTATTTCTTTTTTGCATATCCAAAAAACGGCCATTTTCTAATCTCGGATATCAGCCTGAGAAAACATTGCAATGATTACTGATTTTGTACCTTCCGGTGAACAGCTGGTGCTAGTATGGGTGCACTATTTTATTGCAAAATTATTCTCTTATTTGATAATTATACCGGGGGTTCTTATCTGCTTTTTCTTGTAAAATGAAAGTGTTATGTTTTGAGAGTAGGGCTAAATCCAGGCTCGTATTTTTTTTCAAAGAAAATAGTCTGTGCATACTGTTATTTTGTATTCAAGCAGATATACCCATACAGTGATACAGAAAATTTCAACTCGTTCTGTTCAAGGGCTATGACGCTACAGTTATAAATACGTTAGTCGTAGGAAGGTCAATGTAGAGCTTTACGAATCGTGTTTGATTGGATGGGCATCTTCGTTTAATCATTTAAAATATCTGAAACAGACTGGATTATCTACTATCTGTTTAAGTCTAAAAGATTCCAAAAGAATCAAAGTAACAGAAAATGATAAGCAAGTGACGGGACGAGGACAGGTAGATTTTTCATCACGGGGCGGATTACATCCACGAATTCACAACCCAGTGACATTTGTTATGAATAGATCCTCCATTCATATGCGGATGAATTTTCTAACATTGAAACGTTATTGCTTTGCATCGAAACTGTATCAGGTTATCTATCTTGTGTTGTGGTCTTATTATGTCAAAAGAAAATATAAAGAAATTATTTGACATGTGACTGTCACGTGATTAAGTTCTTATATCCACGATTATACCACCTTCAAGGTTAAATTTAGGCTAATTTTGACTAAACATTGCTATATTAAGGATTTAAAAAATGATCAACAAGTCAAAATCTAATTTTTGTGCTAAAAGTGACATGCCTTCTGAAATTTCTAGGGAGAACACTGATAGGGATAGGCTGTCGTTCTAAATGGGATAAATTCTGACAGTATCCCTGTTTCATTGGGTGTCCCGCAAGGTTCTGTTCTCAGACTCATGTTGTTTCTTGCATACATAGGTCAGGTCAAATCCCGTGAACGATTATTTGCAGACAATGCCGCCATGTATCTCACAATCAATTCACTTCCAGAATCTGAGATCCTCCAGCAGTATCTCACAAACCTAGAGCACTGGGAAAAACTTTGAAATATGAATTTTAATCCCTCCAAATGCCAGGTCATTCATGTGACCTGGCTCAAATCACCTATCCCTACAAAGTATACTTTACATGGCATAGAACTGGAATGTGTATCATCTGCCAAGTACTTTGGGATCACTTTATCGGAAGACCTCTCTTGGAGTCCTCACATTAATAATATAGCTAAGAAAGCAAACCAGACATTAGGCTTCATCAAAAGGAACATTCGGGTCCATAATAAGGACCTAAAATCTACTACATACAAAACTCTAGTTCACCCACAGTTGGAGTATGCTTCAACCATGTGATCCCCTTTTACAGCTTTAGACACATCAATAAACTTGAATCTGTGCAACGCAGAGCTGCTAGATGCGTTACTCTCAACTATAGGCACAAATCTAGCATAACAGCCATGCTTAACAACCTAAAATGGCATCCCCTAGACCAACAGCATATTGATGCCAATTGGTCCTCATGTACAAGGTCACTTATGATGAACGGTGGTCCACCCGATTGCTTTACCAGCACACATACCAGTCTTGCCCACCCTGGCACAGTTTAGCACAGCTGTCTGCCAAGTGGGCCACTCATCCCCATTAATTCCAGTATTCTGTTTTTATTTACTATATTAACACTCTAATTATCGCACTGTATGAACTCATTTCACCCACTGTCCTTTGCTTTTGTTTCAACTAACTGCCTTTTTAGTTCTTGGTATACCAGAACACCATCTGAAGTCCTCCTTGGAGGTTAAGATGACATGGAAGATAGGAAGCCCCTACATATTTTAGTTTGGCCTTATAACAAAAATCAAAACCGTAAACAGGTCCCATTATGCAGTACACACAGCCTGTCAACAGCATCCTATTAGTATTGTTTTGACATGAAGCCTGAGCCTTCTAATTCATCCATTTTTAATTTGTGAATTTTGCTATTCTCAGGGCTAATGTCATCAAAGCGTACACGTCATAAGCATATGCAAGGCCTTCTGTAACAATGCTTTCGATTTGAAAAATCTCAACAATTCTACAATTTCACACAACACAACACCTTGGCCTTGGTTGAAGCGTGTTTTGCTTTCAGACACTGTTTACATGCATGTATAATGTCTTCTACGGAAATAAACAAAACTATTTGACGTGTATTAGTATTTCTTGGATGGGTACTGCATGCATTCTTACCATTCAATGGGAATAGAAGATGTCAAACTGACAATAAAGTAACCTTTTCAACAAACTAAATCTGCAAAAGTTTTTAGCTGTCAACCTTCGCCATTTTCGATGGTCACGTGCCTTCATTGACCAATCGTATTGTCCGACTGCAAATTATTTTTACCCTAATTGACGTAAACAGGTTCTATTTATAAACTAGGTCAGTGCGCGTGGAACTTATTTTAGGACTCTCAGGAAAGATAACTATGTAAACCCCGAACGTTGGCGTTCGGCTAAAGTTAACTTTCTTCAAATTTTTGGTCAAGCTAAATACCGCCAAGATCATAAACAAGGCGGCGTGTGTGGAGGGAAATTACCACCACCAAAAAAAAAAAACAAAAAAAAAAAAACACGCCGTCCGAGATTAGGGAGATCTGCATCCGGCTTTTGACTGACAGAAAACCGTCAAAAAACTACATAGTTTGATCCACCTTCTTTCTTATGAATGTTTTCATTCTTCTACAGAAGGATTTCATTCATTTATTAGCTCAACTGAGCCGAAGGCTCTCATAAACTCTCTCTCTCTCTCTCTCTCTCTCTCTCTCTCTACTGCACTCAGTCGATATGACCATAATGGCAGGGTTGTGTAGTGGCACATTAGTAATCAAAAAAAAAAAAAAAATAGACGAATTTGTGACATAGCCACCAGCAGATTAAAACTATTTACACGAACTCATCAGTGACAGGCATTCCATACCTATCCCCTGCTCCATCCTTGAACGTTATATTTTGCCCTTAAACCATCAACTGTCTCCAAAGAGACTACTTCGATTGCAAGGCCATTCCAAGATGCAACTGTCCTGGGGAAAAATGAAACCGTCTGTGTACCTTAGGGACTTACAGCAGAATTTATCAAAAGTGGGCGTGTATTTTCCCAATATTTCAAGCTGTGGTTTTACTAGCTGCTAGTAACTGATAAGGCGTCAGTCCTATAGGTGTGTGTGAGCGTTTGGACGGTGATACTGGAATGGATGGGACCTGGTTCTCCTGCTCCATCCACTGACCTCAGATAGGTACCTCAGGTGAGCTTAAAGTACAAGCAGGCATCCGTCGTCCGTCCGTCAACATTTTCAAACGACATTTCCTCTGAAATTACAAAGACTTTTGTTATCAAATTTCATTTATAGCATCTTTAGGAAGGGCGGACAAGTAAAACTGATGTTGTTTTTTTCTTCTCCAAATCATTTCATAACTTTGATTGGGGTCGGTCTAAACGCTGAATTTCTTGCTGAATTCAGCAACTCGCTGATCAGCAGTACGGGTCTAAAACGCTGAACTGCTGATATGCTGATAAAGTATTTCACAATTAAACAAACAAACCCTTTTGGAATGTTTTCTTGTCTTGTTTTGCAACTATATAATAGTAATTTAACAAAAAATGATCTTTTTCTTTTACACCTTGTTGAAAGTTTCAGTAAACTACTCGTAATACGCCTAAATTTACTCTTGAGTTCAATTGACCATTTAGTTATGCCAAAATAATGAAAAATGCTTGAAGATGTATTTGAGTATAGAATGAGTTATGCTTATTTTAAATATGCAAAAAGCGGCATTGATTTCCTGATTAAAGTCCTTTTACCGACACTAAGTATTGGGAAAATAAAATTTTATTAAAATTCTTGGAAACAATATATTTTTCTTGTCTGTTTTATAAAGGAAGTGTTTGGGATACATACATGCACAGACAGGTAGGTTGGGTTGGTTTTGTGACACTTTGTCTACAAATCTGTCCCCATGGATAAAGAATACTGTCAGAGTAACATTGTATTTAGGTTTATTTGAGTTTTAATTTAACTGTCAGTTTCTATATACAATATAATACAATAGTTTATTTAGCATAAAACATTAATACAATGTTTATAGCCACACAATATAAATCATTTACAGGCAAGACAAAGGTTAATACAATTTACAGAAGAGCAAAAATACAAATCACAAACGATATGTAGACCTAGATGTATACATTTCACTGATACTTTGTTAAACGGCATTTGATTACAAAGAAAGAAACTTTGGAAGTCTTAAGCGGTGGTTTTGAAAAATATTTTATATATATGTACAGTCTATGAGATACGCACTTTAGTTGCAAAAAATATAAATTTAGCCAAGTTGCAGATAAGTTTACATGATGTTGACGATAGTAGGGTTTCAAATTTATGTATAGTTGGCCAATGACAGTAATATGGTTTAAAATATTTTTTTCGTATTTCGCGATAATTTGGACAGACGAGTAAAAAGTGATATTCATCTTCTATTACATTCATATTACAGGATTTACAAAGTCTTTGGGTTCGCGGAGTGTTATCATATCTTCCGGTTTCGATATACAGGCCATGTGACGAGGTTCTAAATCTTGACAATGCTATTCTATATTTATTTTCAATTGTAACATTTAGATATTTTTCCTGGGTAAAGTCGTGTTTGAATATACAATATGAACTAAGACGGCTTGAATTGTTAATATTTGAATACCATTTTTGATAATACATATCGAATATTCTTTGTTTGATCGCATTTAAAGGGATTTCTATATCAAATTGGTTGTTCCAGACGTACTCAAATCCATGTTCTTGCAGAATAGTTTTTATATGAGAAGCCCAGTTCTTGTCATTATAATTTATGTTAGAATCGGTATCTTCTTTTAGCATCAAATACGTTTTTTTAATTAAAGAAGAATCCCTCTGACTGATAATTTTCCTCCAATACTTGATCATAATCACTTTACGAAATATGGCTAGAGGTACCCTCCCGAATTCGCCGTATAATGCGGATAAATTAGTAGATTTTTAACACCAAGAATTCGACGTAAAAATTTCGTATGTACTAACTCAATATCCGTAGCATCATGCATACCCCAAATTTCCGCCCCGAAGTTTAAAATAGAACCTACTAAGGAATCAAAAAGTTTGCATTTTTGGGGTACCGGCAATTCCACATTTGTAAGGATCGAAAAAAGATTGTATACGGCAAATGAGGCATGCTGCGCTATACATTTTTGACTTCTAAACCAGTTACCGTTCTTGAACAGAGTTAATCCTAAATATTTAAAGTGGTCTACTAACTCGATCGCCATATCATTAATGAAAAAGTCATGGTGGGTGCGCCGTCCCTTTTCGAAAATCATTGCCTTTGTTTTTGATACATTTATTTTGAGTCCCCACGATGCACAATAAGTTTCAATATCTGTTAATAGTGACTGTAGCGTTTGTGGTGATTTTGCGAAAACAACTTGATCATCGGCAAACAAAATTAGAAATAATTTTAGCTCGTCAACTGTAAAAGTATCCCTAAGGTTTGTATTTATATTATCTAGAATGTCGTTAACAAATAACATGAATAACAACGGGGAACTATGATCACCTTGTTTTAGGCCTATATGCGAGCTGAAGAACTGTGAAAAAGATGATTTATATTTGATGCAAAGTTTTACTGTTGTGTACATCGACTTTATTGCTTTAACAAGTTTACTGCTAACATGCTCTAACAGCAATTTTTCCCATAAGTACGATCTGTCAATTTTATCGAAACACTTTTCGTAGTCTATAAAGACACAATATAACTTTTCTCCAGAATTTAGCACCTTAGATATGACAGAGTGAAGAATGAATACGCAATCTGTTGTCGATTTACCTTTCTGGAATCCAAACTGATTATCCGCAATTTTATCGTGTTTATTTGACCATTTTGTTAGTCGATTTAACAATAATTGTGAATATATTTTATACCACGGTAATTTTGAGCCTCGTTTGCGTCGCCCTTTTTAAATATAGGCGTTATAATGCCATCGCCCCACGAGCACGGGTATTCTCCAGTATTATAAATTCTATTATATAAGCTTAGCAAAAATGGTGAAATAAAGTCGAACGATGCTTTAAATTAGCAGGCATAATTATATATCGCAGTGTCAGTTGCACAGACGGTAGGTATACAAGGGGATCTTAAAATCGTTCTCATAAAACCGCAAAAAAATGCCAAACAAGCGATTAGTGATATATACACTAAAATTAATCGTTTATATCACTAATCGATGTCGCGTGTCACTGATTAAGCGATGCCGCGCACGCCTGGGCGTTAGGTGCATGTCTTTGATATGCAGAAACGGATGATCGGATACTAGGTTAATCATATTGTTTTTCATATATCTATATTTCAGCAGATACAAAATTGACATAAGATAAGAAATAGAATCGAATAAGGGCAAAAAAAAAAGAGTTTGTTTTTTTTCTCCCAGACAAACTATATGGTGGATTATTTTCTAACACTGAATTGGTGTAAAGTATCTGAGCCCCCACCCCCACCCGTCCGTCCAAAGCAAAGTTTTTCGATATTCGATATTAAAGGAGCCTTATTGCTCGCGTGCGTTTATTATGCACACGTAAATAAATCGTTTATATCACTAATCGAAGTTGCGTGTCATTTATTAATCGATGCCGCGCATTTACACTTGGGCGTTAGATGAACATGATAATAAACAGATGGTCGGATATTAGTTTATATTTATTCTATTGCATGATTTAAAGTCTCCATTGTTGTATCCGTGATAAAATGATCGCATAAACGCCAATCTTTTCACAATACACACTGGCATGATCGCTTATGACAGAAAACATGGCATTTTTTTCTATAAAATCAGCATAGTTACTGTAAATATCGCTTATGGCAGTAAAACTTATAAATTAATATTTCTATAACATCAGCTTAATTGCTGAAACAATCGTTTACAATAAAAATGACATTATTCATATATTTCTATAACCAACATAGCGGCTGAAAAGTCATGGCAAAATTACATTATTACCCATAATATCACCATAGCGGCTTAAAATATCTTGTTTGATAGCAAATAACAGCAAAATTACATTATTTTCTGTAATATCAGCATAGAGGCTGAAAATATCTCTTATGATAGTAAAAGCCGAGCAAATTACATTATTATGTTATAACATCAGCATAAACGGCTGAAAAGACCGATTATGGTACCAAATTCATAACAGTTTTCTATTAATTTAGCTAATCAGCAATTTAGCGTTTTAGACACATTTGGCTGATCTATAGCTAGATCTAGGTCGTTCCCTGTGAAAACTGCTCAGATCTGTGACCCCGAATTTTTTAGCAAAGACCAACAGCTCCATTGCCCGATAAATGTCGAAAATTAAAATGCCAATTGTGATGTTCACACTTTTAAGGTATATATGCTTCATACTAGTACATTGGAAGAATGAAATTTATTTCTTAAATAAATGAAAAGTTACGTAATGGATCACACCTAGGTTACCGAGGATGGTAGAAGAGCGGTACCTATGTCTCGCTTTTGAGACAAAAAAAAAAAAGAAGATAACCGACAATATAATATACTACTGTATATCAGCAAAAGTAAGGACATGGCATGTAACTCTGTCCTGGGCACACTTGACTATCGTCACTATCAATAATCGATCGCACCTAACTTAATCGATGACACCAGTTGTTATTTAAACAATCGATAAATCAGGTAATTAAAGAACACCTGTTTGAAAACGATATACAGTAGCACACTTTGGGAGTATACAGTTTATTTATGGACTCCACTGATCATATATCCAACTGGATCCACAGATTGTCTATGCGAAACTGTGACGTTATGAGTAGCTGTTTTAATCATTTCGGAAGATCTGAACTATTAACAGGATTCTCATGATCTTCCTAGTCTGATCAGTCTTTGATGCATAGATTTGGACGAAAAAAACTCATATTAGACAGCTCTCGTTTTACGGCAATCCATGTGATTTTAGCAATTAGTGATATGGCATGTGAATACAGTGAAGACTGCCGTCTCTTAGCAGTTTGAGGAATGTTTCATTGCCAGTCCAGTGACAGTCTACATGCCAGATGTGTTTATAAATGACAATGATCAAAATAAAAAAAAGATAATCCATGAAGAAAGTACAATAAATCAGTCACAGCTAATAACAAAAAAAAGAGAAAAAAAGTGGAGCTAACATTAACCTTGTCCTACACCAGCGTAGCATGCAAACCCCGCAATGATGATTTAAAATTTTATTCTTTTTGAAAACAGTTTAGCATTTGTCACTATCATTAAACTGGATATATTTCAATTTACAATTTAGCCAAAACTAAAGCTAGAAACTGAAATAAAAAGTAATTTATAAATCACTTTGAATTTAGAAGGGCTTCTTTTTTAGTTGTAATGGCTGATCAGATTATGTCTTGCTAACAAATTTCCTAATACAGTCTACCGATTATAATATATACTCAGCTGTTAAGGTGATTGTGAATGACTGATTATGATCGGATTATCGATTATACAATATATATGATATCGATTACATTAGGCGCGAGCGAACAATCGAGACACTTACAGTGCATTTGATATGCCTCCTTGAAATTTTATTGATATATCGTGTACATACAATGTAAAATCAGAACAACTGCTGTAAATATCGCTTATGGCAGTATAAACCACGACATGTATATAACATTAGAATAAATCAGCTGAAACTATCGCATATAATAGAAAATTATATTACCGGTATTTCTTTTTTATATGAACTCAAATAGCGACTGAAAATATCTCATATGATAGTAAAAATCATAGCAAAATAATATAATTTATCTATTATCAGCATAACGGCTGAAAAGATCGATTCTGATAGCAAAATCACGACATATTTCTGTAAATTCAGCATATCAGCAGTTCAGCGTTTTAGACACATTTGGCTGATCAGCAAGTAGCTGAATTCAGCAAGAAATTCAGCGTTTTAGTCTGTCCCCTTTGATTGCTATAGCAACTTGAATTTTCTCTGGACTTATATGGGGAAATTGAAAATTTGCATTTATGCTATGTCATTGCAGATTTGATGACAAAACTATTACAGAAATGTTCCTAGATCAGTCCTGT
This sequence comes from Ctena decussata, assembly GCA_963989385.1. NCBI lineage: Eukaryota > Metazoa > Mollusca > Bivalvia > Lucinida > Lucinidae > Ctena > Ctena decussata. The sequence goes on from OZ022512.1 coordinate 44,095,582, forward strand.
ATCAACCACTTGAAATTAATGCAACTTGCACAATTTGGCTGGTTGCCATGGCAACCAAAATGTTAAGAATAGAAAAATATTCAAAACCCATCTTCTCAAAAAAATCGGTGGTGGCTAACACTCAAACCCTTACAGAAAAGATCTTAGTATTAGCCTCTATAAATTACTGTTTTTCATGGCAACTGCTATAGCAGTTTGGTTGCTATTGGAAACTTATGTTGCCATTGACTTATAATGGTAAATTTGAAAATTTGCGGTTATTGCTACGTCACTTTAGTCTGTTTTGACAAAACTCTCACAGAAATGTTCCTGGAATAGTCCTCTACTAACCACAAAAACAAATTATGCAAATTGCATAATTTGGCTGGTTGCCATTGCAACCAAATTGTTAAAAATAGAAAACATATTAAAAAAATCATCTCCTCAAAAACTCTGTTGACATGAAAGCTCAAACTTTGAAAATGGAATTTTAGTACAAGCTCCTATAAAAACGCAATTTTTCATGACAATTGCTATAGCAGTCTGCTTGCTATGGGAACTTAAAAATGCCATTGATTTATATACTGGGAAATTTGAAAAATTGCATATATTGTTATGTCACTGCAGATATATTGACAAAACTTTAACAAAACTGTTCCTTGCGTAGTCATCTACCAACCATTTGAAATTAAATTTGTCTTGTTGCCATGGCAGCCAAATCTGAAATGGAAAAAAATATTCCAAAATCGTCTCCATGTGAACTATGTGGCCGGCTAAGCCCAAACTATACAGAAAGGGTCTTAGTACTAGCCTCTATAGAATTACCATTTTCATGGCAATTGCTCCTGTGCAATTTATATTTCCAATGATTTATAATGGAAAAAGTAGAAATTGGCATTTTTTGCTGTCTCACTGCATTTATTTAGAATTGTTTCCTACAGAAATGTTTCTGAAGTATATATGATTCATATGATTTTTTCCAAATCACTGAATATGATTGGTTGCCATGGCGTCATGAAGGTTAAATTATCGTAAATTATAGTTTTCAACCTGTATATCAAATTTGATATTTTTTATATTTGTGGAGCGCAGTGGTAGTGTGCCCGACTCATGATCGAAGGGTCCCGAGTTCGAATCCCATCAGGGCCCTAGCGTTGTGACCTTGAGCAATTCACATATCCACGACTCAGCTTGTATATATAGTTTTATTAAGTCGAAATAAAAGCTCACCAGAGCTTATGTTAGTTGTAAATAAAAATAAGCGACTATAAATAAAGATTACTATTATTATTATTATATTTCTATCTATGCGATGATATCTTAGCACAAATGCTTTCTTTCTATTTCTTTCTATCGTTACTGTACTCGGTCAATTCTGGTGTGGCGCATAAGTTATCACAAAAAATACAGGGAAGAACACATACAAGAGGGTCCGTTCTCAATCCCACATTACAACTTTTTGTTGTCGAAGGATTGTACACCAAATATCAAGTTTCTATCTAAGATAGATAGATAGATAGATAGATAGATAGATACGGGTAACGAAATTGCGTCATATTATTATTATTTCTTCTTTTTTTTGCTTTACATTTTACAACTATCGAATGTCATTCTTTCATGTCATTTAGCCCTATATGGGCTATTTAAGCTTTACGTCGGTTTAGTAGGCATGCTTTGTATATTTTGATGTTTTTGGAGTAATAAGGGACACACCATATATAGAAAAGATACAGAAAAAAAATACATGTATGTATAAAGGCACTTCCTTTTTATTTTTTGGCAGTGTCTTTTTTACGTTTCTTTCATCCATAAATGAGCCGCGACACAAGAAAACCAACAACAAAGTGGTGAGTTTGGGACCCTCAAAGTATACTTCTTCAAGATGAACTTGAGAAGGTGCAGAAAAGGGCAGCTAGATTTGTAACGGGGAATTACAAATATGAAACTGGGAGTATGACTGGCATTCTGGAGAAACTTAAGTGGGAATCCCTGAAAAAGAGAAGGAAAGATAGGAGACTCATAATGCTTTACAAAGGTCTAAAGGGTGCAGCCAGTATACCCATAAATGAACTTGTTCCCCCAAGCAGGCGTACCAGGAATCATCATTCCCTGGCATTTCAAACCCCATTGGCTGGGGTTACATGCCCAGTTGCTTCCCCCAGACTATTAGAGACTGGAATTCCTAGGAAGATTCCATTATTTCTGCTGCTGGGAGTGCAGAGGATTCAGCTACTAAGTTTACTTCTCTTGTAAGGGCTAGGGACTAGCTTCCCTGATTCACAGGTCCTGGTGAATGATTGTCCTTGGACGTATCACCAGTAAACAATTCTGATTCTGATTCTGATTGTGCGCCCAGCACAGACTCATATCAGCCTGGGCATCCACCCAGTCTGATCAGAGTCTTCGCTGTCCGCATGGAGCTAGCTTAGACCCTTGGCTACCCTTTCAGTGCAAAGCAAAGACTGATCAGACTGAGTGATTGCCCAGGCTTATCTGAGTGGGTGATGGAGGTTTCGCCACTCTGCAAGTTCGCCACAAGAGGTTTCGCCACCTGGATGAGAGGGTTCGCCACTTTTCATATTTTTGTCTTTGGAGATTTCGCCACATTTGATCCTTCTCCAATGAATTAGCGTTGAGAAAAATACTCTAAAAGTTGGATATTCTCCTTTTTATTCTGAACTATGTTTGACGTAAATGAAATAGAAAATGGGCAAATAGAAGTTTAAGTGATGTGGTTAGCCTTGTGACCAAATACCTCTAGGCAAGGGCTGATTCTTTTGCTACCCGCTTGTGGTTTCTTAATTACTACCTGTGTCATATTTTATGTTATTTTCCCCCGTTAGGTGTCGTGATATGCTAATTTGTTGTATCAGTTCCTGATCATTCCTTTTGCACTACTTTATGATATAGTTCACCACACAAAGTGCTGTTTCTTCCACATAGATAATCCAGTTTGGGGTTAACATGTATATGGCATTTCATTAAAAGCAACAATCCTTGTTTTTGCTGTCTCCGAATTCCCCTCTGACACCTATAAGACCCATGGAAGCTGGATAGAAAACGACTGTGCGTGTAAAACTGGACCAGTTTGGCGGTCCTACTAAAGACAGAAAAGGACTTACCCCACCGAAAAGGACCGAAAAGAACTTTCGGACACCGAAAAGGACATTATTTGCCGTTAAATGCCATATAAAACATATGTTTTAGAAATTCTAATATCATCATTGATATAAATCAGCGCTTTGATAATAATTTTGTGAATTGTAGGACCGTCAACCTAAAATTTCACAAAAATATTACAGCACCGAAAAGGACTCACCTTCTTGCCATGTACCGAAGAGGACATCGAATTTCGGGCACCGAAAAGGGCAAATTTTACTTAATGTTTTAGAAAGAAATAAAATATTTGACGCTGTATATTTTTTCAAACGTTTTTATAGCATAAAATGGCATTTAAAAAGTTCTTTTCGGTGCCCGAAAGTTCTTTTCGGTCCTTTTCGGTGGCAAAAGTCCTTTTCTGTCTTTAGTAGGGCCCCCAGTTTGGTATCCTTCCGCCAAGACAAGAGCCACTCATATCAGATAGAGGATGCAGGCGTTGGAGGAATACAAATCATGTTGGAAATATCATCCATGAGTTGTAGTGCTCAGCGCTGGGCGCTGGGTTTTAGATCCCCAAGAAAACGCTTTAACACCATTTGATGCTGAAAACATACAGATAAGACAAAGCACTATCAATTTTTGGACTTAGCGGATGTATCCTTTTTACATTACTTGTGGCGAAACCTCCGAGGGGCGAAACCTCTAAAGGGGCGAAACCTCCAAGTGGCGAACTTGTTTAGTGGCGAAACCTCCGATGTCGAACTTGTTTAGTGGCGAAACCTCCATAATCCATCTGAGTCTGCACTGGGCACACAACCACTTTGTTAGTTTTGTCGTGTCGCGGCTCAAATGTCTTTCGTCATGGGATTAGTTCGATACTTATGAGTCTGGTCTGATTCAGTAGCTTTGGATCCCGACATGGCCAGCACGAGCATACGCCTTTTTGAGATGTCTGTACTTTTATGGAAGAAGAAGAAGAAGATCTGGTAATTTCTGTGTTCGATCCGCGGTAATATTCGTTGCATCGGGGTTTCGTCACACCCGCACTCTTCGGTTAGGAAACGACGTACTTAATAGTGATAAAACAAAATTTACTATTTGGCGCACTGTGACCATTTCGCGCGAAATTCTACTGAAGACGATTTGATGGTTTCTGCGCACTGATTGCTTCTTTTGCCAAACATCTAATTGGTATATATGTAGATATTAAGAGAAGCTTTTGATACGGTTTTGTTTGGCAGTGTCGATATTCAGTGAGAACTGGGCTTACAGAGTTGGTGGGGATCAACACTGCTGATTTTGCATGAAGGTAGTCCTGTACTACTGACCCTTAGCCGGGATCCACTATGCTCCTCCCGTAGAGTGAAGCGAAGCGGAACTGGTAACGTCATGTGTTCAGGACTAGCAGCCGGGCCGGGTAGCGCAATCGGTAGGGCACCTGACTCGTAAGTCAGAGGTCCTGGGTTCGAATCCCACATACTTTCGTTTCTCCTTCCGCTGATTCAAGAAGGGCAGTTGTCAGTTACTGGCGAAAGTATGTGCACTTAGTACTGGTTAACCGCTTAGGAGGTCTATTAAAAGTAAAAAGTATGCAAAGACCAGGAACTGAAACAATCAAAATCCAAATCCAGCCCTCAAACCATAGTTGGAAACAACTAAGATTACAAATAATCAAGATACAGAGAACATATGGCCAACCGAGTGAGCAGCTTGTTCCCAAAAGGTGGCCACTCAGCAACCCAAACCGAACCAAAAATAATAATAACATACATAAGGTAAAACATCACAGAAACTCTGACACCAAAAACAGGCAACAAAGAACCACAACAGAACTACCGCCTTGGAACGGTCAGTAATGAATTACTGGGGGGCTTAAATCGATTTTACAGGCCCAACCTCACCCTCAGTTTCTGAAGTGGTACAAAACATTTAGTTGGTTGTTCGGTTCGCATGATAACCCTTTAACTCGTCAATGAATCATCACGGTAAACACATAAATCAAATTTCAACACCATGAAGAAGCAAAGACGAGGACTCAACAGATACAACGGGCCGTCTGACAGGTGGAGATCCCTGTCCTGCCAAACAACCCCACTGGAAATCTGAAGCAAAAGAAGGTCACCAGTTGAGCCCCGGTGGACCAAGCAACAGACAAAAAGGCTCCGGTCCCAACCAACTAAAATATATAGCTTTAGGTCGGGGCCATCATAGAGTCTGACGACCGATCCCCCGGTGTGCAATTAAAGAGTGCAGCAAAGCTATCAACCGTGATTGGGTTAATCACTAAGCATGCAGACTGTCGCATAACATTTAAATTATAGCCAATAGCCTGCCCAGGAATAGTGTGGTTAGGTTTAACTGACCGTCCCGACATGACCTTAGTTGTTTACCGTGGACGTTAAGCATCAAATCAAAATCAAAAATCAGGACTAGCATGAAGGCTGTACAAACTGGACATGTTTTGGCATTTTATGTGCCTTTTATGGCAATATACACTTATTTGACCCGCCTATATTTGCATATTTTAGACCTAATTTGCATATTTAATTACCTCCCTTTAAATGCGGTTTATTCCGTCGGATCAAATAAGTGTATATTGCCCATTTTATAGTCTTTTGATAATATTGTTTCTTCTCTGATTAGGTAACGGGTTGTTTCGGTCCCATTTCATTTCTGCCCTGGGTCATTTTGGTCCAATTCTCTGTAGGTCAGGTCATTTCGGCCCGTTTTCAGGTATTGGTCATTTCGGCCCAACTTTGTAGGGTCGTTTCGATCCGTTTTTTAAATACAGTTTCAATAGCTAATAAAATGTGTTTTCTGACTGAAGTTATATAGTCTGATGATATTTACAGACCAGTTTATTCTGACTGAAGTTATTTAGTCTGATGATATTTACAGACCAGTTTACAACTACAATTTTGGCGCATTTTCTATGCTTTGTGGCTTAAAAAATAGCTCTATGTTTTAACCATCTGAAACCACCCAAGATTGCAAATCCAGTTTCTCAGTCCTTTTCCTGTGTGTTTGGACATTTTGGAGCCTAATTAAAGTGTCTATTCAACACAGACTATAACGGATTACAGGGTTCAATCTAGAAATTTGTCAGAATGGGCCAGTGGCCCATCAATATTTTGAAAAGCAGGCCCGTCGCCGTGTAGGGAAAACTGGTCCGGCGGAGAGCACGAGAGGGGGATTCCCCCCTCTCGTAAGGGGGGTTCGAGGGACATCCCCCCCCCCCCAAATTTTTGATTTATGGGCGTCTCTATGTGCGTTTTAAATGCATTTTTGGATGCGTTTGGGGCCAACTTGGACGGACACACGGCGCCAAGTGTGTGCAACTGTGGTTACGTACCGTTGAGCCACTCGGGTAACGTCGATAAGAGAATTGAACTGAACTGTTTGGGGCCAAATTTCAGTCGTTTTGGTCACGAAGTGTTGCTAGTTAAATACGAAAAAGAACAAAAGTAAGACTCAAGAAGATCTTTAACATCTATTTCGACCCTTCTGCGAGTCTCATCAGGCGCTGGCATCAATTTCTGCGTTCAAGCAAAATTGAGCGTGATATAGATATAATCCCCACTATAGTTGTTTTATTTTTGTTTGTTTTATTTGTTATTGGCTTCTATTTCGACCCCTCTATGAGTCTCATCAGGCTGTGGCATCAAAACTTCTCTGCTCCGGCTTTTTTTTACACCAACTGTACGTTGTGGGGACCGAAAAGTCTTAGGCTGATTTGGAACAGGCGGCACTTGTATATCCATAATAGAATAACAACATTGACATGGAACTTTCGGTACAGTCTCAGGACTTAGAATCCTCATACAGTTCAGTTCAGAATGCTCATACATGTAAATTCAAAATGTTTTATACGTACTTGCCGCCCGACATTTTCTTTGATTTAGAATAATTAGGAAAATACACTGAGGGGATTAAAACTTTCTTCTGTTGTGCCGAGAAAAACATGCCGCTGTATTTTGTTTTCATACCATTGTTGGCAAACAAAAATCAAAACCAAGAAGTTCTTTAAAGGCCCCATTGCTCTATCAGCGTGAAAAAAATTATCATGAGGTATCGCTGCAACCTTCTCAGTACAGTTTCGTCAGTGTAAATGACCGTAATTAGCCAGCTTTTAACAAATAAAACATTCTTGAGTTTCACATAAAAAGGGTTTGAATACTTATTTGGGTCATTTTAGTTGGCAACTAAAATGACATACTTTTTATTTCATTAAGCTGAATAAATGGTAAAAATACAATGTACAAGCGTGGAGTCCCAATCATAATCCCGCCTGTATTTATATCGCATTGCTAGACGGAAAACCAGAACAGGAAATTTTAATTTGTGGCGCGATTTGTTATTTTCTAAAACTTGTTTTCTCTACTTTTTGTCAGGTATATGACTCAATATCAGCACATCAACCCACATTCATTTTATCACCAAACGTGAAGGTTGAACCGCATTTTACAATGATTTGAGTTTAGACGTTTTTACCACTGATAGGACTATGGAGACTTTAATACATTCTGGATCAAAGGGTTTATCATGTCTTTGATAAATCGAAATTAATCAAGCAGGTGTCATTATAATAACTGCATTGTTTTGCACGGTGTGTGACTGCATGTTTTCACACCTTGGCAAGGTTTATTGATGACACGATCAACGAGCGTCATTGATAATTTCATCGATAAATTGCGGCACTTTTGATGATGCGATTCGGTAAGCACGAAAGATAAATCAGCTGAAAAGAAATAAAGTGGTACGGCAGATAGCATACTCGACCAAAAAAAGTGGTCCGGCGCTCGCCGGACCTGCCGGACCAGCGACGACGGCCTTGAAAAGGGGCCACCAGTTTTTTCTGAGGGGCCAGCATTTTTTTACGCCCAAATAACCAGGATTTTGGTGTTTTGAACACCCAATTACTTCTAGCTTACCATGGAACAGCAGTAAAATACGTTATTTTTGTTTTACTTTATACAGATTTTTTCCCCGCAATCCACGGCTCAGACGTTCTCAGATGTAGGGGTTGTCTTGAGGGTAAATTCTTTCCACACTTAGATTTTTTTCGCATCATCATGACAAAGCCTGGGCCAAAAATAAAATATTTAATGTTTCCCCTTACCCGACCGACCGTAAAAAATCGTAGCGACCGGAAATAATTTTTTCCGATTTCAAAAAAAAAATTTTTTTTTTACCTTTGTGCCGAGTACCAAAAATCTGGGTCTTCAGAGCTCTAGATAAAGGTGTTTCTGACGAAAAACGCTTGCAGTCCCAAACTAATGAGTCAAGAATATGCTACTCCAACTAAAACAGGATTATCCATCATAATAAAAACGAACTGCATCGTCTTTTTAACTATATTTGGAGACAAAAGAAGCAGAGCGGAATAGCCAAACAAAAATGCGCTCAACCACCTAAGATAAGATTGGCAAAAGATCAAAGGATTTCAGTCATCTTTTGAAGTCACTGGCTGCCGCTCAAGGCACCTGCCGATAGGTTTTATGTAGAGTAACCTGGAGCTGAAAATTTCGGTGTCGGGCATAAACAAAGGGTCATTCTTTGATACAGAGCGGCATGCGAAAATTGTTGAGCAACGAAATTGCATTCCGGGTATTGTTATTTTTAATTTGTCCAGGGCTCCAGATAAGAATTTATTGTTAATTGGGTATTACCCACTGATTTTTTTGTTAATTGGGTATTCTGAATTTTAATTGGGTAATGCAACTTGCATTACCCACTGATTTTGCTTTTAATTGGGTATTCTGATTTTTATTTGTGCAATTTGGTAAAACTGGAGTTAGCAATAGTGCTGCAATCTTAACATTTTGCATCACCATGATTTTGCATCGGTATCTATTTATATATAGTCCAGGGATCTCGGGGACGCCGAATTCGGCGCCCCATGACGCGAAAATTTCGGCACGGACGCCAACATTTGCTTTCCGAGGATTCCCGCGGACGCGTTATTTTTGCCGGCTGTACTCCTTTAAAATCTCCTCAAATGTCAGTTGTTGCAAGTTTTGAAGAAGCCACGCATTGCTCGCACCTTTGACAGAGCTACAGAGGGACTGTTTATTTGAACCAGAAATCAATAAAATCATCGTAAATGCCACCTCACATTTACTTGGAATTTCACACCTTCTTAATCCCCACTACCGTATGTCGTTAATCAGCAGTAGCATACGGCACTTGTCAGTATTTCCCACTTTCTTGATCACTGTTTGATCAATAAACGAATTGGGTCAACACGGTATCTTTGTCTTAGATCTACCGCCTCACGTGATTGGTCAGTTTACGTCTTTAGAAGTATCGCATCACATTAATTGACAGCTTGTGAGAAAGCGAGACTTTTACAGTGGCTTTGCCAGCAAATTAAAATTATATTACCGGTATATCACGGCCAAAGGGATGAACCCGAGAGGGGCAACTCGGCCAACTCCGGTCTCATTAAAGAGTTTGCAGAATCTTTCACGAGAAAAAAAATAAGATTTTTAGGTTGCCTGCCTAAGTTATGAGCCTTTTCCGAGGCACGTTTTTCATTTCCTGACTGTTTGTATTACGCACGTGCGCTGTGCTCGATGGGCATAACACGTGTGTTAAATCAGTTTTCAACTAGGAAAATGCAACCTGTAGCTTCAAGTTGCTAGAAGCGGTCGTCAAAGATAATTATACTGTATTTAGAGCAAGACCAAGTCGTTGCAATTCCCGGAAACCGGTGACTTGATTTCTTCGGTTTGTGCACTTTAAAATTCTAGTCTGTTTCCCGCCATTTCTCGCGCACCATGTACAGAACGAGTACCAGTATATCTATAAATAACGCTGCGGTAAATCTGTGGTCAACACAGATAGTTGAACACGCGGCATAGGAATTACACCTGGCGCTTTTGTTTACACATGACAGCCTTGGATAACACCGTCGTTACGCTTCTGTCTTTTGGGTCTTTGGGTACCGGGAATTTTGTCTGCGTATTGGTACGCTTACAGGAAAAGGTCAATTGTGTTTTTCAATTATTTTATTGGGTATTTACGCAAATACGCTGCTTATCTGGAGCACTGTTTGTCTTTTTCTGAAATGCACGGAGACTGTTCAAAAAAGTAAAATCGGATTTGACGTTATTAGACTAGCGAAAATCGCATAAAATTATGCTTTAAAGGCTACATTTTTAGGGTACTTTACGACGTGTGCATATAGGGAAAATGCAGATAAGCATGTGTATTTGCCAAGTCTGATCAGAGTCATCCCTGTCTGGACAAACAATTCATCTAGTATTAGGTTGAAAACTATTTCGATTATTAGGAAACGCACATGGCTGAAATCTCATTTTGCCGACGCTAATCAAAACGTCTCCAGTGGTGCCAAATGTGTCCAACGGAACGCGAACGCGCAGAAAATATTCGCTTTCGAATTTATGGTAAAAGTTTTCATAATACAAAGATCAAAACACACTGTCCCGACATGACCTTAGTTGTTTACCGTGGATGTTAAGCACCAAGTCAACCAACCAACCAGTGCATTGCATTACTGCGCAGGCTAATCAGGGCATATGGTATAAGGTACCTTTGCCTGTCTCACGGTTTTATATGACACGTGTCCAGTTCAATGCGGCGTTCTTTGATGTCTGATCAACATAACCACGTGCAGGTGGTTACCGTATTTAAAAAAAACTACTACCGTCTTTACACTCCGTTATAGCGTATTTTCTGATGAGAATGCGTAACTCGCAATGACCATAATTAATGTTTGCATGTTGTTTTGATACAGATTGACCCGTTCACCCTAATAAACTCATCATACGGAGATAGGTCTTCATATTTGGGTTGTTCCAATATCTAAAACAGGGTACAATGTATGTGACAAAAGTGTATAGGCGACGATGCAACGAGAATGTGTTTATCTCCGGTGCATCCGATCCTATATTTGCTAACAATGCAGCCTCTTCGGGGTCACACTTTTTTGATCGTAAAACTTGAATGAACGTGTTATTTACTGTTCTTGGCTATACGGTCAACATTAAAGAAGGAATGCGACGGACTTTATAAAAAGTCTGTGTACCAGTTTGGACTGTCACCTCATATCTACACTGCTTGATTAAACAACTACGTAAGTAACCAGAATAGACCATGATCAGAATGCGCATTACACATGTCCCCGATATGGCACGTTCACACTTACATTTAATTATGAGTGTGTGCGTGTTTAGTACGTGTGTGTCTTATACTTCCATGCCCCACGCACCTCAGCGGAACATATCCGTAGTCGCAGTAACGGGGCGCAATTCGCCCGTCCCTATTTAATTATAAAAACTGCGTCGTCTATTTTTATAGGACTTATATGCAAGTACTTTTAAAAACACTCCTACGTCTTAATTTGGGATGGAAAAACTATCAGATGAAGCGGCTCGAGTGAGGCGTCAGCATGTCCCCGCTTATAAAGATTATCTGGAACTCTGACTTTTCCGGGAAAAAAAAAATAAAATCCCGACCGACCTACCCACCATTGAGAAAAAGGGTCGGGTAAGGGGAAACAAGAATATTTCTAAGGATGGCCCTGTGAAACGGAGGCATTTGTAGTGTCTGATTTTGAAATTATTCACATAGGACTACTCAGCTTTTTTCACCATTTGATTGATTTTCTACATTGGTGTCTTCTAATTTCTTTGTTCTCGCTTTCTGGCAGAATTTCCGCGGCATGAACAGAAAAGGAATCACCAATATTCATTTCTGTGTTTGCGAGGTTGCCGATATGTTTAGAATAGCTGGTTTCCCTTGCATTCGTTAATGCGCCGTAAATAAGTCAATATCCGGTTACCAGTCACGCTCTCTGAGTTGTTGGAACGCTTTGCGCTCAATTTTCAATACGGTGGAAAGCGTCTTCCAACACTGACTCGCTAACAGCTATACTGCAAAAAATAAGTTATTTCGGCCCACAATGAAATTGGAAAAGCGCCGATGCATTGGATTTCACGCCAGTCCGGCGCATTGGCTTTTCAAAAACGGGCCAAGGACGTTCAAAGTGTGCCATTGGCGCAAAAACACAGCCTAGATTGAACCCTGGATTAGCGTGAACAAACCATCAAATTAAGTCAAACTGCGAGTGCCAGTCAAGTGAGTCAACAACAGTCAAGAGAAGTTAAACAATAGCAATATTATCCATAGCTTGTTTACTCTCAGACCTTGGCAAGTGTAGTCTGGAAGGCAGCTATGCATTTTTGCAGTACTCGTGTAGTCCAAGCATGTGGTGGCTGGAAGGGGGTGGGGGTCTTGTGGGGTGGGGAATAGGGGCTATTTTGAATTTTTCTAAAAAATTAACATAGTGGTTTCTAGCCTAGTCTGTCTCTCTCTTTTTAAAATCAGGCCCCGAGGTTATAAAACTTGAGTACAATCTCAAACTCAAAATAAAGCACACTGATTGGCTGCTTCCGAGCATATGCTCGGAAGCAGCCAATCAGTGTGCTTTATTTTGAGTTTGAGAATATACTCAAATTTTAAAACCTCGAACCCAGGTCTTTCAGTGAGTTTTTCACTATTTTGGGAATGGTGCCAGTGCCCACAGAAATGGGAAAAATCGCATTGTATTTCTCCTTAAATTTTCAATTTCAGAAACAACTTTATTGACTCAAGTGGTGGGATATGGGACATGAAACTGAATATATAATATCTAAATTCAATTAAAGCTATATATCTGCCAGTTCTCTGAGCAAGCAAGTAAATTTATGCATATAGAATGGCCCCTAGAAAAATTCTTCCTGCAGTTGGTAATTTTTCAACTTGCAGTTGGAAAAAAAGATACTATTTTGAATTGGGACTGGTGCCTTTTATGGGCACCACTTATATAGAGAAAAAAATCACTGTCTTTTGTAGGTATGGGTAAAGCAAAAATGAGGAAAAGAGTTGGATGGCAACCGAGTCATCTTTGGCAAGGACCTGCATTCATAGCACCATGCACTCTTTTTCTATCCTAATAGACAATAGTAATATATTTTGAACACACCTCAATAATCTCTGTCAGTAGATGAATTTTATTTGCACAGGATAAATTATACATCTGTAATGATGATTAATAACACTAATAATAGTAAATTTTTCTGGTCATTTTGGCGGGAAGAATCCCTGTCTTATGGCCGAAGAAATACAGTATATATAGACAAGAACATTTGAACATGGCAAAATTTTGTGTACTTAGTACTGGTAAACCGCTTAGGAGGTCTAATTTAAAGAGTAACTACACTTCAGGAACTGACTGAATCAGATCCCAAACCCTATCCCCAACATCAAAGGGAAAGATTGACAAAGACATCCCAACAAACAATAAATTACAAGTGATAAGCCGAGTCAGCAGCTCTGTCCCAAATAGATGGCAACTCAGCTATCTTTATTGAACTAAATAATTTAGACCAACAGACGGGTTACAACGGACAAAGCAAATTATATAAAAAAATATTTAACAATTATTTTTACCTATTTTCTATTTTTATGATAGAAGGATTAAACTGAGAACACAATAAATTAAACAGCACCGAACATAAAACAAATGCAACCGCAACAAAAGTACCGCCTTGGGACGGTCAGTAATAACTACTGGGGGGTTTAAACCGGTTTTACTGGGCCCAAACCTTCACCCTCACCCTCCGCTGTGGTGCACTTAATTAGTTGGTAGTTCGGTTCGTATGGAGGTCCCCTAACTCATCAGAGAGTCATCACGGTCAACAATTAAGATCAAGAAAAGACCGTGATGTCCCCTAACTCATCAGGACTAAGCCTGCCCAGGAATAGTGTGGTTAGGTTACCTCCTGACCGTAGCTGTTTACCGTGGACGTTAAGCACCAAATCAATCAATCACCATCCATGTTTGAAGTATTGTATGGACTTGACCTATATTTTATGCTTCACTGACTTGATCATATTTGCATGGATGGCAGTCATTATACTTGGCACTCACATATATCTGGACAAGAGCCTTTGAACTCCACCATTGCTGTGAAAGTCAAGCTCTCCCATTAGGCACGCATTTATTGTCTTCTGGCAACTTTAATTACAATCTTAGATAAACTGCCTGCATGGGTCTTGAGCTTTGTACAATATATACTTTTTCAGTGAAGAGTGATGTGCAATAATGGCAGAATCTGAAAGTCCAAGTTTGAGTGATATCCTGTCCCAGTTAGAGGGGAAAACAACGGCAGACTTGGAGAGGAGAGAACTTTATTCGAAATTCAGCAGGTAAAGGCAGTTAAAGGATATGATCCAAAGGCCAAAGATGCCATTCTGATCCATATGGCTGTTTGATTGTGATGAAACCTTAAGGTTAATGGGTACACTTTCAGAGGAAGCAACTCTGCCAAACTTTCATTTTTGCTTCCGTTCTCAATAGGAGAGGAGATGGACTTTATAAGCTTATAGCTTCCTTTCAGATCCTCAATTTTGAACCGTGTATATCTTGTAACATGCATGTTATTTTCTTGAATAAATATTGTTTAAACCACTAGGAGTCAACACTTAAAGCAGGGCCTGACAAATCCCTAGTCCGGCTGCCCGGGACAAGTTAAATTTTTTGCTGGGCAAGTAAAATACTTTTTAGCTCACCTGAGCCAGAGGCTCCGGGGGAGCTTATAGGATGGTAAGGCTCCGTCGTCCGTCGTCGTCCGTCCGTCCGTCAACAATTTCAAACGACTTCTCCTCTGAACCCGCTGGGCCGATTGTAACCAAATTTCATATAGAGCCTCCTGGGACCTTAGGAACAAAAAGTTGTTCAAACGGTCCTGGTCACATGACCAACATGGCCGCCATGCCCATATATGGTAAAAAACTAAAAAAATCTTCTTCTCCAGAACCAGTAGGCCGATGGCCTTGAAACTTGGTATGTAGCATCGGGTACGGGAGTACTACCAAGATTGTTCAAATTATGACCTTGGGTTGACCTTGACCTTTTTTACGGTAAGGTCAAATATGCTTCCTTGTGCTTTTATATGGCAAAATGCTAGAACATAAGATATCTTGAAAACTGTTGAAGATTTTGGGCTAAAAATTGGTATCTACAGTCATCTTAATGAGTACATGAAGATTTATGAGTACAAGAGGTCAAGGTCATTCTTTGACCTTTGACCTAGAACTCTCATATTTTGACAATTCCAAACAATTTCCTCAAAAGCCCCTGGGCCAATTGAAACCAAATTTTATATAGAGCCTCCAGGAGTTGAGGGAACAAAAACTTATTCATACGGTCCAGGTCACATGACCAACATGGCCGCCACGCCCATATATGGTAAAAACCTTTAAAAATCTTCTTCTCCAGAACCAGTAGACCGATGGCCTTGAAACTTGGTATGTAGCATTGGGTACTAAAGTACTATCAAGATTGTTCAAATTATGACCCTGGGTTGACCTTGACCTTTTGTACGGCAAGGTCAAATATCGGAAAATGCTAGAACATGAGATTTCATGGTAAGTTTTGAAGATTTTGGCCTAAAAATTGGTATATACAATCATCTTAATGAGTACATGAAGATTTATGAGTACAAGAGGTCAAGGTTATTCTTTGACCTTTGACCCAGAAATCTCAAATTTTGACAATTTCAAACAATCTGCTCTAAAACCACTGGGCCAATTGAAACCAAATTTCACATAGAGCCTCAAGGGGTTGAGGGAATGAAAAATTATTCTAATGGTCCTGGACACATGACCAACATGGCCGCCACGCCCATATATGGTAAATACCTTTAAAAATCTTCTTCTCCAGAACCAATTGACCGATGGCCTTGAGACTTTGTATGTAGCATTGGGTACTTGATTACTATCAAGATTGTTCAAATTATGACCTTGTGTTGACCTTGACTTTTTTACAGCAAGGTCAAATAAGGGAAAATGGTAGAACATAAGATTTCATGGAAAGTTTTGAAGATTTTGGCCTAAAAAATTGGTATATACATTTGTCTTAATGAGTTCATGAAGAATTATGAGTACAAGAGGTCAAGGTCATTTTTTTACCTTTGATCCAAATCGCTCATATTTTGACATTTTCAACCATTTCCTCAAAAGCCAAAGGGCCAATTGTGAACATATTTCATATAGAGCCTCCAGGGGTTGATTGAATGAAAATTTGTTCAAACGGTCCAGGTCACATGACCAACTAGGCCGCCATAACCACTTATGGTATAAATCTTTAATATTTTTCTTCTCCAGAACCAATACACTTATGGCCTTGAAACTTGGTAAATAGCATGGAGTACTAGAGTACCACCAAGACTGTTCAAATGGTGACCTTGGGTTTACCTTGACCTTTTTTGCGGCATGGTCAAATATGGGAAAATGCTAGAACATAAGATTCATGGAAAGTTTTGAAGATTTTGGCCTAAAAATGGTATATATGGTTGTCTTAATGAGTACATGAAGATTTATGAGTACAAGTGGTCATGGTCATTCTTTGACTTTTGACCCAAAACTCATATTTTGACAATTTCAGACATGATAAGTAAAAGCCACCTTGCCAATTGTTCAGGTGAGCAATTCAGGGCCTCATGGCCCTCTTGTTTACTTGCCCAGCAAAATGTAAAAGAATATAGGGAAAACCAAAAAAATTTCGGGGTTTTGGAGCAGAAGCTATGTACCGGACAAGTAGATCAAATTTTGATTTGTCAGGCCCTGCTTAAAGGAAATAATTTGCTCCGATAGAAGCAAATTCTTCCCTTTTAGAGTTGGCCCCACTTTGGAAAGGCTTCTTCATCCAGCAAAACAAGCAGGAAGTCACAAAAATTGTTTCCCTTGATTAAAATGGCAGAAAAACGTGCAGGTTTACCTCTTCCAAAACAGTCACCAAAATCCAGATCTGTCTTACTTCCAAAACAGTCACCAAAATCCAGATCTGTCTTACAAGACAGATCTGGTTTTTGGGGGTTGTTTTGGATTTGAATTTTAAGGATTGTTTTGGAGGAGAATTTTGGGGAATGTTTTGGAGGGGGATTTTGGGGGTTGTTTTGGAGGAAGAATTTTGGAGATTGTTTTGGAGGGGAATTTTGGGGATTGTTTTGGAGGGGGATTTTGGGGGTTGTTTGGAGGAAGAATTTTGGGGATTGTTTTGGAGGGGGAATTTAGGGATTGTTTTGAGGGGGGATATTAGGGGTTGTTCTGGAGGGGGAAAAGTCTGATAGCAGAATAAATATGGGTAATTAACATTTTTGTCATATTTGTTTTAGGCACTTCACAGAAGATGAAGTTAGCTTGTTTAGTTTGGATGTCGCCAAGGATGTTAACCATGTGATAAATGTGATACAGCATGATGTCGATGCAAGCTCAGCTGAGGTCAGCCAGGGGGCGCTGCAAGTTCTCTGTGTTTGTCTACATGAGCAAGATATTGTCAGGTAATCAGGTTTCCAGAAAAGTTTAAGGGATAAGTTCTGTCAAAACTTCTTACCATATTACTTCTAATACACACTGAGGAGCAAGTTCTAAGAAAAGATCCCCTTTCGACAGGGCTCTCTTGTCCTGGGAAGCCAATAGGAAGTCACGAAAAGTGTTTTCCTTTGTAAAAATGGTAGAAAAAGATGGTGGTGCAACCATACAATTTGAAGAAAATACCAAAGGAAAGAGGTTTGATAGATAGAATTTTTAGCTCGCCTGAACGATGTTCAGGAAGAGCTATTGCACTACCCCCAGTGTCGGTGTTGGCCGCGGCGTTAGCAAAATGTTAAAGTTTTACGTTAAAGTTTTTTATGTGATGGGCAAGGCGCTGTCAGGCGAGCTATTCTGTTCCTGTGACAGGTCTCTTTACTCAATGAGAGTATGAAACTTTCTGTAATAGGAATTATCAAGGCTTAGGCAGGAGAATCACAGTTCCTCCTTTAAACTGGCTCCAGTCTCCATTAATAATTTTAAGTCAGTAAAACTGAAAAATCATTGATAATTGCATCTGATTTAATAAGGCATGGTAAGATTTGGACATCAGTATTAAAATTTTTCCAGCTAAAAATTCAGTCCTTTTGATTGCTGTGGTGTATTTACACTTTGCATTATACTATTATCACAATTTAATTTAAAAGACCAGTCTAGTCTTAACTCGATATTGTTTTGTTCCAGAAATATTTCCATATCAACAGCCACAGATGTGATGAAAAAATTGTGTGCATGTATCCATAAAACAGATGACAAGACGACCTGCACTAGAGCACTGTGGTGTCTGGGTAAACAGAACATTGCAGCTGATATTGTAAAAGGGCTGGTGAGTGATTCAGATTGCTTCACTTTTCACTGTACTACTTCTTTGGGTGTTGTAGATTGATCAAATTGACAAAAAAAAAAGTAACGTTTTCCCGTAGTCTAATAGCCGTAGGGGCAGTGGGGGTGAGAGGCCCTCTGTATCTTGGGCACAGCTGATGAAAGGTGGAGCCCATCCTTCTCCTTTCGCTGCCTTATCCATCACTAATTCGAAAAAGGTACCCATTTACTGCTGGTTTTATCCAGTCGTCATATGGCATAACCTGGGGAAGATCTCACGACCTTCCGGTGACTTTCTGTGCCATAACCGAGTCTTAACTACTCGACTAGGGCGTCCCACATGGACAGGGAATACAAAAAGTCAAAAGAAAATGTTTTGTTTGTCTTTTTATAGTTGGGAAATTTTTTTTCTTTTCCTTTGTAACAGCTGTACATGTATAAGACACAGCTTACCGTATTCTACCTAATTAGTACACATGCCTCTATAAGCGCACGCCGTGACAATTTGTGAGGCATTTGACTATTAATGCACATATTTTTACTGGTTTATCCCTTTGCTTTCTGGTTTACAAGAGCTGAAAATGCAATAGAATATTTAAGTTTTCACTTCTAAATCTTCTCTATCCTTCTACATGTATATCCATACGAATTTAAAGGTTAAGTATCAGAGAAAAGCTGCTTATAAGCAGCTTTTCTCTGATGCTTTACCTTTAAATTTGTTCCCTTCAATATATAATAACCTATTAAAATGTGCGCTTAGATGAAAGAAAGTTTACTACAAGTATTTGCCGCCATTTTGAAAAAGTTAAGCGCACAGGGCGCTAATAAGGTCGATTACGGTATCTGGACCCAACATTCACCAAGCAAAGCATACTAAAAGGTCTATACTGTATTTTTGTGTGCTTATAGGTTGGAACTGTGTTAGATGCTGTGGATTTTGCAGTGGAAAAATGGGGTGGAAATTCCATCACAGTAGAACATGAATGTGTAAATACTATAGCTAGGTAAGTTTTTGTCTCGTCTGTGACTAGTAGAGGTGAGACTAGGTATTTTTCAGTGTGCTTGGTGTAAACTTTGCATGGAGTTTTCATGTATAGTTCTGCTTTTTGGCAATGTGCAGACAGCCGAGACACCACATTCCATGGAATTCTTGTTGATTCACTTTTACAGTAGGTTTTCTCAAAATTCAGATGGACAAATTTGAACACTTATACAACTCTCTGTGGCCATAGTGGTTAAGAATGCTGACTCATAAACATTAGGTCTCTCAGGATTGGGTTTGAGCTTTGGTCTTTGCACAGGTGTGAACGCCAGGTTCTGCTTGTGGAAGGTCAGGTGGCTTTTCTTGGCCAGCTCCAGTTTTACCCACATTTGCTGTACAATTGGCTTAACATAAGTGAAACATTCTTGCAAGGTCCATAAAACCCATATAAAGAAACAAGGAGGCAATGAACAAACATTATATTCCCAGATTAGACTGCTATTGAAGTCTGTACTCTTTGCCATTTCACCTAGCATCTTCACCTCTGGTTAACTATGTATATTATGTGGCTGTTATGAAACGAAAAAGAGCTGTTATGAAATGAAAAAGAGTCAAAGTAACCAAACGACCTGACCAGGTTGTTCGGTAACTATGACTCTTTTTCACTTTCAAGGGAAGCAACTCTGCCATTTTCACTTCCCTTCATCTAGAGGATAACTGTACTCAAAATTGTCATTTTGGGAGGTAAATTGTCAGTTTTTTGGTCGCAAATTGCATTTATCCAATCAGACGCCATGTTACATATCTTAGTGCATTAGAATAAAGAATTTATTGTTGCAGACTGTTTGCTTAAAAAGTAGACTTTGTTTTGGAAGGGTTATGTTGTCCGGAAGTTAAAAAATTTGTTTCTCCTTGTTAAAATGGCAGTAAAATATGGAGGTTTACTGACTGACCTGAAAGAAATTTTTTCATGTTTAGCATAAAAAATTTCCCTTGTAAGGGACTCTGTATAATGGATTTAACATGCCTTTTGATTACGTACTTGATTCATGATATCTTTATCAGGCTGACAGAACAAGCTCCAAAAGAGATAACACCACAGTCTGCAAGATGGGGAAAAGTTTTATTGCCTTTAGTAGCACACAATGCCATCAAAGTACGAGAAAGGGTTCTTACTGTGTTAGAGATGACGTTGGACATGTTGCTGGCCAATCAGAAGGACCTGACAGCTAGCGTGGTTCCTATATTCAAAAGTGTAAGTTATGTAAGACAGTTGATTTTGGGTTTTACAGACCTTTCAGCATGTTGATGGAAGGAGCGATACAGGAGATAGTAATTAAGTTGAAAGTGCAAACAGTGAAGACTCAGATCAGGTTGTACAGGCACAACATCTCTAAATCTTGCAGATTCTTAAAGAATTTAGATGATTTAAGTAATTCTCTCATCTCTCAATTTAGTATCATTGCTGTCTTCTGTGAACGTAAGCTTTACCACCATATTAAAATAGAATTTTTATGCATAGAAGAAGCCTATTATATTTGTAAATGATAGTTATATGGAAAATGAGTTCCGAAATACAGTCCACATGTTGAAAATCAGTTGTACAAAAACTAATGGATAGTTGAAAGCACTATCAGGGATAGTTATAGATAGTTGAATAGTTATAGATAGTTGTAATATCACAATACTACTATCAAGGCAGCCACTATCACTTTAAAACGATGTATGATTACACTCCTACTAGACTGCAGGGGTTCATAGGCTTCATTTGAATCGTCTTTGTTTTTTAGGTACATTAAGGCACCTTTTCCTGTAACATGGCTTAGATATTGTTGACAATTTCATATCTTCTTGATTACAGAAAGTGTGCGGTGAACTTAAGAAACTGTTAGCATCCAAGCATGAAATTTACGTCCTTAAATGTTGGGGAGTTCTTGTACAGATATTCGGTGAGGTAAGTCTGTGGTCAAATTCTTCTGTGTATAGACAAAAATAATTTAATAACTTTTATAACTGACGCTTAAACCTATACTCAGCATGTTATTTGCAACATTTATAGTTTGAGTAATTTGAAATATGAGCTGTGACACGAGAAAACCAACAAAGTGGCATGTGGGCCCAATGCAGACTCAGATCAGACTGGGCATTCGCCCAGTCTGATCAAGAGTCTTCACTTGGCAATTAAATGGTAGCTAAAGGTCTAAGCTACCACCATGTGGACAGTGAAGACTCTGTTCAGACTGGGCAGATGCCCAGGCTGATCTGAGTCTGCGCTGGGTTCACATGCCACTTTGTTGTTTTTCTCATGACACAGCTCATATTTTTTTTTATAAGGTCTTGAGCCTATTTGATTTAATCACAGAACGAAGGAGCACGGTAAACCAACTATTGCTTGAAAGCATATGCAGTTTTGTTTGTTTATCAGTTGAGCCGCGACGTGAGAAAACCAACAATGTGGTTGTGCGCCCAGCGCAGACTCAGATCAGCCTGGGCATCCGCCCAGTCTGATCAGAGTCTTCGCTGTCTGCAATAAGGTAGCTTAGACTCTTAGCTATCCTTTCAGCACTTAGCGAAGAGTCTGATTAGACTTGGCGGATGCCCAGGCTGATCTGAGTCTGCGCTGGGCGCACAACCACATTGTTGGTTTTCTCGTGTCGCGGCTCAGTTTCAGGTGCAGAGCAGCTTAAAACACAGATTTTACTGGAAACTTTTGTTTATTCATTCAACAAAACGTTAGTCTTCATTCTATTTTTGCAGGAGCTCCACCATGGTAGTTTTATCAATAGTATGTTGCCGATCATAGAGTTGGGGTTCAAAGGTCTTGCGGCTGAGACAAAGATGGCCTCCTTCACTGCATGGCAACATTTGATTAACAACTTTGCCACCAACCAAAGTAAGTAAGGGAGAAAGTGAGACATGTCGATGGGTCAAGTTTTATGATGAAACTTTTATACTTTTGTTTATTTCCAATAAGACGGTTTTTTACTTCGTTTTGAATCTGCTTGCATTTAATATGCAAAATTTAGACACCTTTATTATCATTCTGTAAGTGGCATTGTTAATGTTTGAGTCTGCTTCAGAAAAGGCCTGGTAGAAAACTCTTTTGTGCATAAGTGACAAGACTGTGGATCATTTGATAGTTCACATGCAACTAGCAAAATTAGAAACTTAGATATTGCTTTTCCAGTGTTGGCAGCAGCATTAACTTTCATCGAGTTTTCTGCTTGAGAGGTTGTCTCACCTCACTTTCTTGTATCTGTTAGCAGACTAATTCAGCTAATGATTTACAGGTATCCTTTCTGACCCAAAGAGAATAAAGTTACTGATGCAGGTATTTAAGATGAACAATGCCAAGACAGAGGATGTTGCTAAAGTCAAGTTGCAAGTGTGGTGGCACCTCATTTGGTTGCTAGGCAACAAAATATCTTCAAACTTTGATGCGGTAAATAAGTTGTATTAATTTCTGCATAAACTGTGAATATGGCTCGAAAGTAATGATTCAAAGAGTTTAAAGATGGATAAAATTAGGGTTGCACAAGTAGAGTAATAGTTACTGATATTAAAACCCTGTGGTAACTTTAAATTATGCTTGAAAATAATAACCCAAAGAATTGAAAGACTGATAGATTGAATTAAGGTTGACCAAGAAGAGTGACAGTTACAGTTACTAAATTAAAAATGCGAACCTTGTATAAAGATTACCTTGCCTTCTTTCAGGTCAATGCACAATTTAAATATAGTAAGTGTGTGTGTGCATGCATGCATGTGTGTGTGGTGTCTGTGGCAGTGTGCTTGGTGTTTGTGGCTGAATGCATATTTATGGGTCATATTGTTCTTCAATTTAGGTTGCAGCTCCAATGTTACAGTTCTGCGTTGGTGGGTCTAAACTTGGAGATAACAGTGTCAACACAACCCCAAGTAAGTGATTACGATACTTGACAGCAGATAGTCCAGTGCTCCAGATAAGAAGGGTTACAGGTTTAATTTTTGGAGAATTTTCCCTATTTCTCCATATTAACATAAGTTGTGACACCTCATTAGAAACGTCTCACTGAGACGATTCTAATGAGGGGTCACAACATATGTTTCATTGAGAAATAAAAAAAAATATCTTAAAATTATTCTCAAAATTTTTTTATCTGGAGCTCTGTCTTACAAGGCTTTATTATACACCTATCAGTGGTATACCTTCCGAAACTGTTTTTTTATACCCCCGGTATACGAAGTATATAGGGGGTATATAGTTTTTGGTCTTTCCGTTAATATGTTTGTGTGTGTGTGTGTTAACATTTTTTCTGTCACAGATTTCTCAGGAACCACTAAAGCTAGGACTTTGAAATTTGACACAAACGTTGGGTAGGACTAGTTGTACTGTGTAAGAGAGAATCAGCCTTCTCCTGCTTATCAGTCCCTTTGTTTATCCATTTTTTCTTTCTCTCCAATTAATTTTTTGTCACAGATTTCTCAGGAACTGCTATAGCTAGGACTTTGAAATGTGGTACAAACGTTGGGTATGACTAGTTGTACCGTGTAAGAGAGAATCAGCCTTCTCCTGCTTATCAGTCCCTTTGTTTGTCCATTTTTTCTTTCTCTCCAATTCAATTTCTGTCACAGATTTCTCAGGAACCACTAAAGCTAGGACTTTGAAATTTGAAACAAACGTTGGGTATGACTAGTTGTACCGTGTAAGAGAGAATCAGCCTTCTCCTGCATATCAGTCTCTTTGTTTATCCATTTTTTCTTTCTCTCCAATTAATTCTTTGTCCCAGATTTCTCAGGAACCGCTATATCTAGGACTTTGAAATGTGGTATAAAGGTTGGGTATGACTAGTTGAACTGTGTAAGAGGGATCAGTCCCTCTGTTTGTCCATTTTTTCTTTTTCTCCAATTAATTTTTGTCACAGATTTCTCAGGAACCTCTACAGCCAGGACTTTCAAATTTGGTATAAACCTTAGGTATGACTAGTTGTACTGTGTAAGAGAGAATCAGCCTTCTCCTGCTTATCAGTCCCTTTGTTTGTCCATTTTTTCTTTCTCTCCAATTAATTTTTGTCACAGACTTCTCAGGAACCACTAAAGCTAGGACTTTGAAATTTGGTACAAACATTGGGTATGACTAGTTGTACTGTGTAAGAGAGAATCAGCCTCTTCCTACTTATCAGTCCATTTGTTTGTCCATTTTTTCTTTCTCTCCAATTAAATTTATGTCACAGATTTCTCAGGAACTACTACAGCTAGGACTTTGAAATTCGGTACTAATGTTGGGTGTGACTTGTTGTACTCTGTAAGAGATAGTGGTCAAGGTACCCAAATCATAAGTCCGAACTCGCAGGTCATTTAAACACAGACAATTCCGGAATATTTTAGATAAGAGAGAATCAGCCTCTTCCTCCCATCATTCCCTTTATTTGTCCATTTTTTCTTTCTCTCCAATTAAATTATTGTCACAGATTTCTCAGGAACTGCTTCAGCTAGGATTTTGATATTTTGTACAAACATTGGGTATGACATGTTGTATCATGTAAGAGGGAATCAGCCTCTTGCTGCTTATCATTCTCTTTGTTTGTCCATTTTTTCTTTCTCTCCAATAAAATTTCTGTCAAAGATTTCTTAGGAACCACTTTAGCTAGGATTTTGAAATTTGGTTCAAACGTTGTGTATGACTAGTTGTACAGTGTAAGAGAGAATCAGCGTCCTCCTACTTATCATTCCCTTTGTTTGTTTGTCCATTTTTTCTTTCTCTCCAATTAACTTTTTGTCACAGATTTCTCTGTTCTCATGAGAGCCACAGTCTTCAAATTTTGTATACATCTTGAGAATGGCCATATATATTGTTGGGAAGAAAATCAAGATGCTAAGATTTCTTTTGGTCTTCTTTTTCTTTTTTCTTTTTCCCATCTCTCACTCCAATGCAATAAATGCGAAAATTTATGGAAAAAATTTCTCAGATTGCTATGTTATTAGGTTTACATCTAGCTTTAAACTGATTAGTTGACATCATTGGGATGCTGCTGCTGACTTTAGGTCAAGGTCGCAGACATAGAAGATTATGTATACTTACGTTGAAATTTTGTGTTAAATTTGTATATTTTTTTGATAAAATAATTTGCATTTATTTTAATGGAACCTTTTGGTGTTTGTTTTTAGGCCTTTCACTGGATTTGTAATAGATTGTCCATCTGTCTGTCTGTTAGTTAACATTTGCTTGTATTAAATGTGTTTTTATTTTGAGGTGGCGCTGGCCGGGGGTATACGTGAGCCCCTGCTCACATGCTCTAGTTTTTTGTGTGTCTGATATGGCATGTTGGAAGAGCAATTGTTCTTATCGAAGGTACATGTACACCAGCTGGTCAGAGATTGGTGGTTTGGCATATGCTTTAAAAAAACATCAGTGTTCTCCCCAGAAATTTCAGAAGGCATGTCATTTTTAACACAAAAATCAGAGTCCGACTTGTTGATCAGTTATCAGAATCCTTAATATAGCAATACTTTGTCAAAATTAGCCTAAATTTACATTATAAATAATTAATTGATGATCCTTAATGCATTTTAACAACTTCACTGGCTAAGAAATGAAAATAAAAGCATTTTCATAAATTTTCATTGGAAATTAAGGCATGTTGCAAAGGTAATTTGAAGAGGAAGGCGAGCAACGTGCCTTAATGGTCTGGGGAGATCACTGAAAACATGATGTGGATCAGGTGATTTTTTATATATTTCAGAAGCCAAGTGGTGAGTTGAGATGAATGGGTACACTTTCAGAGGAAGCAACATTGTCATTTTCATTTTTTTGCCTCCTCAGTAGGGTATACTTGTAAAGGAAAGAATTTGCTCCCAGAAGAGCAATTATGGGAGCAGATGTTTTCCTTTAAGTGTCGACTCCATTTTGAAAGGGCTTGGTCATCCAGGAACACAAACAGAAAGTCACAAAAGTTGCCCCCCCCCCTCCCCTATGTAAAAAGATGGCTCGAAAACATGAAGGTGTACCCAAATATCTTACAGAGCTCTAGATAAGAGGGAGTATTTGATGATAATTAGGGATAATTTTCGTTAATTCTGCATAAAACCATATGTTGTGACCCCTCATCTGAACCGTCTCGTCGAGACGGTTCAGATGAGGGGTCACAATATATGGTTTTATGCAGAAATAAGAAAAATTATCTTTAATTATCATCAAATACTCCTTCTTATCTAGAGCTCTGATCTTAGTAGGACTCAGTTCCACAAATAAATGGTGGGGAATAGGTGATTAAGATTGTCACTGGCTGATTTGTGTGTTCTGTTTTGCAAATTTTCAGAAACAGATTTTTTCTTTTATAGGAGTGGTACAGAATGGAATCAGTCCTGTCACGCCCAGAATGAACTTGACCTGCCCCAACTCGCATTGGCCTGTTTTCAAATCCCTACAGCTGAAAGGATGTGAGGTCCTGGCACATTTTCTCGGATCCTTGCCAGTTGATTTTGAATTGCCAAGCCATCGATTTACGCTGGGTAAGTATAGGGTAATCTTATTGGCTTGTAGGCCATCCAAAATGACTGAGGACCGTTTGCAGCTTGTGTTGCTATCCGATCGAGATAGTCACTTGCAGAACATTGATACATGATGTTCTAACAGAAAAGACCTCAGTTGCAGATGAGAATGTAAGGATGACAAGGTTTTACAGCTTTTTCAGCAGTGTTTCAATCAAACCTAGCTGATGGAAGGATGATTATGAAAAACCCTTTTTATTACTGTCGAAAAAAATTCTATTTTAACACTCAATGTTTCAATAGCCTATCAAGGTCATGAAAAGGTCAGGGAATTTTAAGATTGGTCAAGGAAATTTTTGAAAAACTGTTGCTTCTTTCAGGAAAGATGATCCGTGCACAGAAGACCTTTTCTTCCACTTTTACATATACAAGATAGGCTTTATAAAAAACTTTCATTAGCAACATCCTCATTATATTAGCAACAGGACTTTTTCAATTTTCAACTAATATTTCAATTTTAAATGAACAAATTGGACACACAAGCATCTAGGATGACGTTTGATAGCAGATCATAGGTTTGTGACGTCAGTAAATTTTAATAACATCACTAGCAACTTTTTATACGCCCGTTTTGAAAAAACGGACGTATCATGTCGTGGCGTTGTCCGTCCGTCCGTCCGTCTGTCCGTAAACATTCTTGTGCGCGCCATAACTCAGTAACCATTTGGGATATCTTCATGAAATTTGGTAGGCATATGTATTGGGTTGGGGGAACGTGTCGCGTACAAGAATGGTTGCTCCCCCTTCCTTAGTTTCCAAGTTATGCCCCTTGATATATTTTTTCCCTGGAAGTCTTGTGCGCGCCATAACTAGATAACTGTTCGGGATATCTTCATGAAACTTCATAGCAATGTGTATGAAGTCCCAGCGGTGTGTCTCGTTCAAAAATGGCTGCTCTACCTTTCTTCGTTTTAGAGTTAATCCCTTTCATAAGAGACTATTTTGTGCAGATTTATCCTTGGTACAATATATTTTCAGGGGAGAATAGTAGAACAAAAATTGGTATCTCTAGTATTTTTGGGTTATCTCCCTTGTCCACTTTGACAAGCAACAGTATTTGATGTGTTTTAAATTTTTAAATAATGTTGCAGTCATTATACCCCGGCCTTGAAAAAGTGGGGGGTATACAGGTTTACATCATGTTCGTCCATCCTTCTGTCTGTCTGTCTGTCCTTCCGTCCCCTTTTAATCAAAATTTTCATCAAAGATTTCTTCACAACCATACAAGCTAGACTGGTCATATTTGGCATAAAGGTTGATGACGACATGTTGTATCGTGGGATTGAGAACCAGCCTTCTCCCGCTTATTCTTCCCTGTATTTGTCCAATATTCTTTCTTTCCATACTTTGAATAATGAATTTTTTTGTCAAAGATTTCTCCACAACCTTGCAAGCTAGAGTAGTCATATTTGGTATGCAGGTTAATGATTACTTACTGTATCGTGGGATTGAGAACCAGCCTTCTCCTCTTTTTATACGCCCGTTTTGAAAAAACGGACGTATTATGTCATGGCGCAGTCCGTCCGTCCATCCGTCTGTCCGTCCGTCCGTAAACATTCTTGTGCGGGCCATAACTCATTAACCGTTTGGGATATATTCATGATATTTGGTAGGAATATGTATGAGGTTGGGGGAACGTGTCGCGTACAGAAGCTCCCCCTTCCTTAGTTACCAAGTTATGCCCCTTTGATTAATTTTTTCCCTGCAAGTCTTGTGCACGCCATAACTAGATAACCGTTTGGGATAACTCAATGAAACTTCATAGCAATGTGTATGAAGACCCAACGATGTGTCGCGTACAACAATGGCTGCTCTCCCCTTCTTCATTGTAGAGTTACATCCCTTTCATTAGTTCTTGTTGACTATTTTTGTGTATACTAACCTTGTACATACCTTAACTTGGTAACCATTTGGAATATCATGATGAAACTTTATAACAATGTGCATGATCACAAGACAGTGTGTCACATATAAGAATGGTTGCTTCCCCTTTCTTAATTTTGGAGTAACCTCCCTTTGATTAGTATATTTTAGGCGTTTCTCATTCACTCCATATCTCCTTAAACTTTTGAAATATTAGAATAAAACTTTGTAGGAATGTGTATAATAATGAGGCAATGTATCCTGAGCAAGAACCACAACTCTGGCTTACTTACTGAATTACTTGCCCTTGCATAAATATCCTGTTTACTCTGTTACATTTCAACTGTTTAAAATATTGTAGTGATGCCAAGGGAATGTAATTCAACCAAGAATGTTATATCTAGTATATTTAGTTTATCTCCCTTGACTTGATATACTACTGTTGAATAGTTGAATTCATTTATTATAGAGTGGTTGCCTCTGTTTGTCTGTCTGTCTATCCTTTTGTAAACAGTCTTGTTCATTCTGTAACTCCTTTATGACATTTAAACGGGCGTATTATGCACAGCTTGCGAAGCCCTTGTTCTTCCCTGTATTTGTCCGATTTTCTTTCTCTCTTTACTTTGAATGATGTAATTTTTTGTAACAGATTTCACAGCAACCATTCATATTTGGTATACATGGTAACAATGATTTCTCTCTCTCTCTATGCTTTTTGTTACAAAATAACACCATTTGATTTAAGCAGTTAAGCAGGGGTATAGTCAGATTCGCCAACAGTTCTACTGAATTATAGAGTGGTTGCCTCTGTTTGTCTGCCTGTCTATCCTTTTGTAAACAATTTTGTTATGCCCCCAATTTCAGAGAAATTTTGGGGGCATATTGGTTTGGGCCTGTCCGTCTGTCTGTCTGTCCGTCTGTCCTCTATCTATAACTCAAGAACCGTAAGAGCTAGGAGCTTGAAACTTTATACACGTGATCAGTATGAAAAATAAGCGAACATGTGTTTTTTTCTTTTTTCCGCGGGTCACATATTTCAAGAGTTATGGCCCTTTTTGGACTTAGCCTGTGGAACCTTGTGAACAAAATATCTCAAGAACCCCTGATGCTAGGATCATGAGGTTTTGCAGGATGAGAATGCCCAAGGTGTAGATAACCTGATTAACTTTTGAAACAAATTCGTGAATTTTTGACCGAGTTATGCCCCTTTTTCGACTTAGTGCATTGTAAGCCTATGGAACCTTGTGAACAAAATATCTCAAGAACCCCTGAAGCTAGGAGCATGATTTTTTGCAGGAAGATACTGCCTGTGGTTTAGATGACCTGATTAACTTTTGAAAAAAAATCGTGAATTTTTGATCGAGTTATTCTCCTTTTTCGACTTAGTGCATTGAGGCCTATGGTACAAAGGTACCCTTACATATAGTCAAGAACAATAAGAGCTAGGAACTTGAAACTTTATACACATGATCAGTATGGAAAATAAGCAGACCCATATTTTTTTATTTTTCCTCCGGCAATGTATTTCCATAGTTATGCCCCTTTTTCGACTTAGCCTGTGGAACCTTGTGAACAAAATATCTGAAGAACCCCTGATGCTAGGATCATGAGGCTTTGCAAGATGAGAATGCCCAAGGTGTAAATGACCTGATTAACTTTTGAAACAAATTCGTGAATTTTTGACCGAGTTATGCCCCTTTTTCGACTTAGTGCATTGTAAGCCTATGGAACCTTGTGAACAAAATATCTCAAGAACCCCTGAAGCTAGGAGCATGATTTTTTGCAGGAAGATACTGCCTGTGGTGTAGATGACCTGATTAACTGTTGAAAAAAAAAATGGTGAATTTTTGATCGAGTTATTTCCCTTTTTCGACTTTGTGCATTGAGGCCTATGGTACAAAGGTACCCTTACATATAGTCAAGAACAATAAGAGCTAGGAACTTGAAACTTTATACACATGATCAGTATGGAAAATAAGCAGACCCGTATTTTTATGCCCATAACTTCGGAGAAGTTGAGGGGGCATATTGGTTTGGGCCTGTCCATCCGTCTGTCCGTCCGTCCGTCTGTCCGTCAGTCCGTCCGTAACGCTTTTTGGCTGGTGGGAAACTCAAGAACTGCTTTTGCTAGGATCTTGAAATTTTATGTGTGGCACATACATGAAAAATAAGCGCACCCGTATTTTTTCTTTTTTCCGCCGGTCACGTATTTTCAGAGTTGTGCCCCTTTTTTCGACTTAGGCTATGGAACCTTGTGAACAAAATATCTGGAGAACCCCTGATGCTAGGATCATGATTTTTTGCAGGATGACATTGCTCAAGGTGTAGATGACCTGATTAACTTTTGAAAC
Organism: Ctena decussata; assembly: GCA_963989385.1. NCBI lineage: Eukaryota > Metazoa > Mollusca > Bivalvia > Lucinida > Lucinidae > Ctena > Ctena decussata. The sequence continues at coordinate 44,126,587 of OZ022512.1, forward strand.
AAATTCGTGAATTTTTGACCGAGTTATGCCCCTTTATCAACTTAGTGCATTGTAAGCCTATGGAACCTTGTGAACAAAATATCTCAAGCACCCCTGATGCTATGAGCATGATTTTTTGCAGGAAGATACTGCCTGTGGTTTAGATGACCTGATTAACTTTTGAAAAAAAATCGTGAATTTTTGATTGAGTTATTCCCCTTTTTCAACTTAGTGCATTGAGGCCTATGGTACAAAGGTACCTTTACACTTAGTCAAGATTAGTAAGAGCTAGGAACTTGAAACTTTATACACATGATCAGTATGGAAAATAAGCGGACCCGTATTTTTTTATTTTTCCGCCGGCCATGTATTTCCAGAGTTATGCCCCTTTTTCGACTTAGCCTGTTGAACCTTGTGAACAAAATATCTCAAGAACCCCTGACGCTAGGATCATGAGGTTTTGCAGGATGAGAATGCCCAATGTGTAGATGACCTGATTAACTTTTGAAACAAATTCGTGAATTTTTGACCGAGTTATGCCCCTTTTTCGACTTAGTGCATTGTAAGCCTATGGAACCTTGTGAACAAAATATCTGGAGAACCCCTGATGCTAGGAGCATGATTTTTTGCAGGCAGATACTGCCTAAGGTGTAGATAACCTGATTGACTTTTGAAAAAAATTTGTGAACTTTTGATCGAGTTATTCCGCTTTTTCGACTTAGTGCATTGAGGCCTATGGTACAAAGGTACCTTTACACATAGTCAAGATAAGTAAGAGCTAGGAACTTGAAACTTTATACACATGATCAGTATGGAAAATAAGCATACCCGTATTTTTTTATTTTTCCGCCGGTCATGTATTTCCAGAGTTATGCCCCTTTTTCGACTTAGCCTGTGGAACCTTGTGAACAAAATGTCTCAAGAACCCCTGATGCTAGGATCATGAGGTTTTGCAGGATGAGAATGCCCAAGGTGTAGATGACTTGATTAACTTTTGAAACAAATTCGTGAATTTTTGACCGAGTTATGCCCCTTTTTCGACTTACAGTACAGCCGTCGACATCTTACTATCAATCGCTACGCGTCGTGACGTGTAGTGGGGCGTGAAAAAGATTAAATCCCACGCTGTTCCCTCGATATTCCCGCGCTATTTCCACGCCTCGCCGCGCCACTCCACTCCCGCTTCGCTCCTCGCCGCGCAGCGTGGAGCGGCGTGGGAATATTTCGCGCCTATCTAGACGCGGCGCGATTGCTCCGCGACGACTGGCGACCACGCCTCTAGCGATGTTTGAAATGTGTGCAGTCATACATGTAGTGAACTTTTACACAAGTCGTGTGTGTAGTTTTACCCGATGATGTAGATATATAAAAATATTAAAACAAAATACACCCGCCGATCTCGCATCACTCCGAAATTTTCATCTTTTCAGCGCTAGTTTCTTGTGACTTTTGCAAGTGTTTTGGGAGTGTTTCGCGCGAAGGTTTCAAGCTTCATGCATGATATTTGCGGTAATACTCACGCGGGATGGGATGCGAGAAACTTCATGCTTCTGTAGAAGATCGATGTGTTACCATTCTCCCGAAAATGATAAAAGCTCTGTTTTTCATTTAACTTATTTCATTCAATTTAAATGATGCAAGCTTTTATGAAGTTTTGGCAGTTTTTGCAATAAAAGTAAATAGGGCCTAGGCACCCATAGAAAGTGAATATTATGTGGTTCGCAGATGTAGAACACTGTCTCGTTTTTTTTCGACGTATGGGCCTAGGGTAGATTGCGCTCATGTGCAGTCTAGTTGGAGCATTCACAGGTTGTCAAGAGAATATAAACCAAAAGGCATACTTTGCAAAATCATTATTATTTACGTGCGCAGACTGGTCTAAGGCTTTGTGGTTCGCAGATGTAATACGATGCCTTTTTCAGATAATGATTATTTCGAGGTATGGGTACAACTGCGCATGCCTAGAGTAGATTGCGCTCATGCGCAGTCTGGTTTTGGCATTCACACTTCGTCCATAGAATAACAACCAACCTACACCGCAAGTTTCATTGCAGTAACCATGTAATAACTCCTACATGTATGTTTCTGGAGCTGAGCGCTGGTTTGGTAAGAGGCATCAGTAGCGAGAAATCGCAGTAAGAAAAAAAGAAAAGACGACAAACACACCGTTCTTTTCCTGCAAATAAGAATTATACGTACAAAAGTGCCAATTACAGAATCTTGAAGAAATTATATTTAGCAAGACTAAAAAAGGGTTTGTGTACGTGCGCATGATAATCTGTATCTGCGCAGCTCTTTTTATACTGTGTACAACTATACCTTAATCATTTTAAATACTGTGACAATTTAACCAGTTACTCTATGGGTCCTAACTTGAAGAACACTTATGATTAAATGGGATGACACCTTGCCTAAGGCGCAGTGTGATCAGGATCTACGCTCTTCGCTTAGACTCTTTTACCCCACTATTTAGAGTAATTACGTGCGAGTCAGATACTTTGTGTAGCAAAACACTTGGCGACAATAGTGTGCGTGTTCGTGCGTGTTTGTCTTAGTCCATCTCGGTGCACTTTTAAAAACCCATAAATTGGCAAAGGTCCGGATCAACTAAAGGCACGCCACATTTAATAGTTGATGAAAAAAAATCATAATGATTGACGTATACATGTATATATATATGCTGATCTGGCTTGTCCTAATTTCTACTACAGTAGGAGGCTCAGGATGTCAAAAAGGGTCCGACAATAAGTCGATTTTTGTGCTGGCCGACCACAAATACTCAAAGCAGTCAGCTGCCTGCACGGACCGACCCGAATCCTCACTTTGTACATGATGTAGAATCGTTTCCAGTTGTTTCCTTCTGTGTGTTTATATCGTGCGCATTTACCTGTTGTGTATCTTCACTGATGATTTGAGCACGTGCAGATTTCCGCAGTCTGGAGAGTATGAAAGAGATTCCAAGTTTTTTTTTCACGGGTAAATGGGGGAGAAAGAGAAAGAGAGAGGGGGTTCTGAAGCTGACACTGAATGTTAAATCGTAATGTGTGAACAAGAAGACTCAAGTCAGTCTGCGGGAAGTCTGCCAAGTCTGCCAGATCGAGATCGTCCAAGTGCCGAAAAAAAAAAGCTGGTTTAATCACAACAGAGAAATTAGAGGCTAAGTGAATGCGCTGGGCATAAACACATGACGTTGAATCAACGTCGATTTAAAGCTGTGTACATGCTGGTGTAGCTCTTGCTACCGGAATACGTCTGCGCAGTCTTATCGGGTAGCCTTAATAAGACAAGCACATATCAGCTGCGCAAATGGCAGTTTAGGGTGTTAGCGAAAAGCCTTGAACTTGATACCGGCAAACGTCTGCGCAGTTTGGAAAGGGCCTGCGCGTGCGAAACAGAGAGAGAAAAACAGGTTTAAATGTCTAAAGTAGAAGTTGATACCAGAAAACGATGGTCCGGTCTGATTACGAAGATATGCAGATCGTCTGCTTAATAACCAGTTGATATTTGAACACCGTAAACTGTGTGCGCAGTCTGATCAGGAAACTGACCCCGAGTTCCCACCTACATGTACACTGCTCGGGTTTACAGAGCGCATTGTGATAAGAGTCCTGCACAACTGTGTGCATAGCCTGGCCTGAAAATATGTTATAGGACTATTTAATCCGTCTATCCAGTACCAGGTATCAAAGTATAAGTTCTGAATGGTACATGTACTGCGACGGAATAGTGTCGTGAAAAAATATACCCCTGGCCATTGTGCATACAGTTCTCGGACGTGTTTAAAAAAAGCAATTAACATAAGGGGTTTTCCATATAGTATCCGATTAAAAAAAGGTAAACATACAAAAAACTGCAATATTTTGGTACCGAATAATTAACGAAAAAGACTGAATAATAGAAACATGAATCTTATTCTGACAGTTGTATACAATACACAAACCTGTTGAATTGTGTAATGGCATTGCAGTTTGTAGCTTCTGTGTAAGGTAGTCGTTAATCTTTTTCGCGCCTATAACGCGGTTCCCGCGATCCACTACCAGTCGGGTAGAGGATCACGCGGCATCTACCACTCCACGCCGCGCCGCGCCGCGCCACGCCCTCTCCGCGCCACTCCTCGCCGCGCTAAACCCACGACGCGCCCTCGATTTTTCCACGCTTCTCGGCGCGAATTTGTCGTGGAGAGACGCGGCGAGGCGCGATTGATAGTAAGATGTCGACGGCTGTACTGTAGTGCATTGTAAGCCTATGGAACCTTGTGAACAAAATATCTGGAGAACCCCTGATGCTAGGAGCATGATTTTTTGCAGGAAGATACTGCCTGTGGTGTAGATGACCTGAATAACTTTTGAAAAGAAATCATGAATTTTTGATCGAGTTATGCCCCTTTTTCGACTTAGTGCATTGTAAGCCTGTGGAACCTTGTGAACGAAATATCTCAAGAGCACCTGATGCTAGGAGCATGATTTTTTGCAGGAAGATACTGCCTGTGGTGTAGATGACCTGATTAACTTTTGAAAATAATTTGTGAATTTTTGATCAAGTGATGCCCCTTTTTCACTTTAGTGCATTATTTGCCTATGGAACCTTGTGAACAAAATATCTGGAGAACCCCTGATGCTAGGATCATGATTTTTGCAGGTTGATGTTGCCCAAGGTGTAGATGACCTGATTAACTTTCGAAAACAATTCGTAAATTTTTGACTGAGTTAAGCCCCTTTTTCGACTTAGTGCATTGTAAGCCTATGGTACAAAGGTACAAGCATTATTGGATGAACCCTCTTTAGAGACAAGCATATGGTTGGGGGCATAGTGTTTCATAAACACATTTTCTAGTTTTATTTTTCCTCTGGCAATGTATTTCCATAGTTATGCCCCTTTTTCGACTTAGCCTGTGGAACCTTGTGAACAAAATATCTCAAGAACCCCTGATGCTAGGATCGTGAGGCTTTGCAAGATGAGAATGCCCAAGGTGTAGATGACCTGATTAACTATTAAAACAAATTCGTGAATTTTTGACCGAGTTATGCCCCTTTATCAACTTAGTGCATTGTAAGCCTATGGAACCTTGTGAACAAAATATCTCAAGAACCCCTGAAGCTAGGAGCATGATTTTTTGCAGGAAGATACTGCCTGTGGTGTAGATGACCTGATTAACTTTTGAAAAAAAATCGTGATTTTTTGATCGAGTTATTCCCCTTTTTCGACTTAGTGCATTGAGGCCTATGGTACAAAGGTACCTTTACATGTAGTCAAGAACAATAAGAGCTAGGAACTTGAAACTTTATACACATGATCAGTATGGAAAATAAGCAGACCTGTATTTTTTATTTTTCTGCTGGCAATGTATTTCCAGAGTTATGCCCCTTTTTCGACTTAGCCTGTGGAACCTTGTGAACAAAATATCTCAAGAACCCCTGATGCTAGGATCATGAGGCTTTGCAAGATGAGAATGCCCAAGGTGTAGATGACCTGATTAACTTTTGAAACAAATTGGTGAATGTTTGACCGAGTTATGCCCCTTTTATGACTTAGTGCAAATAAATTGTAAGCCTATGGAACCTTGTGAACAAAATATCTCAAGAACCCCTGATGTTAGGAGCATGATTTTTTGCAGGAAGATACTGCCTGTGGTGTAGATGACCTGATTAACTTTTGTAAAAAATTCGTGAATTTTTTATCATGTTATTCCCCTTTTTCGACTTAGTGCATTGAAGCCTATGGTACAAAGGTACCCTTACATATAGTCAAGAACAATAAGAGCTAGGAACTTGAAACTTTATACACATGATCAGTATGGAAAATAAGCAGACCTGTATTTTTTATTTTTCTGCTGGCAATGTATTTCCAGAGTTATGCCCCTTTTTAGCTCACCTGAGCCAGCGGCTCCGGGGGAGCTTATAGGATGGTAAGGCTCCGGCGTCCGTCGTCCGTCCGTCGTCCGTCCGTCCGTCAGTCCGTCAACAATTTCAAACGACTTCTCCTCGGAAACCACTGGGCCAATTGTAACCAAATTTCATATGTAGCCTCTAGGGGACTTAGGAACGAAAAGTTGTTCAAACGGTCCTGGTCACATGACCAACATGGCCGCCATGCCCATATATGGTAAAAACCTAGAAAAATCTTCTCCTCCAGAACCAATAGGCCGATGGCCTTGAAACTTGGTATGTAGCATTGGGTACGCGAGCACTACCAAGATTGTTCAAATTATGACCTTGGGTTGACCTTGACCTTTTTTACGGTAAGGTCAAATTTGCATTCTGTAGCTATTTTATGGGAAAATGCTAGAACATAAGTTTTCTTGGAAATTGTTGAAGATTTAGACCTGAAAATTGGTATATACAGTCATCTGAGAGAGTACATGAAAATTAATGCGTACAACAGGTCAAGGTCATTGTTTGACCTTTGACCCTGGTCTCTCATATTTTGACAATTTCACACATCTCCTCAAAAGCCATTAGGCCAATTGTAACCAAATTTCATACAGAGCCTCTAGGGGGCAGGGGAACGAAAATTTGTTCAAACGGACTGGGTCACATGACCAACATGGCTGCCATGCCCATATATGGTAAAAACCTTTAAAAATCTTCTTCTCCAGAACCATTAGGCCAATGGCCTTGAAACTTGATATGTAGCATCAGGTATGCGAGTACTACCAAAATTGTTCAAATTATGACCTTGGGTTGACCTTGACCTTTTTTACGGTAAGGTAAAATTTGCTTAATTAGCTTTTATATGGGAAAATGCTTGAACATTAGATTTCTTGGAAACTGTTGAAGATTTAAACCTGAAAATTGGCATATACAGTCATCTAAATGAGTACATAAAAATTTATATGTACAAGAGGTCAAGGTCATTCTTGACCTTAGACCCTGGTCTCTCATATTGTGACAATTTCACACATCTGCTCAAAAGCCACTGGGCCAATTGTAACCAAATTTCATACAGAGCCTCTAGGGGCTAAGGGAAAGAAAATTTGTTCAAACAGTCTTGGTCACATTACCAACATGGCCGCCATGCCCATATATGGCAAAAACCTTTACAAATCTCCTTCTCAAGAACCAAGTGATCGATGGCCTTGAAACGTGGTATATAGCATCAGGTACTTGAGTGCTATCAAGATTGTTCAAATGATGACCTTGGGCTGACTTGACCTTTTACAAGGCAAGGTCAAGTATGGGAAAATGGTAGAACATAAGACCTCATGGCAAGTTTAGAAGATTTTGGCCTAAAAATTGGTATATACAGTCGTCTTAGTTAGTACATGGAAGATTTGCGGGTACAAGAGGTCAAGGTCATCCTTTGACCTCTGACTCATGTCTCTTATATTTTGACAGTTTAGGACGTCTCCTCAAAAGCCACAGGACCAATTGTAACCAAATACCATACACAGCCTCCAGGGGCTGATAGAACGAAAATTTATCAAGAGGTCTAGGTCACATGACCTACATGGCCACCATACACAGGTGAGCGATTCAGGGCCTCATGGCCCTCTTGTTCGACTTAGCCTGTGGAACCTTGTGAACAAAATATCTCAAGAACCCCTGATGCTAGGATCATGAGGCTTTGCAAGATGAGAATGCCCAAGGTGTAGATGACCTGATTAACTTTTGAAACAAATTCGTGAATTTTTGACCGAGTTATGCCCCTTTTATGACTTAGTGCAAATAAATTGTAAGCCTATGGAACCTTGTGAACAAAATATCTCAAGAACCCCTGAAGCTAGGAGCATGATTTTTTGCAGGAAGATACTGCCTGTGGTGTAGATGACCTGATTAACTTTTGAAAAAAATTCACAAAATATCTCAAGAACCCCTGATGCTAGGATCATGAGGTTTTGCAGGATGAGAATGCCCAAGGTGTAGATGACCTGATTAACTTTTGAAACAAATTCGTGAATTTTTGACCGAGTTATTCCCCTTTTTCGACTTAGTGCATTGAAGCCTATGGTACAAAGGTACCCTTACATATAGTCAAGAACAATAAGAGCTAGGAACTTGAAACTTTATACACATGATCAGTATGGAAAATAAGCAGACCCATATTTTTATGCCCCCAATTTCGAGGAAATTGTGGGGGCATATTGGTTTGGGCCTGTCCGTCTGTCCGTCTGTCCGTCTGTCCTCTAACTCAAGAACCGTAAGAGCTAGGAGCTTGAAACTTTATACACATGATCAGTATGAAAAATAAGCGAACAGGTGTTTTTTCTTTTTTCCGCGGGTCACATATTTCAAGAGTTATGCCCCTTTTTCGACTTAGCCTGTGGAACCTTGTGAACAAAATATCTCAAGAACCCCTGATGCTAGGATCATGAGGCTTTGCAGGATGAGAATGCCCAAAGTGTTGATGACCTGATTAACTTTTGAAACAAATTCGTGAATTTTTGACAAAGTTATGCCCCTTTTTCGACTTAGTGCATTGTAAGCCTATGGAACCTTGTGAACAAAATATCTCAAGAACCCCTGATGTTAGGAGCATGATTTTTTGCAGGAAGATACTGCCTGTGGTGTAGATGACCTGATTAACTTTTGAAAAGAAATCATGAATTTTTTATTGAGTTATGCCCCTTTTTCGACTTAGTGCATTGTAAGCCTGTGGAACCTTGTGAACGAAATATCTCAAGAGCACCTGATGCTAGGAGCATGATTTTTTGCAGGAAGATACTGCCTGTGGTGTAGATGACCTGATTAACTTTTGAAAATAATTTGTGAATTTTTGATCAAGTGATGCCCCTTTTTCACTTTAGTGCATTATTTGCCTATGGAACCTTGTGAACAAAATATCTGGAGAACCCCTGATGCTAGGATCATGATTTTTGCAGGTTGATGTTGCCCAAGGTGTAGATGACCTGATTAACTTTCGAAAACAATTCGTAAATTTTTGACTGAGTTAAGCCCCTTTTTCGACTTAGTGCATTGTAAGCCTATGGTACAAAGGTACAAGCATTATTGGATGAACCCTCTTTAGAGACAAGCATATGGTTGGGGGCATAGTGTTTCATAAACACATTTTCTAGTTTTATTTTTCCTCTGGCAATGTATTTCCATAGTTATGCCCCTTTTTCGACTTTAGCGAACAGGTGTTTTTTCTTTTTTCCGCGGGTCACATATTTCAAGAGTTATGCCCCTTTTTCGACTTAGCCTGTGGAACCTTGTGAACAAAATATCTCAAGAACCCCTGATGCTAGGATCATGAGGCTTTGCAGGATGAGAATGCCCAAAGTGTTGATGACCTGATTAACTTTTGAAACAAATTCGTGAATTTTTGACAAAGTTATGCCCCTTTTTCGACTTAGTGCATTGTAAGTCTATGGAACCTTGTGAACAAAATATCTCAAGAACACCTGATGCTAGGAGCAAGATTTTATGCAGGAAGATACTGCCTGTGGTGTAGATGACCTGATTAACTTTTGAAAATAATTTGTAAATTTTGGATTGAGTTAAGCCCCTTTTTCAACTTAGTGCATTATTTGCCTATGGAAGCTTGTGAACAAAATATCTGGAGAACCCCTGATGCTAGGATCATGATTTTTGCAGGTTGATATTGCCCAAGGTGTAGATGACCTGATTAACTTTCGAAAACAATTCGTAAATTTTTGACTGAGTTAAGCCCCTTTTTCGACTTAGTGCATTGTAAGCCTATGGTACAAAGGTACAAGCATTATTGGATGAACCTTCTCTAGAGACAAGCATATGGTTGGGGGCATAGTGTTTCATAAACACATTTTCTAGTTCATTCTGTAACTCCTTTAGGACAATGAAACGGGCGTATTATGCGCCGCTTGCGAAGCCCTTGTTTCAAGATGTGGGAGGCTTAGTTTCATTTTGTTGTAACCCCTTGGAAGAAAAAATAGTCATTAAATCGTGTTTCCCGTCTGTTTTCATGCAAACTGTGTTTGCACCCGTTTAAGACCCGATAAACACACTGGACTGCTCAAAATTTATTTCATGTCACTGGTTAAAAGTTATAATTTTGCTGTTTTTTTTAAGCGTAATTCATTTTGAGGTTCAAAAAGTCTGCTTAAAGTGAGAGGAAAAAAATTATCATGAGCAAGTCCATGTAGGATAGGAAAATCTCACCTTCGGGAATTGGAATTTCAACCAGGGACTCAGCAAGCCTCTTCCCTGGTAGAAATTTGACCCCTCGAGTGAGATGTTGACAAAAATTCTTGTTGATGGATCTTTTCTCATTATTTGCATTTTCATTTTCAGATAGTTTACGGTGTGAAGTGATCACAGGACCAGCCATGTTTGTCAAGAATTCCTGCCTTTTCATCAACACCGCAACAGAACTCTTCATTAGCCAGGGAAAAGATATTCCTGGTAAGAGCAGATAGATATGTTGAAAATTCTTTACCCCACTTGCCAAGACACACACACACACACACACAGACACACATCACTATATTATAAAAGATACTGGATGATTCTATAGCTAAAAAGCTGATAACTTGAAGGCAGTCAGATGCATTATCATTCTAAATAAAAAAAACCAACAAAAAAATTACATCTACAAAATTCAAAAAAAAAAAAATGTTTCATCCTAGCTTTATATATATACAACATAAAGGAAAGGATTTGCCCCTCGAGAAGACATGCTAGACTACCAATCCAGGGTTTGCAGGTTCAGCCTGTTGTTTCTCCAGTCTTTCTGATGATTTTAACGTAGGTCCTATGTCCTTATAACCTATGTGTTTGTGGGAAATTAAACCCAAGTTTATCCACTCACCCTTTAGGAACTGAGAAGGGAGGCAAAAGCAAAAATGGCAGAATGAGGTCCCCATGCTCTCCCTTAAATAGTACCCATTCACCTTAATTAGACTTAAATAGGTGTTAACCTATATGCATGCGTTCCCATCCACTTGAAATGGTTATAATAAAAGCATACACCTGGCTGTTACCAGAACTGTTACTGATCTTTGGCTTGCCTGTGCAAATGTACGGGAAGAGCTGTTGCACTATCCCTGGTGTGCTGGTGGCAGCAGCATTACCAAAATGTTAAAGTTTTACATTAAATTTTTTGTGATAGGCAAAGCGCTATCATGCGAGCTATCCTGTACGTCCACAGGTCTTGTAGTCTAACCAAGAGCTCTGATCTCAGATATGGCTGCATAAAAAGAATATGCTAAATACTTGACAAAATTCTAAAATATTCTGTTTCAGAAAGTCTCCTGTTCCATATTTGGTATTCTCTGGTGGCACATATGAAGAATGGCATTGAAGGAACAGCCAAGTTAGACATGCGGGAAACTATAACGACATTCCTCACACAGTTTCAAGTTATAATACTTAGTAGAGTTTTGTCAAACAGTGTCATACTGGTATGTCTTCATCTGCAGATACTCATAAAAGTTCTAAAAAATATGGACACCTAAAATATATTCCATAATTGTCTTAAAATTGGAACAGTATGGTTGGTTTTACAATACAGTAATGCATCTTGATAATGTATTCAGAAGATGCAGATGGAATTGCAAACAGTGTAGCCCCTGAACAGACCCTAGCAAACAGTGTAGACTTTGATGGCCACAACCTTTGATTTTATGAAGGCAGAATTAATTCAGAGGTTTAGACTATATAAAAAAAAAATAGATTGAAGTATGAAGAGACATTTTACAGTACATGAGCTGTAAAGAATATAAACAGATTTTGAGAAAAAGCAAGAAGCCCCACCTATTGAAAAGCAAGAGAACAGATTCAGTTCAGGAGCAGACAGCATGAGCATTGAAAGTGTATCCATATACCCTGATGCTGATCTTTATCTCCATTTACAGAAAATGTTTGAAGGCGTTTGCTGTCTTCCCAAGAAGGTTTTATGTTCTTCAGCATACAACATTGGCGGTGGTGAGATGATACATGTAAGTTTGGTAGTATTTTCACTTCACTAGGGAGGTGTATTAGGGGCATTTAATATTGGCAGATAATACCATTTTAATCCCACCAGCATCTAGCAGAAGCAAGACATAGTAGATGTTGCTTTTCCAGAAGGTTGTAGAGCCCTAGATAAGAGGGAGTATTTGGTGATAATTAGGGATAATTTTTGTTAATTCTGGATAAAAACATATGTTGTGACCCCTCATCTGAACCGTCTCGACTAGACGGTTCAGATGAGGGGTCACAACATATGGTTTCAATAAGAAATAAAGAAAATTATCCCTCAATTATCATCAAATACCCCTCTTATCTAGAGCTCTGGGGTTGTCATGGTCAGCTTTTGTAGAGTTTTCTGATCTTGCGCTGTAAGCATTGTGGGAGATGCAGTATGGGAGTCCCTTTGTGACAACCACAACAGGCTAGACACAGTATTCTGTGGAATTCTCGTTGAAATATTTATATTGAGAAAACAAGTCATCAGGCTAACTGTTCTGATTAGCTAGAGTGCTTGTTAAAATTTGCATCATACAGTAGAAGGCTCGAACAGGCTTGGGACCACAGGCTTACAAGTAGTCCTACTTGTCCTACTTTTTATACGCCCGTTTTGAAAAAACGGACGTATTATGGCATGGCGCTATCCGTCCGTCCGTCTGTCTGTCCGTCCGTCTGTCTGTCCGTCCGTCAACATTTTTGTGCGCACAATATCTCAGAAACCGTTGGAGATATCTTCATGAAATTTTGTAGGCATATATATTAGGATGGGGCAAAGTGTCGCGTATAGTAATGGTTGCTCCCCCTTTCTTAGTTTCAAAGTTATGCCCCTTTGATTATTTTTTATCCTACTAGTCTTGTGCGCGCCATAACTAGATAACCCTTTGGGATATCTTGATGAAACTTCATATCAATGTGTATGAGGGTGTGATGATGTGTCGCGTATAACAATGGTTGCTCTCCCCTTCTTCATTTTGGAGTTGCATCCCTTTGATTAGATTTTTAGGGTATTTTTGTGTATACTAATCTTGTGCATTCAATAACTAAGTAACTGTTTGGTATATCTTGATGAAACTGTATAGCAATGTGCATGATCACAAGACGGTGTGTCACATATAAGAATGGTTGTTCCCCCTTACTTAATTTTGGAGTAACCTCCCTTTGATTAGTTTTTTAGGCTAACCCATTCCCCCATAACTCCTTAACCCTTTGAAATATTTCAATGGAACTTTGTAGGAATGTGTATAATGATGGGGTAATGTATCATGCGCATGAACCACAACTCTGGCTTACTTCCTGAATTATCTGCCCTTGCATCAATTTCCGTTTTACTCTGTATCTCAACCGTTGGAAATATTTTAACCAAATTTTATGGTGATGTGTATATTGTCAAGGGAAAGTATTGGGACTAAGACTTTATGAATTATCTTTCTTATTTGACTTTGGCGTGTTACAACTTCTGAGCTTCTTCACCCTGGAACCTGATTTTTGGTATACTAATAGTATTTGATATGTTAGATGTTTTGATAAAATTGTAATCATTAATTATTGAGTTGTTTCCCCTGTTTGTCTGCCTGTCCATCCTCCGATAAACAATCTTGTTTATTCTGTAACTCCTTCATGGCACTGAAACGGGCGTATTATGCGCCGCTTGGGAAGCCCTTGTTTTGCCCTGTTCCTACTTTTTTCAAAAATACTCCTACTATTCCTTCTTCTTGAATGAAAATGAAAATAAAAAAATGTATATTCCAAAATATTTAGTCTGTTGCAGAATGAAACATGCTGAGTGATATAAGGACTGATGGCATATACTGCTGATGAGGTTCTTAACATAGTCTTCAAACATGCTACTGTTGACCTATTATGCAAGTTGCATGGTGCCTTTCTGGGAAATGTGTTGAACATTTTGAACATGCATGTTGCTTAATGTGAAGGATGACGTCCTCCCAGGGGTTTGGGTAGCTGGGGAGCTGGAGAGCACGAGCATTTTTTTTTCAGGGAGCTAGGGTGCAAGCTCTTAATTTTGAGGAGCTGGGAAGCACTGTCAGAATGTGATTTTCTAAATTGTTTTTTGGCTTCTGGGGACCCAGACCCCCCCCCCCCCATGTATACATGAATAATATCATTTTTTTAGTCATTTTTTTAAGCCAAAACAACTTCTGATGGCCATTCAACCTTGCAAAATGCTAGCATTTTGGTGTCTGTCTAGAGGTGGAAATGACTGCGTTTACTGATTTTGCAGTAGTTGTGCTTGTTTATCAAAGCAAGGTGTTTTTAAAATATACTCATTCTAACGCATGTTCCAGAGAAAGACATTGGGACGCTGTCCATTCAACTCTGAATGCTCTTATTCCTTGTTCCCTGACAGTTCACACTCAGGACCTCCTATTTCATATGAACTACCATTATATCTTGTTCAAAGCAACATTTTCATACAAGCATCTTACCACCTGGTTCTCTTTCTCTCTCTCTGGAACAACATTGAACAGTTCTTTCACTATGTTTTATGCTTTGTTTAAAATGTTCAATTTGATTAATAAAAAATAAATAAAAAGAAATTCAGGTTGACAGCAGCATGTACAGTAAGATTTCAGAGCCTTCTGAAGTTAAACAGCCCTTATATCTTGTAAATGGAGTATTTCTGAACTGTTCTGCAGCATTAAAGTGAATTAATATATACAAGATTTATTGGTAAGTTTGTCTTCATAATTCCTACTTTTTATCATAAGATTCCTACTTTTTTCTTGAAATGATCCCTACTTTTTTCCTATTTTTTTCATGAAAAGCCACTTGTAAGCCTGGGACCATGAAAAATAGTTCCAGCCAAGGGTAGTTCCAGCCATCCAGGGTTAGTTTCTATATAAAGTGACCTCTAGGGACCAAGGAAAGAGTTCTAGCCAGGCAGGGTTAACAAGCCATTAGGAGTTTGCATCAGATTGAGGAATTGAAATATTGTATGTTTTCTTGTTTGTAGGGGACACCAGCCCTGTTTCTGATGGAGCTTCTTCTGACACCAGCTTTGTTGCAGTTGTGTCCTGAGTTGGAGAGGTGAGATGTATTTATTTACTATACCATATTAATCTTGATGTGAATGGGAACACTTTTGAGGGTGGGTGTGTGAGGGGGGAGGAACTGTACCATTTTCTTTCGGCCTTCCTTGGCAGTCAACTCTGAAAGGAAAAAATTTGCTCCCGTAGGAGCAAATTCTTCCCTTTCAGAGTTGACTGCAGAATTCTTTCCTTTTAATATGACACCATTTAGGAAGGGTTTAGTTGCTCAAGGAAGCAAACAGGAAGTTTCAAAAAGTTGTTTACCTTTTGAAAAATGGCAGAAAATCATGGAGGTATACATGTACATGTACCCTTAATACTTATTTCACGGTGTCATTCAAGCTCACACAATAAACAACAATACATTAGTCAGCCAGATTACTGTGATTTTCAGTTCACTAACTGGCTAAAAATATTTTCATACCTTCTCTGATGACAGTTTTGTACAGTGAGCTACCCAAGGTTGAGAAACTTCCTAAATGTATACACTTAGGGGAAGCAACCCTGCCATTATCATTTTTGCCTCCCTCAAAACTGGAGGTTCTCGCAGAGATTAAACAAGCCACTGCAGCTTTGACAAAGTTAAAGCCAGTTTGTAGAGATAATAGATCCCTTAGATCAAAGGTGAACTGATGCCTTCTCTTGACATATTGATTTTTCTGTATACCTGTTAACCCCAGACCTTGACAGCAGAGATATAGAAAAGAACAGAGGCATTGGAAATGAGATGCTACTGAAGGTTGCAGAACATCTCATTCAAAGACCACATGAGCCGCAACACAACAAAACCATCAATGTGGCATGTGCACCCAGCAAAGACTCAGATCAGCCTGGGCATCTGCTCAGGGAATACTCTGATCAGACTAGGACAAAGCCCAGGTTGATGTGAGTCTTCCCTGGGAGTACATGCATTTCCGTGCATTTGCCATGTTGCAGCTTACATAACTAATGAGGATGGTGGTAAGTCTCTGTTCGTGCAATGCAAATTACATTGTATTTTATTTCATTCCAGTTACCACAGTCTGTACAGCACCATCATCAACAGTGGCCTTTTCAACTCCAGTATGTCACTGGGATTTCTACAGGCAGTTTTACAGATACTGGACCAGAATGCCAGCTTTGTCGAGAATTCTGAGATGCTGTGGAGATTCTGGAGTGCAGTGGTTCAGCCGTTACTGGAACATATTACAAAGGTGAGACTATAGCAATGCATCATGAGTGTCCATGTAGGATAGGGAAATCTCACCCAAGGGGTCGGAATTTCAACCAGGGTCGAGGCTTGCCGAGTCGCTGGTTGAAATTCCGACCCGAGGGTGAGATTTCCTATCCTACATGGACTGGCTAATGATTGATTATTTTTCTCCCACTGGTAGCGAATTTTAAACCTTAAATTGGATTAGGCTGCAGAAAGGAAAATTTTAACTTTTGTACCAGTAATCTGAAGTAAACTTTGAATAGCCCAGTGTGTTTATCGAGCCCTAAAATGGGTGAAAACACAGTTTGCACCTTAAAAATAGCTTGAAAACGTGGTATGTGGACTATTTTATCTTCCAGATTGCAAAAATAAAAAGCAAATTAGTGTCTCATGTTACACACATCCAGTTTGCTAGCGACGTTTTATAACCAGTTTAGTGACGTCATTAAAATTGAGTGACGTCACAAACCTATGATCAGCTATCAAACGTCATCCGAGATGCTTGCATGTCCATTTTGTTCATTTAAAATGAAAATAGTCAAAACTTTGAAAAGTCTGGTTGCTAATATAAGAAAGATGTTGCTAGGTGTATGATAGAAGTTTCTTATATGAGCTGAGGGCCTATCTTATATATATGCAAACGTTGGAGAAATAACTTTCTTGCTGGTATTTGGTCAAAGTTTCCTGATATTTAACGTACAACTTGTATCTTTGCAATTGATCATTGGCTGGTTTAGTTGGTAAACATGGAGTTGCCACATACAGGGAAAAACAGTGGGAGAGTAATTCTTTTTCTAGGTCAGGGAAACCTCAGGGGATTTTATATTGGAAGGGACATGAAAAGAATGGCTTTGGCAGTTTTCAGAAAATACACTTTAACTTCCTTTACTCAAGAAGCCTTAGGATGTAGTTCTAGGAAACATAATTCTTGGGCAGAAGTATTTGTTCCTCCTCATTGAATTGCTTCTTTTCAAAGTGTACCCATTTACCTTAATTCCATTAATTTAAATTTCAGACAAATGAGATTAATCAAGGAGACTCGTTAGAGCACAACTTCAGCTGTGTGTATCAGGCATTGTTGTTTCCCTTGAAACATAAGTTGCCAGCCTTGATACCACAGCCCACAGTCAAAACTCTCACTAAGACTTGGACTGAGCTTTACAAGACAGTTAACAGACTGGCTGCCATGGTAACCAATGCAGAAGCTAACATTGTGTGTGAAGATGTCTGCAACAAAATTATGGACCGGAATAAAGATCATGATAATTTGGTAGGTAATTCGTATTTATTGGCTTCGATAATCATATAAGAGTTAGTGGGAAGTTTTTAAGCATAAGGTGAAATGGAGAAAACTCTTGCTTTTATTGTTGCTCCTGTTTAAACCCGAGTCACACTAGACCAAGTTCCCTGTACATCCACAAAAAAGCTGTTAGCTGCAGTAAGAACTTGCACAGCATAGTAGGAATGCAGTATAAATGATAAGGACACGCTAAGGTACTTATGGTCATGGTAGACCTGAGTAAAGTTTGAACAGGTTCAAAAATAATGTGGATTAGGACATGTCGAATCAGAACGCAGTAATAACTTAATAAGGATGTTGGAACAAGGGCATTGACATAGTGCCGACATGGCATAAACCTAGTATGACTTCACATGCATGCTGCGAATGACAAATTGAGCCGCGACACAACAAAACCAACAAAGTGGTTGTGCGCCCAGCGCAGACTCAGATCAGCCTGGGCATCCGCCCAGTCTGATCAGAATCTTCGCTGTCCGCATGGAGGTAGCTTAGACCCTTAGCTAACCTTTGAGCACTTGGGGAAGACTCTAGTCAAACTGGGTGGATACCCAGGTTGATCTGAGTCTGCACTGGGCACAAAACCACATTGTTGGTTTTCTCGTGTTGCGGCTCAATTGTATTTCCTTCTTACTGCGTTCATGATACGTCATTTGAGTTCTCATCTCGACCATTCGAAGTTAATGATATGCTCATGCCACGTTATATTTAGTCAGTTGCAAGTGCAATTCCCAGCTTGTACATTACATTGTTAAACAAGTGAATTATGTTTTCTAAATTTGATCAGTTTTTGTCTCCTCTGGCTAGCAGAATGTGAGACATAGGTATTACTTTTTTGGTGTTGGTGTTGGAAGCATGACTTTTGCTTAATTAGAGTTTTCTGGTCTAACTCGGTTTTGTGACAATGAGCATACAGGCAAGACACCACCTATCAGGGAATTCTTGATAGTTAACTATCTGCATTATCTGTTTTCAGGAAGCTCAGCTGTTGGAATTTGAAATCAGCATCTGCCATGTTGTCATAACCAGTCTAGATTTCTCCTCCCTTGGGACACAGTCTACTTTTGGACTTTGTAAGTTAATTACTATTTCCATGGTAGTGATGTATAGAGGATTTCATCGCACTTCTCACACATGGAGTCATTTTATTGAAATTTATGAAACTGGCCCTCAGTGAGTTTCATAAATTTCGTCTGTAATGGCCAAAATTGTGAGATAGTGTCTGTTGTATGAACATATTTTCATGTCTATCGTATGAACATATTTTCTTTGCAATTATATCACAGAAAGCAGTCAGTTTCATCAACAGAAAACAAAATGCTATTGAGACAGACACCAAAATGTGATGAAACCAGGTGACATGTACCGTGTGATCATTCGCTGACCTGCTGATCTAGGGGTCCGTAAGTTCGATTCCTGGAGGCGGAAATGTTTTCAATCGTAACAGGGGTTCTATTGCACACAGCCTTTCAGTATCATTCTATCATCTTCATGATATGACTAAAGTACTGTTGAAAAGGATGTAAAATTGCAGGTCATCCATCCATCCATTTGGACATGACTTTTGAAGGTAGTTATATTATAAGACCTGTACAATTGACCCATTTGCCAAAGTTACGGCCAACAGCATTTAGGTTTCATTTTTCACTCCTGAGCCATTTTTAGCTCGCCTGAACGAAGTTAAGGAAGAGCTATTGCACTACCCCGGGCGGCGGCGGCGGCGTTAGCAAAATATTAAAGTTTTACGTTAAAGTTATTTATGTAATGGGCAAAGCGCTGTCAGGCGAGCTATCCTATCCCTGTGACAGGTATTGTTGTGCATATCTGTCCTTATTACCTCCTTTCAAACCACATTGCCATCAGCCGGAAAATTCATAGTAATACAGTACTATTCCTTATAACTCTATCTTTGGAGTCGGACATATAAAGGGAGAGTACTGTAAATGAACAGAAATTGAACTACAAAGGAATATAAGGCAAATGAGCATTAAATGCTCATTTGCCTTATATTCCATTGTAGTTTAGACTGTTTTCTGTACACATTTCAGATGAAATCACACGTATATCTTGTATAATTTTAGCTGCCAGCCCTGCGAAATGGACAAAACGGCGTCAAAGATCATTGGAAAATATCAACTCCCTGGTTTTATTGTTGAGTAATTTGCAGTACAAAGCCACAAGACTAGTCTCTGAAGCTGAAGCCAACTCCAAGGTGAGAAAAGTACCCATTAAAACAAAAAGAAACATTTTTACCCCCAGACTAAATAAGTACACAAGGAAAACACAGGAATAGTTGATATGTTCAAAGACAGTGCATTATTGAATTGTTCAGTTTTATATCAGTCTTTAAAAGTGCTTATGTATGTAAACCACTCCAAGAAAAATTACCTATGGGTCTGGTCCCCTGGAGAGAGGCCCCCTAATCGGACCCATGAAGTAACTGGGCTGCCCGGTGCCTCTGGGCAGAGCTGCTAATAGCTGTAACTGGGCCTGAGTGTCATTTATCTCGGGTTGGATAAAAGTCCTAAAAATTCAGAGGCACTGTCTGGACTGAAATATTGTTTACTTGGACATTTAACCACAACTCAACAACAACTTATTGTATACCTTAAACTTTTCAGAAAACAACAGTGGATAAATTGCCGCTGCAGGGAATGTTGAATACCGTGGTAGACAATTTCTCAATGCTGTTTACCCATGTGTCTTCCTCAGCCATTATCAGTGCCATGATTGGCTGTCTGGCTCAGCCAATCGGGGAGCTCTTCCATGATGTTGCCAAAAGAACATCAGTTAAAGTGTATAACAACGCTTTTCAACAGAAGGTAATCTTTCATTCTTTTCAAAGTATATTTACTTCTTGGTTCATAGACATTAGTTGACATCATGTGTAGATGCCGCTGACCTAAGGTCTAGGTCACTTACTTTAAAATACATATTTGGTTCTACATCTGTTTGTCTGTCTATTAATATGTACCTTCTGTTAACATGTGTTAAGTTTGTTTCCAGTTGGTAGTGGCACTGGTTGGGGGTATTTGTAAGCCCCTGCTCACGTGCTATATTTTTGTTTGCTACATGTAAATGAGTCAGGTTAACATTAATGTTGATGTCATATTGTCATACCATATGTAAGCTGTTGTGGGCTGAAGTACATTCAGAGCTCTAGATAAGAAGGAGTATTTGATGATATTTAAAGATAATTTTTCTTATTTCTGCATAAAACCATATATTGTGACCCCTCATCTGAACCGTCTCAACGATACGGTTCAGATGAGGGGTCACAACATATGGTGTTATGCAGAATTAACGAAAATTATCCCTAATTATCATCAAATACTCCCTCCTATATAGAGCTCTGACATTCATGGAAATTAGGGGATAACTGTACTCAAAATTTGTCATTTGGCAACTTAAATCATAGGTTTTATGGTTGGAAATTTAGTTCTATGACGACGCGCCAGTGGAGCCGTAAAACGCGATTTACGACCATAAATCTGACGATTTACCTCCCTACATGTAAATGACAATTTTCAATACAGTTATCCCCATTCTAATGCACTTTTCACATTTTTACCTTTAAAAGTGTGCTACTTTGCACCACAGCAAACGTTTTCAGCGACATAAAACTAAATCTCAGCCAATGAGAAGGGAATAATCAAAGGATATACTGTCGAAAATTTTTGACGTTATCCAATCAGATGTAGCGTTACATAAGTAAGTGCATTAGAATGATTTATATATGCTTATAGCTGTCATTTAGGTCTTCAAATACAGTAATATATGTTTTAGGTGTATGCTACACTTAGTTATGATATAAATCAAAAGTTTTAGGTGTATGCTTTACTTAACTATGATATAAATCAAATGCAGCCCTTAACACTTGAATAAGTTCTGAATAGTAAGATCCTTTGGAAGCAAGGAATACATCAAAGAACAGAAAATAGCAGACTTGGTTTAATTGAGTCTGTTCATGACCATTAATGAAATGTGCAACACCAGCCACATCCCCCTAGCACCGGCTGAAGCGGAACTCTATTTTCAAAATAACTCAAATGAACTCAATGATCCCAAAGGACCAGAAAATATAATCTGAAGCACCTAAAATTGAAAAAATATGAATTTGCGAACAGACAGATTCAGATTAGGCGGCTTATAAATTTACAGTATGCCTTCTAGTCTTTTAATACTCAGTATGATATAGCTCAGTGAAAACATTTGTTTAGAATTTTGCGGACATAAATTTAGTTGTCTGTTTTATGGCACTTAAAGGCTCAGTCCTTAGAATAAAAGAAATACATATTGACTTCTTTATCCTTTAATCAGATGGAGAAACTGTGGATGGACATAACAACATGTCTTCAAAGTAGATACCAGGCACTGTTTGACAGTGAGTTTCTCCAGAAGTTGTCTCCCTTACTTGAGGCAACATTCCTGCACAGTAGACGCCAGATTAAGAATCAGACAATAGCACTATGGAATGTGACGTTTGGTAAAGCTGCTAGCCTGGTATATCCCGAGGCTTTGAAGTAAGTGATGCATTCAAATTATTGATCCCATAAGAAGACAGTTCGATTTTGTTGAAACTCCTTGTGCTAAAGATTGATTGCTCAGTACTGAATGTACAGGGGCGGTATTTATAAAACAACTTAAGTCGTTGCTATGCTGTTGCTATGGCTAAATTTGTATGGAGGAGATTCCCTACAACTATGAAATTTGCTCTGGAGGAACAGTCTGACAACTATGAAATTTGCTCTGGAGGAACAGTCTGACAAGACTGTTCCTTCAGAGCAAATTTCATAGTTGTAGGGAATCTCCATAATAGAAATTCCCCCTTAGCAACAGCATAGCAACGACTTAAGTTGTTTTATAAATACGGCCCCTGGGCTTTCCTTGACTTTTTATTTTTAGTCTGCTGGTGGCCAAAATTAACAGTCTTGTCCACCTTAAAACTTGTTCATTTATAAAGTTGTTCCTTGGATTATATAAAAAAACAATCTGACAAGACTGTTCCTCCAGAGCAAATGACATAGTTGTAGGGAATCTCATTAATAGAAATTCCCCCTTAGCAACAGCATAGCAACGACTTAAGTTGTTTTATAAATACGGCCCCTGGGCTTTCCTTGACTTTTCATTTTTAGGCTGCTGGTGGACAAAATTAACAGTCTTGACCAGCTTAAAAATTGTTCATTTATAAAGTTGTTCCTTGGATTATGTAAAAAAAAAAAAAAGGTGTCATGTAAGAGTTGCTCTCTTGTTAAAATATAAAAAAAAACTTGTTAAAACTACTTGGTATGCAGTATGCTTACTGGTCTGAGTATTAACCTTTTATGCATTATGGTAGGATTTGTATAAAGTTTTTTCAAGCATGTGTGTTTACTTTGGCTGGTATGTGAAAAAGATTATTGGGGCACAGGGTGGTGGAACTGAAAAAATCATGGGACATGTCATACATTCTTTTTCAGGCCAGTGCTTAGTAAAGTAAAAGACAAGTCTGTGATTTCTTTACCTGGCTGGGTTGCCATGGCAATACCTGTGATAGAGGAGACTCCTATCAGTCAAATGAGTCAGGTAAGTAGAGGCATTAATCAAGTGAGCCGCGACATGACAAAACCAACAAAGTGGCATGTGCGCCCAGCGAAGACTCACATCAGACTGGGCATCTCAGAGTCTTCGCTGTCTGCATGGAGCTAGCTTAGACCCTTTGCTACCCTTTATGCACAGCGAAAACTCTGATCAGACTGGGCGACTGCCCAGGCTGATCTGTTTTGCTGGGGGCATGTGTACTTTGTTGGTTTGGTTGTGTCGCTGCTCAAATAATGTATTGACAGTTCAGATTTTATGGTTTGACTACCCTATTTATTCAGTTGTAAGAACGTTTGTCGTATCAGTTTCTGCTTTATAGAATTGTTCACAAAACATTGTGGAGCAGCTGTAGTGTAGTGGATAACACTCTGGACTACCAATCCAGGGGTCACAAGATCTATCCCCCGCTTCTCCGGGTTTTCGGATGAGACTTTAAACTGAGGTCCCATCTCCATATGACCTTGTTGTTGGTGGGACGGTAAACCAGAGGTTCATTTACTCACTCACAGAACATTGCACACTGCTTCAGTAGGTCTGCACTTTGTTTAGGCCTTGTTCAGACTGTATGCCTCTATGCTGATATGCTCAACTCCCCCAGCTGGATACATGTTAGGTGTGTTATGTTGGTACAGTGTAATTACAAATTGCATCATATGGCTAGCTGTGGTATTGGGTGGGTTATGTTTTGAAAAGATCAAGCCATCTTTAATTTGAGTGTAGTTGGCTTTCAGTTTGACAAACACATAGTTTTAAATTGTCATAATTGAAGTATACTGATGTTGACGAGTATTATAAACATTGGCTGTATTACACAAAATTATTGAAATGGACTCAGAACATAGGTAGTATCAGAAACAAATAGAAATTGAATAGAAATTGCTTTGACAGAATTTCCATCAGAAACCCTTTTTTTTAGCACTTCATAGGACTTTGTCCAAACATTGCTTCACTATCTTGTTATTCAGTCTCAGGCTCCTGAACCACATATCCCAGGGATGCCGTCGCCACACAAGATCCATGGTAGTTTCCTGAACAAAGCTGTGTCACCTAATACCAAGAAATCTCCTGCCAAGTTCATGCCATCACCTAAAGCTGCATCAGCTAAGAAGAAGGCTCTGGGCTTTGACAACTTTGAGGAAAAGGTTTGTGGTTATATTGTTGTTTCATTATGCTTACTGTATTTCCTCGCATTATTTAAGATGTATCGCCTGGCTGTGCAGCGCAGTCGGTAGCGCCTCTGACTCTAGAGCCAGAGATTTCCGTTTCATAACTCGGTCTGGCCACACTTTTGTTTTCCCTTCGGCTGATTCAAGAAGGGCAGTTGTCAGCTACTGGCGAAAGTATGTGCACTTAGTACTGGTTAACCGCTTAGGCGGTCTAAGCCTGTTCAGGAATAGTGTGGTTAGGTTAACTGACCGTCCCCACATGACCATAGCTGTTTACCGTGGACGTAAAACAACAACAGAATAATATTTAAGATGTATAGGTACATCTCTCTGTTTTTTCCATCATTTTTACAAAAGAAGACAACTTTTGTGACTTCTTATTATACCCCCGACATAGGAAGTATGTCGAGGGGTATATAGTTTTCGTCATTCCGTCCGTCCGTTCATCTGTGCATCCGTCCGTTAACATTGGCGTTAAAGTTTTGCATTAAGTTTTTAATTTTGCTTATGTTTCCAATATCCTTTGATGGAGCCTGTTGGTATGTGACTAGGTATACTTATATGTTCATGGGGAATAGTTGACATCATCTGGATGCTGCTGCTGACCTAAGGTCAAGGTCAGAGACTTCAAGTTTTGCGTTAAAGTTCTGCATTAAGCTTATATTCGTCTTTTATATTTCAAATGTCCTTTGATGGAAACTTGATATTTGCCTAGTGTTACTTTAAGATTCATACAGAGTAGTTGACATCATATGGATGCTGCTGCTTACCAAAGGTCAAGGTCACAGACTTGTATATTTGTGATAAAGTTTTGTGTTAAGTTTATATTCTTTGCCTATATTTCCAACTTCCTTTGATGAAACCTTTTAATATATGACAAGGTTTACTTCTTTGTTCATGCAAAATAATTGACACCATCCGGATGCTGCTGCTGACCTAAGGTCAAGGTCACAGACTTAAACATTTGCGTTAAAGTTTAGCGTTAATTTTATATTCTTCTTTTTTGTTTCCAGTATCCTTTGATGGAACCTTTTGACATTTGTCTAGGTTTACTTTTAAGTTCATAGCTGCTTACCAAAGGTCAGGGTCACAGACTTGTGTATTTGTATTATTAATGTTTTGGGTTAAGTTCACATTCTTTGTTTATATTTCAAACATCCTTTGAAACCTTTTGATATATGACTAGATTTACTTCATTGTGTTCATGCACATTAGTTGACATCATCTGCGTGCTGCTGCTGCTGTTGAGTAAGGTCATGGAAGCAAACTTATATGGTTATATTTAAGTCTTGTGTTGAGTTGGTACTCTTTGTTGATATTTGTAAAATACTTTGATGGAACCTTCTGATAGGTGACTAAGTTTACTAATAGGTTCATACCATGTATAAGATTTAGGCGGTGGTTTCATTCGGCGGTGGCACTGGTCGGGGGTATAAATGAGCCCCTGCTCACTTGCTCTAGTTTGCTTCTGTGGAAAAAGAAACCCTTCAGATAAAGGGATCTAATCTTAAAGAATTCGCTCCTAGAGGAACAAGTCTTGCCTTTAAGAGTTGAACATTATTGAGATTGGATCAGTTTTGCTAAAGATAGGTTTTCCTCCTCAAAAACAGATCTAAAAATCTAGATCTGTCGTATAAATCCAGATTTCTGGGGTTGTTTTGGAGGGGGAAAATCTCCATCTTATACCAATAAATACAGTATGGGTATATAAGTATTTTTCATGGGTGTGTGGTGTGGATAGAAAAATCTGTCACGTGGGTCACTGTTCAGCATCACGAGGCTTGCCAAGTGATGCTGAACAGTGATCCCGAGTGACGGATTTTTCTATTTGCACCTCACACCCATGATAGATACTTTTTCTTGCACACCGCCTTATGTTTTAACCTTGGAACTTGTTAAAATGCATAATTTTAGTGCTTGAGAGGTTTCTATTTGATTTTGAAAGAAGGCGCCGCTTTCAACCGCTGCCATTCAGTTCTTTACGTCAACTGCTGACGTGCACAAACTTACGTCATTTTTACCATCTTCGTGACGTCATCATCTCAATCGCCAACGTCACTTGACGACACAGATATGTGACCTCCAATACAACCAATGCATTGAATGCTCGTGATTTTTATCTGGTCCTGGGTGAGATGACATGGGTGAGATAAGATTTGTAGGTACAGGGGAAGCACGCGGATATCCTTATCTGGTGTGCAAGAAATTGAGTTCCCAGAGAAAGAGGAGCACATTTACAGTCTCAACATAGCCTTTGCAGAATTCTTGTTATATTGCATCAAAATTATTAAGACACCTTACATCAATAAAGTCAACTAATCTTGCAGGATTTTGTGGTAATCCAGTCATCGCCAAGGAAGCCACGAGTATTAACAGATCATCAGAAAGAAGTAATGAAAGAGAGAAGGTGAGGAAATAACAATGGATAGATGGATGACATTACATGCTTTTCAACATTATTCCAGCCATGTCAGGATGATGGGAGGGTGATAATGAAAGTCTGTTTGCAAGGGAACTCTGTTTACAATGAAAAGATTTCCGCTTCCAGCTGAAATCAAACCTAGGAACAGTAGATCAGCAGGCCGGCACTTAACCCACGAAGCTACCAGGGCTCATCAGAAAATTATGAAAAATAAACATAGTTTAAGGAAAAAGATATTCCATGTTAAGTTTTGAGCATATACTGTACAGAGGTAACTTGGACCCTTAGCCACCCTTTAAGGGCTTAGTGAAGAGTCTGATCAGACTGGGCAGATGCCCAGGCAGATCTGAGTCAGCGCTGGGCACACAACCACTTTGTTGGTTTTCTTGTGTCACCACTCAAGGGTAGTATTTGATGACGCCCTAATGAGCCTCCTATACATCAGTGCTCCAGAAAAGAAGTAAGAGCAATAATTAATAGGGATAATTTTCCATATTTCATAATGAAAACATATTTTTTGACCCATCATTAGAGTCTTCTCGCAGAGAGGGTTCTAATGAGATGTCACAACATCTGTTTTCATTGAGAAATAAGAAAAATTGTCTCGGAGTTATCCTCCAAAATTCCTTTCATCTGGAGCTCTGAAACTGTTACTGTAGTGAATAAATATTGGTTCAAAATTGGCCAGTCAAACAGTGCAGGTCTTCCAGATGAAACTAAACCAAGGTCCCATCTCCTTATGACCAAGTTGTTGGTGGGCTGTTTAACTCGAGTGCACTCACTCACTCACCAAACAGTGCAGACCCAGCATTTTAGGTTAATTCCAGTGATCATTTTAAATGTATCAGTAAACATCCATTTTTTCTGCCATTTTTAGCTCGTCTGTACAAAAGTACAGGGAGAGCTATTGTTGTCACTCTGACGTCGGTGTTGGCGTGGGCGTTGGCGTTGGCATCACACTTTAAAGTTTTATGTCAAAGTTTTTTTAAAGTTTTAAATCTCAACAACCACTGGCCAGAACCTTTTGATATTTGGAATATAATCATATCATAGCATATCCTTCTATTCTATAACACCATACCCCTGGGTGAGGTCTTGGGGTTGGGCATAGGGGTCAAAATATAGGTCACATCCACTTTAAAGTTTTACGACAAAGTTTTTTAAACATTCATATCTCAGCAACTACAAGAAATAACCCTTTCATATTTGGAACATAATAATATCATAGCATAACCTTTCATCACATATCACTGTACCCCTGGGTGAGGCCCTGGGGTGGGGCTTAGAGGTCAAGAATTAAGTCACACTCACTTTAAAATTTTACTACAAAGTTTTTTTTAAACATTCATATCTCAGCAATCACTTGCAAGAACTCTTCCATATTTGGAACATAATCATATCATAGCATTACCGTTCATTGCATAACACTATGCCCCAGGGTCAGACCCTGGGGTGGGGCTTAAGGGTCAGAAATTAGGTCACACTCACTTTAAAGTTTTACATTTAAGTATATCTCCCTTTTTCATGAATGGATTTTTTTTATGCCCCCGTGACGATAGTCAGGGGGCATTAAGATTTGCCCCTGTCTGTCTGTCCGTCCATCCGTCTGTCTGTTCGTCACGCTTTATGGTATAGAGTTTGTGTAATCAACTCCTCCCACAGTTTTCAACGGATCTTTTTCAAACCTTGCATACATGTTATGGACATATTGAAGATGTGCATGTGGATTTTTGTTGGACCTAAAATTAATTTTGACAGAATTACGGCCTTTTGAACTTAGTCATTTTAGGCAAATTTTTGCATTGTAGGGTATAGAGTTTGTGTAATCAACTCCTCCCACAGTTTTCAATGGATCTTTTTCAAACCTTGCATACATGTTGTGGACATATTGAAGATGTGCATGTGGTTTTTTGTTAGACCTAGAATTAATTTTGACAGAATTACGGCCTTTTGAACTTAGTCATTTTAGGCAAATTTTTGCATTGTAGGGTATAGAGTTTGTGTAATCAACTCCTCCCACAGTTTTCAATGGATCTTTTTCAAACCTTGCATACATGTTGTGGACATATTGAAGATGTGCATGTGGTTTTTTGTTGGACCTAGAATTAATTTTGACAGAATTACGGCCTTTTGAACCTAGTCATTTAAGGCAAATTTTTGCATTGTAGGGTATAGAGTTTGTCAACTCCTCTCACAGTTTTCAATGTTTCTTTTTCAAACCTTGCATACATGTTGTGAATGTATTGAAGATGTGCATGTGGATTTTTGATGGCACTAGAATTAATTTTGACAGAATTATGGCCTTTTGAACTTAGTCATTCTAGGGAAATTTTGCATTGTAGGGTATGGATTTTGTGTTATCAACTTGCTCCATAGTTTTCAATGGATCTTTTTGAAACCTTGTCTACATATGGTGGACATATTTGAAGATATGATGAGGCATATTGATAGGTCTAGAATTAATTTTGACAGAATCACAGCCTTTTTAACTTAGTCATTTTGGGCAGTTTTTTTCATGGCAGGTTATGTTTTCAATGGATTCTTTGTAGGTGCTTTATGGATATATACATATCATGTGACAGGTGCTGCACGGGGGCATCATTAGTGTCCTACAGACACAATTTTCTAGTTTATATTTGTACTGTAGTTAGATGGTGGTCCAAAGTTTTACAGAGTACCACCCCCTCCCCCCCCCCCCCTCCCCCCCCCACTCAGTGACCTTGAGTTCAAGGCCATGAACTTAGAAATTATGGGTTTTGTTGAAGTATTCTGATAGCATACTGTTCCGTAGTGGATGGATGTAGATTCTTGA
Organism: Ctena decussata; assembly: GCA_963989385.1. Lineage (NCBI taxonomy): Eukaryota > Metazoa > Mollusca > Bivalvia > Lucinida > Lucinidae > Ctena > Ctena decussata. The sequence continues at coordinate 44,155,949 of OZ022512.1, forward strand.
ACTGAAGTTAGATACTGGCTTGAATTTTCATAAAATACTACCCGCACCCTGCTGGATGACCTTGAAGTCAAGGTCATTGATATAGAATTTTATCTTAAAGTTTTTATTTAGAAATACAGTGATAATACTTGGACATGCTTGCATGAAGTTTTATGTGGTACAAGGCATAGGAAAAATGCCTGTGAGATGGGCAAGCACCAGTTCAGGCGAGCTATGCTGTCAGGTGACAGCTTTTGTTATCTTGGCTGGGACTAGGGGAAGCAAGACATAGGTGTAGCTTTTCTAGCCCCTGAATATTCACACATCTTTTAAATATAAAATACACATCTTTTAAATATAAAACATTGTAGCCATATTAAAGAATGTGACACCTTTTATAATTTTGTTTCTAGGATACTTCCTGCCATGTATAACAGCTTAGAAAATTCCCAGGATGTATCCATGATGGCTCATTACAACACCGACACACAAGATGGGTAATTAATTTTCACGAATCTGATGGTCTATACCTGATATTACTTAAACTGCCAGAAAAAGAAATATTTTGATTTGCAAACAGCATAGATCCATATGAGATGACTCAAGACTTAAGAAAATATATTAAGAATTCTTAATTTTTTAGCTCACCTGGCCCAAAGGGCCATAGTGAGCTATTGTCATACCAATGCGTCCGGCGTGCGTCGTCACGGAATTTGTCCGTCAACACCTACAAATAAATATTCAAACATCTTCTTCTGTAAAACTACTGGTCCCATGGTTCTCAAAATTCACATGGAGCATGACCTGACTCCAGGGTCTTAGAATTGTAAAATTGGGTCAGGTTGAAAATCCAAGATGGCCACCGTTACTAAAAATAGCAAAAACAACGAAATAAACTTCTTCTCCAGAACCACTGGGTATATTTGTCTGCATTTTGGCATGGAACATCAGTGAAACCTTGGTATTCAAAATTGTAAAAATGAAAAAAAATCTGTAGCGGAGTTTTGTCACAGTGACCTACTTTCTGTTTACGTGTGTAATTTTGCTCAAATGCCAATGTCAAAAAATGACCTATTTAAACAACTTCAAACAACTTCTTCTCTTAAACCACTGAGCCCATGGATCTCAAATTTCACATGGAGCATGACCAGACTGCAGGGTTTCAAAATTGTAAAATTGGGTCAGGTCAAGAATCCAAGATGGCTGCTGTTACTAAAAATAGCAAAAACAACAAAATCAACTTCTTCTCCAGAACCAGTTGGTATATTTGGTTGAAAGTTTGCATGGAACATAAGTGGAACCTTGGTATTAAAATTGTAAAAATAAAAAAAATCTATAGCGGAATTAGGTCACAGTGACCTACTTAGCGTTTACAAGGCCGATTTTGCTCAAATGTCAATATCTAAAGAAAATGCAACCAATTCTGACCAGATTTGGTCAGAATTGGTTCTTGAATGGAATTATTTCAATTTTGTGCCAGTTGACTATCCAAGATGGCCACCATGGGGGCCGTTATTAAAAATAGCACAAACATAAAAATGACAATTACTCAAGAACCCTTGAATGGAATTGGACCAATTTTGTGTCAGAATGTTTCTTGCATGAAGCCGTTTCGATAAATTGCAATTTGGCATTCCAAGATGGCCGCCATCTGGTGTTACTAAAAATAGCACAAACATAAAAATGACAATTACTCAAGAACCCTTGAATGGAATTGGACCAATTTTGTGTCAGAATGTTCCTTGCATGAAGTCGTTTTGATTAATTGCAATTTGGCATTCCAAGATGGCCGCCATATGCCGTTACTAAAAATAGCACAAAACATGAAAATGACAATATCTCAGTAACCCCTGCATGGATTTTGACGAAATTTGTGTCAAAATGATTCTTGCATTGAGATGTTTCAAAAATATCTAACTGTAGACCATTCATATTGACCTCTGTTACTAAAAATAGAAAAATGTGAAAATTAGAAAATCTCAATAGAGTTGGATTAATTTTGTGTCAGAATGGTCCTTTCATTAAGCTTTTTTCGATTTTTCGCATTTTGGCATTCCAAGATGGCCGCCATTTGCCGTTACTAAAAATAGCACAAAACATGAAAATGACAATATCTCAGTAACCGCTGAATGCATTTTGACGAAATTTGTGTCAAAATGATTCTTGCATTGAGATGTTTCAAAATATCTAACTGTAAGACCAGTCATATTGGCCTCTGTTACTAAAAATAGAAAAATGTGAAATCAGAAAATCTCAATGGAATTGGACCAAATTTGTGTCAAAATGGTCCTTGCATGAAGGCTTTTCGATTTTTTGCATTTTAGCAATCCAAGATGACCGCCATCTTCCGTTACTAAAAATAGCACAAAACATGAAACTGGCAATATCTCAGTAACCCCTGAATGGATTTTGATGAAATTTGTGGCAAAATTGTTCTTGCATTGAGGTGTTTCAAAAGTAAATATATAAAGACCAGGCAAGTTGCCCTCTGTTACTAAAAGTAGCAAAATGTGAAAATGAGAAATTCTCAGTGGAATTGGACCAATTTTGTATCAGAATGGTTCCGTTGCACAATATCCAGGTGAGCGATATCAGGCCCATTTGGGCCTCTTGTCATTAGGTGAAATTTTGTACAAATGCCTCTGATTTGCTATGACTATGATAGGGCATGCTCCCATCTTTAGGGTGAGAGAAACTGATTGTGAAAGCTTCTACAGATAGTTGAATTGCTTAATATTTGAAACATTGTTATTTTTCATTAATATTCACAAATTTACTGGCTCCAGAATTCAAGAATCTCGCTAGTAATTTATCTTTTGACAATCTTAGATCTAGAGAAATAATCAAATAGTCCCCGTTTCTGGAGCTTAGCTACAATCTATGGTGTAAGAAATTGATTCCAACTAAATATAAAAAAAAAAGATTATTTAAACTTTTGTTTCTTCAGATCACAAAGCCAGACACCTACACCAACCCTGGAGCAGCCATTTTCTCTCTTTGGCTCTGCCATTCCTCCATCAGTGCCAGTAAACAAACAGGTATGCTACAAGTGCTCATGTATAGTTTGATACTTGTATGGAAATAGATGAACAAGGATGATGATAAGGATATTGAGCAGTACTGTATGAATTTGGCTATAAATCACTCAAGCACCTACCCTAAACACTTGGCTGCTTTCTTGGAGGACATTCTTGTTCCAGCTGAATGAGTAACAAAACCTTTTCAAGAGTTTGAACCCCTCAAAAGCTTTAGGACCAGGCCCCGCAGTTATAAAACTTTTTTTCGTGCTCAACTGAGCTGAGCATGAAATTTTCTCTGCTGATAAATATGAAAATGCCAACTGATGTTGGCATTTTCATATTCATAAGCAGAGAAAATTTCATAGTCAGCCAAACAGAGCAATGAAACAACTGTACTTATCAGTTATATGCTATTTATTAGCAGGTAAAATTTCATGCTCAGCAGAGTTGAGGATGAAAAAGGTTTTATAATCTTGGAGCCAGGGGTTATGATGGCAAGACCATTCAGCAGTACTGTGATTATTTGGCTATAAGACAGCAATCAGTGTTTATTGTGCTGCCTAAGCAAAGAGGCCTCTTTAGCTCACCTGAATGGAGTTCAAAAAGAGCTATTGCACTACCCCCAGAGTCAGGGTTGGCGGCAGCATCTGTGTTAGCAAAATGTTGAAGTTTAAGGATGAAGATTTTAAGACCTCAGTTTTTAGTTTACCAGAGCCGAAGGCTCCGGGGGAGCTTATAGGATAGGCAGTGGTCCGTCGTCGTCGTATGTCGTCGTCTGTCGTCCGTCAACACTTTTAAACGACATCTCCTCTGAAGCCACTAGGCCGATTGGGCTCAAATTTCATCTGTGGCATCCTTGGGATGGGGGATTGAAAGTTTGTGTTTTTAATGAAAATTGCCCTTTTAGTTTGGTTGCTATGGCAACTTAGAGTTCCCATTGACTTATAATGGGGAAAATTGAAAAATGGCATTTTCTGCCAAGCCATTGCAGATATGTTGATAAAACTTTTATAGAAATGTTCCTTGAGATGTCTACTATCAGCTATATGTTTTTTTTGCCCACTGCTCCTTTTTATTGGTTGCCATGGAAACCGAAATGCCAAAAAAAAAACTGGAAAAAAATACGAAAAGAATTATCTCCTCTGAAGCCACTGGGCCGATAAGGCCCAGATTTCATCTGTGGCATCCTTAGGATGGGGGATTGAAAGTTTGTGTTTTTTATGATCGTGGGCCCTTTAGTTTGGTTGCTATGGCAACTTAGAGTTCTCATTGACTTATAGTGGGGAAAATTGAAAAATGGCATTTTCTGCCAAGCCATTGCAGACATGTTGATAAAACCTTTATAGAAATGTTCCTTGAGATGTCTTCTATCAGCTATATGTTTTTGGGCCCTCTGCTTCTTTTATTGGTTGCCATGGAAACCTAAATGTAAAAAAAAAATGGATAAAAAAAACTTAAAAAAAATTATCTTCTCTTAAGCCACTGGGCTGATAGGGCCCAATCTGTGGCATCCTTGGGCTGGGGGATTGAAAGTTTGTATTTTTTATGAAAATTGCCCCCTTAGTTTGGTTGCTATAGCAACTTAGAGTTGCATTGACATAATGGGGAAAATCTCAGAAGCCACTGGGCTGATAAGGCCGGGGGGTGGGAGGGGGGGGGGGGGGGGGGGGGGGAATCTCAGAAGCCACTGGGCTGATAAGGCCAGGTGGGGGGGGGGGTGTTAAAGTTTGTGTATTTTATGAAAATCTGCCCTTTAGTTTGGTTGCTATCGCAACTTAGAGTTCTTATAGACTTATAATGGGGTAAATTGAAAAATGGCATTTACTGCCTAGCCATTGCAGATATGTTGACAAAACTTTTATAGAGATGTTCCTTGAGAAGTCTTGTATTAGCTTTATTGTTTTTGGACCCAGTGTTCCTTTTACTGGTTGTCATGGAAACCAAAATGCAAAAATAATGGAAAAAAAAATACTTACAAAATTATCTCCTCAGAAGCCACTGGGCCAATAAGGCCCAGATTTCATCCGTAGTTTCCTTAGGCTGGGGGGTTGAAAGTTTGTGGGGTTTTTTTTATGAAAATCAGCTCTTTTGTTTGGTTGCAATGGAAACTTAGAGTTGCATTGACTTATACTGGGGAAAATTGAAAAATGGCATTTACTGCAATAAAAATATGGAAAATAGTTATATATTTTGTTGTCAACTCAACAGACTGTCAGGCTGAGACTTTGTAGTTGTATATTTTGTATTAGCCTGTACAAATGTGACAGCAATTTCGATAGCAATTTTGAGCTAGAGATCTGGTGAGCATTGTGGCCCATGGGCCTCTTGTTAAACCTTTGATAGGTTTGAATTATATTTGGTATGATGATAGATATTGATCCGAAATTTTATTCGGCCCCATCCACACCCCTGGTCTTGACCTGTAGAAAAAAAATGAGAGTATATATTGATGCAAAGAGTGTAACACAGAAACCCATTCAAATAAAATATTTCAGCACCCTTAGAAAGCAAAATAAAATACAAAGATGAATGTCTTAATGACATCATTTCAGGATCAGATGGGGAAGGGATGACAAACTGTTCAATTGGAACCCTGATAACATGGTTAAGTGCTGGACTGCTTAGCTAGCAGTCTGGGTTCAGTTTTGCATGAAGGCAGGTTCCATTGGCCACAGCCTTTCATTATCACCCTCACATTGTCCTGATATGACTGAAATACTGTTTAAAAGCACATAAAATTGCAAGTCATCCATCCAGCATCTGTAAAATTGTTCAGGTCTTTGTTGAAAGGAGGTTATGCTGCATTGCTCTCAAAGTAGAGGTGTGGTTAAAAAGTAAGGTAAAGTAATTTAAGTTTTTGAACATCGTGGGAACATTGATTAGTCTTCACGTTGAAACAAAATTTAAAGTAAACATAAGATTTCTTTATCCCGTAGAGTGCCAAAATAGCAGACGACAAAATTTGCATCCGCAAAATTTCAATAATGATTCCTCCAAGGTATGTCCCATTGAGATTTCCAAGGGTTGAGGGCAGACAGTGTAGATCCAGATGAGGCTGCTCATTTTGAGTCATCTCATCTGATGCTATTGTGTTAGCAAATTTTTCTTAGTTGTAAAATTTTCATTTTGCTGGGGACTTTGAGTGTGCCAAGATTAAAGGGTTTTGATATATAGTAATTATATGTACTAGTCTGAAAACAAAACTTTTCTCATCATAATCTGTCTGGTTGTGATATTTCACTTTAAGGTTTAATGGGTACATCATGTTTTATTGCCATGTTTAGTAAGGGCAACTGCTCTCCTGAGTTCCTATTTGCTCCTGTGGAGAATGAAACCCTTCCAAAAAGGGGGTAATACCCTAAAGTGCTTAAATATAGGGACACCTAAAACCAATGGAAAATTAATGGTTTTAGGTGTCCCAATATTTAACCCAAAAGTGCTTGAATATAGGGACACCTAAAACCATTAAATTTCCTTTTGTCTCAAATGGAAAATTAATGGTTTTAGGTGTCCGAATATTTAAGCACATTAGGCTACTCTCAAAGGAAAGAATTTGTCCAGATGGCTCAAGATTTAGGGTGATTATTTTAATTTAAACTTTGGAATATAGAAAGCAATCTGTCTGCAACAGCCAAATATTGGTTGTTGTATGGAGATAACAGCTGCACTTCAGGAAATCCAAATACAGGTTATTATAGGGAGATGCCTTTGGGTGAAGGTGCCCGTTCATAAAGGTTACATTGTATGTTACAGGAGAAGAACATTGACAAGATGAAACCTCCAGAAGTAAAAGATAGTGGTAAAAAGACAAAGACAGGCAAACAGAATTCCAAGTCTCCAGAGCCTACTGTCTGTGGGTCCACATCAACTCGTAGACGATCTGTTAGATTTAAAGATGAAGAAAAGAAGCCTTGTCCCATGGATTCCAACGAGCCAGTTGAATTACTAAGTGATAAGAGTGACAAAAGCAGTGAGAAGGAACTAACAAATAACAAAATCCTGACTAGAAGCACTAGCAATAGTCAGGAGAAAACTAATAATGCTTTGCTAGATAATGTGACAGAATCTAAATCAGTTGATAATGATATAGTAGAAATGGACAATTCAGGCAATATAAAGAGGTCGGAGGATAAAGTTGCAAGCGAAAATGAAACGAGCGAAAAGTTAATAGAGAAAGATTTGGATGGATCTACCGATAAAAATTCATCTGATGAGACAAAGTCACAAACTAGAAGTACTGCAGAAAGTGAAAAAGTTAGTTTATCTAATCAGTCAATACCTCAGAATGTCTTAGGAGTTATTGGGCTTACTCCAGAATCATCTAGTAAAAGTGCAGAATCAAAAAGTGACACTCTGAATAAAGATGATAAGGAACTGACAAGCAATGATCAAGATGATGAATCCCAACCTTTGTTTAGTTGGACTCAAAAATTAAACCAGTTAAATAAATCTCCCAGAAATAAGTCTCCCCTAAAGCAAGTACTGTCACAGGAAACAAAGAGCTCTTCACAAAGAACTAGCAGTCAGTCACCATCAAAGTCTCCAAGGAGAGCTAAAAAGAAACAGGGGAATGAAACATTTGGAAATCTTGATAAATGGATCATAAGGTCTCCAGGAAAGGAAGTAAATAATGCACATGAAGATAAGATAGCTGAAAATGAAATAGTAGTTGGTTCTGCAACCATTGTTGAAGAAACACAGTCACCATCAAAGTTTGCTAGAGACAAAAAACATGAAGAGGATCCTAAAATGGAATCAGTTATGGAAACACCTCCTAAACACAATTTCTCTGGTTCCAACATAAATAGTTTTGGTAATAGTAATAGGAAATTGTTTCAAAGCTCACAAGATAATATTGAAAATACGCATGATCATGTTGAAGATTCAAATATAATTGCAGCCTCACCAAATTCCAAATCTTTTACTACTTGTAAAATAACTGGCACACCAATGTTAAAACTTACAAGACTAACTGACAGTGAAATAAAGAAATATAGTCCCTCAAGGGAAGGGAAGAAAGAATTAGAGTTGACACCAAGCAAATCAGATTCTGTAGTGAAAAAATCCAGTGCAGAAAACAAAGCTGTTAAAACAATTAACATAGATGGTGATGCAGTGAAAACTAAAAACTCCGAAAATTTGCACAGACATGATGATTTTTCAGCTTTCAAGCCTCTTGAAAATGAGGGTCAGGGTAACTTGGAAGCGGACGGCTTTTTTTCAAAGAGTTTGACTGATACTGAGCAAGCAATGTTGAAGCTAAGTGAAGATGAAAGATCGGTAGACTCTGACTCTGAAAAGATGGACATGTCACAGTCTGATTCTGAATTAGTGGAAGGATCACAGTCTTTAACAGAATCAAGTGATAACACTGAGATCAAGGGTCTGTTTAGTCAGATTGTTAAAGAAGCAAAGCTTGAAGCTGAGCAGTTTAAGAATGAGATGCCGTTTGAAGCCTCTGCAGATATCTTTACCCAAGATTCTAGAGCGACTGATACTCTGGGTTCAGAGTTTTCTCAAGCATCTCAAGATGAATCACAGAAAGAATCTAAAGAAAATGTTCAAATGATGGAAAGTGAAAATGAATCAAAAACAAACAGAAAACGAAAGCAAGAAACACCTAAGAAGACAACACCAGAAGATCTGAAAAAAGGCAGGAGAAAGAAAACAAATGAAAACTCACAGCCTTTAGAGTTTGGGTCAGCTACAAAGGTCAGTAGAAGACTTCAGGAAAAGAGAGAAAGAAAAGAAACAGAGAAACAAAGCAGTAGCCCATCTGAATTGAAAAAGGGAGATAAGAAAGCCCTGACTGAAGGAAAGCTAGGCAAAATGGAGGACACTAAGTGTGGTAGTCAGACAATAAAGAAGACCGGAAGCAAAGGTTCCAATGAAGTATCAGTTGAAATCACTAGTTGTGTGGACAGTCAAACATCGGAGGAGTGTAAATCAGAAATTAACACTGAGATTGTGACTGGAAAGCCCATGACAGATTTAACAGGAAACCTAATATCTTCTAAGAGTAAACAGACAGTATCAAAGGCTCAAAAGGAGCAAGGCATTCCTAATTTGAAAACCAATATAGTTGTTGCAGAAAAGGTATCAGATGAGAGCAGGGCGGAAAAGCATAATATTACAAATGAAAATATGTGGCAGAAACAGACTGAATCAAAATGTAATGACACTGCAACACTTAAGATTCCAAGTAAAGTTGACGATTTAAAATTAGGAACTGATAAAACTGAAACTGATAATAAGAAAGATTTAAAAAAGAGGAAGAAAGTTACTAGCTCTCAAGAAAGTATTCAGGACAAAGGGCAAAAAACTCCTGAGAGTAGAAATTCTTCAGCACAGCCTGAACGTAAAAGCACGACAAAGAAAAAGAAAGCAGTTGCCCAAAAAAGGGTATTAAAACGAGAAAGTAAAGATGTAGTTGTCAATGAAAGTGATTCTAACTTAGATCAGGAATTTTCTGATGATGACACACCACTGGCAGAAACTAAGAAAGCTATTGCTGAAAATCTTGAAAAGAAAATTGATGAACAGCTTAGTGCTGAGCAAAAGAATGAGAAAAAACAGAAATCTGACAAAATCAAACACAAAAAATCAGGTGAGACTGGAGAAATTATGGATGAAAAAGTAAATGAAAATAATAAAACAAATGAGGAAGAGTTACTAGAAGTTCATGAAGCTATGGATATATCATTTGGATCTGATGATGACATACCATTGAGCAATATAAAGTCAAGTCAGGAAAAGAAAGCCAGGAAAGTAGAAAGTTTGGGTAATAAAAAGCATGAGTCTGTTTGTGTGGATCAAGATAAAATCAAAAAAGCTAATTCTCAGAAAAATGCTAAAAAGGAAAAAGAGACTAAAACATCTCCAATAGGTAATAAGCTCAGGTCAAGTAGAGTTGTTAAAACAAGATTAAGGTCAGGTGAAAGTAAAATAATATCACCACCAAAGTCTAAAAAATCTTTAAGTTTGGCAGTGAAGCGTGTTAATGATGCCAAAAAGAAACTTAAAGTAGGTATAAAAAATAAAAAACAATCTATTGATGTGTCAGAAATAGAAAGAGATGCTGCAGTCGGTAATGAAGTTGAAAACAAGAAACCTAAAATTGTTACAGAACTGCTTGATAAAGAAAACAATGACACAGACTTAGTTGAAGAGGTTAAAGATACTGATGGACTGAAAGAAACAGAAACACCTGTTTCAGCAGAGGAAATGAGAAAATTTGAAGCCAGTCTTGTCCAGGTCAATGATTTTGCAGGAATGAAAGATGCTAGTACAAATGTCACTAGTATTACTGATAGGCCTGTTAATCCTGTGTTTAACATTTTAGATGAAACACCAACAAAAGGAAAAGAAAGTCCAAAAAGACTTGCAACATCCCTTTTAATGAGGAACTCGGACAGTAAGTTGGTTATTGGGTCAAGAAAATTTGAAAAGCGTCCTGGATTTGCCCGAAGGAGTATCCTCAAGCCTAGTTCATTGGGGTCAGCTAGTGAAATAGATTCACCAAAAAGGACTTTCCACCCAATTAAAGTGGCAAGGATTTACTCTCCGACGGCATCACCGAGTGCCAGTATTCTGAAGAAAAGACGACTTAGTGGGGATTCAGCTTCTGACACCAACTCACCTCCAGCTAAGGTTAGTTCATGGTGTATGAATTCACTTCCATGCTCTTTCTATCTACCATATTGATCCTATTAAGTTGCATTTTGCAAAAGGGGGGTGTTATTTAGAGCCTAAAGTGTAGTAAATTGCAACTGCCTGATGTCGCTTATAAAGAGCATTTAGATGAATGGGTATGCTTAAAGAGGAAGCAGCTCTGCTATTTTTGCCTCCCTTTTTAGTTGGTGTCAACTCTTAAAGGAAAGAATTTGCTCTAGTAGGAGCAAATTCTTTCCTTTAAGAATTGACCCAATGTCAAAGAGCTATCACATCCAGAGAAGCAAACAAATTCATGGAAGTTTATATAAGATTATTTTCGGAAAAGAGGCAGGAGGCATTTATTAGAGCAGGGGTGTTTATGAAGCTGAATACGGTATTTTAGTTCAGCTGTATGAAGTTCAGGAAGAGCTGTTGTTGTGAATCTAGCATCTGCATTGGTGTCCAAATTGCATGCTTTTTAAAAAGCAGTATGACCTTAACAAATGGATAGATTCACTGGATAATTGGACTGTGGTATTTTAGCTCACCTGTATGAATTTCAGGAAGAGCTGCTGTTGTTGCACACCGGATAGAAAATGCCATTCTTTTCACCTGGGATAGAAAATCTTATCTTACCCAGGTGTTCTTACCCAGGACCGGATGAAAAATCATGAGCATTCAATGCATTGGTTGTATTGGGGGTCACATATCTGCGTCGTCAAGTGACGTTGGCATTTTAGATAATGACGTCACAAAGACGGCAAAACTGACGTCAGATTATGCACGTCAGACGTTGACGTAAAGAATCGAATGGCAATTGTTGAAAGTGACGCCTTCTTTCAAAATCAAATAGAAACCTCTCAAGTACTAAAATTACGCATTTTAGCAAGTTCTAAAGTTAAAACAATACATGGTGTGCAAGAAAAAGTATCTTTCATCAGTGTGAGGTGCAGATAGAAGAATCCGTCACTCGGGATCACTTTCGGTATCACTTGGCAAGCCTCATGATGCCAAACAGTGACCCTCATGACGGATTTTTCTGTCCACATCTCATATCCATAAAAGATACTTATATTGTCAGTCTAGCATCAGTATGTAGCAAATGTGCCTCCTGAAAATCTCATTTGCCTTCTGAAGAAAAAGTGGTAACAAAAAGTTGCTGCCTAGGAATTCGTTAGTTAAAGTTAATTTCTTGGAAGTACTAGCCAACTTTCATTAAAACACAGCTTCTGCTTGTGAGACTAAATACAAATCCACAAGGTCAAAGGCATTATCAGTGCCTTTGACCATATGGAATTCTGTTTGGACATAAATCTTACAACCACTAGGTTGAGTGGCAATAGGACTCACAGGTATTTTGGCCTCTCTCTCTAGCTTTTGCTACTAGGTATAAAAGTTTTACTACCAGCTTTTATAACAGGTTGATACATGCAAAAAAATATTTCTAACACTGTTACTGATTTAACTTAGGTGATGTATCAGGTTGGTGAAATGGTTGGCTTCTGAACAAACTATATATTTTAACAGATTAAATGACAACGGACCTTGTGGCATGTGTAGATGTGGAAGATAGATCAGTCTGCACAGCAATGCAGTCTAGTCAGGGTTTCTAGTTTGCACAATCAGAATCCTGAGGACCCTGAGGAAAATATACTGTTTAAAAAATTAACACTCATTTGTGTTGTGAGACCTGGACTCTGATTTGAGCTTGTAATGTGTCTATATGCATTTCTGTAAAAATTCAAAAAATTCAGACACCTATAATGATTGTAATTGTCCTATAAATGGAGCTGTTTGGTTTTACAGTGCAGTATGTGTCCAAAAGATGCAGATGGAATGGCAAATAGTGTAGACCCTGATCAGACTGCTCCTTTAGGAGCAGTCTGATCTGGGTCTGCACTGTTTGCTCAGACCTACCTGTCTCAGTATTTAAAATTTTTACTGGTAGTTCCTTTTTGAATGCAACAGAAGTTATTTATTTCAGCAAAGGAGGGTATCTTTTGCGGAACCCCTGACAGAGATGGAGAAGATAGTAACAGAAAACGTAACACAGTCTACAGTGACGTCATCAGCATCAGAGTCAATACAACTTGATAAGGTATTAGTGTTAATGGTTTCAGTGCTGAAGATTAGAAGGGATAACAGGAATAATTTAAGGATAAATTTTCATATTTCTCCATAAAAACATATTTTGTGATCCCTCATTAGAACCATTTTGCTACCAGTGGCCCAGATTGGCCATAAGCTGAAGATCCCAATAGTTTATTCTTGCCAGAAAGATAAATTTTGGGCCACTTAAGTTCATTTTACGGAGATTTCTGGTGGCTCGAGACAAAGATTAGGAGCATTGGCTGCTTCCAGCATTGCTAATGATAAAAAAAAATAATAAAAACAAAACAACTGAAGAAACATGAAAATAAAAGAAGCTGCAACGCAACATAACCAACAAAGTAGCATGTGCACCTAGCAAAGACTAAGATCAGCCTGAGCATCTGCCAAGTCTGATCAGTCTTCCCTGTTGGAATGGAGGTAGCTGAGACCTTTAGCTACCGTTTATGTGCACAGCTGCTGCATAGGCTGATCTTAATCTTTGCATGACGCACATGCCGCTTTGTTGGTTTTGTTGTGTCGCAGCTTACAGCGCTTTACTGTAAGTTAGGTGAAATGGATAAATCTGCATGTTTTTACACCACTTTGTCAAAGGGAGACAACTTTCATGATTTTGCATTGGCTTTTCTGTAAGAAGAGCCCCTATTAAAAAGAGGTTAACTCTTAAAGGAAAAAATTTATTCCTTGGGGAAAAAATTCTGTCCTTTAATAAGAGCAAATTCTTTCCTTTAAGAGTTAACCTCAGCTGTTATGGGGACTAATATGCTCTTTTAGCAGCAAAATCTTTTGTGTTAATCTCAACTGAGAAAGTGGGCAGGACTAAAAATGGCAGTTACTTCCCTTGCAAATGTATTCCTTCACCTAAGGTGCAGGTGATCTGTATCTCTTTAAAAAGGAACCTTAAGCCATGTGCAGACCAGAGTCTGCCCTGTTTGTACTTGTCTTGACCTCCATGTTTTTCTGCCATTTTTACAAAGGGAAACAACTTTTGTGACTTCCTGTGTGCTTCCATGGACAACAAAGCCCTTCATTAAGAGGGTCTACTCTTAAAAGAAAGAATTTGCTCCCCTAGGAGCAAATTCTTTCCTTTAAGAGTGGACTTCAATTGAAAAGGGAGGCAAAAATGATAGAATTGCTTCCCTGGAAAGTGTCTTTGCTTCCCTGGAAAGTGTCTCCAGTCACCTTGAGGTATCCTTCACAAGCTATCAATCATATTGAAAATATTCTTGTTTTCAGCCAAACATTCCAACAATGCAGAAGCCGGACACCCATACTTCTGCGTCAACTTGTAACACAGAAACCCAGTTAACTCAGGCCACCCCCACGCCCAATACATACCAGACACAAGAGTCCCAGCTGAATGACAGTGACCCAGTTTGTCCTGAACTTGTTGGTTGTGACCTTTCAGTGGAGAAGATCTTGCCGCAGCTGACATCTTCCATCTGGTTAGTCTGTTTCCCGGAGTTTGTCAACTTGGATGGATGGTGAATGATTTGTGATTTTACGTGCTTTCTAACAGCATTTCAGTCACATCAGGATGATGAGAGGGTGATAATGAGAGGCTGTTGCAATGGAATCCCCTGAAATGGTTGGCAAGATTTTACTCTCCAGCAGGTCTTGAACCCTGGATTGCTAGATCAAAAGGCCAGCGCTTGCTTAACCTACTGAGCTCCTGTTTATCTTCTCTCATTTGTTACAAAAAGTTTCATTTGTACATAGATATATGAGCGCCTAACGCAAAAAATTGGTCAGGGAACAGTGTCACGCCAGGAAAGGTAGAGCCTTTGTTTGAACTTGTAGATTCAACAGGGTCCATACAGGGTGCTTGCAAACAGCAAAAGCTTTGATCAATCTGTAAATGCGCAGGCTGGTATGAGCCTTAGCTGTTTGTGTATGCTACAGGCAACTTTTTTTCAGTGTCTCAGCCAGTATGCTCAAATTTTTTATTAGCTCACCTGAGCACGAAGTGCTCAGGGTGAGCTTTTGGGATACCGTGATGTCCGTCGTACGTGTGGACGGACGTCCGTCAACTTTTGCTTGTGTACACTCTAGCGGGCACAGTTTCGATCCAATCTTTATGAAACTTTGTCAGAATGTTAGTCTTTATAAAATCTAGGCCAAGTTCGAAACTGGGTCATGTCGGGTCAAAAACTAGGTCACTAGGTCAAATCTTAGAAAAACCTTGTGTACGCTCTAGAGGGCACAGTTTTCATCCAAAGTTCATGAAACTTTGTCAGAATGTTTATCCTCATAGTATCTAGGACAAGTTCGAAACTGGGTCACGTCGGGTCTAAAACTAGGTCACTAGGTCAAATCATAGAAAAACCTTGTGTACGCTCTAGAGGACACAGTTTTGATCCAATCTTTATGAAACTTTGTCAGAATGTTTATCTCCATAAACTCTAAGCCAAGTTTGAAACTGGGTCATGTCGGGTCAAAAACTAGGTCACTAGGTTAAATCTTAGAAAAACCTTGTGTACGCTCTAGAAGGCACAGTTTTCATCCAAAGTTCATGAAACTTAATCAGAAAGTTTATCCTTATAATATCTAGAATAAG
The DNA here is from genome assembly GCA_963989385.1 of Ctena decussata. NCBI lineage: Eukaryota > Metazoa > Mollusca > Bivalvia > Lucinida > Lucinidae > Ctena > Ctena decussata. The sequence continues at coordinate 44,171,267 of OZ022512.1, forward strand.
TTCGAAACTGGGTCACGTTCTGTCAAAAACTAGGTCACTAGCTCAAATCATAGAAAAAACCTTGTGTATGCTCTAGAGGACACAGTTTTGATCCAATCTTTATGAAACATTGTCAGAATGTTTATCTCTATAAACTCTAGGCCAAGTTTGAAACTGGGTCTTGTTGGGTCAAAAACTAGGTCACTAGGTCAAATCTTAGAAAAGCCTTGTGTACACTCTAGAAGGCACAGTTTTGATCCAAAGTTCATGAAACTTTGTCAGAATGTTTACCTTTATAATATGTAAGACAAGTTTGAAACTGGGTCATGTCGGGTCAAAAACTAGGTCACTAGGTCAAATCATAGAAAAACCTTGTGTACGCTCTAGAGGACACAGTTTTGATCTAATCTTTATGAAACTTTGTCAGAATGTTTACTTCCATAAACTCTCGGCCAAGTTTGAAAGTAGGTCATGTCGGGTCAAAAACAAGGTCACTAGGTCAAATCATAGAAAAACCTTGTGTACGCACTAGAGGACACAGTTTTGATCCAAAGTTCATGAAACTTTGTCAGAATGTTTATCCTCGTAATATGTAGGACAAGTTCGAAACTGGGTCATGTCGGGTCAAAAACTTGGTCACTAGGTCAAATCTTAGAAAAACCTTGTGTACGCTCTAGAAGGCACAGTTTTCATCCAAAGGTCATGAAACTTTGTCAGAATGTTTATCCTCATAATATGTAGGACAAGTTTGAAACTGGGTCATGTCGGGTCGAAAACTAGGTCACTAGGTCAAATGATAGAAAAACCTTGTGTACGCTCTAGAGGACACAGTTTTGATCTACTCTTTATGAAACTTTGTCAGAATGTTTATCTTCATAAACTCTCGGCCAAGTTTGAAAGTAGGTCATGTCGGGTAAAAAACTAGGTCACTAGGTCAAATCTTAGAAAAACGTTGTGTAAGCACTAGAAGGCATAGTTTTGATCCAATCTTCATGAAACTATGTCAGAATGTTTATTGTCCATATATCTAAGCCTCCTATGAAACTGAGTCACGTCGGTTCAAGGTCAAATCTTAGAAAAACTTTGTGTACACCCTAGAGGGCACAGTTTTGATCCAATCTTCATGAAACTCTGTCAGAATGTTTATCTTAATGAAATCTAGGTAAAGTTTGAAACTGGGTCGTGTCGGGTCAAAAACTTGGTCACTAGGTCAAATATAAGAACGACCTTGTATATGCTCCAGAGGGCACAGTTTTGATCCAGTCTCAATGAAACTGTGTCAGAATGTTTATTCTTACAATATCCAGGCCAAGTTTGAAACTGGGTCATGTCGGGTCAAAAACTAGGTCAAATGTTAGTATGGTAAAAACTCTTATAAATCTTCACCTGAGCCAGTGAACTGATTAATGCTCAGGTGAGCGATTCAGGGCCACCATGGCCCTCTTGTTATTTCTCAGAAAGCTGAACAAAAACCTCAGCTCAGCAAGAAACTAAAATGCTGCTTAATGCATTTGCAACTGACAGGAGATGGTCCTCTTAAGTCTTGGGCTTTAGATCATTTCTGTACTAATAAAATATTGTTGAAATCAAAAGCCCTGATGTCCTTGCATATTTGCACAGTTTAATCATCAATTTCACTGCACACAACATTGAAGACTATTCAAAATTTTCCCTGCTCGCATAAACTGTCTTTGGATCCTGAGCACTGAGTTATTGCCCTGTATTTACCTGCATTCTGGTCTCAGTTAACTTTCTGTATAGGAAGTTCAAGAATTTGATTGTAGGCAATAACAGTTGTTCATGGCTATTGACTGAGCTGATAATGATGTCGATTGTCTTGGTCGACAGCCCTTTTTACATGTATGGCAATTTACTGACTTGGTCAACTGCACAGGTAGGGAAATTGGTATTGCCTCAGTGTTCTTGCTGTCACTAGTTCATAACTTTGATTTAAAATATAAAACTTATGAGCAGCGACACAACAAAACCAACATAGTGGCATATGCCCCCAGTGAAGACTCAAATCAGCCTGGGTAGCTGCTGAGTCTGATCAGAGTCTTCACTATGCTCTGAAAGCTTAGCTAAGGATCTAAGCTAGCTCCATGTGGACAGTGCAGACTCTGATCAGACTGGGCAGATGCCCTGGCCGATCTGAGTCTTCGCTGGACGCACATGCCACTTTGTTGACTTTGTCATGTCACGGCTCATATATATTCTAGGAATCCATGATTATTGTTGCACATCGATAGTTTAAATTTTGATTGACAGGTCAAGAGGACTGGGTCAACTGGTAAGAGCAAGGAATATACACACCGTTGGGCATTTATCGGCACTGACTGAATCAGAGATCGACAGTCTCCCTATCAGGTCGCCAAAGGTTCAGACAGTGAGAAAGGTTCTGGGCAACTTTGGAGGAAGTCTTCAGGCAAAGAAGACCAAATTGTGGAACTCACCAAAACCAGCGACTTCGGCAAGAAAACCAGAGGGTAAATAAAAAAACAAATAAAACAAATATTGTCATTTGTTTATATTGCGTTAAATAATGTTGGATTTCTCATTGAATCAGATGATGTACATATACATTCAACTCCCTTTTCTGAAAGTCTAAGGGATCAAAAAATACTTTGAGGTGTCAATAGTTTGAGATAAAAGGAGTTGTAAAAGGAGTTGAAAAGTAAATAATATTGGAAATGTATCCAAACTCTCACCCACCCCTACCCTTCCCAGATTGCCTTGCAGTGTGGAGCAGCAGTTTTAAATCACTTTTGTCATTTTTCTTCTCAGAGGACCAGTCCAGCACATTAGACAGCCCCAGAGTAAAGGAGTCATCAGATCAAACAGGGACCACCACAACACTAGTTGATGACAATGAGAGTGAGTTGTTTACTTCATGTCAGTGCTTCAGATAGGAAGGGTTTACATGGGTGAATTAAGGATATGTTCCTTTTTTCAATAAAAAACATTTATTGTGACTCCTCATTGGAACCGTCTCGCTGAGACGGTTCTAATGAGGTGTCACAACATACGTTTTGTTGAAACATAAAAACTCTCTTAATGAAACTTAAAAATTGTCTCTTAATTAAACAGCCGGGCCGCGTAGCGCTACCAACAGCAGGGCTGCGTAGCGCAGTTGGTAGCGCGTCTGACTCAAGAGCCAGAGGTCCCTGGTTCAATACCCGGTTTGGCCACGTTTACTTTTGGGCTGTTGTAAGTTACCGGCGAAAGTATGTGCACTTAATACTGGTTAACCGCTTAGGAGGTCTAAGCCTGCACAGGGATAGTGTGGTTAGGTCAACTGACTGTCCTGACATGACCATAGCTGTTTACCGTGGCGTCAAGCAATAAAACAAACAAAAATAAACAAAATCTTAAATAAACTGAAAATCCCACAGTATCTGGAGCTCTCATGTATTATAGTAGAGGATTTTAGCCAGGTGCGATATAGGGGTGGAGTCTTTCATCATCTTTTCTATCCATCCATTTATCCACAACTGCATTGACCACAGGGGTAATACCAATTTCCCCACCTGCGCTTTAGACTGAGTCAATTACCATAACATGCAAAAGTGGCTGTCGACAGACAATCAACAGCAGTATCAGCTCAGTCGACAGCCATGAACAATAGTACCATTTACCTTATTGGTAATGTTTACAGTCATATTCTCTTTGTGTAGTACAGACTCGGTCGAAAGCACAGTTAACCAAATTGGTATTACCCCTATGTTGACCCTAGCATTTGAATCCATTTCTTTGAAACGTGATCCTACAATCATCAAACCCTTGCATAATGTTTCCTCTCAGAATGATCCTCACAATTATGTATCACCATAGTGCATTGGTGCACATGGAAATATTGTTTGGGTCGTCTCACTGACATATGAGCTACTGCCATAGAATCAATTTTAATCCACAAAGGTACCAGTAAAGAAAGGAGCCGCGGTAGCTCACTGAGTTAAGCACTGGCCTGCTGATCTAGTGGTTCCGAGTTTGAGCCCCGCTCTAGACGGGAATTTTTTCAATTGCAAATGGGGTTCCATTGCACACAACCTTCCATTATCACCCGCCCATCGTCCTGATATGACTGAAATACTGCAGTGCTGGCAACGGCCAGTGGCCTGGTGGCCAAATGCGCCTAATTTTTGTCTCGGGCCACCAGAAATCTCCAAATTTTACGTTTAGTGGCCCAAATTTATCTTTCTGGCAATACTGAATGAATGGGAACTTTGGGAAGTGGATAATTTGGGCCACTGAAAGTTTGGCCTGTTAAGCTTTTAGGCCACCACATAAATTTTGTGAGTTTCCAGCACTGTACTGTTAAAAAGGACGTAAAATGGCAAGTCATCCATCCGTTCATACCAGTAAGGAAAATGTTGCGAAACAGAATATAAATATGTATCACAATACTGTAGTGATGCTAACAAATTAGTTGTAATGGCCTCACTGATGCATGAGTTACTGCCCGTGAATTGATTTAAAATCCCCAAGTTTAGTGATAACCAAGTAACCAGTGAATGGAATTTTATGTCAGTAAAAATTAACTTGAAACAGATCAGAGCTACTTTGGCGGGGAATGTAAATTCAGTGAACTTAATCTATGTTGTAGGGTTGGCCCATGTTTCTTCTTCTGAATGTATTCTCTGCTCTTTTTAGGATTTTAATTTTACTTCGCTGCAGCTGGTGTTGTGCCATGTGGTGGCCGTAAAACGTCTCCCTGTACATCATTCGTAGTGCAGATTATATTTATTTCCGTCCTTTGAGATCGGAGAATGTATTCTTAGAAATCTGAAATTTGATAATGGTTGAGACATCTATTCTAGATCATCGTCTTTTATATTATTTGGACCCTTTTTGATATTAATCAGTCTTTGAATCGACTGCCCAATTAAAATTAAGAAATTACAGTATGCTTTTCTCTGGTTTCATCACCAGATATTGTTAGGGTCACTCATGAGCCTTTATTAGCCGAAACTACGTAGTCTTGCCCATGTTTCTTCTTGTGAATGTATTCTCTGCTCTTGAAGGAACTCTTTAAGATTTTAATTTCAGGACTGTCTAATTGGATGAGGTTAATTTAACCTGTTAAGCGACAAAAAACAAAAATAATTGAGCAGCGACATGACAAAACCAACCAAGTGGCATGTATGCCTGGGAAGACTCAGTTCAGCTTGGGCATCCGCCCAGTCTGATCAGACTCTTTGCTTTGAGTTTAAAGGGTAGCTAAGAGCCCAAGCTAGCTTCATGCAGACAACGAACAGTCTGGTCAGACTGGGTGGATGCCCAGACTGATCAGAGTCTTTGCTGGGCGCACATGCCACTTTGTTGGTTTTCTTGTGTCGTGGTTCAATTGACTTCACAAACAGACTAGATTCAGATGAAGTGGCTCATCTGGGTCTACCCTGCCTTCTACTGTTTGAATTCTCATTATGATATACCTTGGATGAAACATTTTTTCGAAATGCAGATGTAAATTCTGTTGTCTTCTTTTAAGTACTGTTAGGGTTAATACAATATACTGTTTGTTTTTCAGAAACAGACTTTCTCGCTGCTGACATTAACAAATTGTTAGAAAGTAGTGGAGACCTTGTTGATGAAGTCAATAGGCTGTCACAGAAAATTAACCCATCACAGGACTCAAAAGGACCATGTGATTCACAGAGCCAATCTGAAGTTGCTCAAAAATCATGTGATACACAGAAGGACCAACCAGGACTGGCACAGCAGTCAGGTGACTTACAGAGTGCCCAATCAAAATTCATGGACCTTGAAGGCACATCAACAGAAGAAGTGGGATACCCCAGCCCCTCAAACCCCTTACTTAGTTCTCTCTCAGAACTTGCAGCAAAATTTAAATCAGAAGAGGGCACAAAATTGAGAACAGAAGAACTGTTTCAAGCTCACCAATTTATTAGTGACTTACAAAATCAAGTTGTGACTTCTATCAGGACAAGATGCCATTCTCCCACTAGCTGATACGAACAAAAAGAACAATGCTGACAGTTGTGCCTTATAAATTCAGAGCTCCAGACAAGCAAAAGTGTTTGGATGGGAGCTATTTTTCTGCATGATAAGTTTGTAGGGAGGTCCGACTAAATACGGTGCTGCAGATAAGGGGTGTATTGAGGCTAATTCAAATATAATTTTTCTTATTTCTCACAAAGAAAACATACATTGTGACCCCTCATTTGAACCGTCTTGACGAGACGGTTCTAATTAGGGATCACAGGTATGTTTATATGAAGAAATATAGAAAATTATCCCTAAATTATCCCTGTTACCCCCTCTTATCTAGAGCACTGAAATACATGTACGCGGGGAGTTAGAAAAATATCAGTTCCCAATCCCCAAACATAGTTCTTTCATATGTGCAAAGTGTGTTCAGTTATGTTTGAACACTGAAGTTGTCCAAGCATGTCTTTAAAACAGCTTGTTTGCTGTCATATGCATAGTAGATGTTTGATAAAATGGTTGTTTGGTAATAATATCTAGACAGCCAAAGAAAAGCACTATGTTGCATTTTAAAGTTCAGCTGAGACAAAATTGAAGAAGCATTGAAAAAAAATAAGTCAGGGACATTGAAACGCAGCAGAACTTGTTTGAAGATATCCTTTCTTGCTTTATGTCGACAGTGACGGTAACAATCTGCTGTGCCTTAAAATCAAATCAAGCTATAAATAGTGGATAGACATGCTGTTTTTTAAGTATATACAGTCAACTGTGGATGTCTCAAAGTCAAAGTTCATCTGAAACTGTTGATATCTCAGTAAATTTTCTGGTCCCAGAAAATTCACTGAGATACCAGTAGTTTGAGATATCGGGGGTTGAAATGTAAAGAAAAATAGGAAATGTGTTCTATATTCTTTGATGTAAGAGGGTATTTTGAGATATCAGTGTTTGAGATAATGAGAGACAACTGTATATCAATACATCCCCAAGGAAGATCACTCTAAAAATGAACATAACTCTCCCTTCTCACAAGGTGTTACTGGTAAAGTAGTCCCCCCTTATAGGAGAATTTGCCCTGCAGGAAGCAAATATTGCCTTCCCTGTTAAAAAGCAGCTTTGTGTTCACAGTACTGTAAAGCAGCAAGTTTTAGCAAGTGTTTTACTATCATAAATTTTTTCAAGGTGCTATGTAGCGAAACATGTAAATTGACATTAGGATTAATCAACTTTAACAACTCTAAAAGTGATATCAACTAATATTACCCAGAATACTATGTGCAGAATAATTACATGGTTTTAACTGTTTACTGTAGCATTCATGCTCCTTGTACTTGTCTGGTCAGTATTTTAGACTATTGCCCGTAACTGATGTCACGGGTTTAGACGTGACGTCAGTGTTTTTGGCTGTCTCCTGGCCACAGGCTATGTAAGATAAGACATAGCAGAAGCTTCCTTGACTAATGGAGTCGTGGTTTGACATTGTTTGGATAATAAAACATAAAATAACTATTTTATGCCTTCTCTGGGCAGCAATCAAATGTATCACCCCATGGTGCTGTGAACGACCTGGTTCACTATTACCCTCGGCCTAGTGGCCGTGTGTTATAGTGCATTAGGTAGTCTACAGCACCTCAGGGTGATAGATTTGACCATTGCCCATAAAATGCATAAAATAGTTGTATACAAAAATACTCTGTTGATAACCTTCAGTTACAGTAAGTTTGATTTCTTTGGTTGATAAAAGGGTTGAGATGAATGGGTTGATAAGTCCTGGGTCCGAGGTTATAAAACTTGAGTACATTCTCAAACTCAAAATAAAGCACACTGATTGGCTGCTTCCAAGCACATGCTCGGAAGCAGCCAATCAGTGTGCTTTATTTTGACCCTGGTGTCAGCTGCATGAAAGTCATCAGATGTACATGTATATTATTACTAGTCTAGATGGAACATTTTACTTATATTTAAGATATATTGATTTCTTTTATGCTGATGAAATATTGAGATTTCACTTCTGAGCACAAAGGTATGGAATTTCGTATACAACCATACTTTTCCTGTGATGCGTTATTATGACAGTAAGTTAGTACAGGCTGGCTGTATACTGTGTACTGTTCACTCTACTGTGCAATGTCTGTGTACTATTTATATTTCTACTGCATCATGTTTACTGTAACAGTTTTTGTGCATGTGTGAGAGATGGGCACACACTTCTAGCTTAAGTCCTGCTCTTGCACAGGCAAAAAGTGTCATTGTAGACAGGAAGCAATAAAGAGTATACACTCAGTATATGCGCATGCTCTTGGACATGCTCAAAAGTCAGTGAACAGTAGAGACAGGACACGGTAAATAGTAAACAGAAGTATGTAGAATTCCAAAATAATTATCCCTATGTGTGTTAATGTTGGGACACTTAAAGACCATTAATTTGCCTTTAGAGACAAATGGAAAATTAATGGTTTTAGGTGTCCCAATACTTGAGTACATTAAGGAAATGGCAGCATGTGACAAGAATAACAATTTTCTCTTGACATTGTTCAGTCATCACCAGTTAGGTTTTCATTAAACTAAGCCTCTCCATGCAAAGAAGCTGCCTTAGCTGAGAGCAGTAAAAGCAAACCAGCCATTGCTATGATGAAGTGTAGCTGGAGACCAGGCCCCGAGGTTATAAAACTTTTTTCGTGCTCAACTCAGCTGAGCATGAAATTTTCTCTGCTGATAAATATGAAAATGCCAACTAATGTTGGCATTTTCATATTCATAAGCAGAGAAAATTACATTCTCAGCTAAACTGAGCAAGAAAACAACTGTACTTAGCAGTAATTATGTCCCCCCACCAAAGGTGAGGGGGGACATATTGTTTTCAGTGCAGTTCCCGGTGCGTCGGCGTCGGCGTCAGCGTCGGCGTGACAGATTCTTGTATGCGCGATATCTCTTGAACCAATGAATGGAATTTCACCAAACTTGCATGGATATATCATTGGGACAAGGTTAAGAGCTGATTAGATTTTGGTGACCTTGACCTCATTTTCAAGGTCACTGGAGAACTTAAATGGCGTGAAAATTTCTTGTATGCACAATATCTCCTGAACCAAGAGATGGAATTTCACCAAACTTGCATGGATATATCATTGGGACAAGCTTAAGAGCTGATTAGATTTTGGTGACCGTGACCTCATTTTCAAGGTCACAGGAGGACTTAAAATGTGTGAAAATTTCTGGTATGCACAATATCTCCTGTGCCAATGGGTGGAATTTCTCCAAACTTGCATGGATATATCATTGGGACAAGTTCAAGAGCTGATTATATTTTGGTGACCTTGACCTCATTTTCAAGGTCACTGCAGGAATTAGCTGACAATTTTTTGTACCCACGGTATCTCTTGAACCAATGGATAGAATTTCACCAAACTTGCTTGGATACATCATTGGGACAGGTTTAAGAGCTGAGAAGATTTTGGTGACCTTGACCTTATTTTTAAGGTCACTGAATGACTTAGATGACAATTTCTTGTAACCACTATATCTCCTGAACCAATTGAGTGAATTTCACCAAACTTGCATAGATACATTATTGGGACAAGCTTAAGAGCTGATTAGATTTTGGTGACCTTGACCTTATTTTTAAGGTCACTGGAGGACTTAGATGACAGTTTCTTGTACCCATGATATCTCTTGAACCAATGGATAGAATTTCACCTAACTTGCATGGATACATGATTGGGACAGGTTTAAGAGCCTATCAGATTTTGGTGACCTTGACCTTATTTGCTATGTCACTGGAGGGCTTAGATGACATTTCCTAGTACCCACTATATTTCTTGAACCAATGGACGGAATTTCACCAAACTTGCATGGATACATCATTGGGACAAGTTTAAGAGCCTATTAAATTTTTGGTGACTTGACCTCATTTTCAAGGTCACTGGCGGACTTAGATGACAATTTCTTGTACTCACTATATCTCCTGAGCCAGTGGATGGAATTTCACCAAACTTGTATGGATACATCACTGGGTTAACTTTTGATAGCTGATTAGATTTTGGTGACCTTGACTTCATTTGCAAGGACATAGTCATCTATGAAGGATATCTTTAGAACCAGTGGATGGATTTTCTCCAAACTTGCCTTGTATTTTAATTGCACAGGTTTTTTATTCATAAGGGGGGATTGGAAATGGCTGGTGGGGGGACATCAGTTTTTCTCTGAAAAACATTTCTAGTTTGCTATTTACTAGCAGGTAAAAGTTCATGCTCAGCTGAGTTGAGCATGAGAAAAGTTTTATAACCTCGGGGCCTGGGTTCGAGGTTATAAAACTTTAGAATAATCTCAAACTCCAAGCATGTGCTCGGAAGCAGCCAATCAGTGTGCTTTATTTTGAGTTTGAGAATGTACTCTAGTTTTATAACCTCTGGGCTTGGTTTAGAGTGTAGATATTTCAGGGTCCATATATGGTGAATGCAATTAACAGTTTCATCAGACTGCAGGTTAGCAACTTGGGTCCAGTTGTTCAAAACATTGTTAAATAGCATTACAAAGTATTCAGTCAAGGATTTGTTCTAGTACGAATAAAGTCAAGTGTGTTAATATTTTTTGTGGAAAAAAAGTGAGGAGCTTTTGCACACTGCAAAAGCTCCTCACATATTTTCTGCAAAACATGGCAGTGTTTTTGCATGCAGTTCATTTGTAATTGTAACATCTTTAACAAACAGCATTGTTAGTTTTGAACCACTGGGCCTGGTGTGAGCCTTTGCTGTTGGCACGATGCCATAATCACTCGTTTTGTTTGTCATAGATGAAATACTGAATCACGCCAGATTCTTCATTGTATATTTTAATAAAAAAAATGAGAAAAGATATCTCTTCTTTTGTTTTGATTTAATTTTTCCATATATTGCAGTTGCAAATTAGGGGATAACTGTACTTAAAATTGTCATTTGAGGGGAGAGGAATGGCCAGTTTTATGGTCGCAAATTGAGCTGTGAAACACAATTTGTGACCACAAAGCCAACGACTTACCTCCCCAATTAATTTTCAATACAGTTATACTCATTCTAATGTCCTTTTTCATATTTCCACCTTTCCAGGGATAAACATTTACAGCTTTTTGTCTTAGAACCTTGTATGATATTTGGCCTCCCAGAAAATCCCCTATGCAAAAGTTCTATTTCAATAATAACAAGAATTGTCAGAAGACAATAAAGTGCACCTTATGGGAGCTTGACGTTTAATGTACTGTTACACCAAGTATAATACAGGGGCCGTGTTCATAAAGCCACTTAAGTCGTTGCTATGCTGTTGCTAAGGCTAAATATCTATAAAGGAGATTCCCTACAACTATGAAATTTGGTCTGGAGGAACAGTCTTTGTAAGACTGTTCCTCCAGAGCAAATTTCATAGTTGTAGGGAACCTCCTTCAAAGAAATTTAGCCTTAGCAACAACATAGCAACCACTTTAGTCGTTTTATCAATACGGCCCCAGGACATCAGTGTGAGATGTTGGCTAAAATCGCTGGACAATGAGATACAGGCCACACTGACCTACAATTAGTTTGAGGTATCAATGTCAGCCCAAACCATTAACCCAAATATAATGCAAGTCCATAAAAATATCAGTTAGAAATATGAGGCAAAATCACTGGACCATGAAATATAGGTCACACTGACCTACAAATTAGTATAAGGTCACTCACAGGGTCAGCCCAAATCATTAACCCAAGTATAAGGCAAATCCATGAAATAGTGTTAAAAATCTTAGGAAAACTTTTAATTTGAGGTCAAGCATCAGGTCATACCGACTCCTCACTGGACCATGAAATATAGGTCACTATGACATACTTGTAATTTAAGGTCAAACAGCAGGTCATACTGACTTATTGTCACACTCTATTACAGTCATACACCAATAGTCCTCAGGTTATAATGCAAAATCACTGAAACTTGAAAGGACCTCTGACAGTTGTAATGTAGATTTGCCTATAAAAATGGGGGGAAATGAACTTTCAGTATACTTCAAAAATTTTATTGAAATGTGTTGCTCTAAACTCCCTATAATTGGCACAAAAAATAATTTTCCAATTATCTCATATGCAGATTTAGATTTTTGGTGTAAAAAGCAAGTTTTTACCATTGAATGTATGGAAAATAGGAAAAGTTTTATAAAGATGCTTTTCCCCCCGTGCCTCAGCAAGCCACTTTGCATGCATATGTGTACTGTCAATATACACATTATATATGAGTGGCGAGCTGAGGCACGGGGGGAAAAGATAGTCTACAGCTAAAAAACTGAAAAGTGGGTGGGGTAATTAGACCCTCTTTGTCTAAAAATAAGGCTAACATACTTTTTATTTACATATTATTGCATACCATGAGCATCTATGGAGTTTTACTTCGTTTTAAGCATATTTAAAAACTAAAACTCTTTAAATAAGAAAAACGGAAAAATATATTTATTTAGGATGACTGAAAATTCACTTACCCCTCTTGCGAGAATCAGTGAGAGTTAGTATGCAGATGTAATACTTGTTCAAAATCAATATCAAAATCTCTTTAAAATGGATAAGTCTACCCGTTAATGCTAAAATTTTTATTTTGGGCTTCCCAAGAAAGCTGCAGTAATTTGTTGAAAAATAGGCAAATTTGCATGGAAACTGTCAGAGGTCCTTTAGGTCTCTGATCTAATTTCATTTTGAGGTAAAACAGGGTCATAGTGACTCATTGTCCAAAGCTATCATGTACATATATCAAATAATCTTAATGGTATGTGTCAAAAATCACTGAACCATAAGATGTAGGTCACAGTGACCTGATATGATTTTGAGGTCTTACATCTGGCTATTGGTATTTTGGGAAATGGAACGGAACAGACCTTTTAGGGAATAAAACACAATGTTAATTTATAAGATTGACAAGGGAGGTTATCATTGCACTTTATTCCATAAAATTATATGCAAATTTAGAAACCAATTCTATTGTGATAATAATTATTAGTTTGAGAAACCAAGAGGGTGGATGGATATGGGGGGAGGTGGAGGCTAGTAGCGGTTCTGTTCCGCAAAATATCAATAGCCTTACATCTGGCCATACTTACATATCCCAAGCTATCATGTTCATACCTCAAAAAGTCAGAACTATAGGCAAAATCACTGGACCAAAGACTTAGGTCGCTGTGACCTACTTTCATTTTGGGATCAAACATCTTGCCATACTGACTTATTATTCCAAGATATGTTCACACTTTAAAAAGTCTTCAAGCTATAAGGCAAAGTCATTTTGACCTACTTTTATTTTGAGGTCAAACATCATGCCATACTGACTTCTTATATCCCAAGCTATCATGTTCATACATTTAGTCTTCAAGATATGTCAAAATCACTGGACCATGAAATATAGGTCATTGTAACCTTTTTGTTTGGCATCAAATTTTGGACCATACTAACATCCTAAGATATGTTCATGCTTTGAATAATCTTAAGATTCAAGGCAAAATCACTGGACCATGATATATAGATCATATAACTGCCTCCAGTAGATCTTCCCCAGAAGCTCATATGTAGCAAGTTTGAATGCTATCCCTTTTGGTTGCTGCCATTCTCATTGAAAATTTGCCCCTCTTAGTATTAGGAAATCTTATATGAATAGACCCCTTTTTGGAAGGGTATCATCAAGGGAAGTTGCAATGTTGTCTATCTTCAGAAAAATGGTGGAAACACCATACACCTCATTTCACTAGAAGAATGTGGATATGCAAGTAATTCTCAAAAGGTTTGTGCACAGACATGATTAAAATATCAATTATTTTAAAACCATTTATGGAGGCATTTATCAATAGTTCTACAGAACAAAGCCACATTTCCAGCGGTTTATCAGTGCCCTGGGAACAGGAATAAGCAGCAACGAATGACTGGCATCACATGAAAAAATACCTTATGGCATAAGTTATGGTATGTGCAAACAGTTGGGACTCAGATCAGCCTGCGCATTCGCGCAGTCTGATCAGAGTCTCTCCTGTTTGCGGTATCAGTCTATGAAGGAAGTGAATAGAGAAGACTGATCAGTCCGAGCAATCGGAACACCGCTCGGCCAATTCCGTGAATCACGGAATTGGTCGAGCGTGCTCCGATTGCAGTTGCGAGCTGATGCACAGAAGAGTACACACTTAGCGCCCCAACAGGCACATGTCGTCTGGCGAAATGACGTCAGACCCAGGGTTGCAACGGTCTGGGAAAACACCTGGAAAATGTTGTTTTTCCAGGTCAGGGAAAAGTCTGGGAATTTTGTGATTGGTCAGGGAAATTTGGAAAGTCAGGGAATTTGAAGATATGTGGCTAGGGCAGTCTTCAGAAAATACGCTTCTTCTGGTCAAGGAAATATAGAGAATTAGATCTGGCCCCGAGGTTATAAAACTTTTTTAGTGCTCAACTCAGCTGTCAGCCTGAGCATGAAAATTTCTCTGCTGATAAATATGAAAATGCCAACTAAAGTTGCCATTTTCATATTCATAAGCAGAGAAAATTCCATACTCAGCTCAACTGAGCATGAAAATAACTGTACTTATCAGTAATTTGCTATTTATTAGCAGGTGAGTTGAGCATGAAAAAAGTTTTATTACCTCGGGACCAGTCTGAGCTGATGCACAGTCTGATTTTAGTATAACAGTACACAGCACCCAAACAGGCACATGCCTGGCGAAATGACGTCAGACCCAGGGTTGCAAAGGTCAGGGAAAACATCTGGAAAGTGAATTTCTTTTCCAGGTCAGGGAAAAGTCTGGGAATTTTGTGATTGGTCAGGGAAATTTGAAAAGTCAGGGAATTTAAAGATATGTGGCTCGGGCAGTCTTCAGAAACTATACTTGAGCCGCGACACGACAAAATCAACAATGTGGTTGTGCGCCCAGCGCAGACTCGGACCAGCCTGGGCATCCGCCCAGTCTGATCAGAGTCTTCGCTGTCCGCATGAAGGTAGCTTAGATCCTTGGCTACCTTTTAAGCGCTTAGTGAAGAGTCTGATCAGACTGGGCGCATGCCCAGGCGATCCGATCTGCACTGGGCGTACAACCACATTGCTGGTTTTCTCGTGTCGCGGCTCACTTATTCTGTTCAAGGGGAAAGGATGAGCTTTATAGAGAGATAGACCAGGTACATCTCCCTCTTAATTAGGGGCTTCTCTTAAAAGAATAAATTTGCGTTTTCCTTTAACAGCTACCACTTATTTTGAAGTGATACAATGATACAATTAGCACTTTTAAGTGAGTAAAATCAACTTTGTGACCTGTAAAACAGTTTGGAAAATTGTAAAATTCAAGGGGAAAATCAGGGAAATGTCAGGATTTTGAAGAAGAGGGTAAGTGGCAACTCTGACCATTCTATCGATGGCGATGTGACGTGCATGTACCCGGTGGGATGAGGTCCTTTTTCGAATGATGCAAATCATTTGTACCCTACCTAGAGGGCACACTACGTTTCAGTGTTACATGCCTTTACTCAGGCCCCGAGGTTATAAAACTTTTTTCATGGTCAACTCAGCTGAGCATGAAATTTAAAATGCCCATTAATATAAAAATACCAAGAAATTCAGCATTTTCAGGCTCAGATAAGCCAGGAAGGCTATTTTTTCTGCTCATAAATATTAAAATGCCAACAATTGTTGGCATTTTAAAAATTATGAGCAGAAAAAATTTCATGCTCAGCTGAGTTGAGCATGAAAAAAGTTTTATAACCTCGGGGCCAGGAATGGTTTCTTCTATCTTTCACTTTTAAAATTAAAATATTGGGACACCATTAAATAATTACCATTATCTCCTCAAATTGAACAGTTTTATTTACAATGCAGTAATATAAACATGCGTCCAAAAGATGGATGAATGCAAAAAGTCTAGTTTTTCATTCTTCATATGGCAGAGCTTGGACGGAACTTCATATTTTTAATTTTGCAGACGTAATTTTGTCGTCTGAAGCATATCACATATTGAAACTCGCCAAAGTCAGCGCTGAATATCTAGATACATGAAATTCTAACACTGTTCGCCCATACAGTATGGTCAACGGTAATATCTAGTGATATATTGAGTGACAAATAAAAAAAACAGACTCAGTAACGTGACGTTATTCAGCGCCATTCGGACGTCATTTTGATTGGTGACGTCAGTTTTCATTTCCATGATGTTAGACGGTGTAACGTCATTTTTTCGCAAAAAACTTACTATATACATGGAGGTATAAATTTCTCTATTATAGTAATAGTTGTTTGCGGGATCTCTCCATGTTATGGCGGAAAACCAGAAAAATCTGAAGGACGCACTTGCTTTTTCGTCGTTACGCGTGTTTAGAGTCGATATAGATTCTTGCTAACAAGTGTTTGTTGCCCAATATATCACTGGTTGTCGGCCAGTCGTAAGTAAATATATCACTTGCGCTTTGCGCTCGTGATATATCCACCTCACGACTAACCTCCAACCAGTGATATATTGGGCAACAAATCACTGTTCGCAAGAATCTTTTTCTTAGCGTTGTTTAGACGTCTATGCAACGCCATAATGTAGATACAATGTTGATTCAACTTTTCTGGGACCAGTAATATATTCACTGACGGCTGACAGACAACCAGTGATATATTGGGCTACAAATCACTTGTTTGCAAGAACGTATTTCGATTCTAACACGCAAGACGAAAACGCAAGTGCTTCCTTCAGATTTGACAACTTTGACTGTAACAGGGGCGTTTATATGTATTTCGTAAGTTTTTGATGCAAGAAAACGACGTTACACCGTCTATCTTCATGGAAATGAAAATTGACGTCATCAAACGAATCAAAATGACGTCCGAATGGCGCTAAGTAACGTCACGCTAGTCCGCACAATGATTTGTCACGCAATAAATCACTAGATTCTACCATTGACTATAGTTAGAATAAACGTTGTATACCATTTAATCATACAATAAATCCTCCAAGACATATTCTGGGACGCTTAAAACATGTTGGCATCGTTAGAACCGCCTCGTCGATGTGATGCTATTGAAATATATTCTGCCCTCATTAAAACTCCCTCTTTGATTTTATTTTAATAAAAGGCCACAGCGTATATCTGTGATAAATGGACCAAATTTGTCCTTAATTTCCGCAAACAGTGTAGACCCAGATCAGACTGCTCCTCTAGGAGCAGTCTGATCAGGCTGTCCAATGTTTACCATTTCATCTGCACCTTTTGGGCACATCACTGCATTAATTGAAAACCAAACAGTTTAATTTTAAGGACAGTTGCGGAAGTTATTTTATGTGTCCCATTTTTATGTTTGTTTTTTACGATATCACAAAAATATGTCGCAGTTAAATCATGTTTACGTTATTCTTTTCTTTTCTTTTCTTTTTTTTTCTAACACAAACAAGGTCCTTCAAAATCCCCACGAAACTACACATCCACACAAACCATATGCGGGCGTAGGGAGAGGTGCAATACCTTCCACACGATCATGCGTTTCAACGTCAAAACACTCAACGTTAGATAAGGCGTGGCCTATTGTCGCTGAACTAATCCCGCCAATGACGTACAGACGTGGCCCAAGTGACACCGCCATTGCGTCGTGTCTTGGTATGTGTAATGACGTAAACGGCTCCCAAACGTCGACGTCGTCCCGGTAACGAAATATATTATCCAGACTTAGAATACTGTCGCCGTCACGTGTCACATAGCCTCCAATATGATAAAGTGCGTCATTAATGTCTATTAGACTTCCATGGCATACGGGTAGAGGAAAGCTGGATCTTTGAGTCCATTTGTTGGTAGCTGGAACATAAGACTCGACACCATCAAGTAAATACCCCTCACCCATGCCTGTCGTTCCACCAACCGCAAAAACTTGTCCTGCGTGCCCCGTAGCAGCTAAACCGACGCGCATTTCATTCATCGAATGGGTGTAATACCATTTATCTTCCTCAACTTTATAAAATTCCATGCTGCTCAGACTGCGGCCCTCATTGTCAACTCCTCCCACAGCGTAAATGACGTTATTCAAAATCAGAGCGACGTGTTCGGATCTTGGCGTCAGCATCCGTGCAATGCTGCTCCACGTGTTATTGACCACGTCGTATCTGTGACACTCCGCTGTAACCGCCATAACGTTGTTTTGATCGCTCGCAAGCGTTCCGCCCACAACATACACATATCCATCAACTGACGCAACTCCGCAGTGGTGCAGCGGCAAAGGCATGGTGGTGCGACCACTCCAGCTGTTTGTTCCGGCTTCATATTGTTGAACTACCTGTGAAATTCCGCTGGCGGTATGGAGTCCACTCTCATCCAATTCAAAACTGTTCAGTCCCCCAAGGACGAGGACTGTGTAAATCCCTGGAGGGGCTGGCAGTTCAGTGATGTCTTTTTCTTCATTAGAACTTGTAGATCGGCTGATACATATTTCATCCTTTGTTGACCTCACACTGTGAGCTGAGTGTGGTCTTGGAATCGATGACGAACTTACTGTCTGTGAAGATGGTGTTGCTGTTTGCTTTGAACTTGAACTGGAGCGAACTTTCATGAGCATATTTTGTGTCGAGGATGAAGTGGTGTCAGCTTGATGTTGCTGGTCTTGTAGACTTCGTGTTGTAGCTGGCATCGTCATGCTTGGTTTACCTCGGGCTGTAATTGGCCTTGTTAGGCTTGGCCCCGTTCGAGCTGTAACTGGCGTGGTCATACATTCGCGCATGAGCGCATGATGCTTGAATGCGTCGTATAGCATGTTCTTACATTCTGGAATTTCAAAGATATACTGAACGGGCTCCACCTCAGATACAATTTTATCGGGAAGAATATGAATAAATCTGATAAGGCTCATCAGAGGAACTATATAATTCAGCCGGTCCTGGTGGTTAAAGTCGATCCATGACGCACAGGCGTGAAACATTTCTAACTCGGATCCGGCCACAACCCGATCAGATAAAAGGATGTCGTACACTTGTTGAAAATCGCACTCAAGAAATGCTGCTGTATTTGTAAACTCCAGAAAGTTCTGCTTGAAATACTTGTCTATATTTGCAGTAATGTCTAGAAGACTATATTTATGTGCTATATAGCGATTCTGTAGGACATTTTTCAAGTTAACTTCTTTCAAGTATTCTTTGCATTTTTCAATAATTATCCGAATATCGAGCTCTTTAGCAATTTTGAGCAAAGAATCAACGTTGTGCTCAGAAACATGTAGGCGCTGAGTATAGAAAAACTTCAGAACATCGTTCATGGCTTCTGCACTGACGTCAGAGATTTCCAGCTCTGTTGAAATGTTAGCGAGACGATCCTCTTCGTCTTTTGTGAATATACCACAAGCAACAGCCATTACAAGTTTATGAGCTAAGAACTGACGCCCTCCTGCCAAAATCCTAACGTCACATAACTGTTGATTTTGCCAAAGATTGTAAATATTTCTAGAAACAACTGACAAAGCCTCGGTGCTTGTGGAGGCCATGGCACTTGGTATCGCTCTAACAGGCGTTATGATATAATCTAAATAGTCTTCACTTGACCTATTTGATTTACTGATGTTATGCATTGACGTTCTGTCTTCACTAAGGGCCCTCAGTGAAGGCGTTACCTGTGTACCTGAATGTTCTGAACCCTGTCTTGGTATTGGTGATATAGATCTTGATTCTTGCCTGTGACTGAGTTGGGCTCCGGCGCTAGCTCTCCGGGATCTGGCTGGTGACGATTCGTCTCTCGTTGGTATCTCGTCGTTGAAAAATGCCGACAGGTGTTCACGTCGCGACCTGATCTTCCCTGGTGATCGCGGCTTGTGCGTGTTTCTTATCATTTTCTTTCACAATATTGTCAGAGATTCAGCCATTTTATGAAAAGCGTCAATGTTTACACCATTTCCTGTTGAGTGAGGAAGTGACGTCTGGAAAGACGTAAGCGACGTCGATATTCGCGGAGTGTCCCACGACGTATAAATTAGCACATTTATTGCGCCAGAAGGGTATGCACAACATAACTCCTTGACATAAGGGTGCACCAGTATACCCATAAGTGTATACTGGACCACAGTGCGACTATGCCAATATTGGCCATGCATTTAATTGGTAGATGTAGATGTAGATGTAAATGACCTTGATCCGCCAAGTAGGCGTTTCAGGAATCATCATTCACATGCATTTCAAAACCCATTAACTGGGGCTGACGTTTTCAAGTCCAGTTTCTTACCCCAGACTATTATAAATTGGAATTCTCTGGCAGATTCTCTTATTTGTGCTGCTGAGTGTGCAGAGGATTCACTTACTAAGTTAACTTCTCTTGTAAGAGCTAGGGACTAGCTTCCCTGATCTCAGGTCCTGGTGAACGATTGTCCTTGGATGTATCACCAGTAAACAATTTCTGGTTCTGATTATATCCGTTGTTTTACGGCTCTGGAAAAAGTAGTTTGTGGACTTGACACCAAAGTAGCCAGTTTCTGTTGCTTTAATTTTAAAAAGAGTTGGCATAAACCTTACTGCGGTTATTTTTTTAGATTAAGTTGATCACCCTTAAAAGTATAAAATGAGCCGCGACACGAGAAAACCAACAATGTGGTAGTGCGCCCAGCACAGACTCAGATCAGCCTGGGCATCCGCCCAGTCTGATCAGAGTCTTCGCTGTCCGCATGAAGGTAGCTTAGACCCTTAGCTACCCTTTAAGCACAAAACGAAGACTCTGATCAGACTGGGCGGATGTCCAGGCTGATCTGAGCCCGTGCTGGGCGCACTACCACATTGTTGGTTTTCTCGTGTCGCGGCTCAAATATTTAGTAAATCATGACCACAGCCTTTGAAATGAGATGCGGCCAAAGATACTGGACATTTCACTCAAAAACCACAGAGGAGGTTCGCAGAAAGATCCAAGCAGCCATTCGAGAATGTGATGAACTCCTGATCATGGTCAAGAAACTGAAACTAAGGTGTTTTAGTCAGGTCCCAATGTCTTCTGGTTTAGCAAAGACGATTCTACGGGGCACTGTGAAAGGAAAAAGAAGAAGCGGTAGGCAGAAGAAGATGTGGGAAGACAATATTAAAGAGTGAATAGGGATAGACTTTTCCAGCTCAAAAAGGGAAGCTGAAAACATTACAAGCTGGAAAGGATTATTGCGAAATTATCTGTGGTGCCCTTACGACTTTGCAAGGTTATAGGATAGAACAGAATTTTACACTGCGTTACTGTTGTTTTCTAAATATTTCTCTTTTTTATCATGTCTATTTCTGTCATTCTGAAAAAAAAACTTCAGTGATATGCTTTTTATTTGAATAGAAACGGAAAAAGTGCGACCAGTCATACGTTCTTTTCTCTTTATACTAGCCACATACACTAAAAATCCGTAGGTATTACGGTAGAATACCTGGCAACCAGCTGCCAGTTTATTTTCCGTTATTTTTACGGGCGCCCGTAAACATTGGCAGGAATCAACACGCAGAGTAGGGTATAATAAGACAGGTATTGTTTTGGTCCTGTAGCCCTTCAACACTATAAAGGTATTTCTGAGCACGGTCAGTTAACAAAACTCTACCGTATCCAGGGGCGTAACTAGGGGCAATTTCATAATACGCACAACCATGTTTTATTCTCTACTTCTTGAAGGGAAAGCTAGTATTTCAGCCACTTTGGTAATTGGTATTGAAATCTTGTCTAATTTATAAATTTTCAGCATGCAAATATGCAGGTGCGTTTTGAAATTTTGTCAATTTTGACAAAATTTCAATACGCACTTGCGTATTTGCCGTATAGGTAGCTACGCCCTTGGTATCGTTGTATCGTGATTTCAAAAATGATATACAGGAAGGCGACAGTAAAAATAATGGGAAAATGACTGGCAGCTGGTTGCCAGGTATTTTACCGTAAAATATACGGAATTTTTTTACAGTGTATGGAATAGAGCACCTTACTTGACCAATTCACATATCGCTCTAAACGGATAGTTTTGGAGATCATTTTGGATTTTTTGCCAATTTCAGGAGTTTGGAGTGAGCTCCGGCAGTGATTCATCTCGGCAGGAGTGCATGTTTCATTGAAAAAAAAAACTTTCTGACATACCACACTTTTCATGTTCTGAATTTGCTGTTTATTTTCAAAGACGGTTAATGTCTGCTCCAAGACTTTAGCTCTAACGTCACCGCAATCAGAAACCGCATGGGTAGAACCTGCTTAGATTGCTCCTGATCTGGAATGTGCTTTTACTTCCAAATTCAATTTTTAGCAGCTTAAAGAATGAAACATCACAAGATTTGAAAAATGACATCTATAGTGGGTTTGTGAATACAAGAAAATGACTTTCGAACAGTGAAATTTGAAAAACTGTACATCTGCACAGTTTGATCTTTCGAAATATAGGCATAAGTTCATCACGATCTACAGATGGTCGATGTGCATTCGCAGGCTTCAATATTCGTGTAAGGCATAGTTTCTTCTGACACGGCTCTTGTTCTTGTTGTTTCCATTCTCATAACGTCTGACGCGGCTCGGTATTGGAGTAAAGTTTTTAAAAATGCAAACGGCCACCACTGGTACGCGGCCACCACTGGTCGCACGCCAGTATCATTTCATGAGCCGGATAGGTGCGCCCAGCGAAGACTCAGTTCAGCCTGGGCAGTCGCCCATGCTGACAACGAAGACTCTGACTAGGCGGATGCTCAGGCTGATCTGAATCTTCGTTGGGCGCACATGCCACTTTGTAGATTTTGTCGTGCGACGATGAATAAAGAAGAAAATCATTGTTTATCTGCTTTCCATTTCTCTTTGACGTTTTTACATTCAATTCAGAATATCCACGTGGTGATCTGATGGGAAAGGGCTGGCCCATTGGCTTATCGCTTCGCTTGTCTTGTATTGTTTCGTGTGTCGTCTTCATTTTGGCCGCGACACGAGAAAACCAACAATGGAGTTGTGCGCCCAGCGCAGACTCAGATCAGCCTGGGCATCCGTCCAGTTTGACCAGACTATTTGATAAGTGCCCAAAGGGTAGCTAAGGGTCTAAGCTATCTCCATGCGGACAGCGAAGACTCTGATCAGACTGGGCGGATCTGAGTCTTCCCTGTGCGCATAACCACATTGTTGGTTTTGTCGTGTCGCGGCTCCGATGATTTTTTCCTTTCCCATTTGGTGTTTAGAGCAGGCTGTGAAAAGCGATTGTTTCGGGTTCTGATTGTTACATTAATGTCATCTATTTTAAATTTTAATTACAGAAATTTCTCTGAGATTAAATTCCACTACATGATAGTATGTTATTTGAACCGTGACACGACTAAACCAACAAAGTGGTTGTGCGCCAAGCGCAGACTCAGATCAGCCTGGGCATCCGCCCAGTCTGATGTGAGTCTCCGCTGTCGGCATGGAGCAAGCTTATACTCTTAGCAACCCTTTAAGCGCGCCGCCAAGATTCTGATCAGACTGGGCGGATGTCAAGGCTTGACTGAGTCTTTGCTGGGCGCACATGCCACTTTGTTGGTTTTGTCATATCGCGGTTCGACTATGTTATTTCAAGAGTTCCTGTAATTTAGTTTTTCCATGGTTACAAGAGTAATATTCTGTTATTTATTGCTTAGTATTTTGTTCTGAAGCAATTTCAATAATCCCAACCGTCTATTTGATATCTGCAAAATCTATTAGAACGCGTTTACAGGAAAACTTTATAGAGTCTCATGGGCTTTGCGACATTATCATTAATGAATGTTTCCAATGATTGGGCCGCGTCCTGACGAAATCTTTCTTTATAGTACATATGCGAAATTCGCATTTTAGACCAGCACGCGCAAACCAATAGCACAGACTGGTGGTCACGATACACATATACTGTTATGACAATAATCATATATATTTCAAAACGTAAACTACACATGACCAGACTGCACGTTGAGCAAAAAGTTGATACCGGCAAGCGCAGCTCGAATATGAGTTCAGGTTTTGCTATGAAGTGTGATACATATTGATTGCATTCTTTCAGAATATAAACGGTTGGAAATATATACGCAAATCCATTTTATAACAAAATGGAAGGACCAAGGTAATGACATACTGTTTTTAACAAATACATATAAAGGGATATTAAAGAAACATTTAAGCAACACGACTAAATTTTGTATATATATGCCTAATTGTATCGTTGACATCTGAAAATTTTGCGGACAATTATTTTACAATTCCTGGTAACGTATTGTAACAGGGTGATAAACTTTGAATTCCGCATTTTTAATAGATGAACGGGAACATTTATTGAAGTAAACTAAACAAACAGAAAAATATTAAAATAAACGACCTGATATGCTGGTGGTCATGGCATCACCCAAAAGAAATCTTTCTTGCCATAAGAAACTTTCATGGAACAACATATTAACACTAAACAAGACAGTGAGCGCTTGCAATGTGTTGGACTATGGCCGACTTTCTCACCAGCTGCTGTCTTAGCACGGCCCGTCATTTTTCAAAGCATTTTATTCGGAGGCAAGTAGGAAGTGGGGCAGGGGAGATGGGGGATCAGGCGGGAAACAGTTTGCGTTTCGTAGTTTTTTTTTATTATTATTAATAATTTTTGCACACGCCAGCCTTGTCATGACATGCATGCTCTTCAATAATTTGAGTCCGCATACTGCGTACCGCATTTCTTCGCTTATAAGACGGAGGTTTTCTCTTCCAAAATAATCCAAACAATCTAGATCCGTCTTATAAGATGGATCTAGATTTTTGGAATGGTTTATCCCCCCCCCCCCCCCCCCCCAAAAAAAAAAAAAAAAAAAAATCTAGATCCGTCTTATAAGACGGATCTAGATTTTTGGATTGTTTTGGAAGAGTAAAACATCTTATAGTAGAATTTCATACGAATTAGATTTTGGGGTCATTCTAGAGAGCGGAAAACCTGTTTTATAGCCGAATAACTACGGTATTTGCGCACGCTGATCTGAGCATGCGCAGTTGTCTACTAGGGTTGAAGACCGTTTTTCTCTCGATGCGACTCACACCGTACTTTTTGGTTTCAGCACCAGGCAAGATCTAGAAATCAAAAAGGAGCCTCTGCCGGCCGGTAAGTTCTGTCAGCACATCTCAACCCGGCAATGTGACGATCACAAAAAATGCCTGCTTTTTTGTCAGTTTTGATCATTGTGCCCCTAGACAGGGGCGGATCCAGGAATTTCGGATAGGGGGTTCAAATTAGCTCAAGGGGGGTTCGATTTATGCAGTTTGACCAATTTTTCCTGAAATTCCCCATGAAAATAAGAAAATTTGGGCTGAGAGGGGGGGGGGGGGGGGTTCGTTTGAACCCCCCGAACCCCCTCTGGATCCGCCACTGCTAGAGTTTAAGGTTAATGGTTACCGGAAGCTGTCAAGAGTAGATTTTCCCATAGCAGATCTTTCTCTCCACAATGGCTACGGATTTTCTAAAGTGGAAACTTTTCCGCTTCCCATCTCCCCGGAAATATGACTACATGTACATAATCAATTCCACTCCTAACCCACCCAGCATGGGAAAAAGCTTACTGAATAAGAAATTTAATGTTTAAATTTAAATGCGCATGTAAGGCTAAGCTGTTAGCGGATAGCTGTGAAAGGCGAATACATTTCAAAGTTCGAACAGGGTTCTTTTTTCAGCTTTGCAAATTTCGGATAGTCAGTTTAGCATTTTAAAGAAGTACGTGGTACACTTATCCTTATTTTGCCCTATCGAAACAATGTCGAAAGAGAAAACACACACCCTGAAAAAAAAAGAAATGGTGATAACCGTACTTACATAAACATATAATTACAGATATCACTATTTCGAATTATTGATATCACTATTTCGAATTATGGATCTCCATAAATGATTATGGCTAGACACAAATAATTAGGGATATCTATTAACAGGGACTAAATAGTAAAACGTCACCCATTTAAACAGACCGTCAGGAAAAAATACTGTTTTGCAGCGGCTGACTTATTGGACTATTAAACACACAAAGGACTTCTATGATTAAGGCGAGGATTTTCCTCATTAGACCGGCGCGACAGATCCGAATTTTCAAAAGTATAAAGTGTGCAAATTTTTCTTAGCAGAGCTTCCACAAATATGTAAACCGTATGAAATCAGATCATTTGTGATTCAGACCCAAAGACATGGGGAGATAATCCAGTCTGACCCTACCTACCCTAAATTCAAGGTTTTCGCATACCTCATCTTTTGAGGTAATAAAAGTATTGAAACCAGTCATTCATTCCATACATTTTTGTCATAAATGCATGCTAAATACACGCATATCACAATACAAAGCAATGATTTTCTTCTTGTTACGCCTGACTGGCATTCGAACATGCAAAACCATAGTTACACTTCCGGTCAAAACGGCCAAAGTAGAACGCTTCACTATAATTAAGGTACAAGTACTTTCGCCCCCCCCCCCCCCCCCCCCCCCCCCGTGACCCAGCATTTCCTTCATGCAGCGGACTTATGTGATCCAAGTATGCAATATATATGAGTGGGAAGCTGGGTCACGGGGGGGAACGATACTCAGTAAGCCAAAGAAGAAGAATGGTCAACAGTAGCACTGTGATCTTCAAGGATTATATTGTGTACCATGACCTTGAAATGAGGTCAAGGTCACATATATATAGTCAAAACTATCCAGTGTTGTCTGTTATGTAAGTAATGTAAGTCAAAAAAGGTGAAATGTATACAATAGATCATTATTTCAACGATCAGTTTGAGGATAAATTTACAATTTATCTCAACAATGACGTCAACGTCAACGTATGTTTAACGAGCTTTACATAGACACAGATAGTTGAAAATTCATTTGTCATGCAAGTTACATGTCATAGTCAAAAATGCAAAGCAGAAGTCAGTGATCCGTATAACTTTTTTATCGTGGGGAAAATTCACGCCTTAACCATAGAAGTCCTTCCCCAGGTTTCATACATCGCTCAATCAAACAGAGTAGACTCTTGTCAGACTGCGCGGATGCGCAGGCTGATCTGAGTCTTCACTGTTTGCATCTGCCATGGGCCATGCTGATCTGTATCTTCACTGTTTGCATCTGCCAAGGGCCAATGCTTTTCTGAAGGTGCGGCTAAAATCCTTTTATTACAGGCGAAGTCAACGTTGGTTTTGAGCCCGGAGAATCCAAACTTGTTCGATCCAGGCCTGGGGGCAAATGGCCCTCGACAGAGTCCGACCCTCCCGCTTATAACGAGGCGATCAGGGAAGAGGGAGACGGGATGGACATCGACTTAGAGGGGCCAGAGTCAGAAGAGGGGCAAATCATGCTTATGGTCAGTTTTCAGTTTAAGGCGGGTGAAATGATATATGGCACGAGAGGGAACTCGGCAGTTTGAACTTTTCAATTTTTTGCTATCCGCCCTTTGTTTAAAGGGAAACAACTTTTTGTGACTTCACAGTTTGCTTCCGGGGGCCTGGATGACGTAGCCCTTCAGAAGTGGGGTTTATTCTTTTTATTCCATTCAGAGCAAATTCGTTTAAGATTTCACCTCTGTTGAGAAAGCGAGGCAAGAAAGAAAATTATCGGATTGCTTGCCCTGAAAGTGTACAGCACAATAAAAGACCTGTGAGAAGGGTTGGAAATACTTTCAGGTAACAGTGGCCACTGTGAAACTTGGAAGACTTAATATGGTTTAAAAAACTCATGCTTCTAATGTGCGAGAGTGTATATGGTTTGAACATGTTTGGTGCGTGTGTGTGTGACTGCTTGCGTGCGTATATGTTATGAGGAGGGAGAGGGAAATAGAGTTGCTCCATAGAAAGAAATGTTTTGTCAGAGTTTCGGCTGGTCAGACCAGCCTGCTCAGCGCACAGCCCGGTCAGAGTATATATGAAATGCCTGGTAGGAGTTTGTGATTCGGAATACCAAATCTACGAAGATGAGCCAACTGCAAATATTCTGACCAGGCTGTGCTTAATCTGGTCTCTGCGATCTCAGATCACATTAAAAAAAGGCGCCAGAAATGACAATGGTTGAATCTGCTAACAGCATAGACCCCGATGAACCGCCTCATCTGGATTTACACTGTTTGCCCTCTAGTTTTTGAATTCTCAGTATAATATGGCTTGAATGATTTAATCATTCAGACTACAAAATTTTACCTGTGCAAAATTTAAATCAGACGACAAAATTTTACCTCTGCAAAATTAAAAAAAAATATGTTTCACAATTTTACCTCTGCAAAATTAAAAAAAATATGTTTCATTATGAAACATATTTTTGTTGAATTTTGCAGAGGTAAAATTTTGTAATTTTACCTCTGCAAAATTAAAAAAAAATATGTTTCACAATTTTACCTCTGCAAAATTAAAAAAAAATATGTTTCATTATGAAACATATTTTTGTTTAATTTTGCAGAGGTAAAATTTTGTCGTCTGTATTTTGGCGCCAAAATGATTAACCTGTATCCTTTCAGCTACGAGACGTAGTTCGGAAGTGCACCAATGTAAACCCACTGAAGAGACCCACAGCTAAAGAAGTCTTAGAGATGCTGGAAGAAGTTGCGCCGGCGGAGTATTTTGAAGACGACTTTGAAATTCCCGACGACGACGATGACGAAGATTATGACGATTATGGACTGGAAAAGAGAATCTCTGGCAAAGAACTCAAAGAAGATTGAGAAATAGAACATCATCTGTTCACCAGTGCCTACAGCGTTTTTGTCATTTTTTTTCTTTGTGCCTTTTATCCCCGGGATTTGAGTGTAAAAAAGGAAGTGACGTCCGATTCTAATTGTTGGTCAGTTTGACCTGTGTGATCTATATTTTATGGTCCAGTGATTTTGCTTCTTATTTCTGCCACTATTTTGTGATTGCGGAGCTATCATAGAACTTATTTAATCTCTACAATGATCAACGCAATGTATTACTTTTATCCTTAAGCTCAATACCAAACATTAGTCAACGACAGCCCAGATCTTAGAAACAAACACCAGTATAATACTTGCGGGTTTGAAATTTATTAAAAATAGCGGCAGATTCAAGCAGGAACCTTAGTACAACCTGAAAAGAGCTATTTTTTTCTATTCAGTTCCTTGGTCAAGAAAGCTATTTGGTCACAAAATTAAATGTATATTTTCTCTTATTAAATGTTTTTCTTTAAAGGACTTGAAATGTTACATACTAACAATGTACCATGACATTGTATGTTGGAACTGCTGGGAGAGGACTATCTAATTTTGTTACAACTTGTGTCCAATCCCGTTGTGTTTATACAATAAGATTTGTTTAATCTAATCTAACGTTAGTCCATAAAAACAAACTGTTGTTGAATACATGCTCTTTCGGTGCCATCACAAGGAAGTTTAATTCCACATCGTTAATTTTCCTGTAGCAGATTTTAGTTGGGTCGAGCCGGGTAACTTCGGCCAGCAGGTAAATTCTGACATACCATGGCAAACAGTGAAAATCCTGGTGAGACGGCTCATCCGTCTCATCAGGATTTTTACTGTTTGCCAAGTTAATTTTGTTGTAATTCCAAACAACTGACATATAAAAGAAAAATGTCACCGTCCGAATTTACTCACAGTCCGAAGTTACCAGACTCGACCCTATATTTTCATTATTTTCATGTTCACTAGAAATTCTTTTTTTTCTTCTTCTTCTTTTTTTCGCTCCTCTGTCCAAGCAACAAGTCTGAGGGGCGTCGCGTGAAAACGGACTGGCCTCCAATGTATGTACAAAAAATGAGCCGTGACACCATAAAACCAACAAAGTGTCATGTGCTAAGCGAAGGCTTGGATCAGCCTAGGCATCCGCCATGTCTTATTAAAGTCTTCACTGTTCGCATGGAGCTAACGTGAAGACTTGCGTACAATTTTAACGTATCTATATAATTATTGTAAAGGTTCTGATGCGTTCAGTCAAACACCTGCTTCGTTTCTCGCTCTTTTTCATTTTTTAGTGTTCACAACACACATTTTTCATATTTAAAACAGCCTCGCGGGCATCTGCCAGGAATGGGCGGGCCCTTCTGCTTTTCGCTTGTCTTGTTTTGTTTTGTGTACCGTCTTTTTCATCATTTTTTTTAAAATTAAATATTATTAAATTTCCTTTCCCGTTTGTTGTTTAGGGCGGAATGTGCTAAACGACTGTAGTTCGTCATACATATTCCTTTTAATCACTAGCTATTGATGCGTCATGAATGTCAAAAATTTCTGCCATGGCTGTGGTAGGTCTGCTATCAGCGAAATGTGCTGAAGGGCCGCAAAGTCATTAAACAGTAGCATTACAAGTGCAAGAAAATGTGTAAGAATCTGAATCATTTTTTTTTTCTTCTTATTCTTTTCTCCGCTGATAGGTACATTTTTTAATAAACCCCGAAAACAATGGTTTGCAGGACATTCATTTATTTATTTAATTCATTTACCAAATCTTGTGTCCGCAACTCCTCCTAGACGTGTCATCCGATTTTCTCAAAACTTTGCGTCCTTGTTCTGGTATGAAGATGAGCATGTGGTTTTGGATTTTGGATTCAACCATTTTTCACAAAGTTACAGCCCCTTTTGGACTTAGAATTTCCATATAAAAAGCTTGTGTCTGCAACTTCTCCTTGACGCCTCCGATTTTTTTCTCAAAACTTTTCATGTTTTCTTGATCTGGTATGAAGATGTGCATGCGCATTTGAACTTTTTGATTCGAACATTTTTCATGGAATTACAGCCGTTTTGGACTTAGAATTTTCATATAAAAGATTGTATCCGCAACTCATCCTATAGGCCTCATCTGATTTTTTTTTTCAAAACTTTGCATGTTTTCTTGGTCTGGTATGAAGATGTGCATGCGCATTTGAACTTTTTGATTCGAATATTTTTCATGGAAATACAGCCGTTTTGGACTTTGAATTTCCATAGAAAAGA
This sequence comes from Ctena decussata, assembly GCA_963989385.1. Classification (NCBI taxonomy): domain Eukaryota; kingdom Metazoa; phylum Mollusca; class Bivalvia; order Lucinida; family Lucinidae; genus Ctena; species Ctena decussata. The sequence continues at coordinate 44,202,019 of OZ022512.1, forward strand.
TTGTATCCGCAATCCTCCTAGACGTCTCATCCGATTTTTTTTTCAAAACTTTGCATGTTTTCTTGGTCTGGTATGAAGATGTGCATGCGCATTTGAACTTTTTGATTCGAACATTTTTTATGGAATTACAGCCGTTTTGGACTTAGAATTTCCATATAAAAGATTGTATCCGCAACTCCTCCTAGACGCCTCATCCGATTTTCTGAAAACTTTGAATATTTTCTTACTCTGGTATAATGAAGTGCGTGTGCGTTTGGATTTTCGGTTCGATTATTAGCTCACCTGAGCACGAAGTGCTCAAGGTGAGGTATTGTGATCGGTCTTTGTCCGTCGTCCGTCGTCCGGTCGTGCGTCCGGCGTCAACTTTTGCTTTAAACAACTTCTTCTCCAAAACTGCTAGCCGGATTTCAAAATAATTTCACAGAAATGTTCCTTGGGGGACTCTCTACCAAAATTGCTCAAATGGTTACGCTCCGCTGAACAATATGGCCGCCAGAGCTAAAAATAGAAAAACCTTTAAACGACTTCTCCCCCAAAACTGCTGAGCCGATTTCGAAATAATTTCACAGAAATGTTCCTTAGGAGACCCTCTACCAAAATTGCTCAAACGGTTCTGCTCTGCTGAACAATATGGCCGCCAGAGCTAAAAATAGAAAAACCTTTAAACAACTTCTCCTCCAAAACTGCTGGGCAGATTTTGAAATAATTTCACAGAAATGTTCCTTAGGAGACCCTCGACCAAAATTGCTCAAACGGTTTTGCTCCGCTGAACAATATGGCCGCCAGAGCTAAAAATAGAAAAACCTTTAAACGACTTCTCCTCCAAAACCGCTGGGCCGATTTTAAAATAATTTCACAGAAATGTTTTTAGGACACCCTCTACCAAAATTGCTCAAACGGTTCCGCTCCGCTGAACAATATGTCCGCCAGAGCTAAAAATAGAAAAACCTTTAAACAACTTCTCCTCCAAAACTGCTGGGCCTATTTTGAAATAATTTCACAGAAATGTTCCTTAGGAGACCCTCTACCAAAATTGCTCAAACGGTTCTGCCCCGCTGAACAATATGGCCACCAGAGCTAAAAATAGAAAAAAAAGCTTTAAACATCATCGTTTCTAAAGCCAATGGCTCGATTTCAAAAAAATTTCACAGAAATGTTTTACTCATGGCTCTGACAAAAAATTGCTCAGACGGTTCCGCTCCGCTGAACAAAATGGCCGCCAGAGCTAAAAATAGAAATAAATCTTAGAATGGCACAGAGGGCACAGTTATGATCCAATCATCATGAAACTTTGGTCAGAATGTTTATCTTAATGAAATCTAGACCATCTTCGAAACTGGGTCATGTTGGGTCAAAAACTAGGTCACTGGGTCAAATCTTAGAAAAACCTTGTGCACACTCTAGAGGGCACAGTTATGATCCAATCTTCATGAAACTTTGTCAGAATGTTTATTTATATAAAATCTAGGCCAAATTTGAATCTGAGTCTTGTGGGGTCAAAAACTAGGTCACTAGGTCAAATATTAGAAAAACCTCATGTACACTCTAGAGGGCACAGTTATGATCCTATCTACGTGAAACATGGTCAGAATGTTTACTTTCATGAAATTTATACCAGATTTGAAACTGGGCCATGTCAGGTCAAAAACTAGGTCACTAGGTCAGTTCTTAGAAAAACAGTGTGAACGCTTTTGATGACACAGTTTTGTTCTAATCTTCATGAGACTTTGTCAGAATGTTTGTCTCCAACGAATCTGGACCAAGGGTGCAACTTGGTCATGTTGGGTCAAAAAGTAGGTTACTAGGTTAAACCTTAGAAAAACATTGTGTACACTCTAGAAGGCACAGTTTTGATAACTTTGCCAGAATGTTCATATCCAAGAAATCTAGACCAGGTTTGGAACTGGGTCATGTAGGGTCAAAATCTAGGTCATTAGGCCAAATCTTATAGAAACCTTAGGTACACAATAAAGGGTTCATTTTCCATTTAATCTTTGTGAAACTCTGTCAGTCATATGGATGTCTCTGAGGTTAAGTTCACAGGATATTCAGGTGAGCGATCCAGGGCCATCATGGCCCTCTTGTTTTTCATGGTGTTACAGCTGTTTAGGACTTAAAATTTACGTGTAACTGACTAAGACCCTTGTGTCCACAACTCCTACCACATATTTGAAATTATATAGATTGTTTTGCCATGACTTTAATTTTCATTTTCTTGACAGAGTTTTGCCCCTTTTCGACTTTGGCATTTTTTCAACTAATGAACCCTTTGACCGAGAGAGCTGATTTTTGGTATACTTATAGTTTTTGATATGTTGATCATTTTTATGCTGGGTCCATTATTTACAGAGTTATTTCTCTTTTTAGGTGGTAGAAATTCCTGTCTTGTGTCTGCAACTCTGCCTACATCGTTCCTTTAAATTATTCTAAATTATGCAGATTGTCTTTGATATGGAGATGTGGTTTTGGATTTTTGATTGGTTTATTTTTGGTAGAGGTATAACCCTTGCTCTCTTAGATATTGCGCATGCAACTCCTGCCACATTTTTATGGGACTGATTTTAAATGATGTTGGTTGTTTTACCATGACTGATCATGACTTGACGATGAGCATGAGATTTCAGATGTTTCATTGTTTTTTTTTTTGTTTTTTTTGTTGTTTCTTTTTAGAGAGAGTTATCCCCTATTTCGACTTCAGCCAAATGTCGGGTAACATGTGGCCTATGGCTTTTTATCATATGACGTCGCATCTGAAAGTGTAATAAAGCCATGCATTAAAAACGATAATCCACTAGTGGATTAAATATGCAAATTACGTCGTAACATTATACGTTGACGTCCATTAAAACGTGGCGTTTTCTAATGGCGAAATCGTGACGTTTTAGTGCAAATTTTGCTGATAAAATGCGATTTTAGTGTCATATGATAAATAGAATCTTGCATTCGTGCATCTGTATTATTGAATTTATTAAACTCGTTGGGGAAAACCGATAAGATGCTCGGCAAAGCCTCGCATCTTATCTTTTTCCCCAACTCGTTTAATAAATTCAATAATACACGAGCACTCATGTAAGATCCTCCATTTATTTCACTTTTACTGTATTTGCATAGAAATTCCTGTAAGCAAACAGTGTGTACTCTTATCAGGGGCCGTATTCATAAAACAACTTAAGTGGTTGCTATGCGGTTGCTAAGGCTAAATTTCTTTGAAGGAGATTCCCTACAACTATGAAATTTGCTCTGGAGGAACAGTCTTACAAAGACTGTTCCTCCAGACCAAATTTCATAGTTGTAGGGAATCTCCTTTATAGATATTTAGCCTTAGCAACCGCATAGCAACCACTTAAGTGGCTTTATGAATACGGCCCCTGACACCGCGTTTTACAGCGTTTGTACTGGGTCTGCACTGTTTGCATATTTCCCAAAAACGGGTATCCGGTCTAAAAAGGACCCAAAAGCTCAAACGCATGAACCTGTAGACCAAAGCTACTTTTGTCTTGTAAAATTCTATTGCTTAAAATGTGGTAGGGCGGGCGATGATGACCGTCGAAACTTTCGGCAATAGGGCGCCCTACTGGTATTGAATTAATGTAATCTAAAGGCCTGCTTTGCTTTCAGTAGGTCCAGGACGGTAGTTGTTCTCGTTTATCATATTTTCCTCTTCTCCCTCTCGCTGGAAGACGGCTAGATATAGACTGAAATTAGTCTTAAAGGGCCTTTAAACCAAAGCAACCAACCAACCTGCTGCTTAATCCTTCAAGAGCCAGAAATGAAAACAATTAAATTTGCAAACATCTTCGACGAAACGTTTGAAATTTTGTAGAAGTAAATTTTGTCGTCGTCTTTTTTTTTTTTTTTTTTGACGTTTTAAGGTATTTGAGCCGCGACACAAGAAAACCAACAAAGTGCTTGTGCGCCTAGTGCAGACTCAGATTAGCCTGGACATTCGCCCAGTCTGAACAGACTCTTCGCTAAGCGCTTAAAGGGTAGAAGAGTCTAAGCTACCTCCATGCGGACAGCAAAGACTGATCAGATTTGGCGGATGTCCAGACCCCGAGGTTATAAAACTTTTTTCATGCTCAACTCAGCTGAGCATGAAATTTTACCTGCTAATAAATAGCAAATTACTGATAAGTACAATTGTTTTCTTGCTTGTTTTGTTGAGTATGTAATTTTCTCTGCTTATGAATATGAAAATGCCAATATTAGTTGGCATTTTCATATTTATCAGCAGAGAAAATTTCATGCTCAGCTGATTTGAGCCTGAAAAAAGTTTTATAGTCTCGGGGCCAGGCTGATCTAAGTCTGCGCTAGGCGCCTAGCCACTTTGTTGGTTTTCTCGGGTCGCGGCTCATTCGGACAATATCGCATGAACTACTTAGACTTTTATGTGCCAGGTTGGTGCTTCAGATGATATATAAGAAACCGCTAAACTGACATTTCCACCAATCTATCCCATATGGCTATAGGAGTTTGTCCAAACTCAGATGGGGCAGTGACCTATAAATAGATATCTATATATAGGTCACTGGATGGGGTCAATTAAGCAATAAACAACGGACAGAAAAGAAAACCAAATACTGTGCATCTAATTAACATCGGCATTATTTACATTTATCCAACAACCTGTCCTGGACCAATATTTGCCCCTTCTCTGAGGAGATAACCAGAAAATGTAGACCAACAGCAGTGAACCGCCATATTGGAACTCCAGGCTCCATGAACTTTGACCCAGACATTGTCCCCTTGTGTCAGATGGGCGATGACGAGGTTACTTCCGGCTCCGTGCCATTTTCCCGCCCCGGAGTATATCTCTGCCAAAAGGTTTCCGCTTACTAGCAATTCTGTCTCGATAAAATTGTCGACTTCTGACAAAATGTTGACATAGAACATGTAGGTCCCACTCACAGGAACATAGAATATCCCTGTTGTATTGTTGTAATGATGGCCAATATTTGTTAAAAGTTTTCCGAAGACGATTTTCTGATTTGCGGCGAGGTTTGTGACGTGCTGAGCAACTCTAGCTGAAAAACCTACTTCGAATTCCGCCAAGGTCCCCAGCTGCCTACAACCAGAACGAACAGTTTCTGGGGCCGTATTCATAAAGCCACTTAAGTCGTTGCTATGTGGTTGCTAAGGCTAAATATCTATAAAGGAGGAGATTCCCTACAACTATGAAATTTGGTCTGGAGGAACAGTCTTACAAGACTGTTCCTCCAGACCAGACTGTTCCTCCAGACCAAATTTCATAGTTGTAGGGGATCTCCTTCAGAGAAATTTAGCCTTAGCAACAACATAGCAACCACTTAAGTCGTTTTATGAATACGGCCCCAGTATTACTTTATATTTTTGTACTCTCCCACTTATCACAGGCTTACGAATACATCCAGTTCACCTCAGTAAGCATTTGATACTGAAACAATGTCTTGAAACCGCGTTACAGCTTCATCGGCGTTATATCGTCCGGTGTTGGAATAACTCTATTAAATATGTGCAAGATTTTTCTATAAATTTTATCAGGTAAGTATTCTGTAATATAAAAGACAAGCTTGCTGGTCTCTAAATGCATATTTATGATAAACTGCAAGAAATAGTAACAGGCCCTACGGTAAAGATGGAACTTGTTTTCATGCTTTACTCAAATAAAATTTCAAAGTCCTATCACAGGCTGCTAAAACGCGAAAGACAGACGCACCGACCAAGTTACACCCCTTGTTAACTACGTATATACAAGGGCTGTTACGAAACGAAAACGAGTTGTTATGAAACGAAAAAGTTTTAGTTACCAAACGACCTGATTACCAGGTCCTTTAGTAACTATGACTCTTTTACGTTTCGCAAAAGCTCTTTTCGTTTCGTAACATCCTTGAAAACATAGTTAACCGGGTGTGAGTCAGGGGGCATAACAGGTAGTCAATATCGGTAAAGACAATACACGGAACTAATGTGGCCCTGTACTTGTTTATATTATTATGAATTTTATACCACATCATCAAGGATATACCACACATCCATGTCTTACCTTTTATCAGTCTCCACATTCACTGGAATATGTTCCCGTAATTCAGCGATTTCTCTGTCTTTCTCTGCTAGTTTAGCTTCTAGTTTATCGATTTTCCTGCCCTTTTCGACACCGTCTGCTTCCAGTTCTTTTGTTTTATCTCCTAGTCTCGTAAGTTCTGTCAGGATGTGACTGAGAACATCTTCATGGGAAGCCAGGCTGACGACCGGCAAAAACACGAAACAGCACAGCAGGCATGTCTTCTGCAAGGATATATACAAGTAAGGACCGACATGGTTGGTCCACCTGTACAGGATTGTCGATCGTACAGGCGAAGAAAGCATGCCCTCATATGCTCAATATATATAACAATTGCGAAAGTATGGAACTCATTGTCAGATTTAAGTCATTTCAGTTTGAACTTTTCACGAAAGTGTAAGGCACAGAACGCATAAAATCGTCAATATGTCTGTAAAATATGAGAGCAAACGGGAAAACTCATAAAATTTCAAAGCAGAATTTTAGAAATAGGAACAAGATGTACCAACATCATTTTTTCCCGGAAATTAAGACGCTTGACCTTCGCATGGTAAGGTCACTTGGGGTGTACACCTGATATGCTCATACTGTAAAATTGTGACAAGGACCGCAGTCTTAGAATAGCAAATGATTATTCAAAGTTTTAAGTCATTGGTATTCGGTAAATGCACCATTCAGTGCATAGCAACCGTCCGCCACTGGTATAGTACGTGCGTGTTTTGCTGCTTGTGGTGACCTATTTCGAGGATCTCTCACAAGCACATGTCACTGTGTACTTCAAAAAGTAAATCGGTATAATAACGACAGTTACCCCTATTACTCAAAATAAAATATTATTCAAAATACAGACTACAACTAGGTACCTTAATTAGGTTACAGAATGAAACAGTGTTAGAAAAAATGGCCCCCACAGGTCGCACGCCAGCAGACTTGTGTACAATTCTTTTGACGTCCAGCATAAACATAATACTCATATTTTACATAATTGAATGCTCCTGACATGTAATAGTTTATAGTCTTACCATCATAGCTCCTTTAACTCATATTTTACATAATTGAATACTCCTGACATGTAATAGTTTATAGTCTTACCATCATAGCTCCTTTAAAACGTTGTAGATTGAATACTGGATCTTATCTTTGTATCTAAAGCTCGGTCGGGAGAAAACGCATATTGGGACTGCTAGGACACGTGTGCATAACTGCGCCGTCTCAACATAGCATTGGCGCTTGTAATGTTTACAGAACGTCCAGGAACAACAAATTAAGGTGTATGGGTAAACCGCAGTGTGTTCCGTCAGTTTTAAAGGGAGGCAACTTTCGTGTTTACCTGTTGACTTCATTCCAAAATGGGGACTTCTGTCAAAGGAAAGAATCTGATCCTGTAGGAGTTAATTCTTTCCTTTTAGAGTTGATCGTCATAGAGAAGGCAGGTTGCTTCCCCTGACCATTTACCTTGAGTCCATGGTGTGACTGAGTGTGTTCGCATTTTCTTTCACACTCACGGATACTAGTCACGGCTTGTGCTTCAACTCAGCCAATGGTCAAGCTACACGTCCGTGCAGTTTGAGCTGAGTCTTCTTTGTTGATGAAAATGAGGAATCTGCGTTACGAAAGCGAAGACTTTGCAGTCAAGAAAGTTTACGTATGCTAATATGAATCCTTGCTAGGTCTTACTTATTTTCTCTTGAGGCAGTCTGATCAGCCCGAAATTATTTTGAGATCATGAAAGTTTGGTAGAGATAACCTTTCAGTGTAGGCTCTCAGTATAGGCTAGACTGTCGCCATTTACCACACTATGAAAACGCATAACCCAGTTGCTTTTTGGTAGCCCGTTAGCTGAACTGCTTTCTTTGGAGGAAACATCATGGTCAAGCGGATCATTCTTACGATTAGTTGACTATCTAAAGCCTGTTTCACATCAGCCGTGCGATTTTTTGTTCGTACGATTTTGGAGGCCATGGGTGCCGTAGACAGACCGCAGACAAATTCGCAGTGTATCTGGGCGGGTCCAACGTGGTCTCAGAGATCGCAAGGCAGCCGTACGATGTTCGTACGTCTGTCTCACGGGTCGCACGATTGCAGCTTGAAAGTAGGAAAAAATAAACAACATTTCGTACGGCTGCCGCAAGATGGCCGTGGAGCTAAGACTGCCGCAAAACTGCCGTGAGACGGTCGTAAGAATTTGTCAAAAATCTTGCGGGCGCCGTACGACGAACAAGAATTCGCAAGGCTGTCTCACGAATGTCTTACGATGACCGTACGTTCATCGTATGAATTCGCCTCGAGTGACGAATAAAATGCAAGAGCACCACCCGCAACCCTAATAGTTTCGCCATCGATTGTCGACACCACATTGGATCCTGATGGCTATCCCACAGCAGCGTATTGTCCTTCTAAGAAGAAGGCTCCGTGATGAAGAAGAGCGTCACGCCGCCATCCTGGCGGTGCTCATGCGAGCACGGCAAGGTAGAAGAAGACGAGCGAGGCGTTGGTTGGGCAAACCCTGGATCTGTTTCGCTGGGGGCATGCTTCTTCTCTGGAGTCTAGACCAGTATGAGTACCGATCTACATTTAAGGGAGACGCAAGTGACGCAACAATCGTAGGACTGTCGTGCGCCTGCCGTGCGGCTGCCATGCAACTGCCGTGCGACTTGCGCGATTGTCTTACGATTCGCAACATTCTTGCGTTAGCATTCTGTCAGGACGCACGACTGTCGTAAGTAGCTCGTGCGGCAGTCTCGCGACCGTTGCAAGACAAACGCAAGAAATGATTGACAGCAGCCCCGCCTGCAAACTTGCGAACTCCTGCAAAATCGTGAGTCGTGAGTCAATCGTGCGGTTGTCTCAAGACTGTCGTGCGGCAGCCTTGCGGCGTCCACAGATTGCCAAAAAAATCGCCGCGAAATAATGTGCATGTTGAGAATTCAGTTTGCGACGTTGCGACGACCTTGCGACGTCTAAAATTCGTACGACGTTCTTGCTGCTGCCGAACGAAACCCAGCGATTTTTGCCAGAAATGTGATCGCAGAGGGCCGTACGGCTGCCGTAAGACTGATGTGAAACAGGCTTACTACTATTTGAGCCGGAACACGACAAAACCAGAAAAGTGGCATGTGCTCCCAATGAAGACTCAAATCAGCCTGGGCATCCGCCCAGTCTGATGCGCTTAAAGGGTAGCTAAGGGTCTAAACTACCTCCTTACCGACTGTGAAGGTTCTGATCAGACTGGGCGGATGCCGCTGCTGATCTTCGCTGGGAGTCTTTGTTGATTTTCTCGTGTCGCGGCTCAATTTCGTTTTGTATTCTTACAGCTAAGCTACAATGTGAAGAAAGAGTCTCGTTTATCGGCACCAAAAACGTGTGGGTTTTCTTTCAGTTTGTACAAGTACACGGCAAATACATGTTAAAATTGACAAAATTTCAAAATGCACCTGCATATTTGAATTCTGAAATTTTAAAACTGGACAAGCGGTCAAAACCAACACTTCCAAAGTGCCTGAAATACTACCTCTTCCTTCAAGGAACAGAGTTTAAAACACGGTTGTGCGTATCCTAGAAAAAGAAGTATTTGTTTCACACTTAAAAGAAAATCATTTCGTAATTTAAAAAAGGCTGAACTTCTTGATTTTTATTTTTTGTCCTATTCCACCTTAACGCTCATTTATTTCAAACTATATACCTACAATTGTCGAATTAGGCATAATTTTCTTCTCAAAATGAACTCTAGGGTTGTAGCACTTGACCTAAATTTTACGCTCTGCTGACTTTGTAATATTTTATATATGGACAATTACGTCAGCCCTAGCGTTCAAGTCCATTTATCTCCTTATATTATACCTAAAATCATCTAACTCTGCGTAAAGGTATCTCTGAAAATGATCTCAAGGTTTGCTGCACTTATTTTGACCCTCGACCTATATTTCATGCTTTGCTGAGTTTGTAATATTCTATATCCAAAATTACGTCAAACCGACCGTTAAATTCATTTCTCTCAAACTAATATACATACACTCATCAACTCAGCAAAGATCTTCATAGAATGATCCAAAGGGTCATTGCGCTTTTTACCCTTGACCTATATTTCATGCTCTGCTGATTTTATAATATTCTATATCCAAAATAACATCAATCCTACCATTTAATACCATTTCTCATAAACTATGATACCTACACTCATTAAATCTGGCAGAAAGCTTCATAATTTGATCTCAAGGCTTTTTACTCTTGGCCAACATTTCAGGGCTCTGCTGACTTCATAAAATTTAACGCCTAAAATTACATTGACGGTAGTGGTAAAATCCATTTTTTCACTATCGTGCATGCAATCATCAGACTGGTGTAAGTCCAGTTTTCTTTATTTTATGCACAAATTCATCGTACCTTGCTTACACTGTCTTCTTTGCTATTGTGGAAGCACAATGCAGGTGCAAAAAGGCGTTTGGCGGAATTCCTGTCTACCTAATGTCTCGAAATACATGTCACCACTATGGAGAAAGTTCTCCACACGAGAGCACATTAGTCCTCTTAGTCTTTCATTCTAATAAACATTGAAAATTGCAGGATCTAGTTTACATTGTTTGAACTCTAATTTCAGGTGTTCTTCTTTGACACTTAAAGAACTGTCTTCCCCATCTTTGAGTACGTATAAACCATGATTAAATTCCCATATTATATCTCTAGGTGTCCGGCTTTTTACAGGTACCATGGTCTGAAATACAGTTCATGTTCAAGTTCTCTACCTTGTAAAAAATGCCGATGTTATTACCGTGGTTTTCACATCCCATTTCATAGTTGATGCTCTGCTAACACCATGCGCATGGATCTCTTTCCAACCGTAGGCTGTCCTTTGCTAGAACAATCACATCTTCAAACCCACTTACGACCAGTCTGGTTAAACTGGCATAACTATTTCATTTCAGTTTCCTTAACCAGCTCAATTTCGCTGTCTTTTGTTTTGCACGTCACTGCATTTATATTGTGATCGTTTTTTCACGTTCTTCAGAATATACTGACTTTGGCCAATGCTTTTCCGTTCATTACTTTCGTCATCTTGAAAATCGTGCCAGTCCTTGTATTTTCCTGTAGCTTTACTGGATCTGCCCACAAATTTAGCAGTAACTCATTCATCTTAATTTCGCATCTTATACTGAATCCTATCACTTACCTTTAATTTATACCCTTCTTTCCCCTGTGTTTTACAGTTTGTCTTCCTTCAATGCTGGTACATATTCAGTGATCGTCTGTGAACTAGTACCTATGTCTGTTGAAAATTCTTCTTTTTCTCTGCCTGGCTCGAGTGGTTCATCCTTCTCATTACTGACACTTTTCTGCACATTTTTATGTATCTTCTGCACATTTTTATTAGTATCTTCAACAGGACATATCTTGCGTAATCTGTTAGGTGACACTAGTACAAAAACACTGCCATGTCTAACAAATACTACTTTTTCATCTTGGAAAACTACTTTTCCGGGCGCTAGCCATATATCTCTTCCTTCACAGTTACTGAACACACGGTCCCTTATTCCATTGCTCTGACGTTGGACACGGCTCCTGATCTGCCTTCCTTGAGGCATAGAGTGCATTAAGGTGTTTTACGAATCTCTGAGTAGTGTTGGTACCATCAAGAGCGGGCTATCAGCCATGATTCCAGAATTATTACCAAATACTAATTGGTGTCTATTAAAGCCATCAATTGTAAAACATATTTTCCCATTTTGAAAAAAAATCTTACCATATGCAGTACATATCAGAATATTCATGATTGGTGCAATTTCTCTCATTTCTTCCGAATTAAACTCACAACCATTGTCAGTCAGAAGTCAGAACTGATAAAATTTTCCAATCCCATGTGTCATCAATGAGTCTATGATAACAGATGGCCGTTTTCTGTTGATACATATTGATACTATATATTTTGTAACATATCGATCATGTGTAATATCCAAATCCTCTTCCAACAGTTTTGGTCCATTTTAACTTTTCCATTGAACTTATGTGCCATTGGCACTGAACTATACTGGATGCGGGGGAGGTTTGTATAACTTTTGTAGTTTGCAAGTTTCCTGGATTTTTGTCAAATCTTCCATAAAGTCACCTTTTCATACACCAGCATCACCTTTCAACTGGTATACAGCAGTGGCCAGATGAAGTAAGATATAGCGCAACATATTGTCCTAATACTTGTGCCCTGGCATGTTCTAGATCCATTCTTACACTGTCATTTTACATCGCGGTTCTTGACAATAACAGGGGAATATCTCAATTGGCCACGTCCTTTTTAAGATTGTAGCCTGTTTACCAGTTATAATGGCTGGAAGAATGTATTCACCATCTTACTTAAAACGTGTTGCTCATCCAAATTTAAGCACTTTAACACCATCAGTCTCGCAAATTTTACCTCTGTTCTTTTGATCCAATGGTTTCAAATAACAGTTACACAAGCATTCTACTGCAAGCATTATCAAGGACAACACAATTAGAGGCATCCACACCCAGTCTGCCGATCTTATCTTTGTTGAAACCAGAAACAAAACAAAATATTCTTCTTCAACAACATTGACATTTGCCATATTCTCCCAGCAATCTGTACAATCAGTCAACAGATGCTGGAAAGAACCACAACTTTTACAGGTTAGGGCTCAACCATCTGTCCCTAATGGATTCGATTTTGTACTTTTAGAGAATTTAAGAATGAAATTTCTCTGAAAACCTGTGTTCTGATGGCAATAACCTCAGTCCAATCTGGCTTCCCTTCTGTTGCTATGCCCCAAACTTACAAAAAGTGGGTCAGGCAGATTGCTTTCGGCTTGTCTGTCTGTTCGTCCATCCATCCATCACGGTTTTTAATGCCTCCAATTACTTTAGAAACGCGCATGATAGTGTCTTGAAATTTTATATTTGAATTCCTCGTGAAGAAATAGCTGACCCGTATTTTTGTCTTCTCCGATTTATGCCCCTTTTTGCGTTATACCCCTTTTCAAAAATTGCTGATCAATACTTAAGCAGCTGCTTGCTTGGCTCAAGAACCATGCATGCTAGGGTCTTGAAATTTTATATTTGAATTCCTCATGAAAAAATAGCTGACCCATATTTTTGTCTTTTCTGAGTTATGCCCCTTTTTGAGTTATACCACTTTTCTGAAAATGATGATTGATACTTATGCAGCTGCTTGCTTGGCTCAAGAACCATGCATGCTAGGGTCTTGAAATTTTATATGTGAATTCCTCGTGTAATAGCTGACCCATATTTTTTCCTTTCTGAGTTGTGCCCCTTTTTGGAGTTATACCTCTTTTAAAAAAATGAGATGCGTATCTTGTTAGCAAGATATCTCAAAAAGTGTTTGAGCTATGGCCTTGAAACACTGCTTTGGTATGAGGAGTACGTTACTTGATTAACTTTTGGGGGAATTCCGTAAAATTTTGATGGAGTAATGGGCATTTTTCCAACTTTAGAACCCCTTGGTCTAGGAAGCTGATTTTTGATATATTAATAGTCTTTGATGAATGAAATATTTTAGTAAAGGATAGGTAACTCTGCATTCATTACTTACGAAGTTATTTCCCTGATAATGTTTATGCTGGGCTCAAGAACCACTGGGCATAGGGTCTTGAAATTTTATATGTGAATTCCTCATGAGAAAATAGCTGACCCGTATTTTTTCTTTTCCGGATGTTGCTCCCTTTTTTTGAGTTATGCCCCTTTTCAAAAATGATATGTTGGTTGATTTGATGCTTAACGTCCACGGTAAACAACTAAGGTCATGTCGGGACGGTCAGTTAACCTAACCACACTATTCCTGGGCAGGCTTAGACCTCCTAAGCGTTTAACCAGTACTAAGTGCACATACTTTCGCCAGTCACTGACAACTGCCCTTCTTGAATCAGCGGAAGGAGAAACGAAAGTATGTGGCCAGACCGGGTTTCGAACCCAGGACCTCTGACTTATAAGTCAGGTGCCCTACAGATTGCGCTACGCGGCCCGACTAAATTTTGCATTAAGGAAAACAAGTAGAGCTAATGGCCATGACAATCTCAATTTATGACAACCTTGAAGTGTGACCGTGACCTCGGACCAACCTGAACAATTGTTCCAAATTATTTTGCAATTCATGCAATTTAAAGGTAGAAGTAATGGCTTGGACAAGCTCTTCTTACGACAATTTTATCATTTGACTTTGAAGTGTGACCTTGACCTTGGACCAACCTGAATAAATTTTCATATGACAATTCTACTTATCAAGGAGAACAATTGTGCCAAACTGTTTTGAAGTCCATCCATAAATGTAGCTGTAATGGCCCGGACAAGCTCAATTTATGACAATTTTTAACATTTGACCTTCAAGTGTTACCTTGACCTTGGACCTACCTGAAGGAATGTTTCAGATGGCAGTTCTACTCATCAAAGAGAACAATTGTACCAAATTATTTTGAAATCCATCCATAAATGTAGAAAAGATGGCTCAGCAAGCTCAATATATGAGCATTTTACCATTTTAACTTCAAGTGTGACCTTGACCTTGGACCTACCTGAAGGGATGTTTCAAATAGCACTTCTACTCATCAAGGAGAACTATTGTGCCTCATTATTTTGAAATCCATCAATAAATATAGAAGTTATGGCCCGGACAAATTTGGACGGACGCACGCACTAACGCACTCATATACGTATGCACATACACCGAACTGAAGTTGTGACAACTATCTCTCGCTCACTTCAAGCGGGCTCCACAAAAATGGTCTATTTTAACAGGAAAGAATTTGCTCCTTTTGAACCACACTAGGAAGGGCAGCAAAAGTGACAAGAATTTTCAGAAGACAATGGAGCACGCTCTATGGGAGCTTGACTTCAACAAGAAACAATGTAGGCCAAATAAAATGAGGTCAACTGCATTGATGAACTAGACATAGTAAGCAGATGCCCACATATACCCTTGACCAGTGTCACCAACTAATGGAACCATCACTTAACAAAACCAGTCAACCTTAGCAAAGGATATGAACTTAATGCAAAATTTAAAGCAATGTAAGTCAGTGACCTTGACCTTAAGTGAGCAGCAGTACCCAGACTGTGTGAATGCAGAAGTAAACTTTGATTCCTTCAAAGGATATTGGAAATATTAGTGAAAAATAGCAGCATCCAAATATTAAATCTGCATGAATCCAGAAGAAATCTAGTCACATACCAAAGGTTCCATTCAAAGATGTTGGAAATATAAGAATATAAACTTGACACAAAATTTTAAAGCCAATGTTAACACACGGAAGAATGGATGGAAAAACGGAAACTATATACCCATGACTATGTCAGGGTATAATTATTCAAATCCACTAAAGTGCTGGAGATATATGACAATATCACTGAACAGTGAAATATAGGTCACAGTGACCTATAATGACATATATATAAGAATATGAGGTCAGTCACTGTGTCTGAATGTATCATTATGTCAGTTATAATGCAAATCTATGAAATAGTGTTGAAGATATTAGGCAAAAATTATTGGACAATGAATTAGGTATATGAGGTCACTCACAGTGACTGACCAAACCATAACTCCATTTATTATGCTAATCCATATAATAGTTGTAGAAATATGGGGCAAAATCACTGAAGCATGAAATTTCCCTTTTGGTTATTTAGAAACTAAGCTAAACACAACTGGTGAACCCAAATTTTCTCTGTTAAATGATTCATTAAACATAGGGCAAGGGCCCAATATGAATCACTGCATTCATTTAATCTTCCCTGGATGTTTGCATGTAGCAAGATTGAACACTCTATCTCTTTTCATTACTTAGAAACTGTGCTTAATCTTTTGCTGAGGCACACAAATCAACATGCACATGTACGAGGGTACATAATTATGCAGGCACATGAAGGGTATCACAGCGCATCAAAAATGGCAGAAACTCTTTATCTGAAAATGTTACCATTCATCTATAAAGACCGAAAATCTGTCATATAAAATCAAAAGGATGAATTTATGTTCAGCAACAAAGGGAAAATATTCATAATAAACTGACAAATGTTAAAACATTTTATTTTAAAGTAAAAATAAATATTGGAAAATATCACAGAAATGATATCCTTAAGACAACTTCTACACATATTCTGTTACATTCACTAACACCACACACAGAAGTGAGACAGAAATGTAAAACATAAATTTGATAAACAAAAGAAAAGTATAAAACATTTATTTGGAACTTCATTGATTAACTAAATATATACATTTGTAATGTAAAGCATTATATGGACCTGAGGAACCCAGTGTGATATATACTTTATTACATAAGGTCTGGATAACTGTACTCAAAATTGTCATTTGGGGAGGCAAATTAAGAAACAGATCAGCTCTAGCAGTGAATTGTTGAGCAATAATTCACTGTTTGGAGGTCAGTTGTAGAGTAGATCATATCACGAGCACGGAGCGTGAGTGATATATCTACTTACAACTGATTGACAAACAGTGAATTATTACTCAACAATTCAATGCTAGAGCTGAACTATTTCGATTCTCACACTCAAAAACACTTAAAACTTATTATTTTTTTCTAAACTCTCCCAATCTTTCTGCCAGCATGTTCATGTTACAGCCAATATTCTTAACTGAATCTAAGGTAAATATACTGAACAAAAATAAAAACTTGACGGTTTTTATTTCTTAATTCTGGCCAACCTAGCGAATATGTAATGAACATATGGATTTTTTCGAGTTGGATAGATGTCTGATTACTTAAATCATGAAAAATTATTTGTAAAATTTTGTCCTGTCCTGAGTTATCTAACTTATGCCTATTTTAATGATTCAGATCAGAACTTTTAATTTGCGCATGCGCAGAGAAATGTTTTCTTGTACACAATAAACAGTAGTTCCAGTACCCACAGAAAACACTTTAAACGTGCATTTCAATTGCAATCACAATCTGAAAATAATGTTTTAAGATTCAAAACTTTCAGATTATCTCCCTTTAAATTAAACATATAGAGACTTTTGAGATGCCATATTTTCTATACCAATGTGTCTTTTTTGTTACTTCCTTGAAGAGTTGTTTAATTGACTTGCAAATTACTAAATTTATTTGAAAGCCATTTCTTAAACACCCATAAGGACTTTAAAGTGTAATGAGAATTCCACCAAAACTCAATTTCTGACTTCATAATGGCATTGACTGAGGTTTTTCGTCTGGTCCTCATGGCCACCTAGTCGACCGTGCATCGGCATACATTAGCCTACAAGTCCATACAGATTGGATTTAATAATGGAAAGGAATTGCCAATAGAATTTTTATCATTTAAGCAGACCTCAACAATTTTTAATTCGGTAATTATTTGGTTTTGAGCATAGAAAACAGAAATGTACCCTTGGGACGTTTACAATAGCCTCACTCTTGCTGTTTCTAAAGAATCTTGAATTTTGTGAGACTATGATATTACCAAATGAGTACTTTTTCTGAAATTAAAGGAATTTTTACGTCTCACTTTTTCCTGACTACCGTAAGATGAAAAATAGCGACTGTCAAGTTTTTATTTTTGCTAAGTATATGTTTTTATGGCAATTTTAGAAAGAAAAAGAGAGGTTACACCGTCTAATGTCTCAAAACTTTACAAAATACATCAGTAATGTCAGTGACTTCAGCAATTAGATTCAAGTGCTTCAAAACAGTGAATTGTTGCAGAATAAAACATGAAAACTTACCATTGCTTTTACAGGCACACTGTGCTAGAATTTACCATAATTACCCTAAAATTTTGGACACCTGAATGTCAAACAATTATTGTTAAAAAATTCTTAAAAAGTGGACTTTACACAGGTTAATGCATCCAAATGATACTACAGTGAATGGCAAATATTGCAGACCCTGATAAAACTGCTCCTTCAGAACCAGTTTGATCTGGGTCTATAATGTTTGCTCAGAAATGTCTGTCCAAATACTTAGTATGGTTGCAATTTAAGTTTACAGTTACATGTCAGCAGACTTGTTAAACACAGCTTGCATCCACAAACCAACAATTTACCTCCCAAAATGACTATTTTAAAAACAGATTTTAATACACCATTTCACACTGTCACTTTTCAAAGTGTACTGCTTTGCAACCAGACTTGTTAAACACAGTTTGCATCCATAAACCAACAATTTACCTCCCCAAATGACTATTTAAAAAACAATTATCCCCATTCTATAAATGCACAACTTCACATTGTCACTTTTCAAAGTGTACTACTTTGCAATCAGAGTTGTTAAACACAGTTTGCATCCATAAACCAACAATGTACCTCCCTGAATGACAACATTCAACACAGTTATCCCCATTCTAATGCACCATTCCACATTTTAACATTTCAAAGTGTACTGCTTTGCAACCAAAGCAAGCACTTTCACAATGAAATGATGATATTCCAATTCTCGTAACCATGTTCTCCAGGAGGAGGCTCAACTGAAAGAATCCATGGTTGCATTCTCCTGGCATGGTCCGTCTGTCAGAAATAAAATATGGTTTTGAAATGATGTCAGGTTTCCGACAGTATATCAAAAGATATACTGTGGCAAATCTTCCAAGCTAACCAATCAGGGCCCGGTTGTTCAAAACTAACGATGAATATCTCAAATAATTATGCCAATAATGTCGGTTGAAAAAATGTGAGAAGCTTTTATTTTCAACAAAAAATATTGGTGTATTTGGCTATAAAGTTGCAAAACACCTAACAAGTTGGCCTCTTAACAAGCTTGTTGGGCTAGTGATGCTTTGAACGACTGGGCCCTGATTTTTTTCATTGATTTAATGATTAACGCCAACAGTAAACAGCTATGGTCATGTCGGGATGGTCGGTTAACCTAACCACACTATTCCTGGGCAGGCTTAGACCTCCTAAGCGGTTAACCAGTACTGAGTGCACATACTTTTGCCAGTAACTGACAACTGCCCTTCTTGAATCAGCAGAAGGAAACTGGGCCCTGAAGTCATGTTATATTTGAATAAGACTGTGAAAAGTGGACTGATCAGTTTGTGCAGTTGCACACAGTCTGATATGTGTTTGCAATAACTTCATGTGTTTGCAAAAAGGCTTTTTTCTCCTGAGTCTCTGTCTCATAAATGAAGAAACACAGAATCCTCCCGGTTTGATCATACTCATTCCTGTTCACATCAGTTTGGGAATCCATGAGACGCTAAATCTTTGACGTTTGCTTATGCTGCATGGTACCATTTCTTCTGCTTAGCTCAAGTATTTGAAATTTTGAGCCGCAACACAACTAAACCAACAAAGTGACTGTGCACCTAGTGAAGACTCAGATCAGCCTGGGCATCTGCCCAGTCTGATCAGAGTCTTCTCTCTTCAGCACTTAAGGTGTATCTATAGGTCAAAGCTACCTCCATGGGCAAATGCCCAGGCTGATCTGAGTCTTCCCTGAGCACACATGCCACTTTGTTTTCTCATGTCATGGCTCATTTTCAGTGAATGGCTACACTTTCAGGGGAAGCAATTCTACCAATTTTTGCTTTCTTCTCAAATCAGTCGGCTCTTATTCTTTCCTGTAAGAATAGGCCCAATTTTGAAAGGGTTTCTTTGTCCAAGGCATAAACAGAAAGCCACAAAAATTGTTTCCCAAGTACAAATGGTGGGAATACATGGAGAAAAACCCATTCATGTTATTAACCATTGTCAACCAGCTGTTTTGAGTGTGAGATGTCTTTGGAACTTCTCTTTCAAACTAAAGTTTAAGGTGAATGGGTAAAGGAAGACAATTTTTGCGACTTCCTGTTTGCTTCCCTGAGCAAGGATAAATTGGAATCTACTCTTAAAGGAAAAAATCTGGACCTACAGGAGAAAATTTTTTCCTGTTAGAGCTGACCCCTATTGAGAAGGGAGATACAAATGAAAATGACAGAGTTGCTTCCACCAAAAGTGTATCTATTCACCTTTAGACTTTTGTGTAAGTACTAAAACAAGTAAATTTTATCAAACTAACAGAGGCATGCTGGAAATAGTCAAGAAGCAACTTGAGCACAAGCTACAAGCAAGTTTCTCACTGCAAATCAAGGTTCGAGGTTGTAAAACTTGAGAATAATCTCAAACTCAAAATAAAGCACACTGTGCATGTGCTCGGAAGCAGCAAATCAGTGTGCTTTATTTTGAGTTTGATTATGTACTCAAGTTTTATAACCTCTGGGCCAAGTCAGTTTACAATGCTTCTGCCTTAATGAATGGTAGTCTTTTAAAGTGACAGTAGTGCCAGCTTTTCCTCTCTTGTCGTATATTAGTTCTTGATTTTTTAGTAATTTTTCAAAAACTTTGTTTCGTTATACCACAGAACTTCAATGGCTTGAACCCTAATGGCTTGTTTACCATGCCTGGCTAGAACTCATTCTTGGGTACCTAGAGTTCAGTTTATATAGAAACTAAGCCTAGATGGCTGGAACTACCTTTGGCTGGAACTTATGTTCATGGTCCCAAGCCTGTTTGAGCCATTGAAGTTCTACTGTATTTTTCCTTCCAATATGAATTTGAGACATATCACAAAACAGCTATAACTATGGTTACAGCTTAGATCATCTATATTTCTCTGGGTTCCACACATATTTTGGCTTTGGTCTTCGTTTCTTTCTTGACTTCTCCGAGGCAGGTCTTGGTGTAGGGATTGGTTGCCATGGTATTGGATTATAAAATGTTGGCACAGGATAGGCGCTGGTGTCATGGTAACCTGAAATGAGATGAAAACTTAGACATAATTCCAGTGCTCTATATAAGAAGGGTTAACAGGAACTATTTGGGGATAATTAGCCATATTTAAAAACAAGAGGTCCATGATGGACCTAAATCGCTCACCTGAGTTATGATGAAATAATATGGAAGATCATCTATTTGATGATGGTTCAATTGGAGCAGTATTGCACTTTCTTATCTATATTCTGACAAAGTTTCACAAAGATTGGATCAAAACTGTGCCCTCGAGAGTGTACACAATG